>CM050899.1:3835000-5120000 GCA_027726005.1 Juncus effusus
TGAATATCCTCGCGTTGCGCTCTTTCCATACTATCCATGCCATGGCCGCCCATAAACTGTCCCAACTTCTTCTTTCTTCCTTGGAGAGTCTCTTTCTATTAGTGTGTTCCATGTTTGAGTGAAGTCTCCATTCTGTTGTAGTTTTGTGGGTGCCAAGGTGTATCGTTCTATCAAACGAAAAGCTGCTTGTGTATAGGAACATGCAAGGAGGAGATGGTCTTTGTCCTCGGGCTCTCTTTGGCAAAGAGTGCGGCTCGCGTTATGTGGTCAACCTTTTTTTGCCAGTCAATCCGCCTTGTATATCCTGCCATAAGATCAATTTAATATTTAACGGGGCTTTTGTCTCCCACAGGAAGCTTGCCATGGATTTCTCATTCCTCGATTTCGCAGGAAAGTGTATGAAGATTTGATCGTGAACTTTCCGGAGCTCTCCCATTTCAGGACGACTGCATCTTGGCCCGGTATTTCCTTAATATAAGATTTGTATGGTTCTACTATGGAGACTAGGTCTTTGAGAAAGAAAGCGAGAAATCTTCCATTTGTCTGGCATAACGCCTCTGTGAAGGAATTAATACCCTAGGCCAAAGTGTTGGACTAGAGATTAGATTATGAGAAACACGTTTATTCAGTTTATATATGAATGAGTGCATGAGTGACTAATATATTCATATGTATTAGATTGACCATGAATAACACTTCGCGTTCACGTCATCCGAATACGTGATTCTACAGAACTCTGAACTAACGAATGACATTTTAAACCGTCCCTAGTGATATGTAGGATGTTTATAGAGATAAACATATTTCAGGTAAGAAGCTACATATCCACACTAGTATATTCGCAGATTGGATGATCATGTTCTGCTGATCACGGACATAGGGATGTCAAGTCTGGAATATAGGTACCTGTTCGAGAACACGTACTGGGCTGACCACACTATGAGAATATGAATGGTTTATGTCATTAATGATTCTCATATGAATAGTACGCTTGTTCGTACGACCTGAGGTCACCATGGATTCCTGTATATGGAACTGCATACTTTAATATGATCCTACATCATTTTTAACGGGATGACATTAGAGTTATCATTAGGTATGCACTGAATCATGATGAGGAATGTGAGTAATCTAGATGGAATTTATTCCCCTCATCAAGAGGGAGATATCTCTGGGCCCCCTGATGAACTAGGACTTGAGGAAATGCATGGCCATGCTCAAAATGGATGAACATGTGTTGTTAATATTATTTTATATTTACTCAGTCTAATTCTCGATCAGGAAAGAGACTTTGATCAAACTCAATGATGACATACTTCCATGTCTTGTGATCAAGACATATATCATAGAACAAAAGAAATAAGCAAATGTCTATTTAGATAAGTTTATGATCGCTGATCATTTCATTTAACATGGGTAGTCATGACATCAGTCTAAAGGTTACTCATGACTTACGATCTTTAGAAGATCATTGCCAGCGTTAAAAGGAACCTACACGGTCACACAATGAACTCCATTTTCCTCAAAACAGTTATACATGTGATGTATAAATTGGTGAACGAAATAATCAATTATTGGATAATTGATTGTGCAAAACATCACTATTCCGTTCGGAATGGTACAGTTCCATTCTGAATGGAATAGATATGGTAATTTCGCTTCCTTGGCTACCAAGATTTTATACATGGAAACCCCTATTCCATTCGGAACGGATAGAACCGTTCGGAACAGAATTGGCGCATAATTAGGATTCTAGTTAGTAACTGAGCAATCGTTCGCCTTCCTCTCTAGTATAATAGAAGCAGCCCTCTCTATTTTACACACAATTCTAAAGACTTAGAGGACACCGTGATACAGAAATAGAGAGAGAGTTTTGTAAGGTAATTTCGGAAAGTATTTCCGGACTCGTCTAGCTGAGTCCGGTAATTCTGTGTGTCTGAAGTTTGCGTGGATACGAGTAGAGGCTCTCTAACTTGAGAACTAGCGAGCGATCACTCTTTTTGTCCCTAGGAGAAGCACAAAGGTTTGCAGAGTCGAGCTTCGGGAAGGAGAATGTTGCAAGTCAGAATCGTTCAGACTTACATCTGTTCTCCGTCTCGCGGACCAGGAAGATCCGAGGTATAAATTTTAATAGCTAATATCATACTTTTATTTTCTAAACGATGATCCTAGGGAGGGTTGAACCCATAGGTTCCACTGCGCATGTAATATACATGGCTACGGGTTCTCCAACAGTGGCATCAGAGCGTTTGTTAAGGAAATAATCGTCGATTATATTTAAAATTTAGTAAATTCTGGTAAAGTAAATTTTAGGATATTATGATTTTGTAGAGTTTCAGAAAATAGTTTTTCGGAATGTGTTTTGGAAACGGAACTAAAATAAAAGAAAACATAATTTCCAGTGTTATTCCGTTCCAAACGGAATAGTTCCATTCAGAAAGGAATAGGCAAAATTTCTATCAGAGATTTTCAGCGCTGATTCCATTCAGAACGGAATGGTTCCGTTCCGAACGGAATAAGGCTGATTTTTGCAATAAACCCTAATTTTGTTATACATGGAATTTGAATATATAAATATGGTATGAGACTTAGATCTGTGATTGTTCTGTGATGTAATCTTATGTGTGAATGCTTGTAATTTTATTTAATATTTATAGCAACCAGTGAGTTGTACAAAGTTATAATTATGGCAACCAGTGAGTTGTCCAAAATTGTAAATTACTTTTTTTAGCAATAGGATAGTTGTTAGGAACGATATTATGTCAAGACGAGACGAGGATCTTGGCGCAATCTTCGGAAGATAGCATTGGATCTTCGCACACACATAACGAAGGGTTCGTTGAAGATTTCACCTACAATCTAGAGATAGATCTAGGATTAGAAACCTCATGATCGCTCATGAGGTGGTTGATTTGAAGAAAATAGTGGGAGTATAATAGTGTGGGGGATTGTCTTTGAAAAGGGGCACGGGGGAAGTAGTGATTAGAGTAGGTCATGCCTGAGCTGAGTGTGCTAGAAACTCCTTTGCCGATACTCATACATGGTTAAACTTAACTGAGCAAGCAAGTCGGACTTGGGCTAAGGACACAAGATGGGATAATACACCGAGTATAAGATACTCATTCCATAAAAGGCAAGAGTATGCAATTGGAAAGTGTTTCTACCTAAATAGTTGAGCATTAAGGGTTGCGCCGGATCGCACTTACTGCTCAATGAAATACGGAACTTGACTCACTGTGAAACTTCACTCAGTTGAATGTTTCCGAATCAATAGCACTGTATAATTCTAATTTTAAATATAAACTTTACATTACATATTAAACTTGTAGAATGAGTTTGAAATTTACGAACTTGTGATCTATCCTTGAGAAGGATAAGCTCGATGGCACAAACTTCCCTGAATGGTTCAGAACTCTGAGTTTTGTTCTTAAGAGTGAAGGAAAGTTGTACATCCTTGAGACACCCATCCCAAATCCATCGCCTTCAACCGCTTCTAGAGTCATTCAAGACATTTATCAGAAGTGTATTGATGACTCTAATGAAGTAGCCTGGATGATGTTAGAGAAATGAAACCTAAGATTCGGAAGCAGATATATTTTATGAATTCCAATAATATGATCAAGGCGCTTAAGGAAATATTCCGAAAGCAGGCTAGTATTCAGCGCTACAAGGTCACCAAGTTATTAATCAAGAGCAAGATGCCTCAAGGCTCCTCTGTGGACACTCATGTGTTCAAGATGAGAAGCCACATTGATTAGTTAGAGAGACTTGGTTCGCCTATTGCAAGAGAATTCGCGGTTGACATGATTCTTGGTTCACTTCCTCTGAGCTTTGATTTGTTCATTACTGAATATCATAAGCGTCGGATGGAGACGACGATCACGGAATTGCATAAGATGCTTAAACAGGCAGAGAAGGACATAGAGACAAAAGTTGTCATTGATGCCCTTAGGATTGAAAGGGAAAGGGAAAGGGAGTTGAATAGACAAGCCACATGGGAGAGCTGGAATAAGAGTGAAGGTAAAGTGTTGCCTGAACCTGAGGAATCCGAAGAAGTGATTGCATGTTCTATGCGTGATTACTCGAGGGGAGGATATAAGATATGTCAAGAAGAAGAATCAATGACTGCCATTTCGGGTATTCCTCTTTCCTAAATCTCTACTTGGATATTGAATATCCACTGTAATTCTCACATTTTGAATGTGTAGGATATTACTTACAAGTAGAAGATTTGTTAGAGGAGAAGTCAACCTACAAGTTGGGAATGAACCAAGAGTTGCTACATTAGCTCTAGGATTTTATTGACTTTACCATTGTGGACTTGTAATTTTTTCACATTTTTCTATTTGAAATGTTCACTTAGAAAATAACCATTATATGCTAAATATAAATCCATTGATTTCCATGACATGTGCTTCTAGCAGAGTCATTTAAATTAGAAAATAAGAATCATATTTCCAAACTCCACCCTATGTGGAACGTTAGACTCATTGGATCTAGCATCAATTGAGATGTGCAAATTTTATTTATCGAATAAGATGATAAGAATGTGCAACCATCACAAGTTGATGGGTTAGTTTATTGAGACTCATGCATATTGATGCACGAGAGACAAAAAGCAAGTCGGCTAGAAATAAGAATATAAGAATTTCATATTAAAGTATTTTAAGTAAAAGGTTTACTTAATGAAGCACAAAATGTTTGAAGCATTTAAGAATGAAATTCGATATCGCCTTGACAAGACAATAAGAGCACTTTGATCAAATCGAAGTGGAAAGTATTTGAGTCAATAGTTTGACAATTATCTTAGAAATTTTGAAAAGAGTTTCACAATTAATTCTATATGCAGTATCTCCCGATGTGCACATAAAGAAGATCAAACTTATTGGATAAGATTCAGTCCATGCCTCCGAGATTCTTATAGGTTAATACTCTTATATACACTAAACATTGAATATCATAAGGTTCAAAAGGACACCATAAGCGATATGGGTTGGGACAGTCCCAAGATGTCTTTAAAAATTGAAGTACGATTTGTGTCAAAAGGTTGACGGCGTCAACACAAAAATCTTATAAATATTTGTGGAATATCAATTTGATATTATTTTACATCAATTACGAGTTCAAATTCTTTGCTACTCGAAATTCAGACCCCTTTAAAAGAGATCTAATCTCCTAAAGAAGTAGCGGGAGTGTAATACATCTCAAAATGTTTGAGATCCACATACTAGCGATGAACCTTTAATGAGGTTATCAAATAGTTGATAGGGCTATACTTGAAGCATAAAGTCCTCCTCACAGACCTGGTAGACATTAGGCTGAGAGATATGATCTCTCATAAAAGGTCCTCATAAAGGATGAGTCGACTTTCTACCGAGGAGACTGTGAAGAGTCAATATTCTCAAAATGGTTGGACCATGAGAACTGAGATGCAACAAATGTACAAGCAATCAAGTTAGGAACTTAACTGGAGTATCCAATGGTTTGATGACCATTGTATAAATTACATGGTTAACCTATAAATAACAAAGAAAGTTGATATAGTATGGGCTATAATAAAAGACTTTCTCACTTATTGATATTACGAATTCTAACTTCCATTCCTTTACAAGAACTTTATTGTGGATGTTCGATACATGGTAAGAATTTTATGAACCCAAGAATTCTGGATAGGTTACAGGCTTCGAATCCATGAATGGATTAAAGCAAGCATCTCAGGATGAATCTATTTGACAAAGTAAATTGAAGAATTTGACTTTATCAAAATAGATGTGACCACCTTGATTTCAAGAAACTAGTGGGAGTATGACAGTCTTCCTGCATTACAAACAACAAACATACACCGTCCTAATAGTTGGGAGTTGAAGTCTATATAGACTAATGATTGTAAGAGAAAGTATATTGGTAAAATATTGAAAGAATTCAATACGCAAGAAATGTTCTTGCTTACGGTGGACATGAATGATATACGAATGAGATTCTATGCCTTCAGCCATATATTGAAGTGTTCAATATGGAAGAAAGAGTTCTTGCTTATGGCATTCACTTGAACAATACAAGGATATAAGAATTTGATTCTATACCTTCGACCATATATTGAATATTCAATATGCAAGAAAGAGTTCTTGTTTTTGGCACTAATATGAACAATGAAAGGCACATGAATTAGATTCTTTGATTTCAACAAAATATTGAAGGAGTTCAATATGCAAGAAAGAATTCTTGCCTATGACGTTCATATAATGGAGATATGCACTTATCATCCGTTTATTAAAAGGTTCAATATACAAGAAATAGTTCTTGATAACGGGATGAATAAGATTCTTCAAGCTATACAATGTATTGTGCAATATGCTTGGAGCATATGAGAGCAAATGATAGTCATTTGATGACTAGAATAAATATCTAAGTTCTTATGAAGAACCAAGATATCCCGATCTATGAGGAGCTAGGTAGTTGTGCGAGATTACACTTTCCTAACATGGATCATTATCGTAATTCGTTTATTTTGAATATAGTAATTTGGAGAGAGTTCCAAACATGGTACTATAACTGAAACAAAATCATGGAGACAATAGGTATGCTTAAATCAAAACTTGATCTTGGAACTACGAGTAGTCCCGAGTGCTCTTAAAGCCTGACGATCTATGTTATGAACAAAGAGTTACTCAGAATAGAGCAACAAGGATACATGTATCTGTTTCAGAAGTCCTCCACTAATGATAGAGATCAATAGTAGACATTACAAGTTTGCAATGTAAATATCTACAATCTGATAGCCATATATTTCCCGCCAGTAGAACATGAAGGTCATGTTGTCAAATGAGCATTGGATGCTTAAGATTGGCCTAGTGCAAGTGGGAGACTGAAGGAATTATGCCCTAGGCCAAAGTGTTGGACTACAGATTAGATTATGAGAAACATGTTTATTCAGTTCATATATGAATGAGTGTATGGGTGACTAATATATTTATATGTATTAGATTGACCATGAATGACACTTCGGGTTTACGTCATCAGAATACCTAATTCTGATAGTAGAACTGTGAACTAAGGAATGACATTCTAAACCGCCCCAAGTGATATGTAGGATGTTTATAGAGATAAACATACTTCAGGTAATAAGCTACATATTCACACTAGTATATTCACAGATTGGATGGTCATGTTCTGCTGATCAGGGACATAGGGATGTCAAGTCTGGAATATAGGTACCTATTAGAGAACACATGACGAGGAATATGAGTAATCAAGATGGAATTTATTCCTCTCGTCAAGAGGGAGATATCTCCGGGCCCCTCTGATGAACTAGGACTGAAGAAAATGCATGGCCATGTTCAAAATGGGTTAACATGTGTTGTTAATATAATTTTATATTTACTCAGTCTAATTCTCGATCAAGAAAGAGACTTTGATCAAACTCAATGATGACATACTTCGGAGGATTCACAAGAGATCATGTCTCATTTCGCTTCAACGAATCTAACTCCTCCTATTGGGAAACCCGTAGCCATGTACGTTACATGCGCAGCGGAACCTACGAGTTAAACCCTCCCTAGGATCATCGTAAAGGAAATAAAGGCACGAGATTATGCTGTTAAAATTTATACCTCGGATCTTCCTGATCCGGGAGAGAGAAGCGGATGTAGGTCTGAACGAACTTCCGTCTTGCTTCCTTCTCCTTCCTGGCGTCTGAAACTTGACTCTGAGAACCTTCTTGCTCTTCCTAGGGATGAAGAGCTTGATCGCTCGCTAATCTCCAAGGCAGGAGATCTCTACTCGTATCCACGTCGAACTTCGAATCGTCGGAATAACCGGACTTGGCTAGACGAGTCCGGAAGTACTTGCAGAGGCTTTCTCTCTTTTTCTCTGTATTACGGCAGCCTGGAGGCTCTGTAATGTGTGTCTAATCGAGGGGGACTGCCCTTCTATTTATACTAGAGAGGGAGGCGAAGGATTGCTTAGTTACCATAACTAAAAACCTAATTCCAGTGCTTATTCCGTTCCCAACGGACCTATTCCGTTGCCAATGGAATAGGGTTTCCTAATCTGAAAACTTAGCTGCCGACATATTGGCCGAGTTCCGTTGGCAACGGAACTTCCGTTGGCAACGGAACTGTCCTGTTGCCAACGGAACTGTGCTGATTTTTGCACAATCCGACATATCAATCATCCAATGATCGATTATTTCCTTCACCTATTTATACATCATATGTATAACTATTTAAGAGCATTTCCTTCCCAACTAGACATTGTTCTATGTGTGTCCGTGTAGGTTCCATTTAACGCTGGCAACGATCTTCCAAAGATCGTAAGTCATGAGTAACCTCTAGACTGGTGTCATGACTACCCATGTTAAATGAAATGATCAGCGATCATAAACCTATCTGAATAGACATTTGCTTATTCCTTTTGTTCTACGATATAAGTCTTGATCACAAGGCACGGTAATATGTCATCCTTGAGTTTGATCAAAGTCTCTTTTCTGATCGAGAATTAGACTGAGTAAATACAAAATGATATTAACAACACATGTTAATCCATTTTGAGCATGGCCATGCATTTCCTTTCAATCCTAGTTCATCAGGGGGCCCAGAGATATCTCACTCTTAACGAGAGGAACAAATGCCATCTCGGTCACTCACATTCCTCGTCATGATTAAGTGTATACCTAATGATGACCCTAATGATCATCCCATTACGGATGACGTAAGATCATATTAAAGTATGCAGTTCCTCATACAGGAATCCATGGTGACCTCAGGTCGTAGGAACAAGCACACTATTCATATGAGAATCACTAATGACATATACCATGAATATATAAGAAACAACCTTCATTGAATAAATAATAACGTCTTGATATATAATCTATTTCCTAGCACAAATATATTTAGCCTAGGGCACTAATCCTACAAATTCGCTAAGAACATCTGTTAGTCGACAACAAAGATAATCTTTTACAAAAAGAAATCTCACAATTGGATAAAAACTTACAGAGACTCAAGCGTTCAAAGTTGGAGTCAAAAAAAAACATAAGTTGTTTCTGACCAACCCGTGATAATTTAAGAAGTTCATCATCTACGGGAGCTATTCTTGGCACATTCTTTTTTCTATCTCCTCAAGACATCGAAAATAACAATAACCTATCATTTCCTACCCCTCATGTGTGATGAGATTTGAAGAAAAAGTTGATAAATATGTTCTCTCTCCACTTGGCCGAATCTGGATAGTAGAACAAAAAATCATTTTCTATCTGAATAAGGTCCAATATACCAAATTCTCTAAGAACATCTGTTAGTCGACAACAAGGCGAATATTCTACAAAAATAAATCTGGCAATTGGATAAAAACTTAGAGAAATTCAAGCGTTCAAAGTTGGAGTCAGAGAAAAAAAACATAAGCTGTTTCTGACCAACCTGTGGTAATTTAAGGATTTCTACTACTATAGGCGCTATTCTTGGATCATTCTTTTTTCTATCTCCTCAAGACATGGAAAATAGCAATAACCTATCTTTTCCTTCCACTCACGTGTGATGAGATTTGAAGAAAAAGTCGATAAATATGTTCTCTCCTCCCTTAGCCGAATCAGGGCAGTAGAACAAAAAATTATTTTCTATCTGAATAAGGTCCAATATGCAAAATTCGCTAAGAACATCTGTTAGTCGACAACAAGAGGAATATTCTACAAAAAGAAATCTGGCAATTGGATAAAAACTTAGAGAGATTCAAGCGTTCAAAGTTGGAGTCAAAAAAAAAACATAAGCTGTTTCTGACCAACCCGTGGTAATTTATGGATTTCTACAACTACTGGCACTATTCTAGGCTCATTCTTTTTTCTACCTCCTCAAGACATGGAAAATAGCAATAACCTATATTTTCCTACCGTCTCGTGTGATGAGATTTGAAGAAAAGGTTGATAAATATGTTCTCTCTCCCCTTAGCCGAATTAGGACAGCAGAACAAAAAATTATTTTCTACCTGAAAAACGGTCCAATATGCAAATTCGCCAAGAACATCTGTTAGTCGACAAAAAGGCGAATATTCAACAAAAAGAAATCTGGCAATTGGATAAAAACTAAGAGAGATCCAAGTGTTCAAACTTCGAGTAAGAGAAAAAAACATAAGCTATTTCTGACCAACCCGTGGTAATTTAAGGATTTCTTCAACTACGGGTGCTATTCTTGGCTCATTCTTTTTTCTATCTCCTCAAAACATGCAAAATAAAATTAACCTATCTTTTCCTACCCCTCACGTGTGATGAGATTTGATGAAAAACTTGATAAATATGTTCTCTCTCTACTTGGCCGAATCGGGATAGCAGAACAAAAAATCATTTTCTATATGAATAAAGTCCAATATGCAAAATTTGCTAAGAACATCTGTTGGTCGACAACAGGGCGAATATTCTACAAAAAGAAATCTGGAAATTGGATAAAAACTAAGAGAGATCCAAGCGTTCAAAGTTAGAGTCAGAGAAAAAACATAAGCTGTTGCTGACCAACCCGTGGTAATTTAAGGATTTTTACAAGTACGGGCGTTATTTTTGGCTCACTCTTTTTCCTATCTCCTCAAGACATGGAATATAGCAATAACCTATCTTTTCCTACCCCTCACGTGTGATGAGATTTGAAGAAAAACTTGATGAATATGTTCTCTTTCCACTTGGCCGAGTCTGGATAATAGAACAAAAAATCATTTTTCATCTGAATAAGGTCCAATTTGCAAAATTCGCTAAGTACATCTATTAGTAGACAACAAAGCATATATTCTACAAAAAGAAATCTGGCAATTGGATAAAAACTTAGAGAGATCCAAGCGTTCAAAGTTGGAGTCAGAAAAAAAACTATTGTTGTTTCTGACCAACTCGTGATATTTTAAGGAGTTCATCAACTACGGGAGCTATTCTTGGCACATTATTTTTCTATCTCCTCAAGACATGCAAAATAGCAATAACCTATCATTTCCTACCCCTCACGTGTGATGAGATTTGAAGAAAAAGTTGATAAATATGTTCTCTCTTCCCTTTGCCGAATCTGGATAGTTGAACAAAAAATCAATTTCTATCTGAATAAAGTCCAATATGCAAAATTCGTTAAGTACATCTGTTATTCGACAATAAGGCGAATATTCTACAAAAAGAAATCTGGCAATTGGATAATAACTTAGAGAGATCAAAGCGTTCAAAGTTGGAGTCAGAGAAAAAATCGTAAGCTATTTCTGAACAACCCGAGGTAATTTAAGGATTTCTTCAATTACGGATGCTATTTTTGGCTCATTCTTTTTTGTATCTCCTCAAAACATTTAAAATAACAATAACCTATCTTTTCCTACCCCTCACGTGTGATGAGATTCGATGAAAGACTTGATAAATATGTTCTCTCTCCACTTGGCCGAATCTGGATAGTAGAACAAAAAATCATTTTCTATCAGAATAAAGGCCAATATGCAAAATTCGCTAAGAACATCTGTTGGTCGACAACAAATAGAATCTTTTACAAATAGAAATCTGGCAATTGGATAAAAACATAGAGAGATTCAAGCGTTCAAATTTGGAGTCAGAGAAAAAAAATAAGCTGTTTCTGACCAACCCGTGGTAATTTAAGGATTTCTTCAACTACGTAAGCTATTCTTGGCACATTCCTTTTTCTATGTCCTCAAGACATGCAAAATAGCAATAACCAATCATTTCCTACCCCTCACGGGTGATGAGCTTTGAAGAAAAAGTTGATAAATATGTTCTCTCTCCCTTTGGCCGAATCAGGATAGTAGAACAAAAAATCATTTTCTATCTGAATAAGGGTCCAATATCCAAAATTCGCTAACAACATCTGTTAGTCGACAATAAGGCGAATATTCTACGAAAAGAAATCTGGCAATTGGATCAAAACGTAGAGAGATCCAAGCGTTCAAAGTTGGAGACAGAGAAAAAAACATATGTTGTTTCTGACCAACCCGTGATAATTTAAGGAGTTCATCAACTACGGGAGCTATTGTTGGCACATTTTTTTTCTATCCCTCAAGACATGTAAAATAACAATAACCGATCTTTTCGTACCCCTCACTTGTGATGAGATTTGAAGAAAAAGTTGATAAATACGTTCTCTCTCCCGTTGGCCAAATCTGGAGAACAGAACAAAAAATCATTTTCTATATGAATATGGGTCCAATATGCAAAATTCAGAAAGAACATCTGTTAGTCGAAAACAAATAGAATCTTTTACAAATAGAAATCTAGCAATTGAATAAAAACTTAGAGAGATCGAAGCGTTCAAAGTGGAAGACAGAGAAAAAAACGTAAGTTGTTTCTGACCAACCCGTGGTGATTTAAGGAGTTTATCAACTACGAGAGCTATTCTTGGCACATTCTTTTTTCCATCTCCTCAAGACATGCAAAATAGCAATAACCTATCATTTCCTACCCCTCACGTGTGATGAGATTTGATGAAAAAGTTGATAAATATGTTCTCTCTCCCCTTAGCCGAATCAGGAGAGCATAACAAAAAATCATTTTCTATTTGAATGAGGTCCAATATGCAAAATTCGCTCAAAACAACTCTTAGTCGACAACAAGGCGAATATTCTACAAAGAGAAATCTGGCAATTGGATAAAAACTTTGAGAGTTTCAAGCGTTCAAAGTAGGAATGAGAGCAAAAAAATAAGCTGTTTCTGACAAACCCGTGGTAATTTAAAGATTTCTTCAGCTACGGGCGCTATTCTTGGCTCATTCTTTTTTCTATCTCCTCAAGACATGGAAAATAGTAATAACCTATCTTTTACTACCCCTCACGTGTGATGAGATTTGAAGAAAAACTTGATAAATATGTTCTCTCTCCACTTGGCCGAATCTGGATAGTAGAACATAAAATCATTTTCTATCGTAATAAGGTCCAATATGCAAAATTCGTTAAGTCCAAGAGAACAAGGCGAATATTCTACAAAAAGAAATCTGGCAATTGGATAAAAACTTAGAGAGATCCAAGCGTTCAAAGTTGGAGTCAGAGAAAAAATCATAAGCTATTTCTGACCAACCCGAGGTAATTTAAGGATTTTTTCAACTACGGATGCTATTCGTGGCTCATTCTTTTTTCTATCTCCTCAAAACATGCAAAATAACAATAACCTATGTTTTCCTACCCCTCACGTCTGATGAGATTTGATGAAAAACTTGATAAATATGTTCTCTCTCTCCACTTGGCCGAATCTGGATAGTAGAACAAAAAATCATTTTCTATCTGAATAAAGTCCAATATGCAAAATTCGCTAAGAACATCTGTTCGTCGACAACAAGGCGAATATTCCACAAATAGAAATCTCGCAATTGGATAAAAACATAGAGAGATTCAAGGGTTCAAAGTTGGAGTCAGAGAAAAAACATAAGCCGTTTCTGAACAACCCGTGGTAATTTAAGGATTTCTTCAACTACTGGCGCTATTCTTAGCTCATTCTTTTTTCTATCTCCTCAAGACATGCAAAATAACAATAACCTATCTTTTTCTATCCCTCACGTGTGATGAGTTTTGAAGAAAAACTTGATAAATATGTTCTCTCTCAACTTGGCCTAATCTGGATAGTAGAACAAAAAATCATTTTCTATCTGAATAAGGGTCCAATATGCAAAATTCGCTATGAACACCTATTAGTCGACAACAAGGCGAATATTCTACAAAAAGAAATCTGGCAATTAGATAAAAACTAAGAGAGATCCAAGCGTTCAAAGTTGGTGTCAGAGAAGAAAACATAAGCTGTTTCTGACCAACCCGTGGTAATTTAAGGATTTTTTCAACTACGGGCGCTATTCTTGGCACATTCTTTTTTCTATGTCCTTAAGACATGCAAAATAGCAATAACAAATCATTTCCTATCCCTCACGTGTGATGAGATTTGAAGAAAAAGTTGATAAATATGTTCTCTCTCCCTTAAGTCGAATCAGGACAGTAGAACAAAAAATCATTTTCTATCTGAATAAGGGTCCAATATCCAAAATTCGTTAAGAATATCTGTTAGTCGACAACAAGGCGAATATTCTACGAAAAGAAATCTGGCAATTGGATAAAAACATAGAGAGATCCAAGCGTTCAAAGTTGGAGTCAGAGAAAAAAACATATGTTGTTTCTGACCAACCCGTGATAATTTAAGGAGTTCATCAACTACGCGAGCTATTCTTGGCTCATTCTTTTTTCTATCTCCTCAAGACATGTAAAATAATAATAACCTATCTTTTCGTACCCCTCACGTGTGATGAGATTTGAAGAAAAAGTTGATAAATATGTTCTCTCTCCCCTTAGCTGAATCACGAGAGCATAACAAGAAATCATTTTCTATCTGAATAAGGTCCAATATGTAAAATTCATTAAGAACATCTCTTAGTCGACAACAAGGCGAATATTCTAACAAGAGAAATCTGACAATTGGATAAAAACTTAGAGAGATTCAAGCGTTCAAAGTTGGAGTCGGAGAAAAAAACATAAGCTGTTTCTGACCGACCCGTGGTAATTTAAAGATTTGTTTAGCTACGGGCGCTATTCTTGACTCATTCTTTTTTTATCTCCTCAAGACATGCAAAATAGCAATAACCAATCTTTTCCTACCCCTCACATGTGACTAGATTTGAAGAAAAAGTTGATAAATATGTTCTCACTCCCCTTAGCCGAATCAGGACAGCAGAACGAAAAATCATTTTCTATCTGAATAAGGGTCCAATATGCAAAATTCGCTAAGAACATCTGTTAGTCGACAACAAATAGAATCTTTTACAAACAGAAATATGGCAATTGAATAAAAACTTAGGGAGATCCAAGTGTTCAAAATTGGAGACAGAGAAAAAAACATATGTTGTTTCTGACCAACCCGTGGTAATTTAAGGAGTTCATCAACTACGGGAGCTATTCTTGGCACATTCTTTTTTCTATCTCCTCAAGACATGCAAAATAACAATAATTTGTCTTTTCCTACCCCTCACATGTGAGGAGATTTGAAGACAAAGTTGGTAAATATGTTTTCTTTGCACTTGGCCGAATCTGGATTTTAGAACAAAAAATCATTTTCTATCTGAATAAGGTCCAATATTCAAAATTCGCCAAGAACATCTGTTAGTCGACAACAAGGCGAATATTCTACAAAGGGAAACCCGGCAATTGGATAATAACTTAGAGAGATTCAAGCGTTCAAAGTTGGAGCCATAGAAAAAAAGATAAGCTGTTTCTGACCAACCCGTGGTAATTTAAGTATTTCTTCAACTACGGGTGCTATTCTTTCATTCTTTTTTCTATCTCCTCAAGACATGCAAAATAACTATATACTATCTTTTCCTACACCCCATGTGTGATGAGATTTGAAGAAAAAGTTGATAAAAACATTGTCTCTCCCATAGGCCGAATCTGGACAGCAGAACAAAAAATCATTTTATATCTGAATATGGGTCCAATATGCAAATTTTGCTAAGAACATCTGTTAGAACAAAAAGAATCTTTTACAAAAAGAAATCTGGCAATTGTATAAAAACTTAGAGAGATCCAAGCGTTCAAAATTGGAGGTAGAGAAAAAAACATATGTTGTATCTTACCTACTACGGGAGCTATTCTTGGCACGTTCTTTTTTCTATCTCCTCAAAATATGTAAAATAACAATAATCTATCTTTTCCTACCCATCACATGTGATGAGATTTGAATACAAAGTTGTTAAATATGTTCGCTCTCCACTTGGCCGAATCTAGATAGTAGAACAAAAAATCATTTTCTATCTGAATATGCTCCAATATGCAAAATTCGCAAAGAACATCCTTGTCTAGCTGCGGAGGTCTCTGTAGGATTAGTGCCCTAGGCGAAATGTATTTGTGCTTGGAAATGGATTATGTATTAAGACATTATTATTTATTCAATAAAGTTTGTTTCTTATATATCTGTGTGTATGGGTTGTGAATGTAAATCTTTTATCAACCAAGAATGACACTTCGGGTTCACGTCATCAGTATACGTGATTCTGATAGTAGAACTGTGAACCAACGAATGACATTCTAAATTGTCCCTAGTGATATGTAGGATGTTTATAGAGATAAACAAACTTCAGGTAAGAAGCTACATATCCACACTAGTATATTCGCAGGCTGGATGATCATGTTTTGCTAATCATGGAAATAGAGATGTCAAGTCTGGAATATAGGCACGTGTTAGAGAACACGTACTGGACTGACCACACTATGAGAATATACATGGTATATGTCATTAGTGATTCTCATATGAATAGTGTGCTTGTTCCTACGACCTGAGGTCATCATGGATTCCTATATGAGGAACTGCATACTTTAATATGATCTTACGTCATTCCTAATGGGATGATCATTAGGGTCATCATTAGGTATGCACTGAATCATGACGAGAAATGTGAGTGACCAAGATGGGATTTGTTCCTCTCATTAAGAGGGAGTTTACTCAGTCTAATTCTCGATCAGGAAAGAGACTTTGATCAAACTCAAGGATGACATATTACCGTGCCTTGTGATCAAGACATATATCGTAGAACAAAAGGAATAAGCAAATGTCTATGCAGATAGGTTGATGATCGCTGATCATTTCATTTAACATGGGTAGTCATGACACCAGTCTAGAGGTTACTCACGATCGTCGCCAGTGTTAAATGGAACCTACACGGTCACACATAGAACAACGTCTAGTCGGGAAGCAAATGCTCTTAAATGGTTATACATATGATGTATAAATAGGTGAAGGAAATAATCGATCATTGGATGATTGATTTCGATGATTGTGCAAGATTTGCATAGTTCCGTTGGCAACAGAACAGTTCCGTTGCCAACGGAAGTTCCGTTGCCAACAGAACTCAGCCAATATGTCGGCAGCTAAGTTTTTCAGATTAGGAAACTCTATTCCGTCGGCAACGGAATAGGTCCGTTGGGAACAGAATACGCGCTGGAATTAGGTTTTAGTTATGGTAACTAAGCAATTCTTCACCTCCCTCTCAACTATAAATAGCAGCCTCCTCTATTTGAAACACAACACAGAGCCTCCAGGCTGCCGTATTACAGAGAGAAAGAGAGAGAGCCTCCTGAAAGTATTTCCGGACTCGTCTAGCCGAGTCCGGTTATTCCAACTATTCGAAGTTCGACGTGGATACGAGTATAGATCTCCTACCTTGGAGATTAGCGAGCGATCAAGTTCTTCGTCCCTAGGAAGATCAAGAAGATTCTCAGGTGGAGCTTCAGAAGCCGGGAAGGAGAAGGAAGCAAGACGGAAGTTCGTTCAGACCTACATCCGCTTCTCTCTCCCGGATCAGGAAGATCCGAGGTATAAATTTTAAATAGCATAATCTCGTACCTTATTTCCTTTACGATGATCCTAGGGAGGGTTAACCCGTTTGTTCCGCGCGCATGTAACGTACATGGCTACGGGTTTCCCAACAGTGGTATCTGAGCGTTCGTTAAGGACATAATCGTCGATTATATTTAAAATTTAGTAAATTCAAGTATAATAAATTTTAGGGTTTTGAAAATATTATTTCAAAACATCACGGAAATAGTTTCCAGAAATATAATATTGGATATTATGATTTTCTGGAGTTTCGAAAAATAGTTTTTCGAAATCCGTTAACTGCACTGTTAATGATTTTCACAATACCAAAAAATCGAATTGACGTGTAGTACATGGAAAAAAACAATCTTTTGATATTTTCACAAAACCACAAAAATTGAAGTCTAATGTATGAAAAAAAACACAATTTTTTATTGTTTTTCACAAAACCACAAAAATTTAAGTCTAATACATCGATAAAACTCCATTGTTATTGATTCTCACAATACCAAAAAAATCGAATTGAGGTACAATACATAGGACGAAATAATATTTTGTTATTTTCGCAAAACCGCATAATAAGAAGTCTAATACATGGAAAAAAGACAATTTTTTATTGTTTTTCACAAAACCACAAAAATTAAAATCTAATACATGGAAAAAACAGCATGGTTATTGATTTTCACAATGCCAAAAAAATCGAATCGAGGTGTAATACATGGAAAAAAACAATCTTCTGATATTTTCACAAAACCACAAAAATTTTAGTCTAATATGTGAAAATAAAACATAATTTTTTATTGTTTTTCACGAAACCACAAATATTAAAATCTAATACATTGAAAATACTCCATTCTTAATGATTTTCACAATACCAAAAAGATGGAATTGAAGTTGTATTGTTTTTCACAAAACCAAAAAAATTAAAATGTAATACATGGAAAAATCTCCATTGTTAATGATTTTCACAATACCAAAAAATCGAATTGAGGTGTAGTACATGGAAAAAGACAATCTTTTGATATTTTCACAAAACCACAAAAATTGATGTCTAATATATGAAAAAAACACAATTTTGTATTGTTTTTCACAAAACCACAAAAATTAAAGTCTAATACATGGAAAAAATAATAAGAAGTCTAATACATGGAAAAAACACAATTTTGTATTGTTTTTCACAAAACCACAAAAATTAAAATCTAGTACATGGAAAAAACTGCATTGTTATTGATTTTCACAATACCAAAAAAATCGAATCGAGGTGTTAATACATGGAAAAAAACAATCTTTTGATATTTTCACAAAACCCTGGATAGCTGTTAAAAGAATCCTTAAGTACTTACGAAGAACTAAGGATCCGTTCCTAGTCTATGGAGGTATGGAAGACGAGTTTGTTGTAAAGGGTTACACCGACGCAAGCTTCCAGACAGACTCAGATGACTTTAGATCGCAATCAGGTTATTTATTTTGCCTAAATGGAGGCGCAGTGACATAGAAGATTTCCAAGCAATGTACTGTAGTAGATTCTTCAATGGAAGTGGAGTATATAGCCGCTGCAAAAACGGCTAAAGAAACTGTTTGGATAAAGAA
The DNA here is from genome assembly GCA_027726005.1 of Juncus effusus. Taxonomy (NCBI): domain Eukaryota; kingdom Viridiplantae; phylum Streptophyta; class Magnoliopsida; order Poales; family Juncaceae; genus Juncus; species Juncus effusus. Next base: position 3,853,896 of record CM050899.1, read on the forward strand.
CTTTTTGGAGGAGCTAAGAGTAGTTCCGAGCATCTCGGAACCAGTGGATCTATATTGTGACAACAATGGAGCGATCGCACAAGCAAAGGAACCGAGATCTTACCAAAAGTCCAAGCACATACTGCGACGCTTCCATCTAATCAGAGAGATTATACAAAGGGGTGATGTTAAAATGTGTAGAGTGCCATCGGACAACAACGTCGTCGATCCATTAACTAAACCACTCCCGCAAGCGAAGCATGAGGGTCATGTTAGGTCTATGGGCATAAGATGCTTAGAGTTGTTGGCCTAGTGCAAGTGGGAGACTGTAGGATTAGTGCTCTAGGCCAAATGTATTTGTGCTAGGAAATGGATTATGTATTAAGACATTATTATTTATTCAATAAAGTTTGTTTCTTATATATCCGTGTGTATGGGTTGTGAATGTAAATCTTATATCAACCAAGAATGACACTTCGGGTTCACGTCATCAGAATACGTGATTCTAATAGTAGAACTGTGAATCAACGAATGACATTCTAAATTGTCCCTAGTGATATGTAGGATGTTTATAGAGATAGACATACTTTAGATAAGAAACTACATATCTGTAATGTGTATTTTTATACACATTTTTAGGGTTTTTATCATCTCAAATTCAATCGTAATTCACACAAAATGTATAAAAAACAGTCATAATTCACAAAATATAATTTGAAACCTCTTAATACATTTTTATGTGATTTTTCAGGCGAAAAGGCCATTAAATGAAGAATTTGACCAAAGACGCAAATAGTGGGCCAAAGATGGCCAAATAAAAGCCTCAAACACCCTACAAAAATTCCCCCAAACTTTTACGACACTTCAAAAACCTTTTTCAATCAAGTCAACTCAAGTCAAATGCCAAAAATCGCCAAGTTGACCAAAAAGCAACTTTTCCAAAATGGGTCAAACAGTATATCAAAACGAAGAGCTCGACGAGACGAATCCAACGGTACAAACCTCGTGATCAGAAACCTTCTAGAACTCTCAGAATCACCAATTGAAAATCAGGTCAAATTTGGTCAAAGTCAACGAATTGACCAGGTCAAACCCATCTTCTTCAAACCTCATAATTCACAATTCTACTCAAAATCGAACAAACCGGCCATCCATGGATTCAGCATGAAGAGAGGAATATGCCGGTACCGTTCTCCGGCCATGTAAACCCCGGCGATCGCTGGAATTGGCCGAAACAGATGTGAAAAACGAGCGAAAAACATGGCTTACTGACCGTGCCTGCTACAATCCACCATTCGTGCTTCAACCAAGACCATCCTCTTCCTCATCTTCTGCCCTTTCTATCCATAAGAAGAACTCATGAAATGGTGCAAAGTCGAGTGAGAAATCCGTGGATGAACAACCTGTTCGATGAAATCCTCAATGAACTTTTCAAACCTTATGATCCAACGGTCAAGTTTTTGAAACTGAATCGAATTCGATCGATCATTTCGATTTTTCCTTAAACAAGATGATTCTTTTTGCACCGAAAAGATTTAGTGGAGGCTCGTATTGAATTATGGAGTCTATATTCGATGGGAAAACAACTCGGCATCGCATTTTGATTTATGATTTGGTGATTTTTTTGGTTATTCCGCTCGACCTCTGATCATTGGGCGAGTTCATGGATTTGGGGGAGAATTGAAGCTTCAAATTCAGCACACAGCTTCGTGAGGAAGTAAGGGAGGAAGCCTGAGCTCTGGATTGAGCTGCCGCTGCTCAAAGAGCGAGCTTTAAGCTCGAACAGCCACAATGGCGGAAACGAACTGAGACGGGAGAAAAATGAGGAAAACTCGATGAACTCTCGACCATTTTCTGCGTTTCAAAGCTCTGTAGATTCGTGGCAATGAGAGGAAGCCATTGGGAGGGAGAACACGAGCTGAAGTGAAGAATCGTGCAAGCTCAACTCACGGATTGAAGAAGAAGAAGCGAATACGGGTATGAAAATCAATGCGAAATTGGATCCAAAATACATATTCGTTTCACACCCGAGCGTCAGAACTTCGTTTTAGGACAGACCACATGCTCGCACGCCACAGAAGATTGAAGAAATCTTTATTCAAACTCAGCGCCAGTCTCTCACTCCGTGATGACTCGTTTCACGCGATTGATACCCACTTCGCCACAAACGATCAGTAGAGAGAGGCCCACCAGTCAGCGTAATAACGCGCGATTCAAATTTGGTCTGAAATTTTTCCGCGCGATCACGAAACAGAGGGAATGATTTTCCAACCAAAACCAGATCAAATCTCAACCGAATTCAACGAAATTTCGTCCAGATCTTCAGTACACCTACCTTGATCCGCCTGAACCAATCACAGCTCTCGATTCGCTCCCTACTCTCCTCTCCATCTCGAACAATTCATTGGACTCTCAAGTCCAATTCGGTCTATAAAACATGCCTCAAGCCTCTTCAATCAACACACCACTCTCCATTCTTCTTCTCTAACCTCTAGAACCTCCATTAATGAGTTTCAAGCTTTCTTGAGCTCTAATTTTCATTTTGAGTGAAAACACGCAATTTGGGGCTGATTTGGGGAAAATTCGAATCGGTCGATTCTAGCTTGAATCGAGGCGCAATTGGAGCTTCAAATCGACTCGAGGGAGTTACCGGCTGGATCTCCAACTCTCGGTTTAGTCCAATTCTCTTTAAATAATTAGATTTGAATTTTAGATCACAAGAACTCAATTTTATAATAATCATGATGAAATCTTGTCAAACTCTTGTTCTTGTGAATATGTGTGAGTAAATCTAGATAGGGAGGGGAATTTGTGATTTGTGTACATGAAATCTTGCTTTATAATCTTGTAATTTTGCTGAATTTTGATGAATAGTCATGAACATACACATTTTTGAATAAATTGGGAAAAATTGCTTAGCTTAGTATTTTTCATCAATTGATCTATTAAATCTAGAGTTTATTGGCTTGTTAATCATTTGAAACACTTAGCTTAGTATTTTGTGTGATTAATTTGGAGTTGTGATTGATTTAAATCAAGTTTTGTTTTGAAATGGCTGTTTTAGAATAAACTAGTTCTTGAGTCAATTTCTTGAGTAAATCTTAGCTTAGATTGCTCAAATCCATCATCTAAATCTGAGAAATTATACACTTAGTGATTAATGATTGTTACAGATCATAAATTTCCTATAAATCCCTATTTTTAAACCGAAAATCAAACCCTAATCCAGTTTCTGTCTTGCTGCTGTTCTTTCTCTGTTTTTCAGTATTTTTTCCTTAATGTCGTATCTAATTCAGATCTGAAAAATTAAATAAATATTTTTAAAATCTAGTTCTCATTTAGTAGATAATTTTCAAACCAATTTTGCCCAATTCCGATTTGTAATCTGTGAGATATTAATTTTCCAAAATTATAATTTTTCTGTTTTAAAACTTTCTGTCCAGATCTACTGTTTCCTTTCTTCTGAATTTTTAAAAATATAAAAACAAATAATAAAATTCCAAAAATAATCCTACTTGAAGTATTTTGAAGTGTAGAATCTAAATATGAATTTTAAAAGAGTAGTTATTAAATCAGATTGGGAGATATAACATTTTTTGTGAGTGCTGGTCTGTCAGAATCAGTTTCTGATCCAGATCTGAAATTTCATTATAAATCTCAAAATACAAAATATAATTGTACAAAACTTTAACCGCTAATCCAAAACTTGATAATTGAATTTCTGAACAAATTTTGGGATTTTTCAAGAATTGGTGAATTTTCTATAATTTTCTGAACTTGCTGCTGAACCGATTTTAAATCTGAAATAAGTTCTGGACTGAACTGCAAATATCTCGAAATTCTTGAATAAAATAATAATAACAGTAAGGAATCATATCATAGATCTCTCTTTCTAGTTTCCAACGGTATCTTGTTTGTTGGATTCGGAGTTTATTTTGTCTAGTTACGAATTAAATCACTCAAGTGTGACGTGCTGAATTTTTTGAAACAAAACTGATATTTGAATTTGAACTTGAAAATTTACGTAATAAACCTTGAATTAAAAGATGTGCACTAGAGATAAATCATTGAGACTAGTTAATTTTTGAGGCCACATCTCCTTGTGTTCGACCCCTAAACTCATTTACCGCTCATACTCGTAAATTGATTAATAGGGAATTATAAATTGTTTTGATAAATTGTGTGAAATTTAACGACGGTTTTGCACGATTTACAATATCCACACTAGTATATTCGCAGGCTGGATGATCATGTTCTGCTGATCATGGACATAGAGATATCAAGTCTGGAATATAGGCACGTGTTAGAGAATACGTACTGGACTGACCACACTATGAGAATATGCATGGTATATGTCATTAGTGATTCTCATATGAATAGTGTGTTTGTTCCTACGACCTGAGGTCACCATGGATTCCTATATGAGGAACTGCATACTTTAATATGATCTTACGTCATTCCTAATGGGATGATCATTAGGGTCATCATTAGGTATGCACTGAATCATGATGAGGAATGTGAGTGACCAAGATGGGATTTGTTCCTCTCATTAAGAGTGAGATATCTCTGGGCCCCCTGATGAACTAGGACTGAAGGAAATGCATGGCCATGCTCAAAATGGATTCACATGTGTTGTTAATATCATTTTGTATTTACTCAGTCTAATTCTCGATCAGGAAAGAGACTTTGATCAAACTCAAGGATGACATATTACCGTGCCTTGTGATCAAGACGTATATCGTAGAACAAAAGGAATAAGCAAATGTCTATTCAGATAGGTTTATGATCGCTGATCATTTCATATAACATGGGTAGTCATGACACCAGTCTAGAGGTTATACATAGAACAACGTCTAGTGGGGAAGGAAATGCTTTTAAATGGTTATAGATATGATGTATAAATATGTGAAGGAAATAATCGATCATTGGATGATTGATTTCGATGATTGTGCAAGATTTGCATAGTTCCATTGGCAACAGAACAGTTCCGTTGCCAACCGAAGTTCCGTTGCCAACAGAACTCAGCCAATATGTCGGCAGCTAAGTTTTTCAGATTAGGAAACCCTATTCCGTTGGCAACGGAATAGGTCCGTTGGGAACGGAATACGCGCAGGAATTAGGTTTTAGTTATGATAACTAATCAATCCTTCACCTCCCTCTCAAGTATAAATAGAATGACAACCTCCTCTATTTGAAACACAACACAGAGCCTCCAGGCTGCCGTATTACAGAGAGAAAGAGAGAAAGCCTCCTGAAGTATTTCCGGACTCGTCTAGCCGAGTCCGATTATTCCGACTATACGAGTAGAGATCTCCTACCTTGGAGATTAGCGAGCGATCAAGTTCTTCAGAAGCCAGGAAGGAGAAGGAAGCTAGACGGAAGTTCGTTCAGACCAACATCCTCTTCTCTCTCCCGGATCAGGAAGATCCGAGGTATAAATTTTAAATAGCATAATCTCGTACCTTATTTCCTTTACGATGATCCTAGGGAGGGTTAACCCGTAGGTTCCGCTACGCATGTAACGTACATGGCTACGGGTTTCCCAACAGTCTCTATTTAGCTTTGAACAACAAGGCGAATATTCTACAAAGAGAAATCTGCAATTGGATAAAAACTTAGAGAGATTAAAGCGTTCAAAGTTGGAGTCTGAGAAAAAAATATAAGATGTTTCTCACCAATCCGTGGTAATTTAATGATTTCTTCAACTACGGGCGCTATTCTTCGCTCATTCTTTTTACTATCTCCTCAAAACATGCAAAATAACAATATACTATCTTTTCCAGCCACACATATGTGATGAGATTTGACGAAAAAATTTATAAAAATGTTCTCTCTACCGTAGGCCGAATCTGGACAGCAGAATGAAAAATCATTTTCTATCTGAATAGGGGTCCAATATTCCAAATGCGTTAAGAACATCCGTTAGAAAAAAAAAGAATCTTTTACAAAAAAAATCTGGCAATTGGATAAAAACTTAGAGAGATCCAAGCGTTCAAAATTGGAGTCAGAGAAAAAAACATATGTTGTTTCTGACCAGCCCGTGGTAACTTAAGGAGTTCATCAACTACGGGAGCTATTCTCGGCACATTCTTTTTTATATCTCCTAAAGACATGCAAAATAAGAATAATCTATCGTTTCCTACCCCTCACAAGTGATGAGATTTGAAGACAAAGTTGGTAAAATATGTTCTCTTTTAACTTGGCCGAATCTGGATAGTAGAACAAAAAATCATTTTCTATCTGAATAAGGTCCAATATTCAAAATTCGCAAAGAACATCTGTTAGTCGACCAAAAGGCAAATATTCTACAAAGAAAAATCTGGCAATTGGATAAAAACTTAGAGAGATTCAAGCGTTCAAAGTTGGAGTCAGAGAAAAAAACCTAAGTTGTTTCTGACCAACGCGCGGTAATTTAAATATTTCTTCAACTACGGGCGCTATTCTTCGCTCATTCTTTTTTCTATCTCCTCAAGACATCCAAAATAATAATATACTATCTTTTCCTACCCCACACGTGTGATAAGATTTGAAGAAAAAGTTGATAAAAATGTTCTCTGTCCCGTAGGCCGAATCTGGACTACAGAACAAAAAATCATTTTCTATCTGAATATGGGTCCAATATGCAAAATTCGCTGAGAACATCTGTTAGAACAAAAAGAATCTTTTACAAAAATAAATCTGGCAATTGGATAAAAACATAGAGAGATCGAAGCATTCAAAATTGGAGTCAGAGAAAAAAGCATATGTTGTATCTGACCAACCCGTGGTAATTTAAGGAGTTCATCAACTACGGGAGAAATTCTTGGCACATTCTTTTTTCTATCTCCTAAAGACAAGCAAAATAACAATAATCTATCTTTTCCTACCCCTCACATGTGATGAGCTTTGAAAACAAAGTTGGTAAAATATGTTCTCTTTTAACTTGGCCGAATCTGGATAGTAGAACAAAAAATCATTTTCTATCTGAATAAGGTCCAATATTCAAAATTCGCAAAGAACATCTGTTAGTCGACAACAAGGCGAATATTCTACAAAGAGAAATCTGGCAATTGGATAAAAACTTAGAGACACTCAAGCGTTCAAAGTTGGAGTCAGAGAAAAAAACATAAGCTGTTTCTGACCAACTCGCGGTAATTTAAGTATTTCTTCAACTACGGGCGTTATTCTTCGCTCATTCTTTTTTCTATCTCCTAAAGACATGCAAAATAATAATATACTATATTTTCCAGGCACACACGTGTGATGAGATTTGTAGAAAAAGTTGACAAAAATGTTCTCTCTTCCGTAGGTCGAATCTGGACAGCAGAACGAAAAATCATTTTCTATCTGAATAGGGGTCCAATATGCAAAATTCGTTAAGAACATCTGTTAGAAAAAAAAGAATCTTTTACAAAAAAAATCTGGCAATTGGATAAAAATTTAGAGAGATCCAAGCGTTCAAAATTGGAGTCAGAGAAAAAATTATATGTTGTTTCTGACCAGCCCGTGGTAATTTAAGGTGTTCATCAACTATGTTAGCTATTGTTGGCACATTTTTTTTCTATCTCCCCAAGACATGCAAAATAACAATAATCTATCTTTTCCTACCACTCACGTGTGATGAGATTTGAAGACAAAGTTGGTAAATATGTTCTCTTTCCACTTGGCCAAATCTGGATAGTAGAACAAAAAATCATTTTCTATCTGAATAAGGTCCAATATTCAAAATTCGCAAAGAACATCTGTTAGTCGACAACAAGGCGAATATTCTACAAAGAGAAATCTGGCAATTGGATAAAAACTTAGAGAGATTCAAGCGTTCAAATTTGGAGTCAGAGAAAAAAACATAAGCTGTTTTTGACCAACCCGTGGTAATTTACGGAGTTCATCAACTACGGGAGCTATTCTTGGCACATTCTTTTTTCTATCTCCTCAAGACATGCAAAATAACAATAACCTATCTTTTCCTACCCCTCACGTGTGATGAGATTTGAAGAAAAAGTTGATAAATATGTTCTCTCTCCACTTGGCCGAATCTGGATAGAAGAACAAAAAATCATTTTCTTTCTGAATAAATTCCAGTATGCAAAATTCGCAATGAGTATCTGTTAGTCGATGACAAGGCGAATATTCTACAAAAAGAAATCTGGCAATTGGATAAAAACTTAGAGAGATTCAAGCGTTCAAATTTGGAGTCAGAGAAAAAAACATAAGCTGTTTCTGACCAACCCGTGGTAATTTAAGGATTTCTTCAACTACGGGCGCTATTCTTGGTTTATTCTTTTTTCTATGTCCTCAAGACATACAAAATAGCAACAACCTATCTTTTCCTAACCCGCACGTGTGATGAGATTGGAAGAAAAAGTTGATAAATATGTTCTCTCTCCCCTTAGCCAAATCAGGATAGTAGAAAAAAAAATCATTTTCTATCTGAGTGAGGGTCCAATATGCAAAATTCGCTAAGGACATCCGTTAGTCGACAACAAGGCGAATATTCCAAAAAAAGAAATCTGGCAATTTGAAGCGTTCAAAGTTGGAGTCGGAGAAAAAAACATAAGATTTTTCTGACCAACCCGTGGTAATTTAAGACTTTCTTCAACTACGGGTGCTATTCTTGGCTCAATATTTTTTCTATCTCCACAAGACATGCAATATAGCAATAACCTATCTTTTCCTACTCCTCACGTGTGATGAGATTTGAAGAAAAAGTTGATAAACATATTCTCTCTCTCCTTGGCCGAATCAGGACAGCAGAACAAAAAATCATTTTCTATCTGAATAAGGGTCCAATATGCAAAATTCGCTAAGAACATCTATTAGTCGACAATAAGACAAATAGTCTACAAAAAGAAATCTGGCAATTGGATAAAAACTTAGAAAGATTCAAGCGTTGAAAGTTGGAGTCAGAGAAAAAAACATATGCTGTTTCTGACAAACCCGTGGTAATTTATGGATTTCTTCAACTACGGACGCTATTCTTGGCTTATTCTTTTTTCTACCTTCTCAAGACATGCAAAATAGCAACAACTTATCTTTTCCAACCCCTCACGTGTGATGAGATTTGAAGAAAAAGTTGATAAATATATTCTCTCTCCCCTTCGCCGAATTAGGACAGTACAAGAAAAAATCATTTTCTATCTGAATAAGGGTCCAATATTCAAAATTCGCTAAGAACATCTATTCGTCGACAACAAAGAGAATATTCTACAAAACGAAATCTGGCAATTGGATTAAAACTAAGAGAGATCCAAGCGTTCAAATTTGGAGTCAGAGAAAAAACATAAGCCGTTTCTGACCAACCCGTTGTAATTTAGTATTTCTTCAATTACGGGCTGTATTCTTGACTCATTTTTTTTTTATCTCCTCAAGACCTTCGAAATAACAATAACCTATCTTTTTGTACCCCTCACGTGCGATGAGATTTGAAAAAAAGTTGGACCTAAAAGTCATGTTTCATGCGTTTGTTTGCACATTTCATATAAAAAAAAATCGGATAGATTTTTCGTAAAGAATTATAGTAAATACTAAATTATTCAAATGCATATCAAAATGTGTACCCATTTTAAAATATTTCTCCACAATCTTCTTTAGGACCTAAAACTCATGTTTTATGCGTTTGTTTGCACATTTCATATAAAAAAACTCGGATAGATTTTTCGTAAAGAATGATAGTAAATACTAAATTATTCAAATACAAACAAAAATTTTAATTCATTTTGAAATATTTCTCCACAATCTTTGCTTGGCCCTAAAACTCGTGTTTCGTACGTTTGTTTGCTCCTTTCATACAAAAATAACACGGTTAGATTTTTCGTAAAGAATAATGGTGAATACTAAATTATTCAAATGCAAACCAAAATCTGTGTTCATTTTGAAATATTTTTCCACAACGTTTATTTGCACATAAAACTCATGTTTCGTGCGTTTGTTTGCTCGTTTCGTTCAAAAAAAACTCTGATAGATTTTTCGTAAAGAATGATTGGAAATACTAAATTTTTCAAACACAAACCAAAATTTCTTTTCACTTTAAAATATTTCTCAACGATCTTTGTTTGTATATAAAACTCATGTTTCGAGCGTTTGTTTGCTTGTTTCATTAAAAAAAAAAAAAACTCGAATAGATTTTTCGTAAAGAATGATCGTAAATAGTAAATTATTCAAATGCAAACCAAAATTTGTATTCATTTTAAAATATTTCTCCACAATCTTTTTTGGACCTAAAACTCATGTTTCATGCGTTTGTTTGCACATTTCATATAAAAAAACTCGGATAGATTTTTCGTAAAGAATGATTGTAAATACTAAATTATTCAAATGCAAACCAAAAAATACGTTATCTCTCCCGTTGGCCGAAACTGGACAGCAGAACAAAAAATCATCTTCTATCTTAATATGTGTCCAATATGCAAAATTCGCCAAGAACATCTGTTATCGACAACAAAGAGAATCTTTTACAAAATCAAATCTGGCAATTCGATAAAAATTTAGCGACGTCCAAGCGTTCCAAAGTAGAGTCAGAGAAAAAAAGATAAGTTGTTGCTGACAAACCCGTGGTAATTTAAGGAGTTCATCAACTACGGGAGCTATTCTTAGCACATTCTTTTTTCTATCTCCTTGAGACATGCAAAATAACAATAACCTTTCTTTTCCTACCCCTCACGTGTGATGAGATTTGAAGAAAACGTCGATAAATATGTTCTCTCTCCACTTGGCCGAATCTGGATAGTAGAACAAAAAATCATTTTCTATCTGAATAAAGTCCCGTATGCAAAATTCGCAAAGAACATCCGTTAGTCGACAACAAGTCGAATAATCTATAAAAAGAAATCTGGCAATTGGATAAAAACTTTGAGAGATTCATGCGTTCAAAGTTGGAGTCAGAGAAAAAAACACAAGCTGTTTCTGACCAACCCGTGGTAATTTAAGGATTTCCTCGACTACGGGCGCTATACTTGGCTCATTCTTTTTTCTATCTCCTCAAGACATGCAAAATAGCAACAACCTATCTTTTCCTTGCCCTCACGTGTGATGAGATTTGAAGAAAAAGTTGATAAATATGTTCTCTCTCCCCTTAGTCGAATCAGGACAGTAGAATAAAAAATCATTTTCTATCTGAGTGAGGGTCGAGCAAAATTCGCTAAGAACATCTGTTAGTCGACAACAAGGCGAATATTCCACAAAAAGAAATCTGGCAATTTGATAACAACTTAGAAAGATTCAAGCGTTCAAAGTTGGAGTCAGAGAAAAAAACATAAGATGTTTCTGACCAACCCGTGGTAATTTAAGAATTTCTTTAACTACGGGTGCTATTCTTGGCTCATTCTTTTTTCTATCTCCTCAAGACATGCAATATAGCAATAACCTATCTTTTCCTACCTCTCACGTGTGATGAGATTTGAAGAAAAAGTTGATAAATACGTTCTCTCTCTCCTTGGCCGAATCAGGACAGCAGAACAAAAAATCTTTTTCTATCTGAATAAGGGTCCAATATGCAAAATTCGCTAAGAACATCTGTTACTCAACAACAAGGCGAATATTCTACAAAAAGAAATCTGGCAATTGGATAAAAACTAAGAGAGATCCAGGCATTCAAAGTTGGAGTCAGAGAAAAAAACATAAGCCGTTTCTGACCAACCCGTTGTAATTTAGGATTTCTTCAACTACGAGCTCTATTCTTGGCTCATTTTTTTTATCTCCTCAATACATGCAAAATAACAATAACCTATCTTTTCCTACCACTCACGTGTGATGAGATTTGAACAAAAAGTTGATAAAAAAGTTCTCTCTCCACTTGGCCGAATCTGGACAGTAGAACAAAAAATCATTTTCTATCTGACTAAGAAACTGTATGCAAAATTCGTAGAGAACAGCTGTTAGTCAACAACAAGGCGAATATTCTACAAAAAGAAATCTGGTAATTGGATAAAAACATAGAGAGATTCAAGCGTTCAAAGTTGGAGTCAGAGAAAAAAACGTAAGCTGTTTCTGTCCAACCCGTGATAATTTAAGGATTTCTTCAACTACTGGCGCTATTCCTGGCACATTATTTTTTCTATCTCCTCAAGAAATGCAAGATAACAATAACCTATCTTTTCCTACCGCTCACGTATGATGAGATTTGAAGAAAAAGTTGATAAATATGTCCTCTCTCCACTTGGCCGAATCTGGATAGTAGAACAAAAAATTATTTTCTATTTGAATAAGGGTTCAATATGCAAAATTCACTAAGAACATCTGTTAGTCGACAACAAGGTGAATATTCTACAAAAAGAAATCTGGCAATTGGATAAAAACTTAGAAAGATTCAAGCGTTCAAAGTTGGTTTCAACTACGGGCGCTATTCCTGGCACATTATTTTTTCTATCTCCTCAAGAAATGCAAAATAACAATAGCCTATCTTTTCCTACCCCTCACGTCTGATGATATTTGAAGAAAAAGTTGATAAATATGTCCACTCTCGACTTGGCCGAATCTGGATAGTAGAAGAAAAAATTATTTTCTATCTGAATAAGGATCCAACAGGCAAAATTCGCTAAGGGGCCGTTTGGCATGCGGAATTAGTAGAATGGAACCGAATTACAAGATGGAGAAGTACAAAATTCTGGAATTAGCTAATTCCTTAATTTGTTTGGATATTGGAAAAGTAAGATGATGTAAAATTTAATTTCTTGTTTGGTTGCTTGAAAAATTCTAGAATTTCGTGTTGTGAATATGAAAGTAGTTGTAGATATTTGAGTAATTGTTTGATTAAAATTAATGATTACAAAATAATAAATGATAAAGTATAATTAAAATTAATAAATGATAAAATATAATAAAAACAAGATACTAAATCTTGCAAAATCAATATCCTTGCGAATTAAACTTCTAAATAGATGACAAAATATAAACTAAAACATGTTTTAATGTTAAAGTTACCCATCGACCAACAAAATGATAATATTGAAACAAAAATACATGTCAGATAATAAAATGTAAAATACTTCTACATTCCACGAGCATCCCACATATCTCTCATAATTTGCTCCCTTTTTTGAACCCATTCTCTTGCATCATCTCTTCTCGCACCTCTTGACCTAGAGGACCGAAAAGTGAACGTCGATGCAACCTCTTCCTCTGTTGGCACAAATGTATCCGGATCCACATCAATAATATAGTTGTGAATTATACAACAAGCAATAGCTATATCAACTTGGATGGACTCGGGAAAAAATGGCTTAGTGGTTAGAATTTTGAACCGATTTTTTAATGCACCAAATGCTCGCTCAACCGTTGTGCGCAAAGACGAGTGCCTCAGATTAAAAAGCTCTTTGTCAGTTGTTGGAGTATTACTAGAGAATTCTTTCAAATGGTAACGTACGCTTCGAAAAGGAGAAGTAAATCCTGGTTGTGTTGAATAACCGGCATCGACCAAATAATATTTTCCATCGGGAACACAATTGCCATCCTCTCTTTCTATGGCATTATTAAGTACCAACGCATCATGTGCGGTACCTTCCCAACCGACAAGCACATAGGTAAAATGTATATTAAAATCGACCGCAACAAGAATATTTTGTGTAGGAACATGTTTGCGGCCACGATATCGAGATGCTTCCTTACTAGAAACACTAATCGGGGTGTGAGTCCCATCAACTGCACCAATGCAATTGTTAAAGAAAGGGCCAAACCTAGGATTTGAGGTGATTACTTCATACGGTTCAATGCTTGGTGGTTTCATGTATTCATCTCGCAACTCACCAATGGCATATAAAACATTTTTAAATCGCCGGCTAACGGTTTCAGTCGAACGAAGGAAATTAATTCCAATAACCCTGCTTCTCACACTATGCCCCACTACATGCAAAAATATAGCCACTCCTCCACCGTGACATAATCAGAATCCTCCAACAGCTTTCTTTCTCTAAACTTCTGACACAAATTGAAGAACAATTCTCTATTCATGCGAAGCATGTCTATACATGCAATATCGGATTCATATATTTTCTTTAAATATATGTTCCGTTCATGTATCCTTCTTGGTGATAATGGCTTGGTTATTTTTCTTCCTTCTTGCCTAATAATCCAAGACGCAACAATAATCACAACAAAAGCAACATTACGTTCATCTTCATCGTGATTCTCATCTTCATCATGATTCTCCATCTCTTGTGATAACCTATGCATGAGAAATAGTAGCTAATTAGGTATAACATCATTATCCAACCAGTCCAAAGCTCCATAGTTTAAGAACATAAGAAAATAAAATATCAAATTTGTCCTCCCAAAATTAGTGATTAATGACTGATTAGACTTGGTATTACCATTCTCATTTGTTGAGATGGAGCTTGTACCAGTCAGTACCAAATTTAGTTGGCATAGTGTTAGAATTTTTTATAGTTGAGATTTTGCTTGACATAGGTCATGGTCAATTGCGCTGACTTGTGTAAAATAATTCAGTTCTATTAAATTGAATTGAGTAGAACTTACAAATAGTTGAGCTGACATGTGCAAAGTAATTAAGTTCTATCAAATTGAATTGATAGAAATTGAACAGAGAATTATTTTTTTTGAAGGAAAAAAAAATAACTCTCTGTTCAATTTCTATTCAATTCAATTTGATAGAACTTAATTACTTTGATAGAACAGAGAGTTATTTCAAATAAAGAATTTCTATTAAGCTAAATAATACAGAGATTAAGCTAAAAGATTGTGTTTTCAGCTTAATTGTGAAGAAAACTGACTCATAACAATTGTGAAGAAGACTGACTCATAAGACACATATGCAGAGAAAGAAATAAATCATAGCAATTGAATAATTGCAACACACACATAGGCAGAGAGAGATGGTTAGGGGTCAGTCATTAAGCATTTTCAATCATAAAAAAATCAGGAGTATAGTCGAAAGAGACAACACAATATGAGAGAGAGTTTTACCTTTGTCTAACAAGCAGAGATAGAGATGAGTGGAGTCACGCCCAGAACCCTAGATAGAGTGGAGAGTGGCTCAGTTGAAGCTTGAGCGAGAAGAGAAGGGGGAAGTAGACTGCGAAATGAGTAGAAGAGAGACAGTCAGTGGGAGTTTTTAGCGCCTTAATTTTTGCCGCATTTTGGCGCTCTAACTTTTTGGCGAATTACATCTTGCGGATATCCTATGTAAAAAATATTCCGGTAAAATATAATTCTCATTCTAAAAGCACATAAAACTCATGATTCGTGCGTTTGTTTGCTTGTTTTATTCAAAAAAAAACTCGGATAAATTTTTCGTAAAGAATGATCGTAAATACTAAATTATTCAAATGCAAACAAAAATTTGTATTCATTTTAAAACAATTTCTCCACAATCTTTTTTTGCACCTAAAACTCATATTTCATGCGTTTGTTTGCTCGTTTCTTCAAAAAAAACTGGGATAGATTTTTCGTAAAGAATGATTGTAAATACTAAAATATTCAAATGCAAATCAAAATTTGAATTCATTTTAAAATATTTCTCCACAATCTTTGCTAGCCCCTAAAACTCATGTTTCATACGTTTGTTTGCTCCTTTCATACAAAAACAATACGGCTAGATTTTTCGTAAAGAATGATAGTAAATACTAAATTATTCAAACGCAAACCAAAATTTGTTTTCACTTTAAAATATTTGTCCACAATCTTCATTTGCGCAAAAAACTCGTGTTTCATGCGTTTGTTTACTCGTTTCATCCAAAAAAACTCGGATAGAGTTTTCGCAAAGAATGATAGTGAATACTAAATTATTCAAACGCAAACCACAATTTGTTTTCACTTTAAAATATGTCTCCACAATCTTTGTTTGCACATAAAACTCATGTTTCAAGCGTTAGTTAGGTTGTTTTATTCAAAAAAAAACTCGGATAGATTTTTCGTAAAGAATTATAGTAGATCCTAAATTATTCAAACACAAACGAAAATTTGTTTTCATTTTAAAATATTTCTCCACAATCTTTGTTTGCACATAAAACTCATGATTCGTGCGTTTGTTTGCTTATTTCATTCAAAAAAAAACTCGGATAGATTTTTCGTAAAGACTGATCGTAAATACTAAATTATTCAAATGCAAACTAAATTTTGTATTCATTTTAAAACAATTTCTCCACACTCTTTTTTTGCACCTAAAACTCATGTTTCGAGCGTTTGTTAGGTTGTTTTATTCAAAAAAAAACTCGGATAGATTTTTCGGAAAGAATGATAGTAAATACTAAATTATTCAAATGAAAACCAAAATTTGTTTTCACTTTAAAATATTTGTCCACAATCTTCGTTTGTACATAAAACTCGTGTTTCGTGCGTTTGTTTGCTCGTTTCATCCAAAAAAACTCGGATAGATTTTTCGTAAAGAATGATTGTAAATACTAAATTATTCAAACGCAACCCAAATTTTGTTTTCACTTTAAAATATTTCTCCACAATCTTTGTTTGCACAAAAAACTCATGATTCGTGAGTTTGTTTGCTTGTTTCATTCAAAAAATAAACTCCGATAGATTTTTCGTAAAGAATGATCGTAAATACTAAATTATTCAAATGCAAACAAAAATTTGTATTCATTTTAAAACAATTTCTCCACAATCTTTTTTTTGCACCTAAAACTCATGTTTCATGCGTTTGTTTGCACATTTCATATAAAAAAACTCGCATATATTTTTTGTAAAGAATGATAGTAAATACTAAATTATTCAAATGCAAATCAAAATTTGTTTTCATTTTAAAATACTTCTCCACAATCTTTGTTTCAACATAAAACTCATGTTTCATGCGTTTGTTTTCTCGTTTCTTCCGGAAAAAACTCGGATAGATTTTTCCTAAATAATGATAGTATATACTAAAATATTCAAATGCAAATCAAAATTTGAATTCATTTTAAAATATTTCTCCACAATCTTTGCTTGCCCCTAAAACTCATGTTTCGTACGTTTGTTTGCTCCTTTCATACTGTAATGTGTATTTTTATACACATTTTTAGGGTTTTTATCATCTCAAATTCAATCATAATTCACATCAAATGTATGAAAATTACTCATAATTCATAAAACATAATTTGAAACCTCTTAATACATTTTTATGTGATTTTACAAGCAAAAAGGCCATAAAATGAAGAATTGCACCAAAACGCAAATAATGGGCCAAAGATGGCCAACTAAAAACCTCAAACATTCTACAAAAAATTCCCCAAACTTTTACGACAATTCAAAAACCTTCTACAACCAAGTCAAACCGAGCCAAACGCCAAAAAATCGCCAAGTTGACCAAAAGTCAACTTGTCCAAAATGGGTCAAACGGTATACCAAAACGAAGAGCTCGACGAAACGAACCCAACGGTACAATCCTCGCGATCAGAAACCTTCTAGAACTCTCAGAATCACCAATTGAAAATCAAGTCAAAATTGGTCAAAGTCAACGAATTGACCAGGTCAAACCCATCTTCTTCAAACCTCATAATTCACAATTCTGCTCGAAATCGAACAAACAAGCCAGCCATGGATTCAGCATGACGAGACGAGCATGCCGGTGCCATTCTCCGGTCTTGAAAGTTTCGGCGATCGCCGGAATTCGGCCAAAACAAGTGCCAAAAACGGACCGAAACCATGGTTGATCTGCCGTGCCTTCCACCATCATCCATTCGAGCCAAAACCGATCTCATTCTCTTCTCCATCGTCTACCCTTTCTAACCGTATGAAGAACTCATCGAATGATGCGAAATCGAGCGAGAATTCCGTGTTTCCGTAATCTGTTCGACGAAATCCTCAATGAACTTTTCAAACTGGATGAACCAACGGTCGAGTTTCGAACAGCGGATGAATTCGATCAACCATTTCCGTTTTTCTCAAGCAAAGATGATTCTTTTTGTGTCGTAAAGCTTTAGTAAAGGCTCACAATGAATTACGAAGCCTCAATTCGATGGAAAAACAACTCAAAATCATAGTTTGATTCACGAGTTCAGCAGTTTTTGGTTACTTTCGCGAAATTGAAACCGAGTTGGTTAATGGAGGAATTCTCTGGATTCGAGGCGAATTGGGAAGTCATAATGGTTGTGAAGCATCGTGAGGAAGTTGCGAACGAAGCCTGAGTCACCGTTTTGGATTTCGTTGTGTGAATTTCGAACAAGAGGTCGATTTGCACACTCTGGTCAGCAATGGCGGAACAGCGAAGCGATGATATTCAGATCAGCAAAACTCGAGTTTTACTCAACGGTTTTCAACCATTCAAAGCCCTGTAGATTCGTGAGAAGATGGAGAAGAGATCTGGGTTGATGAATCACAGCGAAATGTACAGAATTACGAGCTCGAATCGATGGTTGTGAGAAACGGGTAAACGGGTCTGAAATCCAAGAGAAAAATTGATCCAAAGTCCAAATTCGAAACTTACAAGGCTGTCAGAGGATTGTTTTAGGACGAGCACACGATCGCAGGCCACAGAAGATCGAGAAAAGGCATTCAGCGCCAATTCCGAAGAAGAAGACGACTCGTTTCATCAGTTATGACTCGTCTCACCGTTTCGCCACAGAAAATCAAAAAAGACAGTTTGAAAATGCAGAGATTAATAACGGAATAGCGACTCGTTTCACGCGATTATGACCCGTTTCACCACAACTTATTATGAAGGGACCCACTGTCAGTCTCAGTCATGCGATTCAAATCGCATCTGAACTGAACTCAGTTCATTTTCGCGTGAGTAACAGAAGAAAAATCCGATGATTCAAACCCGTCCATTTCTCAACCAAATTCAACGAAATTTCGCACAGATCTTCAGTACACCCCACTTGATCTGCCTGAGCCAATGGAATCGCTCGGTTTGTCCCCCACTCTCCAGACCAGCCTCTCTATAAAATTCGACTGATCAACCCATTCATGACAATTCATTCTTCCATTCTCCAAATTCTTTCCACACACAACTCTCCAATCATCTTCTTGTTTGGTTGCTTGAAAAATTCTAGAATTTCGTGTTGTGAATATGAAAGTAGTTGTAGATATTTGAGTAATTGTTTGATTACATCCAATCTGATCATTCATTCTTCCATTCTCCAAATTCCTTCCACACACAACTCTCCAATCATCTTCTTTAAGCTTCAGTAACTCCATTACTGAATCTCAGAGCTTTTCGAGCTTCAATTTTCGAGTTTGAGTGAAAATTCACCAATTCGGGCTGAATTTGGTGAAAAAGGCAATTGATCGGTTCCGGCTGGATCAAGCATCAATTGGAGGTTCAAATCGACTCAAGGAAGTTTCTGGTTGATCTTCTACGTCTCGGTTTGATCTAATTTTCATTTAATCTCGTGTATTCAATTTTAGATCACAAGATCCAATTTGTAAAAAAATATGATGAACACATGCCTAATTTCGGTTGATCTTATCATGTGTGAGTAGAATCTTGTAGGGATAGGCCTTTTGTGATTGAATTGTTTGAAATCTTGCTTTAATTTGAATTAAATTGACTGATTTGGTTACTGATTATCATGTGCTGTTAAATCTGGTTTTTCGTGATTTAATCGATTTGGTTGAATTAATTAGGTCATTTAGAACTGAATTTTCATGCATGCTAGTCCATTTTATCATCTTGAATCTTGGTTGAGGTTTTTGCTTGATTTAGTGAAGTTTTTAGTTCAAAAATTGAGATCAAACACTAAGTTGGTTGACTGGTGTTTGATCTGAAATTTTGATCTATTTGCTGAGTTTTTCTGGTTGGAAATAATTCAAACTTGTTCCAAATCTGATAAATTGAATATTTTGTGATTAAAGATACAATTCTTGATCAAATTGCCTTAAAAATCCCTACTTTTATCCTCTAAATTCAAAAAAATACATTTTTCTGTAATTTGTTTCTGTCAGTTTCAGTAAAAAATTGTTTGACTTCAGATCTGATCTAAAACAATTATAAAAAAAATATTTTGTGTTTCTTTAGATCTTTTAGAACAACTTTCATATAATATGTGCCCAATGCTTTTATGTTAAATTTGTAAGATAAAATCTGTGCAAAGTTTTGATTTTTTTAAATTTTCTGTTCTTGATTTTGAATCTGACTATTTTTCTACGATTTTTAGAAATTAGTAAAAAAATCCTATAAATAAAAAATCTAGTTCTCAGTAAATCATTTTGAAGTGTAGTTTCTTTATCTGAATTTTAAGTAAATTGTTGTTTGGATAAAATTTGAATTCCACCCTCTTTTGGCAACACATACCATTCTCTGTCCAATTCTGTCATATATTCTGAGTTTTGCCCATAATTTTTGGAATATCAGTCTTTTTGATCTGACATTTTTACCACATAATCTGAACTTGCTTTCCTAATTTCTGTTAAATTTTGGTGATTTTTGAAGTAATTTTCGATTTTCTGTGATTTTATGAAAAACTCTGTTGATTGATTATGAAAAGTGTGGACTAAAACAAAAATTTACATAAAAATATGAATAAAAGTGATAATTGATTTGCCTTATATTGTGAAGATCTCATTCTCTAGTTTTCATTGACATATCATTTGCAACTTTTGGACATTTGGAAATATTATTAAAGAATTTTCAAAAGAATTGTGTACGAACTTGATTAAATTCCATCTAATACATCATTAACCTTCTTAAACAATCTACAACATTTGAACAAATAAAATCTACTTTTGAAAAGAATTGTAATATCTCAAGGCCATTCTCCTTGTGTTCGACCCCTAAAACTCAAAAGACCACGTATACACTTAAGAGTAAAGCTAGGGAAAATTATAAATATTTTTGCTAAATTGTGTGAAATTTAACGACGGTTTTACGCGGTTTACAAATGGCGCCGTTGCCGGGGAGACGGCTTTAATTGAGTTTATTACTAACTTCTTATCAATTGTCTAGTGTTTTTGTTTCATTTGAATTTTGAAGGTGCATGAGAAAGACAAGATCGCAAGGCGAAGTGCACACACCTGTAAAGAAGGACATTAACAAGCATCTAAGAAAGGTCAAGAAGGATAAGGCACGAAGCAAGCAAGACGAAACTTACTCAAGGCAAAAAGGGCGTAACGAGGCTTCTCCTTCCATCCAAGGGCCTCAAGAAGAAGGAAAACAAAATTGGGAGCAACAACGAGTGGAAGGGCCACAAGAAAGAACTCCAATCTCTCCAACCGTTCACTCATTATCATCCAAGCTAAACTCTCAAACTCTTTTTAATTCTAATTCTCATTCAACACCATCATCATCTCAAATTCATAAAATGGCTCAAGAAAGAACATTAGGAGAACTTTTAGACCATCAAATCCCTCGAAATCCTGGAAATATTGTTATACCAACTGTGCCCAATTTTAAACTAAGTCCATCTATATTAAATGTATTACCCATATTTGAAGGACATAAAAATGAGAACCCATATGCACATTTAGATAATCTAGATCGTAAATGCACAGCATTGTTTGGTAAATCCGATAACTTGGATAATATCAAATTGATCCTCTTCTCCCACACACTTGGGGAAGCACCAAGGGATTGGCTAACCCACTTGCAAGGGGGTCCTTTTACAACGTTTCAAGAGGTAGGAACGCGTTTTCTAAAACGATACTACCCGAGCACGTTGACGGCCAAAATCCGCAAGGAAATCACGGGAATCCAACAAGGAGGAGGGGAGACACTTCAAGAATATTACGAGCGATTTGTGCGATTATGCGCATCATGCCCCAACCATAACCTCGACGAGACCTCACTTATCGACCAATTTCTACAAGGGATGAACGATCTCGATGCGCGATTACTCCAATGCTCGGCTGGAGGATCGTTCAATAACATGACCCCATCGGAAGTGCGAGCTCTTATCGAAACCATGGCCGAAGGAAACCAAGGACGCGGGGGAAGAATGGGTCAAGTGAACATGACAAGTACGGTTGACCTCAAGGCAATGGAATCAAGAATCACACAAAACTTCGAGACAAGATTTAGTCAAATGCTCAAAGCTGTGGGCGCGAAGATCGAACCAAAGAAGTGCGAGTTTTGTGGGGATACAAATCATGCGACCGATGAATGCGATAGGCTACAAGAAGATGTTAATGCCATCGGAAGCTATTCAAACCAACGCCAACCTTTCTCGCAAACCTATAATGAGTCATGGAAGAAACTCCCAAATTTCCGTTGGAAGAATGATGATGCGCCGCCTCCATTCCCACAATCCAATTACCAAAAACCGAATGTGTATGTTCATCCAAATGCACAAGCGCCACAACAACCTCAAGCTCACCCTCATCAACAACCTCCTCAACCCTCCACATCGAATTCCCAAATCTCTTCTCTTGACGAAAAGCTTGATAAAATGATGGCATTAATGGCGGGGAATTTCACAAACCTCACAACTGAGTTGGGAACCGTCAAGAACGATGTAAGCTCACTCAACCAAAACCAAGCTACGCAAGGGCGTCAAATGCAAAACTTGGAAATGCAAATCAAGCAAATCGCGGGGGAAGTCAATTTATTGAAAGGACAAGGGGGCAATCGGTTGCCTTCTCAAGGTTCGGGACCACCGGAATACAAACCCATCAACGCGATACGCCTAAGAAGTGGGAGAGAGGTTGGCTCACACGACGAAGAAGAAGAGTTAGTGGTTCCAAGAAAGCAAGATGAGGAAACGAGTTCAAGCGCGTGTAAACAAGATAAGGCACAAGAAGAGATCAGGAAAGAGGAAGAGCCAATTCAAGAGAAAGAACAAGGAAAGAACGAAGAGAAGGAAATCGCGCAAGAAAAGGAAAAGAAGCGCGCACCATTCCCAACTCGACTAGCGGTTAACTCTCGAAAGGATGAGCTCGATAAAGATATTTTGGAGGTGTTCAAGAAAGTGGAGGTAAACATTCCGATTATCGATGCGATTCGAATGCACCCCCCATATGCCAAGTTCTTCAAGAATCTATGCACAAATAAGAGAAAATTAAAGGGGAACGAGACGATAAACCTACCCTCTGTAATGAGCATCAACACGCGAGTCGCACAAAAAGAGAAAGACCCTGGAGTTTTCGCCATTCCATGCACCATTGGTCTTCAACAACTCGCGAGGTGCATGCTCGACTTAGGAGCCTCCATAAACGTAATGCCTAGGTCCGTTTACGAGACCTTGGGTTTGGGCGACCTAAAGGATACAAGGGTGATGGTGCAACTCGCCGACCGTTCGACGGCCGCCGTCCTAGGTGTCGCGGAAGATGTACTCGTCAAGGTGAATGGGTTGGTTTTCCCAGCCGACTTCTACATTCTTGAAATGGGCGACAACGCCGATTCGTCCGCCATCCTCTTAGGAAGACCCTTTTTGAGAACCGCGCGAACATGCATAGACTGCCACTCAGGAACGATGTCCATGGAATTCGACAACGAGAAAATCACCTTCAACATATTTGACACCATCAAGTACCCGAACGACTACAATGTATCGAGCATAACCATTATTGACGAAATTGATGAAATGGTTGAAGAACACTTGGAAGAAGAGTACTCGAAGGGATACGATGCGACTTTTGAGGATGTTTGGGGGGAGATCGCACAAACGAATGAGAAGCAAGAAATAGAGCAAGAACATAATGAAGAAATAAAATTCATTTCGGGTTCCCCTCACGACAAACTCCAAATATCGCAAGAACGCATTAAGCCATCAATCGAAGAAGCTCCTACTCTCGAACTCAAACCTCTTCCCGATCACCTCAAATACGCGTACCTCGGGCCAAACAACACATTACCCGTCATCATCGCATCGAATCTAACCCTTGACCAAGAAACCCGATTGGTGGAAACTCTTGGAAACCATAAGAAGGCGATTGGATGGACATTGGCCGATATGCCAGGTATAAGCCCCTCGACATGTATGCACAAAATTGTTTTGGAGGAGGGATCAAGACCATCAAGAGAAGCACAAAGAAGGTTAAATCCAGTAATGATGGAGGTGGTGAAAAAGGAGCTTCTCAAGCTTCTTGATGCGAGGATTATTTATGCGGTGGCCGATTCGGAATGGGTATCTCCAATCCATGTAGTTCCCAAGAAGACGGGAATCACGATTGTGGAAAATGCCAAAGGAGAGAAAGTGCCAACACGAGTGCAAAACGGATGGAGAGTTTGCATCGACTATCGCAAACTCAATGCGGCGACAAAAAAGGATCACTTTCCTCTTCCCTTCATCGATCAAATGCTCGAAAGATTAGCAGGGCGGCCCTACTATTGCTTTTTGGATGGGTACTCGGGCTATTTTCAAATCGCCATCGATCCAGAAGATCAGAGGAAGACGACATTCACTTGCCCCTTTGGAACTTTCGCATATCGAAGAATGCCGTTTGGATTATGCAATGCGCCTGGAACTTTTCAAAGGTGTATGATTTCGATCTTTTCTGAGTATATTTCTAAATTTATTGAAGTATTCATGGACGACTTTTCCATTTATGGCAACTCGTTCGATGAGTGTCTCCATAACTTGAGCCTAATAATGGAAAAGTGCGTCGAAGCTAACCTTGTCTTAAATTTTGAGAAGTGCCACTTTATGGTGAGCCAAGGAATTGTATTAGGTCATTTAATTTCAGAAAAGGGGTTGGAAGTCGACAAAGCGAAGATCGACGTTATCAAGACACTTCCATACCCTCGCAATGTGAAAGATGTCCGCTCATTCCTTGGACACGCCGGCTTCTATCGGCGTTTCATTCAAGACTTCTCAAAAATCGCGCAACCAATGTGCAGGCTTCTCCAAAAAGAGATCAAATTCGAGTTCAACGATGCGTGCAAGGCGGCATTCGACAAGCTAAAGGGGAAATTGTGCGAAGCGCCCATTATTCAACCACCGGATTGGAATCTCCCCTTTGAGATCATGTGCGACGCAAGTGATTTAAGTGTCGGGGCGGTTTTGGGGCAGCGCATCGGGAAGGTACCCCACGTAATTT
Source organism: Juncus effusus (assembly GCA_027726005.1). Classification (NCBI taxonomy): domain Eukaryota; kingdom Viridiplantae; phylum Streptophyta; class Magnoliopsida; order Poales; family Juncaceae; genus Juncus; species Juncus effusus. Next base: position 3,878,706 of record CM050899.1, read on the forward strand.
ACTATGCATCTAGGACCCTAGACGACGCCCAACGGAATTACACAACAACGGAAAAAGAACTATTGGCCATTGTCTTTGCATTGGAAAAGTTCCGATCATACTTGGTCGGGACAAAAGTTGTTGTATTTTCAGATCATGCCGCATTCAAGCACTTAATGAAGAAGAAGGAATGCAAGCCGCGCCTCCTCCGATGGATCCTTCTCCTTCAAGAGTTTAACGTGGAGATTCGGGATAAAAAGGGAGCCGAAAACTTGGTGGCCGATCATCTTAGCCGACTCCCAACAAACGAAGGCGATATCATTCCGATCAACGAACTCTTTCCTGACGAGCAACTCTATACTATCCATGGCATGGCGCCTTGGTACGCCGACATCGTCAACTACCTGGAAACTCGCGAATTGCCAAACACTCTCTCTCGATTTCAAAAAGACAAAATAAAAAACGACTCACGCTATTACCTCTGGGAAGACCCCTACCTCTACAAGATTTGCTCCGATCAAATGGTACGAAAATGCGTGCCCGACCACGAGATAAATTCGGTACTCTCTTTTTGTCACACTTTAGAATGTGGGGGACACTTTGGAGGGCAACGCACAAGTCATAAGGTACTCCAAAGTGGATTATATTGGCCAACTCTTTATAAAGATGCTCATTCCTTTGTAAAGAGTTGTGAAAATTGCCAAAAAACGGGCAATCTAACCCGCAAAAACGAAATGCCTCTTAAAGCTTTATTGTTTTTTGAGCTTTTCGATGTTTGGGGGATAGATTTCATGGGCCCCTTTCCTCAATCAAATGGGTATTTATATATTCTTGTGTGTGTTGATTATGTTTCAAAATGGGTTGAGGCCATACCAACAAGGGATGCCAACTCCAAAACGGTGATTGAATTCCTTAAAAAGAATATTTTTCAGCGTTTTGGAGTGCCTAAAGCTATCATTAGCGATAGGGGTTCGCATTTCAATAATAAATACCTCGAATCCCTTTTGAAAAATTATCATGTACAACACCGCATGTCAACCGCTTATCATCCCCAAACTAATGGGCAAGCCGAAATATCCAATAGGGAAATAAAATCAATCCTTGAGAAAGTGGTTAATCCCTCTCGCAAGGATTGGAGTCAGAGGCTTGGGGATGCTTTATGGGCCTACCGCACCGCATACAAAACACCGATAGGGATGACTCCTTTTAAATTCGTTTATGGAAAGAGTTGTCACCTACCGGTGGAAATTGAGCACAAAGCATTTTGGGCAATCAAAAAGGTAAATCAAGATTACCCAAAAGATGCGGGGTTGCGAAAATTGCAAATTCAAGAATTAGAAGAGCTTCGCATTGAGGCTTATGATAATTCTCGAATTTACAAAGAAAAACTAACCATCGCTCACGATAAACTTATTCGCAAAAAGGAATTTAAAACTGGCGATAAGGTCTTGTTATTCAACTCTCGGTTGAGATTACATCCCGGGAAGTTGAAGAGCCGATGGACAGGTCCTTACATAATTACCCATATTTTGCCGTTTGGAGTATTTGAAATTTCTAGGGGAGAAGACATCAAATTCAAGGTTAATGGTCATCGTTTGAAGGCTTTTTACGAGAATCATGATACAAGGTGGTTCGATGAGCATGATTTAGAAGCGATGCCACAAAGCGAGGGACGGAAAGAATCAAAAGCACAAATGCGTCGAGCTCAAGACGTAAAACAAGGGCGCTTGGCGAGAGGCAACTCGTCGTGTCAGGTCGTATTTTTTCTTTCTTTATTTTATCTTTCTTCTTTTTACAAAACTCTCTTTCACACTTAAACATTTGCTACGCAAAAGTTTACGTGTGGTGGGGGAGGTTTTGCATAAAACCCCAACAATTTTTCCAATTTCCACAAATGTCTCATTCTTGAACTTTTTGTTTGAGGACAAACAAAGGTTTAAGTGTGGTGGGGTGGTTTTGTGTAAAACCAAGTTTTGTTTTTCTTGTAAAAATGTGAAAATTCATATAAAAAATTCAAAATTTCAAAAAACAACAACAAAACTCATAAAGATTTAAACTTTTTGCTTGTTTTTCTTTCATTTTTGTTTGTTTTTGTGAATAAAATTTTGTGTGTTTTAAAAGAAAAAGATTTTAAATGAAAAGAAATAAAAGGTTTTGTAAAAACAAATTTTAAAACTAAGCTCTCTCAAGCAAAATTTTGAAAACACTTAGGGTTTTGGAAAATGATGAAAAGATTTGAAAATTCAAAAAGAGATTAATTATCATCATGAATGCCATATTTTCCACCTCATCTCATCTATAATATCCATTTAAAATCCATTAAACGTTTCGAAAATTCATAAATATTTCACTTGCCCCTTTAATGAAATTATAAATCGTTTTCTTTAAAGTAATGCTGTGATTAAAACTTTTGAGAAATCAAACCTTACTTTTAATACCACTAGTTTCGCAAAATTTTTCTAACTCAACCTATCTTTCATGACATAGCTAATGACTCGTATGCCCATCTCTAATTTTCGCACTAAAAGCAAGTGACCGAAATCGTAACATGTTATCCCTTCACAAAAAGAATTCAAAAATGTGAAAAATTATTTTTAAAACCCTTGAAAAAGAAAAAAAAATATTTACATATCCGCAATAGAAAATGAAGGATTTTTTGTACGTGCAAAGCACAGCTTGTTTTTTGATAACTTGAGTGGATAACATACCAACCTTTACGTGTTTATAAAAGAGAAAGTTGAGTTAGTTGAAACTTTTGGGGTAATTTTATAAATTCACCATTTTAAATTTAGGGGGAGAAAGTATCAAAAACAAAATTAGGGCATTATTTTTTTGGAAAAAGGTTCGTATTTGAAGGATTGGGGAATTTTAAATAAACTTGAATTTGAAATTATTAATGGATACTCTTCGACCTTCGTGTATTATCAAATATTATATATAACATTCATGGCAATAACTAAATCTCTTTTCAAAGTACTTTAAACTGATTCTAAAAACCCTAAGACTTGATTTTATTTACGCTTGAGGGCAAGCTTGGTTTAAGTGTGGTGGAATTTGTAATGTGTATTTTTATACACATTTTTAGGGTTTTTATCATCTCAAATTCAATCATAATTCACATCAAATGTATGAAAATTACTCATAATTCATAAAACATAATTTGAAACCTCTTAATACATTTTTGTGTGATTTTACAGGCAAAAAGGCCATAAAATGAAGAATTGCACCAAAACGCAAATAATGGGCCAAAGATGGCCAACTAAAAACCTCAAACATTCTACAAAAAATTCCCCCAACTTTTACGACAATTCAAAAACCTTCTACAACCAAGTCAAACCGAGCCAAACGCCAAAAAATCGCCAAGTTGACCAAAAGTCAACTTGTCCAAAATGGGTCAAACGGTATACCAAAACGAAGAGCTCGACGAAACGAACCCAACGGTACAATCCTCGCGATCAGAAACCTTCTAGAACTCTCAGAATCACCAATTGAAAATCAAGTCAAAATTGGTCAAAGTCAACGAATTGACCAGGTCAAACCCATCTTCTTCAAACCTCATAATTCACAATTCTGCTCGAAATCGAACAAACAAGCCAGCCATGGATTCAGCATGACGAGACGAGCATGCCGGTGCCATTCTCCGGTCTTGAAAGTTCCGGCGATCGCCGGAATTCGGCCAAAACAAGTGCCAAAAACGGACCGAAACCATGGTTGATCTGCCGTGCCTTCCACCATCATCCATTCGAGCCAAAACCGATCTCATTCTCTTCTCCATCGTCTACCCTTTCTAACCGTATGAAGAACTCATCGAATGATGCGAAATCGAGCGAGAAATCCGTGTTTCCGTAATCTGTTCGACGAAATCCTCAATGAACTTTTCAAACTGGATGAACCAACGGTCGAGTTTCGAATAGCGGATGAATTCGATCAACCATTTCCGTTTTTCTCAAGCAAAGATGATTCTTTTTGTGTCGTAAAGCTTTAGTAAAGGCTCACAATGAATTACGAAGCCTCAATTCGATGGAAAAACAACTCAAAATCATAGTTTGATTCACGAGTTCAGCAGTTTTTGGTTATTTTCGCGAAATTGAAACCGAGTTGGTTAATGGAGGAATTCTCTGGATTCGAGGCGAATTGGGAAGTCATAATGGTTGTGAAGCATCGTGAGGAAGTTGCGAACGAAGCCTGAGTCACCGTTTTGGATTTCGTTGTGTGAATTTCGAACAAGAGGTCGATTTGCACACTCTGGTCAGCAATGGCGGAACAGCGAAGCGATAATATTCAGATCAGCAAAACTCGAGTTTTACTCAACGGTTTTCAACCATTTAAAGCCCTGTAGATTCGTGAGAAGATGGAGAAGAGATCTGGGTTGATGAATCACAGCGAAATGTACAGAATCACGAGCTCGAATCGATGGTTGTGAGAAACGGGTAAACGGGTCTGAAATCCAAGAGAAAAATCGATCCAAAGTCCAAATTCGAAACTTACAAGGCTGTCAGAGGATTGTTTTAGGACGAGCACACGATCGCAGGCCACAGAAGATCGAGAAAAGGCATTCAGCGCCAATTCTGAAGAAGAAGACGACTCGTTTCATCAGTTATGACTCGTCTCACCGTTTCGCCACAGAAAATCAAAAAAGACAGTTTGAAAATGCATAGATTAATAACGGAATAGCGACTCGTTGCACGCGATTACGACCCGTTTCACCACAACTTATTCTGAAGGGACCCACTGTCAGTCTCAGTCATGCGATTCAAATCGCATATGAACTGAACTCAGTTCATTTTCGCGCGAGTAACAGAAGAAAAATCCGATGATTCAAACCCGTCCATTTCTCAACGAAATTCAACGAAATTTCGCATAGATCTTCAGTACACCCCACTTGATCTGCCTGAGCCAATGGAATCGCTCGGTTTGTCCCCCACTCTCCAGACCAGCCTCTCTATAAAATTCGACCGATCAACCCATTCATGATAATTCATTCTTCCATTCTCCAAATTCTTTCCACACACAACTCTCCAATCATCTTCTTGTTTGGTTGCTTGAAAAATTCTAGAATTTCGTGTTGTGAATATGAAAGTAGTTGTAGATATTTGAGTAATTGTTTGATTAAAATTAATGATTACAAAATAATAAATGATAAAGTATAATTAAAATTAATAAATGATAAAATATAATAAAAACAAGATACTAAATCTTGCAAAATCAATATCCTTGCGAATTAAACTTCTAAATAGATGACAAAATATAAACTAAAACATGTTTTAATGTTAAAGTTACCCATCGACCAACAAAATGATAATATTGAAACAAAAATACATGTCAGATAATAAAATGTAAAATACTTCTACATTCCACGAGCATCCCACATATCTCTCATAATTTGCTCCCTTTTTTGAACCCATTCTCTTGCATCATCTCTTCTCGCACCTCTTGACCTAGAGGACCGAAAAGTGAATGTCGATGCAACCTCTTCCTCTGTTGGCACAAATGTATCCGGATCCACATCAATAATATAGTTGTGAATTATACAACAAGCAATAGCTATATCAACTTGGATGGACTCGGGAAAAAATGGCTTAGTGGTTAGAATTTTGAACCGATTTTTTAATGCACCAAATGCTCGCTCAACCGTTGTGCGCAAAGACGAGTGCCTCAGATTAAAAAGCTCTTTGTCAGTTGTTGGAGTATTACTAGAGAATTCTTTCAAATGGTAACGTACGCTTCGAAAAGGAGAAGTAAATCCTGGTTGTGTTGAATAACCGGCATCGACCAAATAATATTTTCCATCGGGAACACAATTGCCATCCTCTCTTTCTATGGCATTATTAAGTACCAACGCATCATGTGCGGTACCTTCCCAACCGACAAGCACATAGGTAAAATGTATATTAAAATCGACCGCAACAAGAATATTTTGTGTAGGAACATGTTTGCGGCCACGATATCGAGATGCTTCCTTACTAGAAACACTAATCGGGGTGTGAGTCCCATCAACTGCACCAATGCAATTGTTAAAGAAAGGGCCAAACCTAGGATTTGAGGTGATTACTTCATACGGTTCAATGCTTGGTGGTTTCATGTATTCATCTCGCAACTCACCAATGGCATATAAAACATTTTTAAATCGCCGGCTAACGGTTTCAGTCGAACGAAGGAAATTAATTCCAATAACCCTGCTTCTCACACTATGCCCCACTACATGCAAAAATATAGCCACTCCTCCACCGTGACATAATCAGAATCCTCCAACAGCTTTCTTTCTCTAAACTTCTGACACAAATTGAAGAACAATTCTCTATTCATGCGAAGCATGTCTATACATGCAATATCGGATTCATATATTTTCTTTAAATATATGTTCCGTTCATGTATCCTTCTTGGTGATAATGGCTTGGTTATTTTTCTTCCTTCTTGCCTAATAATCCAAGACGCAACAATAATCACAACAAAAGCAACATTACGTTCATCTTCATCGTGATTCTCATCTTCATCATGATTCTCCATCTCTTGTGATAACCTATGCATGAGAAATAGTAGCTAATTAGGTATAACATCATTATCCAACCAGTCCAAAGCTCCATAGTTTAAGAACATAAGAAAATAAAATATCAAATTTGTCCTCCCAAAATTAGTGATTAATGACTGATTAGACTTGGTATTACCATTCTCATTTGTTGAGATGGAGCTTGTACCAGTCAGTACCAAATTTAGTTGGCATAGTGTTAGAATTTTTTATAGTTGAGATTTTGCTTGACATAGGTCATGGTCAATTGCGCTGACTTGTGTAAAATAATTCAGTTCTATTAAATTGAATTGAGTAGAACTTACAAATAGTTGAGCTGACTTGTGCAAAGTAATTAAGTTCTATCAAATTGAATTGATAGAAATTGAACAGAGAATTATTTTTTTTGAAGGAAAAAAAAATAACTCTCTGTTCAATTTCTATTCAATTCAATTTGATAGAACTTAATTACTTTGATAGAACAGAGAGTTATTTCAAATAAAGAATTTCTATTAAGCTAAATAATACAGAGATGAAGCTAAAAGATTGTGTTTTCAGCTTAATTGTGAAGAAAACTGACTCATAACAATTGTGAAGAAGACTGACTCATAAGACACATATGCAGAGAGAGAAATAAATCATAGCAATTGAATAATTGCCACACACACATAGGCAGAGAGAGATGGTTAGGGGTCAGTCATTAAGCATTTTCAATCATAAAAAAATCAGGAGTATAGTCGAAAGAGACAACACAATATGAGAGAGAGTTTTACCTTTGTCTAACAAGCAGAGATAGAGATGAGTGGAGTCACGCCCAGAACCCTAGATAGAGTGGAGAGTGGCTCAGTTGAAGCTTGAGCGAGAAGAGAAGGGGGAAGTAGACTGCGAAATGAGTAGAAGAGAGACAGTCAGTGGGAGTTTTTAGCGCCTTAATTTTTGCCGCATTTTGGCGCTCTAACTTTTTGGCGAATTACATCTTGCGGATATCCTATGTAAAAAATATTCCGGTAAAATATAATTCTCATTCTAAAAGCACATAAAACTCATGATTCGTGCGTTTGTTTGCTTGTTTTATTCAAAAAAAAACTCGGATAAATTTTTCGTAAAGAATGATCGTAAATACTAAATTATTCAAATGCAAACAAAAATTTGTATTCATTTTAAAACAATTTCTCCACAATCTTTTTTTGCACCTAAAACTCATATTTCATGCGTTTATTTGCTCGTTTCTTCAAAAAAAACTGGGATAGATTTTTCGTAAAGAATGATTGTAAATACTAAAATATTCAAATGCAAATCAAAATTTGAATTCATTTTAAAATATTTCTCCACAATCTTTGCTAGCCCCTAAAACTCATGTTTCATACGTTTGTTTGCTCCTTTCATACAAAAACTACACGGCTAGATTTTTCGTAAAGAATGATAGTAAATACTAAATTATTCAAACGCAAACCAAAATTTGTTTTCACTTTAAAATATTTGTCCACAATCTTCATTTGCGCATAAAACTCGTGTTTCATGCGTTTGTTTACTCGTTTCATCCAAAAAAACTCGGATAGAGTTTTCGCAAAGAATGATAGTGAATACTAAATTATTCAATCGCAAACCACAATTTGTTTTCACTTTAAAATATGTCTCCACAATCTTTGTTTGCACATAAAACTCATGTTTCAAGCGTTAGTTAGGTTGTTTTATTAAAAAAAAAACTCGGATAGATTTTTCGTAAAGAATTATAGTAGATCCTAAATTATTCAAACACAAACAAAAATTTGTTTTCATTTTAAAATATTTCTCCACAATCTTTGTTTGCACATAAAACTCATGATTCGTGCGTTTGTTTGCTTATTTCATTCAAAAAAAAACTCGGATAGATTTTTCGTAAAGACTGATCGTAAATACTAAATTATTCAAATGCAAACTAAATTTTGTATTCATTTTAAAACAATTTCTCCACACTCTTTTTTTGCACCTAAAACTCATGTTTCGAGCGTTTGTTAGGTTGTTTTATTCAAAAAAAAACTCGGATAGATTTTTCGTAAAGAATGATAGTAAATACTAAATTATTCAAATGAAAACCAAAATTTGTTTTCACTTTAAAATATTTGTCCACAATCTTCGTTTGTACATAAAACTCGTGTTTCATGCGTTTGTTTGCTCGTTTCATCCAAAAAAACTCGGATAGATTTTTCGTAAAGAATGATTGTAAATACTAAATTATTCAAACGCAACCCAAATTTTGTTTTCACTTTAAAATATTTCTCCACAATCTTTGTTTGCACAAAAAACTCATGATTCGTGAGTTTGTTTGCTTGTTTCATTCAAAATCTATCCGAGTTGCTTGAGATCAAACACTAAGTTGGTTGACTGGTGTTTGATCTGAAATTTTGATCTATTTGCTGAGTTTTTCTGGTTGGAAATAATTCAAACTTGTTCCAAATCTGCTAAATTGAATATTTTGTGATTACTGATACAATTCTTGATCAAATTGCCTTAAAAATCCCTACTTTTATCCTCTAAATTCAAAAAAATACATTTTTCTGTAATTTGCTTCTGTCAGTTTCAGTAAAAAATTGTTTGACTTCAGATCTGATCTAAAAAAATTATAAAAAAAATATTTTGTGTTTCTTTAGATATTTTAGAACAACTTTCATATAATATGTGCCCAATGCTTTTATGTTAAATTTGTAAGATAAAATCTGTGCAAAGTTTTGATTTTTTTTAATTTTCTGTTCTTGATTTTGAATCTGACTATTTTTCTACGATTTTTAGAAATTAGTAAAAAAATCCTATAAATAAAAAATCTAGTTCTCAGTAAATCATTTTGAAGTTTAGTTTCTTGATATGAATTTTAATTAAATTATTGTTTGGATAAAATTTGAATTCCACCCTCTTTTGTCAACACATACCATTCTCTGTCCAATTCTGTCATCTGTTCTGAGTTTTGACCATAATTTTTGGAATATCAGTCTTTTTGATCTGAAATTTTTACCACATAATCTGAACTTGATTTCCTAATTTCTGTTAAATTTTGGTGATTTGTGAAGTAATTTTCGATTTTCTGTGATTTTATGAAAAACTCTGTTGATTGATTATGAAAAGTGTGGACTAAAACGAAAATTTACATAAAAATATGAATAAAAGTTATAATTGATTTGCCTTATATTGTGAAGATCTCATTCTCTAGTTTTCATTGACATATCATTTGCAACTTTTGGACATTTGGAAATATTATTAAAGAATTTTCAAAAGAATTGTGTACGAACTTGATTAAATTCCATCTAATACATCATTAACCTTCTTAAACAATCTACAACATTTGAACAAACAAAACCTACTTTTGAAAAGAATTGTAATATCTCAATGCCATTCTCCTTGTGTTCGACCCCTAAAACTCAAAAGACCACATATACACTTAAGAGTAAAGCTAGGAAAAATTATAAATATTTTTGCTAAATTGTGTGAAATTTAACGACGGTTTTACGCGGTTTACACATACAAAAACAACACGGCTAGATTTTTCGTAAAGAATGATAGTAAATACTAAATTATTCAAACGCAAACCAAAATTTGTTTTCACTTTAAAATATTTGTCCACAATCTTCATTTCCACATAAAACTCGTGTTTCATGCGTTTGTTTACTCGTTTCATCCAAAAAAACTCGGATAGATTTTTCGTAAAGAATGATAGTAAATACGAAATTATTCAAACGCAAACCAAAATTTGTTTTCACTTTAAAATATTTGTCCACAATCTTCATCTCCACATAAAACTCGTGTTTCATGCGTTTGTATACTCGTTTCATCCAAAAAAACTCGGATAGATTTTTCGTAAAGAACGATAGTAAATACTAAATTATTCAAACGCAACCCAAATTTTGTTTTCACTTTAAAATATTTCTCCACAATCTTTGTTTGCACATAAAACTCATGATTCGTGAGTCTGTTTGCTTGTTTCATTCAAAAAAAATACTCGGATAGATTTTTCGTCAAGAAAGGTCGTAAATACAAAATTATCCAAATGCAAACAAAAATTTGTATTCATTTTAAAACAATTTCTCCACAATCTTTTTTTGCACCTAAAACTCATGTTTCATACGTTTGTTTGCTCCTTTCATACAAAAACCACACGGCTAGATTTTTCGTAAAGAATGATAGTAAATACTAAATTATTCAAACGCAAACCAAAATTTGTTTTCACTTTAAAATATTTGTCCACAATCTTCATTTCCACATAAAACTCGTGTTTCATGCGTTTGTTTACTCGTTTCATCCAAAAAAACTCTGATAGATTTTTCGTAAAGAATGATAGTAAATACTAAATTATTCAAATGAAAACCAAAATTTGTTTTCACTTTAAAATATTTGTCCACAATCTTCGTTTGCACATAAAACTCGTGTTTCATGCGTTTGTTTGCTCGTTTCATCCAAAAAAACTCGGATGGATTTTTCGTAAAGAATTATTGTAAATACTAAATTATTCAAACGCAACCCAAATTTTGTTTTCACTTTAAAATATATCTCCACAATCTTTGTTTGCACATAAAACTCATGATTCGTGAGTTTGTTTGCTTGTTTCATTCAAAAAAAAAACTCGGATAGATTTTTCGTCAAGAATGATAGTAAATACTAAATTATTCAAATGCAAACAAAAATTTGTATTCATTTTAAAACAATTTCTCCACAATCTTTTTTTGCACCTAAAACTCATGTTTCATGCGTTTGTTTGCACAATTGATATAAAAAAACTCGGATATATTTTTTGTAAAGAATGATAGTAAATACTAAATTATTCAAATGCAAATCAAAATTTGTTTTCATTTTAAAATAATTCTCCACAATCTTTGTTTCAACATAAAACTCATGCTTCATGCGTTTGTTTACTCGTTTCTTCCAAAAAAAACTCGGATAGATTTTTCATAAAGATTGATAGTAAATCCTAAAATATTCAAATGCAAATCAAAATTTGAATTCATTTTAAAATATTTCTCCACAATCTTTGCTTGCCCCTAAAACTCATGTTTCGTACGTTTGTTTGCTCCCTTCATACAAAATCAACACGGCTAGATTTTTCGTAAAGAATGATAGTAAACACTAAATTATTCAAACGCAAACCAAAATTTGTTTTCACTTTGAAATATTTGTCCACAATCTTCATTTCCACATAAAACTCGTGTTTTATGCGTTTGTGTACTTGTGTCATCCAAAAAAACTCGGATAGATTTTTCGTAAAGAATGATAGTAAATACTAAATTATTCAAATGAAAACCAAAATTTGTTTTCACATTAAAATACTTGTCCACAGTCTTCGTTTGCACATAAAACTCGTATTTCATGCGTTTGTTTGTTCGTTTCATCCAAAAACACTCGGATGGATTTTTCGTAAAGAATGATTGTAAATACTAAATTATTCAAACGCTACCCAAATTTTGTTTTCACTTTAAAATATTTCTCCACAATCTTTGTTTGCACATAAAACTCATGATTCGTGAGTTTGTTTGCTTGTTTCATTCAAAAAAAAAACTCGGATAGATTTTTCGTCAAGAATGATAGTAAATACTAAATTATTCAAATGCAAACAAAAATTTGTATTCATTTTAAAACAATTTCTCCACAATCTTTTTTTGCACCTAAAACTCATGTTTCATGCGTTTGTTTGCACATTTCATATAAAAAAACTCGGATATATTTTTTGTAAAGAATGATAGTAAATACTAAATTATTCAAATGCAAATAAAATTTGTTTTCATTTTAAAATACTTCTCCACAATCTTTGTTTCAACATAAAATTCATGTTTCATGCGTTTGTTTACTCGTTTCTTCCAAAAAAAACTCGGATAGATTTTTCATAAAGAATGATAGTAAATCCTAAAATATTCAAATGCAAATCAAAATTTGAATTCATTTTAAAATATTTCTCCACAATCTTTGCTTGCCCCTAAAACTCATGTTTCGTACGTTTGTTTGCTCCTTAAAATATAAAATCAACACGGCTAGTTTTTTCGTAAAGAATGATAGTAAATACTAAATTAATCAAACCCAAACCAAAATTTGTTTTCACTTTAAAATATTTGTCCACAATCTTCATTTCCACATAAAAATCGTGTTTCATGCGTTTGTTTACTCGTTTTTTCCAAAAAAACTCGGCTAGAGTTTTCGTAAAGTATGATAGTAAATACTAAATTATTCAAACGCAAACCACAATTTGTTTTCACTTTAAAATATGTCTCCACAATCTTTGTTTGCACATAAAACTCATGTTTCGAGCGTAAGTTAGGTCGTTTTATTCAAAAAAAAACTCAGACAGATTTTTCGTAAAGAATGATAGTAAATACAAAATTATTCAAATGAAAAAAAAATTTGTTTTCACTTTAAAATATTTGTCCACAATCTTCGTTTGCACATAAAACTCGTGTTTCATGCGTTTGTTTGCTCGTTTCATCCAAAAAAACTCGGATAGATTTTTCGTAAAGAATGATTGTAAATACTAAATTATTCAAATGCAAACCAAAATTTGTTTTCATTTTAAAATATTTCTTCACAATGTTTGTTTGCACATAAAACTCATGTTTCGTGCGTTTGTTTTCTCATTTCTTTCAAAAAAAACTCTGATAGATTATTCGTAAAGAATGATAGTAAATACTAAATTATTCAAACGCAAACCAAAATTTGTTTTCACTTTAAAATATTTGTGCACAATCTTTGTTTGTACATAAAACTCATGATTCGTGCGTCTGTTTGCTTCTTTCATTCAAAAAAAAACTCGGATAGATTTTTCGTAAAGACTGATCGTAAATACTAAATTATTCAAATGCAAACAAAAATTTCTTTTCACTTTAAAATATTTGTCCACAAACTTCGTTTGCACATAAAACTCGGGTTTCTTGCGTTTGTCTGCTCGTTTCGTCCAAAAAAACTCGGATGGATTTTCGTAAAGAATGATTGTAAATACTAAATTATTCAAACGCAACCCAAATTTTGTTTTCACTTTAAAATATTTCTCCACAATCTTTGTTTGCATATAAAACTCATGATTCGTGAGTTTGTTTGCTTGTTTCATTAAAAAAAAAAACTCGGATAGATTTTTCGTCAAGAATGATCGTAAATACTAAATTATTCAAATACAAACAAAAATTTGTATTCATTTTAAAACAATTTCTCCACAATCTTTTTTTGCACCTAAAACTCATGTTTCATGCGTTTGTTTGCACAATGAATACAAATATTTGTATTCATTTTAAAACAATTTCTCCACAATCTTTTTTTGCATCTAAAACTCATGTTTCATGCGTTTGTTTGCACAATTGATATAAAAAAACTCGGATATATTTTTTGTAAAGAATGATAGTAAATACTAAATTATTCAAATGCAAATCAAAATTTGTTTTCATTTTAAAATAATTCTCCACAATCTTTGTTTCAACATAAAACTCATGCTTCATGCGTTTGTTTACTCGTTTCTTCCAAAACAAATTCGGGTAGATTTTTCATAAAGATTGATAGTAAATCCTAAAATATTCAAATGCAAATCAAAATTTGAATTCATTTTAAAATATTTCTCCACAATCTTTGCTTGCCCCTAAAACTCATGTTTGCTAAGTTTGTTTGCTCCTTAAAATACAAAATCAACACGGCTAGATTTTTCGTAAAGAATGATAGTAAATACTAAATTTTTCAAACGCCAAAATTTGTTTTCACTTTAAAATATTTGTCCACAATCTTTGTTTGCACATAAAACTCATGTTTCGAGCGTTAGTTAGGTAGTTTTATTCAAAAAAAAACTCAGACAGATTTTTCGTAAAGAATGATAGTAAATACTAAATTATTCAAATGAAAACCAAAATTTGTTTTGACTTTAAAATATTTGTCCACAATCTTCGTTTGCACATAAAACTCGTGTTTCATGCGTTTGTTTGCTCGTTTCATCCAAAAAAACTCGGATAGATTTTCCGTAAAGAATGATTGTAAATACTAAATTATTCAAATGCAAACCAAAATTTGTTTTCATTTTAAAATATTTCTTCACAATGTTTGTTTGCACATAAAACTCATGTTTCGTGCGTTTGTTTTCTCATTTCTTTCAAAAAAAACTCTGATAGATTATTCGTAAAGAATGATAGTAAATACTAAATTATTCAAACGCAAACCAAAATTTGTTTTCACTTTAAAATATTTGTGCACAATCTTTGTTTGTACATAAAACTCATGATTCGTGCGTCTGTTTGCTTCTTTCATTCAAAAAAAAACTCGGATAGATTTTTCGTAATGACTGATCGTAAATACTAAATTATTCAAATGTAAACAAAAATTTCTTTTCACTTTAAAATATTTGTCCACAAACTTCGTTTGCACATAAAACTCGGGTTTCTTGCGTTTGTCTGCTCGTTTCGTCCAAAAAAACTCGGATGGATTTTCGTAAAGAATGATTGTAAATACTAAATTATTCAAACGCAACCCAAATTTTGTTTTCACTTTAAATTATTTCTCCACAATCTTTGTTTGCATATAAAACTCATGATTCGTGAGTTTGTTTGCTTGTTTCATTAAAAAAAAAAACTCGGATAGATTTTTCGTCAAGAATGATCGTAAATACTAAATTATTCAAATACAAACAAAAATTTGCATTCATTTTAAAACAATTTCTTCACAATCTTTTTTTGCACCTAAAACTCATGTTTCATGCGTTTGTTTGCACAATGAATACAAATATTTGTATTCATTTTAAAACAATTTCTCCACAATCTTTTTTTGCACCTAAAACTCATGTTTCATGCGTTTGTTTGCACAATTGATATAAAAAAACTCGGATATATTTTTTGTAAAGAATGATAGTAAATACTAAATTATTCAAATGCAAATCAAAATTTGTTTTCATTTTAAAATAATTCTCCACAATCTTTGTTTCAACATAAAACTCATGCTTCATGCGTTTGTTTACTCGTTTCTTCCAAAAAAAATTCGGGTAGATTTTTCATAAAGATTGATAGTAAATCCTAAAATATTCAAATGCAAATCAAAATTTGAATTCATTTTAAAATATTTCTCCACAATCTTTGCTTGCCCCTAAAACTCATGTTTCCTAAGTTTGTTTGCTCCTTAAAATACAAAATCAACACGGCTAGATTTTTCGTAAAGAATGATAGTAAATACTAAATTTTTCAAACGCCAAAATTTGTTTTCACTTTAAAATATTTGTCCACAATCTTTGTTTGCACATAAAACTCATGTTTCGAGCGTTAGTTAGGTAGTTTTATTCAAAAAAAAACTCAGACAGATTTTTCGTAAAGAATGATAGTAAATACTAAATTATTCAAATGAAAACCAAAATTTATTTTGACTTTAAAATATTTGTCCACAATCTTCGTTTGCACATAAAACTCGTGTTTCATGCGTTTGTTTGCTCGTTTCATCCAAAAAAACTCGGATAGATTTTTCGTAAAGTATGATTGTAAAAACTAAATTATTCAAATGCAAACCAAAATTTGTTTTCATTTTAAAATATTTCTCCACAATGTTTGTTTGCACATAAAACTCATGTTTTGTGCGTTTGTTTTCTCATTTCATTGAAAAAAAACTCTGATAGATTATTCGTAAAGAATGATAGTAAATACTAAATTATTCAAACGCAACCCAAATTTTGTTTTCACTTTAAAATATTTCTCCATAATCTTTGTTTGCACATAAAACTCATGATTCGTGAGTTTGTTTGCTTGTTTCATTCAAAAAAAAAACTCGGATAGACTTTTCGTCAAGAATGATCGTAAATACTAAATTATTCAAATGCAAACAAAAATTTGTATTCATTTTAAAACAATTTCTCCACAATCTTTTTTTGCACCTAAAACTCATGTTTCATGCGTTTGTTTGCACATTTCATTTAAAAAAACTCGGATATATTTTTTGTAAAGAATGATAGTAAATACTAAATTATTCAAATGCAAATCAAAATTTGTTTTCATTTTAAAATACTTCTCCACAATCTTTGTTTCAACATAAAATTCATGTTTCATGCGTTTGTTTACTCGTTTCTTCCAAAAAAAACTCGGATAGATTTTTCATAAAGAATGATAGTAAATCCTAAAATATTCAAATGCAAATCAAAATTTGAATTCATTTTAAAATATTTCTCCACAATCTTTGCTTGCCCCTAAAACTCATGTTTCGTACGTTTGTTTGCTCCTTAAAATATAAAATCAACACGGCTAGTTTTTTCGTAAAGAATGATAGTAAATACTAAATTAATCAAACCCAAACCAAAATTTGTTTTCACTTTAAAATATTTGTCCACAATCTTCATTTCCACATAAAAATCGTGTTTCATGCGTTTGTTTACTCGTTTTTTCCAAAAAAACTCGGCTAGAGTTTTCGTAAAGTATGATAGTAAATACTAAATTATTCAAACGCAAACCACAATTTGTTTTCACTTTAAAATATGTCTCCACAATCTTTGTTTGCACATAAAACTCATGTTTCGAGCGTAAGTTAGGTCGTTTTATTCAAAAAAAAACTCAGACAGATTTTTCGTAAAGAATGATAGTAAATACTAAATTATTCAAATGAAAAAAAAATTTGTTTTCACTTTAAAATATTTGTCCACAATCTTCGTTTGCACATAAAACTCGTGTTTCATGCGTTTGTTTGCTCGTTTCATCCAAAAAAACTCGGATAGATTTTTCGTAAAGATTGATTGTAAATACTAAATTATTCAAATGCAAACCAAAATTTTTTTTCATTTTAAAATATTTCTTCACAATGTTTGTTTGCACATAAAACTCATGTTTCGTGCGTTTGTTTTCTCATTTCTTTCAAAAAAAACTCTGATAGATTATTCGTAAAGAATGATAGTAAATACTAAATTATTCAAACGCAAACCAAAATTTGTTTTCACTTTAAAATATTTGTGCACAATCTTTGTTTGTACATAAAACTCATGATTCGTGCGTCTGTTTGCTTCTTTCATTCAAAAAAAAACTCGGATAGATTTTTCGTAAAGACTGATCGTAAATACTAAATTATTCAAATGCAAACAAAAATTTCTTTTCACTTTAAAATATTTGTCCACAAACTTCGTTTGCACATAAAACTCGGGTTTCTTGCGTTTGTCTGCTCGTTTCGTCAAAAAAAACTCGGATGGATTTTCGTAAAGAATGATTGTAAATACTAAATTATTCAAACGCTACCCAAATTTTGTTTTCACTTTAAAATATTTCTCCACAATCTTTGTTTGCATATAAAACTCATGATTCGTGAGTTTGTTTGCTTGTTTCATTAAAAAAAAAAACTCGGATAGATTTTTCGTCAAGAATGATCGTAAATACTAAATTATTCAAATACAAACAAAAATTTGCATTCATTTTAAAACAATTTCTCCACAATCTTTTTTTGCACCTAAAACTCATGTTTCATGCGTTTGTTTGCACAATGAATACAAATATTTGTATTCATTTTAAAACAATTTCTCCACAATCTTTTTTTGCACCTAAAACTCATGTTTCATGCGTTTGTTTGCACAATTGATATAAAAAAACTCGGATATATTTTTTGTAAAGAATGATAGTAAATACTAAATTATTCAAATGCAAATCAAAATTTGTTTTCATTTTAAAATAATTCTCCACAATCTTTGTTTCAACATAAAACTCATGCTTCATGCGTTTGTTTACTCGTTTCTTCCAAAAAAAATTCGGGTAGATTTTTCATAAAGATTGATAGTAAATCCTAAAATATTCAAATGCAAATCAAAATTTGAATTCATTTTAAAATATTTCTCCACAATCTTTGCTTGCCCCTAAAACTCATGTTTCCTAAGTTTGTTTGCTCCTTAAAATACAAAATCAACACGGCTAGATTTTTCGTAAAGAATGATAGTAAATACTAAATTTTTCAAACGCCAAAATTTGTTTTCACTTTAAAATATTTGTCCACAATCTTTGTTTGCACATAAAACTCATGTTTCGAGCGTAAGTTAGGTAGTTTTATTCAAAAAAAAACTCAGACAGATTTTTCGTAAAGAATGATAGTAAATACTAAATTATTCAAATGAAAACCAAAATTTGTTTTGACTTTAAAATATTTGTCCACAATCTTCGTTTGCACATAAAACTCGTGTTTCATGCGTTTGTTTGCTCGTTTCATCCAAAAAAACTCGGATAGATTTTTCGTAAAGAATGATTGTAAATACTAAATTATTCAAATGCAAACCAAAATTTGTTTTCATTTTAAAATATTTCTTCACAATGTTTGTTTGCACATAAAACTCATGTTTCGTGCGTTTGTTTTCTCATTTCTTTCAAAAAAAACTCTGATAGATTATTCGTAAAGAATGATAGTAAATACTAAATTATTCAAACGCAAACCAAAATTTGTTTTCACTTTAAAATATTTGTGCACAATCTTTGTTTGTACATAAAACTCATGATTCGTGCGTCTGTTTGCTTCTTTCATTCAAAAAAAAACTCGGATAGATTTTTCGTAAAGACTGATCGTAAATACTAAATTATTCAAATGCAAACAAAAATTTCTTTTCACTTTAAAATATTTGTCCACAAACTTCGTTTGCACATAAAACTCGGGTTTCTTGCGTTTGTCTGCTCGTTTCGTCAAAAAAAACTCGGATGGATTTTCGTAAAGAATGATTGTAAATACTAAATTATTCAAACGCTACCCAAATTTTGTTTTCACTTTAAAATATTTCTCCACAATCTTTGTTTGCATATAAAACTCATGATTCGTGAGTTTGTTTGCTTGTTTCATTAAAAAAAAAAACTCGGATAGATTTTTCGTCAAGAATGATCGTAAATACTAAATTATTCAAATACAAACAAAAATTTGCATTCATTTTAAAACAATTTCTCCACAATCTTTTTTTGCACCTAAAACTCATGTTTCATGCGTTTGTTTGCACAATGAATACAAATATTTGTATTCATTTTAAAACAATTTCTCCACAATCTTTTTTTGCACCTAAAACTCATGTTTCATGCGTTTGTTTGCACAATTGATATAAAAAAACTCGGATATATTTTTTGTAAAGAATGATAGTAAATACTAAATTATTCAAATGCAAATCAAAATTTGTTTTCATTTTAAAATAATTCTCCACAATCTTTGTTTCAACATAAAACTCATGCTTCATGCGTTTGTTTACTCGTTTCTTCCAAAAAAAATTCGGGTAGATTTTTCATAAAGATTGATAGTAAATCCTAAAATATTCAAATGCAAATCAAAATTTGAATTCATTTTAAAATATTTCTCCACAATCTTTGCTTGCCCCTAAAACTCATGTTTCCTAAGTTTGTTTGCTCCTTAAAATACAAAATCAACACGGCTAGATTTTTCGTAAAGAATGATAGTAAATACTAAATTTTTCAAACGCCAAAATTTGTTTTCACTTTAAAATATTTGTCCACAATCTTTGTTTGCACATAAAACTCATGTTTCGAGCGTAAGTTAGGTAGTTTTATTCAAAAAAAAACTCAGACAGATTTTTCGTAAAGAATGATAGTAAATACTAAATTATTCAAATGAAAACCAAAATTTGTTTTGACTTTAAAATATTTGTCCACAATCTTCGTTTGCACATAAAACTCGTGTTTCATGCGTTTGTTTGCTCGTTTCATCCAAAAAAACTCGGATAGATTTTTCGTAAAGAATGATTGTAAATACTAAATTATTCAAATGCAAACCAAAATTTGTTTTCATTTTAAAATATTTCTTCACAATGTTTGTTTGCACATAAAACTCATGTTTCGTGCGTTTGTTTTCTCATTTCTTTCAAAAAAAACTCTGATAGATTATTCGTAAAGAATGATAGTAAATACTAAATTATTCAAACGCAAACCAAAATTTGTTTTCACTTTAAAATATTTGTGCACAATCTTTGTTTGTACATAAAACTCATGATTCATGCGTCTGTTTGCTTCTTTCATTCAAAAAAAAACTCGGATAGATTTTTCGTAAAGACTGATCGTAAATACTAAATTATTCAAATGTAAACAAAAATTTCTTTTCACTTTAAAATATTTGTCCACAAACTTCGTTTGCACATAAAACTCGGGTTTCTTGCGTTTGTCTGCTCGTTTCGTCCAAAAAAACTCGGATGGATTTTCGTAAAGAATGATTGTAAATACTAAATTATTCAAACGCAACCCAAATTTTGTTTTCACTTTAAATTATTTCTCCACAATCTTTGTTTGCATATAAAACTCATGATTCGTGAGTTTGTTTGCTTGTTTCATTAAAAAAAAAAACTCGGATAGATTTTTCGTCAAGAATGATCGTAAATACTAAATTATTCAAATACAAACAAAAATTTGCATTCATTTTAAAACAATTTCTTCACAATCTTTTTTTGCACCTAAAACTCATGTTTCATGCGTTTGTTTGCACAATGAATACAAATATTTGTATTCATTTTAAAACAATTTCTCCACAATCTTTTTTTGCACCTAAAACTCATGTTTCATGCGTTTGTTTGCACAATTGATATAAAAAAACTCGGATATATTTTTTGTAAAGAATGATAGTAAATACTAAATTATTCAAATTCAAATCAAAATTTGTTTTCATTTTAAAATAATTCTCCACAATCTTTGTTTCAACATAAAACTCATGCTTCATGCGTTTGTTTACTCGTTTCTTCCAAAAAAAATTCGGGTAGATTTTTCATAAAGATTGATAGTAAATCCTAAAATATTCAAATGCAAATCAAAATTTGAATTCATTTTAAAATATTTCTCCACAATCTTTGCTTGCCCCTAAAACTCATGTTTCCTAAGTTTGTTTGCTCCTTAAAATACAAAATCAACACGGCTAGATTTTTCGTAAAGAATGATAGTAAATACTAAATTTTTCAAACGCCAAAATTTGTTTTCACTTTAAAATATTTGTCCACAATCTTTGTTTGCACATAAAACTCATGTTTCGAGCGTTAGTTAGGTAGTTTTATTCAAAAAAAAACTCAGACAGATTTTTCGTAAAGAATGATAGTAAATACTAAATTATTCAAATGAAAACCAAAATTTGTTTTGACTTTAAAATATTTGTCCACAATCTTCGTTTGCACATAAAACTCGTGTTTCATGCGTTTGTTTGCTCGTTTCATCCAAAAAAACTCGGATAGATTTTTCGTAAAGTATGATTGTAAAAACTAAATTATTCAAATGCAAACCAAAATTTGTTTTCATTTTAAAATATTTCTCCACAATGTTTGTTTGCACATAAAACTCATGTTTTGTGCGTTTGTTTTCTCATTTCATTGAAAAAAAACTCTGATAGATTATTCGTAAAGAATGATAGTAAATACTAAATTATTCAAACGCAACCCAAATTTTGTTTTCACTTTAAAATATTTCTCCATAATCTTTGTTTGCACATAAAACTCATGATTCGTGAGTTTGTTTGCTTGTTTCATTCAAAAAAAAAACTCGGATAGACTTTTCGTCAAGAATGATCGTAAATACTAAATTATTCAAATGCAAACAAAAATTTGTATTCATTTTAAAACAATTTCTCCAAAATCTTTTTTTGCACCTAAAACTCATGTTTCATGCGTTTGTTTGCACATTTCATATAAAAAAACTCGGATATATTTTTTGTAAAGAATGATAGTAAATACTAAATTATTCAAATGCAAATCAAAATTTGTTTTCATTTTAAAATACTTCTCCACAATCTTTGTTTCAACATAAAATTCATGTTTCATGCGTTTGTTTACTCGTTTCTTCCAAAAAAAACTCGGATAGATTTTTCATAAAGAATGATAGTAAATCCTAAAATATTCAAATGCAAATCAAAATTTGAATTCATTTTAAAATATTTCTCCACAATCTTTGCTTGCCCCTAAAACTCATGTTTGGTACGTTTGTTTGCTCCTTAAAATATAAAATCAACACGGCTAGTTTTTTCGTAAAGAATGATAGTAAATACTAAATTAATCAAACCCAAACCAAAATTTGTTTTCACTTTAAAATATTTGTCCACAATCTTCATTTCCACATAAAAATCGTGTTTCATGCGTTTGTTTACTCGTTTTTTCCAAAAAAACTCGGCTAGAGTTTTCGTAAAGTATGATAGTAAATACTAAATTATTCAAACGCAAACCACAATTTGTTTTCACTTTAAAATATGTCTCCACAATCTTTGTTTGCACATAAAACTCATGTTTCGAGCGTAAGTTAGGTCGTTTTATTCAAAAAAAAACTCAGACAGATTTTTCGTAAAGAATGATAGTAAATACTAAATTATTCAAATGAAAAAAAAATTTGTTTTCACTTTAAAATATTTGTCCACAATCTTCGTTTGCACATAAAACTCGTGTTTCATGCGTTTGTTTGCTCGTTTCATCCAAAAAAACTCGGATAGATTTTTCGTAAAGATTGATTGTAAATACTAAATTATTCAAATGCAAACCAAAATTTTTTTTCATTTTAAAATATTTCTTCACAATGTTTGTTTGCACATAAAACTCATGTTTCGTGCGTTTGTTTTCTCATTTCTTTCAAAAAAAACTCTGATAGATTATTCGTAAAGAATGATAGTAAATACTAAATTATTCAAACGCAAACCAAAATTTGTTTTCACTTTAAAATATTTGTGCACAATCTTTGTTTGTACATAAAACTCATGATTCGTGCGTCTGTTTGCTTCTTTCATTCAAAAAAAAACTCGGATAGATTTTTCGTAAAGACTGATCGTAAATACTAAATTATTCAAATGCAAACAAAAATTTCTTTTCACTTTAAAATATTTGTCCACAAACTTCGTTTGCACATAAAACTCGGGTTTCTTGCGTTTGTCTGCTCGTTTCGTCAAAAAAAACTCGGATGGATTTTCGTAAAGAATGATTGTAAATACTAAATTATTCAAACGCTACCCAAATTTTGTTTTCACTTTAAAATATTTCTCCACAATCTTTGTTTGCATATAAAACTCATGATTCGTGAGTTTGTTTGCTTGTTTCATTAAAAAAAAAAACTCGGATAGATTTTTCGTCAAGAATGATCGTAAATACTAAATTATTCAAATACAAACAAAAATTTGCATTCATTTTAAAACAATTTCTCCACAATCTTTTTTTGCACCTAAAACTCATGTTTCATGCGTTTGTTTGCACAATGAATACAAATATTTGTATTCATTTTAAAACAATTTCTCCACAATCTTTTTTTGCACCTAAAACTCATGTTTCATGCGTTTGTTTGCACAATTGATATAAAAAAACTCGGATATATTTTTTGTAAAGAATGATAGTAAATACTAAATTATTCAAATGCAAATCAAAATTTGTTTTCATTTTAAAATAATTCTCCACAATCTTTGTTTCAACATAAAACTCATGCTTCATGCGTTTGTTTACTCGTTTCTTCCAAAAAAAATTCGGGTAGATTTTTCATAAAGATTGATAGTAAATCCTAAAATATTCAAATGCAAATCAAAATTTGAATTCATTTTAAAATATTTCTCCACAATCTTTGCTTGCCCCTAAAACTCATGTTTCCTAAGTTTGTTTGCTCCTTAAAATACAAAATCAACACGGCTAGATTTTTCGTAAAGAATGATAGTAAATACTAAATTTTTCAAACGCCAAAATTTGTTTTCACTTTAAAATATTTGTCCACAATCTTTGTTTGCACATAAAACTCATGTTTCGAGCGTAAGTTAGGTAGTTTTATTCAAAAAAAAACTCAGACAGATTTTTCGTAAAGAATGATAGTAAATACTAAATTATTCAAATGAAAACCAAAATTTGTTTTGACTTTAAAATATTTGTCCACAATCTTCGTTTGCACATAAAACTCGTGTTTCATGCGTTTGTTTGCTCGTTTCATCCAAAAAAACTCGGATAGATTTTTCGTAAAGAATGATTGTAAATACTAAATTATTCAAATGCAAACCAAAATTTGTTTTCATTTTAAAATATTTCTTCACAATGTTTGTTTGCACATAAAACTCATGTTTCGTGCGTTTGTTTTCTCATTTCTTTCAAAAAAAACTCTGATAGATTATTCGTAAAGAATGATAGTAAATACTAAATTATTCAAACGCAAACCAAAATTTGTTTTCACTTTAAAATATTTGTGCACAATCTTTGTTTGTACATAAAACTCATGATTCGTGCGTCTGTTTGCTTCTTTCATTCAAAAAAAAACTCGGATAGATTTTTCGTAAAGACTGATCGTAAATACTAAATTATTCAAATGCAAACAAAAATTTCTTTTCACTTTAAAATATTTGTCCACAAACTTCGTTTGCACATAAAACTCGGGTTTCTTGCGTTTGTCTGCTCGTTTCGTCAAAAAAAACTCGGATGGATTTTCGTAAAGAATGATTGTAAATACTAAATTATTCAAACGCTACCCAAATTTTGTTTTCACTTTAAAATATTTCTCCACAATCTTTGTTTGCATATAAAACTCATGATTCGTGAGTTTGTTTGCTTGTTTCATTAAAAAAAAAAACTCGGATAGATTTTTCGTCAAGAATGATCGTAAATACTAAATTATTCAAATACAAACAAAAATTTGCATTCATTTTAAAACAATTTCTCCACAATCTTTTTTTGCACCTAAAACTCATGTTTCATGCGTTTGTTTGCACAATGAATACAAATATTTGTATTCATTTTAAAACAATTTCTCCACAATCTTTTTTTGCACCTAAAACTCATGTTTCATGCGTTTGTTTGCACAATTGATATAAAAAAACTCGGATATATTTTTTGTAAAGAATGATAGTAAATACTAAATTATTCAAATGCAAATCAAAATTTGTTTTCATTTTAAAATAATTCTCCACAATCTTTGTTTCAACATAAAACTCATGCTTCATGCGTTTGTTTACTCGTTTCTTCCAAAAAAAATTCGGGTAGATTTTTCATAAAGATTGATAGTAAATCCTAAAATATTCAAATGCAAATCAAAATTTGAATTCATTTTAAAATATTTCTCCACAATCTTTGCTTGCCCCTAAAACTCATGTTTCCTAAGTTTGTTTGCTCCTTAAAATACAAAATCAACACGGCTAGATTTTTCGTAAAGAATGATAGTAAATACTAAATTTTTCAAACGCCAAAATTTGTTTTCACTTTAAAATATTTGTCCACAATCTTTGTTTGCACATAAAACTCATGTTTCGAGCGTAAGTTAGGTAGTTTTATTCAAAAAAAAACTCAGACAGATTTTTCGTAAAGAATGATAGTAAATACTAAATTATTCAAATGAAAACCAAAATTTGTTTTGACTTTAAAATATTTGTCCACAATCTTCGTTTGCACATAAAACTCGTGTTTCATGCGTTTGTTTGCTCGTTTCATCCAAAAAAACTCGGATAGATTTTTCGTAAAGAATGATTGTAAATACTAAATTATTCAAATGCAAACCAAAATTTGTTTTCATTTTAAAATATTTCTTCACAATGTTTGTTTGCACATAAAACTCATGTTTCGTGCGTTTGTTTTCTCATTTCTTTCAAAAAAAACTCTGATAGATTATTCGTAAAGAATGATAGTAAATACTAAATTATTCAAACGCAAACCAAAATTTGTTTTCACTTTAAAATATTTGTGCACAATCTTTGTTTGTACATAAAACTCATGATTCATGCGTCTGTTTGCTTCTTTCATTCAAAAAAAAACTCGGATAGATTTTTCGTAAAGACTGATCGTAAATACTAAATTATTCAAATGTAAACAAAAATTTCTTTTCACTTTAAAATATTTGTCCACAAACTTCGTTTGCACATAAAACTCGGGTTTCTTGCGTTTGTCTGCTCGTTTCGTCCAAAAAAACTCGGATGGATTTTCGTAAAGAATGATTGTAAATACTAAATTATTCAAACGCAACCCAAATTTTGTTTTCACTTTAAATTATTTCTCCACAATCTTTGTTTGCATATAAAACTCATGATTCGTGAGTTTGTTTGCTTGTTTCATTAAAAAAAAAAACTCGGATAGATTTTTCGTCAAGAATGATCGTAAATACTAAATTATTCAAATACAAACAAAAATTTGCATTCATTTTAAAACAATTTCTTCACAATCTTTTTTTGCACCTAAAACTCATGTTTCATGCGTTTGTTTGCACAATGAATACAAATATTTGTATTCATTTTAAAACAATTTCTCCACAATCTTTTTTTGCACCTAAAACTCATGTTTCATGCGTTTGTTTGCACAATTGATATAAAAAAACTCGGATATATTTTTTGTAAAGAATGATAGTAAATACTAAATTATTCAAATTCAAATCAAAATTTGTTTTCATTTTAAAATAATTCTCCACAATCTTTGTTTCAACATAAAACTCATGCTTCATGCGTTTGTTTACTCGTTTCTTCCAAAAAAAATTCGGGTAGATTTTTCATAAAGATTGATAGTAAATCCTAAAATATTCAAATGCAAATCAAAATTTGAATTCATTTTAAAATATTTCTCCACAATCTTTGCTTGCCCCTAAAACTCATGTTTCCTAAGTTTGTTTGCTCCTTAAAATACAAAATCAACACGGCTAGATTTTTCGTAAAGAATGATAGTAAATACTAAATTTTTCAAACGCCAAAATTTGTTTTCACTTTAAAATATTTGTCCACAATCTTTGTTTGCACATAAAACTCATGTTTCGAGCGTTAGTTAGGTAGTTTTATTCAAAAAAAAACTCAGACAGATTTTTCGTAAAGAATGATAGTAAATACTAAATTATTCAAATGAAAACCAAAATTTGTTTTGACTTTAAAATATTTGTCCACAATCTTCGTTTGCACATAAAACTCGTGTTTCATGCGTTTGTTTGCTCGTTTCATCCAAAAAAACTCGGATAGATTTTTCGTAAAGTATGATTGTAAAAACTAAATTATTCAAATGCAAACCAAAATTTGTTTTCATTTTAAAATATTTCTCCACAATGTTTGTTTGCACATAAAACTCATGTTTTGTGCGTTTGTTTTCTCATTTCATTGAAAAAAAACTCTGATAGATTATTCGTAAAGAATGATAGTAAATACTAAATTATTCAAACGCAACCCAAATTTTGTTTTCACTTTAAAATATTTCTCCATAATCTTTGTTTGCACATAAAACTCATGATTCGTGAGTTTGTTTGCTTGTTTCATTCAAAAAAAAAACTCGGATAGACTTTTCGTCAAGAATGATCGTAAATACTAAATTATTCAAATGCAAACAAAAATTTGTATTCATTTTAAAACAATTTCTCCAAAATCTTTTTTTGCACCTAAAACTCATGTTTCATGCGTTTGTTTGCACATTTCATATAAAAAAACTCGGATATATTTTTTGTAAAGAATGATAGTAAATACTAAATTATTCAAATGCAAATCAAAATTTGTTTTCATTTTAAAATACTTCTCCACAATCTTTGTTTCAACATAAAATTCATGTTTCATGCGTTTGTTTACTCGTTTCTTCCAAAAAAAACTCGGATAGATTTTTCATAAAGAATGATAGTAAATCCTAAAATATTCAAATGCAAATCAAAATTTGAATTCATTTTAAAATATTTCTCCACAATCTTTGCTTGCCCCTAAAACTCATGTTTGGTACGTTTGTTTGCTCCTTAAAATATAAAATCAACACGGCTAGTTTTTTCGTAAAGAATGATAGTAAATACTAAATTAATCAAACCCAAACCAAAATTTGTTTTCACTTTAAAATATTTGTCCACAATCTTCATTTCCACATAAAAATCGTGTTTCATGCGTTTGTTTACTCGTTTTTTCCAAAAAAACTCGGCTAGAGTTTTCGTAAAGTATGATAGTAAATACTAAATTATTCAAACGCAAACCACAATTTGTTTTCACTTTAAAATATGTCTCCACAATCTTTGTTTGCACATAAAACTCATGTTTCGAGCGTAAGTTAGGTCGTTTTATTCAAAAAAAAACTCAGACAGATTTTTCGTAAAGAATGATAGTAAATACTAAATTATTCAAATGAAAAAAAAATTTGTTTTCACTTTAAAATATTTGTCCACAATCTTCGTTTGCACATAAAACTCGTGTTTCATGCGTTTGTTTGCTCGTTTCATCCAAAAAAACTCGGATAGATTTTTCGTAAAGAATGATTGTAAATACTAAATTATTCAAATGCAAACCAAAATTTGTTTTCATTTTAAAATATTTCTTCACAATGTTTGTTTGCACATAAAACTCATGTTTCGTGCGTTTGTTTTCTCATTTCTTTCAAAAAAAACTCTGATAGATTATTCGTAAAGAATGATAGTAAATACTAAATTATTCAAACGCAAACCAAAATTTGTTTTCACTTTAAAATATTTGTGCACAATCTTTGTTTGTACATAAAACTCATGATTCGTGCGTCTGTTTGCTTCTTTCATTCAAAAAAAAACTCGGATAGACTTTTCGTAAAGACTGATCGTAAATACTAAATTATTCAAATGCAAACAAAAATTTCTTTTCACTTTAAAATATTTGTCCACAAACTTCGTTTGCACATAAAACTCGGGTTTCTTGCGTTTGTCTGCTCGTTTCGTCAAAAAAAACTCGTATGGATTTTCGTAAAGAATGATTGTAAATACTAAATTATTCAAACGCTACCCAAATTTTGTTTTCACTTTAAAATATTTCTCGACAATCTTTGTTTGCATATAAAACTCATGATTCGTGAGTTTGTTTGCTTGTTTCATTAAAAAAAAAAACTCGGATAGATTTTTCGTCAAGAATGATCGTAAATACTAAATTATTCAAATACAAACAAAAATTTGCATTCATTTTAAAACAATTTCTCCACAATCTTTTTTTGCACCTAAAACTCATGTTTCATGCGTTTGTTTGCACAATGAATACAAATATTTGTATTCATTTTAAAACAATTTCTCCACAATCTTTTTTTGCACCTAAAACTCATGTTTCATGCGTTTGTTTGCACAATTGATATAAAAAAACTCGGATATATTTTTTGTAAAGAATGATAGTAAATACTAAATTATTCAAATGCAAATCAAAATTTGTTTTCATTTTAAAATAATTCTCCACAATCTTTGTTTCAACATAAAACTCATGCTTCATGCGTTTGTTTACTCGTTTCTTCCAAAAAAAATTCGGGTAGATTTTTCATAAAGATTGATAGTAAATCCTAAAATATTCAAATGCAAATCAAAATTTGAATTCATTTTAAAATATTTCTCCACAATCTTTGCTTGCCCCTAAAACTCATGTTTCCTAAGTTTGTTTGCTCCTTAAAATACAAAATCAACACGGCTAGATTTTTCGTAAAGAATAATAGTAAATACTAAATTTTTCAAACGCCAAAATTTGTTTTCACTTTAAAATATTTGTCCACAATCTTTGTTTGCACATAAAACTCATGTTTCGAGCGTAAGTTAGGTAGTTTTATTCAAAAAAAAACTCAGACAGATTTTTCGTAAAGAATGATAGTAAATACTAAATTATTCAAATTAAAACCAAAATTTGTTTTGACTTTAAAATATTTGTCCACAATCTTCGTTTGCACATAAAACTCGTGTTTCATGCGTTTGTTTGCTCGTTTCATCCAAAAAAACTCGGATAGATTTTTCGTAAAGTATGATTGTAAAAACTAAATTATTCAAATGCAAACCAAAATTTGTTTTCATTTTAAAATATTTCTCCACAATGTTTGTTTGCACATAAAACTCATGTTTCGTGCGTTTGTTTTCTCATTTCATTGAAAAAAAACTCTGATAGACTATTCGTAAAGAATGATAGTAAATACTAAATTATTCAAACGCAACCCAAATTTTGTTTTCACTTTAAAATATTTCTCCATAATCTTTGTTTGCACATAAAACTCATGATTCGTGAGTTTGTTTGCTTGTTTCATTCAAAAAAAAAACTCGGATAGACTTTTCGTCAAGAATGATCGTAAATACTAAATTATTCAAATGCAAACAAAAATTTGTATTCATTTTAAAACAATTTCTCCAAAATCTTTTTTTGCACCTAAAACTCATGTTTCATGCGTTTGTTTCCACATTTCATATAAAAAAACTCGGATATATTTTTTGTAAAGAATGATAGTAAATACTAAATTATTCAAATGCAAATCAAAATTTGTTTTCATTTTAAAATACTTCTCCACAATCTTTTTTTCAACATAAAACTCATGTTTCATGCGTTTGTTTGCTCGTTTCTTCCGAAAAAAACTCGGATAGATTTTTCGTAAAGAATGATAGTATATACTAAAATATTCAAATGCAAATCAAAATTTGAATTCATTTTAAAATATTTCTCCACAATCTTTGCTTGCCCCTAAAACTCATGTTTCGTATGTTTGTTTGCTCCTTTCATACAAAATCAACACGGCTAGATTTTTCGTAAAGAATGATAGTAAATACTAAATGATTCAAACGCAAACCAAAATTTGTTTTCACTTTAAAATATTTGTCCACAATCTTCATTTCCACATAAAACTCGTGTTTCATGCGTTTGTTTACTCGTTTTATCCAAAAAAACTCGGATAGATTTTTCGTAAAGAATGATAGTAAATACTAAATTATTCAAATGAAAACCAAAATTTGTTTTCACTTTAAAATATTTGTCGACAATCTTAGTTTGCACATAAAACTCGTGTTTCATGCGTTTGTTTGCTCGTTTCATCCAAAAAAACTCGGATAGATTTTTCGTAAAGAATGATTGTAAATACTAAATTATTCAAATGCAAACCAAAATTTGTTTTCATTTTAAAATATTTCTCCACAATGTTTGTTTGCACATAAAACTCATGTTTCGTGCGTTTGTTTTCTCATTTCATTCAAAACAAACTCTGATAGATTATTCGTAAAGAATGATAGGAAATACTAAATTATTCAAACGCAACCCAAATTTTGTTATCACTTTAAAATATTTCTCCACAATCTTTGTTTGCACATAAAACTCATGATTCGTGAGTTTGTTTGCTTGTTTCATTCAAAAAAAAAAACTCGGATAGATTTTTCGTCAAGAATGATCGTAAATACTAAATTATTCAAATGGAAACAAAAATTTGTATTCATTTTAAAACAATTTCTCCACAATCTTTTTTTGCACCTAAAACTCATGTTTCATGCGTTTGTTTGCACATTTCATATAAAAAAACTCGGATATATTTTTTGTAAAGAATGATAGTAAATACTAAATTATTCAAATGCAAATCAAAATTTGTTTTCATTTTAAAATACTTCTCCACAATCTTTTTTTCAACATAAAACTCATGTTTCATGCGTTTGTTTGCTCGTTTCTTCCGAAAAAAACTCGGATAGATTTTTCGTAAAGAATGATAGTATATACTAAAATATTCAAATGCAAATCAAAATTTGAATTCATTTTAAAATATTTCTCCACAATATTTGCTTGCCCCTAAAACTCATGTTTCGTATGTTTGTTTGCTCCTTTCATACAAAATCAACACGGCTAGATTTTTCGTAAAGAATGATAGTAAATACTAAATGATTCAAACGCAAACCAAAATTTGTTTTCACTTTAAAATATTTGTCCACAATCTTCATTTCCACATAAAACTCGTGTTTCATGCGTTTGTTTACTCGTTTCATCCAAAAAAACTCGGATAGATTTTTCGTAAAGAATGATAGTAAATACTAAATTATTCAAATGAAAACCAAAATTTGTTTTCACTTTAAAATATTTGTCCACAATCTTAGTTTGCACATAAAACTCGTGTTTCATGCGTTTGTTTGCTCGTTTCATCCAAAAAAACTCGGATAGATTTTTCGTAAAGAATGATTGTAAATACTAAATTATTCAAATGCAAACCAAAATTTGTTTACATTTTAAAATATTTCTCCACAATGTTTGTTTGCACATAAAACTCATGTTTCGTGCGTTTGTTTTCTCATTTCATTCAAAACAAACTCTGATAGATTATTCGTAAAGAATGATAGGAAATACTAAATTATTCAAACGCAACCCAAATTTTGTTTTCACTTTAAAATATTTCTCCACAATCTTTGTTTGCACATAAAACTCATGATTCGTGAGTTTGTTTGCTTGTTTCATTCAAAAAAAAAAACTCGGATAGATTTTTCGTCAAGAATGATCGTAAATACTAAATTATTCAAATGGAAACAAAAATTTGTATTCATTTTAAAACAATTTCTCCACAATCATTTTTTGCACCTAAAACTCATGTTTCATGCGTTTGTTTGCACATTTCATATAAAAAAACTCGGATATATTTTTTGTAAAGAATGATAGTAAATACTAAATTATTCAAATGCAAATCAAAATTTGTTTTCATTTTAAAATACTTCTCCACAATCTTTGTTTCAACATAAAACTCATGTTTCATGCGTTTGTTTGCTCGTTTCTTCCGAAAAAAACTCGGATAGATTTTTCGTAAAAAATGATTGTATATACTAAAATATTCAAATGCAAATCAAAATTTGAATTCATTTTAAAATATTTCTCCACAATCTTTGCTTGTCCCTAAGACTCATGTTTCGTACGTTTGTTTGCTCCTTTCATACAAAAACAACACGGCTAGATTTTTCGTAAAGAATGATAGTAAATACTAAATTATTCAAATGAAAACCAAAATTTGTTTTCACTTTAAAATATTTGTCCACAATCTTCGTTTGCACATAAAACTCGTGTTCATGCGTTTGTTTGCTCGTTTAATCCAAAAAAACTCGGATGGATTTTTCGGAAAGAATGATTGTAAATACAAAATTATTCAAACGCAACCCAAATTTTGTTTTCACTTTAAAATATTTCTCCACAATCTTTGTTTGCACACAAAACTCATGATTCGTGAGTTTGTTTGCTTGTTTCATTCAAAAAAAAAACTCGGATAGATTTTTCGTCAAGAATGATCGTAAATACTGACTTATTCAAATGCAAACAAAAATTTGTATTCATTTTAAAATAATTTCTCCACAATCTTTTTTTGCACCTAAAACTCTTGTTTCATGCGTTTGTTTGCACATTTGATATAAAAAAACTCGGATAGATTTTTCATAAAGAATGATAGTAAATCCTAAAATATTCAAATGCAAATCAAAATTTGAATTCATTTTAAAATATTTCTCCACAATCTTTGCTTGCCCCTAAAACTTATGTTTCGTACGTTCGTTTGCTCCTTAAAATACAAAATCAACACGGCTATATTTTTCGTAAAGAATGATAGTAAATACTAAATTATTCAAACGCAAACCAAAATTTGTTTTCACTTTAAAATATTTGTCCACAATCTTCATTTCCACATAAAAATCGTGTTTCATGCGTTTATTAACTCGTTTCATCCAAAAAAACTCGGACAGAGTTTTCGTAAAGAATGATAGTAAATACTAAATTATTCAAACGCAAACCACAATTCATTTTCACTTTAAAATATGTCTCCACAATCTTTGTTTGCACATAAAACTCATGTTTCGAGCGTTAGTTAGGTTGTTTTATTCCAAAAAAAAACTCAGACAGATTTTTCGTAAAGAATGATAGTAAATACTAAATTATTCAAATGAAAACCAAAATTTATTTTCACTTTAAAATATTTGTCCACAATCTTCGTTTGCACATAAAACTCGTGTTTAATGCTTTTGTTTGCTCGTTTCATCCAAAAAAACTCGGATAGATTTTTCGTAAAGAATGATTGTAAATGCTAAATTATTCAAATGCAAACCAAAATTTGTTTTCATTTTAAAATATTTCTCCACAATGTTTGTTTGCACATAAAACTCATGTTTCGTGCGTTTGTTTTCTCATTTCATTCAAAAAAAACTCTGATAGATTATTCGTAAAGAATGATAGTAAATACTAAATTATTCAAACGCAACCCAAATTTTGTTTTCACTTTAAAATATTTCTCCACAATCTTTGTTTGCACATAAAACTCATGATTCGTGAGTTTGTTTGCTTGTTTCATTCCAAAAAAAAACTCGGATAGATTTTTCGTAAAGAATGATAGTATATACTAAAATATTCAAATGCAAATCAAAATTTGAATTCATTTTAAAATATTTCTCCACAATCTTTGCTTGCCCCTAAAACTCATGTTTCGTACGTTTGTTTGCTCCTTTCATACAAAAACAACACGGCTAGATTTTTCGTAAAGAATGATAGTAAATACTAAATTATTCAAACGCATACCAAAATTTGTTTTCACTTTAAAATATATGTCCAGAATCTTCATTTCCACATAAAACTCGTGTTTCATGCGTTCGTTTATTCGTTTCATCCAAAAAAACTCGCATAGATTTTTCGTAAAGAATGATAGTAAATACTAAATTATTCAAATGAAAACCAAAATTTGTTTTCACTTTAAAATATTTGTCCACAATCTTCGTTTGCACATAAAACTCGTGTTTCATGCGTTTGTTTGCTCGTTTCATCCAAAAAAACTCGGATGGATTTTTCATAAAGAATGATTCTAAATACTAAATTATTCAAACGCAACCCAAATTTTGTTTTCACTTTAAAATATTTCTCCACAATCTTTGTTTGCACATAAAACTCATGATTCGTGAGTTTGTTTGCTTGTTTCATTAAAAAAAAAAACTCGGATAGATTTTTCGTCGAGAATGATCGTAAATACTAAATTATTCAAATGCAAACAAAAATTTGTATTCATTTTAAAACAATTTCTCCACAATCTTTTTTTGCACCTAAAACACATGTTTCATGCGTATGTTTGCACATTTCATATAAAAAAACTCGGATATATTTTTTGTAAAGAATGATAGTAAATACTAAATTATTCAAATGCAAATCAAAATTTGTTTTCATTTTAAAATACTTCTCCACAGTCTTTGTTTCAACATAAAACTCATGTTTCATGCATTTGTTTGCTCGTTTCTTCCGAAAAAAACTCGGATAGATTTTTCGTAAAAAATGATAGTATATACTAAAATATTCAAATGCAAATCAAAATTTGAATTCATTTTAAAATATTTCTCCACAATCTTTGCTTGCCCCTAAAACTCATGTTTCGTACGTTTGTTTGCTCCTTTCATACAAAAACAACACGGTAGATTTTTCGTAAAGAATGATTGTAAATCCTAAAATATTCAAATGCAAATCAAAATTTGAATTCATTTTAAAATATTTCTCCACAATCTTTGCTTGCCCCTAAAACTCATGTTTCGTACGTTTGTTTGCTCCTTAAATACAAAAACAACACGGCTAGATTTTTCGTAAAGAATGATAGTATATACTAAATTATTCAAACGCAGACCCCAATTTGTTTTCACTTTAAAATATATGTCCACAATCTTCATTTGCACATAAAACTCGTGTTTCATGCGTTTGTTTGCTCGTTTCATCCAAAAAAACTCGGATAGAGTTTTCGTAAAGAATGATAGTAATTACTAAATTATTCAAACGCAAACCACAATTTGTTTTGCACTTTGAAATATGTCTCCACAATCTTTGTTTGCACATAAAACTCATGTTTCGAGCGTTAGTTAGGTTGTTTTATTCAAAAAAAAACTCAGACAGATTTTTCGTAAAGAATGATAGTAAATACTAAATTATTCAAATGAAAACCAAAATTTGTTTTCACTCTAAAATATTTGTCCACAATCTTTGTTTGCACATACAACTCGTGTTTCATGCGTTTGTTTGCTCGTTTCATCCAAAAAAACTCGGATAGATTTTTCGTAAAGAATGATTGTAAATACTAAATTATTCAAATGCAAACCAAAATTTATTTTCATTTTAAAATATTTCTCCACAATGTTCGTTTGCACATAAAACTCATGTTTCCTGCGTTTGTTTGCTCGTTTCATCCAAAAAAACTCGGACAGATTTTTCGTAAAGAATGATTGTAAATACTAAATTATTCGAATGCAAACCAAAATTTATTTTCATTTTAAAATATTTCTCCACAATGTTTGTTTGCACATAAAACTCATGTTTCGTGCGTTTGTTTTCTCATTTCAATAAAAAAAAACTCTGATAGATTATTCGTAAAGAATGATAGTAAATACTAAATTATTCAAACGCACACCAAAATTTGTTTTCACTTTAAAATATTTGTCCACAATCTTTGTTTGTACATAAAACTCATGATTCGTGCGTTGGTTTGCTTGTTTCATTCAAAAAAAAACTCGGATAGATTTTTCGTAAAGACTGGTAATAAATACTAAATTATTCAAATGCAAACAAAAATTTGTATTCATTTTAAAACAATTTCTCCGCACTCTTTTTTTGCACGTAAAACTCATGTTTCGAGCATTTGTTAGGTTGTTTTATTCAAAAAAAACTCGGATAGATTTTTCGTAAAGAATGATAGTAAATACTAGATTATTCAAATGAAAACCAAAATTTGTTTTCACTTTAAAATATTTGTCCACAATCTTCGTTTGCACATAAAACTCGTGTTTTATGCGTTTGTTTGCTCGTTTGAGCAGATAAAACTCGGATAGATTTTTCGTTAAAAAATGGTTGTAAATACTAAATTATTCAAACGCGACCCAAATTTTGTTTTCAATTTAAAATACCTCTCCACAATCTTTGTTTCAACACAAAACTCATGTTTCATACATTTGTTTGCTCGTTTCTTCCAAGAAATACTCGGATAGATTTTTCGTAAAGAATGATAGTAAATCCTAAAATATTCAAATGCAAATCAAAATTTGAAATCATTTTAAAATATTTCTCCATAATTTTTGCTTGCCCCTAAAACTCATGTTTCGTACGTTTGTCTGCTCCTTAAAATACAAAAACGACACGGCTAGATTTTTCGTAAAGAATGATAGTAAATACTAAATTATTCAAACACAAACCAAAATTTGTTTTCACTTTAAAATATTTGTCCACAATCTTCATTTCCACATAAAACTCGTGTTTCATGCCTTTGTTTACTCGTTTCATCCAAAAAAACTCGGATAGAGTTTTCGTAAAGAATGATAGTAAATACTAAACTATTCAAACGCAGACCACTATTTGTTTTCACTTTAAAATATTTGTCCACAATCTTCGTTTGCACATAAAACTCGTGTTTCATGCGTTTGTTTGCTCGTTTCATCCAAAAAAACTCGGATAGATTTTTCGTAAAGAATGATTGTAAATACTAAATTATTCAAATGCAAACCAAAATTTATTTTCATTTTAAAATATTTCTCCACAATGTTTGTTTGCACATAAAACTCATGTTTCGTGCGTTTGTTTTCTCATTTCATTCAAAAAAAACTCTGACAGATTATTCGTAAAGAATGATAGTAAATACTAAATTTTTTAAATGCAAATCAAAATTTGTTTTCATTTTAAAATACTTCTCCACAATCTTTGTTTCAACATAAAACTCATGTTTCATACGTTTGTTTGCTCGTTTCTTCCAGAAAATACTCGGATAGATTTTTCGTAAAGAATGATAGTAAATCCTAAAATATTCAAATGCAAATCAAAATTTGAATTCATTTTAAAATATTTCTCCACAATCTTTGCTTGCCCCTAAAACTCATGTTTCGTACGTTTGTTTGCTCCTTAAATACAAAAACAACACGGCTAGATTTTTCGTGAAGAATGATAGTAAATACTAAATTATTCAAACACAAACCAAAATTTGTTTTCACTTTAAAATATTTCTCCACAATCTTCATTTCCACATAAAACTCGTGTTTCATGCGTTTGTTTACTCGTTTCATCCAAAAAAACTCGGATAGAGTTTTCGTAAAGAATGATAGTAAATACTAAACTATTCAAACGCAAACCACAATTTGTTTTCACTTTAAAATATTTGTCCACAATCTTCGTTTGCACATAAAACTCGTGTTTCATGCATTTGTTTGCTCGTTTCTTCCAAAAAAACTCGGATAGATTTTTCGTAAAGAATGATTGTAAATACTAAATTATTCAAACGCAACCCAAATTTTGTTTTCACTTTAAAATATTTCTCCACAATCTTCGTTTGCACATAAAACTCGTGTTTCATGCATTTGTTTGCTCGTTTCATCCAAAAAAACTCGGATAGATTTTTCGTAAAGAATAATTGTAAATACTAAATTATTCAAATGCAAACCAAAATTTGTTTTCATTTTAAAATATTTCTCCACAATGTTTGTTTGCACA
This sequence comes from Juncus effusus, assembly GCA_027726005.1. NCBI lineage: Eukaryota > Viridiplantae > Streptophyta > Magnoliopsida > Poales > Juncaceae > Juncus > Juncus effusus. Next base: position 3,917,197 of record CM050899.1, read on the forward strand.
TAAAACTCTTGTTTCGTGCGTTTGTTTTCTCATTTCATTCAAAAAAAACTCTGATAGATTATTCGTAAAGAATGATAGTAAATACTAAATTATTCAAACGCAAACCAAAATTTGTTTTCACTTTAAAATATTTGTCCACAATCTTTGTTTGTACATAAAACTCATGATTCGTGTGTTTGTTTGCTTGTTTCATTCAAAAAAAAACTCGGATAGAGTTTTCGTAAAGACTGGTCGTAAATACTAAATTATCCAAATGCAAACAAAAATTTGTATTCATTTTAAAACAATTTCTCCACACTCTTTTTTTGCACCTAAAACTCATGTTTCGAGCGTTTGTTAGGTTGTTTTATTCAAAAAAAAACTCGGACAGATTTTTCGTAAAGAATGATAGTAAATACTAAATTATTCAAATGAGAACCAAAATTTGTTTTCACTTTAAAATATTTGTCCACAATCTTCGTTTGCACATAAAACTCGTGTTTCATGCGTTTGTTTGCTCGTTTCATCCAAAAAAACTCGGATAGATTTTTCGTAAAGAATGATAGTAAATACTAAATTATTCAAACGCAAACCAAAATTTGTTTTCACTTTAAAATATTTGTCCACAATCTTTGTTTGTACATAAAACTCATGATTCGTGCGTTTGTTTGCTTGTTTCATTCAAAAAAAAACTCGGATAGAGTTTTCGTAAGGACTGGTCGTAAATACTAAATTATTCAAATGCAAACAAAAATTTGTATTCATTTTAAAACAATTTCTCCACACTCTTTTTTTGCACCTAAAACTCATGTTTCGAGCGTTTGTTAGGTTGTTTTATTCAAAAAAAAACTCGGATAGATTTTTCGTAAAGAATGATAGTAAATACTAGATTATTCAAATGAAAACCAAAATTTGTTTTCACTTTAAAATATTTGTCCACAATCTTCGTTCGCACATAAAACTCGTGTTTCATGCGTTTGTTTGCTCATTTCATCCAAAAAAACTCGGATAGATTTTTCGTAAAGCATGATTGTAAATACTAAATTATTCAAACGCAACCCAAATTTTGTTTTCACTTTAAAATATTTCTCCACAATCTTTGTTTGCACATAAAACTCATGATTCGTGACTTTGTTTACTTGTTTCATTCAAAAAAAAAACTCGGATAGATTTTTCGTAAAGAATGATCGTAAATACTAAATTATTCAAATGCAAACAAAAATTTGTATTCATTCTAAAACAATTTCTCCACAATCTTTTTTGGCACCTAAAACTCATGTTTCATGCGTTTGTTTGCACATCTCATATAAAAAAAACTCGGATATATTTTTTGTAAGGAATGATAGTAAATACTAAATTATTCAAATGCAAATCAAAATTTGTTTTCATTTTAAAATACTTCTCCACAATCTTTGTTTCAACATAAAACTCATGTTTCATGCGTTTGTTTGCTCGTTTCTTCCAAAAAAAACTCGGATAGATTTTTCGTAAAGAATGATAGTATATACTAAAATATTCAAATGCAAATCAAAATTTGAATTCATTTTAAAATATTTCTCCACAATCTTTGCTTGCCACTAAAACTCATGTTTCGTACGTTTATTTGCTCCTTTCATACAAAAACAACACGGCTAGATTTTTCGTAAAGAATGATAGTAAATACTAAATTATTCAAACGCAGACCAAAATTTGTTTTCACTTTAAAATATTTGTCCACAATCTTCATTTCCACATAAAACTCGTGTTTCATGCGTTTGTTTACTCGTTTCATCCAAAAAAACTCTGATAGATTTTTCGTAAAGAATGATAGTATATACTAAATTATTCAAACGCAAACCACATTTTGTTTTCACTTTAAAATATGTCTCCACAATCTTTGTTTGCACATAAAACTCATGTTTCGAGGGTTAGTTAGGTTGTTTTATTCAAAAAAAAACTCGGACAGATTTTTCGTAAAGAATGATAGTAAATACTAAATTATTCAAATGAGAACCAAAATTTGTTTTCACTTTAAAATATTTGTCCACAATCTTCGTTTGCACATAAAACTCGTGTTTCATGCGTTTGTTTGCTCGTTTCGTCCAAAAAAACTCGGATAGATTTTTCGTAAAGAATGATAGTAAATACTAAATTATTCAAACGCAACCCAAATTTTGTTTTCACTTTAAAATATTTCTCCACAATCTTTGTTTGCACATAAAACTCATGATTCGTGACTTTGTTTGCTTGGTTCATTCAAAAAAAATACTCGGATAGATTTTTCATAAAGAATGATCGTAAATACTAAATTATTCAAATGCAAACAAAAATTTGTATTCATTCTAAAACAATTTCTCCACAATCTTTTTTGGCACCTAAAACTCATGTTTCATGCGTTTATTTGCACATTTCATATAAAAAAAACTCGGATATATTTTTTGTAAAGAATGATAGTAAATACTAAATTATTCAAATGCAAATCAAAATTTGTTTTCAATTTAAAATACTTCTCCACAATCTTTGTTTCAACATAAAACTCATGTTTCATGCGTTTGTTTGCTCGTTTCTTCCAAAAAAAACTCGGATAGATTTTTCGTAAAGAATGATAGTATATACTAAAATATTCAAATGCAAATCAAAATTTGAATTCATTTTAAAATATTTCTCCACAATCTTTGCTTGCCACTAAAACTCATGTTTCGTACGTTTATTTGCTCCTTTCATTCAAAAACAACACGGCTAGATTTTTCGTAAAGAATGATAGTAAATACTAAATTATTCAAACGCAAACCAAAATTTGTTTTAACTTTAAAATATTTGTCCACAATCTTCATTTCCACATAAAACTCGTGTTTCATGCGTTTGTTTACTCGTTTCGTCCAAAAAAACTCGGATAGATTTTTCGTAAAGAATGATAGTATATACTAAATTATTTAAACGCAAACCACATTTTGTTTTCACTTTAAAATATGTCTCCACAATCTTTGTTTGCACATAAAACTCATGTTTCGAGCGTTAGTTAGGTTGTTTTATTCAATAAAAAACTCGGACAGATTTTTCGTAAAGAATGATAGTAAATACTAAATTATTCAAATGAGAACCAAAATTTGTTTTCACTTTAAAATATTTGTCCACAATCTTCGTTTGCACATAAAACTCGTGTTTCATGCGTTTGTTTGCTCGTTTCATCCAAAAAAACTCGGATAGATTTTTCGTAAAGAATGATAGTAAATACTAAATTATTCAAACGCAAACCAAAATTTGTTTTCACTTTAAAATATTTGTCCACAGTCTTTGTTTGTACATAAAACTCATGATTCGTGCGTTTGTTTGCTTGTTTCATTCAAAAAAAAACTCGGATAGAGTTTTCGTAAAGACTGGTCGTAAATACTAAATTATTCAAATGCAAACAAAAATTTGTATTCATTTTAAAACAATTTCTCCACACTCTTTTTTTGCACCTAAAACTCATGTTTCGAGCGTTTGTTAGGTTGTTTTATTCAAAAAAAAACTCGGATAGATTTTTCGTAAAGAATGATAGTAAATACTAGATTATTCAAATGAAAACCAAAATTTGTTTTCACTTTAAAATATTTGTCCACAATCTTCGTTCGCACATAAAACTCGTGTTTCATGCGTTTGTTTGCTCATTTCATCCAAAAAAACTCGGATAGATTTTTCGTAAAGAATGATTGTAAATACTAAATTATTCAAACGCAACCCAAATTTTGTTTTCACTTTAAAATATTTCTCCACAATCTTTGTTTGCACATAAAACTCATGATTCGTGACTTTGTTTACTTGTTTCATTCAAAAAAAAAACTCGGATAGATTTTTCGTAAAGAATGATCGTAAATACTAAATTATTCAAATGCAAACAAAAATTTGTATTCATTCTAAAACAATTTCTCCACAATCTTTTTTGGCACCTAAAACTCATGTTTCATGCGTTTGTTTGCACATTTCATATAAAAAAAACTCGGATATATTTTTTGTAAAGAATGATAGTAAATACTAAATTATTCAAATGCAAATCAAAATTTGTTTTCATTTTAAAATACTTCTCCACAATCTTTGTTTCAACATAAAACTCATGTTTCATGCGTTTGTTTGCTCGTTTCTTCCAAAAAAAACTCGGATAGATTTTTCGTAAAGAATGATAGTATATACTAAAATATTCAAATGCAAATCAAAATTTGAATTCATTTTAAAATATTTCTCCACAATCTTTGCTTGCCACTAAAACTCATGTTTCGTACGTTTATTTGCTCCTTTCATACAAAAACAACACGGCTAGATTTTTCGTAAAGAATGGTAGTAAATACTAAATTATTCAAACGCAGACCAAAATTTGTTTTCACTTTAAAATATTTGTCCACAATCTTCATTTCCACATAAAACTCGTGTTTCATGCGTTTGTTTACTCGTTTCATCCAAAAAAACTCTGATAGATTTTTCGTAAAGAATGATAGTATATACTAAATTATTCAAACGCAAACCACATTTTGTTTTCACTTTAAAATATGTCTCCACAATCTTTGTTTGCACATAAAACTCATGTTTCGAGCGTTAGTTAGGTTGTTTTATTCAAAAAAAAACTCGGACAGATTTTTCGTAAAGAATGATAGTAAATACTAAATTATTCAAATGAGAACCAAAATTTGTTTTCACTTTAAAATATTTGTCCACAATCTTCGTTTGCACATAAAACTCGTGTTTCATGCGTTTGTTTGCTCGTTTCGTCCAAAAAAACTCGGATAGATTTTTCGTAAAGAATGATAGTAAATACTAAATTATTCAAACGCAACCCAAATTTTGTTTTCACTTTAAAATATTTCTCCACAATCTTTGTTTGCACATAAAACTCATGATTCGTGCGTTTGTTTGGTTGTTTCATTCAAAAAAAAACTCGGATAGATTTTTCGTAAAGACTGATCGTAAATACTAAATTATTCAAATGTAAACAAAAAATTTGTATTCATTTCAAAACAATTTCTCCACAATCTTTTTTTGCACCTAAATTTCATGTTTCGAGCGTTTGTTAGGTTGTTTTATTCAAAAAAAACTCGGATAGATTTTTCGTGAAGAATGATATGTAATGTGTATTTTTTATACACATTTATAGGGTTTTTATGATCTCAAATTCATTCTTAATTCACATAAATGTATGAAAAATACTTATAATTCATAAAACATGACTTGGAACCTCTTAATACATTTTTTATATTATTTTACAGGCGAAAAGGCCGTAAGATGAAGATTTCTACCTAAATTGCAAATCATGGGCCAAAGATGGCCAGCCAAGTCTACCAAAACCCTACACAAATTCACCCAAATAACCGATTTTCAAACAAGCTCAAAATCGATCAAACTGCATATCCTTGGATTCAGCACGACAAGACGAATCGGTTGGTATTATTCTCCACCCCTTAGAACGCCGGCGATCGACGGAATCCGCCAGCCAAAAGCAAACCAGCCATGTTTCTGACCTGAGAAAGCTTCCTCGAGCAACCTTGCCTTCTACAGTCCACCATTCGAGCCAAAACCAACTCTATTCTCTTCCTCTCTTCCTGCCCTTTCTATCCGTATGAAGAACTCATCAAATGAGGCAGAATCGAGTGAGAAATCTGAAGTTAAATCAACTGTTCGACGAAATCCTAAATGAACTTTTGAAGAACTGATGAACCAACGGTCGAGATTCGAACAGCGGATGAATTCGATCAACCATTTCAGTTTTTCTCAAGCAAAGATGATTCTTTTTGTGTCGTAAAGCTTTAGTAAAGGCTCACAATGAATTCCGAAGCCTCAATTCGATGAAAAAAAAACAACTCAAAATCATAGTTTGATTCACGAGTTTAGTAGTTTTTTGTTATTTTCGTGAAACTGAAACCGAGTTGGTTAATGGAGGAATTCTCTGGATTCGAGGCGGATTGGGAAGTTATAATGGTTGTGAAGCATCGTGAGGAAGTTGAGAACGAAGCTTGAGTCACCGTTTTGGATTTCGTTGTGTGAAATGTGGAAAAAAAAAAAGATCGATTTGCACACTCTGGTTAGCAATGGCGGAACAGCGAACCGATGATACTCAAAACAGCAAAACTCGAGTTTTACTCAACGGTTTTCAACCATTCAAAGCCCTGTGGATTCGTGAGAAGATGGAGAAGAGTTCTGGGTTGATGAATCACAGCGAAATGTACAGAATCACGAGCTCTAATCGATGGTTGTGAGAAACGGGTAAACGGGTCTGAAATCCAAGAGAAAAAATCGATCCAAAGTCCAAATTCGCAACTTACAAGGCTGTCAGAGGATTGTTTTAGGACGAGCACACGATCGCAAGCCACAGAAGATCGAGAAAAGAAATTCAGCGCTAATTCTGAAGAAGAAGATGACTCCTTTCATCAGTTACAACTCGTCTCACGCGATTCAAACCGGTTCGCCACACCAGATCAGCGGAACGAGTTAAAACGAGTCAGTACCTGTAATGTGTATTTTTATACACATTTTTAGGGTTTTTATCATCTCAAATTCAATCATAATTCACATAAAATGTATGAAAAACAGTCATAATTCACAAAATATAATTTGAAACCTATTAATGCATTTTTGTGTGATTTTACAGGCAAAAAGGCCATAAAATGAAGAACTGGACCAAAACGCGAATCATGGGCCAAAGATGGCCGACCAAGTCTACCAAAACCCTACACAAATTCACCCAAATAACCGAATTTCAAACAAGCTCAAAAATCGATCAAACTGCATATCCTTGGATTCAGCACGACAAGACGAATCGGTTGGTATTATTCTCCACCCCTGAGAACGCCGGTGATCGCCGGAATCCGCCAGCCAAAAGCAAACCAGCCATGTTTCTGACCTGAGAAAGCTTCTTCGAGAAACCTCGCCTTCTACAGTCCACCATTCGAGCCAAAACCAACTCTATTCTCTTTCTCTCTTCCTGCCCTTTCTATCCGTATGAAGAACTCATCAAATGGTGCAGAATCGCGTGAGAAATCTGAAGTTTAATCAACTGTTCGACGAAATCCTAAATGAACTTTTGAAGAACTGATGAACCAACGGTCGAGTTTCGAACAGCGGATGAATTCGATCAACCATTTCAGTTTTTCTCAAGCAAAGATGATTCTTTTTGTGTCTTAAAGCTTCAATGAAGGCTCACAATGAATTAAGAAGCCTCAATTCGATGGAAAAACAACTCAAAATCATAGTTTGATTCGCGAGTTCAGCAATTTTTGGTTATTTTCGCGAAATTGAAACCGAGTTGGTTAATGGAGGAATTCTCTGGATTCGAGGCGAATTGGGAAGTCGTAATGGTTGTGAAGCATCGTGAGGAAGTTGCGAACGAAGCCTGAGTCACCGTTTTGGATTTTGTTGTGTGAATTTCGAACAAGAGGTCGATTTGCACACTCTGGTCAGCAATGGCGGAACAGCGAACGGACGATACTCAGATCAGCAAAACTCGAGTTTTACTCAACGGTTTTCAACCATTCAAAGCTCTGTGGATTCGTGAGAAGATGGAGAAGATATCTGGGTTGATGAATCACAGCGAAATGTACAGAATCACGAGCTCGAATCGATGGTTGTGAGAAACGGGTAAACGGGTCTGAAATCCAGGAGAGAAATCGATCCAAAGTCCAAATTCGAAACTTACAAGGCTGTCAGAGGATTGTTTTAGGACGAGCACACGATCGCAGGCCACAGAAGATCGAGAAAAGGCATTCAGCGCCAATTCTGAAGAAGAAGACGACTCGTTTCATCAGTTATGACTCGTTTCATGCGATTCAAACCGGTTCGCCACACCAGATCAGCGGAACGAGTTTAAAACGAGTCAGTGCCCAGCTCTCACAAAACCGACTCGTTTCAAGCAAGCTGCAGCTCGTTTCGCCGCATGAAATCCGGGAATCTAATTCAAAACTCGGCGCCAAAAGCTGAATAAGAAGACGACCCGTTTCGCAAGTTTCGACCCGTTTCGCCACAGAAAATCAAAAAGACAGTTTGAAAACTCAGAGATTAATAACAGAAATAGCGACTCATTTCACGCGATTTGTAACCCGTTTCAGCACAGCAAATCCAGTGGGGCCCGTCAGTCAGAGACTCAACAGAATTAACCGCACGCGTTTTCGAATCTCAGATGCGATCTGAGTTCTTCCGCCAGTAAGAACAGAGCGAAAATTCATCCGCCCAAAAACCATTCAAATCTCAACGAAATTCAACGAAACTTGGTCCAGATCTTCAGTACAATCCCTTGACCTACCTGAGCCAATCACAAGCCCCAAGATTTCTCTGAACTCTCTATATAAAGAACCGTATTTCAATCCCTAAAAACACAACCCTTACATCCAATCTGATCATTCATTCTTCCATTCTCCAAATTCCTTCCACACACAACTCTCCAGTCATCTTCTTTAAGCTTCAGTAACTCCATTACTGAATCTCAGAGCTTTTCGAGCTTCAATTTTCGAGTTTGAGTGAAAATTCACCAATTCGGGCTGAATTTGGTGAAAAAGGCAATTGATCGATTCCGGCTGGATCAAGCATCAATTGGAGGTTCAAATCGACTCAAGGAAGCTTCTGGTTGATCTTCTACGTCTCGGTTTGATCCAATTTTCATTTAATCTCTTGTATCCAATTTTAGATCACAAGATCCAATTTGTATAAAAATATGATGAACACATGCCTAATTTCGGTTGATCTTATCATGTGTGAGTAGAATCTTGTAGGGATAGGCCTTTTGTGATTGAATTGTTTGAAATCTTGCTTTAATTTGAATTAAATTGACTGATTTGGTTACTGTTCATAATGTGCTGTTAAATCTGGTTTTTTTTTGATTTAATCGATTTGGTTGAATTAATTAGGTCATTTAGAACTGAATTTTCCTGCATGTTAAGTCCATTTTATCATCTTGAATCTTGGTTGAGGTTTTTGCTTGATTTAGTGAAGTTTTTAGTTCAAAAATTGAGATCAAACACTAGTTGGTTGACTGGTGTTTGATCTGAAATTTTGATCTATTTACTGAGTTTTTCTGGTTGGAAATAATTCAAACTTGTTCCAAATCTGATAAATTGAATATTTTGTGATTAATGATACAATTCTTGATCAAATTGCCTTAAAAATCCCTACTTTTATCTTCTAAATTCAAAAATACATTTTTCTGTAATTTGTTTCTGTCAGTTTCAGTAAAAAATTGTTTGACTTCAGATCTGATCAAAGAAAATTATAAAAAAAATATTTTGTGTTTCTTTAGATATTTTAGAACAACTTTCATATAATATGTGCCCAATGCTTTTATGTTAAATTTGTAAGATAAAATCTGTGCAAAGTTTTGACTTTTTAAATTTTCTGTTTTTGATTTTTGAATCTGACTGTTTTTCTATGATTTTTAGAAATTAGTAAAAAATTCCTATAAATAAAAAATCTAGATCTCAGTAAATCATTTTGAAGTGTAGTTTCTCAATCTGAATTTTAATTGAATTGTTGTTTGGATAAAATTTGAATTACACCCTCTTTTGATAACACATACCATTCTCTGTCCAATTCTGTCATATGTTCTGAGTTTTGACCATAACTTTTGGAATATCAGTCCTTTTAATCTGAGATGTTTACCACATAATCTGAACTTGCCTTCCTAATTTCTGTTAAATTTTGGTGATTTTTGAAGTAATTTTCGATTTTCTGTGATTTTATGAAAAACTCTGTTGATTAATTATGAAAAGTGTGGACTAAAACGAAAATTTACACAAAAATATGAATAAAAGTGAAAATTAATTTGCCTTATATTGTGAAGATCTCATTCTCTAGTTTTCATTGACATATCATTTGCAACTTTTGGACATTTGGAAATATTATTAAAGAATTTTCAAAAGAATTGTGTACGAAATTGATTAAATTCCATCTAATACATAATTAACCTTCTTAAAAACAATCTACAACATTTGAACAAAACAAGACCTACTTTTGAAAAGAATTGTAATATCTCAAGGCCATTCTCCTTGTGTTCGACCCCTAAAACTCGAAAGACCACATATACACTTAAGAGTAAGCTAGGGAAATTATAAATATTTTTGCTAAATTGTGTGAAATTTAACGACGGTTTTACGCGGTTTACAGTACCCAGCTCACACAAAAGTGACTCGTTTCAAGCGAGCTGCAGCTCGTTTCGTCGCATGAAATCCGGAAAATTAATTCAAAACTCAGCGCCAAAGGCTGAATAAGAAGACGACTCGTTTCGCATGTTTCGACCCATCTCGCCACAGAAAATCAAAAAGACAGTTTAAAAACTCAGAGATTAATAACAGAAATAGCGACTCGTTTCACGCGATAACGACCCGTTTCACCACAACTTATTCTGAAGGGACCCACTGTCAGTCTCAGTAATGCGATTCAAATCGCATCTGAACTGAACTCAGTTCGCGCGAATAAATAGATGAAAAATTTCGATGATTCAAAACCGTTCAATTCTCAACCAAATTCAACGAAATTTCGTCCAGATCTTCAGTACACCCCACTTGATCTGCCTGAGCCAATGGAATCGCTCGGTTTGTCCCCCACTCTCCATACCAGCCTCTCTATAAATTCGACCGATCAATCCATTCATCAAAATCATCCTTCCATTCTCTAAATTCTTTCAACACATCACTCTCCAATCATCTTCTTTAAGCTTCAGTAACTCCATTACTGAATCTCAAAGCTTTTCGAGCTTCAATTTTCGAGTTTGAGTCAAATTCACCAATTCGGGCCGATTTTGGTGAAAAAGGCAATCGATCGGTTCCGGCTGGGATCAAGCATCAGTTGGAGGTTCAAATCGGCTCAAGGAAGTTTCTGGTTGATCTTCTACGTCTCGGTTCGATCCAATTTTCATTTAATCTCTTGTATTCAATTTTAGATCACAAGATCCAATTTGTAAAAAAACATGATGAACACATGCCTAATTTCTGTTGATCTTATCATGTGTGAGTAGAATCTTGTAGGGATAGGCTCTTTGTGATAGAATTGTTTGAAATCTTGCTTTAATTTGAAGTAAATTGACAGATTTGGTTACTGTTCATAATGTGCTGTTGAATCTGGATTTTCTTGATTTAATCGATTTGGTTGGATTAATTAGGTCATTTATAACTGAATTTTCATGCATATTAGTCCATTTTATCATCTTGAATCTTGGTTAAGATTTTTTGCTTGATTTAGTGAAGTTTTTAGTTCAAAAGTTGAGATCAAACACTAGTTGGTTGACTGGTGTTTGATCTGAAATTTTGATCTATTTGCTGAGTTTTTCTGGTTGGAAATAATTCAAACTTGTGCCAAATCTGATAAACTGAATATTTAGTGATTAATGATACAATTCTTGATCAAATTGCCTTAAAAATCCCTACTTTTATCCTATAAATTCAAAAATACATTTTTCTGCATTTTTGTTTCTGTCATTCCTAGTAAAAAATTGTTTGACTTCAGATCTGATCAAAGAAAATTATAAAAAAAAATATTTTGTGTTTCTTTAGATATTTTAGAATAACTTTCATATAATATGTGCCCAATGGTTTTATGTTAAATTTGTAAGATAAAATCTGTGCAAAGTTTTGATTTTTTAAAAATTTTTGTTCTTGATTTTTGAATCTGTCTGTTTTTTTTTCTACGATTTTTAGAAATTAGTAAAAAAAAAAAAAAAAAATCCTTTAAATATAAAATCTAGGTCTCAGTAAATCATTTTGAAGTGTAGTTTCTTGATCTGAATTTTAATTGAGTTGTTGTTTGGATAAAATTTGAATTCCACCCTCTTTTGGTAACACATACCATTCTCTGCCTAATTCTGTCATATGTTCTGAGTTTTGACCATAATTGTTGGAAGATCAATCTTTTTGATCTGAGAGTTTTACCACATAATCTGAACTTGCTTTCCTAATTTCTGTTAAATTTTGGTGATTTTTGAAGTAATTTTCGATTTTCTGTGATTTTATGAATAACCCTGTTGATTGATTATGAAAAGTGTGGACTAAAGCGAAAATTACATAAAAATATGAACAAAAGTGATAATTGATTTGCCTTGCATTGTGAAGATCTCATTCTCTGGTTTTCATTGACATATCATTTGCAAGTTTTGGACATTTGGAACTATTATTAAAGAATTTTCAAAAGAATTGTGTACGAACTTGCTTAAATTCCATCTAATACATCACTAACCTTCTAAAACAATCTGCAACATTTGAACAAAACAAGACCTACTTTTGAAAAGAATTGTAATATCTCAAGGCCATTCTCCTTGTGTTCGACCCCTAAAACTCAAAGACCACATATAAACTTAAGAGTGAAGCTAGGGAAAATTATAAATATTTTTGCTAAATTGTATAAAAATTCAACGACGGTTTAGCGCGGTTTACATAAAAGTAAACACTAAATTATTCAAATGAAAAACAAAATTTATTTTCACTTTAAAATATTTGTCCACAATCTTCGTTTGCACATAAAACTCGTGTTTCATGCGTTTGTTTGTGTAAACCGCGTAAAACCGTCGTTAAATTTCACACAATTTAGCAAAACAATTTATAATTTTCCCTAGCTTCACTCTTAAGTGTATATGTGGTCTTTTGAGTTTTAGGGGTCGAACACAAGGAGAATGGCCTTGAGGTATTGCAATTCTTTTCAAAAGTAGGTCTTGTTTTGTTCAAATGTTGTAGATTGTTTAAGAAAGTTAATGATGTATTAGATGGAATTTAATCAAGTTCGTGCACAATTCTTTTGAAAATTCTTTAATAATAGTTCCAAATGTCCAAAAGTTGCAAATGATATGTCAATGAAAACTAGAGAATGAGATCTTCACAATGCAAGGCAATTTGATTATCACTCTTGTTCATATTTTCATGTAATTTTCGTTTTTAGTCCACATTTTTCATAATCAATCAACGAATTTTTCATAAAATCACAGAAACTCGAAAATTACTTCAAAAATCACCAAAATTTAACAGAAATTAGAAAAGCAAGTTCAGATTGTGTGGTAAAAATCTCAGATCAAGAAGATTGATCTTCCAACAATTATGGTCAAAACTCAGAACATATGACAGAACTAGGCAGAAAATGGTATGTGATGCCAAAAGAGGATGTAATTCAAATTTTATCCAAACAATAATTCAATTAAAATTCAGATCAAGAAACTACACTTCAAAATGATTTACTGAGACCCAGATTTTTTATTTATAGGATTTTTTTACTAATTTTTGAAAATCGTAGAAAAACAGACAGATTCAAAAATCAAGAACAGAAAATTTAAAAAAATCAAAACTTTGCACAGATTTTATCTTACAAATTTAACATAAAAGCATTGGGCACATATTATATGAAAGTTGTTCTAAAATATCTAAAGAAACAAAAAAAAAAAAATTTATAATTTTCTTTAATCAGATCTGAAGTCAAACAATTTTTTACTGAAACTGACAGAAACAAAATGCAGAAAAATGTATTTTTCAATTTATAGGATAAAAGTAGGGATTTTTAAGGCAATTTGATCAAGAATTGTATCATTAATCACTAAATATTCAATTTATCAGATTTGGCACAAGTTTGAATTATTTCCAACCAGAAAAACTCAGCAAATAGATCAAAATTTCAGATGAAACACCAGTCATCCAACTAGTGTTTGATCTCAATTTTTGAACTAAAAACTTCACTAAATCAAGCAAAAAAAACCTCAACCAAGATTCAAGATGATAAAATGGACTAACATGCAGGAAAATTCAGTTCTAAATGACCTAATTAATTCAACCAAATCGATTAAATCAAGAAAAACTAGATTTAACAGCACATTATGAACAGTAACCAAATCAGTCAATTTAATTCAAATTAAAGCAAGATTTCAAACAATTCTATCAAAAAAAACCTATCCCTACAAGATTCTACTCACACATGATAAGATCAACCGAAATTAGGCATGTGTTCATCATATTTTTTTACAAATTGGATCTTGTGATCTAAAATTGGATACAAGAGATTAAATGAAAATTGGATCAAACCGAGACGTAGAAGATCAACTAGAAGCTTCCTTGAGCCGATTTGAACCTCCAATTGATGCTTGATCCAGCCGGAACCGATCAATTGCCTTTTTCACCAAAATCAGCCCGAATTGGTGAATTTCACTCAAACTCGAAAATTGAAACTCAAAAAGCTCTGAGATTCAGTAATGGAGTTACTGAAGCTTAAAGAAGATGATTGGAGAGTAATGTGTTGAAAGAATTTGGAGAATGGAAGGATGACGATCATGAATGGGTTGATCGGTCTAATTTATAGAGAGGCTGGTCTGGAGAGTGGGGGATAAATCGAGCGATTCCATTGGCTCAGGCAGATCAAGTGGGGTGTACTGAAGATCTGTGCAAAATTTCGTTGAATTTGGTCGAGAAATGAACGGGTTTGAATCATCGGATTTTTCATCCGATTATTCGCGCGAACTGAACTGAGTTCAGTTCAGATGCGATTTGAATCGCATTACTGAGACTGACAGTGGGTCCCTTCAGAATAAGTTGTGGTGAAACGGGTCGTTATCGCGTGAAACGAGTCGCTATTCCGTTAATAATCTCTGAGTTTTCAAACTGTCTTTCTGATTTTCTGTGGCGAGACGGGTCGAAACATGCGAAACGAGTCGTCTTCTTATTCAACCTTTGGCGCTGAGTTTTGAATTATATTTCCGGATTTCATGTGACGAGATGAGCTGCAGCTCGCTTGAAACGAGTCACTTTTGTGTGAGCTGGGTACTGACTCGTTTTAATTCATGCCGCTGATCTGGTGTGGCAAATCGGTTTGAAACGCTTGGGACGAGTCATAACTGATGAAACGAGTCATCTTCTTCTTCAGTTTTGGCGCTGAATTTCTTTCCTCGATCTTCTGTGGCTTGCGATCGTGTGCTCGTCCTAAAACAATCCTCTGACAGCCTTGTGAGTTGCCAATTTGGACTTTGGATCGATTTTTCTCTTGGATTTCAGACCCGTTTACCCGTTTCTCACAACCACCGATTTGAGCTCGTGATTCTATATGTTTCGCTGTGATTCATCAACCCAGATCTCTTCTCCATCTTCTCACGAATCCACAGGGCTTTGAATGGTTGAAAACCGTTGAGTAAAACTCGAGTTTTGCTATTATGAGTATCATCGGTTCGCTGTTCCGCCATTGCTGACCAGAGTGTGCAAATCGATCTTTTGTTCGCATTTCACACAACGAAATCCAAAACGGTGACTCAGGCTTCGTTCTCAACTTCCTCACGATGCTTCACAATCATTATGACTTCCCAATCCGCCTCGAATCCAGAGAATTCCTCCATTGACCAACTCGGTTTCAGTTTCGCGAAAATAACCAAAAACCACTGAACTCATGAATCAAACTATGATTTTGAGTTGTTTTTCCATCGAATTGAGGCTTCGGAATTCATTGTGAGCCTTTAATGAAGCTTTAAGACACAAAAAGAATCATCTTTGCTTGAGAACAACGAAAATGGTTGATCGAATTCATTCGCTGTTCGAAAGTCGACCGTTGGTTCATCAGTTCTTCAAAAGTTCATTTAGGATTTCGTCGAACAGTCGATTTGACTTCATATTTCTCACTCGATTCTGCACCATTTGATGAGTTCTTCATACGGATAGAAAGGGCAGGAAGAGAGGAAGAGAATAGAGTTGGTTTTGGCTCGAATGGTGATCTGTAGAAGGCAAGGTTGCTCGAAGAAGCTTTCTCAGGTCAGAAATACGGCTGGTTTGCTTTTGGCAGGCGGATTCCGGCGATCGCCGGCGTTCTCAGGGGTGGAGAATAAGTAAAAAAGATAAGTTAACACTAATTAAAAATATTAATCCTGAAACTAAGCTCTGATAGATTATTCGTAAAGAATGATAGTAAATACAAAATTATTCAAACGCAAACCAAAATTTGTTTTCACTTTAAAATATTTCTTCACAATCCTTGTTTGCACATCTCATGTTTCGTGCGTTTGTTTGCTTGTTTCGTTCAAAAAAATACTCCGATAGATTTTTCCTAAAGAATGATCGTAAATACTAAATTATTCAAATGCAAACCAAAATTTGTATTCATTTTAAAATATATCTCCACAAACGTTTTTGCGACTAAAACTCATATTTCATGCGTTTGTTTGCACATTTCATATAAAAAAACTCGTATATATTCTTCGTAAAGAATGATAGAAAAAACTAAATTATTCAAATGCAAATAAAAATTTTAATTCATTTCAAAATATTTCTCCACAATCTTCTTTGCTTGCCCCAAAAACTCATGTTTCGTAGTTTCGTTTGCTCCTTTCCTACCAAAAGAACACGGCTAGATGTTTCGTAAATAATGATAGTAAATAGTAAATTATTCAAACGCAAACCAAAATTTATTTTGACTTTAAAACATTTCTTCACAATCATTGTTTACACATCTCATGTTTCGTGCATTTGTTTGCTTGTTTTATTAAAAAAAAAACTCAGATAGATTTTTCGTAAAGAATGATCCTAAATACTAAATTATTCAAACGCAAACTAAAATCTGTGTTCATTTTAAAATATTTCTCTACATTGTTTGTTTGCACATAAAACTCTTCTTTCGCGCGTTTGTTGGCTCGTTTCATTCAAAAACAACTCTGATAGATTTTTTGTAAAGAATGATAGTAAATACTAAATTATTCAAATGCAAACCAAAATTTGAATTCATTTTAAAATATTTCTCCACAATCTTTGCTTGCCCCTAAAACTCATGTTTCGTATGTTTGTTTGCTCCTTACAAACAAAAACAACTCGGATAGATTTTTCGTAAAGAATGATAGTAAATACTAAAGTACTCAAATGCAAAGCAAAATTTGTGTTCATTTTAAAATATTTCTCCACAATGTTTTTTCGCACATAAAACTCATGTTTCGTGCATTTGTTTTCTCATTTCATTCAAAAAAAACTCTGATAGATTATTCGTAAAGAATGATAGTAAATACTAAATTATTCAAATGCAAACCAAAATTTGTATTCATTTTAAAATATATCTCCGCAAACGTTTTTTGCAACTAAAACTCATGTTTCATGCGTTTGGTTGCACATTTCATATAAAAAAACTCATATATATTCTTCGTAAAGAATGATAGTAAATACTAAATTATTCAAATGCAAATCAAAATTTGAATTCATTTCAAAATATTTCTCCACAATCTTTGCTTGCCCCTAAAACTCATGTTTCGTACGTTCGTTTGCTCCTTTCCTACAAAAAGAACACGGCTAGATATTTCCTAAATAATGATAGTAAATAGTAAATTATTCAAACGCAAACCAAAATTTGTTTTCACTGATTTTGCGTAAAGAATGATCGTAAATACTAAATTATTCAAATGCAAACAAAAATTTGTATTCATTTTAAAATATATCTCCACAAACTTTTTTTGCACCTAAAACTCATGTTTCGTGCGTTTGTTTGCACATTTCATATAAAAAAACTCGGATATATTTTTCTTAAAGAATGATAGTAAATACTGAATTATTCAAATGCAAATCAAAAATTGTTTTCATTTTAAAATATTTCTCTGGAATCTCTGTTTCCACATAAAACTCATGTTTCATGCATTTGTTTGCTCGTTTCATCCAAAAAAAACTGGGATAGATTTTTTGCAAAGAATGATAGTAAATACTAAATTATTCAAATGCAAATCAAAATTTGAATTCATTTTAAAATATTTCTCCACAATCTTTGCATGCCCCTAAAACTCATGTTTCGTACGTTTGTTTGTTGCTTTCATACAAAAAGAACACGGCTAGATTTTTCGTAAATAATGATAGTAAATAGTAAATTATTCAAACGCGAACAAAAATTTGTTTTCACTTTAAAATATTTCTTCACAATCATTGTTTGCACATCTCATGTTTCGTGCATTGGTTTGCTTGTTTTATTAAAAAAAACTCAGATAGATTTTTCGTAAAGAATGATTGTAAATACTAAAATATTCAAATGCAAATTAAAATTTGAATTCATTTTAAAATATTTCTCCACAATCTTTGCTTGACCCTAAAACTCATGTTTCGTACGTTTGTTTACTCCTTTCATACAAAAACAACTCGGATAGATTTTTCGTAAAGAATGATAGTAAATACTAAATTATTCAAACGCAAACCACAATTTGTTTTCACTTTAAAATATGTCTCCACAATCTTTGTTTGCACATAAAACTCATGCTTGGAGCGTTAGTAAGGTCGTTTTATTCAAAAAAAAACTCCGATAGATTTTTCGTAAAGAATGATAGTAAATACTAAATTATTCAAACGGAAACGAAAATTTGTTTTCACTTTAAAATATTTGTCCACAATCTTCGTTTGCATATAACACTCATGTTTGATGCGCTTGTTTGCTCGTTTCATCCAAAAAAACTTGGATAGATTTTTCAAAAAGAATGATTGTAAATACTAAATTATTCAAACGCAACCCAAATTTTGTTTTCACTTTAAAATATTTCTCCACAATCTTTGTTTGCACATAAAAGCCATGATTCGTGCGTTTGTTTGCTTGTTTCATTCAAAAAAAAATTCGGATAGATTTTTCGTAAAGAATGATCGTATATACTAAATTATTCAAATGCAAACAAAAAATTGTATTCATTTTAAAATAATTTCTCCACAATCTTTTTTTGCACCTAAAACTCATGTTTCATGCGTTTCTTTGCTCGTTTCTTCCAAAAAAAACTCGGATAGATTTTTTGTAAAGAATGATAGTAAATACTAAAATATTCAAATGCAAATCAAAATTTGAATTCATTTTAAAATATTTCTCCACAATCTTTGCTTGACCCTAAAACTCATGTTTCGTACGTTTGTTTACTCCTTTCATACAAAAACAAGACGGCTAGATTTTTCTTAAAGAATGATAGTAAATACTAAATTATTCAAACGCAAGCCAAAATTTGATTTCACTTTAAAATATTTGTCCACAATCTTCATTTGCACATAAAACTCGTGTTTCATGCGTTTGTTTACTCGTTTCATCCAAAAGAACTCTGATAGATTTTTCGTAAAGAATGATAGTAAAAACTAAATTATTCAAACACAAACCACAATTTGTTTTCATTTTAAAATATGTCTCCACAATCTTTGTTTGCACATAAATCTCATGTTTCGAGCGTTAGTTAGGTTGTTTTATTCAAAAAAAAACTCGGATAGATTTTTCGTAAAGAATGATAGTAAATACTAAATTATTCCAACGCAAACAAAAATTTGTTTTCACTTTAAAATATTTGTCCACAATCTTCGGTTGCACATAAAACTCGTGTTTCATGCGTTTATTTGCTCGTTTCATCCAAAAATACTCCGATAGATTTTTCGTAAAGAATGATTGTAAATACTAAATTATTCAAACGCAACCCAAATTTTGTTTTCACTTTAAAATAATTCTCTACAATCTTTGTTTGCACATAAAACTCATGATTCGTGCGTTTGTTTGCTTGTCTCATTAAAAAAAAAACTCGGACCGATTTTTCGTAAAGACTGATCGTAAATACTAAATTATTCAAATGCAAACAAATATTTGTATTCATTTTAAAACAATTTCTCCACAATCTTTTTTTGCACCTAAAACACATGTTTCGAGCGTTTGTTAGGTTGTTTTATTCAAAAAAAAACTCGGATAGATTTTTCGTAAAGAATGATAGTAAATACTAAATTATTCAAATGAAAACCAAAATTTGTTTTCACTTTAAAATATTTGTCCACAATCTTCGTTTGCACATAAACTCGTGTTTCATGCGTTTGTTTGCTCGTTTCATCAAAAAAAAACTCGGATAGATTTTTTGTAAAGAATGATTGGAAATACTAAATTATTCAAACGCAACCCAAATTTTGTTTTCACTTTAAAATATTTCTCCACAATCTTTGTTTGCACATAAAACTCATGATTCGTGTGTTTGTTAGCATGTTTCATTAAAAAAAAAGACTCGGATAGATTTTTCGTAAAGAATGATCGTAAGTACTAAATTGTTCAAATGCAAACAAAAAATTTGTATTCATTTTAAAACAATTTCTCCACAATCTTTGTTTGGACATAAAACTCATGATTCGTGAGTTTGTTAGCTTGTTTCATTATGAAAAAAAACTCGTATAGATTTTTCGTAAAGAATGATCGTAAATACTAAATTGTTCAAACGCAAACAAAAATTTGTATTCATTTTAAAACAATTTCTCCACAATCTTTTTTTGCACATAAAACTCGTGTTTCGTGCGTTTGTATTCATTAAAAAAAAACTCAGATAGATTATTCGTAAAAATGATAGTAAATACTAAATTATTCAAACGCAAACCAAAATTTGTTTTCACTTTAAAATATGTCTCCACAATCTTTGTTTGCACATAAAACTCATGCTTCGAGCGTTAGTTAGGTCGTTTTATTCAAAAAAAAACTCGGATAGATTTTTCGTAAAGAATGATAGTAAATACTAAATTATTCAAACGCAAACGAAAATTTGTTTTCACTTTAAAATATTTGTCCACAATCTTCGTTTGCACATAAAACTCGTGTTTGATGCGCTTGTTTGCTCGTTTCATCCAAAAAAACTCGGATAGATTTTTCGTAAAGAATGATTGTAAATACTAAATTATTCAAACGCAACCCAAATTTTGTTTTCACTTTAAAACATTGCTCCACAATATTTGTTGGCACATAAAACTCATGATTCGTGCGTTTGTTTGCTTGTCTCATTCAAAAAAAAACTCGGATAGATTTTTCGTAAAGACTGATCATAAATACTAAATTATTCAAATGCAAACAAATATTTGTATTCATTTTAAAACAATTTCTCCACAATCTTTTTTTGCACCTAAAACTCATGTTTCGAACGTTTGTTAGGTTATTTTATTCAAAAAAAAACTCGGATAGATTTTTCGTAAAGAATGATAGTAAGTATTAAATTATTCAAATGAAAACCAAAATTTGTTTTCACTTTTAAATATTTGTCCACAATCTTCGTTTGCATATAAACTCGTGTTTCATGCGTTTGTTTGCTCGTTTCATCCAAAAAAACTCGGATAGATTTTTTGTAAAGAATGATTGGAAATTCTAAATTATTCAAACGCAACCCAAATTTTGTTTTCACTTTAAAATATTTCTCCACAATCTTTGTTTGCACATAAAACTCATGATTCGTGTGTTTGTTAGCTTGTTTCATTAAAAAAAAAATTCGGATAGATTTTTCGTAAAGAATGATCGTAAATACTAAATTGTTCAAATGCAAACAAAAAATTTGTATTCATTTTAAAACAATTTCTCCACATTCTTTGTTTGCACATAAAACTCATGATTCGTCAGTTTGTTAGCTTGTTTCATTAAGAAAAAAAACTCGTATAGATTTTTCGTAAAGAATGATCGTAAATACTAAATTGTTCAAACGCAAACCAAAATTTGTTTTCACTTTAAAATATGTCTCCACAATCTTTGTTTGCACATAAAACTCATGTTTCGAGCGTTAGTTAGGTTGTTTTATTCAAAAAAAAACTCGGATAGATTTTTCGTAAAGAATGATAGTAAATACTAAATTATTTAAACGCAAACGAAAATTTGTTTTCACTTTAAAATATTTGTCCACAATCTTCGCTTGCACATAAAACTCGTGTTTCATGCGTTTATTTGCTCGTTTCATCCAAAAAAACTGGGATAGATTTTTCGTAAAGAATGATAGTAAATACTAAATTATTCAAACGCAAACGAAAATTTGTTTTCACTTTAAAATATTTGTCCACAATCTTCGTTTGCACATAAAACTCGTGTTTCATGCGTTTATTTGCTCGTTTCATCCAAAAAAACTCGGATAGATTTTTCAGAAAGAATGATTGTAAATACTAAATTATTCAAACGCGACCCAAATTTTGTTTTCACTTTAAAATATTTCTCCACAATCTTTGTTTGCACATAAAACTCATGATTCGTGCGTTTGTTTGCTTGTCTCATTTAAAAAAAAACTCGTATAGATTTTTCGTATAGAATGATCGTAAATAATACTAAATTGTTCAAACGCAAACAAAAATTCGTATTCATTTTTAAACAATTTCTCCACAATCTTTTTTTGCACATAGAACTCGTGTTTCGTGCGTTTGTTTTCTCATTTCATTAAAAAAAAACTCAGATAGATTATTCGTAAAGAATGATAGTAAATACTAAATTATTCAAACGCAAACCAAAATTTGTTTTCACTTTAAAATATGTCTCCACAATCTTTGTTTGCACATAAAACTCATGCTTCGAGTGTAAGTTAGGTTGTTTTATTCAAAAAAAAACTCGGATAGAGTTTTCGTAAAGAAAGATAGTAAATACTAAATTATTCAAACGCAAATGAAAATTTGTTTTCACTTTAAAATATTTGTCCACAATCTTCGTTTGCACTTAAAACTCGTGTTTCAAGCGTTTATTTGCTCGTTTCATCCAAAAAAACTCGGATAGATTTTTCATAAAGAATGATCGTAGATACTAAATTGTTCAAACGCAAACAAAAATTTGTATTCATTTTAAAACAATTTCTCCACAATCTTTTTTTGCACATAAAACTCGTGTTTCGTGCGTTTGTTTTCTCATTTCATTAAAAAAAACTCAGATAGATTATTCGTAAAGAATGATAGTAAATACTAAATTATTCAAATGCAAACCAAAATTTGTTTTCACTTTAAAATATGTCTCCACAATCTTTGTTTGCACATAAAACTTAAAAGAATGATAGTAAATACTAAATTATTCAAACGCAAACCAAAATTTGTTTTCACTTTAAAATATGTCTCCACAATCTTTGTTTGCACATAAAACTCATGCTTCGAGCGTTAGTTAGGTTGTTTTATTCAAAAAAAAACTCGGATAGAGTTTTCGTAGAGAATGATAGTAAATACTAAATTATTCAAACGCAAACGAAATTTTGTTTTCACTTTAAAATATTTCTCCACAATCTTTGTTTGCACATAAAACTCATGATTCGTGCGTTTGTTTGCTTGTCTCATTCAAAAAAAAACTCGGATAGATTTTTCGTAAAGACTGATCGTAAATACTAAATTATTCAAATGCAAACAAATATTTGTATTCATTTTAAAACAATTTCTCCACAATCTTTTTTTGCACCTAAAACTCATGTTTCGAGAGTTTGTTAGGTTGTTTTATTCAAAAAAAAACTCGGATAGATTTTTCGTAAAGAATGATAGTAAATACTAAATTATTCAAATGAAAACGAAAATTTGTTTTCACTTTAAAATATTTTTCCACAATCTTCGTTTGCACATAAACTCGTGTTTCATGCGTTTGTTTGCTCGTTTCATCCAAAAAAAACTCGGATAGATTTTTTGTAAAGAATGATTGGAAATACTAAATTATTCAAACGCAACCCAAATTTTGTTTTCACTTTAAAATATTTCTCCACAATCTTTGTCTGCACAAAAAACACATGATTCGTGTGTTTGTCAGCTTGTTTCATTAAAAAAAAAACTCGTATAGATTTGTCGTAAAGAATGATCGTAAATACTAAATTGTTCAAATGCAAACAAAAAATTTGTATTCATTTTAAAACAATTTCTCCACAATCCTTGTTCGCACATAAAACTCATGATTCGTGAGTATGTTAGCTTGTTTCATTAAGAAAAAAAACTCGTATCGATTTTTCGCAAAGAATGATCGTAGATACTAAATTGTTCAAATGCAAACAAAAATTTGTATTCATTTTAAAACAATTTCTCCACAATCTTTTTTTGCACATAAAACTCGTGTTACGTGCGTTTGTTTTCTCATTTCATTCAAAAAAAACTCTGATAGATTATTCGTAAAGAATGATAATTTTAATTCATTTTAAAATATTTCTCCACAATCTTTGCTTGCCCCTAAAACTCTTGTTTCGTACGTTTGTTTGCTCCTTTCATACAAAAATAACACGGTCAGATTTTTCGTAAAGAATAATGGTGAATACTAAATTATTCAAATGCAAACCAAAATCTGTGTTCATTTTGAAATATTTTTCCACAATGTTTGTTTGCACATAAAACTCATGTTTCGTGCGTTTGTTTGCTCGTTTCATTCAAAAAAAACTCTGATAGATTTTTCGTAAAGAATGATTGGAAATACTAAATTTTTCAAACACAAACCAAAATTTCTTTTCACTCTAAAATATTTCTCAACAATCTTTGTTTGTATATAAAACTCATGTTTCGAGCGTTTGTTTGCTTGTTTCATTAAAAAAAAAACTCGGATAGATTTTTCTTAAAGAATGATCGTAAATAGTAAATTATTCAAATGCAAACCAAAATTGGTATTCATTTTAAAATATTTCTCCACAATATTTTTTTGGACCTAAAAGTCATGTTTCATGCGTTTGTTTGCACATTTCATATAAAAAAGACTCGGATAGTTTTTTCGTAAAGAATGATAGTAAATACTAAATTATTCAAATGCATATCAAAATTTGTATCCATTTCGAAATATTTCTCCACAATCTTGTTTTGGACCTAAAACTCATGTTTCATGCGTTTGTTTGCACATTTCATATAAAAAAACTCGGATAGATTTTTCGTAAAGAATGGTAGTAAATACTAAATTATTCAAATGCAAACAAAAATTTTAATTCATTTTAAAATATTTCGTCACAATCTTTGCTTGCCCCTAAAACACTTTTTTCGTATGTTTGTTTGCTTCTTTCATACAAAAATAACACGGTCAGATTTTTCGTAAAGAATGATGGGAAATACTAAATTATTCAAATGCAAACCAAAATCTGTGTTCATTTTAGAATATCTTTCCACAATGTTTGTTTGCACATAAAACTCATGTTTCAAGCGTTTGTTTGCTTGTTTCATTAAAAAAAAACTCGGATAGATTTTTCATAAAGAATGATCGTAAATACTAAATTATTTAAATGCAAACCAAAATTTGTATTCATTTTAAAATATTTGTCCACAATCTTTTTTTGGACCTAAAACTCATGTTTCATGCGTTTGTTTGCACATTTCATATAAAAAAACTCGGATAGATTTTTCGTAAAGAATGATTGTAAATACTAAATTATTCAAATGCAAACCAAAATTTGAATTCATTTTAAAATATTCCTCCACAATCTTTGCTTGCCCCTAAAACTCTTGTTTCGTATGTTTGTTTGCTCCTTTCATACAAAAATAACACGGTTAGATTTTTCGTAAAGAATGATGGTAAATACTAAATTATTCTAATGCTGACCAAAATCTATGTTCATTTTAAAATATTTTTCCACAATGTTTGTTTGCAAATAAAACTCATGTTTCGTGCGTTTGTTTGCTCGTTTTATTCAAAAAAAACTCTAATAGATTTTTCGTAAAGAATGATTAGAAATACTAAATTTTTCAAACGCAAACCAAAATTTCTTTTCACTTTAAAATAATTCTCAACAATCTTTGTCTGTATATAAAACTCATGTTTCGAGCGTTTGTTTGCTTGTTTCATTAAAAAAAAAAACTCGGATAGATTTTTCTTTATGAATGATCGTAAATAGTAAATTATTCAAATGCAAACCAAAATTTGTATTCATTTTAAAATATTTCTCCACAATCTTTTTTTGGACCTAAAAGTCATGTTTCATGCGTTTGTTTGCACATTTCATATAAAAAAAACTCGGATAGATTTTTCGTAAAGAATGATAGTAAATACTAAATTATTCGAATGCATATCAAAATTTGCATCCATTTCAAAATATTTCTCCACAATCTTCTTTTGGACCAAAACTCATGTTTCATGCGTTTGTTTGCACATTTCAGATAAAAAAACTCGGATAGATTTTTCGTAAAGAATGGTAGTAAATACTAAATTATTCAAATGCAAACAAAAATTTTAATTCATTTTAAAATATTTCTCCACAATCTTTGCTTGCCCCTAAAACACTTTTTTCGTATGTTTGTTTGCTTCTCTCATACAAATATAACACGGTTAGATTTTTCGTAAAGAATGAAGGTAAATACTAAATTATTCAAATGCAAACCAAAATCTGTGTTCATTTTAGAATATTTTTCCACAATGTTTGTTTGCACATAAAACTCATGTTTCAAGCGTTTGTTTGCTTGTTTCATTAAAAAAAACTCGGATAGAGTTTTCATAAAGAATGATCGTAAATACTAAATTATTCAAATGCAAACCAAAATTTGTATTCATTTTAAAATATTTCTCCACAATCTTTTTTTGGACCTAAAAGTCATGATTCATGCGTTTGTTTGCACATTTCATATAAAATAACTCGGATAGATTTTTCGTGAAGAATGAATGTAAATACTAAATTATTCAAATGCATATCAAAATTTGTATCCATTTTAAAATATTTCTCCACAATCTTCTTTTGGACCTAAAACTCATGTTTCATGCGTTTGTTTGCACATTTTATATAACAAAAACTCGGATAGATTTTTCGTAAAGAATGATTCAAAATACAAAATTATTCAAATGCAAACCAAAATTTGAATTCATTTTAAAATATTTCTCCATAATCTTTGCTTGCCCCTAAAACTCTTGTTTCCTATGTTTGTTTGCTCCTTTCATACAAAAATAACACGGTCAGATTTTTCGTAAAGAATGATGGTAAATACTAAATTATTCTAGTGCAGACCAAAATCTGTGTTCATTTTAAAATATTTTTCCACAATGTTTGTCTGCACATAAAACTCATGTTTCGTGCGTTTGTTTGCTCGTTTCATTCAAAAAAAACTCTGATAGATTTTTCGTAAAGAATGATTGGAAATACTAAATTTTTCAAACGCAAACCAAAATTTCTTTTCACTTTAAAATATTTCTCAACAATCTTTGTTTGTATATAAAACTCATGTTTCATGCGTTTGTTTGCACATTTCATATAAAAAAACTCGGATAGATTTTTCGTAAAGAATGATTGTAAATACTAAATTATTCAAATGCAAACCAAAATTTGAAATCATTTTAAAATATTTCTCCACAATCTTTGTTTGCCCCTAAAACTCTTGTTTCGTATGTTTGTTTGCTCCTTTCATACAAAAATAACACGGTTAGATTTTTCGTAAAGAATGATGGTAAATACTAAATTATTCGAATGCTGACCAAAATCTGTGTTCATTTTAAAATATTTTTCCACAATGTTTGTTTGCACATAAAACTCATGTTTCGTGCGTTTGTTTGCTCGTTTCATTCAAAAAAAACTCTGATAGATTTTTCGTAAAGAATGATTGGAAATACTAAATTTTTCAAACGCAAACCAAAATTTCTTTTCACTTTAAAATATTTCTCAACAATCTTTGTTTGTATATAAAACTCATGTTTCGAGCGTTTGTTTGCTTGTTTCATTAAAAAAAAAACTCGGATAGATTTTTCTTAAAGAATGATCGTAAATATTAAATTATTCAAATGCAAACCAAAATTTATATTCATTTTAAAATATTTCTCCACAATCTTTTTTTGGACCTAAAAGTCATGTTTCATACGTTTGTTTGCACATTTCATATGAAAAAAACTCGGATAGATTTTTCGTAAAGAATGATAGTAAATACTAAATTATTCAAATGCATATCAAAATGTGTATCCATTTTAAAATATTTCTCCACAATCTTCTTTTGGACCTAAAACTCATGTTTCATGCGTTTGTTTGCACATTTCATATAAAAAAACTCGGATAGATTTTTTGTAAAGAATGATAGTAAATACTAAATTATTCAAATGCAAACAAAAATTTTAATTCATTTTAAAATATTTCTCCACAATCTTTGCTTGCCCCTAAAACACTTTTTTCGTATGTTTGTTTGCTTCTCTCATACAAATATAACACGGTTAGATTTTTCGTAAAGAATGATGGTAAATACTAAATTATTCAAATGCAAACCAAAATCTGTGTTCATTTTAAAATACCATAAAAATTTTAATTTTACTTTCCTTCTTTCATTTTTGTTGTTTTTAAAAAAAAAAAAAAATTTTGTATGTTGTAAAAGCGAGAACTTTAAAATGAAAAGTAAAAGGTTTTTGAAATGGAAAATATTTTAAAACTAAGCCCTCTCAGGCAAAATTTTGAAATCACTTAGTGTTTTGGAAAATGATGAATAATATTTGAAAATTCAAAAAGAGATTAATTATCATCATGAATGCCATATTTTCCACCTTATCCCATCTATAATATCCATTTAAAATCCATTAAGCGTTTCGAAAATTCATAAACATTTCACTTACCCCTTTAATGAATTTATAAATCATTTTCTTTAAAGTAATGCCGTGATTAAAACTCTTGAGAAATCAAACCCTACTTTTAATACCACTAGTTTCGCAAAATTTTTCTAAGTCAACCTATCTTTCATGACATAGCTAATGACTCGTATGCCCATCTCTAATTTTCGCACTAAAAGCAAGTGACCGAAATCGTAACCTGTTATCCCTTCACAAAAAGAATTCAAAAATGTGAAAAATTATTTTTAAACCCTTGAAAAAGAAAAATTTTACATATCCGCAATAGAAAATGAAGGATTTTTTGTACGTGCAAAGCACAGCTTGTCTTTTGATAACATGAGTGGATAGCATACCAACCTTTACGTGTTTATAAAAGAAAAAGTTGAGTTAGTTGAAACTTTTGGGGTAATTTTATAAATTCACCATTTTAAAATTAGGGGAAGAAAGTATCAAAAATAAAATTAGGGCATTGCTTTTTGGAAAAATGGTTCGTATTTGAAGGATTGGGGAATTTTAAATAAATATGAATTTGAAATTATTAATGGATATTCATCGACTTCGTGTATTATTATAATAATCGAATATTATATATAACATTCATGGCAATAACTAAATCTCTTTTCAAAACGCCTTAGACTGATTCTAAAAAACCCTAAGACTTGATTTTATTTACGCTTGAGGGCAAGCTTGGTTTAAGTGTGGTGGAATTTGTAATGTGTATTTTTATACACATTTTTAGGGTTTTTATCATCTCAAATTCAATCATAATTCACATCAAATGTATGAAAAATACTCATAATTCATAAAACATAATTTGAAACCTCTTAATACATTTTTGTGTGATTTTACAGGCGAAAAGGCCATAAAATGAAGAATTGGACCAAAACGCAAATAATGGGCCAAAGATGGCCAACTAAAAACCTCAAACACTCTACAAAAAATTCCCCAAACTTTTACGACAATTCAAAAACCTTCTACAACCAAATCGAACCGAGCCAAACGCCAAAAATAGCCAAGTTGACCAAAAGTCAACTTCTGCAAAATGGGTCAAACGGTATACCAAAACGAAGAGCTCGACGAAACGAACCCAACGATACAATCCTCGCGATCAGAAACCTTCTAGAACTCTCAGAATCACCAATTGAAAATCAGGTCAAACTGGTCAAAGTCAACGGTTGACCAGGTCAAATCTGTCTTCTTCAACATCCAAATTCCGAAATTTTGCTCGAAACTGAACAAACCGGCCAGCCATGGATTCACCATAACGAGAGGAAGATGCCGGTGCCATTCTCCGGTCTTGAAAGTTCCGGCGATCGCCGGAATCCGGCCAAAACAGGTGCCGAAAACGGACCGAAACCATGGTTGATCTGCCGTGCCATCCACCATCATCCATTCGAGCCAAAACCGATCTCATTCTCTTCTCCATCGTCTTCCCTTTCTAACCGTATGAAGAACTCATTGAATGATGCGAAATCGAGCGAGAAATCCGTGTTTGCGTAATCTGTTCGACGAAATCCTCAATGAACTTTTCAAACTGGATGATCCAACGGTCGAAATTTCGGCAGTGTGATGAATTCGATCGGTCTTCTCGCATTTTTCTCACACAGTGATGATGTTTGACGAGTCGAATAGCTTCAGTGGGGTCTCTGAATGGATTCCGAAGCCTCAATTCGATAGGAAAACAACTTGAAACCTCGTTTTGATTCACGATTTTGCGTTCTGATGGGTTATTTTCGCTGAGTTCGGTTAATGGCGGAAACTCATGAATTAAGGGAAGAATTGACGCATCAAACGCGACGCAGAGCATCGTGGGGACTTGAGGAACGAAGCCTGAACGCTAGAATGAACTGCTGCGGCTTAGAGAGCAAGGTTTGAGCTTGAACAGTCATCAATGGCGGACAGAAGCTGAAACCAGTTTCATAATGGCCAAACTCAACGAATTCTCAACCGTTTGTTGCGCTTCAAAGTCCTGTAGGTTCGTGATGATGAGAGGAAGCAATCTGGATCGAAAACTCGAGCTGAAATGAAGCAAAATGGCGAGTTTGATCACTGAGTTCAGAAACGGGTCAAATGGAGTCAGAACCCGATCAGGAATTGGATCCAAAATCCATCATTGCGAAACCCAAATCTGTCAAAAGATTGTTTTAGGATGGATCACACGCTCGCACGCCACAGAAAACCGAAACAACCGTTGTTTAAACTCAGCTCCAAATCTCGTCCATCAGAAGACGACTCGTTTCACGCATTTCGACCCGTTCCGCCATAAAAGATCAACAGAATGATTCAAACTCAGCGCCAATCTCGTTCATCAGAAGACGACTCGTTTCACGCGATTTATGACCCGTTTCAGCGCAGCAAATCCAAGTGGGACCACTGTCAGTGACTCAACGAATTCAACCGCTCGCGCGTTTAAACTTCAGATCGAAATCTGATCGTTCCGCCAAAAACAGAGTGAAAAATTCAACCGCCCAAAACCGGATCAAACCTCAACCAAATTCAACGAAATTTCGACCAGATCTTCAGTACACAACCCTTGATCCGCCTGAACCAATCACAAGCCTCGGTTCAGTCCCTATCATCCTCTCCATTCAAAACAGGCCATTAGACTCTCAAGTCCATTTCAGTCTATAAAACACCCCTCAAGCCTCTTCAATCAACAGACCACTCTCCTTAACTTATACACCACTCTCCATTCATCTTCTCTAACCTCTAGAATCTCCATTAATGAGTTTCAAGCTTTCTTGAGCTCCAATTTTCGTTTTTGAGTGAAAACGCGCAATTTGGGGCTGATTTGGGGAAAATTCGAATCGGTCGATTCTAGCTTGAATCGAGGCGCAATTGGAGCTTCAAATCGACTCGAGGGAGCTACCGGCTGGATCTCCAACTCTCGGTTTAGTCCAATTCTCTTTAAATAATTAGATTTGAATTTTAGATCACAAGAACTCAATTTTGTAATAATCATGATGAAATCTTGTCAAACTCTTGATCTTGTGAATATGTGTGAGTAAATCTAGATAGGGAGGGGAATTTGTGATTTGTATACATGAAATCTTGCTTTATAATCTTGTAATTTTGCTGAATTTTGATGAATAGTCATAAACACACATATTTTTGAATGAATTGGGGGAAAATTGCTTAGCTTAGTATTTTTCTTCAATTAATCTATTAAATCTAGAGTTTATTGGCTTGTTAATCATCTGAAACACTTAGCTTAGTATTTTGTGTGATTAATTTGGAGTTGTGATTGATTTAAATCAAGTTTTGTTTTGAAATGGCTGTTTTAGAATAAACTAGTTTTTGAGTCAATTTCTTGAGTAATCTTAGCTTAGATTGCTCAAATCCATCATCTAAATCTGGGAAATTATACAATTAGTGATTAATGATTGTTACACATCATAAATTTCCTATAAATCCCTATTTTTAAACCGAAAATCAAACCCTAATCCAGTTTCTGTCTTGCTGCTGTTCTTTCTCTCTTTTTCAGTAATTTTTCCTTAATTTCGTATCCTATTCAAATCAGAAAAATTAAATAAACATTTTTAGAATTATCTCATTTAGTAGATAATTTTCAAATCAAATTTTGCCCAATTCCGAGTTATAATTTGTGAGATATTAATTTTCTAAATTTGTAATATTTCTGTTTTTGAACTTTCTGTCCAGATTCACTGTTTCTTTTCTTCTGAATTTTTAAAAATATAAAAATAAATAATAAAATTCCAAAAATAGTCCTACTTGAAGTATTTTGAAGTGTAGAGTCCAAATATGAATTTTAAAAGGGTAGTTGTTAAAACAGATTAGGAGATATAACAGTTTTTGTGAGTGCTGGTCTGTCAGAATCAGTTTCTGATCCAGATCTGAAATTTCATTATAAATCTCAAACTACAAAACACAATTCTACAAAACTTTAACAACTAATCCAGAACTTGATAATTGAATTTCTGTAAAATTTTTGGGATTTTTTAAGCTTTGGTGAATTTTCTATAATTTTCTGAACTTGCTGCTCAACCGATTTTAAATTTGAAATAAGTTCTGGACTGAACTGCAAATATCTCGAAATTCTTGAATAAACTAATAGTACCAGTAAAATACCACATCATAGATCTCTCTTTCTAGTTTCCAACGGTATCTCGCGTGTTGGATTCGGAGTTTATTTTGACTAGTTACGAATTAAATCACTAAAGTGTGACATGCTGAATTTTTGAAACAAAACTGATATTTGAATTTGAACTTAGAAATTTACCTAATAAACCTTGAATTAAAAGATTTTGCACTAGAAATAAATCATTGAGATTAGTTAATTCTTGAGGCCACACCTCCTTGTGTTCGACCCCTAAAATTCGTTACCACTCATACTCGTAATTGATTAATAGGGAAATATAAATTGTTTTGTTAAATTGTGTGAAATTCAACGACGGTTTTACGCGGTTTACAAATGGCGCCGTTGCCGGGGAGGCGGCTTGCATCAAGTTTTTAACTAACCCATCTCATATTTTTCTCTAGTGTTTTTGTCTCTTGAACTTTTGAAGGTTTATGAGAAAGACAAGATCACAAGGTGAAGTACATACCCCTCGCAAGAAGGACATCAACAAACATTTAAGAGAGATTAAGAGGAACAAGGCGAAAAGCGAGCAAGGCGCAACTTCGTCAAACAAAGGAACGCAACAAGAAGAGGCTTCTCCTTTCACGCAAGGGCCTCAAGTACGACAAGAAGAGCTATACCAAGTGGAAAAGCCACAAGAAGAAGCTCAAAGTCAACCTCTCGCCATTCCGTCTTCATCATCACCTCCAAGATTCGTTTCTCCATCTCCTTCTATTTCTCATTCTAAATCTATTTCACCATCATCATCATCTTCTTCATCTCATTTTAAAAATCAAGAAGTTGAAAAAGAACTTAAAGAAACATTAATAAACGTACAAATGGCTCAACAAAGAACATTAGGGGAATTTTTAGAGCACAAGATTCAAGAAAATCATGGAAACATTGTTATACCTAGGGTACCAAATTTCAAGATAAGTCCATCCATGTTAAGTGCTTTACCAATTTTTGAAGGGCATAAAAATGACAATCCATATGCACATTTAGACGAATTCCATATGAAATGTACTGCATTATTTGGTAAAACTGACAATCTGGACAACATTAAGTTGATCCTTTTTCCTCATACATTAGGAGCTGCCCCTAGGGATTGGCTTAATCATTTACAGGGTGGGCCATTCGATACATTCGACGATGTGGCGAAGCGATTTCTCAAGCGATACTTTCCAAGCACGCTTACCGCTAAATTACGCAAAGAGATTACCAACATTCAACAACGAGGCGACGAAACCCTTCAAGAATACTACGAGCGCTTCGTACGATTGTCCGCCTCTTGTCCTAACCATAACCTCACCGAGACCTCGCTACTCGACCAATTTATCCAAGGAATGAACGCGCTAGAAGCCCGTCTTCTCCAATGCTCGGCTGGTGGATCTTTCAACGATAAAACCCCTGCCGAAGTGCGTACCCTCATCGAAACTATGGCCGAAGGAAACCTAGGTCGGGAGGGAATCTTGGGGCAAGTAAATACAACAAGCACAGTGGATCTCAAAGCAATGGAATCCCGCATCACGGCAAACTTCAAGACGAAATTCAACAAAGTGCTTAAAGCGGTAGGGGCAAAAATGGAACCCACACCATGTGAGTTTTGCGCAAGCACGGATCACGCCACCGATGAGTGTGATACCCTTCAAGATGTGAACCATGTAGACGGTTACCAACGCCCTCAATACGCATATGAACCTTGGAAGAAAAACCCTAACCTCCGTTGGCGCGACAACCCTCAATTTCAACAACCCCAACAAGGTTATCAAAAATCTGGAGTTTATGTTCATCCTAACGCACAATCTCAACACCAACCTCAACAACAAGCACCTCAACATCCACCTCCAACTCCTCAAGCTTCATCTTCAAACACCGAATTTGCTCAAATTCTTGCCATGATGCAAGGGATGTCAGGACAAATATCGGGGCAAACCTCGCTTATAAACAACATTAAAGAAGAGTTAAAAGGAGAAATTACCACTCTTGCCCAAAGTCAAGCCACCCAAGGTCGACAAATGCAAAACCTTGAAATGCAAGTCAAACAAATCGCGAGTGAAGTTAACGTGCTCAAGGGACAAATGGGGAATAAGTTACCTTCTCAAGGATCGGACCCTACAAATCTCAAGCCCATCAACGCGATCCAATTGAGAAGTGGGAAGCAAGTGGAATTCCGTAGAGAAGAGGAGGAAGTGATGGTACAAAGGTCAAAGGAGGATGAGTCGAGCACAAAGGAGGTACACGACGTTGAATGTGGAAATATTAATGAGGGGAGGGAAAGAGGAAAAGGTGCCAAGGAAAAGGTTCAAGAGAAAGAAAAAGAGGTACCAAAAGAGAAGTCTCATACGCCAAAAGCACCCTTTCCGCATCGCTTGACGGTAAATACCAAGAAGGATGAACTCGACAAGGATATTCTTGAAGTGTTCAAGAAAGTGGAGGTGAATATCCCAATCATCGACGCGATCCGAATGCACCCTCCATATGCGAAGTTTTTCAAGAACCTATGTACAAACAAGAGGAAGTTAAAGGGAAACGAGACGATAAACTTACCCTCGGTGATGAGCATCAACACACGAGTGGCCCAAAAAGAGAAGGACCCCGGAGTCTTTGCCATTCCTTGCACCATCGGTCTCCGACAACTCGCGAAGTGTATGCTTGACTTGGGCGCTTCAATCAACGTAATGCCTAGGTCCGTTTACGAAACCTTGGGTTTAGGCGAGCTCAAAAATACGCGTGTGATGGTTCAATTCGCCAATCGCTCTGTAGCCCCAGTCTTGGGTGTTGCGGAAGATGTGCTGGTTAAAGTGAATGGTTTGGTATTCCCAGCGGATTTCTACATACTCGAAATGGGCGACAACGCCGATTCATCCGCCATTCTCTTGGGAAGACCCTTTCTAAGAACAGCTCGCACAAGGATTGACTGCCACTCGGGCACATTATCCATGGAATTCGACAACGAGAAGATCACCTTCAACATTTTCGACACAATCAAATACCCCGACGATTACAATGTCTCTAGCATTTGTGTCATTGACGAAATCGACGAGTTAGTGGAAGAACATCTCGAAGGGGAGTATTTAAATTCTTTAAATTCACTTAATTCAGATTTTGATGACTTTTGGGATGATTTAGAACATGTAAATGCATTAGAAAATGTGAATGCAAATGAATTACTACAAGATACAAATCCAATTAAAAGTGATGTAGTAATAGAAGAAATACAAAATAAAAACTTGCCTAATCTTGAAATTTGTAGAAAAGAAGAGGTTTATTCTTTTTCAGGTCCAACTTCAAGCGAACTTAAGATTTCAGGAAAAAGAATGCCTCCATCAATCGAGACGGCACCCGACCTCGAGCTCAAAACGCTACCCGACCATCTCAAATATGCCTACCTTGGACCTAAGGAGACCCTACCTGTCATCATTGCCTCCAACCTAACACCCGAGCAAGAAGATCGCTTGGTCGCCGTTCTGAAACAACACAAGAAGGCGATTGGGTGGACCCTAGCCGACATGCCTGGGATTAGTCCTTCAACCTGCATGCATAAGATTTCGCTCGAGGAAGGCTCCAAACCCTCGAGGGAAGCTCAAAGGAGACTGAATCCCGTCATGATGGAGGTGGTGAAAAAGGAGCTTCTCAAGCTTCTTGATGCGGGGATCATTTACGCGGTGGCCGATTCGGAATGGGTATCTCCAATCCATGTAGTTCCCAAGAAGACGGGAATCACGATTGTGGAGAATGCCGAAGGAGAAAAGGTGCCGACACGAGTGCAAAACGGATGGAGAGTGTGCATCGACTATCGAAAACTTAACGCGGCGACAAAGAAGGACCATTTCCCTCTTCCCTTCATCGATCAAATGCTCGAAAGACTAGCAGGGCGACCTTACTATTGCTTCTTGGATGGCTATTCGGGATATTTTCAAATCGCCATCGACCCCGACGACCAAAAGAAGACAACCTTCACGTGCCCCTTTGGTACATTCGCCTATCGAAGGATGCCGTTCGGGTTGTGCAACGCACCTGGTACATTTCAAAGGTGTATGATCTCTATTTTTTCTGAATATATTTCTAAATTCATTGAGGTGTTTATGGATGACTTTTCCATTTATGGCAACTCTTTTGACGAGTGTCTCCATAATTTGGGCCTAATAATGGAAAAGTGTGTGGAAGCTAATCTTGTCTTGAATTTTGAGAAGTGCCACTTTATGGTGAGCCAAGGAATTGTTTTAGGGCATTTAATATCAGAAAAGGGCCTGGAGGTCGACAAGGCAAAGATTGACGTAATAAAGACGCTTCCATATCCTCGCAATGTGAAAAACGTACGCTCCTTTCTCGGCCATGCGGGTTTCTATAGGCGATTCATTCGAGATTTCTCCAAGATCGCCCAACCCATGTGTCGCCTCCTCCAAAAAGAAGTAAAATTCGAGTTCAATGACGCGTGCAAGGAGGCATTCAACATCTTAAAAGGGAAATTGTGCGAGGCTCCAATCATCAAGCCTCCCGACTGGAATCTTCCTTTCGAAATCATGTGTGACGCCAGCGACTTGTGCGTTGGTGCCGTCTTGGGCCAACGCGTTGGTAAGGATCCTCATGTAATTTACTACGCCTCTAGGACCCTAGACGAAGCCCAAAGAAATTACACCACAACTGAAAAAGAATTATTAGCAATTGTTTTTGCATTGGAAAAGTTCCGATCATATTTGGTCGGGACGAAGGTGGTTATGTTTTCAGATCATGCGGCGCTCAAACACCTGATGAAAAAGAAGGAGTGCAAACCTCGACTTCTCCGATGGATCCTTCTCCTGCAAGAGTTCAACGTGGAGATTCGGGACAAGAAAGGCGCCGAAAACTTGGTGGCCGATCATCTCAGCCGACTCCCGACAAAAGCAGGCGATATACTTCCCATAAACGAGCTCTTCCCTGACGAACAACTTTACGCCATCCATGGAGTGACGCCTTGGTACGCCGACATCGTCAACTACTTGGAGACTCAGGAGCTCCCTAACACTCTCTCTCGAGCTCAGAAGGACAAGATAAAAAGCGACGCGCGCTATTATTTTTGGGAGGACCCTCATCTCTACAAGATTTGCTCTGACCAAATGGTGCGCAAATGCGTGCCTGACCACGAAAAACAGTCGGTACTATCTTTTTGCCATACTTTGGAATGTGGGGGTCATTTTGGGGGGCAACGTACAAGCCACAAGGTGCTTCAAAGTGGCTTGTACTGGCCAACTCTTTACAAAGATGCTCATTCCTTTGTAAAGAGTTGCGAAAATTGCCAAAAGACAGGAAATCTAACCCGCAAAAATGAAATGCCGCTCAAAACTTTATTGTTTTGTGAGCTTTTTGATGTTTGGGGGATAGATTTCATGGGTCCTTTTCCCCAATCCAATGGTTATCTTTACATATTGGTGTGTGTGGATTACGTGTCAAAATGGGTGGAGGCAGTTCCTACAAGGGATGCCAACTCCAAAACGGTGATAGAGTTTCTCAAAAAGAATATCTTTCAGCGTTTTGGAGACCCTAAAGCCATCATAAGTGATAGGGGCTCCCATTTTAACAACAAATACATGGAAAACCTGTTGAAAAATTACCATGTACAACACCGTATGTCTACCGCTTACCATCCCCAAACGAATGGACAAGCCGAAATCTCAAACAAAGAAATAAAATCAATCCTTGAGAAAGTGGTTAATCCCTCTCGCAAGGATTGGAGTCAAAGGCTTGGGGATGCGCTTTGGGCCTACAGGACCGCGTACAAAACACCAATAGGTATGACACCATTTAAACTTGTGTATGGTAAAAGTTGTCACCTACCTGTTGAAATAGAGCATAAAGCATATTGGGCAATTAAAAACGTAAATTGTGAATACCCAAAAGACGCGGGAATGCGTAAATTACAAATTCAAGAGTTGGAGGAAATTAGAATTGAAGCATACGACAACTCTCGAATTTATAAAGAAAAATTAGTCACCTATCATGACAAGATAATTAAGAGAAAAGAATTCAAAGTGGGAGATAAAGTTTTGTTATTCAATTCTCGATTGAGATTACATCCTGGGAAATTGAAGAGTAGGTGGATAGGGCCTTTTGAAATAACAAATATTTTTCCCTTTGGAGTCTTTGAAATTTTTAGTAACAAGAATGGCGCGTTCAAAGTCAATGGGCACCGACTCAAGGCGTTTTACGAAAATCACGACACAAGGTGGCTAGACGAGCAAGAGTTCGGCGAGTACCCGAGCGGGGAAGGTACGAACAAATGACCAAAATTGCGTCGAGCTCAAGACGTTAAACAAGGGCGCTGGCGAGAGGCAACTCGTCGTGTCAGGTCGTATTTTTCCTTTCTTTATTTTATTTTTCTTCTTTTTACAAAACTCTCTTTCACACTTAAACATTTGCTACGCAAAAGTTTAAGTGTGGTGGGGGAGGTTTTGCATAAAACCCCAACAATTTTTCCAATTTTCACAAAAGTCTCATTTTTGAACTTTTTGTTTGAGGACAAACAAAGGTTTAAGTGTGGTGGGGTGGTTTTGTGCAAAACCAAGTTTTGTTTTCTTGTAAAAATGTAAAAATTCATAAAAACTGAAAAAATTAAAAAAAAATTTCAAAAACAACAACAAAACTCATAAATACCATAAAAATTTTAATTTTACTTTCCTTCTTTCATTTTTGTTGTTTTTAAAAAAAAAAAAAAATTTTGTATGTTGTAAAAGCGAGAACTTTAAAATGATAAGTAAAAGGTTTTTGAAATGGAAAATATTTTAAAACTAAGCCCTCTCAGGCAAAATTTTGAAATCACTTAGGGTTTTGGAAAATGATGAATAATATTTGAAAATTCAAAAAGAGATTAATTATCATCATGAATGCCATATTTTCCACCTCATCCCATCTATAATATCCATTTAAAATCCAATAAGCGTTTCGAAAATTCATAAACATTTCACTTACCCCTTTAATGAATTTATAAATCATTTTCTTTAAAGTAATGCCGTGATTAAAACTCTTGAGAAATCAAACCCTACTTTTAATACCACTAGTTTCGCAAAATTTTTCTAACTCAACCTATCTTTCATGACATAGCTAATGACTCGTATGTCCATCTCTAATTTTCGCACTAAAAGCAAGTGACCGAAATCGTAACCTGTTATCCCTTCACAAAAAGAATTCAAAAATGTGAAAAATTATTTTTAAACCCTTGAAAAAGAAAAATTTTACATATCCGCAATAGAAAATGAAGGATTTTTTGTACGTGCAAAGCACAGCTTGTCTTTTGATAACATGAGTGGATAGCATACCAACCTTTACGTGTTTATAAAAGAAAAAGTTGAGTTAGTTGAAACTTTTGGGGTAATTTTATAAATTCACCATTTTAAAATTAGGGGAAGAAAGTATCAAAAATAAAATTAGGGCATTGCTTTTTGGAAAAATGGTTCGTATTTGAAGGATTGGGGAATTTTAAATAAATATGAATTTGAAATTATTAATGGATATTCATCGACTTCGTGTATTATTATAATAATCGAATATTATATATAACATTCATGGCAATAACTAAATCTCTTTTCAAAACGCCTTAGACTGATTCTAAAAAACCCTAAGACTTGATTTTATTTACGCTTGAGGGCAAGCTTGGTTTAAGTGTGGTGGAATTTGTAATGTGTATTTTTATACACATTTTTAGGGTTTTTATCATCTCAAATTCAATCATAATTCACATCAAATGTATGAAAAATACTCATAATTCATAAAACATAATTTGAAACCTCTTAATACATTTTTGTGTGATTTTACAGGCGAAAAGGCCATAAAATGAAGAATTGGACCAAAACGCAAATAATGGGCCAAAGATGGCCAACTAAAAACCTCAAACACTCTACAAAAAATTCCCCAAACTTTTACGACAATTCAAAAACCTTCTACAACCAAATCGAACCGAGCCAAACGCCAAAAATAGCCAAGTTGACCAAAAGTCAACTTCTGCAAAATGGGTCAAACGGTATACCAAAACGAAGAGCTCGACGAAACGAACCCAACGATACAATCCTCGCGATCAGAAACCTTCTAGAACTCTCAGAATCACCAATTGAAAATCAGGTCAAACTGGTCAAAGTCAACGGTTGACCAGGTCAAATCCGTCTTCTTCAACATCCAAATTCCGAAATTTTGCTCGAAACTGAACAAACCGGCCAGCCATGGATTCACCATAACGAGAGGAAGATGCCGGTGCCATTCTCCGGTCTTGAAAGTTCCGGCGATCGCCGGAATCCGGCCAAAACAGGTGCCGAAAACGGACCGAAACCATGGTTGATCTGCCGTGCCATCCACCATCATCCATTCGAGCCAAAACCGATCTCATTCTCTTCTCCATCGTCTTCCCTTTCTAACCGTATGAAGAACTCATTGAATGATGCGAAATCGAGCGAGAAATCCGTGTTTGCGTAATCTGTTCGACGAAATCCTCAATGAACTTTTCAAACTGGATGATCCAACGGTCGAAATTTCGGCAGTGTGATGAATTCGATCGGTCTTCTCGCATTTTTCTCACACAGTGATGATGTTTGACGAGTCGAATAGCTTCAGTGGGGTCTCTGAATGGATTCCGAAGCCTCAATTCGATAGGAAAACAACTTGAAACCTCGTTTTGATTCACGATTTTGCGTTCTGATGGGTTATTTTCGCTGAGTTCGGTTAATGGCGGAAACTCATGAATTAAGGGAAGAATTGACGCATCAAACGCGACGCAGAGCATCGTGGGGACTTGAGGAACGAAGCCTGAACGCTAGAATGAACTGCTGCGGCTTAGAGAGCAAGGTTTGAGCTTGAACAGTCATCAATGGCGGACAGAAGCTGAAACCAGTTTCATAATGGCCAAACTCAACGAATTCTCAACCGTTTGTTGCGCTTCAAAGTCCTGTAAGTTCGTGATGATGAGAGGAAGCAATCTGGATCGAAAACTCGAGCTGAAATGAAGCAAAATGGCGAGTTTGATCACTGAGTTCAGAAACGGGTAAAATGGAGTCAGAACCCGATCAGGAATTGGATCCAAAATCCATCATTGCGAAACCCAAATCTGTCAGAAGATTGTTTTAGGATGGATCACACGCTCGCACGCCACAGAAAACCGAAACAACCGTTGTTTAAACTCAGCTCCAAATCTCGTCCATCAGAAGACGACTCGTTTCATGCATTTCGACCCGTTCCGCCATAAAAGATCAACAGAATGATTCAAACTCAGCGCCAATCTCGTTCATCAGAAGACGACTCGTTTCACGCGATTTATGACCCGTTTCAGCGCAGCAAATCCAAGTGGGACCACTGTCAGTGACTCAACGAATTCAACCGCTCGCGCGTTTAAACTTCAGATCGAAATCTGATCGTTCCGCCAAAAACAGAGTGAAAAATTCAACCGCCCAAAACCGGATCAAACCTCAACCAAATTCAACGAAATTTCGACCAGATCTTCAATACACAACCCTTGATCCGCCTGAACCAATCACAAGCCTCGGTTCAGTCCCTATCATCCTCTCCATTCAAAACAGGCCATTAGACTCTCAAGTCCATTTCAGTTTATAAAACACCTCTCAAGCCTCTTCAATCAACAGACCACTCTCCTTAACTTATACACCAGTCTCCATTCATCTTCTCTAACCTCTCGAATCTCCATTAATGAGTTTCAAGCTTTCTTGAGCTCCAATTTTTCGTTTTTGAGTGAAAACGCGCAATTTGGGGCTGATTTGGGGAAAATTCGAATCGGTCGATTCTAGCTTGAATCGAGGCGCAATTGGAGCTTCAAATCGACTCGAGGGAGCTACCGGCTGGATCTCCAACTCTCGGTTTAGTCCAATTCTCTTTAAATAATTAGATTTGAATTTTAGATCACAAGAACTCAATTTTGTAATAATCATGATGAAATCTTGTCAAACTCTTGATCTTGTGAATATGTGTGAGTAAATCTAGATAGGGAGGGGAATTTGTGATTTGTATACATGAAATCTTGCTTTATAATCTTGTAATTTTGCTGAATTTTGATGAATAGTCATAAACACACATATTTTTGAATGAATTGGGGGAAAATTGCTTAGCTTAGTATTTTTCTTCAATTAATCTATTAAATCTAGAGTTTATTGGCTTGTTAATCATCTGAAACACTTAGCTTAGTATTTTGTGTGATTAATTTGGAGTTGTGATTGATTTAAATCAAGTTTTGTTTTGAAATGGCTGTTTTAGAATAAACTAGTTTTTGACTCAATTTCTTGAGTAATCTTAGCTTAGATTGCTCAAATCCATCATCTAAATCTGAGAAATTATACAATTAGTGATTAATGATTGTTACACATCATAAATTTCCTATAAATCCCTATTTTTAAACCGAAAATCAAACCCTAATCCAGTTTCTGTCTTGCTGCTGTTCTTTCTCTCTTTTTCAGTAATTTTTCCTTAATTTCGTATCCTATTCAAACCAGAAAAATTAAATAAACATTTTTAGAATTCAGATCTCATTTAGTAGATAATTTTCAAATCAAATTTTGCCCAATTCCGAGTTATAATTTGTGAGATATTAATTTTCTAAATTTGTAATATTTCTGTTTTTGAACTTTCTGTCCAGATTCACTGTTTCTTTTCTTCTGAATTTTTAAA
This sequence comes from Juncus effusus, assembly GCA_027726005.1. NCBI lineage: Eukaryota > Viridiplantae > Streptophyta > Magnoliopsida > Poales > Juncaceae > Juncus > Juncus effusus. The sequence continues at coordinate 3,960,014 of CM050899.1, forward strand.
AATATAAAAATAAATAATAAAAATCCAAAAATAGTCCTACTTGAAGTATTTTGAAGTGTAGAGTCCAAATATGAATTTTAAAAGGGTAGTTGTTAAAACATATTAGGAGATATAACAGTTTTTGTGAGTGCTGGTCTGTCAGAATCAGTTTCTGATCCAGATCTGAAATTTCATTATAAATCTCAAACTACAAAACACAATTCTACAAAACTTTAACAACTAATCCAGAACTTGATAATTGAATTTCTGTAAAATATTTGGGATTTTTTAAGCTTTGGTGAATTTTCTATAATTTTCTGAACTTGCTGCTCAACCGATTTTAAATTTGAAATAAGTTCTGGACTGAACTGCAAATATCTCGAAATTCTTGAATAAACTAATAGTACCAGTAAAAGACCACATCATAGATCTCTCTTTCTAGTTTCCAACGGTACCTCGCGTGTTGGATTCGGAGTTTATTTTGACTAGTTACAAATTAAATCACTAAAGTGTGACGTGCTGAATTTTTGAAACAAAACTGATATTTGAATTTGAACTTAGAAATTTACCTAATAAACCTTGAATTAAAAGATTTTGCACTAGAAATAAATCATTGAGATTAGTTAATTCTTGAGGCCACACCTCCTTGTGTTCGACCCCTAAAACTCGTTACCACTCATACTCGTAATTGATTAATAGGGAAATATAAATTGTTTTGTTAAATTGTGTGAAATTCAACGACGGTTTTACGCGGTTTACAAAATAGTAAATTATTCAAATGCAAACCAAAATTTGTATACATTTTAAAATATTTCTCCACAATCTTTTTTTGGACCTAAAACTCATGTTTCATGCGTTTGTTTGCACATTTCATATAAAAAAACTCGGATAGATTTTTCGTAAAGAATGATTGTAAATACTAAATTATTCAAATGCAAACCAAAATTTGAATTCATTTTAAAATATTTCTCCACAATCTTTGCTTGCCCCTAAAACTCTTGTTTCGTATGTTTGTTTGCTCCTTTCATACAAAAATAACACGGTTAGATTTTTCGTAAAGAAAGATGGTAAATACTAAATTATTCTAATGCTGACCAAAATCTGTGTTCATTTTAAAATATTTTTCCACAATATTTGTCTGCACATAAAACTCATGTTTCGTGCGTTTGTTTGCTCGTTTCGTTCAAAAAAACTCTGATAGATTTTTCGTAAAGAATGATTGGAAATACTAAATTATTCAAATGCATATCAAAATTTGTATCCATTTTACAATATTTCTCCACAATCTTCTTTTGGACCAAAAACTCATTTTTCATGCGTTTGTTTGCACATTTCATATAAAAAAACTCGGATAGATTTTTCATAAAGAATGATGGTAAATACTAAATTATTCAAATGCAAACCAAAATTTGTATTCATTTTAAAATATTTCTCCACAATCTTTTGTTGGACATAAAACTCATGTTTCATGCGTTTGTTTGCACATTTCATATAAAAAAACTCGGATAGATTTTTCGTAAAGAATGATTGTAAATACTAAATTATTCAAATGCAAACCAAAATTTGAATTCATTTTAAAATATTTCTCCACAATCTTTGCTTGCCCCTAAAACTCTTGTTTCGTATGTTTGTTTGCTCCTTTCATACAAAAATAACACGGTTAGATTTTTCGTAAAGAATGATGGTAAATATTAAATTATTCTAATTTTGACCAAAATCTGTATTCATTTTAAAATATTTTTCCACAATGTTTGTTTGCACATAAAACTCATGTTTCGTGCGTTTGTTTGCTCGTATCATTCAAAAAAAACTCTGATAGATTTTTCGTAAAGAATGATTGGAAATACTAAATTTTTCAAACGCAAACCAAAATTTCTTTTGACTTTAAAATATTTCTCAACAATCTTTGTTTGTATATAAAACTCTTGTGCCGAGCGTTTGTTTGCTTGTTTCATTAAAAAAAAAAACTCTCATAGATTTTTCTTAAAGAATGATCGTAAATAGTAAATTATTCAAATGCAAACCAAAATTTGTATTCATATTAAAATATTTCTCCACAATCTTTTTTTGGACCTAAAAGTCATGTTTCATGCGTTTGTTTGCACATTTCATATAAAAAAAACTCGGATAGATTTTTCGTAAAGAATGATAGTAAATACTAAATTATTCAAATGCATATCAAAATGTGTATCCATTTTAAAATATTTCTCCACAATCTTCTTTTGGACCTAAAACTCATGTTTCCTGCGTTTGTTTGCACATTTCATATAAAAAAACTCGGACAGATTTTTCGTAAAGAATGATAGTAAATACTAAATTATTCAAATGCAAGCAAAAATTTTAATTCATTTTAAAATATTTCTCCACAATCTTTGCTTGCCCCTAAAACACTTTTCTCGTATGTTTGTTTGCTTCTTTCATAAAAAATAACACGGTTAGATTTTTCGTAAAGAATGATGGTAAATACTAAATTATTCAAATGCAAACCAAAATCTTTGTTCATTTTAAAATATTTTTCCACAATGTTTGTTTGCACATAAAACTCATGTTTCGTTCGTTTGTTTGCTCGTTTCATTCAAAAAAAACTCTGATAGATTTTTCGTAAAGAATGATTGGAAATACTAAATTTTTTCAAACACAGACCAAAATTTCTTTTCACTTTAAAATATTTCTCAACAATCTTTGTTTGTATATAAAACTCATGTTTCGAGCGTTTGTTTGCTTGTTTCATTAAAAAAAAACTCTGATAGATTTTTCATAAAGAATGATCGTAATACTAAATTATTCAAATGCGAAGCAAAATTTCTATTCATTTTAAAATATTTCTCCACAATCTTTTGTTGGACCTAAAACTCATGTTTCATGCGTTTGTTTGCACATTTCATATAAAAAAACTCGGATAGATTTTTCGTAAAGAATGATTGTAAATACTAAATTATTCAAATGCAAACCAAAATTTGAATTCGTTTAAAATATTTCCCCACAATCTTTGCTTGCCCCTAAAGCTCTTGTTTCGTATGTTTGTTTGCTCCTTTCATACAAAAATAACACGGTTAGATTTTTCGTAAAGAATGATGGTAAATATTAAATTATTCTAATGCTGACCAAAATCTGTGTTCATTTTAAAATATTTTTCCACAATGTTTGTTTGCACATAAAACTCATATTTCGTGCGTTTGTTTGCTCGTCTCATTCAAAAAAAATTCTGATAGATTTTTTGTAAAGAATGATTGGAAATACTAAAATTTTCAAACGCAAACCAAAATTTCTTTTGACTTTAAAATATTTCTCAACAATCTTTGTTTGTATATAAAACTCATGTTTCTTGCGTTTGTTTGCTTGTTTCATTAAAAAAAAAAACTCTCATAGATTTTTCTTAAAGAATGATCGTAAATAGTAAATTATTTGAATGCAAACCAAAATTTGTATTCATTTTAAAATATTACTCCACAATCTTTTTTTGGACCTAAAAGTCATGTTTCATGCGTTTGTTTGCACATTTCATATAAAAAAACTCGGATAGATTTTTCGTAATGAATGATAGTAAATACTAAATTATTCAAATGCAAACAAAAATTTTAATTCATTTAAAAATATTTCTCCACAATCTTTGCTTGCCCCTAAAACACTTTTTTCGTATGTTTGTTTGCTTCTTTCATACGAAAATAACACTGTTAGATTTTTCGTACAGAATGATGGTAAATACTAAATTATGCAAATGCAGGCCAAAATCTGTGTTCATTTTAAAATATTTTTCCACAATGTTTGTTTGCACATAAAACTCATGTTTCGTGCGTTTGTTTGCTCGTTTCATTCAAAAAAACTCTGATAGATTTTTCGTAAAGAATGATTGGAAATACTAAATTATTCAAATGCATATCAAAATTTGTATCCATTTTACAATATTTCTCCGCAATCTTCTTTTGGACCAAAAACTCATTTTTCATGCGTTTGTTTGCACATTTCATATAAAAAAACTCGGATAGATTTTTCATAAAGAATGATGGTAAATACTAAATTATTCAAATGCAAACCAAAATTTGTATTCATTTTAAAATATTTCTCCACAATCTTTTGTTGGACCTAAAACTCATGTTTCATGCGTTTGTTTGCACATTTCATATAAAAAAACTCGGATAGATTTTTCGTAAAGAATGATTGTAAATACTAAATCATTCAAATGCAAACCAAAATTTGAATTCATTTTAAAATATTTCTCCACAATCTTTGCTTGCCCCTAAAACTCTTGTTTCGTATGTTTGTTTGCTCCTTTCATACAAAAATAACACGGCTAGATTTTTCGTAAAGAATGATGGTAAATATTAAATTATTCTAATGCTGACCAAAATCTGTATTCATTTTAAAATATTTCTCCACAATCTTTGCTTGCCCCTAAAACTCTTGTTTCGTATGTTTGTTTGCTCCTTTCATACAAAAATAACACGGCTAGATTTTTCGTAAAGAATGGTGGTAAATATTAAATAATTCTAATGCTGACCAAAATTGGTGTTCATTTTAAAATATTTTTCCACAATGTTTGTTTGCACATAAAACTCATGTTTCGTGCGTTTGTTTGCTCGTTTCATTCAAAAAACACTCTGATAGATTTTTCGTAAAGAATGATTGGAAATAGTAAAATTTTCAAACGCAAACCAAAATTTCTTTTCACTTTAAAATATTTCTCAACAATCTTTGTTTGTATATAAAACTCATGTTTCGAGCGTTTGTTTGCTTGTTTCATTAAAAAAAAAAACTCGGACAGATTTTTCATAAAGAATGATCGTAAATAGTAAATTATTCAAATGCAAACCAAAATTTGTAATCATTTTAAAATATTTCTCCACAATCTTGTTTTGGACCTAAAAGTCATGTTTCATGCGTTTGTTTGCACATTTCGTATAAAAAAAACTCGGATAGATTTTTCGTAAAGAATGATAGTAAATACTAAATTATTCAAATGCATATCAAAATGTGTATCCATTTTAAAATATTTCTCCACAATCTTCTTTTGGGCCTAAATTATTCAAATGCAAACCAAAATTTGAATTCGTTTTAAAATATTTCTCCACAATCTTTGCTTGCCCCTAAAGCTCTTGTTTCGTATGTTTGTTCGCTCGTTTCATTCAAAAATAACACGGTTAGATTTTTCGTAAAGAATGATGGTAAATATAAATTATTCTAGTGCCGACCAAAATCTGTGTTCATTTTAAAATATTTTTCCACAATGTTTGTTTGCACATAAAACTCATATTTCGTGCGTTTGTTTGCTCGTTTCATTCAAAAAAAACTCTGATAGATTTTTTGTAAAGAATGATTGGAAATACTAAATTTTTCAAACGCAAACCAAAATTTCTTTTGACTTTAAAATATTTCTCAACAATCTTTGTTTGTATATAAAACTCATGTTTCTAGCGTTTGTTTGCTTGTTTCATTAAAAAAACAAATCTCATAGATTTTTCTTAAAGAATGATCGTAAATAGTAAATTATTCAAATGCAAACCAAAATTTGTATTCATTTTAAAATATTACTCCACAATCTTTTTTTGGGCCTAAAAGTAAGGTTTCATGCGTTTGTTTGCACATTTCATATAAAAAAAACTCGGATAGATTTTTCGTAAAGAATGATAGTAAATACTAAATTATTCAAATGCATATCAAAATTTGAATCCATTTTAAAATATTTCTCCACAATCTTCTTTTGGACCTAAAACTCATGTTTCATGCGTTTGTTTGCACATTTCATATAAAAAAACTCGGATAGATTTTTGGTAATGAATGATAGTAAATACTAAATTATTCAAATGCAAACAAAAATTTTAATTCATTTTAAAATATTTCTCCACAATCTTTGCTTGCCCCTAAAACACTTTTTTCGTATGTTTGTTTGCTTATTTCATACAAAAATAACACGGTTAGATTTTTCGTAAAGAATGATGGTAATTACTAAATTATGCAAATGCAGACCAAAATCTGTGTTCATTTTAAAATATTTTTCCACAATGTTTGTTTGCACATAAAACTCATGTTTCGTTCGTTTGTTTGCTCGTTTCATTCAAAAAAAACTCTGATAGATTTTTCGTAAAGAATGATCGTAAATACTAAATTATTCAAATGCAAACCAATATTTGTATCCATTTTACAATATTTCTCCACAATCTTTTGTTGGACCTAAAACTCATATTTCATGCGTTTGTTTGCACATTTCATATAAAAAAACTCGGATAGATTTTTCATAAAGAATGATGGTAAATACTAAATTATTCAAATGCAAACCAAAATTTGTATTCATTTTAAAATATTTCTCCACAATCTTTTGTTGGACCTAAAACTCATGTTTCATGCGTTTGTTTGCACATTTCATATAAAAAAACTCGGATAGATTTTTCGTAAAGAATGATTGTAAATACTAAATTATTCAAATGCAAACCAAAATTTGAATTCATTTTAAAATATTTCTCCACAATCTTTGCTTGCCCCTAAAGCTCTTGTTTCCTATGTTTGTTCGCTCCTTTCATACAAAAATAACACGGTAAGATTTTTCCTATAGAATGATGGTAAATATTAAATTCTTCTAATGCTGACCAAAATCTGTATTCATTTTAAAATATTTTTCCACAATGTTTGTTTGCACATAAAACTCATGTTTCGTGCGTTTGTTTGCTCGTTTCATTCAAAAAAAACTCTGATAGATTTTTCGTAAAGAATGATTGGAAATACTAAATTTTTCAAACGCAAACCAAAATTTCTTTTGACTTTAAAATATTTCTCAACAATCTTTGTTTGTATATAAAACTCTTGTTTCGAGCGTTTGTTTGCTTGTTTCATTAAAAAACAAACTCTCATAGATTTTTCTTAAAGAATGATCGTAAATAGTAAATTATTCAAATGCAAACCAAAATTTGTATCATTTTAAAATATTTCTCCACAATCTTTTTTTGGACCTAAAAGTCATGTTTCATGCGTTTGTTTGCACATTTCATATTAAAAAAACTCGGATAGATTTTTCGTAAAGAATAATAGTAAATACTAAATTATTCAAATGCATATCAAAATTTGAATCCATTTTAAAATATTTCGCCACAATCTTCTTTTGGACCTAAAACTCATGTTTCATGCGTTTGTTTGCACATTTCATATAAAAAAACTCGGATTGATTTTACGTAAAGAATGATAGTAAATACTAAATTATTCAAATGCAAACAAAAATTTTAATTCATTTTAAAATATTTCTCCCCAATCTTTGCTTGCCCCTAAAACATTTTTTTCGTATGTTTGTTTGCTTCTTTCAGACAAAAATGACACGGTCAGATTTTTCGTAAAGAATGATGGTAAATATTAAATTATTCAAATGCAGACCAAAATCTGTGTTCATTTTAAAATATTTTTTCACAACGTTTGTTTGCACATAAAACTCATGTTTCGTGCGTTTGTTTGCTCGTTTCATTCAAAAAAAACTCTGATAGATTTTTCGTAAAGAATGATTGGAAATACTAAATTATTCAAATGCATATCAAAATTTGTATCCATTTTACAATATTCCTCCACAATCTTCTTTTGGACCAAAAACTCATTTTTCATGCGTTTGTTTGCACATTTCATATAAAAAAACTCGGATAGATTTTTCATAAAGAATGATGGTAAATACTAAATTATTCAAATGCAAACCAAAATTTGTATTCATTTTAGAATATTTCTCCACAATCTTTTGTTGTACCAAAAACTCATGTTTCATGCGTTTGTTTGCACATTTCATATAAAAAGACTCGGATAGATTTTTCGTAAAGAATGATTGTAAATACTAAATTATTCAAATGCAAACAAAAATTTGAATTCATTTTAAAATATTTCTCCACAATCTTTGCTTGCCCCTAAAACTCTTGTTTCGTATGTTTGTTTGCTCCTTTCATACAAAAATAACACGGTTAGATTTTTCGTAAAGAATGATGGTAAATATTAAATTATTCTAATGCTGACCAAAATCTGTATTCATTTTAAAATATTTTTCCACAATGTTTCTTTGCACATAAAACTCATGTTTCGTGCGTTTGTTTGCTCGTTTCATTCAAAAAAAACACTGATAGATTTTTCGTAAAGAATGATTGGAAATACTAAATTTTTCAAACGCAAACCAAAATTTCTTTTGACTTTAAAATATTTCTCAACAATCTTTGTTTGTATATAAAACTCTTGTTCCGAGCGTTTGTTTGCTTGTTTCATTAAAAAAAAAAACTCTCATAGATTTTTCATAAAGAATGATCGTAAATAGTAAATTATTCAAATGCAAACCAAAATTTATATTCATTTTAAAATATTTCTCCACAATCATTTTTTGGACCTAAAAGTCATGTTTCATGCGTTTGTTTGCACATTTCATATAAAAAAAACTCGGATAGATTTTTCGTAATGAATGATAGTAAATACTAAATTATTCAAATGCATATCAAAATTTGTATCCATTTTACAATATTTCTCCACAATCTTTCCTTGCCCCTAAAACTCTTGTTTCGTATGTTTGTTTGCTTCTTACATAGAAAAATAACACGGTTAGATTTTTCGTAAAGAATGGTGGTATATATTAAATAATTCTAATGCTGACCAAAATTTGTGTTCATTTTAAAATATTTTTCCACAATGTTTTTTTGCACATAAAACTCACGTTTCGTGCGTTTGTTTGCTCGTTTCATTCAAAAAAAACTCCGATAGATTTTTCGTAAAGAATGATTGGAAGTACTAAATTTTTCAAACGCAAACCAAAATTTCTTTCGAGTTTAAAATATTTCTCAACAATCTTTGTTTGTATATAAAACTCATGTTTCGAGCGTTTGTTTGCTTGTTTCATTAAAAAAAAAAAACTCGGATAGATTTTTCGTAAAGAATGATCGTAAATAGTAAATTATTCAAATGCAAACCAAAATTTGTATTCATTTTAAAATATTTCTCCACAATCTTTTTTTCGACCTAAAAGTCATATTTCATGCGTTTGTTTGCACATTTCATATCAAAAAAATTCGGATAGATTTTTCGTAAAGAATGATTGTAAATACTAAATTATTCAAATGCAAACCAAAATTTGAATTCATTTTAAAAATTTTCTCCACAATCTTTGCTTGCCCCTAATACTCTCGTTTCGTATGTTTGTTTGCTCCTTTCATACAAAAATAACACGGTTAGATTTTTCGTAAAGAATGATGGTAAATATTAAATTATTCTAATGCTGACCAAAATCTGTGTTCATTTTAAAATATTTTTCCACAATGTTTGTTTGCACATAAAACTCATATTTCGTGCGTTTTGTGTTCATTTTAAAATATTTTTCCACAATGTTTGTTTGCACATAGAACTCATGTTTCGTGCGTTTGTATGCTCGTTTCATTCAAAAAAAACTCTGATAGATTTTTCGTAAAGAATGATGGGAAATACTAAATTTTTCAAACGCAAACCAAAATTTCTTTTCACTTTAAAATATTTCTCAACAATCTTTGTTTGTATATAAAACTCATGTTTCGAGCATTTGTTTGCTTGTTTCATTTAAAAAAAAAAAACTCGGATAGATTTTTCGTAAAGAATGATCGTAAATAGTAAATTATTCAAATGCAAACCAAAATTTGTATTCATTTTAAAATATTTCTCCACAATCTTTTTTTGGACCTAAAAGTCATATTTCATGCATTTGTTTGCACATTTCATATAAAAAAAACTCGGATAGATTTTTCGTAAAGAATGATAGAAAATACTAAATTATTCAAATGCATATCAAAATTAGTATCCATTTTAGAATATTTCTCCACAATCTTCTTTTGGGCCCAAAACTCATGTTTCATGCGTTTGCTTGCACATTTCATATAAAAAATCTCGGATAGATTTTTCGTAAAGAATGATAGTAAATACTAAATTATTCAAATGCAAACAAAAATTTTAATTCATTTTAAAATATTTCTCGACAATCTTTGCTTCCCCTAAAACACTTTTTTCGTATGTTTGTTTGCTTCTTTCATACAAAAATAACACGGTTAGATTTTTCGTAAAGAATGATGGTAAGTACTAAGTTATTCAAATGCAGACCAAAATCTGTGTTCATTTTAAAATATTTTTCCACAATGTTTGTTTGCACATAAAACTCATGTTTCGTGCGTTTGTTTGCTCGTTTCATTCAAAAAAAACTCTGATAGATTTTTCGTAAAGAATGATTGGAAATACTAAATTTTTCAAACACAAACCAAAATTTCTGTTCACTTTAAAATATTTCTCGACAATCTTTGTTTGTATATAAAAGTCATGTTTCGAGCGTTTGTTTGCTTGTTTCATTAAAAAAAAAAAACTCGGATAGATTTTTCATAAAGAATGATCGTAAATTATAAATTATTCAAATGCAAACCAAAATTTGTATTCATTTTAAAATATTTCTCCACAATCTATTTTTGGACCTAAAAGTCATATTTCATGCGTTTGTTTGCACATTTCATATAAAAAAAACTCGGATGGATTTTTCGTAAAGAATGATAGTAAATACTAAAGTATTCAAATGCATATCAAAATTTGTATCCATTTTACAATATTTCTCCACAATCTTCTTTTGGACCTAAAACTCATGTTTCATGCGTTTGTTTGCACATTTCATATAAAAAAACTCGGATAGATTTTCGTAAAGAATGATAGTAAATACTAAATTATTCAAATGCAGACAAAAATTTTAATTCATTTTAAAATATTTCTCCACAATCTTTGCTTGCCGCTAAAACACCTTTTTCGTATGTTTGTTTGCTTCTTTCATACAAAAATAACACGGTTAGATTTTTCGTAAAGAACGATGGTAAATACTAAATTATTCAAATGCAAACCAAAATCTGTGTTCACTTTAAAATATTTTTCCACAATGTTTGTTTGCGCATAAAACTCATGTTTCGTGCGTTTGTTTGCTCGTTTCAATCAAAAAAAACTCTGATAGATTTTTCGTAAAGAATGATTGGAAATACTAAATTTTTCAAACGCAAACCAAAATTTCTTTTGACTTTAAAATATTTCTCAACAATCTTTGTTTGTATATAAAATTCGTCTTTCGAGCGTTTGTTTGCTCGTTTCATTAAGAAAAAAAAAAACTCGGATAGATTTTTCTTAAAGAATGATCGTAAATAGTAAATTATTCAAATGCAAACCAAAATTTGTATTCATTTTAAAATATTTCTCCACAATCTTTTTTTGGACCTAAAAGTCATATTTCATGCGTTTGTTTGCACATTTCATATAAAAAAAACTCGGATAGATTTTTCGTAAAGAATGATAGTAAATACTAAATTATTCAAATGCATATCAAAATTTGTATCCATTTTACAATATTTCTCCACAATCTTCTTTTGGACCTAAAACTCATGTTTCATGCGTTTGTTTGCACATTTCATATAAAAAAACTCGGATAGATTTTCGTAAAGAATGATAGTAAATACTAAATTATTCAAATGCAAACAAAAATTTTAATTCATTTAAAAATATTTCTCCACAATCTGTGCTTGCCCCTAAAACACTTTTTTCGTATGTTTGTTTGCTTCTTTCATACAAAAATAACACGGTTATATTTTTCGTAAAGAATGATGGTAAATACTAAATTACTCAAATGCAAACCAAAATCTGTGTTCACTTTAAAATATTCTTCCACAATGTTTGTTTGCACATAAAACTCATGTTTCGTGCGTTTGTTTGCTCGTTTCATTCAAAAAAAACTCTGACAGATTTTTCGTAAAGAATGATTGGAAATACTAAATTTTTCAAACGCAAACCAAAATTTCTTTTGACTTTAAAATATTTCTCAACAATCTTTGTTTGTATATAAAACTCGTGTTTCGAGCGTTTGTTTGCTTGTTTCATTAAAAAAAAAAAACTCGGATAGATTTTTCTTAAAGAATGATCGTAAATAGTAAATTATTCAAATGCAAACCAAAATTTGTACTCATTTTAAAATATTTCTCCACAATCTTTTTTTGGACCTAAAAGTCATGTTTCATGCGTTTGTTTGCACATTTCGTATAAAAAAAACTCGGATAGATTTTTCGTAAAGAATGATAGTAAATACTAAATTATTCAAATGCATATCAAAATTTGAATCCATTTTAAAATATTTCTCCACAATCTTCTTTTGGACCTAAAACTCATGTTTCATGCGTTTGTTTGCACATTTCATATAAAAAAACTCGGATAGATTTTTCGTAAAGAATGATAGTAAATACTAAATTATTCAAATGCATATCAAAATTTGTATCCATTTTAGAATATTTCTCCACAATCTTCTTTTGGACCTAAAACTCATTTTTCATGCGTTTGTTTGCACATTTCTTATAAAAAAACTCGGATAGATTTTTCGTAAAGAATGATAGTGAATACTAAATTATTCAAATGCAAACAAAAATTTTAATTCATTTTAAAATATTTCTCCACAATCTTTGCTTGCCCCTAAAACAATTTTTTCGTATGTTTGTTTGCTCCTTTCATACAAAAATAACACGGTTAGATTTTTCGTAAAGAATTATGGTAAATACAAAATTTTTCAAATGCAAACCAAAATCTGTGTTCCTTTTAAAATATTTTTCCACAATGTTTATTTGCACATAAAACTCATGTTTCGAGCGTTTGTTTGCTTGTTTCATTAAAAAAAAACTCAGATAGATTTTTCATAAAGAATGATCGTAAATATTAAATTATTCAAATGCAAACCAAAATTTGTATTCATTTTAAAATATTTCTCCACAATCTTTTGTTGGACGTAAAACACATGTATCATGCGTTTGTTTGCACATTTCATATAAAAAAACTCGGATAGATTTTTCGTAAATAATGATTGTAAATACTAAATTATTCAAATGCATATCAAAATTTGTATCCATTTTACAATATTTCTCCACAATCTTCTTTTGGACCTAAAACTCATGTTTCATGCGTTTGTTTGCACATTTCATATAAAAAAACTCGGATAGATTTTCGTAAAGAATGATAGTAAATACTAAATTATTCAAAAGCAAACAAAAATTTTAATTCATTTAAAAATATTTCTCCACAATCTGTGCTTGCCCCTAAAACACTTTTTTCGTATGTTTGTTTGCTTCTTTCATACAAAAATAACACGGTTATATTTTTCGTAAAGAATGATGGTAAATACTAAATTACTCAAATGCAAACCAAAATCTGTGTTCACTTTAAAATATTCTTCCACAATGTTTGTTTGCACATAAAACTCATGTTTCGTGCGTTTGTTTGCTCGTTTCATTCAAAAAAAACTCTGACAGATTTTTCGTAAAGAATGATTGGAAATACTAAATTTTTCAAACGCAAACCAAAATTTCTTTTGACTTTAAAATATTTCTCAACAATCTTTGTTTGTATATAAAACTCGTGTTTCGAGCGTTTGTTTGCTTGTTTCATTAAAAAAAAAAAACTCGGATAGATTTTTCTTAAAGAATGATCGTAAATAGTAAATTATTCAAATGCAAACCAAAATTTGTACTCATTTTAAAATATTTCTCCACAATCTTTTTTTGGACCTAAAAGTCATGTTTCATGCGTTTGTTTGCACATTTCGTATAAAAATAACTCGGATAGATTTTTCGTAAAGAATGATAGTAAATACTAAATTATTCAAATGCATATCAAAATTTGAATCCATTTTAAAATATTTCTCCACAATCTTCTTTTGGACCTAAAACTCATGTTTCATGCGTTTGTTTGCACATTTCATATAAAAAAACTCGGATAGATTTTTCGTAAAGAATGATAGTAAATACTAAATTATTCAAATGCATATCAAAATTTGTATCCATTTTAGAATATTTCTCCACAATCTTCTTTTGGACCTAAAACTCATTTTTCATGCGTTTGTTTGCACATTTCGTATAAAAAAACTCGGATAGATTTTTCGTAAAGAATGATAGTGAATACTAAATTATTCAAATGCAAACAAAAATTTTAATTCATTTTAAAATATTTCTCCACAATCTTTGCTTGCCCCTAAAACAATTTTTTCGTATGTTTGTTTGCTCCTTTCATACAAAAATAACACGGTTAGATTTTTCGTAAAGAATGATGGTAAATACAAAATTTTTCAAATGCAAACCAAAATCTGTGTTCCTTTTAAAATATTTTTCCACAATGTTTATTTGCACATAAAACTCATGTTTCGAGCGTTTGTTTGCTTGTTTCATTAAAAAAAAACTCAGATAGATTTTTCATAAAGAATGATCGTAAATATTAAATTATTCAAATGCAAACCAAAATTTGTATTCATTTTAAAATATTTCTCCACAATCTTTTGTTGGACGTAAAACACATGTATCATGCGTTTGTTTGCACATTTCATATAAAAAAACTCGGATAGATTTTTCGTAAATAATGATTGTAAATACTAAATTATTCAAATGCAAACCAAAATTTGAATTCATTTTAAAATATTTCTCCACAATCTTTGCTTGCCCCTAAAACTCTTGTTTCGTATGTTTGTTTGCTCCTTTCATACAAAAATGACACGGTAAGATTTTTCGTAAAGAATGATGGTAAATTTTAAATTATTCTAATGCTGACCAAAATCTGTGTTCATTTTAAAATATTTTTCCACAATGTTTATTCGCACACAAAACTCATGTTTGGTGCGTTTGTTTGCTCGTTTCATTCAAAAAAAACTCTGATAGATTTTTCGTATAGAATGATTGGAAATACTAAATTTTTCAAACGCAAACCAAAATTTCTTTTGACTTTAAAATATTTCTCAACAATCTTTGTTTGTATATGAAACTCATGTTTCGAGCGTTTGTTTGCTTGTTTCATTAAAAAAAAAAACTCGGATAGATTTTTCTTAAAGAATGATCGTAAATAGTAAATTATTCAAATGCAAACCAAAATTTGTATTCATTTTAAAATATTTCTCCACAATCTTTTTTTGGACCTAAAAGTCATGTTTCATGCGTCTGTTTGCACATTTCATATAAAAAAAACTCGGACAGATTGTTCGTAAAGAATGATAGTAAATACTAAATTATTCAAATGCATATCAAAATTTGAATCCATTTTAAAATATTTCTCCACAATCTTCTTTTGGACCAAAAACTCATGTTTCATGCGTTTGTTTGCACATTTCATATAAAAAAACTCGGATAGATTTTTCGTAAAGAATGATAGTAAATACTAAATTATTGAAATGCATATCAAAATTTGTATCCATTTTACAATATTTCTCCACAATCTTCTTTTGGACCTAAAACTCATTTTTCATGCGTTTGTTTGCACATTTCATATAAAAAAACTCGGATAGATTTTTCGTAAAGAATGATAGTAAATACTAAATTATTCAAATGCAAACAAAAATTTTAATTCATTTTAAAATATTTCTCCACAATCTTTGCTTGCCCCTAAAACAATTTTTTCGTATGTTTGTTTGCTCCTTTCATACAAAAATAACACGGTTAGATTTTTCGTAAAGAATGATGGTAAATACTAAATTTTTCAAATGCAAACCAAAATCTGTGTTCCTTTTAAAATATTTTTCGACAATGTTTGTTTGCACATAAAACTCATGTTTCGAGCGTTTGTTTGCTTGTTACATTAAAAAAAAAACTCGGATAGATTTTTCATAAAGAATGATCGTAAATACTAAATTATTCAAATGCAAACCAAAATTTGTATCCATTTTAAAATATTTCTCCACAATCTTTTGTTGGACGTAAAACACATGTATCATGCGTTTGTTTGCACATTTCATATAAAAAAACTCGGATAGATTTTTCGTAAATAATGATTGTAAATACTAAATTATTCAAATGCAAACCAAAATTTGAATTCACTTTAAAATATTTCTCTCCACAATCTTTGCTTGCCCCTAAAACTCTTGTTTCGTATGTTTGTTTGCTCCTTTCATACAAAAATGACACGGTTAGATTTTTCGTAAAGAATGATGGTAAATTTTAAATTATTCTAATGCTGACCAAAATCTGTGTTCGTTTTAAAATATTTTTCCACAATGTTTATTTGCACATAAAACTCATGTTTGGTGCGTTTGTTTGCTCGTTTCATTCAAAAAAAACTCTGATAGATTTTTCGTATAGAATGATTGGAAATACTAAATTTTTCAAACGCAAACCAAAATTTCTTTTGACTTTAAAATATTTCTCAACAATCTTTGTTTTTATATAAAACTCATGTTTCGAGCGTTTGTTTGCTTGTTTCATTAAAAAAAAGAACTAGGATAGATTTTTCTTAAAGAATGATCGTAAATAGTAAATTATTCAAATGCAAACCAAAATTTGTATTCATTTTAAAATATTTCTCCACAATCTTTTTTTTGACCTAAAAGTCATGTTTCATGCGTCTGTTTGCACATTTCATATAAAAAAAACTGGGACAGATTGTTCGTAAAGAATGATAGTAAATACTAAATTATTCAAATGCATATCAAAATTTGAATCCATTTTAAAATATTTCTCCACAATCTTCTTTTGGACCTAAAACTCATGTTTCATGCGTTTGTTTGCACATTTCATATAAAAAACTCGGATAGATTTTTCGTAAAGAATGATAGTAAATACTAAATTATTCAAATGCATATCAAAATTTGTATCCATTTTACAATATTTCTCCACAATCTTCTTTTGGACCTAAAACTCATTTTTCATGCGTTTGTTTGCACATTTCATATAAAAAAACTCGGATAGATTTTTCGTAAAGAATGATAGTAAATACTAAATTATTCAAATGCAAACAAAAATTTTAATTCATTTTAAAATATTTCTCCACAATCTTTGCTTTCCCCTAAAACAATTTTTTCGTATGTTTGTTTGCTCCTTTCATACAAAAATAACACGGTTAGATTTTTCGTAAAGAATGATGGTAAATACTAAATTTTTCAAATGCAAACCAAAATCTGTGTTCCTTTTAAAATATTTCTCAACAATCTTTGTTTTTATATAAAACTCATGTTTCGAGCGTTTGTTTGCTTGTTTCATTAAAAAAAAGAACTAGGATAGATTTTTCTTAAAGAATGATCGTAAATAGTAAATTATTCAAATGCAAACCAAAATTTGTATTCATTTTAAAATATTTCTCCACAATCTTTTTTTTGACCTAAAAGTCATGTTTCATGCGTCTGTTTGCACATTTCATATAAAAAAAACTCGGACAGATTGTTCGTAAAGAATGATAGTAAATACTAAATTATTCAAATGCATATCAAAATTTGAATCCATTTTAAAATATTTCTCCACAATCTTCTTTTGGACCTAAAACTCATGTTTCATGCGTTTGTTTGCACATTTCATATAAAAAAACTCGGATAGATTTTTCGTAAAGAATGATAGTAAATACTAAATTATTCAAATGCATATCAAAATTTGTATCCAATTTACAATATTTCTCCACAATCTTCTTTTGGACCTAAAACTCATTTTTCATGCGTTTGTTTGCACATTTCATATAAAAAAACTCGGATAGATTTTTCGTAAAGAATGATAGTAAATACTAAATTATTCAAATGCAAACAAAAATTTTAATTCATTTTAAAATATTTCTCCACAATCTTTGCTTGCCCCTAAAACAATTTTTTCGTATGTTTGTTTGCTCCTTTCATACAAAAATAACACGGTTAGATTTTTCGTAAAGAATGATGGTAAATACTAAATTTTTCAAATGCAAACCAAAATCTGTGTTCCTTTTAAAATATTTTTCGACAATGTTTGTTTGCACATAAAACTCATGTTTCGAGCGTTTGTTTGCTTGTTTCATTAAAAAAAAAACTCGGATAGATTTTTCATAAAGAATGATCGTAAATACTAAATTATTCAAATGCAAACCAAAATTTGTATTCATTTTAAAATATTTCTCCACAATCTTTTGTTGGACGTAAAACATATGTATCATGCGTATTTTTGCACATTTCATATAAAAAAAACTCGGATAGATTTTTCGTAAATAATGATAGTAAATACTAAATTATTCAAATGCATATGAAAATTTGAATCCATTTTAAAATATTTCTCCGGAATCTTCTTTTGGACCTAAAACTCATGTTTCATGCGTTTGTTTGCACATTTCATATAAAAAAACTCGGATAGATTTTTCGTAAATAATGATTGTAAATACTAAATTATTCAAATGCAAACCAAAATTTGAATTCATTTTAAAATATTTCTCCACAAACTTTGCTTGCCCCTAAATCTCTTGTTTCGTATGTTTGTTTGTTCCTTTCATACAAAAATGACACGGTCAGATTTTTCGTAAATAATGATGGTAAATTTTAAATTATTCTAATGCTGACCAAAATCTGTGTTCGTTTTAAAATATTTTTCCACAATGTTTATTTGCACATAAAACTCATGTTTGGTGCGTTTGTTTGCTCGTTTCATTCAAAAAAAACTCTGATAGATTTTTCGTATAGAATGATTGGAAATACTAAATTTTTCGAACGCAAACCAAAATTTCTTTTGACTTTAAAATATTTCTCAACAATCTTTGTTTGTATATAAAACTCATGTTTTGAGCGTTTGTTTGCTTGTTTCATTAAAAAAAAAAACTCGGATAGATTTTTCTTAAAGAATGATCGTAAATAGTAAATTATTCAAATGCAAACCAAAATTTGTATTCATTTTAAAATATTTCTCCACAATCTTTTTTTTGACCTAAAAGTCATGTTTCATGCGTCTGTTTGCACATTTCATATAAAAAAAACTCGGACAGATTGTTCGTAAAGAATGATAGTAAATACTAAATTATTCAAATGCATATCAAAATTTGAATCCATTTTAAAATATTTCTCCACAATCTTCTTTTGGACCTAAAACTCATGTTTCATGCGTTTGTTTGCACATTTCATATAAAAAAACTCGGATAGATTTTTCGTAAAGAATGATAGTAAATACTAAATTATTCAAATGCATATCAAAATTTGTATCCATTTTAGAATATTTCTCCACAATCTTCTTTTGGACCTAAAACTCATTTTTCATGCGTTTGTTTGCACATTTCATATAAAAAAACTCGGATAGATTTTTCGTAAAGAATGATAGTAAATACTAAATTATTCAAATGCAAACAAAAATTTTAATTCATTTTAAAATATTTCTCCACAATCTTTGCTTGCCCCTAAAACAATTTTTTCGTATGTTTGTTTGCTCCTTTCATACAAAAATAACACGGTTAGATTTTTCGTAAAGAATGATGGTAAATACTAAATTTTTCAAATGCAAACCAAAATCTGTGTTCCTTTTAAAATATTTTTCCACAATGTTTGTTTGCACATAAAACTCATGTTTCGAGCGTTTGTTTGCTTGTTTCATTGAAAAAAAACTCGGATAGATTTTTCATAAAGAATGATCGTAAATACTAAATTATTCAAATGCAAACCAAAATTTGTATTCATTTTAAAATATTTCTCCACAATCTTTTGTTGGACGTAAAACACATGTATCATGCGTTTGTTTGCACATTTCATATAAAAAAACTCGGATAGATTTTTCGTAAATAATGATTGTAAATACTAAATTATTCAAATGCAAACCAAAATTTGAATTCATTTTAAAATATTTCTCCACAATCTTTGCTTGCCCTTAAAACTCTTGTTTCGTATGTTTGTTTGCTCCTTTCATACAAAAATGACACGGTTAGATTTTTCGTAAAGAATGATGGTAAATTTTAAATTATTCTAATGCTGACCAAAATCTGTGTTCGTTTTAAAATATTTTTCCACAATGTTTATTTGCACATAAAACTCATGTTTGGTGCGTTTGTTTGCTCGTTTCATTCAAAAAAAACTCTGATAGATTTTTCGTATAGAATGATTGGAAATACTAAATTTTTCAAACGCAAACCAAAATTTCTTTTGACTTTAAAATATTTCTCAACAATCTTTGTTTTTATATAAAACTCATGTTTCGAGCGTTTGTTTGCTTGTTTCATTAAAAAAAAAACTCGGATAGATTTTTCTTAAAGAATGATCGTAAATAGTAAATTATTCAAATGCAAACCAAAATTTGTATTCATTTTAAAATATTTCTCCACAATCTTTTTTTGGACCTAAAAGTCATGTTTCATGCGTCTGTTTGCACATTTCATATAAAAAAAACTCGGACAGATTGTTCGTAAAGAATGATAGTAAATACTAAATTATTCAAATGCATATCAAAATTTGAATCCATTTTAAAATATTTCTCCACAATCTTCTTTTGGACCTAAAACTCATGTTTCATGCGTTTGTTTGCACATTTCATATAAAAAAACTCGGATAGATTTTTCGTAAAGAATGATTGTAAATACTAAATTATTCAAATGCATATCAAAATTTGTATCCATTTTACAATATTTCTCCACAATCTTCTTTTGGACCTAAAACTCATTTTTCATGCGTTTGTTTGCACATTTCATATAAAAAAACTCGGATAGATTTTTCGTAAAGAATGATAGTAAATACTAAATTATTCAAATGCAAACAAAAATTTTAATTCATTTTAAAATATTTCTCCACAATCTTTGCTTGCCCCTAAAACAATTTTTTCGTATGTTTGTTTGCTCCTTTCATACAAAAATAACACGGTTAGATTTTTCGTAAAGAATGATGGTAAATACTAAATTTTTCAAATGCAAACCAAAATCTGTGTTCCTTTTAAAATATTTTTCGACAATGTTTGTTTGCACATAAAACTCATGTTTCGAGCGTTTGTTTGCTTGTTTCATTAAAAAAAAAACTCGGATAGATTTTTCATAAAGAATGATCGTAAATACTAAATTATTCAAATGCAAACCAAAATTTGTATTCATTTTGAAATATTTCACCACAATCTTTTTTTGGACATAAAAGTCATGTTTCATGCGTTTGTTTGCACATTTCATATAAAAAAAACTCGGATAGATTTTTCGTAAAGAATGATAGTAAATACTAAATTATTGAAATGCATATCAAAATTTGAATCCATTTTAAAATATTTCTCCACAATCTTCTTTTGGACCTAAAACACATGTTTCATGCGTTTGTTTGCACATTTCATATAAAAAAACTCAGATGGTTTTTTCGTAAAGAATGATAGTAAATACTAAATTTTTCAAACACAAAGCAAAATTTCTTTTCACTTTAAAATATTTCTCAACAATCTTTGTCTGTATATAAAACTCATGTTTCGAGCGTTTGTTTGCTTGTTTCATTACAAAAAAAAAACTCGGATAGATTTTTCGGAAAAAATGATCGTAAATAGTAAATTATTCAAATGCAAACCAAAATTTGTATTCATTTTAAAATATTTCTCCACAATCTTTTTTTGGACCTAAAAGTCATGTTTCATGCGTTTGTTTGCACATTTCATATAAAAAAAACTCGGATAGATTTTTCGTAAAGAATGATAGTAAATACTAAATTATTGAAATGCATATCAAAATTTGAATCCATTTTAAAATATTTCTCCACAATCTTCTTTTGGACCTAAAACACATGTTTCATGCGTTTGTTTTCACATTTCATATAAAAAAACTCAGATGGTTTTTCGTAAAGAATGATAGTAAATACTAAATTTTTCAAACACAAAGCAAAATTTCTTTTCACTTTAAAATATTTCTCAACAATCTTTGTTTGTATATAAAACTCATGTTTCGAGCGATTGTTTGCTTGTTTCATTACAAAAAAAAAACTCGGATAGATTTTTCGTAAAGAATGATCGTAAATAGTAAATTATTCAAATGCAAACCAAAATTTGTATTCATTTTAAAATATTTCTCCACAATCTTTTTTTGGACCTAAAAGTCATGTTTCATGCGTTTGTTTGCACATTTCATATAAAAAAAACTCGGATAGATTTTTCGTCAAGAATGATTGTAAATACTAAATTATTCAAATGCAAACAAAAATTTTAATTCATTTTAAAATATTTCTCCACAATCTTTGCTTGTCCCTAATACACTTTTTTCGTATGTTCGTTTGCTTCTTTCATACAAAAATAACACGGTTAGATTTTTCGTAAAGAATGATGGTAAATACTAAATTATTCAAATGCAAACCAAAATCTGTGTTCATTTTAAAATATTTTTCCACAATGTTTGTTTGCACATAAAACTCATGTTTCGTGCGTTTCTTTGCTCGTTACATTCAAAAAAAACTCTGATAGAGTTTTCGTAAAGAATGATTGGAAATACTAAATTTTTCAAACACAAACCAAAATTTCTTTTCACTTTAAAATATTTCTCAACAATGTTTGTTTGTATATAAAACACATGTTTCGAGCGTTTGTTTGCTTGTTTCATTAAAAAAAAAACTCGGATAAATTTTTCGTAAAGAATGATCGTAAATAGTAAATTATTTAAATGCAAACCAAAATTTGTATTCATTTTGAAATATTTCTCCACAATCTTTTTTTGGACCTAAAAGTCATGCTTCATGCGTTTGTTTGCACATTTCAAATAAAAAAAACTCGGATAGATTTTTCGTAAAGAATGATAGTAAATACTAAATTATTCAAATGCATATCAAAATTTGTATCCATTTTAAAATATTTCTCCACAATCTTTGCTTGCCCGTAATACACTTTTTTCGTATGTTCGTTTGCTTCTTTCATACAAAAATAACACGGTTAGATTTTTCGTAAAGAATGATGGTAAATACTAAATTATTCAAAAGCAAACCAAAATCTGTGTTCATTTTAACATATTTTTCCACAATGTTTGTTTGCCCATAAAACTCATGTTTCGTGCGTTTGTTTGCTCGTCACATTCAAAAAAAACTCTGATAGATTTTTCGTAAAGAATGATTGGAAATACTAAATTTTTCAAACACAAACCAAAATTTCTTTTCACTTTAAAATAATTCTCAACAATCTTTGTTTGTATATAAAACTCATGTTTCGAGCGTTTGTTTGCTTGTTTCATTAAAAAAAAACCTCGCATAAATTTTTCGTAAAGAATGATCGTAAATAGTAAGTTATTCAAATGCAAACCAAAATTTGTATTCATTTTAAAATATTTCTCCACAATCTTTTTTTGGACCTAAAAGTCATGCTTCATGCGTTTGTTTGCACATTTCATATAAAAAAAACTCGGATAGATTTTTCGTAAAGAATGATAGTAAATACTAAATGATTCAAATGCATATCAAAATTTGTATCCATTTTAAAATATTTCTCCACAATCTTCTTTTGGACCTAAAACTCATGTTTCATGGGTTTGTTTGCACATTTCATATAAAAAAACTCGGATAGATTTTTCGTAAAGAATGATAGTAAATACTAAATTATTCAAATGCAAACAAAAATTTTAATTCATTTTAAAATATTTCTCCACAATCTTTGCTTGCCCCTAATACACTTTTTTCGTATGTTCGTTTGCTTCTTTCATACAAAAATAACACGGTTAGATTTTTCGTAAAGAATGATGGTAAATACTAAATTATTCAAATGCAAACCAAAATCTGTGTTCATTTTAAAATATTTTTCCACAATGTTTGTTTGCACATAAAACTCATGTTTCGTGCGTTTCTTTGCTCGTTACATTCAAAAAAAACTCTGATAGAGTTTTCGTAAAGAATGATTGGAAATACTAAATTTTTCAAACACAAACCAAAATTTCTTTTCACTTTAAAATATTTCTCAACAATGTTTGTTTGTATATAAAACACATGTTTCGAGCGTTTGTTTGCTTGTTTCATTAAAAAAAAAACTCGGATAAATTTTTCGTAAAGAATGATCGTAAATTGTAAATTATTTAAATGCAAACCAAAATTTGTATTCATTTTGAAATATTTCTCCACAATCTTTTTTTGGACCTAAAAGTCATGCTTCATGCGTTTGTTTGCACATTTCAAATAAAAAAAACTCGGATAGATTTTTCGTAAAGAATGATAGTAAATACTAAATTATTCAAATGCATATCAAAATTTGTATCCATTTTAAAATATTTCTCCACAATCTTTGCTTGCCCGTAATACACTTTTTTCGTATGTTCGTTTGCTTCTTTCATACAAAAATAACACGGTTAGATTTTACGTAAAGAATGATGGTAAATACTAAATTATTCAAAAGCAAACCAAAATCTGTGTTCATTTTAACATATTTTTCCACACTGTTTGTTTGCCCATAAAACTCATGTTTCGTGCGTTTGTTTGCTCGTCATATTCAAAAAAAACTCTGATAGATTTTTCGTAAAGAATGATTGGAAATACTAAATTTTTCAAACACAAACCAAAATTTTCTTTTCACTTTAAAATAATTCTCAACAATCTTTGTTTGTATATAAAACTCATGTTTCGAGCGTTTGTTTGCTCGTTTCATTAAAAAAAAACCTCGCATAAATTTTTCGTAAAGAATGATCGTAAATAGTAAATTATTCAAATGCAAACCAAAATTTGTATTCATTTTAAAATATTTCTCCACAATCTTTTTTTGGACCTAAAAGTCATGCTTCATGCGTTTGTTTGCACATTTCATATAAAAAAAACTCGGATAGATTTTTCGTAAAGAATGATAGTAAATACTAAATGATTCAAATGCATATCAAAATTTGTATCCATTTTAAAATATTTCTCCACAATCTTCTTTTGGACCTAAAACTCATGTTTCATGCGTTTGTTTGCACATTTCATATAAAAAAACTCGGATAGATTTTTCGTAAAGAATGATAGTAAATACTAAATTATTCAAATGCAAACAAAAATTTTAATTCATTTTAAAATATTTCTCCACAATCTTTGCTTGCCCCTAATACACTTTTTTCGTATGTTCGTTTGCTTCTTTCATACAAAAATAACACGGTTAGATTTTTCGTAAAGAATGATGGTAAATACTAAATTATTCAAATGCAAACCAAAATCTGTGTTCATTTTAAAATATTTTTCCACAATGTTTGTTTGCACATAAAAGTCATGTTTCGTGCGTTTGTTTGCTCGTTACATTCAAAAAAAACTCTGATAGATTTTTCGTAAAGAATGATTGGAAATACTAAATTTTTCAAACACAAACCAAAATTTCTTTTCACTTTAAAATATTTCTCAACAATCTTTGTTTGTATATAAAACTCATGTTTCGAGCGTTTGTTTGCTTGTTTCATTAAAAAAAAAACTCGGATAAATTTTTCGTAAAGAATGCTCGTAAATAGTAAATTATTCAAATGCAAACCAAAATTTGTATTCATTTTAAAATATTTCTCCACAATCTTTTTTTGGACCTAAAAGTCATGCTTCATGCGTTTGTTTGCACATTTCATATAAAAAAAACTCGGATAGATTTTTCGTAAATAATGATAGTAAATACTAAATTATTCAAATCCATATAAAAATTTGTATCCATTTAAAAATATTTCTCCACAATCTTCTTTTGGACCTAAAACTCATGTTTCATGCGTTTGTTTGCACATTTCATATAAAAAAACTCGGATAGATTTTTCGTAAAGAATGATAGTAAATACTAAATTATTCAAATGCAAAAAAAAATTTTAATTCATTTTAAAATATTTCTCCACAATCTTTGCTTGCCCCTAAAACAATTTTTTCGTATGTTTGTTTGCTCCTTTCATACAAAAATAAGACGGTTAGATTTTTCGTAAAGAATGTTGGTAAATACTAAATTATTCAAATGCAAACCAAAATCTGTGTTCATTTTAAAATATTTTTCCACAATGTTTGTTTGCACATAAAACTCATGTTTCGTGCGTTTGTTTGCTCGTTACATTCAAAAAAAACTTTGATAGATTTTTCGTAAAGAATGATTGGAAATACTAAATTTTTCAAACACAAACCAAAATTTCTTTTCACTTTAAAATATTTCTCGACAATCTTTGTTTGTATATAAAACTCATGTTTCGAGCGTTTGTTTGCTTGTTTCATTAAAAAAAAAACTCGGATAAATTTTTCGTAAAGAATGATCGTAAATAGTAAATTATTCAAATGCAAACCAAAATTTGTACTCATTTTAAAATATTTCTCCACAATCTTTTTTTGGACCTAAAAGTCATGCTTCCTGCGTTTGTTTGCACATTTCATATAAAAAAAACTCGGATAGATTTTTCGTAAATAATGATAGTAAATACTAAATTATTCAAATGCATATAAAAATTTGTATCCATTTTAAAATATTTCTCCACAATCTTCTTTTGGACCTAAAACTCATGTTTCATGCGTTTGTTTGCACCTTTCATATAAAAAAACTCGGATAGATTTTTCGTAAAGAATGATAGTAAATACTAAATTATTCAAATGCAAACAAAAATTTTAATTCATTTTAAAATATTTCTCCACAATCTTTGCTTGCCCCTAAAACAATTTTTTCGTATGTTTGTTTGCTCCTTTCATACAAAAATAAGACGGTTAGATTTTTCGTAAAGAATGATGGTAAATACTAAATTATTCAAATGTAAACCAAAATATGTGTTCCTTTTAAAATATTTTTCCACAATGTTTGTTTGCACATAAAACTCATGTTTCGAGCGTTTGTTTGCTTGTTTCATTAAAAAAAAAACTCGGATAGATTTTTCATAAAGAATGATCGTAAATACTAAATTATTCAAATGCAAACCAAAATTTGTATTCATTTTAAAATATTTCTCCACAATCTTTTGTTGGACGTAAAACACATGTATCATGCGTTTGTTTGCACATTTCAAATAAAAAAACTCGGATAGATTTTTCGTAAAGAATGATTGTAAATACTAAATTATTCAAATGCAAACCAAAATTTGAATTCATTTTAAAATATTTCTCCACAATCTTTGCTTGCCCCTAAAACTCTTGTTTCGTATGTTTGTTTGCTCCTTTCATACAAAAATGACACGGTTAGATTTTTCGTAAAGAATGATGGTAAATTTTAAATTATTCTAATGCTGACCAAAATCTGTGTTCATTTTAAAATATTTTTCCACAATGTTTATTTGCACATAAAACTCATGTTTCGTGCGTTTGTTTGCTCGTTTCATTGAAAAAAAACTCTGATAGATTTTTCGTATAGAATGATTGGAAATACTAAATTTTTCAAACGCAAACCAAAATTTCTTTTGACTTTAAAATATTTCTCAACAATCTTTGTTTGTATATAAAACTCATGTTTCGAGCGTTTGTTTGCTTGTTTAATTAAAAAAAAAAAACTCGGACAGATTTTTCTTAAAGAATGATCGTAAATAGTAAATTATTCAAATGCAGACCAAAATTTGTATTCATTTTAAAATATTTCTCCACAATCTTTTTTTGGACCTAAAAGTCATGTTTCATGCGTTTGTTTGCACATTTCATATAAAAAAAATTCGGATAGATTTTTCGTAAAGAATGATAGTAAATACTAAATTATTCAAATGTATATCAAAATTTGAATCCATTTTAAAATATTTGTCCACAATCTTCTTTTGGACCTAAAACTCATGTTTCATGGGTTTGTTTGCCCATTTCATATAAAAAAAACTCGGATAGATTGTTCGTAAAGAATGATAGTAAATACTAAATTATTCAAATGCATGTCAAAATTTGAATCCATTTTAAAATATTTCTCCACAATCTTCTTTTGGACCTAAAACTCATGTTTCATGCGTTTGTTTGCACATCTCGTATAAAAAAACTCGGATAGATTTTTCGTAAAGAATGATAGTAAATACTAAATTATTCAAATGCAAAGAAAAATTTTAATTCATTTTAAAATATTTCTCCACAATCTTTGCTTGCCCCTAATACACTTTTTTCGTATGTTCATTTGCTTCTTTCATACAAAAATAACACGGTTAGATTTTTCGTAAAGAATGATGGTAAATACTAAATTATTAAAATGCAAACCATAATCCTTGTTCATTTTAAAATATTTTTCCACAATGTTTGTTTGCACATAAAACTCATGTTTCGTGCGTTTGTTTGTTTGCTCGTTACATTCAAAAAAAACTCTGATAGATTTTTCGTAAAGAATGATTGGAAATACTAAATTTTTCAAACACAAACCAAAATTTCTTTTCACTTTAAAATATTTCTCAACAATCTTTGTTTGTATATAAAACACATGTTTCGAGCGTTTGTCTGCTTGTTTCATTAAAAAAAAAACTCGGATAAATTTTTCGTAAAGAATGATCGTAAATAGTAAATTATTCAAATGCAGACCAAAATTTGTATTCATTTTAAAATATTTCTCCACAATCTTTTTTTGGACCTAAAAGTCATGCTTCATGCGTTTATTTGCACATTTCATATAAAAAAAACTCGGATAGATTTTTCGTAAAGAATGATAGTAAATACTAAATTATTCAAATGCATATCAAAATTTGTATCCATTTTAAAATATTTCTCCACAATCTTCTTTTGGACCTAAAACTCATGTTTCATGCGTTTGTTTGCACATTTCATATAAAAAGACTCGGATAGATTCTCCACAATCTTTGCTTGCCCCTAATACACTTTTTTCGTATGTTCGTTTGCTTCTTTCATACAAAAATAACACGGTTAGATTTTTCGTAAAGAATGATGGTAAATACTAAATTATTCAAAAGCAAACCAAAATCTGTGTTCATTTTAAAATATTTTTCCACAATGTTTGTTTGCACATAAAACTCATGTTTCGTGCGTTTGTTTGCTCGTTACATTCAAAAAAAACTCTGATAGATTTTTCGTAAAGAATGATTGGAAATACTAAATTTTTCAAACACAAACAAAAATTTCTTTTCACTTTAAAATATTTCTCAACAATCTTTTTTTGTATATAAAACTCATGTGTCGAGCGTTTGTTTGCTTGTTTCATTAAAAAAAAACCTCGGATAAATTTTTCGTAAAGAATGATCGTAAATAGTAAATTATTCAAATGCAAACCAAAATTTGTTTTCATTTTAAAATATTTCTCCACAATTTTTTTTGGACCTAAAAGTCATGCTTCATGCGTTTTTTTGCACATTTCATATAAAAAAAACTCGGATAGATTTTTCGTAAAGAATGATAGTAAATACTAAATTATTCAAATGCATATCAAAATTTGTATCCATTTTAAAATATTTCTCCACAATCTTCTTTTGGACCTAAAACTCATGTTTCATGCGTTTGTTTGCACATCTCGTATAAAAAAACTCGGATAGATTTTTCGTAAAGAATGATAGTAAATACTAAATTATTCAAATGCAAACAAAAATTTTAATTCATTTTAAAATATTTCTCCACAATCTTTGTTTGTATATAAAACTCATGTTTCGAGCGTTTGTTTGCTTGTTTCATTAAAAAAAAACCTCGGATAAATTTTTCGTAAAGAATGATCGTAAATAGTAAATTATTCAAATGCAAACCAAAATTTGTATTCATTTTAAAATATTTCTCCACAATCTTTTTTTGGACCTAAAAGTCATGCTTCATGCGTTTGTTTGCACACTTCATATAAAAAAACTCGGATAGATTTTTCGTAAAGAATGACAGTAAATACTAAATTATTCAAATGCATATCAAAATTTGTATCCATTTTAAAATATTTCTCCACAATCTTTTTTTGGACCTAAAAGTCATGTTTCATGCGTTTGTTTGCACATTTCATATAAAAAAAACTCGGATAGATTTTTCGTAAAGAATGATAGTAAATACTAAATTATTCAAATGTATATCAAAATTTGAATCCATTTTAAAATATTTCTCCACAATCTTCTTTTGGACCTAAAACTCATGTTTCATGCGTTTGTTTGCACATTTCATATAAAAAAAACTCGGATAGATTGTTCATAAAGAATGATAGTAAATACTAAATTATTCAAATGCATATCAAAATTTGAATCCATTTTAAAATATTTCTCCAGAATCTTCTTTTGGACCTAAAACTCATGTTTCATGCGTTTGTTTGCACATCTCGTATAAAAAAACTCGGATAGATTTTTCGTAAAGAATGATAGTAAATACTAAATTATTCAAATGCAAACAAAAATTTTAATTCATTTTAAAATATTTCTGCACAATCTTTGCTTGCCCCTAATACACTTTTTTCGTATGTTCGTTTGCTTCTTTCATACAAAAATAACACGGTTAGATTTTTCGTAAAGAATGATGGTAAATACTAAATTATTAAAATGCAAACCAAAATCTTTGTTCATTTTAAAATATTTTTCCACAATGTTTGTTTGCACATAAAACTCATGTTTCGTGCGTTTGTTTGCTCGTTACATTCAAAAAAAACTCTGATAGATTTTTCGTAAAGAATGATTGGAAATACTAAATTTTTCAAACACAAACCAAAATTTCTTTTCACTTTAAAATATTTCTCAACAATCTTTGTTTGTATATAAAACACATGTTTCGAGCGTTTGTCTGCTTGTTTCATTAAAAAAAAAACTCGGATAAATTTTTCGTAAAGAATGATCGTAAATAGTAAATTATTCAAATGCAGACCAAAATTTGTATTCATTTTAAAATATTTCTCCACAATCTTTTTTTGGACCTAAAAGTCAGGCTTCATGCGTTTGTTTGCACATTTCATATAAAAAAAACTCGGATAGATTTTTCGTGAAGAATGATAGTAAATACTAAATTATTCAAATGCATATCAAAATTTGTATCCATTTTAAAATATTTCTCCACAATCTTCTTTAGGACCTAAAACTCATGTTTCGTGCGTTTGTTTGCACATTTCATATAAAAAGACTCGGATAGATTCTCCACAATCTTTGCTTGCCCCTAATACACTTTTTTCGTATGTTCGTTTGCTTCTTTCATACAAAAATAACACGGTTAGATTTTTCGTAAAGAATGATGGTAAATACTAAATTATTCAAAAGCAAACCAAAATCTGTGTTCATTTTAAAATATTTTTCCACAATGTTTGTTTGCACATAAAACTCATGTTTGGTGCGTTTGTCTGCTCGTTACATTCAAAAAAAACTCTGATAGATTTTTCGTAAAGAATGATTGGAAATACTAAATTTTTCAAACACAAACAAAAATTTCTTTTCACTTTAAAATATTTCTCAACAATCTTTGTTTGTATATAAAACTCATGTTTCGAGCGTTTGTTTGCTTGTTTCATTAAAAAAAAACCTCGGATAAATTTTTCGTAAAGAATGATCGTAAATAGTAAATTATTCAAATGCAAACCAATATTTGTATTCATTTTAAAATATTTCTCCACAATCTTTTTTTGGACCTAAAAGTCATGCTTCGTGCGTTTGTTTGCACATTTCATATAAAAAAAACTCGGATAGATTTTTCATAAAGAATGATAGTAAATACTAAATTATTCAATTGCATTTCAAAATTTGTATCCATTTTAAAATATTTCTCCACAATCTTCTTTTGGACCTAAAACTCATGTTTCATGCGTTTGTTTGCACATTTCATATAAAAACACTCGGATAGATTTTTTGTAAAGAATGATAGTAAATACAAAATTATTCAAATGCAAACAAAAATTTTAATTCATTTTAAAATATTTCTCCACAATCTTTGCTTGCCCCTAATACACGTTTTTCGTATGTTCGTTTGCTTCTTTCATACAAAAACAACACGGTTAGATTTTTCGTAAAGAATGAAGGTAAATACTAAATTATTCAAATGCAGACCAAAATCTGTGTTCATTTTAAAATATTTTTCCACAATGTTTGTTTGCACATAAAACTCATGTTTCGTGCGTTTGTTTGCTCGTTACATTCAAAAAAAACTCTGATAGATTTTTCGTAAAGAATGATTGGAAATACTAAATTTTTCAAACACAAACCAAAATTTCTTTTCACTTTAAAATATTTCTCAACAATCTTTGTTTGTATATAAAACTCATGTTTCGAGCGTTTGTTTGCTTGTTTCATTAAAAAAAAAACTCGGATAAATTTTTCGTAAAGAATGATCGTAAATAGTAAATTATTCAAATGCAAACCAAAATTTGTATTCATTTTAAAATATTTCTCCACAATCTTTTTTTGGACCTAAAAGTCATGCTTCATGCGTTTCTTTGCACATTTCATATAAAAAAAACTCGGATAGATTTTACGTAAATAATGATAGTAAATATTAAATTATTCAAATGCATATCAAAATTTGTATCTATTTTAAAATATTTCTCCACAATCTTCTTTTGGACCTAAAACTCATGTTTCATGCGTTTGTTTGCACATTTCATATAAAAAAACTCGGATTGATTTTTCGTAAAGAATGATAGTAAATACTAAATTATTCAAATGCAAACAAAAATTTTAATTCATTTTAAAATATTTCTCCACAATCTTTCCTTGCCCCTAATACACTTTTTTCGTATGTTCGTTTGCTTCTTTCATACAAAAATAACACGGTTAGATTTTTCGTAGAGAATGATGGTAAATACTAAATTATTCAAATGCAAACCAAAATCTGTGTTCATTTTAAAATATTTTTCCACAATGTTTGTTTGCACATAAAACTCATGTTTCGTGCGTTTGTTTGCTCGTTACATTCAAAAAAAACTCTGATAGATTTTTCGTAAAGAATGATTGGAAATACTAAATTTTTCAAACACAAACCAAAATTTCTTTTCACTTTAAAATATTTCTCAACAATCTTTGTTTGTATATAAAACTCATGTTTCGAGCGTTTGTTTGCTTGTTTCATTAAAAAAAAAACTCGGATAGATTTTTCGTAAAGAATGATAGTAAATAGTAAATTATTCAAATGCAAACCAAAATTTGTATTCATTTTAAAATATTTCTCCAGAATCTTTTTTTCGACCTAAAATTCATGTTTCATGCGTTTGTTTGCACATTTCATATAAAAAAACTCGGATAGATTTTCGTAAAGCATGATAGTAAATACTAAATTATTCAAATGCATATCAAAATTTGTGTCCATTTTAAAATATTTCTCCACAATCTTCTTTTGGACCTAAAACTCATGTTTCATGCGTTTGTTTGCACATTTCATATAAAAAAAACTCGGATAGATTTTTCGTAAAGAATGATAGTAAATACTAAATTATTCAAATGCAAACAAAAATTTTAATTCATTTTAAAATATTTCTCCACAATCTTTGCTTGCCCCTAAAACACTTTTTTCGTATGTTCGTTTGCTTCTTTCATACAAAAATAACACGGTCAGATTTTTCGTAGAGAATGATGGTAAATACTAAATTATTCAAATGGAAACCAAAATCTCGGTTCATTTCAAAATATTTTTCCACAATGTTTGTTTGCACATAAAACTGATGTTTCGTGCGTTTGTTTGCTCGTTACATTCAAAAAAAACTCTGATAGATTTTTCATAAACAATGATTGGAAATACTAAAATTTTCAAACACAAACCAAAATTTCTTTTCACTTTAAAATATTTCTCAACAATCTTTGTTTGTATATAAAACTCATGTTTCGAGCGTTTGTTTGCTTGTTTCATTAAAAAAAAAACTCGGACAGATTTTTCGTAAAGAATGATCGTAAATAGTAAATTATTCAAATGCAGACCAAAATTTGTATTCATTTTAAAATATTTCTCCACAATCTTTTTTTGGACCTAAAAGTCATGTTTCATGCGTTTGTCTGCACATTTCATACAAAAAAAAACTCGGATAGATTTTTCGTAAAGAATGATAGTAAATACTAAATTATTCAAATGCATATCAAAATTTGTATCCATTGGAAAATATTTCTCCACAATCTTCTTTTGGACCTAAAACTCATGTTTCATGCGTTTGTTTGCACATTTCATATAAAAAAACTCGGATAGATTTTTCGTAAAGAATGATAGTAAAGACTAAATTATTCAAATGCAAACAAAAATTTTAATTCATTTTAAAATATTTCTCCACAATGTTTGCTTGCCCCTAAAATACTTTTTTCGTATGTTCGTTTGCTTCTTTCATACAAAAATAACACGGTTAGATTTTTCATAAAGAATGATCGTAAATAATAAATTATTCAAATGCAAACAAAAATTTGTATTCATTTTAAAATATTTCTCCACAATCTTTTTTTCGACCTAAAAGTCATGTTTCATGCGTTTGTTTGCACATTTCATATAAAAAAACTCGGATAGATTTTTCGTAAAGAATGATAGTAAATACTAAATTATTCAAACGCAAACAAAAATTTTAATTCATTTTAAAATATTTCTCCACAATCTTTGCTTGCCCCTAAAACACTTTTTTCGGATGTTCGTTTGCTTCTTTCATACAAAAATAACACGGTTAGATTTTTCGTAAAGAATGATGGTAAATACTAAATTATTCAAATGGAAACCAAAATCTGTGTTCATTTTAAAATATTTTTCCACAATGTTTGTTAACACATAAAACTCATGTTTCGTGCGTTTGTTTGCTCGTTACATTCAAAAAAAACTCTGATAGATTTTTAGTAAAGAATGATTGGAAATACTAAAATTTTCAAACAGAAACCAAAATTTCTTTTCACTTTAAAATATTTCACAACAATCTTTGTTTGTTTATAAAACTCATGTTTCGAGCGTTTGTTTGCTTGTTTCATTAAAAAAAAAAAACTCGGATAGATTTTTCGTAAAGAATGATCGTAAATAGTAAATTATTCAAATGCAAACAAAAATTTGTATTCATTTTAAAATATTTCTCCACAATCTTTTTTTGGACCTAAAAGTCATGTTTCATGCGTTTGTTTGCACATTTCATATAAAAAAAACTCGAATAGATTTTTCGTAAAGAATGATAGTAAATACTAAATTATTAAAATGCATATCAAAATTTGTATCCATTTTAAAATATTTCTCCACAATCTTTGCTTGCCCCTAAAACACTTTTTTCGTATGTTTGTTTGCTTCTTTCATACAAAAATAACACGGTTGGATTTTTCGTAAAGAATGATGGTAAATACTAAATTTTTCAAATGCAAACCAAAATCTGTGTTCATTTTAAAATATTTATCCACAATGTTTGTTTGCACATAAAACTCATGTTTCGTGCGTTTGTTTGGTCGTTTCATTCAAAAAAAACTCTGATAGATTTGTCGTAAAGAATGATTGGAAATACTAAAATTTTCAAACACAAACGAAAATTTCTTTTCACTTTAAAATATTTCTCAACAATCTTTGTTTGTATACAAAACTCATGTTTCGACCATTTGTTTGCTTGTTTCATTAAAAAAAAAAAAACTTGGAAGATTTTTCGTAAAGAATGATCGTAAATAGTAAATTATTCAAATGCAAACCAAAATTTGTATTCATTTTAAAATATTTCTCCACAATCTTTTTTTGGACCTAAAAGTCATGTTTCATGCGTTTGTTTGCACATTTCATATAAAAAAAAATCGGATAGATTTTTCGTAAAGAATGATAGTAAATACTAAATTATTCAAATGCATATCAAAATTTGTATCCATTTTAAAATATTTCTCCACAATCTTCTTTTGGACCTAAAACTCATGTTTCATGCGTTTGTTTGCACATTTCATATAAAAAAACTCGGATAGATTTTTCGTAAAGAATGATAGTAAATACTAAATTATTCAAATGCAAACAAAAATTTTAATTCATTTTAAAATATTTCTCCACAATCTTTGCTTGTCCCTAAAACACTTTTTTCGTATGTTCGTTTGCTTCTTTCATACAAAAATAACACGGTTAGATTTTTCGTAGAGAATGATGGTAAATACTAAATTATTCAAATGGAAACCAAAATCTGTGTTCATTTCAAAATATTTTTCCACAATGTTTGTTTGCACATAAAACTCATGTTTCGTGCGTTTGTTTGCTTGTTTCATTAAAAAAAAAATGCTTGGAAATACTAAATTTTTCAAACACAAACCAAAATTTCTTTTCACTTTAAAATATTTCTCAACAATCTTTGTTTGTATATAAAACTCATGTTTCGAGCGTTTGTTTGCTTGTTTCATTAAAAAAAAAAACACGGACAGATTTTTCGTAAAGAATGATCGTAAATAGTAAATTATTCAAATGCAAACCAAAATTTGTATTCATTTCAAAATATTTCTGCACAATCTTTTTTTGGACCTAAAACTCATGTTTCATGCGTTTGTTTGCACATTTCATATAAAAAAACTCGGATAGATTTTTCGTAAAGAATGATAGTAAATACTAAATTATTCAAATGCAAACAAAAATTTTAATTCATTTTAAAATATTTCTCCAAAATCTTTGCTTGCCCCTAAAACACTTTTTTCATATGTTCGTTTGCTTCTTTCATACAAAAATAACACGGTTGGATTTTTCGTAAAGAACGATCGTAAATACTAAATTATTCAAATGCAAACCAAAATCTGTGTTCCTTTTAAAATATTTTTCCACAATGTTTGTTTGCACATAAAACTCATGGTTCGAGCGTTTGTTTGTTTGTTTCATTAAAAAAAAAATCGGATAGATTTTTCGTAAAGAATGATCGTAAATACTAAATTATTCAAATGCAAACCAAAATTTGTATCCATTTTTAAATATTTCTCCACAATCTTTTTTTGGACCTAAAACTCATGTTTCATGCGTTTGTTTGCACATTTCATATAAAAAAACTCGGATAGATTTTTCGTAGAGAATGATAGTAAATACTAAATTATTCAAATGCAAACAAAAATTTTAATTCATTTTAAAATATTTCTCCACAATCTTTGCTTGCCCCAAAAACACTTTTTTCGTATGTTTGTTTGCTTCTTTTATGCAAAAATAACACGGTTAGATTTTTCGTAAAGAATGATGGTAAATACTAAATTATTCTAATGCTGACCAAAATCTGTGTTCATTTTAAAATATTTTTCCACAATGTTTGTTTGCACATAAAACTCATGCTTCGTTCGTTTGTTTGCTCGTTTCATTCAAAAAGATACTCTGATAGATTTTTCGTAAAGAATTATTGGAAATACTAAATTTTTCAAACACAAACCAAAAACTTCTTTTCACTTTAAAATATTTCTCAACAATCTTTGTTTGTATATAAAACTCATGTTTCGAGCGTTTGTTTGCTTGTTTAATTAAAAAAAAAAAACTCGGATAGATTTTACGTAAAGAATGATCGTAAATAGTAAATTATTCAAATGCAAACCAAAATTTGTATTCATTTTAAAATATTTCTCCACAGTCGTTTTTTGGACCTAAAAGTCATGTTTCATGCGTTTGTTTGCACATTTCATATAAAAAAGTCTCGGATAGATTTTTCGTAAATAATGATAGTAAATACTAAATTATTCAAATGCATACCAAAATTTGTATCCATTTTACAATATTTCTCCACAATCTTCTTTTGGATCTAAAAATCATGTTTCATGCGTTTGTTTGCACATTTCATATAAAAAAACTCGGATAGATTTTTCGTAATGAATGATAGTAAATACTAAATTATGCAAATGCAAACAAAAATTGTAATTCATTTTAAAATATTTCTCCACAATCTTTGCTTGCCCCTCAAACACTTTTTTCGTATGTTTGTTTGCTCCTTTCATACAAAAATAACACGGTTGGATTTTTCGTAAAGAACGATCGTAAATACTAAATTATTCAAATGCAAACCAAAATCTGTGTTACTTTTAAAATATTTTTCCACAATGTTTGTTTGCACATAATACTCATGTTTCGAGCGTTTGTTTGCTTGTTTCATTAAAAAAAAAATCGGATAGATTTTTCATAAAGAATGATCGTAAATACTAAATTATTCAAATGCAAACCAAAATTTGTATCCATTTTAAAATATTTCTCCACAATCTTTTTTTGGACCTAAAACTCATGTTTCATGCGTTTGTTTGCACATTTCATATAAAAAAACTCGGATAGATTTTACGTAAAGAATGATTGTAAATGCTAAATTATTCAAATGCAAACAAAAATTTGAATTCATTTTAAAATATTTTCCACAATCTTTACTTGCCCCTAAAACTCTTGTTTCGTATGTTTGTTTGCTCCTTTCATACAAAAATAACACGGTTAGATTTTTCGTAAAGAATGATGGTAAATACAAAATTATTCTAATGCTGACCAAAATCTGTGTTCATTTTAAAATATTTTTCCTCAATGTTTGTTTGCACATAAAACTCATGTTTCGTGCGTTTGTTTGCTCATTTCATTCAAAAAAAACTCTGATAAATGTTTCGTAAAGAATGATTGGAAATACTAAATTTTTCAAACGCAAACCAAATTTTCTTTTCACTTTAAAATATTTCTCAACAATCTTTGTTTGTATATAAAACTCATGTTTCGAGCGTTTGTTTGCATGTTTCATTCAAAAAAAAAACTCGGATAGATTTTTCTTAAAGAATGATCGTAAATAGTAAATAATTCAAATGCAAACCAAAATTTGTATTCATTTTAAAATATTTCTCCACAATCTTTTTTTGGACCTAAAAGTCATGTTTCATGCGTTTGTTTGCACATTTCATATAAAAAAAACTCGGATAGATTTTTCGTAAAGAATGATAGTAAATACTAAATTATTCAAATGCATATCAAAATTTGTATCCATTTTGAAATATTTCTCCACAATCTTCTTTTGGACCTAAAACTCTTGTTTCATGCGTTTGTTTGCATATTTCATATAAAAAAACTCGGATAGATTTTTCGTAAAGAATGATAGTAAATACTAAATTATTCAAATGCAAACAAAAATTTTAATTCATTTTAAAATATTTCTCCACAATCTTTGCTTGCCCCTAAAACACTTTTTTCGTATGTTCGTTTGCTTCTTTCATAGAAAAATAACACGGTTAGTTTTTTCGTAAAGAATGATGGTAAATACTAAATTATTCAGATGCAAACCAAAATCTCTGTTCATTTTAAAATATTTTTCCACAATGTTTGTTTGCATATAAAACTCATGTTTCGTGCGTTTGTTTGCTCGTTACATTCAAAAAAAACTCTGATAGATTTTTCGAAAAGAATGATTGGAAATACTAAATTTTTCACACAAACCAAAATTTCTTTTCACTTTAAAATATTTCTCCACAATCTTTGTTTGTATATAAAACTCATGTTTCGAGCGTTTGTTTGGTTATTTCATTAAAAAAAAAAAACTCGGATAGATTTTTCGTAAAGAATGATCGTAAATAGTAAATTATTCAAATGCAAACCAAAATTTGTATTCATTTTAAAATATTTCTCCACAATCTTTTTTTGGACCTAAAAGTCATGTTTCATGCGTTTGTTTGAACATTTCATATAAAAAAAACTCGGATAGATTTTTCGTAAAGAATGATAGTAAATACTAAATTATTCAAATGCATATCAAAATTTGTATGCATTTTGAAATATTTCTCCACAATCTTCTTTTGGACCTAAAACTTATGTTTCATGCGTTTGTTTGCACATTTCATATAAAAAAACTCGGATAGATTTTTCGTAAAGAATGATAGTAAATACTAAATTATTCAAATGCAAACAAAAATTTTAATTCATTTTAAAATATTTCTCCACAATCTTTGCTTGCCCCTAAAACACTTTTTTCGTATGTTTGTTTGCTTCTTTCATACAAAAATAACACGGTTAGATTTTTCGTAAAGGCTGATGGTAAATACTAAATTATTCAAATGCAAACCAAAATCTGTGTTCATTTTAAAATATTTTTCCACAATTTTTGTTTGCACATAAAACTCATGTTTCGTGCGTTTGTTTGCTCGTTTCATTCAAAAAAAGCTCCGATAGATTTTTCGTAAAGAATGATTGGAAATACTAAATTTTTCAAACACAAACCAAAAAGTTCTTTTCACTTTAAAATATTTCTCAACAATCTTTGTTTGTATATAAAACGCATGTTTCGATCGTTTGTTTGCTTGTTTAATTAAAAAAAAAAAAAACTCGGATAGATTTTACGTAAAGAATGATCGTAAATAGTAAATTATTCAAATGCAAACCAAAATTTGTATTCGTTTTAAAATATTTCTCCACAATCGTTTTTTGGACCTAAAAGTCATGTTTCATGCGTTTGTTTGCACATTTCATATAAAAAAGTCTCGGATAGATTTTCCGTAAATAATGATAGTAAATACTAAATTATTCGAATGCATATCAAAATTTGTATCCATTTTACAATATTTCTCCACAATCTTCTTTTGGATCTAAAACTCATGTTTCATGCGTTTGTTTGCACATTTCATATAAAAAAACTCGGATAGATTTTTCGAAATGAATGATAGTAAATACTAAATTATGCAAATGCAAACAAAAATTTTAATTCATTTTAAAATATTTCTCCACAATCTTTGCTTGCCCCTAAAACACTTTTTTCGTATGTTTGTTTGCTCCTTTCATACAAAAATAACACGGTTGGATTTTTCATAAAGAACGATCGTAAATACTAAATTATTCAAATGCAAACCAAAATCTGTGTTCCTTTTAAAATATTTTTCCACAATGTTTGTTTGCACATAAAACTCATGTTTCGAGCGTTTGTTTGCTTGTTTCATTAAAAAAAAAATCGGATAGATGTTTCATAAAGAATGATCGTAAATACGAAATTATTCAAATGCAAACCAAAATTTGTATCCATTTTAAAATATTTCTCCACAATCTTTTTTTGGACCTAAAACTCATGTTTCATGCGTTTGTTTGCACATTTCATATAAAAAAACTCGGATAAATTTTTCGTAAAGAATGATTGTAAATACTAAATTATTCAAATGCAAACCAAAATTTGAATTCATTTTAAAATATTTTCCACAATCTTTGCTTGCCCCTAAAACTCTTGTTTCGTATGTTTGTTTGCTCCTTTCATACAAAAATAACACGGTTAGATTTTTCGTAAAGAATGATGGTAAATACTAAATTATTCTAATGCTGACCGAAATCTGTGTTCGTTTTAAAATATTTTTCCTCAATGTTTGTTTGCACATAAAACTCATGTTTCGTGCGTTTGTTTGCTCGTTTCATTCAAAAAAAACTCTGATAAATTTTTCGTAAAGAAGGATTGGAAATACTTCAAACGCAAACCAAAGTTTCTTTTCACTTTAAAATATTTCTCAACAATCTTTGTTTGTATATAAAACTCATGTTTCGAGCGTTTGTTTGCTTGTTTCATTAAAAAAAAAAAAACTCGGATAGATTTTTGGTAAAGAACGATCGTAAATAGTAAATTATTCAAATGCAAACCAAAATTTGTATTCATTTTAAAATATTTCTCCACAATCGTTTTTTGGACCTAAAAGTCATGTTTCATGCGTTTGTCTGAATATTTCATATAAAAAAAACTCGGACAGATTTTTCGTAAAGAATGATAGTAAATACTAAATTATTCAAATGCATATCAAAATTTGTATCCATTTTGAAATATTTCTCCACAATCTTCTTTTGGACCTAAAACTTATGTTTCATGCGTTTGTTTGCACATTTCATATAAAAAAACTCGGATAGATTTTTCGTAAAGAATGATAGTAAATACTAAATTATTCAAATGCAAACAAAAATTTTAATTCATTTTAAAATATTTCTCCACAATCTTTGCTTGCCCCTAAAACACTTTTTTCGTATGTTTGTTTGCTTCTTTCATACAAAAATAACACGGTTAGATTTTTCGTAAAGGCTGATGGTAAATACTAAATTATTCAAATGCAAACCAAAATCTGTGTTCATTTTAAAATATTTTTCCACAATTTTTGTTTGCACATAAAACTCATGTTTCGTGCGTTTGTTTGCTCGTTTCATTCAAAAAAAGCTCCGATAGATTTTTCGTAAAGAATGATTGGAAATACTAAATTTTTCAAACACAAACCAAAAAGTTCTTTTCACTTTAAAATATTTCTCAACAATCTTTGTTTGTATATAAAACGCATGTTTCGATCGTTTGTTTGCTTGTTTAATTAAAAAAAAAAAAAACTCGGATAGATTTTACGTAAAGAATGATCGTAAATAGTAAATTATTCAAATGCAAACCAAAATTTGTATTCGTTTTAAAATATTTCTCCACAATCGTTTTTTGGACCTAAAAGTCATGTTTCATGCGTTTGTTTGCACATTTCATAT
Organism: Juncus effusus; assembly: GCA_027726005.1. Taxonomy (NCBI): domain Eukaryota; kingdom Viridiplantae; phylum Streptophyta; class Magnoliopsida; order Poales; family Juncaceae; genus Juncus; species Juncus effusus. The sequence goes on from CM050899.1 coordinate 4,001,775, forward strand.
AAAAAAGTCTCGGATAGATTTTCCGTAAATAATGATAGTAAATACTAAATTATTCGAATGCATATCAAAATTTGTATCCATTTTACAATATTTCTCCACAATCTTCTTTTGGATCTAAAACTCATGTTTCATGCGTTTGTTTGCACATTTCATATAAAAAAACTCGGATAGATTTTTCGAAATGAATGATAGTAAATACTAAATTATGCAAATGCAAACAAAAATTTTAATTCATTTTAAAATATTTCTCCACAATCTTTGCTTGCCCCTAAAACACTTTTTTCGTATGTTTGTTTGCTCCTTTCATACAAAAATAACACGGTTGGATTTTTCATAAAGAACGATCGTAAATACTAAATTATTCAAATGCAAACCAAAATCTGTGTTCCTTTTAAAATATTTTTCCACAATGTTTGTTTGCACATAAAACTCATGTTTCGAGCGTTTGTTTGCTTGTTTCATTAAAAAAAAAATCGGATAGATGTTTCATAAAGAATGATCGTAAATACGAAATTATTCAAATGCAAACCAAAATTTGTATCCATTTTAAAATATTTCTCCACAATCTTTTTTTGGACCTAAAACTCATGTTTCATGCGTTTGTTTGCACATTTCATATAAAAAAACTCGGATAAATTTTTCGTAAAGAATGATTGTAAATACTAAATTATTCAAATGCAAACCAAAATTTGAATTCATTTTAAAATATTTTCCACAATCTTTGCTTGCCCCTAAAACTCTTGTTTCGTATGTTTGTTTGCTCCTTTCATACAAAAATAACACGGTTAGATTTTTCGTAAAGAATGATGGTAAATACTAAATTATTCTAATGCTGACCGAAATCTGTGTTCGTTTTAAAATATTTTTCCTCAATGTTTGTTTGCACATAAAACTCATGTTTCGTGCGTTTGTTTGCTCGTTTCATTCAAAAAAAACTCTGATAAATTTTTCGTAAAGAAGGATTGGAAATACTTCAAACGCAAACCAAAGTTTCTTTTCACTTTAAAATATTTCTCAACAATCTTTGTTTGTATATAAAACTCATGTTTCGAGCGTTTGTTTGCTTGTTTCATTAAAAAAAAAAAAACTCGGATAGATTTTTGGTAAAGAACGATCGTAAATAGTAAATTATTCAAATGCAAACCAAAATTTGTATTCATTTTAAAATATTTCTCCACAATCGTTTTTTGGACCTAAAAGTCATGTTTCATGCGTTTGTCTGAATATTTCATATAAAAAAAACTCGGACAGATTTTTCGTAAAGAATGATAGTAAATACTAAATTATTCAAATGCATATCAAAATTTGTATCCATTTTGAAATATTTCTCCACAATCTTCTTTTGGACCTAAAACTTATGTTTCATGCGTTTGTTTGCACATTTCATATAAAAAAACTCGGATAGATTTTTCGTAAAGAATGATAGTAAATACTAAATTATTCAAATGCAAACAAAAATTTTAATTCATTTTAAAATATTTCTCCACAATCTTTGCTTTCCCCTAAAAGACTTTTTTCATATGTTTGTTTGCTTCTTTCATACAAAAATAACACGGTTAGATTTTTCGTAAAGTATGATGGTAAATACTAAATTATTCAAATGCAAACCAAAATCTGTGTTTATTTTAAAATATTTTTCCACAATGTTTGTTTGCATATAAAACTCATGTTTCGCGCGTTTGTTTGTTTGCTCGTTACATTCAAAAAAAAACTCTGATAGATTTTTCGTAAAGAATGATTGGAAATACTAAATTTTTCAAACACAAACCAAAATTTCTTTTCACTTTAAAATATTTCTCAACAATCTTTGTTTGTATATAAAACTCATGTTTCGAGCGTTTGTTTGCTTGTTTAATTAAAAAAAAAAACTCGGATAGATTTTTCGTAAAGAATGATAGTAAATACTAAATTATTCAAATGCAAACAAAAATTTTAATTCATTTTAAAATATTTCTCCGCAATCTTTGCTTGCCCCTAAAACACTTTTTTTGTATGTTTGTTTGCTCCTTTCATACAAAAATAACACGGTTGGATTTTTCATAAAGAATGATGGTAAATACTAAATTATTCTAATGCTGACCAAAATCTGTGTTTATTTTAAAATATTTTTCCTCAATGTTTGTTTGCACATAAAACTCATGTTTCGTGCGTTTGTTTGCTCGTTTCATTCAAAAAAAACTCTGATAAATTTTTCGTAAAGAAGGATTGGAAATACTAAATTTTTCAAACGCAAACCAAAATTTCTTTTCACTTTAAAATATTTCTCAACAATCTTTGTTTGTATATAAAACTCATGTTTCGAGCGTTTGTTTGCTTGTTTCATTAAAAAAAAAACTCGGATAGATTTTTCTTAAAGAATGATCGTAAATAGTAAATTATTCAAATGCAAACCAAAATTTGTATTCATTTTAAAATATTTCTCCACAATCTTTTTTTGGACCAAAAAGTCATGTTTCATGCGTTTGTTTGCACATTTCATATAAAAAAAACTCTGATTGATTTTTCGTAAAGAATGATAGTAAATACTAAATTATTCAAATGCATATCAAAATTTGTATCCATTTTGAAATATTTCTCCACAATCTTCTTTTGGACCAAAAACTCATGTTTCATGCGTTTGTTTGCACATTTCATATAAAAAAACTCGGATAGATTTTTCGTAAAGAATGATAGTAAATATTAAATTATTCAAATGCAAACCAAAATTTGAATTCATTTTAAAATATTTCTCCACAATCTTTGCTTGCCCCTAAAACACTCTTTTCGTATGTTCGTTTGCTTCTTTCATAGAAAAATAACATGGTTAGTTTTTTCGTAAAGAATGATGGTAAATACTAAATTATTCAAATGCAAACCAAAATCTCTGTTCATTTTAAAATATTTTTCCACAATGTTTGTTTGCATATAAAACTCATGTTTCGTGCGTTTGTTTGTTTGCTCGTTACATTCAAAAAAAACTCTGATAGATTTTTCGTAAAGAATGATTGGAAATACTAAATTTTTCAAACACAAACCAAAATTTTTTTTTTGACTTTAAAATATGTCTCAACAATCTTTGTTTGTATATAAAACTCATGTTTCGAGCGTTTGTTTGCTTGTTTCATTAAAAAAAAAAAAACTCGGATGGATTTTTCGTAAAGAATGATCGTAAATAGTAAATTATTCAAATGCAAACCAAAATTTGTATTCATTTTAAAATATTTCTCCACAATCTTTTTTTGGACCTAAAAGTCATGTTTCATGCGTTTGTTTGAACATTTCATATAAAAAAAACTCGGATAGATTTTTCGTAAAGAATGATAGTAAATACTAAATTATTCAAATGCATATCAAAATTTGTATCCATTTTGAAATATTTCTCCACAATCTTCTTTTGGACCTAAAACTTATGTTTCATGCGTTTGTTTGCACATTTCATATAAAAAAACTCGGATGGATTTTTCGTAAAGAATGATCGTAAATAGTAAATTATTCAAATGCAAACCAAAATTTGTATTCATTTTAAAATATTTCTCCACAATCTTTTTATGGACCTAAAACTCATGTTTCATGCGTTTGTTTGCACATTTCATATAAAGAAAACTCGGATAGATTTTTCGTAAAGAATGAAAGTAAATAATAAATTTTTCAAATGCATATCAAAATTTCTATCCATTTTACAATATTTCTCCACAATCTTCTTTTGGACCTAAAACTCATGTTTCATGCGTTTGTTTCCACATTTCATATAAAAAAACTCGGATAGATTTTTCGTAAAGAATGACAGTAAATACTAAATTATTCAAATGCATATCAAAATTTGTTTCCATTGTAAAATATTTCTCCACAATCTTCTTTTGGACCTAAAACTCATGTTTCATGCGTTTGTTTGCACATTTCATATAAAAAAACTCGGATAGATTTTTCGTAAAGAATGATCGTAAATACTAAATTATTCAAATGCAAACCAAAATTTGTATCCATTTTAAAATATTTCTCCACAATCTTTTTTTGGACCTAGAACTCAAGTTTCATGCGTTTGTTTGCACATTTCATATAAAAAAAACTCGGATAGATTTTTCGTAAAGAATGATAGTAAATAATAAATTATTCAAATGCATATCAAAATTTGTATCCATTTTACAATATTTCTCCACAATCTTCTTTTGGACCTAATACTCATGTTTCATGCGTTTGTTTCCACATTTCATATAAAAAAACTCGGATAGATTTTTCGTAAGGAATCACAGTAAATACTAAATTATTCAAATGCATATCAAAATTTGTATCCATTGTAAAATATTTCTGCACAATCTTCTTTTGGACCTAAAACTCATGTTTCATGCGTTTGTTTGCACATTTCATATAAAAAAACTCGGATAGATTTTTCGTAAAGAATGATCGTAAATAGTAAATTATTCAAATGCAAACCAAAATTTGTATCCATTTTAAAATATTTCTCCACAATCTTTTTTTGGACCTAGAACTCATCTTTCATGCGTTTGTTTGCACATTTCATATAAAAAAACTCGGATAGATTTTTCGTAAAAATGATAGTAAATACTAAATTATTCAAATGCAAACAAAAATTTTAATTCATTTTAAAATATTTCTCCACAATCTTTGCTTGCCCCTAAAACACTTTTCTCGTATGTTTGTTTGCTTCTTTCATACAAAAATAACACGGTTAGATTTTTCGTAAAGAATGATGGTAAATACTAAATTATTCAAATGCAAACGAAAATCTGTGTTCATTTTAAAATATTTTTCCACAATGTTTGTTTGCACATAAAACTCATGTTTCGTGTGTTTGTTTGCTCGTTACATTCAAAAATTACTCTGATAGATTTTTCGTAAAGAATGATTGCAAATACTAAATTTTTCAAACACAAACCAAAATTTCTTTTCACTTTCAAATATTTCTCAACAATCTTTGATTGTATATAAAACTCATGTTTCGAGCGTTTGTTTGCTTGTTTCATTAAAAAAAAAAAACTCGGATAGATTTTTCGTAAAGAATGATCGTAAATTGTAAATTGTTCAAATGCAAACCAAAATTTGTATTCATTTTAAAATATTTCTCCACAATCTTTCTTTGGACCTAAAACTCATGTTTCATGCGTTTGTTTGCACATTTCATATAAAAAAACTCTGATAGATTTTTCGTAAAGAATGATTGTAAATACTAAATTATTCAAATGCAAACCAAAATTTGAATTCATTTTAAAATATTTCTCCACAATCTTTGCTTGGCCCTAAAACTCTTGTTTCGTATGTTTGTTTGCTCCTTTCATACAAAAGTAAAACGGTCAGATTTTTTGTAAAGAATGATGGTAAATACTAAATTATTCAAATGTAAACCAAAATCTGTGTTCATTTTAAAATATTTTTCCACAATGTTTGTTTGCACATAAAACTCATGTTTCGTGCGTTTGTTTGCTCGTTTCATCCAAAAAATACTCTGATAGATTTTTCTAAAAGAAATGATTGGAAGTACTAAATTTTTCAAACACAAACCAAAATTTGTTTTCACTTTAAAATATTTCTCAACAATCTTTGTTTGTATATAAAACTCATGTTTCGAGCGTTTGTTTGCTTGTTTCATTAAAAAAAAAAAACTCGGATAGATTTTTCGTAAAGAATGATCGTAAGTAGTAAATTATTCAAATGCAAACCAAAATTTGTATTCATTTTAAAATATTTCTCCACAATCTTTTTATGGACCTAAAAGTCATGTTTCATGCGTTTGTTTGCATATTTCATAAAAAAAAAACTCGGATAGATTTTTCGTCAAGAATGATAGTAAATACTAAATTATTCAAATGCATATCAAAATTTGTATCCATTTTACAATATTTGTCCACCATCTTCTTTTGGACCTAAAACTCATGTTTCATGCGTTTGTTTGCACATTTCATATAAATAAACTCGGATAGATTTTTCGTAAAGAATGATTGTAAATACTAAATTATTCAAATGCAAACAAAAATTTTAATTCATTGTAAAATATTTCTCCACAATCTTTGCTTGCCCCTAAAACTCTTGTTTCGTATGTTTGTTTGCTCCTTTCATACAAAAATAACACGGTTAGATTTTTCGTAAAGAATGATGGTAAATACTAAATTATTCTAATGCTGACCAAAATCTGTGTTCATTTTAAAATATTTTTCCACAATGTTTGTTTGCACATAAAACTCATGTTTCGTGCGTTTGTTTGCTCGTTTCATTCAAAAAAAACTCTAACAGATTTTTCGTAAAGAATGATTGGAAATACTAAATTTTTCAAACACAAACCAAAATTTCTTTTCACTTTAAAATATTTCTCAAAAATCTTTGTTTGTATATAAAACTCATGTTTCGAGCGTTTGTTTGCTTGTTTCATTAAAAAAAAACTCGGATAGATTTTTCTTAAAGAATGATCGTAAATAGTAAATTATTCAAACGCAAACCAAAATTTGTATTCATTTTAAAATATTTCTCCACAATCTTTTTTTGGACCAAAAAGTCATGTTTCATGCGTTTGTTTGCATATTTCATATAAAAAAAACTCGGATAGATTTTTCGTAAAGAATGATAGTAAATACTAAATTATTCAAATGCATATCAAAATTTGTATCCATTTTGAAATATTTGTCCACAATCTTCTTTTGGACCTAAAACTCACGTTTCATGCGTTTCTTTGCACATTTCATATAAAAAAACTCGGATAGATTTTTCGTAAAGAATGATAGTAAATATTAAATTATTCAAATGCAAACCAAAATTTGAATTCATTTTAAAATATTTCTCCACAATCTTTGCTTGCCCCTAAAACACTTTTTTCGTATATTCGTTTGCTTCTTTCATAGAAAAATAACACGGTCAGTTTTTTCGTAAAGAATGATGGTAAATACTAAATTATTCAAATGCAAACCAAAATCTCTGTTCATTTTAAAATATTTTTCCACAATGTTTGTTTGCATATAAAACTCATGTTTCGTGCATTTGTTTGTTTGCTCGTTACATTCAAAAAAAACTCTGATAGATTTTTCGTAAAGAATGATTGGAAATACTAAATTTTTCAAACACAAACCAAAATTTCTTTTTCACGTTAAAATATTTCTCAACAATCTTTGTTTGTATATAAAACTCATGTTTCGAGCGTTTGTTTGCTTGTTTCATTATAAAAAAAAAACTCGGATAGATTTTTCGTAAAGAATGATCGTAAATAGTAAATTATTCAAATGCAAACCAAAATTTGTATTTATTTTAAAATATTTCTCCACAATCTTTTTTTGGACCTAAAAGTCATGTTTCATGCGTTTGTTTGAACATTTCATATAAAAAAAACTCGGATAGATTTTTCGTAAAGAATGATAGTAAATACTAAATTATTCAAATGCATATCAAAATTTGTATCCATTTTGAAATATTTCTCCACAATCTTCTTTTGGACCTAAAACTTATGTTTCATGCGTTTGTTTGCACATTTCATATAAAAAAACTCGGATAGATTTCTCATAAAGAATGATAGTAAATACTAAATTATTCAAATGCAAACAAAATTTTTAATTCATTTTAAAATATTTCTCCACAATCTTTGCTTGCCCCTAAAACACTTTTTTCGTATGTGTGTTTGCTTCTTTCATACAAAAATAACACGGTTAGATTTTTCGTAAAGGATGATGGTAAATACTAAATTATTCAAATACAAACCAAAATCTCTGTTCATTTTAAAATATTTTTCCACAATGTTTGTTTGCATATAAAACTCATGTTTCGTGCGTTTGTTTGCTCGTTACATTCAAAAAAAACTCTGATAGATTTTTCGTAAACAATGATTGGAAATACTAAATTTTTCAAACACAGACCAAAATTTCTTTTCACTTTAAAATATTTCTCAACAATCTTTGTTTGTATATAAAACTCATGTTTCGAGCGTTTGTATGCTTGTTTCATTAAAAAAAAAAAAAATCGGACAGATTTTTCGTAAAGAATGATCGTAAACAGTAAATTATTCAAATGCAAACCAAAATTTGTATTTATTTTAAAATATTTCTCCACAATCATTTTTTGGACTTAAAAGTCAGGTTTCATGCGTTTGTTTGCACATTTCATATAAAAAAAACTCGGATAGATTTTTCATAAATAATGATAGTAAATAATAAATTATTCAAATGCATATCAAAATTTGTATCCATTTTACAATATTTCTCCACAATCTTCTTTTGGACCTAAAACTCATGTTTCATGCGTTTGTTTGCACATTTCATATAAAAAAACTCGGATAGATTTTTCGTAAAGAATGACAGTAAATACTAAATTATTCAAATGCATATGAAAATTTGTATCCATTGTAAAATATTTCTCCACAATCTTCTTTTGGACCTAAAACTCATGTCTCATGCGTTTGTTTGCACATTTCATATAAAAAAACTCGGATAGATTTTTCGTAAAGAATGATAGTAAATACTAAATTATTCAAATGCAAACAAAAATTTTAATTCATTTTAAAATATTTCTCCACAATCTTTGCTTGCCCCTAAAACACTTTTTTCGTATGTTTGTTTGCTTCTTTCATACAAAAATAACACGGTTAGATTTTTCGTAAAGAATGATGGTAAATACTAAATTATTCAAATGCAAACGAAAATCTGTGTTCATTTTAAAATATTTTTCCACAATGTTTGTTTGCACATAAAACTCATGTTTCGTGCGTTTGTTTGCTCGTTACATTCAAAAATTACTCTGATAGATTTTTCGTAAAGAATGATTGGAAATACTAAAATTTTCAAACACAAACCAAAATTTCTTTTCACTTTCAAATATTTCTCAACAATCTTTGATTGTATATAAAACTCATGTTTCGAGCGTTTGTTTGCTTATTTCATTAAAAAAAAAAAAACTCGGATCAATTTTTCATAAAGAATGATCGTAAATTGTAAATTGTTCAAATGCAAACCAAAATTTGTATTCAATTTAAAATATTTCTCCACAATCTTTCTTTGGACCTAAAACTCTTGTTTCATGCGTTTGTTTGCACATTTCATATAAAAAAAACTCGGATAGATTTTTCGTAAAGAATGATTGTAAATACTAAATTATTCAAATGCAAACCAAAATTTGAATTCATTTTAAAATATTTCTCCACAATCTTTGCTTGCCCCTAAAACTCTTGTTTCGTATGTTTGTTTGCTCCTTTCATACAAAAGTAAAACGGTTAGATTTTTTGTAAAGAATGATGGTAAATACTAAATTATTCAAATGTAAACCAAAATCTGTGTTCATTTTAAAATATTTTTCCACAATGTTTGTTTGCACATAAAACTCATGTTTCGTGCGTTTGTTTGCTCGTTTCATCCAAAAAATACTCTGATAGATTTTTCGTAAAGAAATGATTGGAATTACTAAATTTTTCAAACACAAATCAAAATTTCTTTTCACTTTAAAATATTTCTCAAGAATCTTTGTTTGTATATAAAACTCATGTTTCGAGCGTTTGTTTGCTTGTTTCATTAAAAAAAAAAAAACTCGGATAGATTTTTCGTAAAGAATGATCGTAAGTAGTAAATTATTCAAATGCAAACCAAAATTTGTATTCATTTTAAAATATTTCTCCACAATCTTTTTTTGGACCTAAAAGTCATGTTTCATGCGTTTGTATGCACATTTCATATAAAAAAAACTCGGATAGATTTTTCGTAAAGAATGATAGTAAATACTAAATTATTCAAATGCATATCAAAATTTGTATCCATTTTACAATATTTGTCCACCATCTTCTTTTGGACCTAAAACTCATGTTTCATGCGTTTGTTTCCACATTTCATATAAAAAAACTCGGATAGATTTTTCGTAAAGAATGATTGTAAATACTAAATTATTCAAATGCAAACAAAAATTTTAATTCATTGTAAAATATTTCTCCACAATCTTTGCTTGCCCCTAAAACTCTTGTTTCGTATGTTTGTTTGCTCCTTTCATACATAAAATAACACGGTTAGATTTTTCGTAAAGAATGATGGTAAATACTAAATTATTCTAATGCTGACCAAAATCTGTGTTCATTTTAAAATATTTTTCCACAATGTTTGTTTGCACATAAAACTCATGTTTCGTGCGTCTGTTTGCTCGTTTCATTCAAAAAAAACTCTGATAGATTTTTCGTAAAGAATGATTGGAAATACTAAATTTTTCAAACACAAACCAAAATTTCTTTTCAATTTAAAATATTTCTCAACAATCTTTGTTTGTATAGAAAACTCATGTTTCGAGCGTTTGTTTGCTTGTTTCATTAAAAAAAAAAACTCGGATAGATTTTTCGTAAAGAATGTTCGTAAATAGTAAATTATTCAAATGCATACCAAAATTTGTATTCATTTTAAAATATTTCTCCACAATCTTTTTTTGGACCTAAAAGTCATGTTTCATGCGTTTGTTTGCACATTTCATATAAAAAAACTCGGACAGATTTTTCGTAAAGAATGATAGTAAATACTAAATTATTCAAATGCATATCACAATTTGTATCCATTTTAAAATATTTCTCCACAATCTTCTTTTAGACCTAAAACTCATGTTTCATGCGTTTGTCTGCACATTTCATATAAAAAAACTCGGATAGATTTTTCGTAAAGAATGATAGTAAATACTAAATTATTCAAATGCAAACAAAAATTTTAATTCATTTTAAAATATTTCTCCACAATCTTTGCTTGCCCCTAATACACTTTTTTCGTATGTTTGTTTGCCTCTTTCGTACAAAAATAACACGGTTAGATTTTTCGTATAGAATGATGGTAAATACTAAATTATTCTAATGCTGACCAAAATCTGTGTTCATTTTAAAATATTTTTCCACAATGTTTGTTTGCACATAAAACTCATGTTTCGTGCGTTTGTTTGCTCGTTTCATTCAAAAAAAACTCTGATAGATTTTTCATAAAGAATGATTGGAATTACTAAATTTTTCAAACACAAACCAAAATTTCTTTTCACTTTAAAATATTTCTCAACAATCTTTGTTTGTATATAAAACTCATCTTTCGAGCGTTTGTTTGCTTGTTTCATTAAAAAAAAAAAAACTCGGATAGATTTTTCGTACAGAATGATCGTAAATTGTAAATTGTTCAAATGCAAACCAAAATTTGTATTCATTTTAAAATATTTCTCCACAATATTTTTTTGGACCTAAAACTCATGTTTCATGCGTTTGTTTGCACATTTCATATAAAAATACTCGGATAGATTTTTCGTAAAGAATGATTGTAAATACTAAATTATTCAAATACAAACCAAAATTTGAATTCATTTTAAAATATTTCTCCACAATCTTTGCTTGCCCCTAAAACTCTTGTTTCGTATGTTTGTTTGCTCCTTTCATACAAAAGTAAAACGGTTTGATTTTTTGTAAAGAATGATGGTAAATACTAAATTATTCTAATTCTGACCAAAATTTGTATTCATTTTAAAATATTTCTCCACAGTCTTTTTTTGGACCTAAAAGTCATGTTTCATGCGTTTGTTTGCACATTTCATATAAAAAAAACTTGGATAGATTTTTCGTAAAGAATGATAGTAAATACTAAATTATTCAAATGCATATCAAAATGTGTATCCATTTTAAAATATTTCTCCACAATCTTCTTTTGGACCTAAAACTCATGTTTCATGCGTTTGTTTGCATATTTCATATAAAAAAACTCGGATAGATTTTTCGTAAAGAATGATAGTAAATACTAAATTATTCAAAGGCAAACAAAAATTTTAATTCATTTTAAAATATTTCTCCACAATCTTTGCTTGCCCCTAAAACTCTTGTTTCGTATGTTTGTTTGCTCCTTTCATACAAAAATAACACGGTTAGATTTTTCGTAAAGAATAATGGTGAATACAAAATTATTCGAATGCAAACCAAAATATGTGTTCATTTTGAAATATTTTTCCACAATGTTTGTTTGGACATAAAACTCATGTTTCGTGCGTTTGTTTGCTCGTTTCATTCAAAAAAAACTCTGAAAAAAAAACTCAGATAGATTATTCGTAAAGAATGATAGTAAATACGAAATTATTCAAACGCAAACCAAAATTTGTTTTCACTTTAAAATATTTCTTCACAATCTTTGTTTGCACATCTCATGTTTCGTGCGTTTATTTGCTTGTTTCATTCAAAAAAATACTCTGATAGATTTTTCGTAAAGAATGATCGTAAATATTAAATTATTCAAATGAAAACGAAAATTTGGATTTATTTTAAAATATATCTCCACAAACATTTTTTGCAGATAAAACGCATGTTTCATGCGTTTGTTTGCACATTTCATATAAAAAAACTCGGATATATTTTTCGTCAAGAACGATAGTAAATACTAAATTATTCAAATATAAACCAAAATTTGTTTTCCCTCTAAAATATTTCTCCACAATCTTTGTTTCCACATAAAACTCATGTATCATGCGTTTGTTTGCTCGTTTCATCCAAAAAAAACTCGGACATATTTTTCGTAAAGAATGATAGTAAATACAAAATTATTCAAACGCAAACCAAAATTTGTTCTCACTTTAAAATATTTCTTCACAATCTTTGTTTGCACATCTCATGTTTCGTGCGTTTGTTTGCTTGTTTCATTCAAAAAAAAACTCGGATAGATTTTTCGTAAAGATTGATCGTAAATACTAAATTATTCAAATGCAAACCAAAATTTGTATTTATTTTAAAATATATCTCCACAAACATTTTTTGTAGCTAAAACTGATGTTTCATGTGTTTGTTTGCACATTTCATATAAAAAAACTCGGATATATTTTTCATAAAGAATGATAGTAAATACTAAATTATTCAAATGCAAATCAAAATTTGTTTTCATTTTAAAATATTTCTCCACAATCTTTGTTTCTTTGTTTCCACATAAACTCATGTATCATGCGTTTGTTTGCTCGTTTCATCCAAAAAAACCCTGATAAATTTTTCGTAAAGAATGATAGTTGACGTGCGAATTTTTATACACGTATTTTGGGCTTAATAATGCAATAATAAATATAAAAATAACATAAAAGGGTTCAAAATATTATGTATTTGATTAAAAGGGTAAAAATGGAGCTAAAAAATAATTTATGGCTAAAAATATGGTTTTAAGCATGTTTTGAATTATAACTATAAAAATGATTTTTGGAAAGAAATCAAATTTAATTCTTTGGCAATTTTAGATGCCCCAAAAGTATAAATATAATCAGTCCAAATGGAATTACTCATTTTTATATTTCCAGAAATATATTACATGCTTAAGTTGGATTTATAAAACTCCCTAAATCAATTCTGCAAAAATCTGCACTTAAAAATATATATGTTTCTCTGATTTTTACAGATATACTGCACAGAAGGCTACACGGGTCAGAACTGAGCCGGCGCACAGAGAGAACGCCACAGAAAAACCAAAATCTGAGACCGCCGTTTGGTCCGTTAAATATTTAACGGACCTGCCGATCTGAACCGTCCGAAGATTGATCCGACGCGCAGAATCAGTGGACCGCTCGCTCCGTTAAGTAGACGTTTATCAGCCGTTAGTCTAATCAAACGGTCCGAATTAAATCACAGGAAAATCTGATTTTGATCGGACGGTTGCTGTTTCTCCTGTTCTTCAGCCCATTTTGAGCAGCCAAAAATGGTAAATTCGACCCCAAACTTGGAAATTGGAAGAAAAGGAAGGATTTCAATGCGGGAAAATTTCCAAATAGACCCTATATAGTTCCCAAGAACCCTAGCCGCTGAAAAGGACGAAAAAACAACCATTAATTCCCCGGCAACGGCGCCATTTTGATAAGCCCGCGAAATAGGTCGTTTTGTGTTTTCTAATTAGCGGAATTATGCAAACAAAATTGTATTATTGACCCTTTCTTTTATTTAATTTCAGGTTGTATAGAATGAGAAAGGGGTCGTGTCCACAGAGAGGAGAGAATTAATTTTGGATTTAATTGATAAAGGATAGACCAGGAAAAAGTAGTTTCAATTTTATAATCTTTCTCTCTTTTATTTATTTTTTTGAATAGGTCCCCGGTATTTTACGAAAATGTCTTTTTTGCTATGCAATTCCAAACAAAACAAATTTTAATATGAATTTTAGGGTTTTAGGGTGTTTTAAAATTATCGGTGAACTTAAAATTTGGAAATACTAATCCAGGACGTCCCAAAAAGAAAAATTCCAGTAACAGTTTTAAAACACTTTTTTTTCCTTTTTTTTTGCAAATATGTCCCTAAACTTCTTTAAATCATAACTTTTTGATCCTTCATCTAAATATAGCAAACTTTATGTCTATTTTGACTGGAAAAATATGAGAAATCCAAATATGAGATTAAAACAGAGAAAAAAAATCAAAAAGTTGCTGAATTTGTCAATTTTCAGTTCTGGTTGCAACTTAATATTTTGGATTTGTAAGGAAATAAGAATTGAACAAAAAATAAAATCACAAGGCAAGCATGATTTTAAGTGTGGGGAGAGGAAATCGTTACACAATTATAGCCAAAACTAACTAATTCTTGTCGAGTAGCGAAAAATTTAAAATTTTCCTGAATTTTGTGCCCTTAGAATGAAAAGAATGAACCCTAATTAATCAAAAAATAAAAAAATCTATTTTTATATATAAAAAAAAAAAAAAAATTTCCACACTCGACTAAATGCTTTGTAAATTGTCCCTAGGGCGAATCTCACGAACTTGGTTAAAACAATAATAGGAATGATCAATTTGAGGAAAACACGGTTAGCGGATTGAATGAAAGATTTTCTAAATGCGTATTCAAACATGAAAATTACTTTCCTAATAACTTAGAACCCTTAAACTTTACATCAGAAGATTGCAACCGGTTTTAACCCTAGTATTCGAATTCATAAATTGAATCAAAGCGTCCTACTCTCTTAGGCTTGTAAAGTTATTCCTTCCTATTGGGTGTCGTTGATTGCAAAAAAAAAAAAAAAAAAAAATTTAATAATAATAAATAAATAAATAAATTAGCCGATTTGTCTTGTCCAACCTAATAAGCCGACCTACGAGAGCTCAACCCTTTCCAAGGGCATTTACTCTCAACGATGCTGCTTGACCCTCGACAGAGCTTACCGCCCCAGTCATGTCACGTGGCTTGAATAGGTCCTCACTGGTCATGAATCATTGGAATCGGATGCGGCAAGGTCGGCAAGGCAAGTTTAGGCATATATGTGAAAACCAAAAAAATAAAAATAAAAATAAAAATAAATAAAATAATCATTAAAGGCATCAATACAAACGGTTGGTTTAGCTAGAGAGATGTAGGCACTCTTAATAAGTTACTACTAATTCGGAAACTCGGGTTAAAAGCGATAAATACAGGTTTAGTTGCAATCGGTAATTAGGAAAGTGAATGGTCGAAATTCTATACGTATTTTCAAAAAGAATGTGGTTGTGACTTAGATGGTTTTCCTTGGTTGTATTTATTCCACCTACATTATTAAGCCATTTTCTAAGAGTATGCTCGAGGGCAAGCATAGTTTAAGCGTGGGGATTTTTGACGTGCGAATTTTTATACACGTATTTTAGGCTTAATAATGCAATAATAAATATAAAAGTAACATAAAAGGGTTCAAAATATTATGTATTTGATTAAAAGGGTAAAAATGGAGCTAAAATATAATTTATGGCTAAAAATATGGTTTTAAGCATGTTTTGAATTATAACTATAAAAATAATTTTTGGAAAGAAATCAAATTTAATTCTTTGGCAATTTTAGAAGCCCCAAAAGTATAAATATAATCAGTCCAAATGGAAGTACTCATTTTTATATTTCCAGAAATATATTACATGCTTAAGTTGGATTTATAAAACTCCCTAAAACAATTCTGCAAAAATCTGCACTTAAAAATATATATGTTTCTCTGATTTTTACAGATATACTGCACAGAAGGCTACACGGGTCAGAACTGAGCCGCCGCACAGAGAGAACGCCACAGAAAAACCAAAATCTGAGACCGCCGTTTGGTCCGTTAAATATTTAACGGACCGACCGATCTGAACCGTCCGAAGATTGATCCGACGCGTAGAATCAGTGGACCGCTCGCTCCGTTAAGTGAACGTTTATCAGCCGTTAGTCTAATCAAACGGTCCGAATTAAATCACAGGAAAATCTGATTTTGATCGGACGGTTGCTGTTTCTCCTGTTCTTCAGCCATTTTGAGCAGCCAAAAATGGTAAATTCGACCCCCAACTTGGAAATTGGAAGAAAAGGAAGGATTTCAATGCGGGAAAATTTCCAAATAGACCCTATATAGTTCCTAAGAACCCTAGCCGCTGCGAAAAAAAAGGAGGGACGAAAAAAAAATAACCATTAATTCCACGAATTCGGCCAGATTTTTAGAAGAAGAGAGAAATAAACCCTAAACCGAAAATTCGATTGAACAAGCTTTTCCAACGATTATCTTGGAATTGTTTGTTCAGTTAGATTCACCAAAACTCTTGAGAGTGCTACACGACCCAATCGCTCCGGAACGACGCGAATCGAAGGAATTCGACGACGGACTTGCACATCCAACGACGTTTCTTGGTGTGCGAATCTCGAACATTCAAATCGGTTGCTGCAGGATGCGGAAGAGCATCGACTTACTGTGCCACGCTTGCCGCAACATCATCTTCTAAATTTAGGTTAAAATTTTATAATTTCTCTTTTCCGATCAATTAGAGAAATTTTAGTGTTAATCTAAATAATTGTTGAGTGATTGAGTTGTAATAATTGAATAGGATTATTAAGTGGTTGAATAAGCGTCATTGTTAAGTTCTTCTCATCGAATAATTCTTATTTTGTGAATTAAAAGTCATTGGAAAAAGGTTTTGATTTTAGGGAAGTTTCTTGATTTTTCTCAATTTATGTGACGATTGTGTTGTTGTTGTGTTTTTTCACTTAATATAAGTCCTAAAAACATCCCAAAACAATTTTGTGATTTTATTTTTGTTCAATTCTTATTTTCCTTACAAATCCAAAATATTAAGTTGCAACCAGAACTGAAAATTGACAAATTCAGCAACTTTTTGATTTCTTTTCTCTGTTTTAATCTAATATTTGGATTCCTCATATTTTTCCAGTCAAAATAGACATAAAGTTTGCTATATTTAGATGAAGGATCAAAAAGTTATGATTTAAAGAAGTTTAGGGACATATTTGCAAAAAGAAAAAAAAAGTGTTTTAAAACTGTTACTGGAATTTTTCTTTTTGGGACGTCCTGGTATAGTATTTCCAAATTTTAAGTTCACCAATAATTTTAAAACACCCTAAAACCCTAAAATTCATATTAAAATTTGTTTTGTTTGGAATTGCATAGCAAAAAAGACATTTTCGTAAAATACCGGGGACCTATTCAAAAAAATAAATAAAAGAGAAACAGATTATAAAATTGAAACTACTTTTTCCTGGTCTATCCTTTATCAATTAAATCCAGAATTAATTCTCTCCTCTCTGTGGACACGACCCCTTTCTCATTCTATACTACCTGAAATTAAATAAAAGAAAGGGTTAATAATACAATTTTGTTTGCATAATTCCGCTAATTAGAAAACACAAAACGACCTATTTCGCGGGCTTATCAAAATAGTGCAGATTTTATTAGCCCAAATGTTACAGGGTTTGCAAAATCAACAAAATCAAACTAGGGAGAAAACTTTAGGTGAGTATATGGCACCAGTCTTAGGTGAAAGCCCGTTTAAGATAGTTTTACCTCAAGTGCCCGGTTTTAAATTAACACATAACTTGTTAAATCACCTACATAGATTTGATGGTAGACCAACTGAAAATGCTAGGAAATTTATCACAGAACTGAAATTCAACATAGCTACTTTCACTAGTAACTATGATGATGAGAATAAGGACAGAATAGCATTGTTAGCTTTCTCTCACTGTCTGGGTGAGGGACCTAAGGATTGGCTGCGACATTTGGAGGGGGACCCGATCGACAACTGGGAGGAACTCTGTATCAAATTCATGCAAAGATACCATAACCCTAGTCTTACTTCGAAGCTAAGGAAGGAGATTACCAGCATCGTCCAAGCATCCGACGAGACTCTTAGCGAATACTACGAACGCTTTGTGAGGTTATGTGAAGAATGTCCAGGACACGGCATCATCGAGCAACAGCTCATCGGGGACTTCGTAGAAGGAATGAAGTACGAAACGAAGAGCATCGTGAGTGCAGCTGCAGGCGGATCACTTCTTTATCTAACAGCGGCAGAAGCAAGATCTCTCATCTCAAAAATGGCTGCGTCGTCTCAATATGACGCAAAAACCCGGAAGGTCAACTTGGCTTCTAGTACCAGTTCCGAGACTATGGAAGCAACTATCAGCAACCTAATAACTAAGCAATTAGAAATGGCTCTCAAGAATTTTGGTGTGAAGAACGAAACAAAGAAGTGTGGAGTGTGTGGTCCCGGCGACCACACATCAGAGAATTGTCCTCGATTGGTTGAAGGAGAAAACGTGAACTACGCGACTAACTATAAATCTCAAACCAATTTTCCAAACTTCAACCATCGGCACAATGACCACCCAGGTTTTAGATGGAGAGAGGACCCGCCACCACCCAAAACCCATCAACAAAACTCAAGCAACAATAACCAATATCAAGGGAGTGGTGGCTACTACCAAAAAGGGACAAATTATGTTCCACCTCAGTTGCGCCAAGACCAGAACTCTTCTCAAACCGGTCAACCTTCTTCCTCTTCTGGTGCACCAAAGCAGAATGACACTGCATCTGTATTTTCCGCAGTGGGTAACCTCTCAAGCATGCTCGAGAATCTAAATGGTGTAGTATCCGAAGTGAGGAAGGAGGTAGGAAGTCTAATGCAAGATCAGAATGAATCCCGGAGACAAATGAAAAACCTTGAAGTGACAGTAAACCAGCTAGCCTTAGAAGTGAACACCATCAAGGAGCAAGGCTCAGGGAAGCTCCCATCTCAACCTAAACCGACAAACGGGGGCACAAGCAGAAATGTGAATGTAGTCACAACCCGTAGTGGCAATGTGCTACAACAAGACAAGAAAATAGAAGAAGAGGGGGAGTTGGAGGTTTCTGAGAAAAGAAAGGAGGCTGAGGTACATGAGAAAGAAGTTGAGGATGAAGTGATTACACCTAAGGACTTGGATAAGGAGAAAAAGAAGAAGTCACAAACTGTACCATTTCCTGGGCGGTTGACAAAAAGTAAGCTAGCAGAAGCAAACCGCGACATCTTTGAAATCTTGAAAAAGGTAGAGGTTAACATTCCCCTTCTCGACTGCATTCGAGATATTCCTCTTTATGCGAAGTTCATCAAGGAACTTTGCACTAACAAGCGTAAGCTGAGAGGGAATGAGACTGTGCGAGTAAATGTGTCGGCAGCTTCGCGCGCACAACTCCCAGAAAAACAGAAGGATCCTGGAGTGTTTGCAATTCCTTGCACTATCGGGAATCGAACTTTTGGGGAGTGTTTGGTAGATCTAGGCGCATCCATTAATGTCATGCCCTACTCGGCTTATCTTGAGTCAGGTATTGGACCTCTGCAAAGCACACGAGTAGTGGTACAACTAGCTGATCGATCCATCGCGAGTTTAGCGGGAGTTGTTGAGGATGTCTTAGTTAAGGTGAACGGCTATCTCTTTCCAGCAGATTTCTATATTCTGCAAGCCGACGAGATTACATCCTTCTCGTCGAATTCTTCTCCTCTCATCCTTGGACGGCCGTTTCTTAAAACAGCAAGAACAAAGATCGATGTACACACTGGGACACTCACGATGGAGTTCGCAAAAGAGATAATCACCTTCCATCTTTTCGACAGTATTAGACACCCTGAGGATTTTGTGGCCTACATCGAGTCGACAAATGAAGATGAAGAACTTTTAGAGGAGTGTATCACCGAATTCATAGTGGCAGAACCTGATGAGATAATTGATAGTAAGGAAAATCCGTGCTTGGATGATCAAATTGCGAAGAGTGTACATTATGCAAGTGACTTTCAACGTGAGTTGACTATTCCAAGGGAGCGCATGTTACCTTCTACTGAAAAAGCGCCATCTCTCGAGTTAAAACCGCTTCCAGACCACCTAAAGTATGCTCACTTAGGTGAAGATGAAACCCTCCCCGTTATCATCTCCTCTTCTCTCAAGCCAGAACAGGAGGAAAAACTTGTAAGCCTTCTGAAGATGCACAAGAAGGCGATTGGTTGGACACTTGCGGACATACCAGGGATTCCACACTCTACATGCATGCACCGCATCGTGCTTGAAGATGACGCAAAACCGTCACGTCAACCACAAAGAAGGCTAAACCCTCCTATGATGGAGGTCGTAAAAAAGGAGTTGCTGAAGTTGTTAGATGCCGGCATTATCTATTCTGTGGGTGAGTCAAAGTGGGTGTCTCCGATTCATTGTGTACCCAAGAAAGCCGGCATAACACTTGTGGAAAATGAAGACGGTGAGTCTGTACCCACCCGAGTCCAAAATGGGTGGCGTATGTGCATGGACTACCGTAAGCTGAATGAAGCTACAAAGAAAGACCACTTCCCATTGCCATTCATTGATCAAATGCTTGAAAGATTGGCGGGACGTCCATATTACTGTTTCTTGGACGGTTTCTCTGGTTACTTCCAAGTAGCTATCACGCAAGAGGATCAAGAAAAAACAACCTTCACTTGTCCTTATGGCACTTTTGCTTATAGGCGCATGCCTTTCGGTCTTTGCAATGCACCTGGTACATTCCAGAGATGCATGTTCCACATCTTCTCCGAGTATATCTCAAATTCTATCGAAGTGTTCATGGATGACTTCTCCGTTTATGGAGATTCATTTGAAGAATGTCTCTTGAACCTCAACCAAATCCTTGACCGATGTGAAGAAAACAACCTGGTTCTCAACTACGAAAAGTGCCATTTTATGGTGACTCAAGGGATCGTTTTAGGTCACGTAGTCTCTCAAAGAGGACTTGAGGTAGATAAAGCAAAGGTTGATGTCATCAAGAATCTCTCTTATCCGCGTAATATGAAAGATGTGAAGTCTTTTCTCGGACATGCTGGTTTTTACCGTAGGTTTATCCGAGACTTCTCCAAGATCGCACAACCTCTTTGCCTGCTCTTGCAAAAAGATACACCATTTATGGTTGACGATAAATGCAAGGCAGCATTTGATGAGCTTAAGGAAAGGTTGTGCACTGCGCCAATCATTCAACCTTCCGATTGGAGCCTACCATTTGAGATAATGTGTGATGCCTCTGACCGTAGTGTTGGGGCGGTCTTGGGACAAAGAATCGGGAGAGAGCCGCATGTCATCTCTTATGCATCGAAGATGCTAGACGCTGCGCAAATGAATTATACTACGACCGAAAAGGAGTTGCTTGCGATAGTGTTCGCGCTTGAGAAATTTAGGTCGTATCTTTTGGGGACTAAAGTAGTAGTCTTTTCCGATCATGCCGCATTGCGTTATCTAATGAAAAAGAAGGAAAGTAAGCCACGACTCTTGCGATGGGTTCTACTATTGTAAGAATTTGATCTGGAAATTCGGGATAAAGCGGGTTCGCAGAACCTAGTGGCTGACCACTTGAGCCGGCTTCCAACGAAAGAAGGCGATATCTTGCCAATTAGCGAACTGTTCCCAGAGGAACATGTGTATGGCATCTTCTCAGTCGTCACATTCGGACCTGAGCCTTGGTTTGCTGATATAGTGAACTATCTTGCTACAGGAGTTCTCCCTTCTCACCTCCCTAAGGCCGTTAAGGACAAGCTAAAATCTGATGCGAGGCATTATTTTTGGGATGACCCGGATCTCTTCCGCTTATGTGGCGACCAAATTATCCGACGTTGTGTGCCCGACCATGAGGTGCAGTCAGTTTTGAATTTTTCCCATTCATTACACTGTGGGGGCCACTTTGGTGTGGAAAGAACGCGTCGAAAAGTTCTAGAAAGTGGATTTTGGTGGCCCACTTTGCACAAAGATGCTCATTCCTTTGTGCAAAACTGTGATAGATGTCAAAGGATAGGACACATCTCTCGAAAAAATGAAAACCCCCAACACCCAATCTTGTTCTGTGAGGTGTTTGAAGTTTGGGGAATCGACTTTATGGGTCCCTTCCCATCTTCTTACGGGTACGAGTACATCCTTTTGGCAGTGGACTATGTGTCTAAATGGGTAGAAGCCATAGCCACTAGGAAGGCAGATTCTAAAACCGTTGTTGAGTTCCTAAAGAAAAATATCTTTCAAAGGTTTGGTACACCGAAGGCAATCATAAGTGACAGGGACACACACTTCGTGAACAAAAGTTTGGAGAACTTATTCAAGTCCTATCATGTGTCACACAAAGTGTCAACCGCCTATCACCCTCAAACTAATGGTCAAGCCGAGATCTCGAATAGAGAAATCAAGTCTATCCTCGAAAAAGTTGTCAGTCCAAATAGAAAGGATTGGAGCTTGCGACTTGGCGATGCACTATGGGCTTATCGTACAGCGTATAAGACGCCAATAGGAACGACACCTTATCGGATGGTTTATGGTAAGGGATGTCATCTACCCGTTGAGTTGGAGCATAGGGCGTATTGGGCAATTAAACAATGCAATTTGGACTACCCCAATGACGCCACAGCTCGCAAGTTGCAAATTCTCGAGTTGGAGGAGATTAGGCTGGATGCCTATGAGAACTCTCGAATCTACAAGGATAAGACCAAAGCCTTACATGACAAGTTCATCAAGAGCAAAAGTCTGAAAATTAATGACAAGGTCTTAATGTTCAATTCGAGACACAAACTTCATCCAGGAAAGCTTAAGTCTCGCTGGATAGGCCCGTTTGTCATCTCTAAGGATTGTGATAATGGAGTTTATGAAGTCACAAGTGAACAAACCAGAAGAACATTCAAGGTGAACGGGCACCGTCTCAAGCCTTACTATGGGAACTTCGACAAAGGATGGTCGAATGACGAAGAGTTTGTGGATCCCCCACAAAGCACTTAAGTGTGGGGAGGCTTCGCCTAGCTAAAGGCGTTAAACGAAGGGCGCTATCGGGAGGCAGCCCGAGAATAAGTCGAGTCCACGACAATAAACAAGGGCGCTATCGGGAGGCAGCCCGAGAATAAGTCGAGTCCACGACAATAAACAAGGGCGCTATCGGGAGGCAACCCAAGAATAAAACTTCGAGATGCTCATTCCTCAATGGAATCATTGGCGACCTTTGAACGGGTTATCTTTTCTCCTTTCTTCTAATCTCTTTCACTTCGGTTCGGGAGTCTCTTGCTTTTCCCGGCACCGTTCTCTCTCCAAGGCGCCAACCAAGATTGCACATTCTATCTTCTTCTCATTTCTTCTCTCTGTTTTCCAATAGTACAAGACCCGGGTCACTGGGTGGAGAGGGTTACCGGACTAAAAAGGGGGTACTAGTTAGATGTGTTTGTCTGTGTGTATGTGCAGGTACAAAAGATATACTCGGGACATGAAGTGTTAACAACAACTGGCAATTTTCGGATGGCGAGTAGCATACAAGTGAGCACCCGAGTGCTTCTCTCAGAAAAAGGCCACAAAAGCTCCGCAAATGAAGGTCTCGTCTTCTCTTCGTGCCAAAGACGAGCTTCAACACTTCCCGATGGAGGCAACTTCACTTCAAAGGTTGTATCTTTCTATGACTTATTTTTATTAAGTTTTATCCTTACATTTACGCATGCTTGGGGGCAAGCATGATTTTAAGTGTGGGGAGAGGAAATAGTTACACAATTATAGCCAAAACTAACTAATTCTTGTCGAGTAGCGAAAAATTTAAAAAATTTAAAATTTTCCTGAATTTTGTGCCCTTAGAATGAAAAGAATGAACCCTAATTAATCAAAAAATAAAACATCTATTTTTATATTAAAAAAAAAAATTTCCACACTCGACACTAAATGCTTTGTAAATTGTCCCTAGGGCGAATCTCACGAACTTGGTTAAAACAATAATAGGAATGATCAATTTGAGGAAAACACGGTTAGCGGATTGAATGAAAGATTTTCTAAATGCGTATTCAAACATGAAAATTACTTTCCTAATAACTTAGAACCTTTAAACTTTACATCAAAAGATTGCAACCGGTTTTAACCCTAGTATTCGAATTCATAAATTGAATCAAATCGTCCTACTCTCTTAGGCTTGTAAAGTTATTCCTTCCTATTGGGTGTCCTTGATTGCAAAAAAAAAAAAAAAAAAAAAAAAATTTAATAATAATAAATAAATAAATAAATTAGCCGATTTGTCTTGTCCAACCTAATAAGCCGACCTACGAGAGCTCAACCCTTTCCAAGGGCATTTACTCTCAACGATGCTGCTTGACCCTCGACAGAGCTTACCGCCCCAGTCATGTCACGTGGCTTGAATAGGTCCTCACTGGTCATGAATCATTGGAATCGGATGCGGCAAGGTCGGCAAGGCAAGTTTAGGCATATATGTGAAAACCAAAAAAAAAATAAAAATAAATAAATAAAATAATCATTAAAGGCATCAATACAAACGGTTGGTTTAGCTAGAGAGATGTAGGCACTCTTAATAAGTTACTACTAATTCGGAAACTCGGGTTAAAAGCGATAAATACAGGTTTAGTTGCAATCGGTAATTAGGAAAGTGAATGGTCGAAATTCTATACGTATTTTCAAAAAGAATGTGGTTGTGACTTAGATGATTTTCCTTGGTTGTATTTATTCCACCTACATTATTAAGCCATTTTCTAAGAGTATGCTCGAGGGCAAGCATAGTTTAAGCGTGGGGATTTTTGACGTGCGAATTTTTATACACGTATTTTGGGCGTAATAATGCAATAATAAATATAAAAATAACATAAAAGGGTTCAAAATATTATGTATTTGATTAAAAGGGTAAAAATGGAGCTAAAAAATAATTTATGGCTAAAAATATGGTTTTAAGCATGTTTTGAATTATAACTATAAAAATGATTTTTGGAAAGAAATCAAATTTAATTCTTTGGCAATTTTAGATGCCCCAAAAGTATAAATATAATCAGTCCAAATGGAATTACTCATTTTTATATTTCCAGAAATATATTACATGCTTAAGTTGGATTTATAAAACTCCCTAAATCAATTCTGCAAAAATCTGCACTTAAAAATATATATGTTTCTCTGATTTTTACAGATATACTGCACAGAAGGCTACACGGGTAAAAACTGAGCCGCCGCACAGAGAGAACGCCACAGAAAAACCAAAATCTGAGACCACCGTTTGGTCCGTTAAATATTTAACGGACCTGCCGATCTGAACCGTCCGAAGATTGATCCGACGCGCAGAATCAGTGGACCGCTCGCTCCGTTAAGTGGACGTTTATCAGCCGTTAGTCTAATCAAACGGTCCGAATTAAATCACAGGAAAATCTGATTTCGATCGGACGGTTGCTGTTTCTCCTGTTCTTCAGCCCATTTTGAGCAGCCAAAAATGGTAAATTCGACCCCAAACTTGGAAATTGGAAGAAAAGGAAGGATTTCAATGCGGGAAAATTTCCAAATAGACCCTATATAGTTCCCAAGAACCCTAGCCGCTGAAAAGGACGAAAAAACAACCATTAATTCCACGAATTCGGCCAGATTTTGAGAAGAAGAGAGAAATAAACCCTAAACCGAAAATTCGATTGAACAAGCTTTTCCAACGATTATCTTGGAATTGTTTGTTCAGTTAGATTCACCAAAACTCTTGAGAGTGCTACACGACCCAATCGCTCCGGAACGACGCGAATCGAAGGAATTCGATGACGGACTTGCACATCCAACGACGTTTCTTGGTGTGCGAATCTCGAACCTTCAAATCGGTTGCTGCAGGATGCGGAAGAGCATCGACTTACTGTGCCACGCTTGCCGCAACATCATCTTCTAAATTTAGGTTAAAATTTTATAATTTCTCTTTTCCGATCAATTAGAGAAATTTTAGTGTTAATCTAAATAATTGTTGAGTGATTGAGTTGTAATAATTGAATAGGATTATTAAGTGGTTGAATAAGCGTCATTGTTAAGTTCTTCTCATCGAATAATTCTTATTTTGCTGAATTAAAAGTCATTGGAAAAAGGTTTTGATTTTAGGGAAGTTTCTTGATTTTTCTCAATTTATGTGACGATTGTGTTGTTGTTGTGTTTTTTCGCTTAATATAAGTCCTAAAAACCTCCCAAAACAATTTTGTGATTTTATTTTTTGTTCAATTCTTATTTCCTTACAAATCCAAAATATTAAGTTGCAACCAGAACTGAAAATTGACAAATTCAGCATCTTTTTGATTTTTTTTCTCTGTTTTAATCTCATATTTGGATTTCTCATATTTTTCCAGTCAAAATAGACATAAAGTTTGCTATATTTAGATGAAGGATCAAAAAGTTATGATTTAAAGAAGTTTAGGGACATATTTGCAAAAAAAAAGGAAAAAAAAGTGTTTTGAAACTGTTATTGGAATTTTTCTTTTTGGGACGTCCTGGATTAGTATTTCCAAATTTTAAGTTCACCAATAATTTTAAAACACCCTAAAACCCTAAAATTCATATTAAAATTTGTTTTCTTTGGAATTGCATAGCAAAAAAAGACATTTTCGTAAAATACCGGGGACCTATTCAAAAAAATAAATAAAAGAGAGACAGATTATAAAATTGAAACTACTTTTTCCTGGTCTATCCTTTATCAATTAAATCCAAAATTAATTCTCTCCTCTCTGTGGACACGATCCCTTTCTCATTCTATACTACCTGAAATTAAATAAAAGAAAGGGTTAATAATACAATTTTGTTTGCATAATTCCGCTAATTAGAAAACACAAAACGACCTATTTCGCTGGCTTATCAATAGTAAATACTAAATTATTCAAATGCAAATCAAAATTCGAATTCATTTTAAAATATTTCTCCACAATCTGTGCTCGCCCCTAAAACTCATGTTTCATACGTTTGTTTGCTCCTTTCATACAAAAAGAACACGGCTAGAATTTTCGTAAAAAATGATATTAAATACGAAATTATTCAAACGCAAACCAAAATTTGTTTTCACTTTAAAATATATCTCCACAATCTTTGTTTTCACATAAAACTCATGTTTCGAGCGTTTGTTAGGTTGTTTTATTCAAAAAAAAACTCAAATAGATATTTCGTAAAGAATGATCCTAAATACTAAATTATTCAAACGCAAACCAAAATCTATGTTCATTTCAAAATATTTCTCCATAATGTTTGTTTGCACATAAAACTCTTGTTTCACGAGTTTTTTGGCTCGTTTCATTCAAAAAAAACTCTGATAGATTTTTTGAAAAGAATGATAGTAAATACTAAATTATTCAAATGCAAACCAAAATTTGAATTCATTTCAAAATATTTCTCCACAATCTTTGCTTGCCCCTAAAACTCATTTTTCGTATGTTTGTTTCCTCCTTTCATACAAAAATAACACGGTTAGATTTTTCGTAAAGAATGATGGTAATACTAAATTTTTCAAACGCAAACCAAAATTTGTTTTCACTTTACAATATTTGTCCACAGTGTTTGTTTGCACATAAATCTCATGTTTCATGCGTTTGTTTTCTCATTTCATCCAAATAAACTCAGATAGATTTTTCGTAAAGAATGATAGTAAATACTAAATTATTCAAATGCAAACCAAAATTTGTTTTCACTCTAAAATATTTCTCCACAATCTTTGTTTCCACATAAAACTCATGTATCATGCGTTTCTTTGCTCGTTTTATCCAAAAAAAACTCGGATAGATTTTTCTTAAAGAATGATCGTAAATAGTAAATTATTCAAATGCAAACCAAAATTTGTATTCATTTTAAAATATTTCTCCACAATCTTTTTTTGGACCTAAAAGTCATGTTTCATGCGTTTGTTTGCACATTTCATATAAAAAAAACTTGGATAGATTTTTCGTAAAGAATGATAGTAAATACTAAATTATTCAAATGCATATCAAAATGTGTATCCATTTTAAAATATTTCTCCACAATCTTCTTTTGGACCTAAAACTCATGTTTCAAGCGTTTGTTTGCATATTTCATATGAAAAAACTCGGATAGATTTTTCGTAAAGAATGATAGTAAATACTAAATTATTCAAAGGCAAACAAAAATTTTAATTCATTTTAAAATATTTCTCCACAATCTTTGCTTGCCCCTAAAACTCTTGTTTCGTTTGTTTGTTTGCTCCTTTCATACAAAAAGAAGACGGCTAGATTTTTCGTAAAGAATAATGGTGAATACTAAATTATTCAAATGCGAACCAAAATCTGTGTTCATTTTGAAATATTTTTCCACAATGTTTGTTTGGACATAAAACTCATGTTTCGTGCGTTTGTTTGCTCGTTTCATTCAAAAAAAACTCTGAAAATAAACTCAGATAGATTATTCGTAAAGAATGATAGTAAATACGAAATTATTCAAACGCAAACCAAAATTTGTTTTCACTTTAAAATATTTCTTCACAATCTTTGTTTGCACATCTCATGTTTCGTGCGTTTATTTTCTTGTTTCATTCAAAAAAATACTCGGATAGATTTTTCGTAAAGAATGATCGTAAATACTAAATTATTCAAATGCAAACCAAAATTTGTATTTATTTTAAAATATATCTCCACAAACATTTTTTGCAGCTAAAACGCATGTTTCATGCGTTTGTTTGCACATTTCATATAAAACAACTCGGATATATTTTTGGTAAAGAATGATAGTAAATACTAAATTATTCAAATACAAACCAAAATTTGTTTTCACTCTAAAATATTTCTCCACAATCTTTGTTTCCACATAAAACTCATGTATCATGCGTTTGTTTGCTCGTTTCATCCAAAAAAAACTCGGATATATTTTTCGTAAAGAATGATAGTAAATACAAAATTATTCAAACGCAAACCAAAATTTGTTCTCACTTTAAAATATTTCTTCACAATCTTTGTTTGCACATCTCATGTTTCGTGCGTTTGTTTGCTTGTTTCATTCAAAAAAAAACTCGGATAGATTTTTCGTAAAGTTTGATCGTAAATACTAAATTATTCAAATGCAAACCAAAATTAGTATTTATTTTAAAATATATCTCCACAAACATTTTTTGTTGCTAAAACTGATGTTTCATGCGTTTGTTTGCACATTTCATATAAAAAAACTCGGATATATTTTTCATAAAGAATGATAGTAAATACTAAATTATTCAAATGCAAATCAAAATTTGTTTTCATTTTAAAATATTTCACCACAATCTTTGTTTCTTTGTTTCCACATAGACTCATGTATCATGCGTTTGTTTGCTCGTTTCATCCAAAAAAACCCTGATAAATTTTTCTTAAAGAATGATAGTAAATACTAAATTATTCAAATGCAAATCAAAATTCGAATTCATTTTAAAATATTTCTCCACAATCTGTGCTCGCCCCTAAAACTCATGTTTCATACGTTTGTTTGCTCCTTTCATACAAAAAGAACACGGCTAGATTTTTCGTAAAGAATGATATTAAATACTAAATTATTCAAACGCAAACCAAAATTTGTTTTCACTTTAAAATATATCTCCACAATCTTTGTTTTCACATAAAACTCATGTTTCGAGCGTTTGTTAGGTTGTTTTATTCAAAAAAAAACTCAAATTGATATTTCGGAAAGAATGATCCTAAATAGTAAATTATTCAAACGCAAACCAAAATCCATGTTCATTTCAAAATATTTCTCCATAATGTTTGTTTGCACATAAAACTCTTGTTTCGCGCGTTTGTTGGCTCGTTTCATTCAAAAAAAACTCTGATAGATTTTTTTTAAAGAATGATAGTAAATACTAAATTATTCAAATGCAAACCAAAATTTGAATTCATTTCAAAATATTTCTCCACAATCTTTGCTTGCCCCTAAAACTCATTTTTCGTATGTTTGTTTCCTCCTTTCATACAAAAATAACACGGTTAGATTTTTCGTAAAGAATGATGGTAAATACTAAATTTTTCAAACGCAAACCAAAATTTGTTTTCACTTTACAATATTTGTCCACAGTGTTTGTTTGCACATAAATCTCATGTTTCATGCGTTTGTTTTCTCATTTCATCCAAATAAACTCGGATAGATTTTTCGTAAAGAATGATAGTAAATACTAAATTATTCAAATGCATACCAAAATTTGTTTTCACTCTAAAAATATTTCTCCACAATCTTTGTGTCCACATAAAACTCATGTATCATGCGTTTCTTTGCTCGTTTTATCCAAAAAAAACTCGGATAGATTTTTTGTAAAGAATGATTGTAAATACGAAATTATTCAGACGCAAACCAAAATTTGTTCTCACTTTAAAAAATTTCTTCACAATCTTTGTCTGCACATCTCATGTTTCGTGCGTTTGTTTGCTTGTTTCATTCAAAAAAAAACTCGGATAGATTTTTCGTAAAGATTGATCGTAAATACTAAATTATTCAAATGCAAACCAAAATTTGTATTTATTTTAAAATATATCTCCACAAACATTTTTTGCAGCTAAAACTGATGTTTCATGCGTTTGTTTGCACATTTCATATAAAAAAACTCGGATATATTTTTCGTAAAGAATGATAGTAAATACTAAATTATTCAAATGCAAATCAGAATTTGTTTTCATTTTAAAATATTTCTCCACAATCTTTGTTTCCACATAAAACTAATGTGTCATGCGTTTGTTTGCTCGTTTCATCCAAAAAAACTCTGATAGATTTTTCGTAAAGAATGATAGTAAATACTAAATTCTTCAAATGCAAATCAAAATTCGAATTCATTTTAAAATATTTCTCCACAATCTTCGCTCGCCCGTAAAACTCATGTTTCGTACGTTTGTTTGCTCCTTTCATACAAAAAGAAGACGGCTAGATTTTTCGTAAAGAATGATATTAAATACTAAATTATTCAAACGCAAACCAAAATTTGTTTTCATTTTAAAATATTTCTCCACAATCTTTGTTTCCACATAAAACTAATGTATCATGCGTTTGTTTGCTCGTTTCATCCAAAAAAACTCTGATAGATTTTTCGTAAAGAATGATAGTAAATACTAAATTATTCAAATGCAAATCAAAATTCGAATTCATTTTAAAATATTTCTCCACAATCTTCGCTAGCCCGTAAAACTCATGTTTCGTACGTTTGTTTGCTCCTTTCATACAAAAAGAAGACGGCTAGATTTTTCGTAAAGAATGATAGTAAATACTAAATTATTCAAATGCAAATCAAAATTCGAATTCATTTTAAAATATTTCTCCACAATCTTCGCTCGCCTGTAAAACTCATGTTTCGTACGTTTGTTTGCTCCTTTCATACAAAAAGAAAATGGCTAGATTTTTCGTAAAGAATGATATTAAATACTAAATTATTCAAACGCAAACTAAAATTTGTTTTGACTTTAAAATATTTCTTCACAATCTTTGTTTGCACATCTCATGTTTCGTGCGTTTATTTGCTTGTTTCATTCAAAAAAAAACTCGGATAGATTTTTCGTAAAGAATGATCGTAAATACTAAATTATTCAAATGCAAACCAAAATTTGTATTTATTTTAAAATATATCTCCACAAACATTTTTTGCAGCTAAAACTCATGTTTCATGCATTTGTTTGCACATTTCATATAAAAAAACTGGGATATATTTTTCGTAAAGAATGAAAGTAAATACTAAATTATTCAAATGCAAACCAAAATTTGTTTTCACTCTAAAATATTTCTCCACAATCTTTGTTTCCACATAAAACTCATGTATCATGTGTTTGTTTCCTCGTTTTATCCAAAAAAAACTCGGATAGAATTTTCGTAAAGAATGATAGTAAATACGAAATTATTCAAACGCAAACCAAAATTTGTTCTCACTTTAAAATATTTCTTCAAAATCTTTGTTTGCACATCTCATGTTTCGTGCGTCTGTTTGCTTGTTTCATTAAAAAAAAGACTCGGATAAATTTTTCGTAAAGAATGATCGTAAATACTAAATTATTCAAATGCAAACCAAAATTTGTATTTATTTTAAAATATATCTCCACAAACATTTTTTGCAGCTAATACTCATGTTTCATGCGTTTGTTTGCACATTTCATATAAAAAAACTCGGATATATTTTTCGTAAAGAATGATAGTAAATACTAAATTATTCAAATGCAAATCAAAATTTGTTTTCATTTTAAACTATTTCTCCACAATCTTTGTTTCCACATAAAACTAATGTATCATGCGTTTGTTTGCTCGTTTCATCCAAAAAAACTCTGATAGATTTTTCCTAAAGAATGATAGTAAATACTAAATTGTTCAAATGCAAATCAAAATTCGAATTCATTTTAAAATATTTCTCCACAATCTTCGCTCGCCCGTAAAACTCATGTTTCGTACGTTTGTTTGCTCCTTTCATACAAAAAGAAGACGGCTAGATTTTTCGTAAAGAATGATATTAAATACTAAATTATTCCAACCCAAACGAAAATTTGTTTTCACTTTAAAATATTTCTTCACAATCTTTGTTTGCACATCTCATGTTTCGTGCGTTTATTTGCTTGTTTCATTCAAAAAAAAACTCGGATAGATTTTTCGTAAAGAATGATCGTAAATACTAAATTATTCAAATGCAAACCAAAATTTGTATTTATTTTAAAATATATCTCCACAAACATTTTTTGCAGCTAACACTCATGTTTCATGCGTTTGTTTTCACATTTCATATAAAAAAACTCGAATATATTTTTCGTAAAGAATGATAGTAAATACTAAATTATTCAACTGCAAACCAAAATTTGTTTTCAGTTTAAAATATTTGTCCACAATCTTCATTTGCACATAAAACTCATGTTTCATGCGTTTGTTTGCTCGTTTCATCCAAAAAAACTCTGATAGATTTTTCGTAAAGAATGATAGTAAATACTAAATTATTCAAACGCAAACAAAAATTTGTTTTCACTTTAAAATATTTCTCCACAATCTTTGTATGCACATAAAACTCATGTTTCGAGCGTTTGTTAGGTTCCTTTATTCAAAAACAAAATCGGATAGATTTTTCGTAAAGAATGATCGTAAATACTAAATTATTCAAACGCAAACCAAAATTTGTTTGCACATAATACTTGTGTTTCATGCGTTTGTTTGCTCGTTTCATCCAAAAAAACTCGGATTGATTTTTCGTAAAGAATGACATTAAATACTAAATTATTGAAACGCTAACCAAAATTTGTTTTCACTCTAAAATATGTCTCCACAATCTTTGTTTGCACATAAAACTCATGTTTCGAGCGTTTGTTAGGTTGTTTTATTCAAAAAAAAAAAACTCGGATAGATTTTTCGTAAATAATGATCGTAAATACTAAAATATTCCAACGCAAACCAAAATCTGTGTTGATTTTATAATATTTCTCTACAATGTTTGTTTGCACATAAAACTCATGTTTCGCGCGTTTGTTGGCTCGTTTCATTCAAAGATACTCTGATAGATTTTTTATTAAGAATGATAGTAATTACTAAATTATTCAAATGCAAACCAAAATTTGAATTCATTTTAAAATATTTCTCCACAATCTTTGCTTGCCCCTAAAACTCATGTTTCGTATGTTTGTTTGCTACTTTCGTACAAAAAAAACACGGTCAGATTTTTCGTAAAGAATGATGGTAAATACTAAATTATTCAAGTGCAAACCATCTGTGTTCATTTTAAAATATTTCTCCACAATGTTTGTTTGCACATAAAACTCATGTTTCGTGCGTTTCTTTTCTCATTTCATTCAAAAAAAACTCTGATAGATTATTCGTAAAGAATGATAGTAAATACTAAATTATACATATGCAAACCATCTGTGTTCATTTTAAAATATTTCTCCACAATGTATGTTTGCACATAAAACTCATGTTTCGTGCGTTTGTTTTCTCATTTCATTCAAAAAAAACTCTGATCGATTATTTGTAAAGAATGATAGTAAATACTAAATTATTCAAATGCATATCAAAATTTGTATCCATTTTGAAATATTTCTCCACAATCTTCTTTTGGACCTAAAACTCATGTTTCATGCGTTTGTTTGCACATTTCATATAAAAAAACTCGGATAGATTTTTCGTAAAGAATGATAGTAAATACTAAATTATTCAAATGCAAACAAAAATTTTAATTCGTTTTAAAATATTTCTCCACAATCTTTGCTTGCCCCTAAAACACTTTTTTCGTATGTTCGTTTGCTTCTTTCATAGAAAAATAACACGGTTAGTTTTTTCGTAAAGAATGATGGTAAATACTAAATTATTCAAATGCAAACCAAAATCTCTGTTAATTTTAAAATATTTTTCCACAATGTTTGTTTGCATATAAAACTCATGTTTCGTGCGTTTGTTTGCTCGTTACATTCAAAAAAACCTCTGATAGATTTTTCGTAAAGAATGATTGGAAATAGTAAATTTTTCAAACACAAACCAAAATTTCTTTTCACTTTAAAATATTTCTCAACAATCTTTGTTTGTATATAAAACTCATGTTTCGAGCGTTTGTTCGCTTGTTTCATTAAAAAAAAAAAACTCGGATAGATTTTTCGTAAAGAATGATCGTAAATAGTAAATTATTCAAATGCAAACCAAAATTTGTATTCATTTTAAAATATTTCTCCACAATCTTTTTTTGGACCTAAAAGTCATGTTTCATGCGTTTGTTTGAACATTTCATATAAAAAAAACTCGGATAGATTTTTCGTAAAGAATGATAGTAAATACTAAATTATTCAAGTGCATATCAAAATTTGTATCCATTTTGTAATATTTCTCCACAATCTTCTTTTGGACCTAAAACTTATGTTTCATGCGTTTGTTTGCACATTTCATATAAAAAAACTCGGATAGATTTTTCGTAAAGAATGATAGTAAATACTAAATTATTCAAATGCAAACAAAAATTTTAATTCGTTTTAAAATATTTCTCCACAATCTTTGCTTGCCCCTAAAACACTTTTTTCGTATGTTCGTTTGCTTCTTTCATAGAAAAATAACACGGTTAGTTTTTTCATAAAGAATGATGGTAAATACTAAATTATTCAAATGCAAACCAAAATCTCTGTTCATTTTAAAATATTTTTCCACAATGTTTGTTTGCATATAAAACTCATGTTTCGTGCGTTTGTTTGCTCGTTACATTCAAAAAAACCTCTGATAGATTTTTCGTAAAGAATGATTGGAAATACTAAATTTTTCAAACACAAACCAAAATTTCTTTTCACTTTAAAATATTTCTCAACAATCTTTGTTTGTATATAAAACTCATGTTTCGAGCGTTTGTTTGCTTGTTTCATTAAAAAAAAAAAAACTCCGATAGATTTTTCGTAAAGAATGATAGTAAATACTAAATTATTCAAATGCAAACAAAAATTTTAATTCATTTTAAAATATTTCTCCACAATCTTTTTTTGGACCTAAAAGTCATGTTTCATGCGTTTGTTTGAACATTTCATATAAAAAAACCTCGGATAGATTTTTCGTAAAGAATGATAGTAAATACTAAATTATTCAAATGCATATCAAAATTTGTATCCATTTTGAAATATTTCTCCACAATCTTCTATTGGACCTAAAACTTATGTTTCATGCGTTTGATTGCACATTTCATATAAAAAAACTCGGATAGATTTTAAGTAAAGAATGATAGTAAATACTAAATTATTCAAATGCAAACAAAAATTTTAATTCATTTTAAAATATTTCTCCACAATCTTTGCTTGCCCCTAAAACACTTTTTTCGTATGTTTGTTTGCTTCTTTCGTACAAAAATAACACGGTAAGATTTTTCGTAAAGGATGATGGTAAATACTAAATTATTCAAATGCAAACCAAAATCTGTGTTCATTTTAAAATATTTTTCCACAATGTTTGTTTGCACATAAAACTCATGTTTCGTGCGTTTGTTTGCTCGTTTCATTCAAAAAAAACTCTTGATAGATTTTTCGTAAAGAATGATTGGAAATACTAAAATTTTCAAACACAGACCAAAATTTCTTTTCACTTTAAAATATTTCTCAACAATCTTTGTTTGTATATACAACTCACATTTCGAGCGTTTGTTTGCTTGTTTCATTAAAAAAAAAAAAACTCCGATAGATTTTTCGTAAAGAATGATTGTAAATACTAAATTATTCAAATGCAAACCAAAATTTGAATTCATTTTAAAATATTTTCCACAATCTTTGCTTGCCCCTAAAACTCTTGTTTCGTTTGTTTGTTTGCTCCTTTCATAAAAAAATAACACGGTTAGATTTTTCGTAAAGAATGATGGTAAATACTAAATTATTCTAATGCTGACCAAAATCTGTGTTCATTTTAAAATATTTTTCCTCAATGTTTGTTTGCACATAAAACTCATGTTTCGTGCGTTTGTTTGCTCGTTTCATTCAAAAAAAACTCTGATAAATTTTTCGTAAAGAAGGATTGGAAATATTTCAAACGCAAACCAAAATTTCTTTTCACTTTAAAATATTTCTCAACAATCTTTGTTTGTATACAAAACTCATGTTTCGAGCGTTTGTTTGCTTGTTTCATTAAAAAAAAAAAAACTCGGATAGATTTTTCGTAAAAAATGATCGTAAATAGTAAATTATTCAAATGCAAACCAAAATTTGTATTCATTTTAAAATTTTTCTCCACAATCGTTTTTTGGACCTAAAAGTCATGTTTCATGCGTTTGTCTGAATATTTCATATAAAAAAAACTCGGATAGATTTTTCGTAAAGAATGATAATAAATACTAAATTATTCAAATGCATATCAAAATTTGTATCCATTTTGAAATATTTCTCCACAATCTTCTTTTGGACCTAAAACTTATGTTTCATGCGTTTGTTTGCACATTTCATATAAAAAACTCGGATAGATTTTTCGTAAAGAATGATAGTAAATACTAAATTATTCAAATGCAAACACAAATTTTAATTCATTTTAAAATATTTCTCCACAATCTTTGCTTTCCCCTAAAACACTTTTTTCGTATGTTTGTTTGCTTCTTTCATACAAAAATAACACGGTTAGATTTTTCGTAACGATGATGGTAAATACTAAATTATTCAAATGTAAACCAAAATCTGTGTTTATTTTAAAATATTTTTCCACAATGTTTGTTTGCATATAAAACTCATGTTTCGTGCGTTTGTTTGTTTGCTCGTTACATTCAAAAAAAAACTCTGATAGATTTTTCGTAAAGAATGATTGGAAATACTAAATTTTTCAAACACAAACCAAAATTTCTTTTCACTTTAAAATATTTCTCAAAATCTTTGTTTGTATATAAAACTCATGTTTCGAGCGTTTGTTTGCTTGTTTCATTAAAAAAAAAAAAACTCGGATAGATTTTTCGTAAAGAATGATTGTAAATACTAAATTATTCAAATGCAAACAAAAATTTTAATTCATTTTAAAATATTTCTCCGCAATCTTTGCTTGCCCCTAAAGCACTTTTTTCGTATGTTTGTTTGCTCCTTTCATACAAAAATAACACGGTCGGATTTTTCGTAAAAAATGATGGTAAATACTAAATTATTCTAATGCTGACCAAAATCTGTGTTTATTTTAAAATATTTTTCCTCAATGTTTGTTTGCACATAAAACTCATGTTTCGTGCGTTTGTTTACTCGTTTCATTCAAAAAAAACTCTGATAAATTTTTCGTAAAGAAGGATTGGAAATGCTAAATTTTTCAAACGCAAACCAAAATTTCTTTTCACTTTAAAATATTTCTCGACAATCTTTGTTTGTATATAAAACTCATGTTTCGAGCGTTTGTTTGCTTGTTTCATTAAAAAAAAAACTCGGATAGATTTTTCTTAAAGAATGATCGTAAATAGTAAATTATTCAAATGCAAACCAAAATTTGTATTCATTTTAAAATATTTCTCCACAATCTTTTTTTGGACCTAAAAGTCATGTTTCATGCGTTTGTTTGAACATTTCATATAAAAAAAACTCGGATAGATTTTTCGTAAAGAATGATAGTAAATACTAAATTATTCAAATGCATATCAAAATTTGTATCCATTTTGAAATATTTCTCCACAATCTTCTTTTGGACCTAAAACTTATGTTTCATGCGTTTGTTTGCACATTTCATATAAAAAAACTCGGATAGATTTCTCATAAAGAATGGTAGTAAATAACAAATTATTCAAATGCAAACAAAAATTTTAATTCATTTTAAAATATTTCTCCACAATCTTTGCTTGCCCCTAAAACACTTTTTTCGTATGTTTGTTTGCTTCTTTCATACAAAAATAACACGGTTAGATTTTTCGTAAAGGATGATGGTAAATACTAAATTATTCAAATGCAAACCAAAATCTCTGTTCATTTTAAAATATTTTTCCACAATGTTTGTTTGCATATAAAACTCATGTTTCGTGCGTTTGTTTGCTCGTTACATTCAAAAAAAACTCTGATAGATTTTTCGTAAAAAATGATTGGAAATACTAAATTTTTCAAACACAAACCAAAATTCTTTTCACTTTAAAATATTTCTCAACAATCTTTGTTTGTACATAAAACTCATGTTTCGAGCGTTTGTTTGCTTGTTTCATTAAAAAAAAAAAAATCGGATAGATTTTTCGTAAAGAATGATCGTAAATAGTAAATTATTCAAATGCAAACAAAAATTTGTATTTATTTTAAAATGTTTCTCCACAATCTTTTTTTTGACTTAAAAGTCATATTTCATGCGTTTGTTTGCACATTTCATATAAAAAAAAACTCGGATAGATTTTTCATAAAGAATGACAGTAAATACTAAATTATTCAAATGCATATCAAAATTTGTATCCATTGTAAAATATTTCTCCACAATCTTCTTTTGGACCTAAAACTCATGTTTCATGCGTTTGTTTGCACATTCCATATAAAAAAACTCGGATAGATTTTTCGTAAAGAATGATCGTAAATACTAAATTATTCAAATGCAAACCAAAATTTGTATCCATTTTAAAATATTTCTCCACAATCTTTTTTTGGACCTAGAACTCATGTTTCATGCGTTTGTTTGCACATTTCATATAAAAAAACTCGGATAGATTTTTCGTAAAGAATGATAGTAAATACTAAATTATTCAAATGCATATCAAAATTTGTATCCATTTTGAAATATTTCTCCACAATCTTCTTTTGGACCTAAAACTTATGTTTCATGCGTTTGTTTGCACATTTCATATAAAAAACTCGGATAGATTTTTCGTAAAGAATGATAGTAAATACTAAATTATTCAAATGCAAACACAAATTTTAATTCATTTTAAAATATTTCTCCACAATCTTTGCTTTCCCCTAAAACACTTTTTTCGTATGTTTGTTTGCTTCTTTCATACAAAAATAACACGGTTAGATTTTTCGTAACGATGATGGTAAATACTAAATTATTCAAATGTAAACCAAAATCTGTGTTTATTTTAAAATATTTTTCCACAATGTTTGTTTGCATATAAAACTCATGTTTCGTGCGTTTGTTTGTTTGCTCGTTACATTCAAAAAAAAACTCTGATAGATTTTTCGTAAAGAATGATTGGAAATACTAAATTTTTCAAACACAAACCAAAATTTCTTTTCACTTTAAAATATTTCTCAAAATCTTTGTTTGTATATAAAACTCATGTTTCGAGCGTTTCTTTGCTTGTTTCATTAAAAAAAAAAAAACTCGGATAGATTTTTCGTAAAGAATGATTGTAAATACTAAATTATTCAAATGCAAACAAAAATTTTAATTCATTTTAAAATATTTCTCCGCAATCTTTGCTTGCCCCTAAAGCACTTTTTTCGTATGTTTGTTTGCTCCTTTCATACAAAAATAACACGGTCGGATTTTTCGTAAAAAATGATGGTAAATACTAAATTATTCTAATGCTGACCAAAATCTGTGTTTATTTTAAAATATTTTTCCTCAATGTTTGTTTGCACATAAAACTCATGTTTCGTGCGTTTGTTTGCTCGTTTCATTCAAAAAAAACTCTGATAAATTTTTCGTAAAGAAGGATTGGAAATGCTAAATTTTTCAAACGCAAACCAAAATTTCTTTTCACTTTAAAATATTTCTCGACAATCTTTGTTTGTATATAAAACTCATGTTTCGAGCGTTTGTTTGCTTGTTTCATTAAAAAAAAAACTCGGATAGATTTTTCTTAAAGAATGATCGTAAATAGTAAATTATTCAAATGCAAACCAAAATTTGTATTCATTTTAAAATATTTCTCCACAATCTTTTTTTGGACCTAAAAGTCATGTTTCATGCGTTTGTTTGAACATTTCATATAAAAAAAACTCGGATAGATTTTTCGTAAAGAATGATAGTAAATACTAAATTATTCAAATGCATATCAAAATTTGTATCCATTTTGAAATATTTCTCCACAATCTTCTTTTGGACCTAAAACTTATGTTTCATGCGTTTGTTTGCACATTTCATATAAAAAAACTCGGATAGATTTCTCATAAAGAATGGTAGTAAATAACAAATTATTCAAATGCAAACAAAAATTTTAATTCATTTTAAAATATTTCTCCACAATCTTTGCTTGCCCCTAAAACACTTTTTTCGTATGTTTGTTTGCTTCTTTCATACAAAAATAACACGGTTAGATTTTTCGTAAAGGATGATGGTAAATACTAAATTATTCAAATGCAAACCAAAATCTCTGTTCATTTTAAAATATTTTTCCACAATGTTTGTTTGCATATAAAACTCATGTTTCGTGCGTTTGTTTGCTCGTTACATTCAAAAAAAACTCTGATAGATTTTTCGTAAAAAATGATTGGAAATACTAAATTTTTCAAACACAAACCAAAATTCTTTTCACTTTAAAATATTTCTCAACAATCTTTGTTTGTATATAAAACTCATGTTTCGAGCGTTTGTTTGCTTGTTTCATTAAAAAAAAAAAAATCGGATAGATTTTTCGTAAAGAATGATCGTAAATAGTAAATTATTCAAATGCAAACAAAAATTTGTATTTATTTTAAAATGTTTCTCCACAATCTTTTTTTTGACTTAAAAGTCATATTTCATGCGTTTGTTTGCACATTTCATATAAAAAAAAACTCGGACAGATTTTTCGTAAAGAATGACAGTAAATACTAAATTATTCAAATGCATATCAAAATTTGTATCCATTGTAAAATATTTCTCCACAATCTTCTTTTGGACCTAAAACTCATGTTTCATGCGTTTGTTTGCACATTCCATATAAAAAAACTCGGATAGATTTTTCGTAAAGAATGATCGTAAATACTAAATTATTCAAATGCAAACCAAAATTTGTATCCATTTTAAAATATTTCTCCACAATCTTTTTTTGGACCTAGAACTCATGTTTCATGCGTTTGTTTGCACATTTCATATAAAAAAACTCGGATAGATTTTTCGTAAAGAATGATAGTAAATACTAAATTATTCAAATGCAAACAAAAATTATAATTCACTTTAAAATATTTCTCCACAATCTTTGCTTGCCCCTAAAACACTTTTTTCGTATGTTTGTTTGCTTCTTTCATACAAAAATAACACGGTTAGATTTTTCGTAAAGAATGATGGTAAATACTAAATTATTCAAATGCAAACGAAAATCTGTGTTCATTTTAAAATATTTTTCCACAATGTTTGTTTGCACATAAAACTCATGTTTCGTGCGTTTGTTTGCTCGTTACATTCAAAAATTACTCTGATAGATTTTTCGTAAAGAATGATTGGAAATACTATATTTTTCAAACACAGACCAAAATTTCTTTTCACTTTCAAATATTTCTCAACAATCTTTGATTGTATATAAAACTCATGTTTCGAGCGTTTGTTTGCTTGTTTCATTAAAAAAAAAAAAACACGGATAGATTTTTCGTAAAGAATGATCGTAAATTGTAAATTGTTCAAATGCAAACCAAAATTTGTATTCATTTTAAAATATTTCTCCACAATCTTTCTTTGGACCTAAAACTCATGTTTCATGCGTTTGTTTGCACATTTCATATAAAAAAACTCGGATAGATTTTTCGTAAAGAATGATTGTAAATACTAAATTATTCAAATGCAAACCAAAATTTGAATTCATTTTAAAATATTTCTCCACAATCTTTGCTTGCCCCTAAAACTCTTGTCTCGTATGTTTGTTTGCTCCTTTCATACAAAAGTAAAACGGTTAGATTTTTTGTAAAGAATGATGGTAAATACTAAATTATTCAAATGTAAACCAAAATCTGTGTTCATTTTAAAATATTTTTCCACAATGTTTGTTTGCACATAAAACTCATGTTTCGTTCGTTTGTTTGCTCGTTTCATCCAAAAAATACTCTGATAGATTTTTCGTAAAGAAATGATTGGAAGTACTACAATTTTCAAACACAAACCAAAATTTCTTTTCACTTTAAAATATTTCTCAACAATCTTTGTTTGTATATAAAACTCATGTTTCGAGCGTTTGTTTGCTTGTTTCATTAAAAAAAAAAAAACTCGGACAGACTTTTCGTAAAGAATGATCGTAAGTTGTAAATTATTCAAATGCATACCAAAATTTGTATTCATTTTAAAATATTTCTCCACAATCTTTTTTTGGACCTAAAAGTCATGTTTCATGCGTTTGTTTGCACACTTCATATAAAAAAAACTCGGATAGATTTTTCGTAAAGAATGATAGTAAATACTAAATTATTCAAATGCATATCAAAATTTGTATC
The DNA here is from genome assembly GCA_027726005.1 of Juncus effusus. NCBI lineage: Eukaryota > Viridiplantae > Streptophyta > Magnoliopsida > Poales > Juncaceae > Juncus > Juncus effusus. Next base: position 4,044,381 of record CM050899.1, read on the forward strand.
CATTTTACAATATTTGTCCACCATCTTCTTTTGGACCTAAAACTCATGTTTCATGCGTTTGTTTGCACATTTCATATAAAAAAACTCGGATAGATTTTTCGTAAAGAATGATTGTAAATACTAAATTATTCAAATGCAAACAAAAATTTTAATTCATTGTAAAATATTTCTCCACAATCTTTGCTTGCCCCTAAAACTCTTGTTTCGTATGTTTGTTTGCTCCTTCATACAAAAATAACACGGTTAGATTTTTCGTAAAGAATGATGGTTAATACTAAATTATTCTAATGCTGACCAAAATCTGTGTTCATTTTAAAATATTTTTCCACAATGTTTGTTTGCACATAAAACTCATGTTTCGTGCGTTTGTTTGCTCGTTTCATTCAAAAAATACTCTGACAGATTTTTCGTAAAGAATGATTGGAAATACTAAATTTTTCAAACACAAACCAAAATTTCTTTTCACTTTAAAATATTTCTCAACAATCTTTGTTTGTATATAAAACTCATGTTTCGAGCGTTCGTTTGCTTGTTTCATTAAAAAAAAAAAACTCGGATAGATTTTTTGTAAAGAATGATCGTAAATAGTAAATTATTCAAATGCAAACCAAAATTTGTATTCATTTTAAAATATTTCTCCACAATCTTTTTTTGGACCTAAAAGTCATGTTTCATGCGTTTGTTTGCACATTTCATATAAAAAAACTCGGATAGATTTTTCGTAAGGAATGATAGTAAATACTAAATTATTCAAATGCATATCAAAATTTGTATCCATTTTAAAATATTTCTCCACAATCTTCTTTTAGACCTAAAACTCATGTTTCATGCGTTTGTCTGCACATTTCATATAAAAAAACTCGGATAGATTTTTCGTAAAGAATGATAGTAAATACTAAATTATTCAAATGCAAACAAAAAATTTAATTCATTTTTAAAATATTTCTCCATAATCTTTGCTTGCCCCTAAAACACTTTTTTCGTATGTTTGTTTGCTTCTTTGACACAAAAATAACACGGTTAGATTTTTCGTATAGAATGATGGTAAATACTAAATTATTCTAATCCTGACCAAAATCTGTGTTCATTTTAAAATATTTTTCCACAATGTTTGTTTGCACATAAAACTCATGTTTCGTGCGTTTGTTTACTCGTTTCAATCAAAAAAAACTCTGATAGATTTTTCGTAAAGAATGATTGGAAGTACTAAATTTTTCAAACGCATACCAAAATTTCTTTTCACTTTAAAATATTTCTCAACAATCTTTGTTTGTATATAAAACTCATGTTTCGAGCGTTTGTTTGCTTGTTTCATTAAAAAAAAAACTCGGATAGATTTTTCTTAAAGAATGATCGTAAATAGTAAATTATTCAAATGCAAACCAAAATTTGTATTCCTTTTAAAATATTTCTCCACAATCTTTTTTTGGACCTAAAAGTCATGTTTCATGCGTTTGTTTGCACATTTCATATAAAAAAAACTTGCATAGATTTTTCGTAAAGAATGATAGTAAATACTAAATTATTCAAATGCATATCAAAATGTGTATCCATTTTAAAATATTTCTCCACAATCTTCTTTTGGACCTAAAACTCATGTTTCAAGCGTTTGTTTGCATATTTCATATAAAAAAACTCGGATAGATTTTTCGTAAAGAATGATAGTAAATACTAAATTATTCAAAGGCAAACAAAAATTTTAATTCATTTTAAAATATTTCTCCACAATCTTTGCTTGCCCCTAAAACTCTTGTTTCGTTTGTTCGTTTGCTCCTTTCATACAAAAAGAAGACGGCTAGATTTTTCGTAAAGAATAATGGTGAATACTAAATTATTCAAATGCAAACCAAAATCTGTGTTCATTTTGAAATATTTTTCCACAATGTTTGTTTGGACATAAAACTCATGTTTCGTGCGTTTGTTTGCTCGTTTCATTCAAAAAAAACTCTGAAAATAAACTCAGATAGATTATTCGTAAAGAATGATAGTAAATACGAAATTATTCAAACGCAAACCAAAATTTGTTTTCACTTTAAAATATTTCTTCACAATCTTTGTTTGCACATCTCATGTTTCGTGCGTTTATTTGCTTGTTTCATTCAAAACAATACTCGGATAGATTTTTCGTAAGGAATGATCGTAAATACTAAATTATTCAAATGCAAACCAAAATTTGTATTTATTTTAAAATATATCTCCGCAAACATTTTTTGCAGCTAAAACGCATGTTTCATGCGTTTGTTTGCACATTTCATATAAAACAACTCGGATATATTTTTGGTAAAGAATGATAGTAAATACTAAATTATTCAAATACAAACCAAAATTTGTTTTCACTCTAAAATATTTCTCCACAGTCTTTGTTTCCACATAAAACTCATGTATCATGCGTTTGTTTGCTCGTTTCATCCAAAAAAAATTCGGATATATTTTTCGTAAAGAATGATAGTAAATACAAAATTATTCAAACGCAAACCAAAATTTGTTCTCACTTTAAAATATTTCTTCACAATCTTTGTTTGCACATCTCACGTTTCGTGCGTTTGTTTGCTTGTTTCATTCAAAAAAATACTCGGATAGATTTTTCATAAAGAATGATAGTAAATACTAAATTATTCAAATGCAAATCAAAATTTGTTTTCATTTTAAAATATTTCTCCACAATCTTTGTTTCTTTGTTTCCACATAGACTCATGTATCATGCGTTTGTTTGCTCGTTTCATCCAAAAAAACCCTGATAAATTTTTCGTAAAGAATGATAGTAAATACTAAATTATTCAAATGCAAATCAAAATTCGAATTCATTTTAAAATATTTCTCCACAATCTGTGCTCGCCCCTAAAACTCAAGTTTCATACGTTTGTTTGCTCCTTTCATACAAAAAGAACACGGCTAGATTTTTCGTAAAGAATGATATTAAATACTAAATTATTCAAACGCAAACCAAAATTTGTTTTCACTTTAAAATATATCTCCACAATCTTTGTTTTCACATAAAACTCATGTTTCGAGCGTTTGTTAGGTTGTTTTATTCAAAAAAAAACTCAAATAGATATTTCGTAAAGAATGATCCTAAATAGTAAATTATTCAAACGCAAACCAAAATCTATGTTCATTTCAAAATATTTCTCCATAATGTTTGTTTGCACATAAAACTCTTGTTTCGCGCGTTTGTTGGCTCGTTTCATTGAAAAAAAACTCTGATAGATTTTTTGTAAAGAATGATAGTAAATACTAAATTATTCAAATGCAAACCAAAATTTGAATTCATTTCAAAATATTTCTCCACAATCTTTGCTTGCCCATAAAACTCATTTTTCGTATGTTTGTTTCCTCCTTTCATACAAAAATAACACGGGCAGAGTTTTCGTAAAGAATGATGGTAAATACTAAATTTTTCAAACGCAAACCAAAATTTGTTTTCACTTTACAATATTTGTCCACAGTGTTTGTTTGCACATAAATATCATGTTTCATGCGTTTGTTTTCTCATTTCATCCAAATAAACTCAGATAGATTTTTCGTAAAGAATGATAGTAAATACTAAATTATTCAAATGCAAACCAAAATTTGTTTTCACTCTAAAATATTTCTCCACAATCTTTGTTTCCACATAAAACTCATGTATCATGCGTTTCTTTGCTCGTTTTATCCAAAAAAAACTCGGATAGATTTTTCGTAAAGAATGATGGTAAATACGAAATTATTCAAACTCAAACCAAAATTTGTTCTCACTTTAAAATATTTCTTCACAATCTTTGTTTGCACATCTCATGTTTCGTGCGTTTGTTTGTTTGTTTCATTCAAAAAAAAACTCGGATAGATTTTTCGTAAAGATTGATCGTAAATACTAAATTATTCAAATGCAAACCAAAATTTGTATTTATTTTAAAATATATCTCCACAAACATTTTTTGCAGCTAAAACTGATGTTTCATGCGTTTGTTTGCACATTTCATATAAAAAAACTCGGATATATTTTTCGTAAAGAATGATAGTAAATACTAAATTATTCAAATGCAAATCAAAATTTGTTTTCATTTTAAAATATTTCTCCACAATCTTTGTTTCCACATAAAACTAATGTATCATGCGTTTGTTTGCTCGTTTCATCCAAAACAACTCTGATAGATTTTTCGTAAAGAATGATAGTAAATACTAAATTATTCAAATGCAAATCAAAATTCGAATTCATTTTAAAATATTTCTCCACAATCTTCGCTCGCCCGTAAAACTCATGTTTCGTACGTTTGTTTGCTCCTTTCATACAAAAAGAAGACGGCTAGATTTTTCGTAAAGAATGATATTAAATACTAAATTATTCAAACGCAAACCAAAATTTGTTTTCATTTTAAAATATTTCTCCACAATCTTTGTTTCCACATAAAACTAATGTATCATGCGTTTGTTTGCTCGTTTCATCCAAAAAAACTCTGTTAGATTTTTCGTAAAGAATGATAGTAAATACTAAATTATTCAAATGCAAATCAAAATTCGAATTCATTTTAAAATATTTCTCCACAATCTTCGCTCGCCCGTAAAACTCATGTTTCGTACGTTTGTTTGCTCCTTTCATACAAAAAGAAGACGGCTAGATTTTTCGTAAAGAATGATAGTAAATACTAAATTATTCAAATGCAAATCAAAATTGGAATTCATTTTAAAATATTTCTCCACAATCTTCGCTCGCCTGTAAAACTCATGTTTTGTACGTTTGTTTGCTCCTTTCATACAAAAAGAAAACGGCTAGATTTTTCGTAAAGAATGATATTAAATACTAAATTATTCAAACGCAAACTAAAATTTGTTTTGACTTTAAAATATTTCTTCACAATATTTGTTTGCACATCTCATGTTTCATGCGTTTATTTGCTTGTTTCATTCAAAAAAAAACTCGGATAGATTTTTCGTAAAGAATGATCGTAAATACTAAATTATTCAAATGCAAACCAAAATTTGTATTTATTTTAAAATATGTCTCCACAAACATTTTTTGCAGCTAAAACTGATGTTTCATGCGTTTGTTTGCACATTTCATATAAAAAAACTGGGATATATTTTTCGTAAAGAATGAAAGTAAATACTAAATTATTCAAATGCAAACCAAAATTTGTTTTCACTCTAAAATATTTCTCCACAATCTTTGTTTCCACATAAAACTCATGTATCATGTGTTTGTTTGCTCGTTTTATCCAAAAAAAACTCGGATAGAATTTTCGTAAAGAATGATAGTAAATACGAAATTATTCAAACGCAAACCAAAATTTGTTCTCACTTTAAAATATTTCTTCACAATCTTTGTTTGCACATCTCATGTTTCGTGCGTCTGTTTGCTTGTTTCATTAAAAAAAAGACTCGGATAAATTTTTCGTAAAGAATGATCGTAAATACTAAATTACTCAAATGCAAACCAAAATTTGTATTTATTTTAAAATATATCTCCACAAACATTTTTTGCAGCTAATACTCATGTTTCATGCGTTTGTTTGCACATTTCATATAAAAAAACTCGGATATATTTTTCGTAAAGAATGATAGTAAATACTAAATTATTCAAATGCAAATCAAAATTTGTTTTCATTTTAAACTATTTCTCCACAATCTTTGTTTCCACATAAAACTAATGTATCATGCGTTTGTTTGCTCGTTTCGTCCAAAAAAACTCTGATAGATTTTTCATAAAGAATGATAGTAAATACTAAATTATTCAAATGCAAATCAAAATTCGAATTCATTTAAAATATTTCTCCACAATCTTTGCTCGCTCGTAAAACTCATGTTTCGTACGTTTGTTTGCTCCTTTCATACAAAAAGAACACGGCTAGATTTTTTGTAAAGAATGATATTAAATACTAAATTATTCAAACGCAAACCAAAATTTGTTTTCACTTTAAAATATTTGTCCACAATCTTCATTTGCACATAAAACTCGTGTTTCGTGCGTTTGTTTGCTCGTTTCATCCAAAAAAACTCGGATAGATTTTTCGTAAAGAATGATAGTAAATACGAAATTATTCAAACGCAAACCAGAATTTGTTTCCACTTTAAAATATTTGTCCACAATCTTTGTTTGCACATAAAACTCGTGTTTCATGCGTTTGTTTGCTCGTTTCATCAAAAAAAACTCGGATAGATTTTTCATAAAGAATGATAGTAAATACTAAATTATTCAAATGCAAATCAAAATTTGTTTTCATTTTAAAATATTTCTCCACAATCTGTGTTTCCACATAAAACTCATGTTTCATGCGTTTGTTTGCTCGTTTCATCGAAACAAAACTCGGATAGATTTTTCGTAAAGAATGATTGTAAATACTAAATTATTCAAATGCAAATCAAAATTTGAATTCATTTTAAAATATTTCTCCACAATCTTTGCTTGACCCTAAAACTCATGTTTCGTATGTTTGTTGTCTAATTTCGTACAAAAATAACACGGTTAGATTTTTCGTAAAGAATGGTGGTAAATACTAAATTATTCAAGTGCGAACCATCTGTGTTCATTTTAAAATATTTCTCCACAATGTTTATTTGCACATAAAACTCATGTTTCGTGCGTTTCTTTTCTCATTTCATTCAAAAAAAGCTCTGATAGATTATTCGTAAAGAATGATAGTAAATACTAAATTATTCAAATGCAAACCATCTGTGTTCATTTTAAAATATTTCTCCACAATGTTTGTTCGCACATAAAACTCGTGTTTCGTGCGTTTGTTTTCTCATTTCATTCAAAAAAAACTCTGATAGATTATTCGTAAAGAATTATAGTAAATACTAAATTATTCAAACGCAAACCAAAATTTATTTCCACTTTAAAATATTTTTCCACATCTTTGTTTGCTCGTTTCATCCAAAAAAACTCGGATAGATTTTTCGTAAAGAATGATAGTAAATACGAAATTATTCAAACGCAAACAAAAATTTGTTCTCACTTTAAAATATTTTTTCACAATCTTTGCTTGCACATCTCATGTTTCGTGCGTTTGTTTGCTTGTTTCATTCAAAAAAAAACTCGGATAGATTTTTCGTTAAGAATGATCGTAAATACTAAATTATTCAAATGCAAACAAAAATTTGAATTCATTTTAAATCATATCTCCACAAAAAATTTTTGCACCTAAAACTCATGTTTCATGCGTTTGTTTGCACATTTCATACAAAAAAACTCGGATATATTTTTCGTAAAGAATGATAGTAAATACTAAATTATTCCAATGCAAATCAAAATTTGTTTTGATTTTAAAATATTTCTCCACAATCTTTGTTTCCACATAAAACTCATGTTTCATGCGTTTGTTTGCTCGTTTCATCGAAAAAAAACTCGGATCGAGTTTTCTTAAAGAATGATAGTAAATACTAAATTATTCAAAGTCAAATCAAAATTTGAATTCATTTTAAAATATTTCTCCACAATCTTTGCTTGCCCCTAAAACTCATGTTTCGTACGTTTGTTTGCTCCTTTCATACAAAAAGAAGACGGCTAGATTTTTCGTAAGGAATGATAGTAAATACTAAATTATTCAAACGCAAACCAAAATTTGTTTTCACTTTAAAATATTTGTCCACAATCTTTCTTTGCACATAAAACTCGTGTTTCATGTGGTTGTTTACTCGTTTCATCCAAAAAAACTCGGATAGATTTTTCGTAAACAATGATAGTAAATACAAAATTATTCAAGCGCAAACCAAAAAATTTTCTCACTTTAAAATATTTCTTCACAATCTTTGTTTCCACATCTCATGATTCGTGCGTTTGTTTGCTTGTTTCATTAAAAAAAAAACTCGGATAGATTTTTCGTAAAGAATGATCGTAAGTACTAAAATATTCAAACGCAAACCAAAATCTGTGTTCATTTTATAATATTTCTCCACAATGTTTGTTTGCACATAAGACTCATGTTTCGCGCGTTTGTTAGCTCGTTTCATTCAAAAAAAACTCTGATAGATTTTTTGTAAAGAATGATAGTAAATTCTAAATAATTCAAATGCAAACCAAAATTTGAATTCATTTTAAAATATTTCTCCACAATCTTTGCTTGCCCCTAAAACTCATGTTTCGTATGTTCGTTTGGTCCTTTCATACAAAAATAACACGGTTAGATTTTTCGTAAAGAAATGATTGTAAATACTAAATTTTTCAAATGCAAATCCTCTGTGTTCATTTTAAAATATTTCTCCACAATGTTTCTTTGCACATAAAACTCATGTTTCGAGCGTTTGTTTTCTCATTTCATTCAAAAAAAACTCTGATAGATTTTTCATAAAGAATGATAGTAAATACTAAATTATTCAAATGCAAATCAAAATTTGTTTTCATTTTAAAATATTTCTCCACAATCTTTGTTTCCACGTAAAACTCATGTTTCATGCGTTTGTTTGCTCGTTTCATCGAAACAAAACTCGGATAGATTTTTCGTAAAGAATGATAGTAAATACTAAATTATTCAAACGCAAACCAAAATTTGTTTTCACTTTAAAATATTTGTCCACAATCTTTCTTTGCACATAAAACTCGTGGTTCATGCGTTTGTTTACTCATCCAAAAAAACTCGGATAGATTTTTCGTAAAAAATGATAGTAAAAACTAAATTATTCAAACTCTAACCAAAATTTGTTTTCACTTTATAATATTTCTCCACAATGTTTGTTTGCACATAAGACTCATCTTTCGCGCGTTTGTTGGCTCGTTTCATTCAAGAAAAACTCTGCTAGAATTTTTGTAAAGAATGATAGTAAATACTAAATTATTCAAATGCAAACCAAAATTTGAATTCATTCTAAAATATTTCTCCACAATCTTTGCTTCCCCCTAAAACTCATGTTTCGTATGTTTGTTTGCTCGTTTCATACAAAAATAACACGGTCAGATTTTTCGTAAAGAATGATGGTAAATACTAAATTATTCAAATGCAAACCATCTGTGTTCATTTTGAAATATTTCTTCGCAATGTTTGTTTGCACATAAAACTCATGTTTCGAGCGTTTGTTTTCTATTTTTATTCAAAAAAAACTCTGATAGATTATTCGTAAAGAATGATAGTAAATACTAAATTATTCAAACGCAAACCAAAATTTGTTTCCACTTTAAAACATTTGTCCACAATCTTTGTTTGCACATAAAACTCGTGTTTCATGTGTTTGTTTGCTCGTTTCATCCAAAAAAACTCGGATAGATTTTTCATAAAGAATGAAAGTAAATACTAAATTATTCAAACGCAAACCAAAATTTGTTTTCACTTTAAAATATTTGTCCACAATCTTTGTTTGCACAAAAAACTCGTGTTTCATGCGTTTGTTTGCTCGTTTCATCCAAAAAAAACTCAGATAGATTTTTTGTAAAGAATGATAGTAAATACTAAATTATTCAAATGCAAACCAAAATTTGAATTCATTTTAAAATATTTCTCCACAATCTTCACGTGCCCCTAAAACTCGTGTTTCGTATGTTTGTTTGCTCCTTTCATACAAAAATAACATGTTTAGATTTTTCGTAAAGAATGATGGTAAATACTAAATTATTCAAATGCAAACCATCTGTGTTCATTTTAAAATATTTCTCCACAATGTTTGTTTGCACATAAAACTCATGTTTCGAGCGTTTGTTTTCTCATTTCATTCAAAAAAAACTCTGATAGATTATTCGTAAAGAATGATAGTAAATACTAAATTATTCAAACGCAAACCAAAGTTTGTTTCCACTTTAAAAATTTTGTCCACAATCTTTGTTTGCACATAAAACTCGTGTTTCATGCGTTTGTCTGCTCGTTTCATCCAAAAAAACTCGGATAGATTTTTCATAAAGAATGATTGTAAATACTAAATTATTCAAATACAAATCAAAATTTGTTTTCATTTTAAAATATTTCTCCACAATCTTTGTTTCCACATAAAACTCATGTTTCATGCGTTTGTTTGCTCGTTTCATCGAAAGAAAACTCGGATAGATTTTTCATAAAGAATGATAGTAAATACTAAATTATTCAAATGCAAATCAAAATTTGAATTCATTTTAAAATATTTCTCCACAATCTTTGGTTGCCCCTCATTTTTCGTACGTTTGTTTGCTCCTTTCATACAAAAAGAAGACGGCTAGATTTTTCGTAAGGATTGATAGTAAATACTAAATTATTCAATCGCAAACCAAAATTTGTTTTCAATTTAAAATATTTCTCCACAATCTTTCTTTGCACCTAAAACTCGTGTTTCATGCGTTTGTTTACTCGTTTCATCCAAAAAAACTCAGATAGATTTTTCGTAAAGCATGATAGTAAAAACTAAATTATTGAAACGCAAACCCAAATTTGTTTTCACTTTAAAATATGTCTCCACAATCTTTGTTTGCACATAAAACTCATGTTTCGAGCGTTTGTTAGGTTGTTTTATTCAAAAAAAACTCGGATAGATTTTTCGTAACGAATGATCCTAAATACTAAAATATTCAAATGCAAACCAAAATCTGTGTTCATTTTATAATATTTCTCCACAATGTTTGTTTGCACATAAAACTCATGTTTCGCGCGTTTGTTGGCTCGTTTCATTAAAAAAAAAACTCTGATTGATTTTTTGTAAAGAATGATAGTAAATACTAAATTATTCAAATGCAAACCAAAATTTGAATTCATTTAAAAATATTTCTCCACAATCTTTGCTTGCACATAAAACTCATGTTTCGTATGTTTGTTTGCTCCCTTCATATAAAAACAACACGGTTAGATTTTTCGTAAAGAATGCTGGTAAATATTAAATTATTCAAATGCAAACCATCTATGTTCATTTTAAAATATTTCTCCACAATATTTTACCACAGGTTGGTCAGAAACAACTTATCTTTTTTTCTCCGACTCCAACTTTGAACGCTCGGATCTCTCTAAGTTGTTATCCAATTGCCAGATTTCTTTTTGTTAAAGATTCTCTTTGTTGTCGACATATTGAACCCATATTCAGAGAGAAAATGATTTTTGTTATGTAGTCTTGATTCCGACAACGGGAGCAAGAACGTATTTATCAACTGGTTTTTCAAATTTCGTCACACGTGAGGGTATTGAAAGATAGGTTATTGTTATTTTGCTTGTCTTGAGGAGATTAAAAAAAGAATGAGCCAAGAATAGAGCCCGTAGTTGAAGAAATCCTAAATTACAACGGGTTGGTCAGAAACGGTTTGTGCTTTTTTTCTCTAACTCCAAATTTGAACGCTTCGATCTCTCTTAGTTTTTATCCAATTGCCAGATTTCTTTTTGTAGAATATTCGCCTTGTTGTTGACTAACCGATGTTGTTACTGAATTTTGCATATTGGACCCTTATTCAGATAGAAAATGATTTTTTGTTCTGCTGTCTTGATTCGGCCAACGGCAGCAAGAACGTATTTATCAACTGTTTTTTCAAATCTCATCGCACGTGAGGGTAGAAAAAGATAGGTTATTGTAATTTTGCTTGTCTTGAGGAGATAAAAAAAAAAGAATGAGCCAAGAATAGAGCCCGTAGTTGGGGAAATCCTAAATTACAACGGGTTGGTGAGAAACGGCTTATGTTTTTTTCTCTGACTCCAACTTTTAACGCTTGAATCTTTCTAAGTTTTTATCCAATTGCCTGATTTCTTTTTGTAGAATATTCGCCTTGTTGTCGACTAACAGATGTTCTGTGCGAATTTTGCATATTGGACCTTATTCAGATAGAAAATAATTTTTTGTTCTACTATCCAGACTCGGCCAAGTGGAGAGAGAACAAATTTATCAACTTTTCCTTCAAATCTCATCACACATGAGGGGTAGGAAAAGATAGGTTATTGTTATTTTGCATGTCTTGAGGAGATAGAAAAAAGAATTTGCCAAGAATAGCTCCCGTAGTTGATAAACTTCTTAAATTACCACGGGTAGGTCAGAAACAATTTATGTTTTTTCTCCGACTCCAACTTTGAACGCTTGGATCTCTCTAAGCTTTTATCCAATTGCCAGATTTCTTTTTTGTAAAAGACTCTCTTTGTTGTCGACTAACAGATGTTCTTACCGAATTTTGCATATTGGACCCATATTCAGATAGAAAATAATTTTTTGTTCTGCTGTCCTGAGTCGGCCAAGGCGAGAGAGAACAAATTTATAAACTTTTTCTTAAAATATCATCACACGTGAGGGGTAGGAAAAGACAGGTTATTGTTATTTTACATTTGTTGATGAGATAGAAAAAAGAATGTGCCAGGAATAGCACCCGTAGTAGAAGAAATCCATAAATTACCACGGGTTGGTTAGAATCAGCTTATGTTTTTTTCTCTGACTCCAACTTTGAACGCTTGAATCTCTCTAAGTTTTTATCCAATTGCCAGATTTCTTTTTGTAGAATATTCGCCTTGTTGTCGACTAACAGATGTTCTGTGCGAATTTTGCATATTGGACCTTATTCAGATAGAAAATAATTTTTAGTTCTACTAACCAGACTCGGCCAAGTGGAGAGAGAACAAATTTATCATCTTTTCCTTCAAATCTCATCACACATGAGGGGTAGGAAAAGATAGGTTATTGTTATTTTGCATGTCTTGAGGAGATAGAAAAAAGAATTTGCCAAGAATAGCTCCCGTAGTTGATAAACTTCTTAAATTACCACGGGTTGGTCAGAAACAATTTATGTTTTTTCTCCGACTCCAACTTTGAACGCTTGGATCTCTCTAAGCTTTTATCCAATTGCCAGATTTCTTTTTTGTAAAAGACTCTCTTTGTTGTCGACTAACAGATGTTCTTACCGAATTTTGCATATTGGACCCATATTCAGATAGAAAATAATTTTTTGTTCTGCTGTCCAGATTCGGCCAACGGGAGATAGAGCCCGTAGTTGAAGAAATCCAAAATTACAACGGGTTGGTCAGAAACGGCTTATTTTTTTTCTCTGACTCCAACTTTGAACGCTTGGATCTCTCTTAGTGTTTATCCAATTGCCAGATTTCAATATTCGCCTTGTTGTTGACTAACAGATGTTCTTAGCAAATTTTGCATATTCGACCCTTATACTCTTCTGCTGTCCTGATTCGGCCGAGAGGAGAGAACATATTATTAACTTTTTCTTCAAATCACATCACACGTGAGGGGTAGGAAAAGATAGGTCATTGCTATTTTGCATGTCGTGAGGAGGCAAAATAAAATGAGCCTAGAATAGAGTCCGTAGTTGAAGAAATCCTAAATTACAACGGTTTGGTCAAAAACAGCTTACTTTTTTTTCTCTGACTCCAACTTTGAACGCTTGGATCTCTATTAGTTTTTATCCAAGTGCCAGATTTTTTTTGTAGAATATTCACCTTGTTGTTGACTAAGAGATGTTCTTAGCGAATTTTGCATATTGGATTTTATTCTGATAGAAAATTATTTTTTGTTCTACTATCCAGATTCGGCCGTGTGGAGAGAGAACATAGTTGTCAACTTTTTCTTCAAATCTCATCACACGTGAGGGGAAGGAAAAGATAGGTTATTGTTATTTTTCATGTCCTGAGGAGATAGAAAAAAGAATGTGCCAATAATAACTCCCGTTGTTGATGAACTCCTTAAATTACCACGGGTTGGTCAGAAACAACTTATGTTTTTTTCCTGACTCCAACTTTGAACGCTTGGATCTCTCTATGTTTTTATACAATTGCCAGATTTCTTTTTGTAAAAGATTCTTTTTGTTGTCGACTAACAGATGTTCCTAGCGAATTTTGCATATTGGACCCATATTCAGATAGAAAATAATTTTTTTTTCTTCTGTCCAGATTCGGCCCACAGGAGAGAGAACGTATTTATCAACTTTGTTTTCAAATGTCATCACACGTGAGGGTAGGAAAAGAAAGATTATTGTAATTTTGCATGTCTTGAGGAGATAAAAAAAGGAATGAGCCAAGAATAGAGCCCGTAGTTGAAGAAATCCAAAATTACAACAGGTTGGTCAGAAATGGGTTATGTTTTTTTCTCTGACTCCAACTTTGAACGGTTGGATCTCTCTTAGTTTTTGTCCAATTGGCAGATTTCTTTCTGTAGAATATTCGCCTTGTTGTCGTCTAATATATGTTCTTAGCGAATTTTGCATAATGCACCCTTAGTCAGATAGAAAATAATTTTTTGTTCGGCCAAGTGGATAGAGAACATGTTTATCAACTTTTTCTCAAAATCTGATCACACGTGACGGTAGGAAAAGATAGGTTATTGTTATTTTGCATTTGTTGAGGAGATAGAAAAATGAATGTGCCAGGAATAGCACGCGTAGTTGAAGAAATCCTTAAATTACCACGGGTTGGTCAGAAACTGCTTACGTTTTTTTCTCTGAGCCCAACTTTGAACGCTTGAATCTCTCTAAGTCTTTATCCAATTGCCAGATTTCTTTTCGTAGAATATTCGCCTTGTTGTCGACTAACAGATGTTCTGTGCTAATTTTGCATATTGGACCTTATTCAGATAGAAAATAATTTTTTGTTCTACTATCCAGATTCGGCCAAGTGAAGAGAGAACATATTTATCAACTTTTTCTTCAAATCTCATCACACATGAGGGTAGGAAAAGATAGGTTATTGTTATTTTGCTTGTCTTGAGGAGATAGAAAAAAGAATGTGCCAAGAAAAGCTCCCGTAGTTGATGAACTTCTTAAATTATCACGGGTTGGTCAGAAACAACTTATGTTTTTTCTCCGACTCCAACTTTGAACGCTTGGATCTCTCTAAGTTTTATCCAATTGCCAGATTTCTTTTTGTAAAAGACTCTCTTTGTTGTCGACTAACAGATGTTCTTAGCGAATTTTGCATATTGGACCCATATTCAGATAGAAAAATTATTTTTTGTTCTGCTGTCCAGATTCGGGCAACGGGACATAGAGTCCGTAGTTGAAGAAATCTAAAATTACAAGGGGTTGGTCAGAAACGGCTAATTTTTATTTCTCTGACTCCAACTTTAAACGCTTGGATCTCTCTTAGTTTTTATCCAATTGCCAGATTTCAATATTCGCCTTGTCGTTGACTAACAGATGTTCTTAGCAAATTTTGCATATTGGACACTTATTCAGATAGAAAAAGATTTTTTGTTCTGCTGTCCTGATTCAGCCAAGGGGAGAGAGAACATATTTATCAACATTTTCTTCAAATCTCATCACACGTGAGGGGTAGGAAAAGATAGGTTATTGCTATTTCCCATGGCTTGAGGAGGTTAAAAAAAATGAGCCCAGAATAGAGTCCGTAGTTGAAGAAATCCTAAATTACAACGGTTTGGTCAGAAACGGCTTATTTTTTTTTTCTCTGACTCCAATTTTGAACGCTTGCATCTCTCTTAGTTTTTATCCAATTGCCAGATTTCTTTTTTTGTTGAATATTCGCGTTGTTGTTGACTAACAGATGTTCTTAGCGAATTTTGCATATTGGATTTTATTCTGATAGAAAATTTTTTTTGGTTCTACTATCCAGATTCGGCCGTGTGGAGAGAGAACATAGTTGTCAACTTTTTCTTCAAATCTCATCACACGGGAGGGGTAGGAAAAGATAGGTTATTGTTATTTTTCATGTCCTGAGGAGATAGAAAAAAGAATGTGCCAATAATAACTCCCGTTGTTGATGAACTCCTTAAATTACCACAGGTTTTTTTCCCTGACTCACTTTTTGAACTCTTGGATCTCTCTAAGTTTTTATCCAATTGCCAGATTTCTTTTTGTAAAAGATTCTTTTTGTTGTCGACTAACAGATGTTCTTAGCGAATTTTGCATATTGGACCCTTATTCAGATAGAAAATGATTTTTTGTTCTTCTGTCCAGATTCAAGATAGGTTATTGTTATTTTGCATGTCTTGAGGAGATAGAAAAAAGAATGTGCCAAGAATAGCTGCCGTAGTTGACGAACTACTTAAATCACCACGGGTTTGTCAGAAATATCTTATGTTTTTTTCTCTGACTCCAACTTTGAACGCTTGGATCTCTCTTAGTTTTTATCCAATTGCCAGATTTCTTTTTGTAGAATATTCACCTTGTTGTCGACGACAGATGTTCTTAGAATTTTGCATATTGGACCCTTATTCAGATAGAAAATTATTTTTTGTTTAGCTGTCCTGATTCGGCTAAGGGGAGAGAGAACATATTTATCAACATTTTCTTCAAATCTCATCAGACGTGAGGGGCAGGAAAAGAAAGGTTGTTGCTATTTTGCATGTTTTGAGGAGATAGAAAGAAGAATGAGCCCAGAATAGCGCCCGTTCTTGAAAAAGTCCTTAAATTACCACAGCTTTGTCAGAAACAACTTTTGTTTTTTTCTCTGACTCCAACTTTGAATTCTTCACTCTCTCTAAGTTTTTGTCCAATTGCCAGATTTCTTTTTATAGAATATTAGCCTTGTCGTCGAGTGACAGATGTTTTCTGCAAATTTTGCATATTGGATTTTATTCTGATAGAAAATAATTTTTTGTTCTACTATCCAGATTCGGCCATGTGGAGAGAGAACATATTTATCAAGTTTTTCTTCAAATCTCATCACACGTGAGGGGTATGAAAACATAGGTTATTGTGATTTTACATGTCTTGAGGAGATAAAAAAAAGAATGAGCAAAGAATAGAGCCCGTAGTTGAAGAAATCCTAAATTAAAACAGGTTGGTCAGAAATGGATTATGTTTTTTTCTCTGACTTCAACTTTGAACGCTTCGATCTCTCTTTGTTTTTATCCAATTGCCAGATTTCTGTTTGTAGAATATTAGCCTTGTTGTCAACTAACATATGTTCTTAGCGAATTTTGCATATTGGTCCCTTATTCACATAGAAAATGATTTTTTGTTCTCTTGTCCTCATTCGGCCAAGTGGAGAGAGAACATATTTATCAACTTTTTCTTCAAATCTCATCACACGCGAGGGGTAGGAAAAGATAGGTTATTGTTATTTTGCATGTATTGAGGGGATAGAAAAAAGAATGTGCCAAGAATAGCACCCGAAGTTGATGAACTCCTTAAATTACCACGGCTTGGTCGGAAACAACTTATGTTTTTTCTCCGACTCCAACTTTGAACGCTTCGATCTCTCTAAGTTTTTATCCAATTGCCAGATTTCTTTTTGAAAAAGACTCTCTTTGTTGTCGACTGACTGATGTTCTTAGCGAATTTTCAATATTGGACCCTAATTCAGATAGAAAACGATTTTTTGTTCTCTTGTCCTCATTCGGCCAAGTGGAGAGAGAACATATTTATCAACTTTTGCTTCAAATCTCAGCACACGTGAGGGGTAGGAAAAGATAGGTTTTGCTATTTTGCATGTCTTGAGGAGATGGAAAAAAGAATGAGACAAAAATAGGGCCCGTAGATGAAGAAATCCTTAAATTACTACAAGATGGTCAGAATCAGCTTATGTTTTTTTTCTCTCACTCCAACTTTGAACGCTTGAATCTCTCTAAGTTTTTATCCAATTGCCAGATTTCTTTTTGTAGAATATTCGCCTCGTTGTCGACCAACAGATGTTCTTTGCGAATTTTGCATATTGGACTTTATTCAGATAGAAAATGATTTTTGTTCTACTATCCAGATTCGGCCAAGTGGAGAGAGAACATTTTATCTACTTTTTCTTCACATCTCATCACACGTGAGCGGTAGGAAATGATAGGTTATTACTATTTTGCATGTCTTGAGGGGAGAGAAAAAAGAATGAGCCAAGAATAGCGCCCGTAGTTGAAGAAATCCATAAATTACCACGGGTTGGTCAGAAACAGCTTATGTTTTTTACTCTGACTCCAACTTTGAACGCTTTAATCTTTCTAAGTTTTTATTCAATTACCTGATTTCTTTTTGTAGAATATTCACCTTGTTATCGATTGACAGATGTTCTTAGCAAATTTTGCATATTGGACGCTTATACAGATAAAAAATGATTTTTTCTTTTGCTGTCCTGATTCGGCTAAGGGGAGAGAGAACATATTTATTAACTTTTTCTTCAAATCTCATCACACGTGCTGAGTGGGAAAAGATAGGTTGTAGCTATTTTGCATGTTCTGAGAAGATAGAAAAAAGAATGTGCCAAGAATAGCTCCCGTAGTTGAAGAAATCCTTAAATTACCACGCGTTGGTCAGAAACATCTTATGTTTTTTCTATCTGACTCCAACTTTGAATGCTTGGATCTCTCTAAGTTTTTATCCAATTCCCAAATTTTTTTTTGTAAAAGATTCTTTTTGTTGTCGACTAACAGATTTTCTTAGTGAATTTTGCTTATTGGACCCATATTCAGATAGAAAATAAATTTTTTGTTTTGCTGTCCCGATTCGGCTAAGTGGAGAGAGATCATATTTATCAACTTTTTCGTCAAATCTCATCACATGTGAGGGGTAGGAAAAGAAAGGTTATTGTTATTTTGCATCTCTTGAGAAGATAGTAAAAAGAATGAGCCAAGAATAGCGCCCGTACTTGAAGAAATCCTTAAATTACCACGGGTTGGTCAGAAACAGCTTATGTCTTTTACTCTGACTCCAAATTTGAACGCTTGGATCTTTCTAGGTTTTTATCCAATTGCCAGATTTCTTTTTGTAGAATATTCGCCTTGTTGTCGACTAACAGATGTACTTAGCGAATTTTGCGTAATGGACCTTATTCAGATAGAAAATAATTTGTTGTTCTACTATACATATTCAAGAAAGTGGAGAGAAAATATATTTATCACGTTTTTCTTCAAAACTCATAACACGTCAGGCGTAGGAAAAGATAGGTTATTGCTATTTTCCATGTCTTGAGGAGATAGAAGAAAGAATGACCCAAGAATAGCGCCCGTAGTTGTAGAAATAATTAAATTACCACGGGTTGGTCAGAAACAGCTTATGTTTTTTTCTCTGACTCCAACTTTGAACACTTGGATCTCTCAAAGTTTTTTTCCAATTGCCAGATTTCTTTTCGTAGAATATTCTCCTTGTTGTCGACTAACAGATGTTCTTAGCGAATTTTGGATATTGGACCCTTACTCAGATAGAAAATGATTTTTTGTTTTGCTGTCCTGATTCGGCCAAGGCTAGAGAGAACATATTTACTAACTTTTCTTCAAATCTCATCACACGTGAGGGTTAGGAAAAGATCGGTTATTGTTATTTTGCATGTCTTGAGGACATAAGAAAAAGAATGAGCCAAGAATAGCGCCCGTAGTTGAAGGAATCTTTAAATTACTACGGGTGAGTCAGAGACAGCTTATGTTTTTTTCTCTGATTGTAACTTTGAACACGTGGATCTCTCTAAGTTGTTATCCAATTAACATATTTCTTTTCGAAGAAAATTCGCCTTGTTGTCGACTAACAGATGCTATTAGCGAATTTTGGATATTGGACCCTTATTCAGATAGAAAATGATTTTTTATTCTGCTGTCTTGATTCGGATAAGGGGAGATTTGATGAACTCCTTAAATTACGACGGGTTGGTCAGAAACAACTTATATTTTTTTTTCTGACTCCAACTTTCAACGCTTGGATCTCTCTTAGTTTTTATCCAATTGTCAGATTTCTTGTTGTAGAATATTCGTCTTGTTGTCAACTAACAGATGTTCATTGCGAATTTTGCATATTGGACTTTATTCAGATAGAAAATGATTTTTTGTTCTAGTATCCAGA
Source organism: Juncus effusus (assembly GCA_027726005.1). Taxonomy (NCBI): domain Eukaryota; kingdom Viridiplantae; phylum Streptophyta; class Magnoliopsida; order Poales; family Juncaceae; genus Juncus; species Juncus effusus. Next base: position 4,063,930 of record CM050899.1, read on the forward strand.
TTTGGCCAAGTGGAGAGAGAACATTTTATCAACTTTTTCTTCAAATCTCATCACACATGAGGGGTAGGAAAAGATAGGTTATTGCTATTTCATGTCTTGAGGAGATAGAGAAAAGAATGAGCCAAGAATAGCGCCCGTAGTTGAAGAAATTCTTAAATTACCACAGGTTCATCAGAAACAACTTATGTTTTTTACTCTGACTCCAACTTTGAATGTTTTAACGTTTCTAAAATTTTATCCAATTGCCAGATTTCTTTTTGTAGAATATTCTCCTTGTTATCGACTGTCAGATGTTCTAAGCGAATTTTGCATATTGGACCCTTATACAGAAAGAAAATGATTTTTTGATCTGCTGTCCTGAGTCGGCCAAGTGGATAGAGAACATATTTATCAACTTTTTCTTAAAATCTAATCACACGTGAGGGTAGGAAAAGATAGGTCGTTGCTATTTTGCATGTTTTGAGGAGATAGAAAAAAGAATGAGCCAAGAATAGCGCCCGTAGTGGAAAAAATCCTTAAATTACCACGGGTTGGTCAGAAACAGCTTATGTTTTTTTCTCTGACGCCAACTTTGAACGCTTGAATCTCTGTAAGTCTTTATCCAATTGCTAGATGTTCTGTGCGAATTTTGCACATTGGATTTTATTCTGATAGAAAATGATTGTTTGTTCTTAGCCATGTGGAGAGAGAACATATTATTCAATTTTTTCTTCAAATCTCATCACACGTGAGGGGTAGGAAAAGATAGGTTATTGTTATTTTGCATGTCTTGAGGAGATAGAAAAAAGAATGTGCCAAGAATAGCTCCCGCAGTTGATGAACTCCTTAAATTATCACGGGTCGGTCAGAAACGACTTATGTTTTTTCTCCAACTCCAACTTTGAACGCTTGGATCTCTCTAAGTTTTTATCCAATTGCCAGATTTCTTTTTGTAAAAGACTCTCTTTGTTGTCGACTAACAGATGTTCTTAGCTAATTTTGCATCTTGGATCCATATTCAGATAGAAAAATGATTTTTTGTTCTGCCGTCCAGATTCGGGCAACGGGAGATAGACCCCGTAGTTGAAGAAATCCAAAATTACAAGGGGTTGGTCAGAAACGGCTTATTTTTATTTCTCTGACTCCAATTTTGAACGCTCGGATCTCTCTTAGTTTTTATCCAATTGCCAGATTTCAATATTCGCCTTGTTGTTGACAAACAGATGTTCTTAGCGAATTTTGCATATTGGATTTTATTCTGATAGAAAAAAAATTTTGGTTCTACTATCCAGATTCGTCCGTGTGGAGAGACTACATAGTCGTCAACGTTTTCTTCAAATCTCATCACACGTGAGGGGTAGGAAAAGATAGGTTATTGTTATTTTTCATGTCTTGAGGAGATAGAAAAAAGAATGTGCCAACAATAACTCCCGTTGTTGATGAAGTCCTTAAATTACCACAGGTTGGTCAGAAACAACTTATGTTTTTTTCCCTGACTCCAACTTTGAACGCTTGGATCTCTCTAAGTTTTTATCCAATTGCCAAATTTCTTTTTGTAAAAGATTCTTTTTGTTGTCGACTAACAGATGTTCTTAGCGAATTTTGCATATTGGACCAATATTCAGATAGAAAATGATTTTTTGTTCTTCTGTCCAGATTCAAGATAGGTTATTGTTATTTTGCATGTCTTGAGGAGATAGAAAAAAGAATGTGCCAAGAATAGCTGCCGTAGTTGACGAACTCCTTAAATTACCACGGGTTGGTCAGAAATATCTTATGTTTTTTTCTCTGACTCCAACTTTGAACGCTTGGATCTCTCTTAGTTTTTATCCGATTGTCAGATTTCTTTTTGTAGAATATTCGCCTTGTTGTCGACCTCACGTTTGATGAGATTTGAAGAAAAACTTGATAAATATGTTCTCTCTCCACATGGCCGAATCTGGATAGTAGAACAAAAAATTATTTTCTATCGGAATAATATCCAATATGCAAAATTTGCAAAGAACATCTGTTTCTCGACAACAAGGCGAATATTCTATAAAAAGAAATCTGGCAATTGGATAAAAACTTAGAGAGAGTGAAGAATTCAAAGTTGGAGTCAGAGAAAAAAACAAAAGCTGTTTCTGACAAAGCTGTGGTAATTTAAGGATTTTTTCAACAACGGGCGCTATTCTGGGCTCATTCTTCTTTCTATCTCCTCAAAACATGCAAAATTGCAACAACCTATCTTTTCCTACCCCTCACGTGTGATGAGATTTGAAAAAAAAGTTGATAAATATGTTCTCTCTCCTCTTAGCCGATTCAAGACAGCAGAACAAAAAATAATTTTCTATCTGAATAAGGGTCCAATATGCAAAATTCTAAGAACATCTGTCAAGCGTTCAAAGTTGGAGTGAGAGAAAAAATAAGCTGTTTCTGACCATCCTGTGGCAATTTAAGGATTTCTTCAACTACGGGCCCTATTTTTGGCTCATTCTTTTTTCCATCTCCTCAAGACATGCAAAATAGCAAAACCTATCTTTTCCTACCTCTCACGTGTGCTGAGATTTGAAGCAAAAGTTGATAAATATGTTCTCTCTCAACTTGGCCGAATGAGGACAGCAGAACAAAAAATTGTTTTCTATCTGAATTAGGGTCCAATATGTAAAATTCGCTAAGAACATCTATTATGCGACAACAAAGATAATCTTTTACAAAAAGAAATCTGGCAATTGGATAAAAACTTAGAGAGATCCAAGCGTTCAAAGTTGGAGTCAGAGAAAAAAACATAAGATGTTTCTGACCGACCCGTGGTAATTTAACGAGTTCGTCAACTACGGAAGCTATTTTTGGCACATTATTTTCTCTATCTCCTCAAGACATGCAAAATTACAATAACATATCTTTTCCTGACCCACACGTGTGATGAGATTAGAAGAAAAAGTTGATAAATATTTTCTCTCTCCACTTGGCCGAATCTGGATAGCTGAACAAAAAATCATTTTCTATTTGAATAAAGTCCAATATGCAAAATTCGCAAAGAACATCTGTTAGTCGACAACAAGGCAAATATTCTACAAAAAGAAATCTGGCAATTGGATAAAAACTTAGAGAGATTCAAGCGTTCAAAGTTGGAGTCAGAGAAAAAAAAATAAGCCGTTTCTGACCAACCCGTTGTAATTTAGGATTTCTTCAACTACGGGCTCTATTGTTATTTTGCATATCTTGAGTAGGAAAAGATAGGTTATTGTTATTTTGCATATCTTGAGTAGATAGAAAAAAAAATGTGTCAAGAATAGCTCCCGTAGTTGACGAACTCCTTAAATTACGACGGGTTGCTCAGAAACATCTTATGTTTTTTCTCTCTAACTCCAACTTTGAACGCTTGGATCTCTCTAAGTTTTTATCCAATTGCCAGATTTCTTTTTGTAAAAGATTCTCTTTGTTGTCGACTAACAGATGTTCTTAGTGAATTTTGCATATTGGACCCATATTCAGATACAAAATAATTTTTTGTTCTACTATCCAGATTCGGCCAAGTGGAGAGAGATCATATCTATCTACTTTTTCTTCAAACCTCATCACACGTGAGGGGTAGCAAAAGATAGGTTAAACCTATCTTTTCGTACCCCTCACGTATGATGAGATTTGAAGAAAAAGTTGATAATAACGTTCTCTCTCCCATTGGCCAAATCTGGACAGCAGAACAAAGAATCATTCTCTATATCAATATGGGTCCAATATGAAAAATTCGCAAAGAACATCTGTTAATACAATCTTTTACAAAAAGAAATCTGGCAATTGGATAAAAACTTAGAGAGATCCAAGCGTTCAAAGTTGGAGTCAGAGAAAAAAATATAAGATGTTTCTGACCAAACCGTGGTAATTTAAGGATTTTATTCGACTACGGACGCTATTCTTGGCTCATTCTTTTTTCTATGTCCTCGAGACATGCAAAATAACAATAACCTATCTTTTCCTAACCCTCACGTGTGATGAGATTTGAAGAAAAAGTTGATAATAATGTTCTCTCTCCCATTGGCCAAATCTGGACAGCAGAACAAAGAATCATTTTCTATACGAATATGGGTCCAATATGCAAAATTCGCTAAGAACAACTGTTAGTCGACAACAAATAGAATCTTTTACAAATAGAAATCTGGCAATTGGATAAAAACTTAGAGAGATCCGAGCATTCGAAGTTGGTGTCAGAGAAAAAAACATAAGCGGTTTCTGACCAACCCGTGGTATTTCAAAGATTTCATCAGCTACGGGCGTTATTCTTGGCTCATTCTTTTTTCTATCCTCTCAAGACATGCAAAATAGCAATAACCTATCTTTTCGTACCCCTCACGTGTGATGAGATTTGCAGAAAAACTTGATAAATATGTTCTCTCTCCCCTTAGCCGAATCAGGACAGGAGAACAAAAAATCATTTTCTATCTAAATAAGGGTCCAGTATGCAAAATTCGCTAAGAACATCTATTAGTCGACAACAAGGTGAATATTCTACAAAATGAAATCTGGCAAGTGGATAAAAACTTAGAGAGATCCAAGCGTTCAAAGTTGGAGTCAGAGAAAAAAACATATGTTGTTTCTGACAAACCCGTAATAATTTAAGGGGTTCATCAACTACGGAAGCTATTCTTGGCACATTCATTTCAGCAATAACCTATCATTTTCTACCCCTCACGTGTGATGAGATTTGAAGAAAAAGTTGATAAATACGTTCTCTCTCCCCTTGGCCGAATCAGGACAGCAGAATAAAAAATTATATTCTATATTAATAAGGGTCCAATATGCAAAATTCACTAAGAACATCTGTAAGTCTACAACAAGACGAATATTATACAAAAAAAAAAGAAAACTGGCAATTGGATAGAAACTTAGAGAGATCCGAGCGTTCGAAGTTGGTGTCAGAGAAAAAAACATATGTTGTTTCTGACCAACCCGTGGTAATTTAAAGATTTCCTCAGCTACGGGCGCTATTCTTGGCTCATTCTTTTTTCTATCTCCTCAAAACATGCAACAGAGCAATAACCTATCTTTTCCTACCCCTCACGTGTGATGTGATTTGAATAAAAAGTTGATAAATATGTTCTCTCTCTCCCCTTAGCCGAATCAGGACAACAGACCAAAAAATCATTTTCTATATTAATAAGGGTCCAATATCCAAAATTCGCTAAGAACATCTGTTAGTCGACAACCAGGCGAATTTTCTACGAAAAGAAATATGGCAATTGGAAAAAAACTTAGAGAGATCCAAGTGTTCAAGGTTGGAGTCAGAGAAAAAATACAGAAGCTGTTTCTGACCAACCCGTGGTAATTTAAAAATTTCTTCAGCTACGGGCGCTATTCTTGGCTCATTCTTTTTTCAATCTCCTCAAGACATGCAAAATAGCAATAACCTATCTTTTTCTACCCATCACGTGTGATGAGATTTGAAGAAAAAATTGATAAATACGTTCTCTCTCCCGTTGGCCAAATCTGGACAGAAGAACAAAGAATCATTTTCTATACGAATATGGGTCCAATATGCAAAATTCGCTAAGAACATCTGTTAGTAAAATCTTTTACAAAAAGAAATCTAGCAATTGGATAAAAACTTAGAGAGATCCAAGCGTTCAAAGTTGGAGTCAGAGAAAAAAACATAAGATGTTTCTGACCAACCCGTGTTAATTTAAGGATTTCTTCAACTACGGGCGATATTCTTGGCTCATTCTTTTTTCTATGTCCTCGAGACATGCAAAATAACAGTAACCTATCTTTTCCTAACCCTCACGTGTGATGAGATTTGAAGAAAAAGTTGATAATAACATTCTCTCTCCCATTGGCAAATCTGGACAGCAGAACAAAGAATCATTTTCTATACGAATATGGGTCGAATATGCAAAATTCGCTAAGAACATCTTTTAGTACAATCTTTTACAAAAAGAAATCTGGCAATTGGATAAAAACTTAGCGAGATCCAAGCGTATAAAGTTGGAGTCAGAGAAAATATCATAAGCTGTTTCTGACCAACCCGTGGTAATTTAAGGATTTCTACAACTACGGCGCTATTCTTGGCTCATTTTTTTTTCTATCTCCCCAAGACATGGAAAATAGCAATAACATATCTTTTCCTACCCCTGACGTGTTATGAGATTTGAAGAAAAACTGATAAATATATTTTCTCACCAATTTCTCGAATCTGTATTGTAGAACAAAAAATCATTTTCTATCCGAATAAGGGTCCAATACGAAAAATTCGCTAAGAACATCTATTAGTCGACAAGGCGAATATTCAACAAAAAGAAATCTGACAATTGGATAAAAACTATGAGAGATCCAAGCGTTCAAAGTTGCAGTCAGAGAAAAAAACATAAGCCGATTCTGACCAACCCGTGGTAATTTTAGGACTTCTTAAACTGCGGGCAATTTTCTTGGCTCATTCTTTTTTCTATCTCCTCAAGACATGCAAAATAACAATAACCTATCTTTTCCTACCCTCACGTGTGATGAGATTTGAAGAAAAAGTCGATAAATACGTTCAAAGTTGGAGTAAGGGAAAAAAAAATAAGTTATTTCTGACCAACCCATGGTAATTTAAGAAGTTCATCAACTACGGGAGCTATTCTTGGCACATTCTTTTTTCTATCTTTTCCTACCCCTCACGTGTGATGAGATTTGAAGAAAAAGTTGAATAATATTTTCTCTCTCCACATGGCCGAATCTGGATAGTAGAACAAATAATCAATTTCTATCAGAATAAATCCAATATGAGAAATTCGCAAAAAACATCTGTTAGTCGACAACAAGGCGAATATTCTACAAAAAGAAATCTGGCAATTGGATAAAAACTTAGAGAGATTCAGGAATTCAAACTTGGAGTCAGAGAAAAAAACATAAGCTGTTTCGGACAAACCCGTGATAATTTAAGGATTTCTTCAACTACGGACGCTATTCTTGGCTCATTCTTTTTTCTATCTCCTCAAAACATGCAAAATAGCAACAACCTATCTTTTCCTACCCGTAACGTGTGATGAGCTTTGAAGAAAAAGTTGCTAAATATGTTCTCTCTCCCCTAGCCGAATCAGGACAGCAGAACAAAAAATCATTTTCTTTCTGTATAAAGGTCCAATATGCAAAATTCGCTTAAAACATCTGTCAGTCGATAACAAGGTGAATATTCTACAAAAAGAAATCTGGCAATTGGATAAAAACTTAGAAACGTTAAAGCGTTCAAAGTTGGAGTCAGAGTGAAAAACATAAGTTGTTTCTGACGAACCCGTGGTAATTTAAGAATTTCTTCAACTACGGGCGCTATTCTTGGCTCATTCATTTTTCTATCTCCTCAAGACATGAAATAGCAATAACCTATCTTTTCCTACCCCTCATGTGTGATGAGATTTGAAGAAAAAGTTGATAAAATGTTCTCTCTCCACTTGGCCAAATCTGGATAGTAGAACAAAAAATCATTTTCTATCTGAATAAAGTCCAATATGCAAAACTCGCAAAGAACATCTGTTGGTCGACAACGAGGCGAATATTCTACAAAAAGAAATCTGGCAATTGGATAAAAACTAAGAGAGATACAAGCATTGAAATTTGGAGTCAGAGAAAAAAAAATAAGTCGTTTCTGACCAACCCGTTGTAATTTAGGATTTCTTCAACTACGAGCTCTATTCTTAGCTCATTTTTTTTTATCTCCTCAAGACATGCAAAATTATTTTTATCCAATTGCCAGATTTCTTTTTGTAGAATATTCGCCTTGTTGCCGACTAACAGATGTTCTTAGCGAATTTGTCATATTGGAGCCTTATTCAGATAGAAAATGATATTTTGTTCTGCTGTACAGACTCGGCTAAGGGGAGAGAGAACATATTTATAAACTTTTTCTTCAAATCACATCACATGTGAGGGGTTGGAAAAGATAGGTTATTGTTATTTTGCATGTCTTGAGGAGATAGAAAAAAGAATGAGCCATGAATAGCACCCGTAATTGATGAAATCCTTAAATTACCACGGGTTGGTCAAAAATAACTTATGTTTTTTTCTCGGACTCCAACTTTTAACGCTTGAATCTCTCTATGTTTTTATCCAATTGCCAGATTTCTATTTATAGAATATTCGCCTTGTTGTCGACTAAGAGATGTTCTTAGAGAATTTTGCATATTGGACCTTGTTCAGATAGAAAATGATTTTTTGTTCTACTATCCAGATTCGGCCAAGTGGAGAGAGAACATATTTATCAACTTTTTCTTCAAATCTCATCACACGTGAGTGGTAGGAAAAGATAGGTTATTGTTATTTTGCATGTCTTGTGGAGATAGAAAAAAGAATGTGGCAAGAATAGCTCCCGTAGTTGATGAACTCCTTAAATTACCACGGGTTGGTCAGAAACAATTTATGTTTTTTTTCTCTGACTTCAACTTTACACGCTTGGATCTCTCTAAGTTTTTATCCAATTGCCAGATTTCTATTAGTAAAAGATTCTATTTGTTATCGACTAACAGATGTTCTTAACGAATTTTGCATATTGGACACATATTCATATAGAAAATGATTTTTTGTTCTGCTGTCCTGATTCGGCCAAGGGGAGAGAGAACGTATTTATCAACTTTTTCTTCAAATCTCGTCACACGTGAGGGGTAGAAAATGATAGGTTATTGCTGAAATGAATGTGCCAAGAATAACTTCCGTAGTTGATGAACTCCTTAAATTATTACGGGTTTGTCAGAAACAACATATGTTTTTTTCTCTGACTCCAACTTTGAACGCTTGGATCTCTCTAAGTTTTTATCCAATTGCCAGATTTCTTTTCGTGTGTTGTCGACTAACATATGTTCTTAGCGAATTTTGGATATTGGTCCATTAGTCAGAAAGAGAATAATTTTTTGTTCTGCTGTCCTGATTCGGCCAAATGGAGAGAGAACATATTTATCAACTTTTTCTTCAAATCTCATCACACGTGAGGGGTAGGAAATGATAGATTATTGCTCTTTTGCATGTCTTGAGGACATAAAAAAAACGTGCCAACAATAGCTCCCGTAGTTGATGAACGCCTTAAATTATCACGAGTTTGTCAGAAACAACATATGTTTTCTTCTCTGACTCCGACTTTGATCGCTTGGATCTCTCCAACTTATAATCCAATTGCCAGAGTTCTTTTTGTAAAAGATTCTCTCTATTGTCGACTAACAGATGTTCCTAGCGAATTTTGCATATTCGACCCATATTCAGGTAGAAAACGATTTTTTGTTCTACTGTCCAGATTCGGCCAACGGGAGAGAGAACGTATTTATCAACTTTTTCTTCAAATCTCATCGCACGTGAGGGGTACGAAAAGAGAGGTTAATGTTATTTTGCATGTCTTGGGGAGATAAAAAAAATAGAATGAGCCAAGAATAGCGTCCGTACTTGAAGAAACCTTTAAGTTACCACGGGTTGGTCAGAAACAGCTTATGTTTTTTTCTCTGACTCCAACATTGAATGCTTGGATCACTCTTCGTTTCTATCCAATTTCCAGATTTCTTTTTGTAGAATATTCGCCTTGTTGCCGACTAATAGATGTTCTTAGCGAATTTTACTTAGTGGACCCTTATTCACATAGAAAATGATTTTTTGTTCTGCTGTACTGATTCGGCTAAGGGGAGAGAGAACATATTTATCAACTTTATCTTCGAATCACATCACATGGGAGGGGTAGGAAAAGATAGGTTATTGCTATTTTGCATATCTTGAGGAGATAGAAAAATGAATGTGCCAAGAATAGCCCCCGTAGTTGAAGAAATTCTTAAATTACCACGGGTTGGTCAGAAATAGCTTATATTTTTTTCCCTGACTCCAACTTTGAATGCTTGAATCTCACTATGTTTTTATCCAATTGCCAGATTTCTTTTTGTAGAATATTCACCTTGTTGTCTACTAAGAGCAGTTCTTAGCGAATTATGCATATTGGACCTTATTCAGACAGAAAATGATTTTTTGTTGTACTATCCAGATTCGGCGAAGTGGAGAGAGAACATATTTATCAACTTTTTATTCAAATCTCATCACATCTGAGGGGTAGGAAAAGATAGGTTATTGCTATTTTCCTGAAAAAAGAATGTGCCAAGAATAGCACCCGTAGTTGTAAAAATCCTTAAATTACCACGCCTTGGTCAGAAACATCTTATGTTTTTTTCTTTGACTCCAATTTTGAACACTTGAATCTCTCTAAGTTTTTATCCAATTGCCAGATTTCTTTTTGTAGAATATTCGCCTTGTGGTCGACTAAGATATGTTCTTAGCGAATTTTGCATACTGGACCTTATTCAGGTAGAAAATAATTTTTTGTTCTACTATCTAGATTCGGCCAAGTGGAGAGGGAACATATTTATCAACTTTTTCTTCAAATCTCATCACACGTGAGGGGTAGAAAAAGATAGGTTATTGTTATTTTGCATGTCTTGAGGAGATAATAAAACGAATGTGCCAAAAATTGCTCCTCCCGTAGTTGATGAACTCCTTAAACTACCACGGGTTGGTCAGAAATGACTTATATTTTTTTCTCTTACACCAACTTTGAACGCTTCGATCTCTCTATGTTTTTATCCAATTGCCAGATTTCTATTTGTAAAAGATTCCTTTTGTTGTCGACAAACAGATGTTCTTAACGAATTTTGCATATTGGACCCATGTTCATACAGAAAATGATTTTTTGTTATGTTGTCTAGATTTGGCCAACGGGAGAAAGAATGTATTTATCTGCTTTTTCTTCAAATCTCATCATACGTGAGGGGTAGGAAAATATAGGTTATTGTTATTTTAGATGTCTTGAGGAGATAGAAAAATGGATGAGCCAAGAATATCGCTCGTAGTTGAAGAAATCCTTAAATTACCACGCGTTGGTCAGAAAAAGCTTATGTTTTTTTCCCTGACTCCAACTTTGAATGCTTGGATCTCTCTTAGTTTTTATCCAATCGCCAGATTTCTTTGTGCAGAATATTCACCTTGTTGCCGACTAACAGATGTTCCTAGCGAATTTTGCATATTTGATCCTTATTCAGATAGAAAATGATTTTTTGTTCTGCTGTACTAATTCGGCTAAGGGGAGAGAGAACATATTTATCATCTTTTTCTTCAAATCTCATCACATGTGAGGGGTTGGAAAAGGTAGGTTCTTGTTATTTTGCATGTCTTGAGGAGATAGAAAAAAGAATAAGCCAAGAATAGCACCCGTAGTTGATGCAAATAAACATTGTGGAGAAATGTTTTAAAATGAAAACAAATTTTGGTTTGCATTTGAATAATTTAGTATTTACTATCATTCTTTACGAAAAATCTATTGGAGTTATTTTTAATGAAACGAGCTAACAAACAAATCAAACCTGAGTTTTAGGTGCAAACAAAGATTATGGAAAATTATTTTAAAATGAACACAAATTTTGGTTTGCATTTGAATACATTAGTATTTACTATCATGCACCTAAAACTCTTGTTTCGTGCGTTTGTTCGCTCGTTTCATGCCAAAAGACTCGGCCAGATTTTTCGTAATGAATGATAGTAAATACTAAAGTATTCAAATGCAAACCAAAATTTGTGTTCATTTTAAAATATTTTTCCATAATCTTTGTTTCCACCTAAAACTCAGGTTTGATTTGTTTGTTAGCTCGTTTCATTAAAAATAACTCCAATAGATTTTTCGTAAAGAATGGTAGTAAATACTAAATTATTCAAATGCAAACAAAAATTTGTTTTCATTTCAAAATATTTCTCCACAATGTTTATTTGCACCTAAAACTCTTGTTTCGTGCGTCTGTTTGCTCGTTTCATGCCAAAAAACTCGGCAAGATTTTTCGTAATGAATGATAGTAAATACTAAAATATTCAAATGCAAACCAAAATTTGTGTTCATTTTAAAATATTTTTCCATAATTTTTGTTTCCACCTAAACTCTCTAAGTTTTTATCAAATTACCAGATTTCTTTTTTTAGAATATTCGCCATGTTGTCGAGTAAGAAATGTTCTTAGAGAATTTTGCATATTGGACCTTATTCAGATAGAAAATGATTTTTTGTTCTACTATCCAGATTCGGCCAAGTTGAGAGAGAACATATTTATCAACTTTTTCTTCAAATCTTATCACACGTGAGTGGTAGGAAAAGATAGGTTATTGTTATTTTGCGTGTCTTAAGGAGCTAGAAAAATGAATGTGCCAAGAATAGCTCCCGTAGTTTATTAACTCCTTAAATTACCATGGGTTGGTCAGAAAGAACTTATGTTTTTTTCTCTGACTTCAACTTTGCACGCTTGGATCTCTCCAAGTTTTTATCCAATTGCCAGATTTCTATTTGTAAAAGATTCTATTTGTTGTCGACTAACAGATGTTCTTAACGAATTTTGCATATTGGACACATATTCATATAGAAAATGATTTTTTGTTCCGCTGTCCAGATTTGGCCAACGGGAGAGAGAACGTATTTATCAACTTTTTCTTCAAATCTCATCACACGTGAGGGGTACGAAAAGATAGGTTATTGTTATTTTACATGTCTAGAGGAGATAGAATAAAGAATGAGCCAAGAATAGCGCCCGTAGTTGAAGAAATCTTTAAATTACCACGAGTCGGTTAGAAACATCTTATGTTTTTTTCTCTAACTCCGACTTTGAAAGCTTGAATCTCTCTAAGTTTTTATTCAATTGCCAGATATCTTTTCGTAGAATATTCGCCGTGTTGTCGACTAACAGTTGTTCTTAGCGAATTTTGGATATTAGACCCTTATTCAGATAGAAATTTTTTTTTTGTTCTGCTGTCCTCATTCGGCCAAAGGGAGAGAGAACATATTTATCAACATATTTATCAACTTTTTCATCAAATCTCATCACACGTGAGAGGTAGGAAATGATAGGTTATTGCTATTTTGCATGTCTTGAGGACATAAAAAAAACGTGCCAAGAATAGCTCCCGTAGTTGATGAACGCCCTAAATTACCACGTGTTGGTCAGAAACAACATATGTTTTTTTTCTCTGACTCGAACTTTGAACGCTTGGATCTCTCTAAGTTTTTATCCACTTGCCAGATTTCTTTTTGTAAAAGATTCTCTTAGCGAATTTTGCATGTCGGACCCATATTCAGATAGAAAATAATTTTTTATTCTGATGTCCAGATTCGGCCAGCGAGAGATAGAACGTATTTATCAACTTTTTCTTCAAATCGCATCACACGTGAGGGGTAGCAAAAGATAGATTATTGCTATTTTCCATGTCTTGAGGAGATAGAAAAAAGAATGTGCCATGAATAGCACCCGTAGTGGAAGAAGTCCTTAAAGTACCATGGGTTGGTCAGAAATTGCTTATGTTTTTTTCTCTGACTCCAACTTTGAACACATGAATCTCTCTAACTTTTTATCCAATTGCAAGATTTACTTTTGAAGAATATTCACCTTGTTGTCGACTAACGGATGTACTTAGCGAATTTTGCATTTTGGACCTTATTCAGATAGAAAATAATTTTTTGTTGTACTATCTCCAGATTCGGCCAAGTGGAGAGAGAACATGTTTATCAAGTTTTTCCTCAAATCTCAACACACGTGAGGGGTAGGAAAAGATAGGTTATTGTTGGTTTGCATGACTTGAGGACATACAAAAAAGAATGTGCCAAGAATAGCTCCCGTAGTTGATGAACTCCTTCAATTATCACGGGTTGGTCAGAAACAACATATGTTTTTTTCTCTGACTCCGACTTTGAACGCTTGGATCTCTCTAAGCTTTTATCCAATTGGCAGATTTCTTTTTGTAAAAGATTCTCTTTGTTGTCGACTAGCAGATGTTCTTAGCAAATTTTGCATATTGGACCCATATTTAGGTAAAAAATGATTTTTTCTTCTATTGTCCAGATTCGGCCAGCGGGAGAGAGAACGTACATATCAACTTTTTCTTCAAATCTCATCGCACGTGAGGGGTAGGAAAAGTTAGGTGATTGTTATTTTGCATGTCTTGAGGAGATAGAAAAAAGAATGAGCTAAGAATAGCGTCCGTACTTGATGAAATCCTTAAATTACCACGGGTTGGTCAGAAACAGCTTATGTTGTTTTCTCTGACTCAAACTTTGAACAATTAAATCTCTCTATGTTTTTATCCAATTGCCAGATTTCCATTTGTAGAATATTCGCCTTCTTGTCAACTAACGGTTGTACTTAGCGAATTTTGCATATTGGACCTTATTTAGAAAGAAAATGATTTTTTGTTCTACTATCCAGATTCGGCCAAGTGGAGAGAGAACATATTTATCAAGTTTTTCTTCAAATCTCATCGCGCGTGACGGGTAGGAAAAGATAGGTTATTGTTATTTTGCATGTCTTGAGGAGATAGAAAAAAGAATGTGCCATGAATAGTGCCCGTAGTTGAAAAAATCCTTAAAGTACCACGGGTTGGTCAGAAACAGGTTGTGTTTTTTTCTCGGACTCCAACTTTGAACGCACGAATCTCTCTAAGTTTTTATCCAATTGCCAGATTTCCTTTTGAAGAATATTCACCATGTTGTCGACTAACGGATGTAATTAGCGAATTTTGCATATTGGAATTTCTTCAGATAGAAAATGATTTTTTGATCTACTATCTCTAGATTCGGCCAAGTTGAGAGAGAACATATTTATCATGTTTTTCTTCAAATCTCATCACACGTGAGTGGTAGGAAAAGACAGGTTATTTTTGTTTTGCATGACTTGAGGACATAGAAAAAAGAATGTGCCATGAATAGCTACCGTAGTTGATGAAGTCCTTCAATTATCACGGGTTGGTCAGAAACAACATATGTTTTTTTCTCTGGCTCCAACTTTGAACGCTTGGATCTCTCTAAGCTTTTATCCAATTGTCAGATTTCTTTTTGTAAAATATTCTCTTTGTTGTCGACTAACAGATGTTATTATCGAATTTTTCATATTGGACCCATATTCGGATAGAAAATGATTTTTTGTTCTGCTGTCCAGATTCGGCCAGCGGGAAAGAGAACGTATTTATCAACTTTTTCTTCAAATTTCATCTACTACGGGCGCTATTCTTGGCTCATTCTTTTTTCTATCTCCTCAATACATGCAAAATAACAATAACCTATGTTTTGCAATTACCACGGGTTGGTCAGAAACAGCTTATTTTTTTTTCTCTGACTCCAACTTTGAACGTACGAATCTCTCTATGTTTTTATCGAATTGCCAGATTTCCTTTTGAAGAATATTCACCTTGTTCTCGACTAACGGATGTACTTAGCGAATTTTGCATATTGGACCTTATTCAGATAGAAAATGATTTTTTGTTCTACTATCTCCTGATTCGGCCAAGTGGAGAGAGAACATATTTATCAAGTTTTTCTTTAAATCTCATCACACGTGAGGGGTAGGAATAGAAAGGTTATTGTTGTTTTGCATGAGTTGACGACATAGAAAAAAGAATGTGCCAAGAATAGCTCCCGTAGTTAATGAACTCCTTCAATTATCACGGGTTGGTCAGAAACAACATATGTTTTTTTCTCTGACTCCAACTTTGAACGCTTGGATCTCTCTAAGCTTTTATCCAATTGCCAGATTTCTTTTTGTAAAAGATTTTCTTCGTTGTCGACCAACAGATGTTCGTAGCGAATTTTGCACATTAGACCCATATTCAGGTAGAAAATGATTTTTTGTTCTGCTGTCCAGATTCGGCCAGCGGGAGAGAGAACATATTTATCAACTTTTTCTTCAAATTTCATCCACTACGGGCGCTATTCTTGGCTGATTCTTTTTTCTATCTTCTCAATACATGCAAAATAACAATAACCTATGTTTTCCAATTACCACGGGTTGGTCAGAAACAGCTTATGTTTTTTTCTCTGACTCCAAGTTTGAACGTATGAATCTCTTGAAGTTTTTATCGAATTGCCAGAATTCCTTTTGAAGAATATTCGCCTTGTTGTCGACTAACGGATGTACTTAGCGAAGTTTCCATATTGACAGAGAACATATTTATTATCTTTTTCTTCAAATCTCATCACACGTGAGGGGTAGGAAAAGATAGGTTATTGTTGTTTTGCATGACTTGAGGACATAGAAAAAAGAATGTGCCAAGAATAGCTCTCGTAGTTGATGAACTCCTTCAATTATCACGGGTTGGTCGGAAACAACATATGTTTTTTTCTCTGACTCCGACTTTGAACGTTTCGATCTCTCTAAACTTTTTTCCAATTGCCGGATTTCTTTTTGTAAAAGATTCTCTTTGTTGTAGACTAACAGATGTTCTTAGCGAATTTTGCATATTGGACCCATATTCAGGTAGAAAATGATTTTTTGTTCTACTGTCCAGATTCGGCCAGCGGGAGAGAGAACGTATTTGTCCACTTTTTCTTCAAATCTCATCGCACGTGAGGGGTAGGAAAAGATAGGCGATTCTTATTTTGCATGTCTTGAGGAGATAGAAAAAAGAATGAGCCAAGAATATCGTCCGTACTTGACGAAATCCTTAAATTACCACGGGTTGGTCAGAAACAGCTTATGTTCATTCTCTAACTCCAACCTTGAACGCTTGAATCTCTCTATGTTTTTATCCAATTGCCAGATTTCTTTTTGTAGAATATTCGCCTTGTTGTTGACTAATAGATGTTCTTAGCGAATTTTGCATATTTGATCCTTATTCAGAAAGAAAATGATTTTTTGTTCTGCTGTACTGATTCGGCTAAGGGGAGACAGAACATATTTATCAACATTTTCTTCAAATCTCATCACACGTGAGGGGTAGGAAAAGATAGGTTATTGTTATTTTACATGTCTTGAGGAGATAGAAAAAACAATGTGCCAAGAATAGCGCCCGTAGTTGAAGAAATCCTTAAATTACCACGGGTTGGTCAGAAACAGCTTATGCTTTTTTCTCTGACTCCAACTTTGAACGCATGAATCTCTCTATGTTTTTATCCAATTACCAGATTTCCTTTTGTAGAATATTCGCCTTGTTGTCGACTAACAGATGTACTTAGCGACTTTTGCATATTTGACCTTATTCAGATAGAAAATGATTTTTTGTTCTACTATCCAGATTCCCCCAAGTGGAGAGATAACATATTTATCAAGTCCTTCTTCAAATCTGATCACGCGTGAGGGGTAGGAAAAGATAGGTTATTACTATTTTGCTTGTCTTGAGGACATAGAACAAAGAATGTGCCAAGAATAGCTCCCGTAGTTGATGAACTCCTTAAATTATCACGGGTTATTCAGAAACAACATATGTGTTTTTCTCTGACTCCAACTTTGAACGCTTGGATCTCTCTAAGTTTTTATCCAATTGCCAGATTTGTTTTTGTAAAAGATTCTCTTTGTTGTCGTCTAACAGATGTTCTTAGCGAATTTTTGATATTGGACCATTATTTAGATAGAAAATGATTTTTTGTTCTGCAGTACTGAGTCGGCCATGGGTAGAGAGAACATATTTATCAACTTTTCCTTCAAATCTCATCAGACGTAAGGGGCAGGAAATGATAGACTATTGCTATTTTTCTTGACTTGAGGACATAGAAAAAAGAATATGCCAAGAATAGCCCCCGAAGTTGATGAACTCCTTTAATTATCACGGGTTGGTCAGAAACAACATAGGTTTTTTCTCTGACTCCAAATTTGAAAGCTTGGATCTCTCTATGTTTTTATCCAATTGCGAGATTTCTTTTTGTAACAGATTCTCTTTGTTGTCGACTAACAGATGTTCTTAGCAAATTTTGCATATTGGACACATACTCAGATAGAAAATGATTTTTTTTTCTGATGTCCAGATTCGGCCAGCGGGAGAGAGAACGTATTTATCAACTTTTTCTTCAAATCTCATGACACGTGAGGGGTAGAAAAAGATAGGTTATTGTTATTTTGCATGTCTTGAGGATATAGAAAAAGAATGAGCCAAGAATAGCGCCCTTAGTTGAAGAAATTCTTCAATTACCACGGGTTGGTCAGAAATAGGTTATGTTTTTTTCGCTGACTCCAACTTTGAAAGCTTGGATCCCTCTTAGTTTTTTATCAAATTGCCAGATTTCTTTTTGTAGAATATTCGCCTTGTTGTCGACTAATAGATGTTCTTAGTGAATTTTGCATATTGGAGCCTTATTCAGGTAGAAAATGATTTTTTTGTTCTGCCATACTAATTCGGCTAAGTGGAGAGAAAATATATTTATCAACTTTTTCTTCAAATCTCATCGCACGTGAGGGGTAGGAAAAGATAGGTTAATATTATTTTGCATGTCTTGAGGAGATAGAAAAAAAAATGAGCCAAGAATAGCTCCAGTAATTGAAGAAATCCTTAAATTAGCATGGGTTAGTGAGAAACAACTTTTTTTTCTGACTCCAACTTTGAACGCTTGGATCTCTCGCAGTTTTTATCCAATTGCCATATTTCTTTTTGTAGCATATTCGCCTTGTTGTCGACTAATAGTTGTTCTTAGCGAATTTTGCATATTGGACCCTTATTCAGATAGAAAATAATTTTTTGTTCTGCTGTACTGATTCGGCTAAGGGTAGAGAGAACGTATTTATCAACGTTTTCTTCAAATCTCATCACACGTGAGAGGTAGGAAAAGATAGGTTATTGCTATTTTGAATGTCTTGAGAAGATAGAAAAAAGAATGTACCAAGAATAGCGCCCGTAATTGAAGACCCTTAAAGTACCACGGGTCGGTCAGAAATAGCTTATGTTTTTTTCTCAAACTCCAAATTTGAACGCATGAATCTCCCTAAGTTTTTATCCAATTGCCAGATTTCCTTTTATAGAATATTAACCTTGTTGACGACTAACGAATGTACTTAGCGAATTCTGCATATTGGACCATATTCAGATGGAAAATGATTTTGTCTTCTACTATCCAGATTCGGCCAAGTCGAGAGAGAACATATTTATCAAGTTTTTCCTCAAATCTCATCACACGTGAAGGGTACGAAAAGTTAGGTTATTGTTATTTTGCATGTCTTCAAGACATAGAAAAAAGAATGTGCCAATAATAGCCCCCGTTGTTGATGAACTCCTTAAATTATCACGGGTCGGTCAAAAACAACATATATTTTTTTTTCTGACTCCAACTTCAAACGCTTGGATCTCTCTAAGTTTTTATCCAATTGCCAGATTTCTTTTTGTAAAAGACTCTCTTTGTTGTCCACTAACAGATGTTCTCAGCGAATTTTGGATATTGGACCCTTATTCAGATAGAAAATGATATTTTTGTTCTGCTGTCCTGAGTCGGCCATGGGGAGAGAGAACATATTTATCAACTTTTCCTTCAAACCTCATCAGACGTAAGAGGTAGGAAAAGATAGATTATTGCTATTTTTGTTGTCTTGAGGACATAGAAAAAAGAATGTCCCAAGAATAGCCCCCGTAGTTGATGAACTCCTTTAATTATCACGGGTTGGTCAGAAACAACATAGGTTTTTTCTCTGACTCGAAATTTGAACGCTGGGATCTCTCTAAGTTTTTATCCAATTGCAAGATTTCTTTTTGCAACAGATTCTCTTTGTTGTCGACTAACAGATGTTCTTTGCAAATTTTGCATATTGGATACCTACTCATATAGAAAATGATTTTTTTTCTGATGTCCAGATTCAGCCAGCGGGAGAGAGAACGTATTTATCTACTTTTTCTTCAAATCTCATCACACGTGAGGGGTAGGAAAAGATAGGTTATTGTTATTTTGCATGTCTTGAGGATATAGAAAAAAGAATAAGCCAAGAATAGCGCCCGTAGTTGAACAAATTCTTCAATTACCACGGGTTGGTCAGAAATAGCTTATGTTTTTTTCGCCGACTCCAACTTTGAACGCTTGGATCTCTCTTAGTTTTAATCCAATTGCAAGATTTTATTTTTGTAGAATATTCGCCTTGTTATCGACTAATAGATGTTCTTAGTGAATTTTGCATATTGGACCCTTATTCAGATGGAAAATGATTTTTTGTTCTGCCATTCTAATTCGGCTAAGTGGAGAGAAAATATAATTATCAACTTTTTCTTTAAATCTCATCGCACGTGAGGGGTAGGAAAAGATAGGTCATCGTAATTTTGCATGTCTTGAGGACATAGAAAAAAGAATATGCCAGGAATAGCTCCCGTAGTTGATGAACTCCTTAAATTATCAGGGGTTGCTCAGAAACAACATATGTTTTTTTCTCTGACTCCAACTTTGAAAGCTTGGATCTCTCTAAGTTTTTATCCAATTGCCAGATTTCTTTTTGTAAGAGATTCTCTTTGTTGTCCACTAACAGGTGTTCTCAGTGAATTTTGGATATTGGACCCTTATTCAGATAGAAAATGATTTTTTGTTCTACTGTCCTGATTCGGCCATGGGGACAGAGAACATATTTATCATGTTTTTCTTCAAATCTCATCACACGTGAGCGGTAGGAAAAAGAATGTGCCCAGAATAGCTCCCGTAGTTTATGAACTCCTTAAATTATCACGGGTCGGTCAGAAACAACATATGTTTTTCACTCTGACTCCAACTTTGAACACTTGGATCTCTCTAAGTTTTTATCCACTTGCCAGATTTCTTGTTGTAGAAAATTCTCTTTGTTGTCGAATAACAAAACGATTTATTGTTCTGATTTCCAGATTCGGCCAGCGAGAGAGAGAACGTATTTATCAACTTTTTCTTCAAATCTCATCACACATGAGGGGTAGGAAAAGATAGGTTAATATTATTTTGCATGTCTTGAGGAGATAGAAAAAAGAACGAGCCAGGAATAGCGCCCGTAGTAGAAGACCATTCAAGTACCACGAGTTGGTCAGAAACAGCTTATGTTTTTTTCTCTTACTCCAAATTTTTACGCATGAATCTCCCTAAGTTTTTATCCAATTGCCAGATTTCGTTTTATAGAATATTCACCTTGTTGACGACTAACGGATGTACTTAGCGAATTTTGCATATTGGACCATATTCAGATAGAAAATGATTTTTTCTTCAACTATCCAGATTCGGCAAAGTGGAAAGAGAACATATTTATCAAGTTTTTCCTCAAATCTCATCACACGTGAGGGGTACGAAAAGTTAGGTTATTGTTATTTTGCATGTCTTCAAGACATAGAAAAAAGTATGTGCCAAGAATAGCTCCCGTTGTTGATGAACTCCTTAAATTATCACGGGTCGATCAAAAACAACATATATTTTTTTCTCGGACTCCAACTTTGAACACTTGGATCTCTCTAAGTTTTTATCCAATTGCCAGATTTATTTTTGTAAAAGATTCTCTTTGTTGTCGACTAACAGATGTTCCTAGCGAATTTTGCATATTGGACTCATATTCGGATAGAAAATGATTTTTTGTTCTGCTGTACTTATTCAGCTAAGGGGAGTGAGAACATATTTATCAACTTTTTCTTCAAATGTCATCACGCGTGAGGGGTAGGAAAAGATAGGTCATTGCTATTTTCCTTGACTTGAGGAGATAGAAAAAAGAATGAGTCAAGAATAACGCCCGTAGTTGTAGAAATCCTTAAATTAGCACGGGTTGGTCAAAAACAGCTTATGTTTCTTTCTCTGACTCCAACTTTGAACGCTTGAATCTCTCTAAGTTATTATCCAATTGTCAGATTTCATTCGTAGAATATTCGCCTTGTTGTCGACTAACAGATGTTCTTAGCGAATTTTGCATATTGGACCCTTATTTAGAAAGAAAATAATTTTTTCTTCTACTATCCAGATTCGGCAAAGAGGAGAGAGAACATATTTATCAAGTTTTTCTTCAAATCTCATCACACGTGAGGGGTAGGAAAAGATAGTTTATTCTTATTTCGCATGTCTTGAGAAGATAGAAAAAAGAATGAGCCAAGAATAGCGCCCGTAGTTGAAGAACTCTTTAAATTACCACGGGTTTGTCAGAAACAGCTTATGTTTTTTTCTCTGACTCCAACTTTGCACGCTTGAATCTCTCTACGTTTTTATCCAATTGCCAAATTTCTTTTTGTAGAATATTCGCCTTGTTGTCGACTAAGAGATGTTCTCAGCGAATTTTGCATATTGTACACTTATTCAGATAGAAAGTTATTTTTTGTTCTGCTGCCCTTATTCAGCTAATGGGAGAGAGAACATATTTATCAACTTTTTCTTCAAATGTCATCACACGTGAGGGGTAGGAAAAGATAGGTTATTGCTTTTTTCCATGACTTGAGGAGATAGAAAAAAGAATGAGTCAAGAATAGCGCCCGTAGTTGTAGAAATCCTTAAATTACCACGGGTCGGTCAGAAACAGCTTATGTTTTTTTCTCTGACTCCACATTTGAACGCTAGAATCTCCCTATGTTTTTATCCAATTACCAGATTTTTTTTGTAGAATATTTGCCCCGTTGTCGACTAAGAGCTGTTCTCAGCGAATTTAGAGAACATATTTTTCAAGTTTTTCTTCAAATGTCTTCACACGTGAGGGGTAGGAAAAGATAGGTTATTGCTTTTTTCCATGACTTGAGGAGATAGAAAAAAGAATGAGCCAAGAATAGGACCCGTAGTTGTAGAAATCCTTAAATTAGCACGGGTTGGTCAGAAACAGCTTATGTTTTTTTCTCTGACTCCAGCTTTGAACGCTTCAATCTCTCTAAGTTTTTATCCAATTGACAGATTTCTTTTTGTAGAATATACGCCTTGTTGTCGACTAAGAGATGTTCTTAGCGAATTTTGCATAATTGACCCTTACTCATATAGAAAATGATTTTTTGTTCTGCCGGCCTTATTCAGCTAAGGGGAGAGAGAACATATTTATCAACTTTTTCTTCAAATGTCATCACACGTGAGGGGTAGGAAAAGATAGGTTATTGCTTTTTCCCATGACTTGAGGAGATAGAAAAAAGTAAGGAGTTCATCAACTACGGGAGCTATTCCTTGCATATTCTTTTTTCTATCTTCTCAAGACATGCAAAATAATAATAACCTATCTTTTCGTACCCCACACGTGTGATGAGATTTGAAAAAAAACTTGCTAAATATGTTCTCTCTCCACTTGGCCGAATCTGGATAGTAGAACAAAAAATCATTTTCTATCTGAATAAAGTCCAATATGTAAAATTCGCTAAGAACATCTCTTAGTCGACTACAAGGCGAATATTCTACAAAAAGAAATCTGGCAATTGGATAAAAACTTAGAGAGATTCAAGCGTTCAAAGGTGGAGTCAGAGAAAAAAACATAAGCTGCTTCTGACCAACCCGTGGTATTTTAATAATTTCAACAACTACGGATGCTATTCATGGCTCATTCTTTTTTCTGTCTCCTCAATTCATGGAAAATAGCAATAACCTATCTTTCCTACCTCTCATGTGTGACTAGATTTGAAGAAAAACTTAATAAAAAATGTTCTCTCTCCACTTGGCCGAATTTGGATACTAGAACAAAAAATCATTTTCTATCTGAATAAGGTCCAATATGTAAAATTCGCTAAGAACATCTCTTAGTCGACAACAAGGCGAATATTCTACAAAAAGAAATCCGGCAATTGGATAAAAACTTAGAGAGATTCAAGCGCCCAAAGTTGGAATCAGAGAAAAAAACATAAGTTGTTTCTGACCAACCCGTGGTAATTTTAGGATTTCTACAACTACGAGTGCTATTCTTGGGTCATTCTTTTTGCTATCTCCTCAAGTCATGGAAAACCACAATAACCTATCTTTTCTTACCCCTCACGTGCGATGACATTTTAATGAAAAAGTTGATAAATATGTTCTCTCTCCCCTTAACTGAATAAGGATAGCGGAACAAAAAATCATTTTCTATCCGAATAAGCGTCCAATATGCAAAATTCGCTGAGAACATCTCTTAGTCGACAACAAGGCGAATATTCTACAAAAAGAAATCTGGAAATTGGATAAAAACATAGAGAGATTCGAGCATTCAAAGTTGGAGTCAGAGAAAATAACATAGCAATTTCTGACCGTCCCGTGGTAATTTAAGGATTTCTACTACTTCGGACGCTATTCTTGGCACAATCTTTTCTCTATCTCTTCAAGACATGGAAAATAGCAATAACCTATCTTTTCCTACTCTCACGTGTGATGAGATTTGAAGAAAAAGTTGATAAATATGTTTTCTCCACTTGGCCGAATCTGGATAGTAGAAAAAAAAATCATTTTCTGTCTGAATAACGTACAATATGCAAAATTCGCTAAAAACATCTCTTAGTCGACAACAAGGCGAATATTCTACAAAAAGAAAACTGGCAATTGGATAAAAACTTAGAGAGATTCAAGTGTTCAAAAGTTGGTGTGAGAGAAAAAAACATAAGTTGTTTCTGACCGACCCGCGGTAATTTAAGGATTTCTACAACTACGAGCGCTATTCTTGCCTCATTCTTTTCTCTATCTCCTCAAGTCATGGAAAATAGCAATAACCTATCTTTTCCTACCCCTCACGTGTGATGAGATTTGAAGAAAAACCTAATAAATATCATTTTCTATCTGAATAAGGTCCAATAGGCAAAATTCGCTAAGAACATCTCTTAGTCGTCAACAAGGCGAATATTTTTCAAAAGGAAATCTGGCAATTAGATAAAAACTTAGAGAGATTGAAGCGTTCAAAGTGGAAATCAGAGAAAAAAACATAAGCTGTTTCTGACCAATCCGTGGAAATTTAAGGAGTTCATCAACTACGGGCGCTATTCTTGGCACATTCTTTTTTCTATCTTCCCAAGTCATGAAAAATCGCAATAACCTATCTTTTCTTACCCTCACGTGTGATGAGATTTGAAGAAAAAATTGATAAATATGTTCTCTCCACTTGGCCGAATCTGATAGTACAACAAAAAATCATATCTGTCTGAATAAGGTCCAATATGCGAAATTCGCCAAGCACATCTCTTAGTCGACAACAAGGCGGATATTCTACAAAAAAAATCGGGCAATCGGATAAAAACATAGTGAGATTCAAGCGTTCAAAGTTGGAGTCAGAAAAAAAAACATAAGTTGTTTCTGAACGACCCGTGGTAATTCAAGGAGTTCATCTACTATGGGAGCTATTCTTGGCACATTGTTTTTCTATCTCCTCAAGACAAGCAAAATAACAATAACCTATCATTTCCTACCCCTCATGTGTGATGAGATTTGAAGAAAAACTTGATAAATATGTTCTCTCTCCACTTGGCCGAATCTGGATAGTAGAACAAAATATCATTTTCTATCTGAATAAGGTCCAATAGGCAAAATTCGCTAAGAACATCTCTTAGTCGTCAACAAGGCGAATATTCTTCAAAAAGAAATCTGGCAATTAGATAAAAACTTAGAGAGATTGAAGCGTTCAAAGTAGAAATCAGAGAAAAAAACATAAGCTGTTTCTGACCAACCTGTGGTAATTTAAGGATTTCTACACCTACGAGCGCTATTCTTGGCTCATTCTTTTTTCTATCTCCTCAAGACATGGAAAATCGCAATAACCTATCTTTTCTTACCCCTCACGTGTGATGACATTTGAAGAAAAAGTTGATAAATATGTTCTCTCTCCCCATAGCCGAATAAGGACAGCAGAATTAAAAATCATTTTCTATCTGAATAAGGGTCCAATATGCAAAATTTGCTGAGAACGTCTCTTAGTCGACAACAAGGCGAATATTCTACAAAAACAAATCTGGCCATTGGATAAAAACTTCGAGAGATTCAAGCGTTGAAAGTTGGAGTCAGAAAAAAAAACATAAGTTGTTTCTGACCAACCCGTGGTAATTTAAGGATTTCTACAACTACGGGCGCTATTCTTGGCTCATTGTTTTTTCTATCTCCTCAATACATGCAAAATAACAATAACCTATCTTTTCCTACCCCTCACGTGTGATGAGATTTCAAGAAAAACGTAATAAATATGTTCTCTCCACTTGGCCGAATCTAGATACTGGAACAAAAAATCATTTTCTATCTGAGTAAGGAGCAATATGCAAAATTTGTTAGTCGACAATAAGGCGAATATTCAACCAAAGGAAATCTGGCAGTTGGATAAAAACATAGAGAGATTCAAGCGTTCAAAGTTGGAGTCAGTGAAAAAACATAAGTTGTTTCTGACCAACCCGTGGTAATTTAAAGAGTTCATCAACTACGGGAGCTATTCTAGGCACATTCTTTTTTCTATGTCCTCAAGTCATGGAAAATAGCAATAACCTATCTTTTCCTACCCCTCATGTGTGATGAGATTTGAAGAAAAACTTAATAAATATGTTCTCCCTTCACTTGGCCGAATCTGGATACTTGAAGAAAAAATCATTTTCTATCTGAATAAGGACCAGTATTCAAAATTCGCTAAGAACATCTCTTAGTTGACAACAAGACGAATATTCTACAAAAAGAAATCTGGCAATTGGATAAAAACATAGAGAGATTCAAGCGCTCAAAGTTGGAGTCAGAAAAAAAAACATAAGTTGTTTCTGACGAACCCGTGGTAATTTAAGGAGTTCATCAACAACGGGAACTATTCTTGGCACATTGTTTTTCTATCTCCTCAAGTCATGAAAAATAGCAATAACCTTTCTTTTCCAACCCTCACGTGTTATGAGATTTGAAGAAAAAGTTTATAAATATGTTCTCTCTCCCCATAGCTGAATACGGACAGCAGGACAAAAAACCATTTTCTTTCTGAATAAGGTTCCAATATAAAAACATAGAGAGATTCAAGCGTTCAAAGTTGGAGTGAGAGAAAAAAACATAAGCTGTGTCTGACCAACCCGTGTTAATTTAAGGATTTCTACAACTACGGGCGCTATTTTTGGCTCATGCTTTTTTCTATCACCTCAAGACATGGAAAATAGCAATAACCTATCTTTCCTACCCCTCACGTGTGATGAGATTTGAAGAAAAAGTTGATAAATATGTTTTCTCTCCATTTGGCCGAATCTGGATAGTAGAACAAAAAATTATATTGTATGTGAATAAGGTCCAATATGCAAAATTCGCTAAGAATATCTCTTAGTCGACAACAAGGTGAATATTCTACAAAAAGAAATCTGGCAATTGGATTAAAACTTAGAGAGATTCAAGCGTTCAAAGTTGGAGTCAGAGAAAAAAACATAAGCTGTTTGTGACCAACCCGTGGTAATTTAAGGATTTCTCCAACTACGGGCGCTATTTTTGGCTCATTGTTTTTTCCATCTCCTCAAGACATGGAAAATAGTAATAACCTATCTTTTCCTACCCCTCACGTGTGATGATATTTGAAGAAAAAATTGATAAATATGTTGTCTCTCCACTTTGCCGAATCTGGATAGTAGAAGTAAAAATCATTTTCTATCTGAATAAGGGTCCAATATGCGAAATTCGCTAAGAACATCTGGCAATTGGATAAAAACTGAGAGAGATCGAAGCATTCAAAGTTGGAGTCAGAGAAAAAAACATAAGATGTTTCTGACAAATCCTTGGTAATTTAAGGATTTCTTCAACTACGAGCGCTATTCTTGGCACACATTCTTTTTTCTATCTCCTCAAGACATACAAAATAAGAATAACCTATCCTTTCCAACCCCTCACGTGTGATGAGATTTGAAGAAAAACATGATAAATATGTTCTCTCTCCACTTTGCCGAACCTGGATAGTAGAATAAAAAATCATTTTCTATCTGAATAAAGGTCCAATATGCAAAATTCGCTAAGAGCATCTATTAGATGACAACAAGGCGAATATTATACAGAAGAAATCTGACAATTGGATATAAACTAAGAGAGATCCAAGCGTTCAAAGTTGGAGTTAGAGAAAAAAACATAAGCTGTTTCTGACCAACCCGTGGTAATTTATGGATTTCTTCAACAACGGGCGCTATTCTTGGCTCAATCTTTTTTCTATCTCCTCAAGTCATGGAAAATAAGAATAACCTATATTTTCCTACCCCTCACGTGTGATGACATTTGAAAAAAAAGTTGACAAATATGTTCTCTCTCCCCTTAGCTGAATAAGGACAGCAGAACAAAAAATCAATATATATCTGAATAAGGGTCAAATATGCAAAATTCGCTGAGAACAGCTCTTAGTCGACAGGAGGGCAAATATTCTACAAAAAAAAATCTGGCAACTGAGTAAAAACATAGAGAGATTCAAGCGTTCAAAGTTGGAGTCAGAGAAAAAAACATAAGTTGTTTCAGACCAACCCGTGGTAATTTAAAGATTTCTACAACTACGGGCGCTATTCTTGACTCATTCTTTTTTCTATCTCCTCATGTCATGGAAAATAGCAATAACCTATCTATTCCTACCACTCACGTGTGATGACATTTGAAGAAAAAGTTGACAAATATGTTCTCTCTCCCCTTAACTTAATAAGGACAGCAGAACAAAAAATCATTTTCTATCTGAAAAAGGGTCCAATATGCAAAATTCGCTGTGAACATCTTTTAGTCGACAACAGGGCAAATATTCTACAAAAAGAAATCTGGCAATTGGATAAAAACATAGAGAGATTCAAGCGTCGAAAGTTGGAGTCAGAGAAAAAACATAAGCTGTTTCTGACCAACCCGTGGTAATTTAAGGATTTCTACCACTACAGGCGCTATTTTTGGCTCATTCTTTTTTCTATCTCCTCAAGACATGGAAAATAGCAATAACCTATCTTTTCCTATCCCTCACGTGTGATGAGATTTGAAGAAAAAGTTGATAAATATGTTCTCTCTCCAGTTGGCCGAATCCAGATAGTAGAACAAAAAATTATTTTGTATGTGAATAAAGTCCAATATGCAAAATTCGTTAAAAACGTCTCTTAGTCGACAACAAGGCGAATATTCTAAAAAAAGAAATCTGGCAATTGGATGAAAACTTAGAGAGATTCAAGCATTCAAAGTTGGAGTTAGAGAAAGAAACATAAGCTGTTTCTGACCAACCCGTGGTAATTTAAGAATTTCTGCAACTACGGGCGCTATTCTTGACTCATTCTTTTTTCTATCTCCTCAAGTCATGGAAAATAGCAATAACCTATCTTTTCCGACCCCTCACGTGTGATGACATTTGAAGAAAAAGTTGATAAATATATTCTCTCTCCCCTTAGCTGAATAAGGACAGCAGAACAAAAAAGGAATTTCTATCTGAATAAGGGTCCAACATGCAAAATTCGCTGAGAACAGCTCTTAGTCGACAACAGGGCAAATATTCTACAAAAAGAAATCTGTCAATTGAATAAAAACATAGAGAGATTCAAGCGTTCAAAGTTGGAGTCAGAGAAAAAAACACAACCCGTGTTAATTTAAGGATTTCTACAACTAGGTACCACGGGTTGGTCATAAACAACTTACATTTTTTTCTCTGACTCCAACTTTGAACGCTTGAATCTCTCTATGTTTTTATCCAATTGCCATATTTCCTTTGGTTGAATATTCGCCTTGTTATCGACTAATGGATGTTCTTAGCGAATTTTGCATATTGGTCCTTATTCAGATAGAAAATGATTTTTTGCTCTAGTATCCAGATTCGGCCAAGTGGAGAGAGAACATATTTATTATGTTTTTCTTCAAATCTCATCACACGTGAGGGGTAGGAAAAGATAGTTTATTGCTACTTTCCATGTCTTGAGGAGACAGAAAAAAGAATGAGCCAAAAATAGCGTCCGTAGTTGTAGAAATCCTTAAATTACCACGGGTTGGTCAGAAACAGCTTATGTTTTTTTCTCTGACTCCAACTTTGAACGCTTGAATCTCTCTCTGTTTATATCCAATTGCCAGATTTCTTTTTGTAGAATATTCGCCTTGTTGTCGACTAAGAGATGTTCTCAGCGAATTTTGCATATTGGACCCTTATTCAGATAGAAAATGATTTTTTGTTTTGCTGTCCTTATTCGGCTAAGGGGAGAGAGAACATATTTATCAACTTTTTATTCAAATGTCATCACACGTGAGGGGTCAGAAAAGATAGGTTATTGCGATTTTCCATGATTTGAGGAGATCGAAAAATGAGTGAGCCAAGAATAGCGCCCGTAGATGTAGAAATCCTTAAATTACCACGGGTTGGTAAGAAACAGCTCATGTTTTTTTTCTCTGACTCGAACTTTGAACGCTTGAACCTCTCTATGTTTTTATCCAATTGCCAGATTTCTTTTTGTAGAATATTCGTCTTGTTGTCGACTAAGAGATGTTCTTAGCGAATTTTGCATCCTTATTCAGATAGAAAATAATATTTTGTTCTACTATCCAGATTCGGCCAAGTGGAGAGAGAACATATTTATTAACTTTTTCTTCAAATCTCATCACATATGAGGGGTAGGAAAGATAGGTTATTGCTATTTTCCATGAGTTGAGGAGATAGAAAAAAAAATGAGCCAAGAATAGCGCCCGTAGTTGTATAAATCCTTTAATTACCACGGGTTGGTCAGAAACAACTTATGTTTTTTTCTCTGACTCCAAATTTGAGCGCTTGAATCTCTCTCAGTTTTTATCCAATTGCCAGATTTCTTTTTGCAGAATATTCGCTTTGTTGTCGACTACGAGATGTTCTTAGTGAATTTTGCATATTGGACCTTATTCAGATAGAAAATGATTTTTTGTTCTAGTATTCAGATTGGGCCAAGTGGAGAGAGAACATATTTATCAAGTTTTTCTTCAAATCTCATCACACGTGAGGGGTTGGAAAAGATAGGTTATTGCTATTTTCTCTGTCTTGAGGAGATAGAAAAAAGAATGAGTCAAGAATACAGCCCGTAGTTGTAGAAATCCTTAAATTACCACGGGTCAGGCAGAAACAGCTTATGTTTTTTTCTCGGACTCCAATTTTGAACGCTTGAATCTCTCTATTTTTTTATCCAATTGCCAGATTTCTTGTTGTGGAATATTCGCCTTGTTGTCAACTAAGAGATGTTGTTAGCGAATTTTGCATATTGGACTTTATTAAGATAGAAAATTATTTTTTGTTCTACTATCCAGATTCGGCGAAGTCGAGAGAGAACATATTTATCTACTTTTTCTGGAAATCTCATCACACGTGAGGGGTAGGAAAAAATAGTTTATTGTTATTTTGCATGTCTTGAGGAGATAGAAAAAAGAATGTGCCATGAATAGCTCCCACAGTTGATGAAATCCTTAAATTACCACGGGTCGGTCAGAAACAACTTATGTTTTTTTCTCTCACTATAACTTTGAACGCTTGGATCTCTCTATGTTTTTATCCAATTGCCAGATTTCTATTTGTAAAAGATTCTATTTGGTGTCGACTAACAGATGTTCTTAACGAATTTAGCATATTGGACCCATATTCATATAGCAAATGATTTTTTGTTCTGCTGTCCAGATTTGGCCAACGGGAGAGAGAACATATTTATCAACTTTTTCTTCAAATCTCATCACACGTGATGGTTAGAAAAAGAAAGATTATTATTATTTTGCCTGTCTTGAGGAGATAGAAAAAAGAATGAGCCAAGAATAGCGCCCGTAGTTGAAGAAATCCTTGAATTACCACGGGTTTGTCAGAAACAGCTTATGTTTTTTCTTTGACTCCAATTTTAAACGCTTGGATCTCTCTAAGTTTTTGTCCAATTGCAAGATTACTTTTCGTAGAATATTCTCCTTGCTGTCGACTAACAGATGTTTTTAGCGAATTTTGGATATTAGACCCTTATTCAGATAGAAAATTATTTTTTGTTCCGCTGTCCTGGTTCGGCCAAGGGTAGAGAGAACATATTTATCAACTTTTTCTTCAAATCTCATCACATGTGGGGGGTCGGAAATGATAGGTTATTGCTATTTTGCATGTCTTGAGGACATACAAAAATGAATGTGTCAAGAATAACTTCCGTAGTTGATGAACTTCTTAAATTATCACGGGTTGGTCAGAAACAACGTATGTTTTTTTCTCTGACTCCAATTTTGAACAATTGGATCTCTCTAAGTTTTTATCCAATTACCAGATTTCCTTTTGTAAAAGATTTTCTTTGTGTCGACTAACAGATGTTCTTAGCGAATTTTGCATATTCGACCCATATTCAGATAGAAAATGATTTTTTGTTCTGCTGTCCAGATTCGGCCAGCGGGAGAAAGAACATATTTATCAACTTTTTCTTCAAATCTCATCACACGTGAGGATTAGGAAAAGATAGGTTATTGTTATTTTGCATGTCTTGAGCAGATAGGAAAAAGAATGAGCCAAGAATAGCGCCCGTAGTTGAAGAAATCCTTAAATTACCACGAGCTGGTTAGAAACAACTAATGTTTTTTTCTCGGACTCCAACTTTGAACGCTTGGATCTCTCTTAGTTTTTGTCCAATTGCCAGATTTCTTTTGTAGAATATTCACGATGTTGTCGACTAACGGATGTACTTAGCGAATTTCGCATATTGCACTTTATTCAGATAGAAAATGATTTTTTGTTCTACTATCCATATTCGGTCAAGTGGAGACAGAACATATTTATGAAGTTTTTCTTCCAATCTCATCACACGTGAGTAGTAGGAAAAGATAGGTTATTGTTATTTTGCATGTCTTGAGGACATAGAAAAGAGAATGTGCCAAGAATAGCTCCCGTAGTTGATAAACTCGTTAAATTATCACGGGTTGGTCAGAAACAACATATGTTTTTTTTCTCTAACTCCAACTTTGAACGTTTGGATCTCTATAAGTTTTTATCCAATTGCCAGATTTATTGTGTAGAATATTCGCCGGGTTGTTGACTAATAGATGTTCTTAGCGAATTTTGCATAATGGACCCTTATTCCGATAGAAAATGATTTTTTTTTCTACTATCCAGATTCGGCCAAGTGGAGAGAGAAAAATTTATCAAATTTTTCTTCAAATCTCATCACACGTGAGTGGTAGGAAAAGATAGGTTATTTTTATTTTGCATATCTTGAGGAGATAGAAAAAAGAATAAGCCAATAATAGCGCCCGTAGTTGATGAAATCCTTAAATTACCCCGGGTTGGTCAAAAACAGCTTATTTTTTTTTTCTCCGACTCCAACTTTGAACGCTTGGATCTCTCTTAGTTTTTATCCAATTGCCAGATTTCTTTTGTAAAATATTCGCCTTGTTGTCGACTAACAGATGTTCTTAGCGAATTTTGCATATTGGACCCTTATTCAGATAGAAAATGATTATTTTTCCTACTATCCAGATTCGGCCAAGTGGAGAGAGAACAAATTTATCAAATTTTTCTTCAAATCTCATCACACGTGAGGGGTAGAAAAAGATAGGTTATTGTTATTTTGCTTGTTTTGACGAGATAGAAAAAAAATGAGCCGAGAATTGCGCCCGTAGTTGATGAAATCTTTAAATTACCACGGGTTGGTCAGAAACAACGTATGTTTTTTTCTCTGACTCCAACTTTGAACGTTTGGATCTCTCTTAGTTTTTATCCAATTGCCAGATTTCATTGTGTAGAATATTCGCCTTGTTGTCGACGAAGAGATGTTCTTAGCGAATTTTGAATATTGGACCCTTATTCAGATAGAAAAAGATTTTTTGTTCTGCTGTCCTGATTCGGCCAAGGGGAGAGTGAATATATTAATCAACTTTTTCTTCAAATCTCATTAGACGTGAGGTGTAGGAAAAGATAGGTTATTGTTATTTTGCGTGTCTGTAGGGGATAAAAAAAAGAATAAGCCAAGAATATCCCACGTAGTAGAAGAAATCCTTAAATTACCACGGGTTTGTCGAGAACCGGCGTATGTTTTTTTCCCTGACTCCAACTTTGAACGCTTGGATCTTTCTATGTTTTTATCCAATGGCCAGATTTCTTTTTGTAGAATATTCGCCTTGTGGTCGACTAACAGATGTTCTTAGCGAATTTTGCATATTGGACCCCTATTCAGATAGGGAAAGATTTTTCATTCAGTTGTCCTGATTCGGCCCAGGGGATAGAGACTATATTTATCGACTTTTTCTTCAAATCTCATCACATATGAGGGGTAGGAAAAGATAGGTTATAGCTATTTTGCTTGTCTTGAGGAGATATAGAAAAGAATGTGCCAAGAATAGCTCCCGTAGTTGAAGTACTCCTTAAATTACCACGGGTTTGGTAAGAAACAACTTATGTTTTTTTCTCTGACAGCAACTTTTGACGCTTCGATCTCTGTAAGTTTTCATCCAATTGCCAGATTTCTGTTTGTAAAATATTTTCCTTGTTGTCGACTAACAGATGTTCTTAGCGAATTTTACATATTGGACCTATATTCAGACAGAAATTGATTTTTTTTTTGCTGTCCAGATTCGGCCAAGGGGAGACAGAATTTATAAACTTTTTCTTCAAATCTCATCACACGTGAGGGGTAGGAAATGAATGGTTATTTTTATTTTGCATGTCTTGAGGAGATAGAAAAAAAAATGTGCCAAGAATAGCGCCTATAGTAGAAGAAATCCTTAAATGACCACGAGTTGGCCAGAAACAGCTTATGTTTTTTTCTCTGACTCCAACATTGAACGCTTGGATCTCTCAAAATTTTTATCCAATTGCCAGATTTCTTTTTATAGAATATTTGCCTCGTTGTCGACTAAGAGATGTTCTTAGCAAATTTTTCATATTGGACCCTTATTCAGATGGAAAACGATTTTTTGCTCCACTGTCCGGATTTTGCCAAGTGGAGAGAAAACATATTTAATAACTTTGTCTTCAAATCTCATGACGCGTGAGTTCTTCGACTACGGGAGCTATTCTTGGCACATTCTTTTCTCAATCCCGTACAGACATGCAGAGTAACAATAACCTGTCTTTTCCTACCACTCACGTGTGATGAGATTTGAAGAGAACGTAGATAAATATGTTCACTCTCCGCTTGGCCGAATCAGGACAGCAGAACGAAAAATTATTTTCTATCTGAATAAGGGTCCAATATGGAAAATTCGTCAAGAACATTTGTTAGGTGACACAAAGCGAATATTCTACACAATGAAATCTGGCAATTGGATAAAAACTTAGAGAGATCCAAGCGTTCAAAGTTGGAGTCAGAGAAAAAAATATAAGTTGTTTCTGACCAAACCCGTGGTAATTTAAGGAGTTCTTCAACTACGGGAGCTATTCTTGGCACAATCTTTTCTCTATCTCCTCAAGACATGCAAAATAACAATAACCTATCTTTTCCTATCCCTCACGCATGATGAGATTTGAAGAAAAAGTTGATAAATACGTTCTCTCTCCCCTTGGCCGAATCGGGACAGCAGAACGAAAAATCATTTTCTGTCTGAATAAGAGTCCAATATGCAAAATTCTCTAAGAACATCTGTAGTTGACAACAAGGCGAATATTCTACACAACGAAATTTGGCAATTGGATAAAAACTTAGAGAGATCGAAGCGTTAAAAGTTAGAGTCAGAGAAAAAAACATAAGCTGTTTCTGACCGACCCGTTGTAATTTAAGGAGTTCTTCAACTACGGGAGCTATTCTTGGTACACTCTTTTCTCTATCTCCTACAAACATGCAAAATAAGAATAACCTATCTTTTCCTACCCCTCACGTGTGAGGAGATTTTAAGAAAAACTTGATAAATATGTTCACTCTCCCCTTGGCCGAATCAGGACAGCAGAACGTAAAATCATTTTCTATCTGAATAAGGGTCCAATATACAAAATTCGATAAGAACATTTGTTAGTTGACAACAAGGCGAATATTCTACACAATCAAATCTGGCAATTGGATAAAAACTTTGAGAGATCCAAACGTTCAAAGTTGGAGTCAGAGAAAAAAACATAAGCTGTTTAGGCCGACCCGTGGTAATTTAAGGATTTCTTCTACTACAGGCGCTATTCTTGGCTCATTTTTTTTTCTATCTAGTCAAGACATGCAAAATAATAATAATCTATCTTTTCCTACCCCTCACGTGTGATGGGATTTGAAGAAAAAGTTGATAAATACGTCCTCTCTCCCGTTGGCCGAATCTGGACAACAGAACCGAAAATTATTTTCTATCTGAATATAGAGACAATATGTAAAATTCGCTCAGAACATCTGTTAGTCGACAACAAGAAGAATATTTTACAAACAGAAATTTCGCAATTGGATCAAAACTTAGAGAGATCGAAGCGTTAAAAGTTGGAGTCAGAGCAAAAAAACATAAGTTGTTTCTGACCAACCAGTGGTAATTTAAGGAGTTCTTCAACTACAGGAGCTATTCTTGGCACATTCGTTTCTCTATCTCCTACAGACATGCAAAATAACAATAACCTATCTTTTCCTAGCCCTCACGTGTCATGAGATTTGAAGAAAAAGCCGATGAATATGTTCAGTCTCACCTTGGCCGAATCTGGACAGCAGAACAAAAAATCATTTTCTCTCTGAATATAGGTCAAATATGCAAAATTTGCTAAGAACATCTGTTAGTCGACCACAAGGCGAATATTCTACAAAAAGAAATCCGGCAATTGGATAAGAACTTTGAGAGATCGAAGCGTTCAAAGTTGGAGTCACAGAAAAAAATATAAGCTGTTTCTGACCAACCCATGGTAGTTTAAGGATTTCTTCTACTACAGGCGCTATTCTTGGCTCATTTTTTTTCTATCTACTCAAGACATGCAAAATAATAATAACCTATCTTTTCCTACCCCTCACGTGTGATGAGATTTGAAAAAAAAAGTTGATAAATACTCTCTCCCGTTGGCCGAATCTGGACAGTAGAATAAAAAATCATTTTCTATCTGAATATACCGCCAATATATAAAATTCGCTCAGAACATCTGTTAGTCGACAACAAGAAGAATATTTTACAAACAGAAATCTCGCAATTGGATAAAAACTTAGAGAGATCGAAGCGTTAAAAGTCGGAGTCAGAGAAAAAAATATAACTTTTCTGACCAACCCGTGATAATTTAAGGAGTTCTTCTACTACGGGAGCTATTCTTGGCACATTCTTTTCTCTATCTCCTCAAGACATGCAAAATAGCAATAACCTATCTTTTCCTACCCCTCATGTGTGATGAGATTTGAAGAAAAAGTTGATAAATACTCTCTCCCGTTGGCCGAATCTGGACAGCAGAACAAAAAATCATTTTCTATCTGAATATAGAGCCAATATATAAAATTCGCCCAGAACATCTGTTAGTCGAGAATAAGAAGAGTATTTTACAAACAGAAATCTCGCAATTGGATAAAAACTTGGAGAGATCGAAGCGTTACAAGTTGGAGTCATAGAAAAAAATATAAGTTGTTTCTGACCAACCCGTGGTAATTTAAGGATTTCGTCAACTACGAGAGCTATTCTTGCCTCGTTATTTTTTCTATCTCCTCAAAACATGAAAAATAACAATAATCTATCTTTTCCTACCTCTCACGTTTGATGAGATTTGAAGAAAATGCTGATAAATATGTTCACTCTCTCCTTGGCCGAATCAGGACAGTAGAACGAAAAATCATTTTCTATCTGAATATAGAGCCAATATATAAAATTCGCCCAGAACATCTGTTAGTCGAGAACAAGAAGAGTATTTTACGTACAGAAATCTCGCAATTGGATAAAAACTTGGAGAGATCGAAGCGTTACAAGTTGGAGTCATAGAAAAAAATATAAGTTGTTTCTGACCAACCCGTGGTAATTTAAGGATTTCGTCAACTACGAGAGCTATTCTTGCCTCGTTATTTTTTCTATCTCCTCAAAACATGAAAAATATCAATAATCTATCTTTTCCTACCTCTCACGTTTGATGAGATTTGAAGAAAATGCTGATAAATATGTTCACTCTCCCCTTGGCCGAATCAGGACAGTAGAACGAAAAATCATTTTCTATCTGAATAAGGGTCCAATATGCAACATTCGCTAAGAACAATTTGTAATCGACAACAAGGCGAATATTCTACATAATGAAATCTAGCAATTGGATAAAAACTTTGAGAGATCCAAGCGTTCAAAGTTTGAGTCAGAGAAAAAAAACATGAGCTATTTCTGACCAACCCGTGCTAATTTATGGATTTCTTCTACTATAGGCGTTATTCTTGGCACATTTTTTTTTCTATCTAATCTAGACATGCAAAATAATAATAACCTCTCTTTTCCTACCACTCACGTGTGATGAGATTTGAAGAAAAAGTTTATAAATACTCTTTCCCGTTGGCCGAATCTCGACAGCAGAATAAAAAATCATTATCTATCTGAATATAGAGCCAATATAAAAAATTCGCTCAGAGCATCTGTTAGTCGACAACAAGAAGAATTTTTAACAAACAGAAATCTCGCAATTGGATAAAAACTTAGAGAGATCGAAGAGTTAAAAGTTGGAGTCAGAGAAAAAAACATAAGTTGTTTCTGACCAACCTGTGGTAATTTAAGGAGTTCTTCAACTACGGGAGCTTATTCGCCTTGTTATCGACTAACAGATGTTCTTAGCGAATTTTGCATATTGGACCCTTATTCAGATAGGAAAAGATTTTTCGTTCTGCTGTCCTGATTGAGCCAAGGGGAGAGAGAACATATTTATAAACTTTTTCTTCAAATCTCGACACATGTGAGAGGTAGGAAAAGATAGGTTATTGCTATTTTGCATGTCTTGAGGAGATAGAGAGAAAAATGTGCCAAGAATAGCTCCCGTAGTTGACGAACTCCTTAAATTACCACGGGTTGGTCAGAAACCACTTATATTTTTTTCTCTGACTCCACCTTCGAACGCATGGATCTCTCTTGCTTATTGTTGTTTTGCATGTCTTGAGAGGATAGAAAAAAGAATGTAGCAAGAATAGCTCCCGTAGTTGAAGAACTTCTTAAATTACCACGGGTCGGTCGGAAACAACTTATGTTTTTTTCTCTGACTCCAACTTTGAACGCATGGTTCCCTCTATATTTTTATCCAATTGCCAGATTTCTTTTTGTAGAAGATTCTCTTTGTTGTCGACTAACAGATGTTCTGGACACATATTCAGATAGAAAATTATTATTTCTTCTGCTATCTAGACTTAGCCAACGGGAGAGAGAATGTATTTATGAACTTTTTCTTCAAATCTCATCACACGTGAGAGGTAGGAAAAGATAGGTTATTGCTATTTTGCATGTCTTGAGAAGATAGAACAAAGAAAGAGCCATGAGTAGCGCCCGTAGTAGAAGAAATCCTTAAATTTCAACGGGTTGGTCAGAAACAGCTTATGTTTTTTTCTCTGACTCCGACTTTGAACGCTTGGTTCTCTCTATGTTTTTATCCAATTGCCAGATTTCTTTTTGTAGAATATTCGCCTTGTTGTAGACTAATGGATGTTCTTAGCGAATTTTGCATATTGGACCTTTATTCAGATAGATAGTAATTTTTTGTTCTGCTGCCCTGATTCGGCCAAGGGGAGAGAGAAAACATTTATCAACTTTTTCTTCAAATCTCATCACACGTGAGGGTAGGAAAAGATAGGTTGTTGTTATTGTGCATGTCTTGTGGAGATAGAAAAAAGAATGAGCCAAGAATAGCGCCTGTAGTTGAAAAAATAATTAAATTACCACTGGTTGGTCAGAAACAACTTATGTTTTTTTCTCTCACTCCAACTTTGAATGCTTGGATCCCTCTAAGTTTTTATTCAATTGCCAGATTTTTTTTTGTAGAATATTTGCCTTGTTGTCGACTAACGGATGTTCTTAGCAAATTTTGCATATTGGACACTTATTCAGAAAGGAAAAGATTTTTTGATCTGCTGTCCTGATTCGGCCAAGGGGAGAGAGAACATATTTATCAAATTTTTCTTCAAATCTCATCACACGTGAGGGTAGGAAAAGATAGGTTATTGTTATTTTGCATGTCTTGAGGAGATAGAAAAATGAATGAGGCAAGAATTGCCCCCGTAGTTGAGGAAATCCTTAAATTACCACGGGTTGGTCAGAAACCGCTTATGTTTTTTTCTCTGACTCCAGCTTTGAGTGCTTCGATCTCTCTAAGTTTTTATCCAATTGCCAGATTTCTTACTGTAGAATATTCGCCTTGTTGTCAACTAACAGATGTTCTTAGCGAATTTTGCATATTGGACCCTTATTCAGATAGAAAATTATTTTTTGTTCTGCCGTCCTAATTCGGCCAAGGGGAGAGAGAACGTATTTATCAACTTTTTCTTCAAATCTCATCACACGTGAGAGGTTGGAAAAGATAGGTTATTGCTCTTTTGCATGTCTTGAGGAGATAGAAAAATGAATGAGGCAAGAATTGCCCCCGTAGTTGAGGAAATCTTTAAATCACCACGGGTTGGTTAGAAACAACTTATGTTTTTTTCTCTGACTCCAACTTTGATCGCTTGAATCTCTCTAAGTTTTTATCGAATTTCCAGATTTCTTTTTGTAAAATATTCTCCTTGTTGTCTAACAGATATTCATAGAAAAGTTTGCATATTGGACCCTTATTTCGATAAGAAAAGATTTTTCGTTATACTGTCCTGATTCGGCCAAGGAGAGAGAGAACATCTTTATCAACTTTTTCTTCGAATCACATGACACATGAGGGGTGGGAAAAAATAGGTTATTGCTATTTTGCATGTCTTGAGGAGATAGAGAACAGAATGTGCCATGAATAGCTCCCGTAGTTGAAGAACTCCTTAAATTACCACTGGTTGGTATGAAACAGCTTATTTTTTTTTCTCTGACTCCAACTTTTAACGCTTCGATCTCTCTAAGTTTTTATCCAATTGCCAGATTTCTTAGTGTCGAATATTCGCCTTATTGTCAACTAACAGATGTTCTTAGCGAATTTTGCATATTGGACCCTTATTCAGATAGAAAATTATTTTTTGTTCTGCTGTCCAAATTCAGCCAAGGGGAGAAAGAACGTATTTATCAACTTTTTCTTCAAATCTTATCACATGTGAGGGGTAGGAAAAGATAGGTTATTGTTATTTTGCATGTCTTGAGAAGATAGAAAAAAGAATGAGCCAAGAATAGCGCCCGTAGTTGAAGAAATCCTTAAATTACCACGGGTTGGTCAGAAACAATTTATATTTTTTTCTCTGACTCCAACTTTGAACGCTTGGATCTCTCCAAGTTTTTTATCCAGTTGTCAGATTTCTTTTTGTAGAATATCCGCCTTGTTGTCGACTAACAGATGTTCTTAGCGAATTTCGCATATTAAACACTTATTCAGATAGAAAATGATTTTTTGTTCTGCTGTCTTGATTCGGCCATGGGGAGAGAGAACATATTTACCAACTTTTTCTTCAAATCTCATCACACGTGAGGGGTAGGAAAAGATAGGTTATTGTTATTTTCCATGTCTTGAGGGGATAGAAAAAAGAATGTGGCAAGAATATCTACCGTAGTTGAAGAAATCCTTAAATTACCACTGGTTGGTCAGAAACATCGTATCTTTTTTTCTCTGACACCAACTTTGAACGCTTGGATCCCTCTTTGGTTTTATCCAATTGCAAGATTTCTTTTTGTAGAATATTGGCCTTGTTGTCACTAACCGATGTTCTTGGCGAATTTTGCATATTGGACCCTTATTTTGCTAGAGAATGATTTTTTGTTCCACTGTCTAGATTTGGCCTAGTGGAGAGAGAACATATTTATCAACATTTTCTTCAAATCTCATCACACGTGAGGGGTAGGAAAAGTAAGGTTATCATTATTTTGCATGTCTTGAGGAGAGAGAAAAAAGAATGTGCCAAGAATTGCTCCCGTAATTAATGAAATTCTTAAATTACCATGGGTTGGTCAGAAACAGCGTATGTTTTTTTCTCTGTATTCGCCTTGTTGTCGACTAACAGATGTTCTTAGCGAATTTTGCATATTGGACCCCTATTCAGATAGAAAATGATTTTTTGTTCCACTGTCCAGATTTGGCCAAGTGGAGAGAAAATATATTTATCAACTTTTTCTCCAAATCTCATCGCAGGTGAGAGGTAGGAAAAGTAAGGTTATTGTTATTTTGCATGTCTTGAGGAGAGAGAAAAAAGAATGTCCTCAGAATAGCTCCCGTACTAGATGAACTCCTGAAATTACCACGGGTTGGTCAGAAACAACTTATGTTTTTTTCTCTCACTCCAACTTTGAATGCTTCGATTTCACTAAATTTTTATGCAATTGCTAGATTTCTTTTTTCAAAAGATTCTCTTTGTTGCCGACTAACAGATGTACTTAACAAATTGTGCATATTGGACCCATATTCAGATATAAAATGCTTTTTTGTTCTGCAGACCTGATTCGGCCAAGGGGAGAGAGAACATATTTATCAACTTTTTCTTCAAATCT
Source organism: Juncus effusus (assembly GCA_027726005.1). Classification (NCBI taxonomy): domain Eukaryota; kingdom Viridiplantae; phylum Streptophyta; class Magnoliopsida; order Poales; family Juncaceae; genus Juncus; species Juncus effusus. The sequence continues at coordinate 4,105,881 of CM050899.1, forward strand.
CATCACAAATGAGGGATAGGAAAAGATAGGTTATTGTTATTTTGGATGTCTTAAGGAGACAGGGAAAAGAATGTGTCAAGAATAGCGCCTGTAGTAGAAGAAATCCTGAAATTACAACGGGTTGGTCAGAAACAGCTTATGTTTTTTTTCTGTGCTTCGACTTTGTACGCTTGGATCTCTCTAAGTTAGGATTCAATTTCCAGATTTCATTGTGTAGAATATTCGCCTTGTTGTCAACTAAAAAATATTCTTAGCGAATTTTGCATATTGGACACTTATTCCGATAGGAAAAGATTTTTCGTTCTGCTGTCCTGATTCAGCCAAGGGGAGAGAGCACATATTAATCTACTTTTTCTTCAAATCTCATCACACGTGAGGGGTAGGAAAAGATAGGTTATTGGTATTTTGCATGTCTTGAGGAGATAGAGAAAAGAATGGGCCAACAATAGCTCCCGTAGTTAAAGAACTCCTTAAATTACCACTAGTTGGTCAGAAATAGCTTATGTTTTTTTCTCTGACTCCAACTTTTAACGCTTCGATCTCTCTAAGTTTTTACCCAATTGCAAGATTTCTTTCTGTAGAATATTCGCCTTGTTGTCAAATAACAGATATTCTTAGTGAATTTTGCATATTGGACCCTTATTCAGATAGAAAATAATTTTTTGTTCTGCTGTCCTGATTCGGCCAAGGGGAGAGAGAAAATATTTATAATGTTTTCCTTCAAATCTCATCACACATGACGGACAGGAAAATATAGGTTATTATTACTTTGCATGTTTTGAGGAGATAGAAAAAATAATGAGGCAAGAATAGCTCCCGTTGTTGAAGAACTCCTTAAATTACCACTGGTTGGTAAGAAATAGCATATGTTTTTTCCTCTGACTCCAACTTTTAACGCTTCGATCTCTCTAATTTTTTATCCAATTACAAGATTTGTTTGGGTAGATTATTCGCCTTGTTGTCAATTAACAGATGTTCTTAGTGAATTTTGCATATTGGACCCTTATTAAGATAGAAAATGATTTTTTTTTTGCTGTCCTGATTCGGCCATGGGGAGAGAGAGAACATATTTATCAACTTTCTCTTCAAATCTCATCACACATGAGAGATAGGAAAAGATAGGTTATTGTTATTTTGCATGTCTTGAGGAGATAGAGAAAAGAACGTGCCAAGAATAGCGCCTGCAATAGAAGAAATCTTTAAATTACCATGGGTTGGTCAGAAACAGCTTACGTTTTTTTCTCTGACTCCTACTTTGAACGCTTGGATCTCTCTATGTTTTTATCCAATTGCCAGATTTTTTTTGTAGAATATTCGCGTTGTTGTCGACTAACAGATGTTCTTAGCGAATTATGCATATTAGACCCTTATTCAGACAGAAAATGATTTTTTTTCCACTGTCCTGATTTGGCCAAGTGGAGAGAAAATATATTTATCAACTTTTTCTTCAAATCTCATCACACGTGAGGGGTAGGAAAGGATAGATTATTGCTATTTGGCATGTCTTGAGGAGATAGTGAAAAGATTGTGCCAAGAATAGCTCCCGTAGTCGAAGAACTTCTCAAATTACCACTGGTTGGTCAGAAATAGCTTATGTTTTTTTCTATGACTGCAAGTTTTAACGCTTGGATCTCTCTAAGTTTTTAACCAGTTGCAAGATTTCTTTGTGTAGAATATTCGCCTTGTTGTCAACTAACAGTTGTTCTTAGTGAATTTTGCATATTGGACCCTTATTCAGATAGAAAATGATTTTTTGTTCTGCTGTCCTGATTCGGCCAAGGGGAGAGAGAACGTATTTATCAACTTTTTCTTCAAATCTCATCACACATGAGGGATAGGAAAAGATAGGTAATTGTTATTTTGCATGTTTTGAGGAGGTAGAAAAAAGAAAGAATGAGCCAAGAATTGCGCCGGTAGTAGAAGAAATCCTAAAATTACCACGGGTTGGTCAGAAACAGCTTATGTTTTTTTTTCTCTGACTCCGACTTTGAAAGCTTGGATCTCTCAAAATTTTTATCGAATTACCAGATTTCTTTTTGTAGAATATTCGCCTTGTTGTCGACTAGCGGATGTTCTTAGCGAATTTTGCATATTGGACATTTATTCAGATAGGAAAATATTTTTCGTTCTGCTCTCCTGATTCGGCCTAGGGGAAAGAAAATAAATTTATAGACTTTTTCTTCAAATCTCATCACACGTGAGGGGGTAGGAAAAGATAGGTTATTGATATTTTGCATGTCTTGAGGAGATAGAGAAAAGAATGTGCCGTCAATAGCTCCCGTAGTTGAAGAACTACTTAAATTACCACTAGTTGGTCAAAAATTGCTTATGTTTTTTTCTCTGACTCCAACTTTTAACGCTTCGATCTCTCTATGTTTTTATCCAATTGCAAGATTTCTTTGTGTAGAACATTCGCCTTCTTGTCAACTAGCAGATGTTCTTAGTGAATTTTACATATTGGCCCTTATTCAGATAGAAAATTATTTTTTGTTCTGCTATCTGATTCGGCCAAGGGGAGGGAGAACATATTTATCAACTTTTTCTTCAAATCTCATCACAAATGAGGGATAGTAAAAGATAGGTTATTGTTATTTTGCAAGTTTTGAGGAGATAGAAAAAAGAATGAGCCAAGAATAGCTCCCGTAGTTGAAGAACTCCTTAAATTACCACTGGTTGGTCAGAAATAGCATATGTTTTTTTTTGGACCCTTATTCGGATAGAAAATGATTTTTTCTTTTGCTGTCCTGATTCGGCCAAGGGGAGAGAGAGAACATATTTATCAACTTTTTCTTCAAATCTCATCACACATGAGGGATAGGAAAAGACAGGTTATTGTTATTTTGCATGTCTTGAGGAGATACAGAAAAGAATGTGCCAAGAATAGCGCCTGCAGTAGAAGAAATCTTTAAATTTCCACGGGTTGGTCAGAAACAGCTTATGTTTTTATCCAATTGCCAGATTTCTTTTTGTAGAATATTTGCCTTGTTGTCGACTAACGGATGTTCTTTGTGAATTATGCATATTGGACCCTTGTTCGGATAGAAAATGATTTTTTGTTCCACTGTCCATATTTGGCGAAGTGGAGAGAAAATATATTTCTCAACTTTTTCTTCAAATCTCATCACTCGTGAGGGATAGGAAAAGATTTGTTATTGCTATTTTGCATGTCTTGAGGAGATGGAGAAAAGATTGTGCCAAGAATAGCTACCGAAGTTGAAGAACTCCTCAAATTACCACTGGTCGGTAAGAAATAGCTTATGTTTTTTTCTCTGACGCCAACTTTTAACGCTTGGATCTCTCTATGTTTTTATCCAGTTGAAAGATTTCTTTGTGTAGAATAGTCGCCTTGTTGTCAACTAACAGTTGTTCTTAGTGAATTTTGCATATTGGACCCTTATTCAAATAGAAAATGATTTTTTGTTCTGCTGTCCTGATTCGGCCAAGGGGAGAGAGAACGTATTTATCAACTTTTTCTTCAAATCTCATCACACATGAGGGATAGGAAAAGATAGGTAATTGTTATTTTGCATGTTTTGAGGAGGTAGAAAAAAGAAAGAATGAGCCAAGAATTGCGCCGGTAGTAGAAGAAATCCTAAAATTACCACGGGTCGGGCAGAAACAGCTTATGTTTTTTTTTCTCTGACTCCAACTTTGAAAGCTTGGATCTCTCAAAATTTTTATCGAATTACCAGATTTCTTTTTGTAGAATATTCGCCTTGTTGTCGACTAGCGGATGTTCTTAGCGAATTTTGCATATTGGACATTTATTCAGATAGGAAAATATTTTTCGTTCTGCTCTCCTGATTCGGCCTAGGGGAAAGAAAATAAATTTATAAACTTTTTCTTCAAATCTCATGACACGTGAGGGGGTAGGAAAAGATAGGTTATTGATATTTTGCATGTCTTGAGGAGATAGAGAAAAGAATGTGCCGTCAATAGCTCCCGTAGTTGAAGAACTACTTAAATTACCACTAGTTGGTCAGAAATTGCTTATGTTTTTTTCTCTGACTCCAACTTTTAACGCTTCGATCTCTCTATGCTCTTATCCAATTGCAAGATTTCTTTGTGTAGAACATTCGCCTTCTTGTCAACTAGCAGATGTTCTTAGTGAATTTTACATATTGGACCCTTATTCAGATAGAAAATTATTTTTTGTTCTGCTATCTGATTCGGCCCAGGGGAGGGAGAACATATTTATCAACTTTTTCTTCAAATCTCATCACAAATGAGGGATAGTAAAAGATAGGTTATTGTTATTTTGCAAGTTTTGAGGAGATAGAAAAAAGAATGAGCCAAGAATAGCTCCCGTAGTTGAAGAACTCTTTAAATTACCACCGGTTAGTCAGAAATAGCATATGTTTTTTTTTGGACCCTTATTCGGATAGAAAATGATTTTTTTTTTTGCTGTCCTGATTCGGCCAAGGGGAGAGAGAGAACATATTTATCAACTTTTTCTTCAAATCTCATCACACATGAGGGATAGGAAAAGACAGGTTATTGTTATTTTGCATGTCTTGAGGAGATACAGAAAAGAATGTGCCAAGAATAGCGCCTGCAGTAGAAGAAATCTTTAAATTACCACGGGTTGGTCAGAAACAGCTTATGTTTTTATCCAATTGCCAGATTTCTTTTTGTAGAATATTCGCCTTGTTGTCGACTAACGGATGTTCTTTGCGAATTATGCATATTGGACCCTTATTCGGATAGAAAATGATTTTTTGTTCCACTGTCCAGATTTGGCCAAGTGGAGAGAAAATATATTTATCAACTTTTTCTTCAAATCTCATCACACGTGAGGGGTAGGAAAAGATTTGTTATTGCTATTTTGCATGTCTTGAGGAGATGGAGAAAAGATTGTGCCAAGAATAGCTACCGTAGTTGAAGAACTCCTCAAATTACCACTGGTCGGTAAGAAATAGCTTATGTTTTTTTCTCTGACGCCAACTTTTAACGCTTGGATCTCTCTATGTTTTTATCCAGTTGCAAGATTTCTTTGTGTAGAATATTCGCCATGTTGTCAACTAACAGATGTTCTTAGTGAATTTTGCATATTGGACCCTTATTCAGATAGAAAATGATTTTTGGTTCTGCTGTCTGATTCGGCCAAGAGGAGGGAGAACATATTTATCAACTTTTTCTTCAAATCTCATCACAAATGAGGGATAGGAAAAGATAGGTTATTGTTATTTTGCATGTTTTGAGGAGATAGGAAAAAGAATGAGCCAAGAATAGCTCCCGTAGTTGAAGAACTCCTTAAATTACCACCGGTTGGTCAGAAATAGCATATGTTTTTTTCTCTGACTCCAACTTTTAACGATTCGATCTCTCTAAGTTTTTATCCAATTGTAAGATTTAATTGTATAGATTATTCGCCTTGTTGACAATTAACAGATATTCTTAGTGAATTTTGCATATTGGACCCTTATTCAGATAGAAAATGATTTTTTGTTCTGCTGTCCTGATTCGTCCAAGGGAGAGAGATATTTTTTCTTCAAATCTCATCACACATGAGGGATAGGAAAAGATAGGTTATTGTTATTTTGCATGTCTTGAGGAGATAGAGAAAAGATTGTGCCAAGAATAGCGCCTGTAGTAGAAGACCTCCTTAAATTACCACGGGTTGGTCAGAAACAGCTTATGTTTTTTTCTCTGACTCCAACTTCAAACGCTTGGATCTCTCTAAGTTTTTATCCAATTGTCAGATCTCATTGTGTAGAATATTTGTCTTGTTGTCAACTAAAAAATGTTCTTAGTGAATTTTGCATATTGGACCCTTATTCAGATAGAAAATGATTTTTTGTTCTGCTGTCCTGATTCGGCCAAGGGGAGAGAGAACATATTTATTAATTTTTTCTTCAAATCTCATCACACATGAGAGATAGGAAAAGATAGGTTATTGTTATTTTGCATGTTTTCAGGAGATAGAAAAAAGAATGAGCCAAGAATAGCGCCCGTAGGAGAAGAAATCCTAAAATTACCACGGGTTGGTGAGAAACAGCTTATGTTTTTTTTTTCTCTGACTCCAACTTTGAACGCTTGGATCTCTCAAAATTTTTATCGAATTACCAGATTTCTTTTTCTAGAATATTCGCCTTGTTGTCGTCTAACGGATGTTCTTAGCGAATTTTGCATGTCGGACACTTATTCAGATAGGAAAATATTTTTCGTTCAGCTGTCCTGATTCGGCCAAGGGGAGAGAGAATATATTTATAAACTTTTTCTTCAAATCTCATCACACGTGAGAGGGTAGGAAAAGATAGATTATTGCTATTTTGCATGTCTTGAGGAGATAGAGAAAAGAGTGTGCCATCAATAGCTCCCGTAGTTGAAGAACTACTTAAATTACCACTAGTTGGTCAGAAATAGCTTATGTTTTTTTCTCTGACTCCAACTTTTAACGCTTCGATCTCTCTATGTTTTTATCCAATTGCAAGATTTCTTTGTGTAGAACATTCGCCTTCTTGTCAACTAGCAGATGTTCTTAGTGAATTTTACATATTGGACCCTTATTCAGATAGAAAATTATTTTTTGTTCTGCTATCTGATTCGGCCAAGGGGAGGGAGAACATATTTATCAACTTTTTCTTCAAATCTCATCACAAATGAGGGATAGTAAAAGATAGGTTATTGTTATTTTCCAAGTTTTGAGGAGATAGAAAAAAGAATGAGCCAAGAATATCTCCCGTAGTTGAAGAACTCCTTAAATTACCACCGGTTGCTCAGAAATAGCGTATGTGTTTTTTTTGGACCCTTATTCGGATAGAAAGTAATTTTTTTTTTTGCTGTCCTGATTCGACCAAGGGGAGAGAGAGAACATATTTATCAACTTTTTCTTCAAATCTCATCACACATGAGGGATAGGAAAAGACAGGTTATTGTTATTTTGCATGTCTTGAGGAGATACAGAAAAGAATGTGCCAAGAATAGCGCCTGCAGTAGAAGAAATCTTTAAATTACTACGGGTTGGTCAGAAACGGCTTATGTTTTTTTTCTCTGACTCCAACTTTGAACGCTTGGATCTCTCTAAGTTTTTATCCAATTGCCAGATTTCTTTTTGTAGAATATTCGCCTTGTTGTCGACTAACGGATGTTCTTTGCGAATTATGCATATTGGACCCTTATTCGGATAGAAAATGATTTTTTGTTCCACTGTCCCGATTTGGCCAAGTGGAGAGAAAAGATATTTATCAACTTTTCTTCAAATCTCATCACACGTGAGGGGTAGGAAAAGATAGGTTATTGCTATTTTGCATGTCTTGAAGAGATAGAGAAAAGATTGTGCCAAGAATAGCTACCGTAGTTGAAGAACTCCTCAAAATACCACTGGTTGGTAAGAAATAGCTTATGTTTTTTTCTCTGACGCCAACTTTTAACGCTTGGATCTCTCTAAGTTTTTATCCAGTTGCAAGATTTCTTTGTGTAGAATATTCGCCATGTTGTCAACTAACAGATGTTCTTAGTGAATTTTGCATATTGGACCCTTATTCAGATAGAAAATGATTTTTGGTTCTGCTGTCTGATTCGGCCAAGAGGAGGGAGAACATATTTATCAACTTTTTCTTCAAATCTCTTCACAAATGAGGGATAGGAAAAGATAGGTCATTGTTATTTTGCATGTTTTGAGGAGATAGAAAAAAGAATGAGCCAAGAATAGCTCCCGTAGTTGAAGGACTCCTTAAATTACCACCGGTTGGTCAGAAATAGCATATGTTTTTTTCTCTGACTCCAACTTTTAACGATTCGATCTCTCTAAGTTTTTATCCAATTGCAAGATTTAATTGTATAGATTATTCGCCTTGTTGTCAATTAACATATATTCTTAGTGAATTTTGCATATTGGACCCTTATTCAGATAGAAAATGATTTTTTGTTCTGCTGTCCTGATTCGGCCAAGGGGAGAGAGATATTTTTTCTTCAAATCTCATCACACATGAGGGATAGGAAAAGATAGGTTATTGTTATTTTGCATGTCTTGAGGAGAAAGAGAAAAGAATGTGCCAAGAATAGCGCCTGTAGTAAAAGGACTACTTAAATTACCACGGGTTGGTCAGAAACAGCTTATGTTTATTTCTCTGACTCCAACTTCGAACGCTTGGATCTCTCTAAGTTTTTATCCAATTGCCAGATTTCATTGTGTAGAATATTTGTCTTGTTGTCAACTAAAAAATGTTCTTAGTGAATTTTGCATATTGGACCCTTATTCAGATAGGAAAAGATTTTTCGTTCTGCTGTCCTGATTCGGCGAAGGGGAGAGAGAATATATTTATAAACTTTTTCTTCAAATCTCATCACACATGTGGGGGGAGGAAAAGATAGGTTATTGCTATTTTGCATGTCTTGAGGAGATATAGAAAAGAATGTGCCAAGAATAGCTTCCGTAGTTGAAGAAATCCTAAAATTCGCACGGGTTGGTCAGAAACAGCTTATGTTTTTTCTCTGACTCCAAATTTGAAAGCTTGGATCTGTCAATGTTTTTATCCAATTGCCAGATTTCTTTTTGTAGAATATTTGCCTTGTTGTCGACTAACAGATATTCCTAGCGAATTTTGCATATTGGACACGTATTCAGATAGGAAATGATTTTTCGTACTGCTGTCCTGATTCGGCCAAGGGAAGAGAGAACATGTTTATCAACTTTTTCTTCAAATCTCATCACACGTGAGGGGTAGGAAAAGATAGGTTATTGCTATTTTGCATGTCTTGATGAGGAGATAGAGAAAAGAATTTTCCAACAAAAAGAAAATCTGGCAATCGGATAAAAACATAGAGAGATCCAAGCGTTCAAAGTTGGAGTCAGAGAAAAAAAAACATAAGTTATTTCTGACCAACCCGTGGTAATTTAAGGAGTTCTTCTGCTACGGGAGCTATTCTTGGCCCATTCTTTTTTCTATCTCCTAAAGACATGGAAAATAACAATAACCTTTGTTTTCCTACCTCTCACGTGTGATGAGATTTGAAGAAAAAGTTGAAAAATATGTTCTCTCTCCCCATGGCCGAATCTAGACAGCAGAACAAAATATCATTTTCTATCTAAATAAGTGTCTAATATTCGAAATTCGCTACGAACATCTGTTAGTCGACAACAAGGCGGATATTCTACAAAAAGAAATCTGGCAGTTGGATAAAAACATAGAGAGATCCAAGCCTTCAAATTTGGAGTCAGAGAAAAAAAACATAAGTTATTTCTGACCAACCCGTGGTAATTTAAGGAGTTCTTCAACTATGGGAGCTATTCTTGGAATATTCTTTTTTCTATCTCTTCAAGACATGCAAAATAACAATAACATATCTTTTCCTTCCCCTCACGTCCGATGAGATTTGAAGAAAAAGTTGATAAATATGTTCTCTCTCCAATTTGCCAAATCTGGACAGTGGAACAAAAAATCATTTTCTATCTGAGTAAGGGTCCGATATGTAAAATTCGATAAGAACATCTCTTAGCGCCAACGAGGCAAATATTCCACAAAAAGAAATCTTGCAATTGGACAAAAAACTTAGAGAGGTTCAAGCGTTAAAACTTGGAGTGAGAGAAAAAAACATAAGTTGTTTCTGACCAACCCGTGGTAATTTACGGATTTCTTCAACTACGGGCGCTATTCTTGCCTCATTCTTTTTTCTATCTCCTCAAGACATGCAAAATATCAATAACCCGGCTTTTCCTACCCCTCACGTGTGTTGAGATTTGAAGAAAAAGTTGATAAATATGTTCTGTCTACCCTTGGCCCAATTTGGACAGTACAACAAAAAATCATTTTATATCTGAATAATTGTCCAATATGCAAAATTCGCTAAGAACATCTGTTAGTAGACAACAAGGAGAACATTTTCCAAGAAGAAATCTGGCAATTGGATAAAAACATAGAGAGATCCACGCGTTCAAATTTTGAGTCAGAGAAAAAAAAACATAAGTTATTTCCGACCAACCCGTGGTAATTTAAGGAGTTCTTCAACTACGGAAGCTATTCTTGGCATATTCTTTTTTCTATCTCGTCAAGACATGCAAAATAACAATACCATATCTTTCCCTACCTCTCACGTGTGATGAGATTTGAAGAAAAAGTTGATTAATATGTCCTCTCTCCCCATGGCCGAATCAAGACAGCAGAATAAAAAATCATTTTCTATCTGAATTGGTGTTTCATATGCGAAATTCGCTAAGAACATCTGTTAGTCGACAACAAGGTGGATATTCTATAAAACGAAATCTGACAATTGGATAGAAACTTAGAGAGATCCAAGCGTTCAAAGTTGGAGTCAGAGAAAAAAGACATAAGTTATTTCTGACCAACCCGTGGTAATTTAAGGAGTTCTTCAACTACGGGAGCTATTCTTGGACATTCTTTTTTCTATCTCTTCAAAAAATGCGAAATTACAATAACATATCTTTTCCTACCTCTCACGTGTGATGAAATTTGAAGAAAAAGTTGATAAATATGTTCTCTCTCCCCTTGGCCGAATCTGGACAGTAGAACAAAAAATCATTTTCTATCTGAATAATTGTCCAATACGCAAAATTCGCTAAGAACATCTGTTAGTTGACAACAAGGAGAATATTTTACAAAAAGAAATCTGGCAATTGGATAAAAACTTAGAAAGATCCAAGCATTCAAATTTGGAGTGAGAGAAAAAAACATAAGCTGTTTCTGACCAACCCGTAGTAATTTAACGTTTCTTCAACTACGGACGCTATTCTTGGCTCATTCCTTTTTCTATCTCCTCAAGACATGCAAAATAACAATAACCTTTCTTTTCCTACCCCTCACGTGTGATGAGATTTGAAGAAAAGGTCGATATTTTTATCAAAGTCTCTTTCCTGATCGCAAATTAGTCTGAACAAATACGAAATGATATTAACAACACATGTTAATCCATTTTGAGAATGGCCATGCATTTCCTTCAGTCCTAGTTCATCAGGGGGCCTAGAGATATCTCCCTTTTAATGAGAGAAAATAATCCCATCTTGGTCGCTCACAATCCTCGTCATGATTCAGTGCATACCTAATGATGACCCTAATAATCATCCTGTTACGGATGACGTAAGATCATATTAAAGTATGCAGTTCCTCATACAAGAATCGATGGTGACCTCAGGTCGTAGAAACAAGCACACTATTTATATGAGAATCACTAATGACATATACCATGCATATTCTCATATTGTGGTCAGTCCAGTTCGTGTTCTCTAACACGTGCCAATATTCCAGACTTGACATCTCTATGTCCATAATCAGCAGAACATGATCACCTAGTCTACGAATATACTAGTGTAGACATGGAGCTTCTTACCTGAAGTATGTTTATCTCTATAAACATCCCACATATCACTAGGGACAGTTTAGAATGTCATTCGTTGGTTAACAGTTCTACTATCAGAATCACGTATTCTGATGACATGAACCCGAACTGTCATTCTTGGTTGACATAAGATTTATATTCACCATCCATACACATAGATATTGGTCTTATACATAATCCATTTTCTAGTACGAATACATTTGGTCTAGGGCACTAATCCTACAACGTGAGGGGTAGGAAAAAATAGGTCATTGCTATTTTGCGAGGAGATAGAAAAAAGAATGAGCCAAGAATAGCGCCCGTAGTTGAAAAAATCTTTAAATTACAACGGGTTGGTCAGAAACAGCTTATGTTTTTTTCTCTGACTCCAACTTTGAATGCTTGAATCTCTCTAAGTTTTTATCCAATTGCAAGATTTCTTTTTGTAGAATATTCGCGTTGTTGTCCACTAACAGATGTTCTTAACGAATTTTGCATATTGGACCTTATTCAGATAGAAAATGATTTTTTGTTCTACTATCCAGATTCGGCCAAGTGGAGGGAGAACATATTTATCAACTTTTTCTTCAAATCTCATCACACGTGAACGGTAGGAAAATATAGGTTATTGTTATTTTGCATGTCTTGAGGAGTTAGAAAAAAGAATGAGCCAAGAATAACTCCCGTAGTTCAAGAAATCCTTAAATTACAACGGGTTGGTCAGAAACAACGTATGTTTTTTTCTCTGACTCCAAATTTGAACGCTTGGATCTCTCCAAGTTTATATCCAATTGCCAGATTTCTTTTTGTAAAAGATTCTCATTGGTGTTGACTAACTAATGTTTTTAGTGAATTTTGCATATTGGACCCATATTCAGATAGAAAATGATTTTTTGTTCTGCTGTCCAGATTCGGCCAACGGGAGAGAGAACGTATTTATCAACTTTTTTTTCAAATCTCATCACACGTGAGGGGTAGGAAAAGATAGATTAATGCTATTTTTCATGTCTTGAGGAGATAGAAAAAAGAATGAGCCAAGAATAGCGCCCGTAGTTGAAGAAATCCTTAAATTACCACAGGTTGGTCAGAAACAGCTTATTTTTTTTTCTCTGACTCCAACTTTGAACGCTTGAATCTTTCTAGGTTTTTATCCTATTGCCAGATTTCTTTTTGTAGAATATTCGCCTTGTTGTCGACTAACAGATGTTCTTAGCGAATTTCGCATATTAGACACTTATTTAGATAGAAAATATTTTTTTGTTGTGTTGTCTTGATTCGGCTAAGGGGAGAGAGAGAACATATTTATCAACTTTTTCTTGAAATCTCATCACACGTGAGGGGTAGGTAAAGAACGGTCGTTGCTATTTTGCATGTCTTGAGGAGATAGAAAAAAGATTGAGCCAAGAATAGCACCCGTAGTTGAAGAAATCCTTCAATTACCACGGGTTGGTCAGAAACAGCTTATGTTTTTTTCTCTGACTCCAACTTTGAACGCATGGATCTCTCTAAGTTTTTATCCAATTGCCAGATTTCTTTTTGTAAAAGATTCTCTTTATTGTCGACTAACAGATGCTCTTAACGAATTTTGCATATTGGACCTTATTCAGATAGAAAATGATTTTTTGTTCTACTGTCCTGATTCGGGTAAGGGGAGAGAGAACATATTCATCAACTTTTTCTTCAAATCTCATCACATGTGAGAGGTAGGAAAAGATAGGTTATTGCTATTTTGCATGTCTTGAGGAGACAGAGAAAAGAATGTGCCAACAAAGGAAAATCTGGCAATTGGATAAAAACATAGAGAGATCTAAGCGTTCAAATTTTGAGTCAGAGAAAAAAAACATAAGTTATTTGCGACCAACCCGTGGTAATTTAAGGAGTTCTTCAACTGCGGAAGCTATTCTTGGCATATTCTTTTTTCTATCTCTTCAAGACATGCAAAATAACAATAACATATCTTTCCCTACCTCTCACGTGTGATGAGATTTGAAGAAAAAGTTGATAAATATGATCTCTCTCGCCATGGCCGAATCAAGACAACAGAATAAAAAATCATTTTCTATCTGAATAGGTGTTTAGTATGCGAAATTCGCTAAGAACGTCTGTTAGTCGACAACAAGGTGGATATTCTATAAAAAGAAATATGACAATTAGATAGAAACTTAGAGAGATCCAAGCGTTCAAAGTTAGAGTCAGAGAAAAAAACATAAGCTGTTTCTGACCAATACGTGATAATTTAAGGATTTCTTCAACTACGGGAGCTATTCTTGGCATATTCTTTTTTCTATCTCCTCAAGACATGCAAAACAACAATAGCCTTTATTTTTCTACCTCTCACGTGTGATGAAATTTGAAGAAAACGTTGATAAATATGCTCTCTCCCCCCATGGCGGAATCAAGACAGCAGAACAAAATATCATTTTCTATCTTAATAAGTGTCTAATATGCGAAATTCGGTAAGAACATCTGTTAGTCGACAACAAGGCGGATATTCTACAAAAAGAAATCTGGCAATTGGATAAAAACTTAGAGAGATCCGAGCGTTCAAAGTTGGAGTCAGAGAAAAACGACATAAGTTTTTTGCGACCAACCCGTGGTAATTTAAGGAGTTCTTCAACTACGGGAGCTATTCTTGGACATTCTTTTTTGTATCTCTTCAAAAAATGCGAAATAACAATAACATATCTTTTCCTACCTATCACGTGTGATGAGATTTGAAGAAAAAGTCGATAAATATGTTCTCTCTCCCCATGGCCGAATCAAGACAGCAGAACAAAAAATCATTTTCTATCTTAATAAGTGTTTAATATGCGTAATTCGCTAAGAACATTTGTTAGTTGACAACAAGGCGGATATTCTACAAAAAGAAATCTGACAATTGAAAAGAAAGTTAGAGAGATCGAAGCGTTCAAAATTGGAGTCAGAGAAAAAAACATAAGCTGTTTCTGACCAACCCGTGGTAATTTAAGGATTTCTTCAACTACGGGCCCTATTCTTGGCTCATTCTTTTTTCTATCTCCTCAAGTCATGCAAAATAAGAATAACATTTCTTTTCCTACCCCTCACGTGTGATGAGATTTGAAGAAAAGGTCGATATTTTTATCAAAGTCTCTTTCCTGATCGCGAATTAGTCTGAACAAATACGAAATGACATTAACAACACATGTTAATCCATTTTGAGAATGGCCATGTATTTCCATCAGTCCTAGTTCATCAGGGGGCCCAGAGATATCTCCCTTTTAACGAGAGAAAAAAATCCCATCTTGGTCACTGTCATTCCTCGTCATGATTCAGTGCATACCTAATGATGACCCTAATGATCATCCCGTTACGGATGACGTAAGATCATATTAAAGTATGCAGTTCCTCATACAAGAATCGATGGTGACCTCAGGTCGTACAAACAAGCATACTATTTATATGAGAATCACTAATGACATATACCATGCATATTCTCATATTGTGGTCAGTCCAGTACGTGTTCTCTAACACGTGCCAATATTCCAGACTTGACATCCCTATGTCCATGATCAGTAGAACATGATCACCTAGTCTACGAATATACTAGTGTAGATATGGAGCTTCTTACCTGAAGTATGTTTATCTCTATAAACAACCCACATATCACTAGGGACAGTTTAGAATGTCATTCGTTGGTTAACAGTTCTACTATCAGAATCACGTATTCTGATGACATGAACCCGAACTGTCATTCTTGGTTGACATAAGATTTACATTCACAATCCATACACATAGATATTGGTCTTATAAATAATCCATTTTCTAGTACGAATACATTTGGTCTAGGGCACTAATCCTACAACGTGAGGGTAGGAAAAAATAGGTTATTGCTATTTTGCATGTCCTGAGGAGATAGAAAAAAGAATGAGCCAAAAATAGCGCCCGTAGTTGAAAAAATCTTTAAATTACAACGGGTTGGTAAGAAACAGCTTATGTTTTTTTCTCTGACTCCAACTTTGAATGCTTGAATTTCTCTAAGTTTTTATCGAATTGCAAGATTTCTTTTTGTAGAATATTCGCGTTGTTGT
Source organism: Juncus effusus (assembly GCA_027726005.1). NCBI lineage: Eukaryota > Viridiplantae > Streptophyta > Magnoliopsida > Poales > Juncaceae > Juncus > Juncus effusus. The sequence goes on from CM050899.1 coordinate 4,121,204, forward strand.
CGACTAACTGATGTTCTTAACGAATTTTGCATATTGGACCCTATTCAGATAGAAAATGATTTTTTGTTCTACTATCCAGATTCGGCCAAGTGGAGGGAGAACATATTTATCAACGTTTTCTTCAAATCTCATCACACGTGAGTGGTAGGAAAAGATAGGTTATTGTTATTTTGCATGTCTTGAGGAGTTAGAAAAAAGAATGAGCCAAGAATTGCTCCCGTAGTTGAAGAAATCCTTAAATTACAACGGGTTGGTCAGAAACAACTTATTTTGTTTTCTCTGACTCCAAATTTGAACGCTTGGATCTCTCCAAGTTTATATCCAATTGCCAGATTTCTTTTTGTAAAAGATTCTCTTTGTTGTTGACTAACGATGTTCTTAGCGAATTTTGCATATTGTACCCATATTCAGATAGAAAATGATTTTTTGTTCTGCTGTCCAGATTCGGCCAACGGGAGAGAGAACGTATTTATCAACTTTTTTTTCAAATCTTATCACACGTGAGGGTTAGGAAAAGATAGATTATTACTATTTTTCATGTCTTGAGGAGATAGAAAAAATAATGAGCCAAGAATAGCGCCCGTAGTTGAAGAAATCCTTAAATTACCATGCGTTGGTCAGAAACAGCTTATGTTTTTTTCTCTGACTCCAACTTTGAACGCTTGAATCTTTCTAAGTTTTTATCCTATTGCCAGATTTCTTTTTGTAAAAGATTCTCTTTATTGTCGACTAACAGATGCTCTTAACGAATTTTGCATATTGGACCTTATTCACATTGAAAATGATTTTTTGTTCTACTGTCCTGACTCGGTTAAGGGGAGAGAGAACATATTTATCAACTTTTTCTTCAAATCTCATCACACGTGAGGGGTAGAAAAAGAGAGGATGTTGCTATTTTACAGGTCTTGAGGAGATGGAAAAAAAATGAGCCAAGAATAGCGCCCGTAGTTGAAGAAATCCTTAAATTACCACGGGTAGGTCAGAAAAAGCTTATGTTTTTTTCTCTAACTCGAACTTTGAACGCTTGAATCTCTCTATATTTTATCAAATTGCCAGACTTCTTTTTGTAGAATATTCGCCTTGTTGTCGACTAATAGAAGATCTTTGCGAATTTTGCATATTGGACCCATATTCGGATAGAAAATGATTTTTTGTTCTGCTGTCCAAAATCGGGTAAGGGGAGAGAGAACGTATTTATCAACTTTTTTTTCAAATCTCATCACACGTGACGGGTAGGAGAAGATAGGTTATTGTTATTTTGCATGTCTTGAAAAGATAAAAAATAAAAAGAATGAGCCAAGAATAGAGCCCGTAGTTGAAGAAATCCTAAATTACAATGCGTTGGTCAGAAACGGCTTTTCTTTTTTTCTCTCACTCCAAATTCGAACGCTTGGATCTCTCTTAGTTTTTATCCAATTGCCAGATTTCTTTTTGTAGAATATTCGCCAACTAACAGATGTTCTTAGCAAATTTTGCATATTGGACCCTTATTCAGATAGAAAATAATTTTTTGTTCTGCTGTGCTCATTCGGCCAAGGGCCGAGAGAACATATTTGTCAACTTTTTCTTCAAATCTCATCATACATGAGGGGTAGGAAAAGATAGATTTTTTCTATTTTGCATGTTTTGAGGAGATAGAAAAAAGAATGAGCCAAGAATCGCGCCCGGACTTGAAGAAATCCTTAAATTATAACGGGTTGGTCAGAAACAGCATATGTTTTTTTTCTGACTCCAATTTTGAACGCTTGAATCTTTCTATGTTTTTATCCAGTTGCCGGATTTCTTTTTGTAGAATATTCACCTTGTTGTCGACTAACAGATGTTCTTAGTGAATTATGCATATTGGACCCTTATTCAGATAGAAAATGATTTTTTTATTTTGCTGTCTTGATTCGGCTAAGGGGAGAGAGAACATATTTGTCAACTTTTTCTTCAAATCTCATCACACCTGAGGGGTAGGAAAAGATAGGTTGTTGCTATTTTGCATGTCTTGGGGAGATAGAAAAAAGAATGAGCCAAGCATAGCGCCCGTAGTAGAAGAAATCCTAAAATTACCCCGGGTTGGTCAAAAACAGCTTATGTTTTTTTCTCTGACTCGAACTTTGAACGCTTGAGTCTCTCTAAGTTTTATCGAATTGCCAGATTTCTTTATGTAGAATATTCGCCTTGTTGTCGACTAACAGATGTTCTTAGCGAATTTTGCATATTGGACTCTTATTCAGATAGAAAATGATTTTTTATTCTGCTGTCGTGATTCGGTAAAGGGGAGAGAGAACATATTTTTCAAATTTTTCTTCAAATCTCATCACACGTGAGGGTAGGAAAAGATAGGTTGTCGCTATTTTGCATGTCTTGAGTAGATAGAAAAATGAAGGGGCCAAGAATATCGCCCGTAGTGGAAGAAATCCTTAAATTACCACTGGTTTGTCAGAAATAGCTTATGTTTTTTCTCTGACTCCAACTTTGAACGCTTGGATCTCTCTAAGTTTTTATCCAATTGCCAGATTTCATTTTGTAAAAGATTTTCTTTGTTGTGGACTTACAGATTTTCTTAGCGAATTTTGCATATTGGACCCATATTCAGATAGAAAATGATTTTTTGTTCTGCTGTCTAAGGGGAGAGAGAACGTATTTATCAACTTTTTTTTCAAATCTCATCACACGTGAGGGGTAGGGAAAGGTAGGTTATTGTTATTTTGCATATCTTGAGGAGAGAAAAAAAAAAGAATGAGCCAAGAATAGAGCCCGTAGTAGAAGATATCCTAAATTACAACGCGTTGGTCAGAAACGGCTTTTCTTTTTTTCTCTCACTCCAACTTTGAACGCTTGGATCTCTCTTAGTTTTTATCCAATTGCCAGATTTCTTTTTGTAGAATATTCGCCTTGTTGTCGACTAAGAGATGTTCTTAGCGAATTTTGCATATTGGACCCTTATTCAGATAGAAAATAATTTTTTTTTCTGCCGTCCTCATTCGGCCATGGGGAGAGAGAACATATTTGTCTACTTTTTCTTCAAATCTCATCACACATGAGGGGTAGGAAAAGATATATGTTTTCTATTTTGCTTGTTTTAAGGAGATAGAAAAAAGAATGAGTTAAGAATTGCGCCCGTAGTCGAAGAAATCCTTAAATTATAACGGGTTGGTCAGAAACAGCATATGTTTTTTTCTCTGACTGCAACTTTGAACGCTTGAATCCTTCTATGTCTTTATCCAATTGCCGGATTTATTTTTGTAGAATATTCGCCTTGTTATCGACTAACAGATGTTCTTAGCGAATTATGCATATTGGACCGTTATTCAGATAGAAAATGATTTTTTGTTTTGCTGTCTTGATTCGGCTAAGGGGAGAGAGAACATATTTGTCAACTTTTTCTTCAAATCTCATCACACCTGAGGGGTAGGAACAGATAGCTCGTTGCTATTTTGCATGTCTTGAGGAGATAGATAAAAAAATGAGCCAAGAATCGCGCCCGTAGTTGAAGAAATCCTAAAATTACCGCGGGTTGGTCAAAAACGGCTTTTTTTCTTCTCTGACTCGAACGTTGAACGCTTGAATCTCTCTATGTTTTATCGAATTGCCAGATTTCTTTATGTAGAGTACTCGCCTTGTTGTCGACTAACAGATGTTCTTTGCCAATTTCGCATATTGGACCTTTAGTCAGACAGAAAATGATTTTTTTTTGTTCTGCTGTCCTGATTCCCTTAAGTGGAGAGAGAACATATTTGTCAACTTTTTCTTCATATCTCATCACACGTGAGGGGTAGGAAAAGATAGGTTGTCGCTATTTTGCATGTCTTGAGTAGATAGAAGAAAGAATGAGCCAAGAATAGCACCCGTAGTTGAAGAAATCCTTAAATTACCACGGGTTGGTCAGAAATAGCTTATGTTTTTTCTCTGACTCCAACTTTGAACGCTTGGATCTCCCTAAGTTTTTATCCTATTACCAGATTTCCTTTTGTAAAAGATTCTCTTTGTTGTCGACTAACAGATGTTCTTAGCGAATTTTGCATATTGGACCCATATTCAGATAGAAAATGATTTTTTGTTCTGCTGTCCAGATTCGTCTAAGGGGAGAGAGAACGTATTTATCAATTTTTTTTTAAAATCTCATCACACGTCAGGTGTAGGAGAATATAGGTTATTGTTATTTTGCATGTCTTGAGGAGATAAAAAAAAAAGAATGAGCCAAGAATAGAGCCCGTAGTTGAAGAAATCCTAAATTACAACGGGTTGGTCAGAAACGGCTTTTCTTTTTTTCTCTCACTCCAACTTTGAACGCTTGGATCTCTCTTAGTTTTTATCCAATTGCGAGATTTCTTTTTGTAGAATATTCGCCTTGTTGTCGGCTAACAGATGTTCTTAGCGAATTTTGCATATTGGACCCTTATTCAGATAGAAAATGATTTTTTGTTCTGCCGTCCTGATTCGGCCAAGGGGAGAGAGAACATATTTATCAACTTATTCTTCAAATCTCTTCACACATGAGGGGTAGGAAAAGATTGATTTTTTCTATTTTGCATGTTTTGAGGAGAAAGAAATAAGAATGAGCCAAGAATAGCGCCCGTAGTTGAAGAAATCCTTAAATTACCACGGGTTGGTCAGAAATAACTTATGTTTTTTATCTAATTGCCAGATTTTGTTTTGTACAATATTCGCCTTGTTGTCGACTGACCGATGTTCTTAGCCAATTTTGCATATTGGACATTTATTCAAATAGAAAATGATTTTTTGTTTTACTATCTAGATTCGGCCAAGTGGAGAGAGAATATATTTATCAACTTTTTCTTCATATCTCCTCACACGTGAGGGGTAGGAAAAGAAAGGTTATTGTTATTTTGCATGTCCTGAGTAGAAATAAAAAAGAATGAGCCAAGAATCGCGCCCGTAGTTGAAGAAATCCTTAAATTACAACGCGTTGGTCAGAAACAGCATATGTTTATTTCTACGACTCCAACTGTGAACGCTTGAATCTTTCTATGTTTTTATCCAATTGCCAGACTTCTTTTTGTAGAATAATAGCCTTGTTGTCGACTAACAGATGTTCTTAGCGAATTTTGCATATTGGACATTTATTCAGATAGAAAATTATTTTTTGTTCTGCTGTCATGATTCGGTTAAGGGGAGACACAACATATTTGTCAACTTTTTCTTCAAATCTCATCACACGTGAGGGGTAGGAAAAGATAGGTTGTCGCTATTTTGCATGTCTTGAGTAGATAGAAGAACGAATGAGCCAACAATAGCGCCCGTAGTTGAAGAAATCCTTAAATTACCACGGGTTGGTCAGAAATAGCTTATGTTTTTTCTCTGACTCCAACTTTGAACGCTTGGATCTCTCTAAGTTTTTATCCTATTACCAGATTGCCTTTTGTTAAAGATTCTCTTTGTTGTCGACTAACACATTTTCTTAACGAATTTTGCATATTGGACCCATATTCAGATAGAAAATGATTTTTTGTTCTGCTGTCCAGAATCGGGTAAGGGGAGAGAGAACGTATTGATCAACTTTTTTTTCAAATCTCATCACACGTGAGGGGTAGGAGAAGATAGGTTATTGTTATGTTGCATGTCTTGAAAAGATAAAAAAAAAAGAAAAGAATTAGCCAAGAATAGAGCCCGTAGTTGAAGAAATCCTAAATTACAACTGGTTGGTCAGAAACGGCTTTTCGTTCTTTCTCTGCGTCCAACTTTTAACGCTTGGATCTCTATTAGTTTTTATCCAATTGCAAGATTTCTTTTTATATAATATTCGCCTTGTTGTCGACTAACAGATGTTCTTAGCGAATTTTGCATATTGGACCCTTATTCAGATAGAAAATGATTTTTCGTTCTGCTGTCCTGATTCGGCCAAGAGAGAGAACATATTTTTCTACTTTTTCTTCAAATCTCATCACACGTGAGGGGTAGGAAAAGATAGATTTTTTTTCTATTTTGCATGTCTCGAGAAGATAGAAAAAAGAATGAGCCAAGAATAGCGCCCGTAGTTGAAGAAATGCTTAAATTATCATAGGTTGTCAGAAACAGCTTATGTTTTTTTCTCTGACTCCAACTTTGAACGCTTGAATCATTCTATGTTTTTATCCAATTGCAAGATTTCATTTCGTAGAATATTCGACTTGTTGTCGACTAACAGATGTTCTTAGCGAATTTTGCATATTGGACTCTTATTCAGATTGAAAATGATTTTTGGTTCTGCTGTCCTGATTCGGCTAAGGGGAGAGAGAACATATTTATCAACTTTTTCTTTAAATCTCATGACACGTGAGGGGTAGGAAAAGATAGCTTGTTACTATTTTGCATGTCTTGAGAAGATAGAAAAAAGAATGAGCCAAGAATAGCGCCCGTAGTAGAAGAAATCCTTAAATTATCACAGGTTGTCAGAAAGAGCTTATGTTTTTTTCTCTGACTCCAACTTTGAACGCTTGAATCATTCTAACTTTTTATCCCATTGCCGGATTTCTTTTTGACCAATATTCATCTTGTTGTCGACTAACAGATGTTCTTAGCGAATTTTGCATATTGTACTCTTATTCCGATAGAAAATGAATTTTGGTTCTACTGTCCTGATTTGGCTAAAGGGAGAGAGAACATATTTATCAACTTTTTCTTTAAATCTCATCACACGTGAGGGGTAGGAAAAGATAGGTTGTTGCAATTTTGCATGTCTTGAGGAGATCGAAAAAAGAATGAGCCCAGAATAGCGCCCGTAGTTGAATAAATCCTTAAATTCCCACGGGTTGGTCAGAAGCAACATATGTTTTTTTCTCTGACTCCAAATTTGAACGCTTGGATCTCTCCAATTTTTTATCCAATTGGCAGATTTCTTTTTGTAAATGATTCTCTTTGTTGTCGACTAACTGATGTTCTTAGCGAATTTTGCATATTGGGACCATTTTCAGATAGAAAATGATTTTTTGTTCTGCTGTCCAGATTCGGCCAACGAGAGAGAGAACGTATTTATCAACTTTTTTTTCAAATCTCATCACACGTGAGCGGTAGGAAAAGATAGGTTATTGCTATCTTTCCTGTCTTAAGAAGATAGAAAAAAGAATAAGCCAAGAATAGCGCCCGTAGTTGAATAAATCCTTAAATTACCACGGGTAGGTCAAAAACAGCTTATGTTTTTTTCTCTGACTCCAACTTTGAACGCTTGAATTTTTCTAAGTTTTTATCTAATTGCCAGATTTCTTTTTGTAGAATATTCGCCTTGTTGTCGACTAACAGTTGTTCTTAGCGAATTTCGCATATTAGACACTTATTCAGATAGAAAATGATTTTTTGTTCTGCTGTCTTGATTCGGCCAAGGGGAGAGAGAACATATTTATCAACTTTTTCTTCAAATTTCATCACACGTCAGGGGTAGGAAAATATAGGTTATTGTTATTTTGCATTTCTTGAGGAGATGGAAAAAAGAATGTGCCAGGAATAGCGCCCGTAGTTGAAGAAATCCTTAAATTACCACGGGTTGGTTAGAAACAGCTTATGTTTTTTCTCTGACTGCAACTTTGAACGGTTGGATCTGTCTTAGTTTTTATCCAATTTCTAGATTTATTTTTGTAGAATATTCGCCTTGTTGTCGACTGACTGATGTTCTTAGCGAATTTTGCATATTGGACCCTTATTCAGATAGAAAATGAATTTTTGTTCTGCTGTCCTGATTAGGCTAAGGGGAGAGAGAACGTATTTATCAACTTTTTCTTCAAATCTCATCACACGTGACGGGTAGGCAAAGATAGGTTGTTGCTATTTTGCATGTCTTGAGGAGATAGAAAAAAGAATGAGCCAAGAATAGCGCCCGTAGTTGAAGAAATCCTTAAATTATCACGGGTTGGTCAGAAACAACTTATGTGTTTTTCTCGGACTCGAACTAGTTGCCAGATTTCTTTTTGTAGAATATTCGCCTTGTTGTCGACTAACAGTTGTTCTTAGTGAATTTTGCATATTGGACGCTTATTCAGATAGAAAATTATTTTTTGTTCTGCTGTCCTGATTCGGTTAAGGGGAGAGAGAACATATTTATCAACTTTTTCTTCAAATCTCATCACACGTGAGTGGTAGTAAAAGATAGGTTGTCGCTATTTTGCATGTCTTGACGAGATAGAAAAAAGAATGAGCCAAGAATAGCGCCCGTAGTTGAAGAAATCCTTAAATTACGACGGGTTGGTCAGAAATAGCTTATGTTTTTTCTCTGACTCCTACTTTGAACGCTTGGATCTCTCTAAGTTTTTATCCAATTGCCAGATTTCATTTTGTAAAAGATTTTCTTTGTTGTGGACTAACAGATGTTCTTAGCGAAATTTGCATATTGGACCCATATTCAGATAGAAAATGATTTTTTGTTCTGCTGTCCAGATTCGGCTAAGGGGAGAGAGAACATATTTATCAACTTTTTTTTCTAATCTCATCACACGTTAGGGGTAGGAGAAGATAAGTTATTGTTATTTTTCATGTCTTGAGGAGATAAAAAAAAAGAATGAGCCAAGAATAGAGCCCGTACTTGAAGAAACCCTAAATTACAGCGGGGTGGTCAGAAACAGCTTTACGAAACAAGAGTTTTAGAGGCAAGCAAAGATTGTGGACAAATATTTTAAAATGAATTAAAAATTTTGTTTGCATTTGAATAATTTAGTATTTACTATCATTCTTTATGTAATGTGTATTTTTATACACATTTTTATGGTTTTTATCATCTCAAATTCAATCATAATTCACATTAAATGTATGAAAAATGCTCATAATTCATAAAACAAAATTTGAAACCTCTTAATACGTTTTTGTGTGATTTTACAGGCGAAAAGGCCATAAAATGAAGAATTGGACCAAAATGCAAATAGTGGGCCAAACACTCTACAAAAAATTTCCCAAACTTTTACGACAATTCAAAAACCTTCTACAACCAAGTCAAACCGAGCCAAACGCCAAAAATCGCCAAGTTGACCAAAAGTCAACTTCTCCAAATGGGTCAAACGGTATACCAAAACGAAGAGCTCGACGAAACGAACCCAACGGTACAATCCTCGCGATCAGAAACCTTCTAGAACTCTCAGAATCACCAATTGAAAATCAGGTCAAAATTGGTCAAAGTCAACGAATTGACCAGGTCAAACCCATCTTCTTCAGACCTCATAATTCACAATTCTGCTCGAAATCGAACAAACAAGCCAGCCATGGATTCAGCATGACGAGACGAACATGCCGGTGCCATTCTCCGGTCTTGAAAGTTCCGGCGATCGCCGGAATTCGGCCAAAACAGTTGCCAAAAACGGACCGAAACCGATCTCATTCTCTTCTCCATCGTCTACCCTTTCTAACCGTATGAAGAACTCATTGAATGATGCAAAATCGAGCGAGAAATCCGTGTTTGCGTAATCTGTTCGACGAAATCCTCAATGAACTTTTCAAACTGGATGATCCAACGGTCGAAATTTCGGCAGTGTGATGAATTCGATCGGTCTTCTCGCATTTTTCTCACACAGTGATGATGTTTGACGAGTCGAATAGCTTCAGTGGGGTCTCTGAATGGATTCCGAAGCCTCAATTCGATAGAAAAACAGCTTGAAATCTCATTTTGATTCACGATTTTGTGTTCTGATGGGTTATTCTCGCTAAGTTCGGTTAATGGCGGAAATTCGTGAATTAAGGGGAGAATTGACGCATAAAACGCAATGCAGAGCATCGTGAGGAAGTGAGGAAGGAAGCCTGAGCTCTGGATTGAGCTGCCGCTGCTCAAAGAGCGAGCTTTAAGCTCGAACAGCCATCAATGGCGGGGACGAACTGAAACGGGAGAAAAATGAGGAAAACTCGATGAACTCTCAACCATTTTCTGCGTTTCAAAGCCCTGTGGATTCGTGGCAATGCGAGGAAGCCATTGGGAGTGAGAACACGAGCAGAAGTGAAGAACCGTGCGAGCTCAACTCACGGATTGAAGAAGCGAATACGGGTCTGAAAACCAATGCGAAATTGGATCCAAAATACATATTCGCTTCACACTAGTCTGTCAGAGCTTCGTTTTAGGACCGTTTGTAGCTCGCGATCCACAGAAGATCAAGCAATCTTCGTTCAAAATGAATTCAGCGCCATTCTCGCTCAGAAATGACCCGTTTCACGCGCGTTCGACCCGTTCCGCCATAAAAGATCAAAAGGACATTCAAAAACTCAGCGCCATACTGAAGAATAGCACGCGACTCGTTTCACGCGACTTATGACCCGTTTCAGCATAGCAAAACCAAGTGGGGACCACTGTCAGTGACTCAACAGAATTAACCGCACGCGTTTCAAATCTCAGATTCGATCTGAAGCAATTTTCGCCAAACCTCATCAATCTTCCGCCTGAATCTCGGCCAACTCTCAACCAAATTCAACGAAATTTTGTCCAGATCTTCAGTACACCCCACTTGATCTGCCTGAGCCAATGGAATCGCTCGGTTTGTCCCCCACTCTCCAGACCAGCCTCTCTATAAATTCGACCGATCGACCCGTTCATGATAATTCATCCTTCCATTCTCCAAATTCTTTCAACACATTACTCTCCAATCATCTTCTTTAAGCTTCAGTAACTCCATTACTGAATCTCAGAGCTTTTCGAGTTTCAATTTTCGAGTTTGAGTGAAATTCACCAATTCGGGCTGATTTTGGTGAACAAGGCAATTGATCGGTTCCGGCAGGATCAAGCATCAATTGGAGGTTCAAATCGGCTCAAGGAAGCTTCTGGTTGATCTTCTACGTCTCGGTTTGATCCAATTTTCATTTAATCTCTTGTATCCAATTTTAGATCACAAGATCCAATTTGTAAAAAAATATGATGAACACATGCCTAATTTCGGTTGATCTTACCATGTGTGAGTAGAATCTTGTAGGGATAGGTTTTTTGTGATAGAATTGTTTGAAATCTGGCTTTAATTTGAATTAAATTGACTGATTTGGTTACTGTTCATAATGTGCTGTTAAATCTGGTTTTTCTTGATTTAATCGATTTGGTTGAATTAATTAGGTCATTTAGAACTGAATTTCCTGCATGTTAGTCCATTTTATCATCTTGAATCTTGGTTGAGGTTTTTTGCTTGATTTAGTGAAGTTTTTAGTTCAAAAATTGAGATCAAACACTAGTTGGTTGACTGGTGTTTGATCTGAAATTTTGATCTATTTGCTGAGTTTTTCTGGTTGGAAATAATTCAAACTTGTGCCAAATCTGATAAACTGAATATTTTGTGATTAATGATAAAATTTGGATAAAATTGCATTGTTGTTTGGATAAAATTTGAATTCCACCCTCTTTTGGCAACACATACCATTCTCTGTCCAATTCTGTCATATGTTATGAGTTTTGACCATAATTTTTGGAATATCAATCTTTTTGATCTGAGATTTTTACCACATAATTTGAACTTGCTTTCCTAATTTCTGCAAAATTTTGGTAATTTTTGAAGTAATTTTCGATTTTCTGTGATTTTATGAAATTTTCTGTTGATTGATTATGAAAAGTGTAGATTAAAACGAAAATTACATAAAAATATGAACAAAAGTGATAATTGATTTACCTTGCATTGTGAAGATCTCATTCTCTAGTTTTCATTGACATATCATTTGCAACTTTTGGACATTTGGAACTATTATTAAAGAATTTTCAAAAGAATTGTGTACGAACTTGTTCAAATTCCATCTAATACATCATTAACCTTCTTAAACAATCTACAACATTTGAACAAACAAGACCTGCTTTTGAAAAGAATTGTAATATCTCAAGGCCATTCTCCTTGTGTTCGACCCCTAAAACTCAAAAGACCACATATACACTTAAGAGTAAAACTAGGGAAAATTATAAATATCTTTGCTAAATTGTGTAAAAACTTAACGACGGTTTTACGCGGTTTACAAATGGCGCCGTTGCCGGGGAGACGGCTTTAATTGAGTTTATTACTAACCTCTAATCAATTGTCTAGTGTTTTTGTTTCGTTTGAATTTTGAAGGTGCATGAGAAAGACGAGATCGCAAGGCGAAGTGCACACACCTGTAAAGAAGGACATTAACAAACATCTAAGAAAGGACAAGAAAGATAAGGCACGAATCAAGCAAGACGAAACTTACTCAAGGCAAAAAGGACGTAACGAGGCTTCTCCTTCCATCCAAGGGCCTCAAGAAGAAGAAGAACAAAATTGGGAGCAACAACGAGTGGAAGGGCCACAAGAAAGAGCTCCAAACTCTCCAATCGTTCACTCATTATCATCCAAGCTAAACTCTCAAACTCTTTTTAGTTCTAATTCTCATCCAATACCATCATCATCTCAAATTCATAAAATGGCTCAAGAAAGAACATTAGGAGAACTTTTAGACCGTCAAATCCTTCGAAATCCTGGAAATATTGTTATACCAACTGTGCCCAATTTTAAACTAAGTCCATCTATATTAAATGTATTACCCATGTTTGAAGGACATAAAAATGAGAACCCATATGCACATTTAGATAATCTAGATCGTAAATGCACAGCATTGTTTGGTAAATCTGATAACTTAGATAATATCAAATTGATCCTCTTCTCCCACACACTTGGGGAAGCACCAAGGGATTGGTTAACCCACTTGCAAGGAGGTCCTTTTACAACATTTCAAGAGGTAGGCACGCGTTTTCTCAAACGATACTACCCGAGCACATTGACGGCCAAAATCCGCAAGGAAATCACGGGGATCCAACAAGGAGGAGGGGAGACACTTCAAGAATATTACGAGCGATTTGTGCGATTATGCGCATCATGCCCCAACCATAACCTCGACGAGACTTCACTTATCGACCAATTTCTACAAGGGATGAACGACCTCGATGCGCGATTACTCCAATGCTCGGCTGGAGGATCGTTCAATAACATGACCCCATCAGAAGTGCGAGCTCTTATCGAAACCATGGCCGAAGGAAATCAAGGACGCGGGGGAAGAATGGGTCAAGTGAACATGACAAGTACGGTTGACCTCAAGGCAATGGAATCAAGAATCACACAAAACTTCGAGACGAGATTTAGTCAAATGCTCAAAGCTATGGGCACGAAGATCGAGCCAAGAAAGTGCGAGTTTTGTGGGGATACAAATCATGCGACCGATGAATGCGATAGGCTACAAGAGGATGTCAACGCCATCGGAAGCTATTCAAACCAATGCCAACCTTTCTCGCAAACCTACAATGAGTCATGGAAGAAACACCCAAATTTCCGTTGGAAGAATGATGATGCGCCGCCTCAATTCTCACAATCCAATTACCAAAAACCGAATGTGTATGTTCATCCAAATGCACAAGCGCCACAACAACCTCAAGCTCACCCTCATCAACAACCTCCTCAACCCTCCACATCGAATTCCCAAACCTCTTCTCTTGACGAAAAGCTTGATAAAATGATGGCATTAATGGCGGGGAATTTCACAAACATTACAACTGAGTTGGGAACCGTCAAGAATGATGTAAGCTCACTTACCCAAAACCAAGATACGCAAGGGCGTCAAATGCAAAACTTGGAAATGCAAATCAAGCAAATCGCGGGGGAAGTCAATTTATTGAAAGGACAAGGGAGCAATCGGTTGCCTTCTCAAGGTTCGGGACCACTGGAGTACAAACCCATCAACGCGATACGCCTAAGAAGTGGGAGAGAGGTTGGCTCACACGACGAAGAAGAAGAGTTAATGGTTCCAAGAAAGCAAGATGAGGAAACGAGTTCAAGCGCGTGTAAACAAGATGAGGCACAAGAAGAAATCAGGAAAGAGGAAGAGCCAATTCAAGAGAAAGAACAAGGAAAGAACGAAGAAAAGGAAATCGCGCAAGAAAAGGAAAAGAGGCGCGCACCATTCCCAACTCGACTAGCGGTTAACTCTCGAAAGGATGAACTCGATAAAGATATTTTGGAGGTGTTCAAGAAGGTGGAGGTAAACATTCCGATTATCGATGCGATCCGAATGCACCCCCCATATGCCAAGTTCTTCAAGAATCTATGCACAAATAAGAGGAAATTAAAGGGGAACGAGACGATAAACCTACCCTCTGTAATGAGCATCAACACGCGAGTCGCACAAAAAGAAAAAGACCCTGGAGTTTTCGCCATTCCGTGCACCATTGGTCTTCAACAACTCGCGAGATGCATGCTCGACTTAGGAGCCTCCATAAACGTAATGCCTAGGTCCGTTTACGAGACCTTGGGTTTGGGCGGCCTAAAGGATACAAGGGTGATGGTGCAACTCGCCGACCGTTCGACGGCCGCCGTCCTATGTGTCGCGGAAGATGTACTCGTCAAGGTGAATGGGTTGGTTTTCCCAGCCGACTTCTACATTCTTGAAATGGGCGACAACGCCGATTCGTCCGCCATCCTCTTAGGAAGACCCTTTTTGAGCACCGCGCGAACATGCATAGACTGCCACTCAGGGACGATGTCCATGGAATTCGACAACGAGAAAATCACCTTCAACATATTTGACACCATCAAGTACCCGAACGACTACAATGTATCGAGCATAACCATTATTGACGAGATCGATGAAATGGTTGAAGAACACTTGGAAGAAGAGTACTCGAAGGGATACGATGCGATTTTTGAGGATGTTTGGGGGGAGATCGAACAAACGAATGAGAAGCAAGAAATAGAGCAAGAACATAATGAAGAAATAAAGTTCATTTCGGGTTCCCCTCACGAAGAACTCCAAATATCGCAAGAACGCATTAAGCCATCAATCGAAGAAGCTCCTACTCTCGAACTCAAACCTCTTCCCGATCACCTCAAATACGCGTACCTCGGGCCAAACAACACATTACCCGTCATCATCGCATCGAACCTAACTCTTGACCAAGAAACTTGATTGGTGGAAACTCTTGGAAAACACAAGAAGGCGATCGGATGGACATTGGCCGATATGCCAGGTATAAGCCCCTCGACATGCATGCACAAAATTGTTTTGGAGGAGGGATCAAAACCGTCAACAGAAGCACAAAGAAGGTTAAACCCAGTCATGATGGAGGTGGTAAAAAAGGAGCTCCTCAAGCTTCTAGACGCGGGAATTATATACGCAGTGGCCGATTCGGAATGGGTTTCTCCAATCCATGTTGTCCCTAAAAAGACGGGGATCACTATCGTCGAAAACTCTGAAGGTGAGCGCGTTCCCACTCGAGTGCAAAATGGATGGAGAGTTTGCATCGACTATCGCAAACTCAATGCGGCGACAAAAAAGGATCACTTTCCTCTTCCCTTCATCGATCAAATGCTCGAAAGATTAGCGGGGCGGCCTTACTATTGCTTTTTGGATGGGTACTCGGGCTATTTTCAAATCGCCATCGATCCAGAAGATCAGAGGAAGACGACATTCACTTGCCCCTTTGGAACTTTCGCCTATCGAAGAATGCCGTTTGGACTATGCAACGCACCTGGAACTTTTCAAAGGTGTATGATTTCTATCTTTTCTGAGTATATTTTTAAATTTATTGAAGTATTCATGGACGACTTTTCCATTTATGGCAACTCGTTCGATGAGTGTCTCCATAACTTGAGCCTAATAATGGAAAAGTGCGTTGAAGCTAACCTTGTCTTAAATTTTGAGAAGTGCCACTTTATGGTGAGCCAAGGAATTGTATTAGGTCATTTAATTTCAGAAAAGGGGTTGGAAGTCGACAAAGCGAAGATCAACCTTATCAAGACACTTCCATACCCTCGCAATGTGAAAGATGTCCGCTCATTCCTTGGACACGCCGGCTTCTATCGGCGTTTCATTCAAGACTTCTCAAAAATTGCGCAACCAATGTGCAGGCTTCTCCAAAAAGAGATCAAATTCGAGTTCAACGATGCGTGCAAGGCGGCATTCGACAAACTAAAGGGGAAACTGTGCGAAGCGCCCATTATTCAACCACCGGATTGGAATCTCCCCTTTGCGATCATGTGCGATGCAAGCGATCTAAGTGTCGGGGCGGTTTTGGGGCAACGCATCGGGAAGGCACGTAATTTACTATGCCTCTAGGACCCTAGACGACGCCCAACGGAATTACACAACAACGGAAAAAGAACTATTGGCCATTGTCTTTGCATTGGAAAAGTTCCGATCATACTTGGTCGGGACAAAAGTTGTTGTATTTTTAGATCATGCCGCGCTCAAGCACTTAATGAAGAAGAAGGAATGCAAGCCGCGCCTTCTCCGATGGATCCTTCTCCTTCAAGAGTTTAACGTGGAGATTCGGGATAAAAAGGGAGCCGAAAACTTGGTGGCCGATCATCTTAGCCGACTCCCAACAAACGAAGGCGATATCATTCCGATCCACGAACTCTTTCCTGACGAGCAACTCTATGCTATCCATGGCATGGCGCCTTGGTACGCCGACATCGTCAACTACCTCGAAACTCGCGAATTGCCAAACACTCTCTCTCGAGCTCAAAAGGACAAAATAAAAAACGACTAACGCTATTACCTCTGGGAAGACCCCTACCTCTACAAGATTTGTTCCGATCAAATGGTACGAAAATGCGTGCCCGACCACGAGATAAATTCGGTACTCTCTTTTTGTCACACTTTAGAATGTGGGGGACACTTTGGAGGGCAACGCACAAGTCATAAGGTACTCCAAAGTGGATTATATTGGCCAACTCTTTATAAAGATGCTCATTCCTTTGTAAAGAGTTGTGAAAATTGCCAAAAAACGGGCAATCTAACCCGCAAAAACGAAATGCCTCTTAAAGCTTTATTGTTTTTTGAGCTTTTCGATGTTTGGGGGATAGATTTCATGGGCCCCTTTCCTCAATCAAATGGGTATTTATATATTCTTGTGTGTGTTGATTATGTTTCAAAATGGGTTGAGGCCATACCAACAAGGGATGCCAACTCCAAAACGGTGATTGAATTCTTTAAAAAGAATATTTTTCAGCGTTTTGGGGTGCCTAAAGCTATCATTAGCGATAGGGGTTCGCATTTCAATAATAAGTATCTCGAATCCCTTTTGAAAAATTATCATGTACAACACCGCATGTCAACCGCTTATCATCCCCAAACTAATGGGCAAGCCGAAATATCCAATAGGGAAATAAAATCAATCCTTGAGAAAGTGGTTAATCCCTCTCGCAAGGATTAGAGTCAGAGGCTTGGGGATGCTTTATGGGCCTACCGCACCGCATACAAAACACCGATAGGGATGACTCCTTTTAAACTCGTTTATGGAAAGAGTTGTCACCTACCGGTGGAAATTGAGCACAAAGCATTTTGGGCAATCAAAAAGGTAAATCAAGATTACCCAAAAGATGCGGGGTTGCGGAAATTGCAAATTCAAGAATTAGAAGAGCTTCACATTGAGGCTTATGATAATTCTCGAATTTAAAAAGAAAAACTAACCATCGCTCACGACAAACTTATTCGCAAAAAGGAATTTAAAATTGGCGATAAGGTCTTGTTATTCAATTCTCGGTTGAGATTACACCCCGGGAAGTTGAAGAGCCGATGGACAGGTCCTTACATAATTACCCATATCTTGCCATTTGGAGTATTTGAAATTTCTAGGGGAGAAGACATCAAATTCAAGGTTAATGGTCATCGCTTGAAGGCCTTTTACGAGAATCATGATACAAGGTGGTTCGATGAGCATGATTTAGAAGCGGTGCCACAAAGCGAGGGAAGGAAAGAATGAAAGCATAAATGCGTCGAGCTCAAGACGTTAAACAAGGGCGCTTGGCGAGAGGCAACTCGTCGCATCAGGTCGTATTTTTCCTTTCTTTATTTTATTTTTCTTCTTTTTACAAAACTCTCTTTCACACTTAAACTTTTGCTATGCAAAAGATTAAGTGTGGTGGGGAGGTTTTGCATAAAACCCCAACAATTTTTCCGATTTCCACAAATGTCTCATTTTTGAACTTTTTGTTTGAGGACAAACAAAGGTTTAAGCGTTTCGGAAATCCAACCTTTAATGAATTTCACTTGTCCCTTAATCTATTTAAAATCCATTAAGCGTTTCGGAAATTCATAAATATTTCACTTGTCCCTTTAATGAATTTATAAATCGTTTTCTTTAAAGTAATGCTGTGATTAAAACTTTTGAGAAATCAAACCTTACTTTTAATACCACTAGTTTCGCAAAATTTTTTCTAACTCAACCTTTATATGTTTATAAAAGAGAAAGTTGAGTTAGTTGAAACTTTTGGGGTAAATTTTATAAATTCACCATTTTAAATTTAGGGGGAGAAAGTATCAAAAACAAAATTAGGGCATTACTTTTTGGAAAAAGGTTCGTATTTGAAGGATTGGGGAATTTTAAATAAACTTGAATTTGAAATTATTAATGGATATTCTTCGACCTTCGTGTATTATTATAATAATCAAATATTAGTATATAAAATTCATGGCAATAACTAAATCTCTTTTCAAAGTACTTTAAACTGATTCTAAAAACCCTAAAACTTGATTTTCTTTACGCTTGAGGGCAAGCTTGGTTTAAGTGTGGTGGAATTTGTAATGTGTATTTTTATACACATTTTTAGGGTTTTTATCATCTCAAATTCAATCATAATTCACATTGAATGTATGAAAAATGCTCATAATTCATAAAACATAATTTGAAACCTCTTAATACGTTTTTGTGTGATTTTACAGGCGAAAAGGCCATAAAATGAAGAATTGGACCAAAACGCAAATAATGGGCCAAAGATGGCCAACTAAAAACCTCAAACACTCTACAAAAAATTTCCCAAACTTTTACGACAATTCAAAAACCTTCTACAACCAAGTCAAACCGAGCTAAACGCCAAAAATCGCCAAGTTGACCAAAAGTCAACTTCTCCAAATGGGTCAAACGGTATACCAAAACGAAGAGCTCGACGAAACGAACCCAAAAGTACAATCCTCGCGATCAGAAACCTTCTAGAACTCTCAGAATCACCAATTGAAAATCAGGTCAAAATTGGTCAAAGTCAACGAATTGACCAGGTCAAACCCATCTTCTTCAGACCTCATAATTCACAATTCTGCTCGAAATCGAACAAACAAGCCAGCCATGGATTCAGCATGACGAGACGAACATGCCGGTGCCATTCTCCGGTCTTGAAAGTTCCGGCGATCGCCGGAATTCGGTCAAAACAGGTGCCAAAAACGGACCGAAACCATGGTTGATCTGCCGTGCCATCCACCATCATCCATTCGAGCCAAAACCGATCTTATTCTCTTCTCCATCATCTACCCTTTCTAACTGTATGAAGAACTCATTGAATGATGCAAAATCGAGCGAGAAATCCGTGTTTGCGTAATCTGTTCGACGAAATCCTCAATGAACTTTTCAAACTGGATGATCCAACGGTCGAAATTTCGGCAGTGTGATGAATTCGATCGGTCTTCTCGCATTTTTCTTACACAGTGATGATGTTTGACGAGTCGAATAGCTTCAGTGGGGTCTCTGAATGGATTCCGAAGCCTCAATTCGATAGAAAATCGACTTGAAATCTCATTTTGATTCACGATTTTGTGTTCTGATGGGTTATTTTCTCTGAGTTCGGTTAATGGCGGAAATTCATGAATTATGGGGAGAATTGACGCATAAAACGCAACGCAGAGCATCGTGAGGAAGTGAGGAAGGAAGCCTGAGCTCTGGATTGAGCTGCCGCTGGTCAAAGAGCGAGCTTTAAGCTCGAACATCCATCAATGGCAGAGACGAACTGAAACGGGAGAAAAATGAGGAAAACTCGATGAACTCTCAACCATTTTCTGCGTTTCAAAGCCCTGTGGATTCGTGGCAATACGAGGAAGCCATAGGGAGTGAGAACACGAGCAGAAGTGAAGAACCGTGCGAGCTCAACTCACGGATTGAAGAAGAAGCGAATACGGGTCTGAAAACCAATGCGAAATTGGATCCAAAATACATATTCGCTTCACACTAGTCTGTCAGAGCTTCGTTTTAGGACCGTTTGTAGCTCGCGATCCACAGAAGAGCAAGCAATCTTCGTTCAAAATGAATTCAGCGCCATTCTCGCTCAGAAATGACCCGTTTCACGCGCGTTCGACCCGTTCCGCCATAAAAGATCAAAAGGACATTCAAAAACTCAGCGCCATACTGAAGAATAGCACGCGACTCGTTTCACGCGACTTATGACCCGTTTCAGCGTAGCAAAACCAAGTGGGGACCACGGTCAGTGACTCAACAGAATTAACCGCGCGCGTTTCAAATCTCAGATTCGATCTGAAGCAATTTTCGCCAAACCTCATCAATCTTCCGCCTGAATCTCGGCCAACTCTCAACCAAATTCAACGAAATTTCGTCCAGATCTTCAGTACACCCCACTTGATCTGCCTGAGCCAATGGAATCGCTCAGTTTGTCCCCCACTCTCCAGACCAGCCTCTCTATAAATTCGACCGATCAACCCATTCATGATAATTCATCCTTCCATTCTCCAAATTCTTTCAACACATTACTCTCCAATCATCTTCTTTAAGATTCAGTAACTCCATTACTGAATCTCAGAGCTTTTCGAGTTTCAATTTTCGTGTTTGAGTGAAATTCACCAATTCGGGCTGATTTTGGTGAAAAAGGCAATTGATCGGTTCCGGCTGGATCAAGCATCAATTGGAGGTTCAAATCGGCTCAAGGAAGCTTCTGGTTGATCTTCTACGTCTCGGTTTGATCCAATTTTCATTTAATCTCTTGTATCCAATTTTAGATTACAAGATCCAATTTGTAAAAAAATATGATGAACACATGCCTAATTTCGGTTGATCTTACCATGTGTGAGTAGAATCTTGTAGGGATAGGTTTTTTGTGATAGAATTGTTTGAAATCTTGCTTTAATTTGAATTAAATTGACTGATTTGGTTACTGTTCATAATGTACTGTTAAATCTGGTTTTTCTTGATTTAATCGATTTGGTTGAATTAATTAGGTCATTTAGAACTGAATTTTCCTGCATGTTAGTCCATTTTATCATCTTGAATGTTGGTTGAGGTTTTTTGCTTGATTTAGTGAAGTTTTTAGTTCAAAAATTGAGATCAAACACTAGTTGGTTGACTGGTGTTTGATCTGAAATTTTGATCTATTTGCTGAGTTTTTCTGGTTGGAAATAATTCAAACTTGTGCCAAATCTGATATACTGAATATTTTGTGATTAATGATACAATTCTTGATCAAATTGCCTTAAAAATCCCTACTTTTATTCTCTAAATTCAAAAATACATTTTTCTGCATTTGTTTCTGCCAGTTTCAGTAAAAAAATTGTTTGACTTCAGATCTGATCAAAGCAAATTATAAAAAAAATATTTTGTGTTTCTTTAGATATTTTAGAATGACTTTCATATAATATGTACCCAATGCTTTTATGTTAAATTTGTAAGATAAAATCTGTGCAAAGTTTTGATTTTTTTAAATTTTCTGTTCTTATTTTTTGAATCTGTCTGTTTTTCTACAATTTTTAGAAATTAGTAAAAAAATCCTATAAATAAAAAATCTAGGTCTCAGTAAATCATTTTGAAGTGTAGTTTCCTGATCTGAATTTTAATTGCATTGTTGTTTGGATAAAATTTGAATTCCACCCTCTTTTGGCAACACATACCATTCTCTGTCCAATTCTGTTATATGTTATGAGTTTTCACCATAATTTTTGGAATTTCAATCTTTTTGATCTGAGATTTTTACCACATAATCTGAACTTGCTTTCCTAATTTCTGTAAAAGTTTGGTAATTTTGGAAGTAATATTCGATTTTCTGTGATTTTATAAATCTTTCTGTTGATTGATTATGAAAAGTGTAGATTAAAATGAAAATTACATAACAATATGAACAAAAGTGATAATTGATTTATCTTGCATTGTGAAGGTCTCATTCTCTAGTT
Source organism: Juncus effusus (assembly GCA_027726005.1). NCBI lineage: Eukaryota > Viridiplantae > Streptophyta > Magnoliopsida > Poales > Juncaceae > Juncus > Juncus effusus. Next base: position 4,143,011 of record CM050899.1, read on the forward strand.
TTCATTGACATATCATTTGCAACTTTTGGACATTTGGAACTATTATTAAAGAATTTTCAAAAGAATTGTGTACGAACTTGATCAAATTTCATCTAATACATCATTAACCTTCTTAAACAATCTACAACATTTGAACAAACAAGACCTACTTTTGAAAAGAATTGTAATATCTCAAGGCCATTCTCCTTGTGTTCGACCCCTAAAACTCAAAAGACCACATATACACTTAAGAGCAAAACTAGGGAAAATTATAAATATCTTTGCTAAATTGTGTAAAAACTTAACGACGGTTTTACGCGGTTTACACTTTACAAAAAATTTATCTATGTTTTTTTATATGAAATGTGCAAACAAATGCATGAAACATGAGTTTTAGGTCCAAAAAAAGATTGTGGAGAAATATTTTAAAATGAATACAAATTTTGGTTTGCATTTGAATAATTTAGTATTGACGATCGTTCTTTACGAAAAATCTATCCGAGTTTTTTTATACGAAATGTTCAAACAAATGCATGAAACATGAGTTTTAGGTCCAAAAAAAGATTGTGGAGAAATATTTTAAAATGAGTACAAATTTTGGTTTGCATTTGAATAATTTAGTTTTTACGATCATTCTTTACGAAAAATCTATCCGAGTTTTTTTTTTTAATGAAACATGCGAACAAACGCTCGAAACTTGAGTTTTATATACAAACAAAGATTGTTGAGAAATATTTTAAAGTGAAAAGAAATTTTGCTTTGTGTTTGAAAAATTTAGTATTTACTATCATTCTTTACGAAAAATCCGTCCATGTTATTTTTGTATGAAAGGAGCAAACACACATATGAAACATGAGTTTAGGGGCAAGCAAAGATTGTGGAGAAATATTTTAAAATGAATTCAAATTTTGGTTTGCATTTGAAAAATTTAGTATTTACTATCATTCTTTACGAAAAATCTATCAGAATTTTTTTTGAATGAAATGAGAAAACTAACGCACAAAATATGAGTTTTATGTGCAAACAAACATTGTGGAGAAATATTTTAAAATGAACACAGATTTTGGTTTGCATTTCAATAATTTAGTATTTACCATCATTCTTTACGAAAAATCTAACCGTGTTATTTTTGTATGAAAGGAGCAAGCAAACATATGAAACATGAGTTTTAGGGGCAAGCAAAGATTGTGGAGAAATATTTTAAAATGAATTAAAATTTTTGTTTGCATTTGAATAATTTAGTATTTACTATCATTCTTTACGAAAAATCTATCCGAGTTTTTTTTAATGAAACAAGCAAACAAACGCTCGAAACATGAGTTTTATATATCAACAAAGATTGTTGAGAAATATATTAAAGTGAAAAGAAATTTTGGCATGCGTTTAAAAAATTTAGTATTTACTATCATTCTTTACGAAAAATCTATCAGAGTTTTTTTGAATGAAACGAGGAAACAAACGCACGAAACATGCGTTTTATATGCAAACAAACATTGTGGAAAAATATTTTAAAATGAACACAGATTTTGGTTTGCATTTGATTAATTTAGTATTTACCATCATTCTTTACGAGAAATCTAACCGTGTTATTTTTGTATGAAAGGAGCAAACAAACATACGAAACAAGAGTTTTAGGGGCAAGCAAAGATTGTGGTGAAATATTTTAAATGAATTAAAAAATTTTGCTTGCATTTGAATAATTTAGTATTTACTATCATTCTTTACGAAAAATCTATCCGAGTTATTTTATATGAAATGTGCAAACAAACGCATGAAACATGAGTTTTAGGTCCAAAAAAAGATTGTGGAGAAATATTTAAAAATGGATACAAATTTTGATATGCATTTGAATAATTTAGTATTTACTATCATTCTTTACGAAAAATATATCCGAGTTTTTTTTATACAAAATGTGCAAACAAAGGCATGAAACATGAGTTTTAGGTCCAAAAAAAGATTGTGGAGAAATATTTTAAAATGAATACAAATTTTGGTTTGCATTTGAATAATTTAGTATTTACGATCATTCTTTACGAAAAATCTATCAGAGTTTTTTTTTAAATAAAACAAGCAAACAAACGCTGGAAACATGAGTTTGATATACAAACAAAGATTATTGAGAAATATTTTAAAATGAATACTACTTTTGGTTTGCATTTGAATAATTTAGTATTTACGATCATTCTTTACGAAAAATTTATCCGAGTTTTTTTTAATGAAACAAGCAAACAAACGTGGGAAACATGAGTTTTATATACAAACAAAGATTATTGAGAAATATTTTAAAATGAATACAACTTTTGGTTTGCATTTGAATAATTTAGTATTTACGATCATTCTTTACGAAAAATCTATCCGAGTTTTTTTTAATGAAACAAGCAAACAAACGCTCGAAACATGGGTTTTATGTGCAAACAAACATTGTGGAAAAATATTTTAAAATGAACATAGATTTTGGTTTGCATTTGAATAATTTAGTATTCACCACTATTCTTTTCGAAAAATCTAACTGTGTTATTTTTGTATGAAAGAAGCAAACAAACATACGAAACAAGAGTTTTAGGGGCAAGCAAAGATTGCGGAGAAATATTTTAAAATGAATTAAAATTTTTGTTTGCATTTGAATAATTTAGTATTTCCTATCATTCTTCACGAAAAATCTATCCGAGTTTTTTTTTAATGAAACAAGCGAACAAACGCTCGAAACATGACTTTTATATGCAAACAATGATTGTTCAGAAATATTTTAAAGTGAAAAGAAATTTTGGTTTGCATTTGAAAAATTTAGTATTTCCAATAATTCTTTACGAAAAATCTATCAGAGGTTTTTTGAATGAAACGAGCACACAAACGCACGAAACATGAGTTTTATGTGCAAACAAACATTGTGGAAAAATATTTTAAAATGAACACATATTTTAGTTTGCATTTGAATAATTTAGTATTTACCATCATTCTTTACGAAAAATCTAACCGAGTTATTTTTGTATGATAGGAGCAAACAAACATACGAAACAAGAGTTTTAGGGGTACGCAAAGATTGTGCAGAAATATTTTAAAATGAATTAAAATTTTTGTTTGCATTTGAATAATTTAGTATTTACTATCATTCTTCGTGAAAAATCTATCCGAGTTTTTTTTAATGAAACAAGCAAACAAACGCTCGAAAGATGAGTTTTATATACAAACAAAGATTGTTGACAAATATTTTAAGGTGAAAAGAAATTTTGGTTTGCGTTTGAAAAATTTAGTATTTCCAATCATTCTTTACGAAAAATCTATCAGAGTTTTCTTTTGAATGAAACGAGCAAACAAACGCACGAAACATGAGTTTTATGTGCAAACAAACATTGCGGAAAAATATTATAAAATGAACACAGATTTTGGTTTGCATTTGAATAATTTAGTATTTACCATCATTCTTTACGAAAAATCTAACCGTATTATTTTTGTAAGAAAGTAGTAAACAAACATACGAAACAAGAGTTTTAGGGGCAAGCAAAGATTGCGGAGAAATATTTTAAAATGAATTAAAATTTTTGTTTGCATTTGAATAATTTAGTATTTACTATCATTCTTCACGAAAAATCTATCCGAGTTTTTTTATATGAAATGTGCAAACAAACGCATGAAACATGAGTTTTAGGTCCTAAGAAAGATTGTGGAGAAATATTTTAAAATGAACACAAATTTTGGTTTGCATTTGAATAATTTAGTATTTACGATCATTCTTTACGAAAAATCCATCCGAGTTTTTTTTTAATGAAACAAGCGAACAAACGCTCGAAACATGACTTTTATATACAAACAATGATTGTTCAGAAGTATTTTAAAGTGAAAAGAAATTTTGGTTTGCGTTTGAAAAATTTAGTATTTCCAATCATTCTTTACGAAAAATCTATCAGAGGTTTTTTTGAATGAAACGAGCACACAAACGCACGAAACATGAGTTTTATGTGCAAACAAACATTGTGGAAAAATACTTTAAAATGAACACATATTTTGGTTTGCATTTGAATAATTTAGTATTTACGATCATTCTTTACGAAAAATCTATCCGAGTTTTTTTGAATGAAACAAGCAAACAATCGCTGGAAACATGAGTTTTATATACAAACAAAGATTATTGTGAAATATTTTAAAATGAATACAACTTTTGGTTTGCATTTGAATAATTTAGTATTTACGATCATTCTTTACGAAAAATCTATCCGCGTTTTTTTAATGAAACAAGCAAACAAACGCTGGAAACATGAGTTTTATATACAAACAAAGATTCTTTAGAAATATTTTAAAATGAATACAACTTTTGATTTGCATTTGAATAATTTAGCATTTACGATCATTCTTTACGAAAAATCTATCCGAGTTGTTTTTAATGAAACAAGCAAACAAACGCTCGAAACATGAGTTTTATATACAAACAAAGATTGTTGACAAATATTTTAAGGTGAAAAGAAATTTTGGTTTGCGTTTGAAAAATTTAGTATTTCCAATCATTCTTTACGAAAAATCTATCAGAGTTTTCTTTTGAATGAAACGAGCAAACAAACGCACGAAACATGAGTTTTATGTGCAAACAAACATTGCGGAAAAGTATTATAAAATGAACACAGATTTTGGTTTGCATTTGAATAATTTAGTATTTACCATCATTCTTTACGAAAAATCTAACCGTATTATTTTTGTATGAAAGGAGCAAACAAACATACGAAACAAGAGTTTTAGGGGCAAGCAAAGATTGTGGTGAAATATTTTAAATGAATTAAAAAATTTTGTTTGCATTTGAAAAATTTAGTATTTACTATCATTCTTTACGAAAAATCTATCCGAGTTATTTTATATGAAATGTGCAAACAAACGCATGAAACATGAGTTTTAGGTCCAAAAAAAGATTGTGGAGAAATATTTTAAAATGGATACAAATTTTGATATGCATTTGAATAATTTAGTATTTACTATCATTCTTTACGAAAAATATATCCGAGTATTTTTTATACGAAATGTGCAAACAAAGGCATGAAACATGAGTTTTAGGTCCAAAAAAAGATTGTGGGGAAATATTTTAAAATGAATACAAATTTTGGCTTGCATTTGAATAATTTAGTATTTACGATCATTCTTTACGAAAAATCTATCCGAGTTTTTTTGAATGAAACAAGCAAACAATCGCTGGAAACATGAGTTTTATATACAAACAAAGATTATTGTGAAATATTTTAAAATGAATACAACTTTTGGTTTGCATTTGAATAATTTAGTATTTACGATCATTCTTTACGAAAAATCTATCCGAGTTTTTTTTAATGAAACAAGCAAACAAACGCTGGAAACATGAGTTTTATATACAAACAAAGATTCTTGAGAAATATTTTAAAATGAATACAACTTTTGATTTGCATTTGAATAATTTAGTATTTACGATCATTCTCTACGAAAAATCTATCCGAGTTTTTTTTAATGAAACAAGCAAACAAACGCTCGAAACATGAGTTTTATATACAAACAAAGATTGTTGACAAATATTTTAAGGTGAAAAGAAATTTTGGTTTGCGTTTGAAAAATTTAGTATTTCCAATCATTCTTTACGAAAAATCTATCAGAGTTTTCTTTTGAATGAAACGAGCAAACAAACGCACGAAACATGAGTTTTATGTGCAAACAAACATTGCGGAAAATTATTATAAAATGAACACAGATTTTGGTTTGCATTTGAATAATTTAGTATTTACCATCATTCTTTACGAAAAATCTAACCGTATTATTTTTGTAAGAAAGGAGTAAACAAACATACGAAACAAGAGTTTTAGGGGCAAGCAAAGATTGCGGAGAAATATTTTAAAATGAATTAAAATTTTTGTTTGCATTTGAATAATTTAGTATTTACTACCATTCTTCACGAAAAATCTATCCGAGTTTTTTTATATGAAATGTGCAAACAAACGCATGAAACATGAGTTTTAGGTCCTAAGAAAGATTGTGGAGAAATATTTTAAAATGAACACAAATTTTGGTTTGCATTTGAATAATTTAGTATTTACGATCATTCTTTACGAAAAATCCATCCGAGTTTTTTTTTAATGAAACAAGCGAACAAACGCTCGAAACATGACTTTTATATACAAACAAAGATTGTTCAGAAGTATTTTAAAGTGAAAAGAAATTTTGGTTTGCGTTTGAAATATTTAGTATTTCCAATCATTCTATACGAAAAATCTATCAGAGGTTTTTTTGAATGAAACGAGCACATAAACGCACGAAACATGAGTTTTATGTGCAAACAGACATTGTGGAAAAATACTTTAAAATGAACACATATTTTGGTTTGAATTTGAATAATTTAGTATTTACCATCATTCTTTACGAAAAATCTGAACGTATTATTTTTGTATGAAAGGAGCAAACAAACATACGAAACAAGAGTTTTAGGGGCAAGCAAAGATTGTGGTGAAATATTTTAAATGAATTAAAAAATTTTGTTTGCATTTGAATAATTTAGTATTTACTATCATTCTTTACGAAAAATCTATCCGAGTTATTTTATATGAAATGTGCAAACAAACGCATGAAACATGAGTTTTAGGTCCAAAAAAAGATTGTGGAGAAATATTTTAAAATGGATACAAATTTTGATATGCATTTGAATAATTTAGTATTTACTATCATTCTTTACGAAAAATATATCCAAGTTTTTTTGAATGAAACAAGCAAACAATCGCTGGAAACATGAGTTTTATATACAAACAAAGATTATTGTGAAATATTTTAAAATGAATACAACTTTTGGTTTGCATTTGAATAATTTAGTATTTACGATCATTCTTTACGAAAATCTATCCGAGTTTTTTTTAATGAAACAAGCAAACAAACGCTGGAAACATGAGTTTTATATACAAACAAAGATTCTTGAGAAATATTTTAAAATGAATACAACTTTTGATTTGCAGTTGCATAATTTAGTATTTTCGATCATTCTTTACGAAAAATCTATCTGAGTTTTTTTAATGAAACAAGCAAACAAACGCTCGAAACATGAGTTTTATATACAAACAAAGATTGTTGAGAAATATTTTAAGGTGAAAAGAAATTTTTGTTTGCGTTTGAAAAATTTAGTATTTCCAATCATTCTTTACGAAAAATCTATCAGAGTTTTTTTTTGAATGAAACGAGCAAACAAACGCACGAAACATGAGTTTTATGTGCAAACAAACATTGCGTAAAAATATTTTAAAATGAACACAGATTTTGGTTTGCATTTGAATAATTTAGTATTTACCATCATTCTTTACGAAAAATCTAACCGTATTAGTTTTGTAAGAAAGGAGTAAACAAACATACGAAACAAAAGTTTTAGGGGCAAGCAAAGATTGCGGAGAAATATTTTAAAATGAATTAAAATTTTTGTTTGCATTTGAATAATTTAGTATTTATTATCATTCTTCACGAAAAATCTATCCGAGTTTTTTTATATGAAATGTGCAAACAAACGCATGAAACATGAGTTTTAGGTCCTAAGAAAGATTGTGGAGAAATATTTTAAAATGAACACAAATTTTGGTTTGCATTTGAATAATTTAGTATTTACGATCATTCTTTACGAAAAATCTATCCGAGTTTTTTTTTAATGAAACAAGCGAACAAACGCTCGAAACATGACTTTTATATACAAACAAAGATTGTTCAGAAGTATTTTAAAGTGAAAAGAAATTTTGGTTTGCGTTTGAAAAATTTAGTATTTCCAATCATTCTTTACGAAAAATCTATCAGAGGTCTTTTTGAATGAAACGAGCACACAAACGCACGAAACATGAGTTTTATGTGCAAGCAAACATTGTGGAAAAATACTTTAAAATGAACACATATTTTGCATTTGAATAATTTAGTATTTACCGTCATTCTTTACGAAAAATCTGACCGTATTATTTTTGTATGAAAGGAGCATACAAACATACGAAACAAGAGTTTTAGGGGCAGGCAAAGATTGTGCAGAAATATTTAAAATGAATTAAAATTTTTGTTTGCATTTGAATAATTTAGTATTTACTATCATTCTTCATGAAAAATCTATCCGATTTTTTTATATGAAATGTGCAAACAAACCCGTGAAACATGAGTTTTAGGTCCAAAAAAAATTGTGGAGAAATATTTTAAAATGAATACAAATTTTGGTTTGCATTTGAATAATTTAGTATTTACAATAATTCTTTACGAAAAATATATCCGAATTTTTTTTTTAATGAAACAAGCAGACAAACGCTCGAAACTAGAGTTTTATGTGCAAACAAATATTGTGGAAAAATATTTTAAAATGAACACAGATTTTGGTTTGCATTTGAATAACTTAGTATTTACGATCGTTCTTTACGAAAAATCTATCCGACTTTTTTTTAATGAAACAAGCAAACAAACGCTCGAAACATGAATTTTATATACAAATAAAGATTGTTGAGAAATATATTAAAGTGAAAAGAAATTTTGGCTTGCGTTTGAAAAATTTAGTATTTACTATCATTCTTTACGAAAAATCCATGAGAGTTTTTTTGAATGAAACGAGCAAACAAATGCACGAAACATGCGTTTTATATGCAAACAAACATTGTGGAAACATATTTTAAAATGAACACAGATTTTGGTTTGCATTTGAATAATTTAGTATTTACCATCATTCTTTACGAGAAATCTAACCGTGTTATTTTTGTATGAAAGGAGCAAACAAACAAACGAAACAAGAGTTTTAGGGGAAAGCAAAGATTGTGGTGAAATATTTTAAATGAATTAAAAAATTTTGTTTGCATTTGAATAATTTAGTATTTACTATCATTCTTTACGAAAAATCTATCCGAGTTATTTTATTTGAAATGTGCAAACAAACGCATGAAACATGAGTTTTAGGTCCAAAAAAAGATTGTGGAGAAATATTTTAAAATGGATGCAAATTTTGATATGCATTTGAATAATTTAGTATTTACTATCATTCTTTACGAAAAATATATCCGAGTTTTTTTTATACGAAATGTGCAAACAAACGCATGAAACATGAGTTTTATGTGCAAACAAACATTGTGCAAAAATATTTTAAAATGAACATAGATTTTGGTTTGCATTTGAATAATTTAGTATTCACCATTATTCTTTACGAAAAATCTAGCTGTGTTATTTTTGTATGAAAGAAGCAAACAAACATACGAAACAAGAGTTTTAGGGGCAAGCAAAGATTGCGGAGAAATATTTTAAAATGAATTAAAATTTTTATTTGCATTTGAATAATTTAGTATTTACTATCATTTTTCACGAAAAATCTATCCGAGTATTTTTATATGAAATGTGCAAACAAACGCATGAAACATGAGTTTTAGGTCCTGAGAAAGATTGTGAAGAAATATTTTAAAATCAACACAAATTTTGGTTTGCATTTGAATAATTTAGTATTTACGATCATTCTTTACGAAAAATCTATCCGAGTTTTTTTTTAATGAAACAAGCGAACAAACGCTCGAAACATGACTTTTATATACACACAAAGATTGTTCAGAAATATTTTAAACTGAAAAGAAATTTTGGTTTGCGTTGAAAAATGTAGTATTTCCAATCATTCTTTACGAAAAATCTATCAGAGGTTTTTTTGACTGAAACGAGCACACAAACGCACGAAACAAGAGTTTTATGTGCAAACAAACATTGTGGAAAAATATTTTAAAACGAAGACATATTTTTGTTTGCATTTGAATAATTTAGTATTTACCATCATTCTTTACGAAAAATCTAACCGTGTTATTTTTGTATGAAAGGAGGAAACAAACATACGAAACAAGAGTTTTAGGGGCAGGCAAAGATTGTGGAGAAATATTTTAAAATGAATTAAAATTTTTGTTTGCATTTGAATAATTTAGTATTTACAATCATTCTTCATGAAAAATCTATCGGAGTTTTTTTTAATGAAACAAGCAAACAAACGCTCGAAACATGAGTTTTATATACAAACAAAGATTGTCGAGAAATATTTTAAGGTGAAAAGAAATTTCGGTTTGCGTTTGAAAATTTTAGTATTTCCAATCATTTTTTATGAAAAATCTATCAGAGTTTTCTTTTGAATGAAACGAGCAGACAAACGCTCGAAACAAGAGTTTTATGTGCAAACAAATATTGTGGAAAAATATTTTAAAATGAAAACAGATTTTGGTTTGCATTTGAATAATTTTGTATTTACCATCATTCTTTACGAAAAATCTAACCGTGTTATTTTTGTTTGAAAGGAGCAAACAAACATACGAAACAAGAGTTTTAGGGGCAAGCAAAGATTGTAGAGAAATATTTTAAAATGAATTGAAATTTTTGTTTGCATTTGAATAATTTATTATTTAGTATCATTGTTTACGAAAAATCTATCCGAGTTTTTTTATATGAAATGTGCAAACAAACGCATGAAACATGAGTTTTAGTTCCAAAAGAAGATTGTGGAGAAATATTTTAAAATGGATACAAATTTTGATATGCATTTGAATAATTTAGTATTTACTATCATTCTTTACGAAAAATCTATCCGAATTTTTTTTTTAATGAAACAAGTAGACAAACGCTCGAAACAAGAGTTTTATGTGAAAACAAATATTGTGGAAAAATATTTTAAAATGAACACAGATTTTGGTTTGCATTTGAATAATTTTGTATTTATCATCATTCTTTACGAAAAATCTATCGGAGTATTTATGTTTGAAAGGAGCAAACAAACATATGAAACAAGAGTTTTAGGGGCAAACAAAGATTGTAGAGAAATATTTTAAAGTGAAAAAAAATTTTGATTTACGATTTAAAAATTTAGTATTTACAATCATTCTTTACAAAAAATCTATCGGAGTTTTTTTTGAATGAAACGAGCAAACAAACACACGAAACATCAGTTTTATGTGCAAACAAACATTGTGGAAAAACATTTTAAAATGAACACAGATTTTGGTTAGCATTTAAATAATTTAGTATTTACCATCATTCTTTACGAAAAATCTAACCTTGGTATTTTTGTATGAAAGGAGAAACAAAGCCAAGAATAGCGCCCGTTGTAGAAGAAATCCTTAAATTACCACGGGTTGGTCTGAAACAGCTAATGTTTTTTTCTCGGACTCCAACTTTCAACGCTTGGATCTCTGTTATTTTTTATTCAATTGCCAGATTTCTTTTTGTAGAATGTTCGCCTTGTTGTCGACTAAAAAATGTTCTTAGCGAAATTTGCATATTGGACCCTTATTCAGATAGAAAATGATTTTTTTGTTCTACTGTCCAGATTCGGCCAAGTGGAGAGAGAACATAATTATCTACTTTTTCTTCAAATCACTTCACACGTGAGGGGTAGGAAAAGATAGGTTACTATTATTTTGCTTGTCTTGAGGAGATAGAAAAAGAATGAGCCAAGAATAGCGCCCGTTGTTGAAGAAATCCATAAATTATCCCGGGTAGGTCAGAAACAGCTAATGTTTTTTTCTCTGACTCCAACTGTGAACGCTTCGATCTCTCTGAGTTTTTATTCAATTGCCAGATTTCTTTTTGTAGAATCTTCGCCTTGTTGTCGTCTAAAAAATGTTCTTAGCGAAATTTGCATATTGGACCCTTATTCAGATAGAAAATGATTTTTTTGTTCTACTGTCCAGATTCGGCCAAGTGGAGAGAGAACATAATTATCAACTTTTTTTCTCCAAATCTCAACACACGTGCGTTGTAGGAAAAGATAGGTCATTATTATTTTTCATGTCTTGAGGAGATAGAAAAATGAATGAGCCAAGAATTGCGCCCGTTGTAGAAGAAATCCTTAAATTACCACGGGTTGGTCAGAAACAGCTAATGTTTTTTTCTCAGACTCCGACTTTGAACACTAGGATCTCTCTTATTTTTTATTCAATTGCCAGATTTCTTTTTGTAGAATGTTCGCCTTGTTGTCGACTAAAAAATGTTCTTAGCGAAATTTGCATATTGGACCCTTATTCAGATAGAAAATGATTTTTTTGTTCTACTGTCCAGATTCGGCCAAGTGGAGAGAGAACATAATTATCAACTTCTTCATCAAATCACTTCACACGTGAGGGGTAGGAAAAGATAGGTTATTATTATTTTGCTTGTCTTGAGGAGATAGAAAAAAGAATGAGCCAAGAATGGCGCCCGTTGTTGAAGAAATCCATAAATTACCACGGGTCGGTCAGAAACAGCTAATGTTTTTTTCTCTGACTCTAACTTTGAACGCTTGGATCTCTCTTATTTTTTATTCAATTGCCAGATTTCTTTTTGTAGAATGTTCGCCTTGTTGTCGACTAAAAAATGTTCTTAGCGAAATTTGCATATTGGACATTATTCAGATAGAAAATGATTTTTTTCTTCTACTGTCCAGATTCGGCCAAGTGGAGAGAGAACATAATTATCAACTTCTTCATCAAATCACTTCACACGTGAGGGGTAGGAAAAGATAGGTTATTATTATTTTGTTTGTCTTGAGGAGATAGAAAAAAGAATGAGCCAAGAATGGCGCCCGTTGTTGAAGAAATCCATAAATTACCACGGGTTGATCAGAAACAGCTAATGTTTTTTTCTCTGACTCTAACTTTGAACGCTTGGATCTCTCTTATTTTTTATTCAATTGCCAGATTTCTTTTTGTAGAATGTTCGTCTTGTTGTCGACTAAAAAATGTTCTTAGCGAAATTTGCACATTGGACACTTATTCAGATAGAAAATGATTTTTTTGTTCTACTGTCCAGATTCGGCCAAGTGGAGAGAGAACATAATTATCAACTTTTTCTTCAAATCTCATCACACGTGAGTGGTAGGAAAAGATAGGTTATTATTATTTTGCATGTCTTGAGGAGATAGAAAAAAGAATGAGCCAAGAATAGCGCCCGTTGTTGAAGAAATCCATAAATTACCATGGGTTGGTCGGAAACAGCTAATGTCTTTTTCTCTGACTCCAACTTTGAACGCTTCGATCTCTATGAGTATTTATTCAATTGCCAGATTTCTTTTTGTAGAATCGTCGCCTTGTTGTCGACTAAAAAATGTTCTTCGCGAAATTTGCATATTGGACCCTTATTCAGATAGAAAATGATTTTTTTGTTCTACTGTCCAGATTCGGCCAAGTGGAGAGAGAACATAATTATCGACTTTTTCTTCAAATCTCATCACACGTGAGTGGTAGGAAAAGATAGGTTATTATTATTTTGCATGTCTTGAGGAGATAGAAAAAAGAATGAGCCAAGAATAGCGCCCGTTGTTGAAGAAATCCATAAATTACCACGGGTTGGTCAGAAACGGCTAATGTTTTTTTCTCCGAGTCCAACTTTGAACGCTTTGATCTCGCTGAGTTTTTATTCAATTGCCAGATTTCTTTTTGTAGAATCTTCGCCTTGTTGTCGACTAAAAAATGTTCATAGCGAAATTTGCATATTGGACCCTTAAGCAGATAGAAAATGATTTTTTTGTTCTACTGTCCAGATTCGGCCAAATGGAGAGAGAACATAATTATCAACTTCTTCATCAAATCACTTCACACGTGAGGGGTAGGAAAAGATAGGTTATTATTATTTTGCTTGTCTTGAGGAGATAGAAAAAAGAATGAGCCAAGAATGGCGCCCGTTGTTGAAGAAATCCATAAATTACCACGGGTTGATCAGAAACAGCTAATGTTTTTTTCTCTGACTCTAACTTTGAACACTTGGATCTCTCTTATTTTTTATTCAATTGCCAGATTTCTTTTTGTAGAATGTTCGTCTTGTTGTCGACTAAAAAATGTTCTTAGCGAAATTTGCATATTGGACACTTATTCAGATAGAAAATGATTTTTTTGTTCTACTGTCCAGATTCGGCCAAGTGGAGAGAGAACATAATTATCAACTTTTTCTTCAAATCTCATCACACGTGAGTGGTAGGAAAAGATAGGTTATTATTATTTTGCATGTCTTGAGGAGATAGAAAAAAGAATGAGCCAAGAATAGCGCCCGTTGTTGAAGAAATCCATAAATTACCATGGGTTGGTCAGAAACAGCTAATGTCTTTTTCTCTGACTCCGACTTTGAACGCTTCGATCTCTATGAGTATTTATTCAATTGCCAGATTTCTTTTTGTAGAATCTTCGCCTTGTTGTCGACTAAAAAATGTTTTTCACGAAATTTGCATATTGGACCCTTATTCAGATAGAAAACAATTTTTTTGTTCTACTGTCCAGATTCGGCCAAGTGAAGAGAGAACATAATTATCAACTTTTTCTTCAAATCTCAACACACGTGAGTTGTAGGAAAAGATAGGTCATTATTATTTTGCATGTCTTGAGGAGATAGAAAAATGAATGAGCCAAGAATAGCGGCCGTTGTTGATGAAATCCTTAAATTACCACGGGTCGGTCAGAAACAGCTAATGTTTTTTTCTCTGACTCCCACTTTGAACGCTTGGATCTCTCTTATTTTTTATTCAATTGCCTGATTTCTTTTTGTAGAATGTTCGTCTTGTTGTCGACTAAAAAATGTTCTTAGCGAAATTTGCATATTGGACCCTTATTCAGATAGAAAATGATTTTTTTGTTCTACTGTCCAGATTCGGCCAAGTGGAGAGAGAACATAATTATCGACTTTTTCTTCAAATCTCATCACACGTGAGTGGTAGGAAAAGATAGGTTATTATTATTTTGCATGTCTTGAGGAGATAGAAAAAAGAATGAGCCAAGAATAGCGCCCGTTGTTGAAGAAATCCATAAATTACCACGGGTTGGTCAGAAACGGCTAATGTTTTTTTCTCCGACTCCAACTTTGAACGCTTTGATCTCGCTGAGTTTTTATTCAATTGCCAGATTTCTTTTTGTAGAATCTTCGCCTTGTTGTCGACTAAAAAATGTTCTTAGCGAAATTTGCATATTGGACCCTTATGCAGATAGAAAATTATTTTTTTGTTCTATTGTCCAGATTCGGCCAAGTGGAGAGAGAACATAATTATCAACTTTTTCTTCAAATCTCAACACACGTGAGTCGTAGGAAAAGATAGGTCATTATTATTTTGCATGTCTTGAGGAGATAGAAAAATGAATGAGCCAAGAATAGCGCCCGTTGTTGAAGAAATCCTTAAATTACCACGGGTTGGTCAGAAACAGCTAATGTTTTTTTCTCTGCCTCCTACTTTGAACGCTTGGATCCCTCTTAGTTTTTATTCAATTGCCAGATTTCTTTTTGTAGAATTTTCGCCTTGTTGTCGACTAAAAAATGTTCTTAGCGAAATTTGCATATTGGACCCTTATTCGGATAGAAAATGATTTTTTTGTTCTACTGTCCAGATTCGGCCAAGTGGAGAGAGAACATAATTATCGACTTTTTCTTCAAATCTCATCACACGTGAGAGGTAGGAAAAGATAGGTTATTATTATTTTGCTTGTCTTGAGGAGATAGAAAAAAGAATGAGGCAAGAATGGCGCCCGTCGTTGAAGAAATCCATAAATTACCACGGATTGGTCAGAAACAGCTAATGTTTTTTTCTCTGACTCTAACTTTGAATGCTTGGATCTCTCTTATTTTTTATTCAATTGCAAGATTTCTTTTTGTAGAATGTACGCCTTGTTGTCGACTAAAAAATGTTCTTAGCGATATTTGCATGTTGGACACTTATTCAGACAGAAAATGATTTTTTTGTTCTACTGTCCAGATTCGGCCAAGTGGAGAGAGAACATAATTATCGACTTTTTCTTCAAATCTCATCACACGTGAGTGGTAGGAAAAGATAGGTTATTATTATTTTGCATGTCTTGAGGAGACAGAAAAAAGAATGAGCCAAGAATAGCGCCCGTTGTTGAAGAAATCCATAAATTACCACGGGTTGGTCAGAAACAGCTAATGTTTTTTTCTCCAACTCCAACTTTGAACGCTTCGATCTCGCTTAGTTTTTATTCAATTGCCAGATTTCTTTTTGTAGAATCTTCGCCTTGTTGTTGACTAAAAAATGTTCTTAGCGAAATTTGCATATTGGACCCTTATGCAGATAGAAAATGATTTTTTTGTTCTACTGTCCAGATTCGGCCAAGTGGAGAGAGAACATAATTATCAACTTTTTCTTCAAATCTCATCACACGGGAGGGGTAGGAAAAGATAGGTTATTATTATTTTGCTTGTCTTGTGGAGATAGAAAAAAGAATGAGGCAAGAATGGCGCCCGTTGTTGAAGAAATCCGTAAATTACCACGGGTTGGTCAGAAACAGCTAATGTTTTTTTCTCTGACTCTCACTTTGAACGGTTGGATCTCTCTTATTTTTTATTCAATTGCCAGATTTCTTTTTGTAGAATGTTCGCCTTGTTGTCGACTAAAAAATGTCCTTAGCGAAATTTGCATATTGGACACTTATTCAGACAGAAAATGATTTTTTTGTTCTACTGTCCAGATTCGGCCAAGTGGAGAGAGAACATAATTATCAACTTGTTCTTCAAATCTCATCACACGTGAGTGGTAGGAAAAGATAGGTTATTATTATTTTGCATGTCTTGAGGAGATAGAAAAAAGAATGAGCCAAGAATAGCGCCCGTTGTTCAAGAAATCCATAAATTACCACGGGTTGGTCAAAAACAGCTAATGTCTTTTTCTCGGACTCCAACTTTGAACGCTTGGATCTCTCTTATTTTTTATTCAATTGCCAGATTTCTTTTTGTAGAATGTTCGCCTTGTTGTCGACTAAAAAATGTTCTTAGCGAAATTTGCATATTGGATTTTTATTCAGATAGAAAATGATTTTTTTGTTCTACTCTCCAGACTCGGCCAGGTGGGGAGAGAACATAATTATCGACTTCTTCTTCAAATCACTTCACACGTGAGGGGTAGAAAAAGATAGGTTATTACTATTTTGCATGTCTTGAGGAGATAGAAAAAAGAATGAGCCAAGAATAGCGCCCGTTGTTGAAGAAATCCATAAATTACCACGGGTTGGTCAGAAACAGCTAATGTTTTTTTCTCTGACTCCAACTTTGAACGCTTGGATCTCTCTTATTTTCTATTCAATTGCCAGATTTCGTTTTGTAGAATATTCGCCTTGTTGTCGACTAAAAAATGTTCTTAGTGAAATTTGCATATTGGACCCTTATTCAGATAGAAAATGATTTTTTTGTTCTACTGTCCAGATTCGGCCAAGTGGAGAGAGAACATAATTATCAACTTTTTCTTCAAATCTCATCACACGTGAGGGGTAGGAAAAGAAAGGTTATTATTATTTTGCATGTCTTGAGGAGATAGAAAAAAGAATGAGCCAAGAATAGCGCCCGTTGTTGAAGAAATCCATAAATTACCACGGGTCGGTCAGAAACTGCTAATGTTTTTTTCTCCGACTCCAACTTTGAACGCTTCGATCTCTCTGAGTTTTTATTCAATTGCCAGATTTCTTTTTGTAGAATGTTCGCCTTGTTGTCGACTAAAAAATGTTCTTAGCGAAATTTGCATATTGGATCCTTATTCAGATAGAAAATGATTTTTTTGTTCTACTGTCCAGATTCGGCCAAGTGGAGAGAGAACATAATTATCGACTTTTTCTTCAAATCTCATTACACGTGAGTGGTAGGAAAAGATAGGTTATTATTATTTTGCATGTCTTGAGGAGATAGAAAAAAGAATGACCCAAGAATAGCGCCCGTTGTTGAAGAAATCCATAAATTACCACGGGTTGGTCAGAAACAGCTAATGTTTTTTTCTCCGACTCCAACTTTGAACACTTCGATCTCGCTGAGTTTTCATTCAATTGCCAGATTTCTTTTGGTAGAATCTTCGCCTTGTTGTCGACAAAAAAATGTTCTTAGCGAAATTTGCATATTGGACCCTTATGCAGATAGAAAATTATTTTTTTGTTCTATTGTCCAGATTCGGCCAAGTGGAGAGAGAACATAATTATCAACTTTTTCTTCAAATCTCAACACACGTGAGTCGTAGGAAAAGATAGGTCATTATTATTTTGCATGTCTTGAGGAGATAGAAAAATGAATGAGCCAAGAATAGCGCCCGTTGTTGAAGAAATCCTTAAATTACCACGGGTTGGTCAGAAACAGCTAATGTTTTTTTCTCTGACTCCTACTTTGAACGCTTGGATCCCTCTTAGTTTTTATTCAATTGCCAGATTTCTTTTTGTAGAATTTTCGCCTTGTTGTCGACTAAAAAATGTTCTTAGCGAAATTTGCATATTGGACCCTTATTCGGATAGAAAATGACTTTTTTGTTCTACTGTCCAGATTCGGCCAAGTGGAGAGAGAACATAATTATCGACTTTTTCTTCAAATCTCATCACACGTGAGAGGTAGGAAAAGATAGGTTATTATTATTTTGCTTGTCTTGAGGAGATAGAAAAAAGAATGAGGCAAGAATGGCGCCCGTCGTTGAAGAAATCCATAAATTACCACGGATTGGTCAGAAACAGCTAATGTTTTTTTCTCTGACTCTAACTTTGAATGCTTGGATCTCTCTTATTTTTTATTCAATTGCAAGATTTCTTTTTGTAGAATGTACGCCTTGTTGTCGACTAAAAAATGTTCTTAGCGATATTTGCATGTTGGACACTTATTCAGACAGAAAATGATTTTTTTGTTCTACTGTCCAGATTCGGCCAAGTGGAGAGAGAACATAATTATCGACTTTTTCTTCAAATCTCATCACACGTGAGTGGTAGGAAAAGAAAGGTTATTATTATTTTGCATGTCTTGAGGAGACAGAAAAAAGAATGAGCCAAGAATAGCGCCCGTTGTTGAAGAAATCCATAAATTACCACGGGTTGGTCAGAAACAGCTAATGTTTTTTTCTCCAACTCCAACTTTGAACGCTTCGATCTCGCTTAGTTTTTATTCAATTGCCAGATTTCTTTTTGTAGAATCTTCGCCTTGTTGTTGACTAAAAAATGTTCTTAGCGAAATTTGCATATTGGACCCTTATGCAGAAAGAAAATGATTTTTTTGTTCTACTGTCCAGATTCGGCCAAGTGGAGAGAGAACATAATTATCAACTTTTTCTTCAAATCTCATCACACGTGAGGGGTAGGAAAAGATAGGTTATTATTATTTTGCTTGTCTTGTGGAGATAGAAAAAAGAATGAGGCAAGAATGGCGCCCGTTGTTGAAGAAATCCATAAATTACCACGGGTTGGTCAGAAACAGCTAATGTTTTTTTCTCTGACTCTCACTTTGAACGGTTGGATCTCTCTTATTTTTTATTCAATTGCCAGATTTCTTTTTGTAGAATGTTCGCCTTGTTGTCGACTAAAAAATGTCCTTAGCGAAATTTGCATATTGGACACTTATTCAGACAGAAAATGATTTTTTTGTTCTACTGTCCAGATTCGGCCAAGTGGAGAGAGAACATAATTATCAACTTGTTCTTCAAATCTCATCACACGTGAGTGGTAGGAAAAGATAGGTTATTATTATTTTGCATGTCTTGAGGAGATAGAAAAAAGAATGAGCCAAGAATAGCGCCCGTTGTTCAAGAAATCCATAAATTACCACGGGTTGGTCAAAAACAGCTAATGTCTTTTTCTCGGACTCCAACTTTGAACGCTTGGATCTCTCTTATTTTTTATTCAATTGCCAGATTTCTTTTTGTAGAATGTTCGCCTTGTTGTCGACTAAAAAATGTTCTTAGCGAAATTTGCATATTGGATTTTTATTCAGATAGAAAATGATTTTTTTGTTCTACTCTCCAGACTCGGCCAGGTGGGGAGAGAACATAATTATCGACTTCTTCTTCAAATCACTTCACACGTGAGGGGTAGAAAAAGATAGGTTATTATTATTTTGCATGTCTTGAGGAGATAGAAAAAAGAATGAGCCAAGAATAGCGCCCGTTGTTGAAGAAATCCATAAATTACCACGGGTTGGTCAGAAACAGCTAATGTTTTTTTCTCTGACTCCAACTTTGAACGCTTGGATCTCTCTTATTTTCTATTCAATTGCCAGATTTCGTTTTGTAGAATATTCGCCTTGTTGTCGACTAAAAAATGTTCTTAGTGAAATTTGCATATTGGACCCTTATTCAGATAGAAAATGATTTTTTTGTTCTACTGTCCAGATTCGGCCAAGTGGAGAGAGAACATAATTATCAACTTTTTCTTCAAATCTCATCACACGTGAGGGGTAGGAAAAGATAGGTTATTATTATTTTGCATGTCTTGAGGAGATAGAAAAAAGAATGAGCCAAGAATAGCGCCCGTTGTTGAAGAAATCCATAAATTACCACGGGTTGGTCAGAAACAGCTAATGTTTTTTTCTCTGACTCCAACTTTGAACGCTTCGATCTCTCTGAGTTTTTATTCAATTGCCAGATTTCTTTTTGTAGAATGTTCGCCTTGTTGTCGACTAAAAAATGTTCTTAGCGAAATTTGCATATTGGATCCTTATTCAGATAGAAAATGATTTTTTTGTTCTACTGTCCAGATTCGGCCAAGTGGAGAGAGAACATAATTATCGACTTTTTCTTCAAATCTCATCACACGTGAGTGGTACGAAAAGATAGGTTATTATTATTTTGCATGTCTTGAGGAGATAGAAAAAAGAATGAGCCAAGAATAGCGCCCGTTGTTGAAGAAATCCATAAATTACCACGGGTTGGTCAGAAACAGCTAATGTTTTTTTCTCCGACTCCTACTTTTAACACTTCGATCTCGCTGAGTTTTCATTCAATTGCCAGATTTCTTTTTGTAGAATCTTCGCCTTGTTGTCGACTAAAAAATGTTCTTAGCGAAATTTGCATATTGGACCCTTATGCAGATAGAAAATGATTTTTTTGTTCTATTGTCCAGATTCGGCCAAGTGGAGAGAGAACATAATTATCAACTTTTTCTTCAAATCTCAACACACGTGAGTCGTAGGAAAAGATAGGTCATTATTATTTTGCATGTCTTGAGGAGACAGAAAAATGAATGAGCCAAGAATAGCGCCCGTTGTTGAAGAAATCCTTAAATTACCACGGGTTGGTCAGAAACAGCTAATGTTTTTTTCTCTGACTCCTACTTTGAACGCTTGGATTCCTCTTAGTTTTTATTCAATTTGCCAGATTTCTTTTTGTAGAATTTTCGCCTTGTTGTCCACTAAAAAATGTTCTTAGCGAAATTTGCATATTGGACCCTTATTCGGATAGAAAATGATTTTTTTGTTCTACTGTCCAGATTCGGCCAAGTGGAGAGAGAACATAATTATCAACTTTTTCTTCAAATCTCATCACACGTGAGTGGTAGAAAAAGATAGGTTATTATTATTTTGCATGTCTTGAGAAGATAGAAAAAAGAATGAGCCAAGAATAGCGCCCGTTGTCGAATAAGTCCATGAATTACCACGGGTTGGTCAGAAACAGCTAATGTTTTTTTCTCTGACTCCAACTTTGAACGCTTCGATCTCTCTGAGTTTTTATTCAAATGCCAGATTTCTTTTTGTAGAATGTTCGCCTTGTTGTCGACTAAAAAATGTTCTTAGCGAAATTTGCATATTGGATCCTTATTCAGATAGAAAATGATTTTTTTGTTCTACTGTCCAGATTCGGCCAAGTGGAGAGAGAACATAATTATCGACTTTTTCTTCAAATCTCATCACACGTGAGTGGTACGAAAAGATAGGTTATTATTATTTTGCATGTCTTGAGGAGATAGAAAAAAGAATGAGCCAAGAATAGCGCCCGTTGTTGAAGAAATCCATAAATTACCACGGGTTGGTCAGAAACAGCAAATGTTTTTTTCTCCGACTCCAACTTTTAACACTTCGATCTCGCTGAGTTTTCATTCAATTGCCAGATTTCTTTTTGTAGAATCTTCGCCTTGTTGTCGACTAAAAAATGTTCTTAGCGAAATTTGCATATTGGACCCTTATGCAGATAGAAAATGATTTTTTTGTTCTATTGTCCAGATTCGGCCAAGTGGAGAGAGAACATAATTATCAACTTTTTCTTCAAATCTCAACACACGTGAGTCGTAGGAAAAGATAGGTCATTATTATTTTGCATGTCTTGAGGAGACAGAAAAATGAATGAGCCAAGAATAGCGCCCGTTGTTGAAGAAATCCTTAAATTACCACGGGTTGGTCAGAAACAGCTAATGTTTTTTTCTCTGACTCCTACTTTGAACGCTTGGATTCCTCTTAGTTTTTATTCAATTTGCCAGATTTCTTTTTGTAGAATTTTCGCCTTGTTGTCGACTAAAAAATGTTCTTAGCGAAATTTGCATATTGGACCCTTATTCGGATAGAAAATGATTTTTTTGTTCTACTGTCCAGATTCGGCCAAGTGGAGAGAGAACATAATTATCAACTTTTTCTTCAAATCTCATCACACGTGAGTGGTAGAAAAAGATAGGTTATTATTATTTTGCATGTCTTGAGAAGATAGAAAAAAGAATGAGCCAAGAATAGCGCCCGTTGTCGAATAAGTCCATGAATTACCACGGGTTGGTCAGAAACAGCTAATGTTTTTTTCTCTGACTCCAACTTTGAACGCTTCGATCTCTCTGAGTTTTTATTCAATTGCCAGATTTCTTTTTGTAGAATGTTCGCCTTGTTGTCGACTAAAAAATATTCTTAGCGAAATTTGCATATTTGACACTTATTCAGATAGAAAATGATTTTTTTGTTCTACTGTCCAGATTCGGCCAAGTGGAGAGAGAACATAATTATCGACTTTTTCTTCAAATCTCATCACACGTGAGTCGTAGAAAAAGATAGGTTATTATTATTTTGCATGTCTTGAGGAGATAGAAAAAAGAATGAGCCAAGAATAGCGCCCGTTGTTGAAGAAATCCATAAATTACCACGGGTAGGTCAGAAACAGCTAATGTTTTTTTCTCCGACTCCTACTTTGAACGCTTCGATCTCGCTGAGTTTATATACAAGTGCCAGATTTCTTTTTGTAGAATCTTCGCCTTGTTGTCGACTAAAAAATGTTCTTAGCGAAATTTGCATATTGGACCCTTATGCAGATAGAAAATGATTTTTTTGTTCTATTGTCCAGATTCGGCCAAGTGGAGAGAGAACATAATTATCAACTTTTTCTTCAAATCTCAACACACGTGAGTCGTAGGAAAAGATAGGTCATTATTATTTTGCATGTCTTGAGGAGACAGAAAAATGAATGAGCCAAGAATAGCGCCCGTTGTTGAAGAAATCCTTAAATTACCACGGGTTGGTCAGAAACAGCTAATGTTTTTTTCTCTGACTCCAACTTTGAACGCTTGGATCCCTCTTAGTTTTTATTCAATTGCCAGATTTCTTCTTGTAGAATCTTCGCCTTGTTGTCGACTAAAAAATGTTTTTAGCGAAATTTGGATATTGCAGCCTTATTCGGATAGAAAATGATTTTTTTGTTCTACTGTCCAAATTCGGCCAAGTGGAGAGAGAACATAATTATCAACTTCTTCTTCAAATCACTTCACACGTGAGGGGTAGGAAAAGATAGGTTATTATTATTTTGCATGTCTTGAGGAGATAGAAAAAAGAATGAGCCAAGAATAGCGCATGTTGTTGAAGAAATCCATAAATTACCACGGGTTGGTCAGAAACAGCTAATGTTTTTTTCTCCGACTCCAACTTTGAACGCTTCGATCTCGCTGAGTTTTTATTCAATTGCCAGATTTCTTTTTGTAGAATCTTCGCCTTGTTGTCGACTAAAAAATGTTCTTAGCGAAATTTGCATATTGGACCCCTATGCAGATAGAAAATGATTTTTTTGTTCTATTGTCCAGGTTCGGCCAAGTGGAGAGAGAACATAATTATCAACTTTTTCTTCAAATCTCATCACACGTGAGTGGTAGAAAAAGATAGGTCATTATTATTTTGCATGTCTTGAGAAGATAGAAAAAAGAATGAGCCAAGAATAGCGCCCGTTGTCGAATAAGTCCATGAATTACCACGGGTTGGTCAGAAACAGCTAATGTTTTTTTCTCTGACTCCAACTTTGAACGCTTCGATCTCTCTGAGTTTTTATTCAAATGCCAGATTTCTTTTTGTAGAATGTTCGCCTTGTTGTCGACTAAAAAATGTTCTTAGCGAAATTTGCATATTGGATCTTTATTCAGATAGAAAATGATTTTTTTGTTCTACTGTCCAGATTCGGCCAAGTGGAGAGAGAACATAATTATCGACTTTTTCTTCAAATCTCATCACACGTGAGTGGTACGAAAAGATAGGTTATTATTATTTTGCATGTCTTGAGGAGATAGAAAAAAGAATGAGCCAAGAATAGCGCCCGTTGTTGAAGAAATCCATAAATTACCACGGGTTGGTCAGAAACAGCTAATGTTTTTTTCTCCGACTCCAACTTTTAACACTTCGATCTCGCTGAGTTTTCATTCAATTGCCAGATTTCTTTTTGTAGAATCTTCGCCTTGTTGTCGACTAAAAAATGTTCTTAGCGAAATTTGCATATTGGACCCTTATGCAGATAGAAAATGATTTTTTTGTTCTATTGTCCAGATTCGGCCAAGTGGAGAGAGAACATAATTATCAACTTTTTCTTCAAATCTCAACACACGTGAGTCGTAGGAAAAGATAGGTCATTATTATTTTGCATGTCTTGAGGAGACAGAAAAATGAATGAGCCAAGAATAGCGCCCGTTGTTGAAGAAATCCTTAAATTACCACGGGTTGGTCAGAAACAGCTAATGTTTTTTTCTCTGACTCCTACTTTGAACGCTTGGATTCCTCTTAGTTTTTATTCAATTTGCCAGATTTCTTTTTGTAGAATTTTCGCCTTGTTGTCGACTAAAAAATGTTCTTAGCGAAATTTGCATATTGGACCCTTATTCGGATAGAAAATGATTTTTTTGTTCTACTGTCCAGATTCGGCCAAGTGGAGAGAGAACATAATTATCAACTTTTTCTTCAAATCTCATCACACGTGAGTGGTAGAAAAAGATAGGTTATTATTATTTTGCATGTCTTGAGAAGATAGAAAAAAGAATGAGCCAAGAATAGCGCCCGTTGTCGAATAAGTCCATGAATTACCACGGGTTGGTCAGAAACAGCTAATGTTTTTTTCTCTGACTCCAACTTTGAACGCTTCGATCTCTCTGAGTTTTTATTCAAATGCCAGATTTCTTTTTGTAGAATGTTCGCCTTGTTGTCGACTAAAAAATGTTCTTAGCGAAATTTGCATATTGGATCCTTATTCAGATAGAAAATGATTTTTTTGTTCTACTGTCCAGATTCGGCCAAGTGGAGAGAGAACATAATTATCGACTTTTTCTTCAAATCTCATCACACGTGAGTCGTAGAAAAAGATAGGTTATTATTATTTTGCATGTCTTGAGGAGATAGAAAAAAGAATGAGCCAAGAATAGCGCCCGTTGTTGAAGAAATCCATAAATTACCACGGGTAGGTCAGAAACAGCTAATGTTTTTTTCTCCGACTCCTACTTTGAACGCTTCGATCTCGCTGAGTTTATATACAAGTGCCAGATTTCTTTTTGTAGAATCTTCGCCTTGTTGTCGACTAAAAAATGTTCTTAGCGAAATTTGCATATTTGACACTTATTCAGATAGAAAATGATTTTTTTGTTCTACTGTCCAGATTCGGCCAAGTGGAGAGAGAACATAATTATCGACTTTTTCTTCAAATCTCATCACACGTGAGTCGTAGAAAAAGATAGGTTATTATTATTTTGCATGTCTTGAGGAGATAGAAAAAAGAATGAGCCAAGAATAGCGCCCGTTGTTGAAGAAATCCATAAATTACCACGGGTAGGTCAGAAACAGCTAATGTTTTTTTCTCCGACTCCTACTTTGAACGCTTCGATCTCGCTGAGTTTATATACAAGTGCCAGATTTCTTTTTGTAGAATCTTCGCCTTGTTGTCGACTAAAAAATGTTCTTAGCGAAATTTGCATATTGGACCCTTATGCAGATAGAAAATGATTTTTTTGTTCTATTGTCCAGATTCGGCCAAGTGGAGAGAGAACATAATTATCAACTTTTTCTTCAAATCTCAACACACGTGAGTCGTAGGAAAAGATAGGTCATTATTATTTTGCATGTCTTGAGGAGACAGAAAAATGAATGAGCCAAGAATAGCGCCCGTTGTTGAAGAAATCCTTAAATTACCACGGGTTGGTCAGAAACAGCTAATGTTTTTTTCTCTGACTCCAACTTTGAACGCTTGGATCCCTCTTAGTTTTTATTCAATTGCCAGATTTCTTCTTGTAGAATCTTCGCCTTGTTGTCGACTAAAAAATGTTTTTAGCGAAATTTGGATATTGCAGCCTTATTCGGATAGAAAATGATTTTTTTGTTCTACTGTCCAAATTCGGCCAAGTGGAGAGAGAACATAATTATCAACTTCTTCTTCAAATCACTTCACACGTGAGGGGTAGGAAAAGATAGGTTATTATTATTTTGCATGTCTTGAGGAGATAGAAAAAAGAATGAGCCAAGAATAGCGCATGTTGTTGAAGAAATCCATAAATTACCACGGGTTGGTCAGAAACAGCTAATGTTTTTTTCTCCGACTCCAACTTTGAACGCTTCGATCTCGCTGAGTTTTTATTCAATTGCCAGATTTCTTTTTGTAGAATCTTCGCCTTGTTGTCGACTAAAAAATGTTCTTAGCGAAATTTGCATATTGGACCCCTATGCAGATAGAAAATGATTTTTTTGTTCTATTGTCCAGGTTCGGCCAAGTGGAGAGAGAACATAATTATCAACTTTTTCTTCAAATCTCAACACACGTGAGTTGTAGGAAAAGATAGGTCATTATTATTTTGCATGTCTTGAGGAGATAGAAAAATGAATGAGCCAAGAATGGCGCCCGTTGTTGAAGAAATCCTTAAAGTACCACGGGTTGGTCAAAAACAGCTAATGTTTTTTTCTCTGACTCCAACTTTCAACGCTTGGATCCCTCTTAGTTTTTATTCAATTGCCAGATTTCTTTTTGTAGAATATTCGCCTTGTTGTCGACTAAAAAATGTTTTTAGCGAAATTTGCATATTGGACCCTTATTCGGATAGAAAATGATTTTTTTGTTCTACTGTCCAGATTCGGCCAAGTGGAGAGAGAACATAATTATCAACTTCTTCTTCAAATCACTTCACACGTGAGGGGTAGGAAAAGATAGGTTATTATTATTTTGCTTGTCTTGAGAAGATAGAAAAAAGAATGAGCCAAGAATAGCGCCCGTTGTTGAATAAGTCCATGAATTACCACGGGTCGGTCAGAAACAGCTAATATTTTTTTCTCTGACTCCTACTTTGAACGCTTGGATCTCTCTTATTTTTTTTTCAATTGCCAGATTTCCTTTTGTAGAATGTTCGCCTTGTTGTCGACTAAAAAATGTTCTTAGCGAAATTTGCATATTGGATTTTTATGCAGATAGAAAATGATTTTTTTGTTCTACTGTCCAGATTCGGCCAGGTGGGGAGAGAACATAATTATCAACTTCTTCTTCAAATCACTTCACACGTGAGGGGTAGAAAAAGATAGGTCATTATTATTTTGCATGTCTTGTGGAGATAGAAAAAAGAATGAGCCAAGAATAGCGCCCGTTGTCGAAGAAATCCATAAATTACCACGGGTTGGTCAGAAACAGCTAATGTTTTTTTCTCTAACACCAACTTTCAACGCTTGGATCTCTCTGAGTTTTTATTCGATTGCCAGATTTCTTTTTGTAGAATCTTCGCCTTGTTGTCGACTAAAAAATTTTCTTACCGAAATTTGCATATTGGACCCTTCTTCAGATAGAAAATGATTTTTTTGTTCTACTGTCCAGATTCGGCCAAGTGGAGAGAGAACATAATTATCAACTTTTTCTTCAAATCTCTTCACACGTGAGGGGTAGGAAAAGATAGGTTATTATTATTTTGCATGTCTTGAGGAGATAGAAAAAAGAATGAGCCAAGAATATCGCCCGTTGTTGAAGAAATCCTTAAATTACCACGGGTCGGTAAAAAACAGCTAATGTTTTTTTCTCTGACTCCAACTTTGAACGCTTGGATCACTCTTTTTTTTTATTCAATTGCCAGATTTCTTTTTGTAGAATGTTCGCCTTGTTGTCGACTAAAAAATATTCTTAGCGAAATTTGCATATAGGACCCTTATTCAGATAGAAAATGATTTTTTTGTTCTACTGTCCAGATTCGGCCAAGTGGAGAGAGAACATAATTATCAACTTCTTCTTCAAATCACTTCACACGTGAGGGTTAGGAAAAGATAGGTTATTATTATTTTGCATGTCTTGAGGAGATAGAAAAAAGAATGAGCCAAGAATAGCGCCCGTTGTCGAAGAAATCCTTAAATTACCACGGGTTGGTCAGAAACAGCTAATATTTTTTTCTCTGACTTCAACTTTGAACGCTTGGATCTCTCTTATTTTTTATTTAATTGCCAGATTTCTTTTTGTAGAATGTTCGCCTTGTTGTCGACTAAAAAATGTTCTTAGCGAAATTTGCATATAGGACCCTTATTCAGATAGAAAATGATTTTTTTGTTCTACTGTCAAGATTCGGCCAAGTGGAGAGAGAACATAATTATCAACTTTTTCTTCAAATCTCTTCACACGTGAGGGGTAGGAAAAGATAGGTTATTATTATTTTGCATGTCTTGAGGAGATAGAAAAAAGAATGAGCCAAGAATAGCGCCCGTTGTTGAAGAAATCCTTAAATTACCACGGGTCGGTAAAAAACAGCTAATGTTTTTTTCTCTGACTCCAACTTTGAACGCTTGGATCACTCTTTTTTTTTATTCAATTGCCAGATTTCTTTTTGTAGAATGTTCGCCTTGTTGTCGACTTAAAAATGTTCTTAGCGAAATTTGCATATTGGACCCTTATTCAG
This sequence comes from Juncus effusus, assembly GCA_027726005.1. Classification (NCBI taxonomy): domain Eukaryota; kingdom Viridiplantae; phylum Streptophyta; class Magnoliopsida; order Poales; family Juncaceae; genus Juncus; species Juncus effusus. Next base: position 4,171,759 of record CM050899.1, read on the forward strand.
ATAGAAAATGATTTTTTTGTTCTACTGCCCAGAAACGGCCAAGTGGAGAGAGAACATAATTTTCAACTTTTTGTTCAAATCTCATCACACGTGAGTGGTAGGAAAAGATAGGTTATTATTATTATGCATGTCTTGAGGAGATAGAAAAAAGAATGAGCCAAGAGTAGCGCCCGTTGTTGAAGAAATCCATAAATTACCACGGGTTGGTCAGAAACAGCTAATGTTTTTTTCTCTGACTCCAACTTTGAACGCTTCGATCTCTCTGAGTTTTTATTCAATTGCCAGATTTCTTTTTGTAGAATCTTCGCCTTGTTGTCGACTAAAAAATGTTCTTAGCGAAATTTGCGTATTGGACCCTTATTCAGATAGAAAATGATTTTTTTGTTCTACTGTCGAGATTCGGCCAAGTGGAGAGAGAACATAATTATCAACTTTTTCTTCAAATCTCTTCACACGTGAGGGGTAGGAAAAGATTGGTTATTATTATTTTGCATGTCTTGAGGAGATAGAAAAAAGAATGAGCCAAGAATAGCGCCCGTTGTTGAAGAAATACTTAAATTACCACGGGTTGGTCAGAAACAGCTAATATTTTTTTCTCCGAATTCCACTTTGAACGCTTGGATCTCTCTTATTTTTTATTCAATTGCCAGATTTCTTTTTGTAGAATGTTCGCCTTGTTGTCGACTAAAAAATGTTCTTAGCGAAATTTGCATATTTGACACTTATTCAGATAGAAAATGATTTTTTTGTTCTACTGCCCAGATTCGGCCAAGTGGAGAGAGAACATAATTATCGACTTTTTCTTCAAATCTCTTCACACGTGAGGGGTAGGAAAAGATAGGTTATTATTATTTTGCATGTCTTGAGGAGATAGAAAAAAAAAATGAGCCAAGAATAGCGCCCGTTGTTGAAGAAATCCTTAAATTACCACGGGTCGGTAAAAAACTGCTAATGTTTTTTTCTCTGACTCCAACTTTGAACGCTTGGATCTCTCTTTTTTTTTATTCAATTGCCAGATTTCTTTTGGTAGAATGTTCGTCTTGTTGTCGACTAAAAAATGTTCTTAGCGAAATTTGCATATTGGACACTTATTCAGATAGAAAATGATTTTTTTGTTCTACTGTCAGGATTCGGCCAAGTGGAGAGAGAACATAATTATCAACTTTTTCTTCAAATCTCATCACACGTGAGTGGTAGGAAAAGATAGGTTATTATTATTTTGCATGTCTTGAGGAGATAGAAAAAAGAATGAGCCAAGAATAGCGCCCGTTGTTGAAGAAATCCATAAATTACCACGGGTTGGTCAGAAACAGCTAATATTTTTTCTCTGACTCCAACTTTGAACGCTTCGATCTCTCTGAGTTTTTATTCAATTGCCAGATTTCTTTTTGTAGAATCTTCGCCTTGTTGTCGACTAAAAAATGTTCTTAGCGAATGTAAGATATCAAAATTTGTTTTTGATATTTTTCTATATTTTTCTTAATAAGCGTAATTACCGAAATTTGATTTTGTTTTTCATATTAAATTAAATCGAAAACTTAAGCACACATGGTGATATTCATGTGGGCAAAGGCATAATTTATTTTATATAGTGGGTTGTTAAGTAGTTAAAATATAAGGTCCTAATTGCAAAGGTAAACTATATTACACATATAATCATAGGCATTATTATTATTAGGATTTTTCAAATATGAAACTTAGGGGGTTATATTTGTAAATAAGGAAGAAAAGTCCATCTTGCCAGCCTCATCCTCTTCATGCGCATGAATAAAAGAGGATAGGCCTCTTTCTCTCTCACATGGCCATTCATTTTTTTTACTCAAATAAGAAGAGAAGAGAGAAAGAGTAAAACCTAGTAAGGATTGATAAAATCTCGACGATTCGAAAAACGAAGGGTATAGCGATATTCTAAACGTTGAGACGAGCAAGTTGATATCCTCATTTGCGCGATTCGGCTCCGTCACCGTAAGCGCGCTTTATAAAGCGAAGGTCTATTTCGACTAAGAACGCGTGTGCGAGACTCCGTCTCGTCAACCGTCGTGTCTTGTGCGTTAGTGAGTGAATTCTTTCCCCTTTTTTCTTATTAAGACTTGCGGTTTTGTGCATATAAGGTCATTGTGTATTTTCATTTTGTATCTTCATATTTACTTCTTTTTATTTGCTATTTTCAATTTAATAATTATGGGTATCCTCATGACCTTATGTTGTGTATGTGAGAAATTATTAGGGTTTCTTAATTAGGGTTTCAAAGTTAGGGTTTCAATAATCGGGACTTGGGATTAGGGTTTTGTGCTAAGTGGGAATTATAGATTCATTATAAAACCGTAAAAAGTAATCTTGGTAATTATAAAAATATATTTCCATTATATATGATTAATTTATTATTAATTAAATTATTTTATTATTGTAATATTTTGGGGAACTTTGAGATGTCACTTTTAATTTGACGGGTTATTTCGGCGAGACTCGTTTGTGAATTGTGTGTTTTGTGGTTAGTAATTCGTGACATCTGATTTGAGGGGAAACGAGCTACTAGACGTAGTGAAAATTCCAAATTTAGTTTGGTTCAAGACGTGAGGATATATCCATGGTCGTCAAGGCTCTTGTGTGGGAATACGTGATTCCCGAGCTATGTGATTCTCCAGAAGAGTTGGATTTGCTCTCCGCTCTATCTGGCACTTCAGTTGACCGCTACGCGTACCCTCACTTGGGAATAATATATGGGTTTTATTTATACGTAATGAAAGAATGTGTGAAAGGAATAAACTTCTAAATTTGGATAGCAGTAATGGTACCATATGAGGAATAGTTTTGTGCATTTTTTTTTACTTTAGTAATTCTTTGATTATTTTTAATTCTATAATTATTAGATATTATTGTAATATTTAAAATTAGTAATATTATTTCGGCAAGAATTAGGGTTGCAACTGCACTTGTTGCTAGTCTTAATAAGCTAGACCCAACAATTTACTCACTTAGTCGCTTATGTGACTAACCACTCTTTTGTATTTGATTTTGGGTCTAGGGTTTCAGGACGGTGTAGAAGGAACTAGTGGAGCTCGTGTGTGAACGGTGAGTACGACGGTTGTTATCATCACGGAGTAAAAGATGTTGTTGTTTCTAGGTTATGTATATTCTTGTACGGTTTGTTTATTAGGATTTTGTCGATGTATATATGGGCTTCCGCATCTGTTCAGGGTTTTGTTGTCTCCGTGATGTAGTTGTTTCATATATATATGTATGTGATGTTTTATATTATATTTTGGCTTTTATGCACACCTATATATATATATGAGTGATGTTGTTTTCGATTTTATTTGTTTTTGTTATCATATGATGCCTCTAGCACACATGTTGTGTGTCGGCGGGTTGTCGCGTCTTTATTTTTTTGCGGTGTGACAGCTTTTATGGTATCAGAGCAAAATATCGAAAATAATATTAGAAATCGTCGTGAGAGTGGGGTTTAAAGTCTTGATAGGCATGCCCGTCTTGTGTAAGTATTCTATATCTTGAAATAAAGCCGTATGGTCATACTTTGTTCCGCAGGATAAAATGCCACCTAAGAAGAGACTTGTTAGCGGTCGACCTAGAGGACGGCCTGCAAAATATGAGATGTCGGCTGAGCGGCCGATACAGAGGCGTCGTTATGCGTCACCCCCTCCTTCTCCAGTTGGATCCGAGACTGACCCATGTGCGACTTCACGTGCGCCACGTCAAGCGTCCGCAAGAGTTGAGGTTCCCTTACCTCCACATCCTCCTCCTACTGTAGGCAATCAAAGGGAAGGTGAAGAACAAGCTAATCCCGATGATCGTGGTGATCCAGTACCGCCACAACCATTTGATGCGCTAAGGTTTGTCCAGAACCTAGTTCAGCATGTGGCGGATCAAGTGCGTGAACCAAGACGAGATGCCGAACCGACTCTAGTTTCCCGGATACAGGATTTTATGAAGTTGGAACCGAGGACATTTTCTGGTGCGCGTGATCCGGTCGCAGCTGATAACTGGTTGTTGGAGACAACCTGGAATCTTAAGAGAGCCCAAGTGCCTAGACGAGATTGGGTGGATGTTGCGGTTACTCGTTTGCAAGGCGAGGCTTTGCAATGGTGGGATCTTCAGCGTCATTCATACACTGAAGGTGGAAGAATGCCGTGGCAATGGTTTGAAAGAGCTTTTGAGGAGTTTTACATCCCTGAGGCTGCGATACGTGATTTTGAGGACCAGTTTCGAGAATTAAATCAGGGTGCACGATCGGTCGATGCATTTATTACGGATTATAACCGACTAGCTAGGTATGCATCAGCGTGGGTACCAAATGAGAAGCGGTTAGTAAGCGAGTTTGTACGTCGCTTACATCCAGAGATAAAGAGGGATGTAGATCAGTTCGCAATGGACTATACTTTTGCCGAGGTGTGCGATGCGGCTCGTCATTATGAACGAAATTGGCTAGAACGGAGAGCGACTGCGGGGCCGCATGTGGATGTTGAGATTGGAGGTGCGCAACCCAATCTAGTGCACAACCAAAACCGGCTAACAAAACGGTCGCGTGATCATTTTAGGAGGCCCGAGGCGAATAATAATCTGGGACAACGACCGCCACAGCAACATCAACAACCGCCCTACTGTAGGAGGTGCGGCAGAGCTGATCATGAGAGTCAGTGCTGGAGAGTTCAGGGGCGTTGTTTTAATTGCGGTGAGGCCGGTCATTTTATTAGTAGGTGTCCTCATCCACCTAGGCAGGGAAAACCCATTAAGCCAGCAGTAGGACCGTCACACCGTGGAGGCCAGCTACCTCGAGGAGAGGGGCGTGGTAGTGGAAGGATGGTTGCAGTTAACGCACTAGGAGGGAATGAAGCGGGGACAAGCAAACCAGCAGCAGAACCCGTTACAGGTATATTTATGATCTCTGGTGCACCCGCATTTATTTTATTCGATTCGGGTGCTACGCATTCATTTGTGGCTCGTGATTTCATGAATAGCTATAAATGGGAATATTCCACCAATAATGCACCGCTCACGGTTTGTACACCCCTAGGTACGTCGGTGAGTGTTAGTAAGCGTTGTGAGAGAAAGTCTGTTGTCATTAATGATCGAGAGTTTCCTGTTGATTTTACCGTTTTGGATATGTTTGAGTTCGATGCCATTTTGGGTATGGACTGGTTGTCGTTGCACGGAGCGACGATTATATGTCGTGAGCAGAGGGTTTATTTCGATTTAGCAGATGGGTCACGCATCAGCGTGAAGGGTCGAAGGCTTGGTCAAAATGTTCCCATCATTTCGGCAATGGCAGCGCATAAGCTAATGTCCGCGAATTGCATGACTTTTCTTGTTAGCGTACAGGGAAAATCAGGTGAATTGCAGATAGAGGAGATACCAGTAGTTAGAGAGTTTGCAGCAGTTTTTCCTGATGAACTTCCAGGTTTACCGCCAAAGAGAGAAATTGATTGTGGGATTACTGTAGTAGCTGGTACCGAACCCGTCTCAAAAATTCCATACCGCATGGCGCCTGCTGAGTTAAAAGAGTTAAAAATTCAGTTGCAGGAGTTGCTAGATAAGGGGTTTATACGGCCTAGTGTATCTCCATGGGGCGCACCTGTTCTCTTTGTGAAAAAGAAGGATGGTACATTGCGGTTGTGTGTTGATTATCGTGAACTGAATAAACTCACGGTAAAGAATCGGTATCCTCTTCCTCGCATCGATGATCTGTTTGATCAGTTGAAGGGTGCAACGGTTTTCTCAAAAATCGATCTTCGCACGGGCTATTATCAACTACGAATTAAACCTGACGATATTGACAAGACTGCTTTTCGAACTCGTTATGGGCATTATGAGTTTCTAGTTATGTCGTTTGGCCTGACAAATGCTCCTGCTTCATTTATGGCTTTGATGAACAGTGTGCTTCGCGCTTATCTAGACTCATTTGTGGTTGTATTCATTGATGATATACTGATTTATTCCCGGTCTAGGGAAGAGCACGCTGAACATCTTCGTATCGTACTACGCACTCTCTTGGATCATCAATTATATGCAAAGTTCAAAAAGTGTGAGTTTTGGTTAGAAGAAGTGGCATTTTTAGGTCATGTAATTTCTGGAGATGGGTTGAGTGTTGACCCTGAGAAAGTAAAGGCTATTGTCGAGTGGAAGCAACCACGGAATGTGAGTGAAGTTAGAAGTTTCTTAGGGTTGGCAGGTTATTATCGACGTTTTGTTGATGGTTTCTCGAAACTTGCACTTCCTTTGACCCAGTTGACGCAAAAAGGGGTCAAATTTGAGTGGACTGAGGCGAGAGAGCTTAGCTTTCAAGAGTTGAAAAATCGCTTAGTTTCAGCACCTGTTCTTATTGTACCTATACAAGGTATAGAGTTTGAGGTTTATTGTGATGCGTCGGGGCAAGGTTTAGGCTGTGTGTTAATGCAAGAGCGTAGGGTAATTGCATATGCTTCGCGTCAGCTAAAGCCATATGAGAAGAATTATCCGACACATGATTTGGAGCTAGCAGCTGTGGTGTTTGCCCTCAAAATTTGGCGTCATTATCTCTATGGAGAAAAGTGCAAAATGTACACGGATCATAAGAGTTTGAAGTACATTTTTGATCAAAGAGAGCTAAATTTACGGCAGCGTCGCTGGCTTGAAGTTCTATGCGATTATGATGTGTCTATTCAATATCATCCGGGGAAGGCGAATGTTGTAGCAGATGCATTAAGTCGTAAAAGCTATGGTAATGCAGTTACATTGTTGACAAGACAACCCCAAATCTTGATGGATCTTGGAAGGATGAATATTTATGTACAAGTGCCTGCTTCACAAGCCTTTTTAGCTAATTTGCGTATTCAACCTACTTTAATCGAGCAGATTCGTGAGGCACAAGCGGGTGATCCGCGGTTACAAAAGATTAGAGAGAAAATGCAAATGGGTAAGGCACCGCACTTTCATGTTGATGAAAAGGGTATGTTGCGACTTGGGAAGCGAGCGTGTGTGCCTGACCATGCTGAGATTCGGCGTGATATTTTGACTGAGGCACACGAGTCAGGTTACTCGATTCATCCTGGTGAGACGAAGATGAGTCAAGATCTTCGTCAATATTATTGGTGGCCTAAGATGTACAAAGATATCGCTGATTATGTAGCTAGGTGTCTAGTATGTCAGCAAGTTAAGGCCGAGCGTAAGAAGCCAGCGGGACTTCTTCAGCCCTTACCATTGCGAGAGGGAAAATTTGAAGGGATTACAATGGATTTTGTAACTGGTTTGCCTCGAACTCGTCAGGGTAACAATGCGGTTTGGGTGATTGTAGACCGGTTGACGAAAGTTGCTAATTTCCTTCCATTTAAATATGGAACCTCAGGCGAGCAGATGGCGCGTATGTATATGCGTACTATCTTTAGGCAATTCGGTATTCCTGTTGAGATTGTTTCAGATCGTGATACGCGTTTCACTTCTCATTTTTGGAGGAGTTTTCAAGCGGGGTTAGGGACAAAGCTTTATTTTAGCTCTGCTTACCATCCCCAAACAGATGGACAGTCTGAGAGGACGATCCAAACACTAGAAGATATGTTGCGAGCTTGCGCTATTTCCATGGGTGGTTCATGGGAAGATCATTTGCATTTATGTGAGTTTGCATACAACAATAGTTACCATGCAAGCATTGGAGTTGCCCCTTTTGAGGCATTATATGGTAGACGATGTCGTACGCCTTTGTTTTGGGACCCGGTTGGTTCGGAGCGACCATTGGGTCCGGACCTTATTCAAGAGAGCGCTGATCATTTGCGGTTGATCAAAGAACGCTTGAGAACAGCTCAGGATAGGCAGAAGCAATATGCAGATTCAGGCCGAAGACAAGTGGAGTTTCAGCCTGGTGATCACGTGTTATTGCGCGTTTCGCCCACGCGGGGTATCATGCGCTTTGGGGTAAAAGGTAAGCTAAGTCCGAAATATATTGGACCATTTGAGATTCTCGAGCGAATTGGAGCGTGTGCTTATCGTTTAGCTTTGCCCCCAGCTTTATCCGAGGTCCGTGACGTATTTCATGTCTCACAACTTCGTAAATATTTGCGAGGTGAAGGTCATGTCCTTGACTTCACGACTCTCCATTTTGAACCCGATTTGACCTATGAGGAGATTCCATTACGCATTTTAGATACTCGCGAGCAAGTTTTGCGTAGTAAGGTAATTAGATATGTGAAGGTCCAATGGAATAACCATTCCGAGCGAGAAGCAACAGGGGAGCGTGAAGAGGAGATGCAAAAACGATATCCGGAACTTTTCCACAAATAGGTTAGTTTCTATGTTTAGAGGACTAAACATCCTTTAAGGGGGGAATGATGTAAGATATCAAAATTTGATTTTGATATTTTTCTATATTTTTCTTAATAAGCGTAATTACCGAAATTTGATTTTGTTTTTCATATTAAATTAAATCGAAAACTTAAGCACACATGGTGATATTCATGTGGGCAAAGGCATAATTTATTTTATATAGTGGGTTGTTAAGTAGTTAAAATATAAGGTCCTAATTGCAAAGGTAAACTATATTACACATATAATCATAGGCATTATTATTATTAGGATTTTCCAAATATGAAACTTAGGGGGTTATATTTGTAAATAAGGAAGAAAAGTCCATCTTGCCAGCCTCATCCTCTTCATGCGCATGAATAAAAGAGGATAGGCCTCTTTCTCTCTCACATGGCCATTCATTTTTATTACTCAAATAAGAAGAGAAGAGAGAAAGAGTAAAACCTAGTAAGGATTGATAAAATCTCGACGATTCGAAAAACGAAGGGTATAGCGATATTCTAAACGTTGAGACGAGCAAGTTGATATCCTCATTTGCGCGATTCGGCTCCGTCACCGTAAGCGCGCTTTATAAAGCGAAGGTCTATTTCGACTAAGAACGCGTGTGCGAGACTCCGTCTCGTCAACCGTCGTGTCTTGTGCGTTAGTGAGTGAATTCTTTCCCCTTTTCTCCTATTAAGACTTGCGGTTTTGTGCATATAAGGTCATTGTGTATTTTCATTTTGTATCTTCATATTTACTTCTTTTTATTTGCTATTTTCAATTTAATAATTATGGGTATCCTCATGACCTTATGTTGTGTATGTGAGAAATTATTAGGGTTTCTTAATTAGGGTTTCAAAGTTAGGGTTTCAATAATCGGGACTTGGGATTAGGGTTTTGTGCTAAGTGGGAATTATAGATTCATTATAAAACCGTAAAAAGTAATCTTGGTAATTATAAAAATATATTTCCATTATATATGATTAATTTATTATTAATTAAGTTATTTTATTATTGTAATATTTTGGGGAACTTTGAGATGTCACTTTTAATTTGACGGGTTATTTCGGCGAGACTCGTTTGCGAATTGTGTGTTTTGTGGTTAGTAATTCGTGACATCTGATTTGAGGGGAAACGAGCTACTAGACGTAGTGAAAATTCCAAATTTAGTTTGGTTCAAGACGCGAGGATATATCCATGGTCGTCAAGGCTCTTGTGTGGGAATACGCGATTCCCGAGCTATGTGATTCTCCAGAAGAGTTGGATTTGCTCTCCGCTCTATCTGGCACTTCAGTTGACCGCTACGCGTACCCTCACTTGGGAATAATATATGGGTTTTATTTATACGTAATGAAAGAATGTGTGAAAGGAATAAACTTCTAAATTTGGATAGCAGTAATGGTACCATATGAGGAATAGTTTTGTGCATTTTTTTTTTACTTTAGTAATTCTTTGATTATTTTTAATTCTATAATTATTAGATATTATTGTAATATTTAAAATTAGTAATATTATTTCGGCAAGAATTAGGGTTGCAACTGCACTTGTGGCTAGTCTTAATAAGCTAGACCCAACAATTTACTCACTTAGTCGCTTATGTGACTAACCACTCTTTTGTATTTGATTTTGGGTCTAGGGTTTCAGGACGGTGTAGAAGGAACTAGTGGAGCTCGTGTGTGAACGGTGACTACGACGGTTGTTATCATCACGGAGTAAAAGATGTTGTTGTTTCTAGGTTATGTATATTCTTGTACGGTTTGTTTATTAGGATTTTGTCGATGTATATATGGGCTTCCGCATCTGTTCAGGGTTTTGTTGTCTCCGTGATGTAGTTGTTTCATATCTATATGTATGTGATGTTTTATATTATATTTTGGCTTTTATGCACACCTATATATATATATGAGTGATGTTGTTTTCGATTTTATTTGTTTTTGTTATCATATGATGCCTCTAGCACACATGTTGTGTGTCGGCGGGTTGTCGCATCTTTATTTTTTTGCGGTGTGACAGCGAAATTTGCATATTGGACCCTTATTCAGATAGAAAATGATTTTTTTGTTCTACTGTCCAGATTCGGCCAAGTGGAGAGAGAAAATAATTATCAACTTTTTCTTCAAATCTCAACACACGTGAGTTGTAGGAAAAGATAGATCATTATTATTTTGCATGTCTTGAGGAGATTGAAAAATGAATGAGCCATGAATAGCGCCTGTTGTTGAAGAAATCCTTAAATTACCACGGGTTGGTCAGAAACAGCTAATGTTTTATTCTCTGACTCCAACTTTGAACGCTTGGATCTCTCTTTTTTTTTCAATTGCCACATTTCTTTTTGTAGAATCTCGCCTTGTTGTCGACTAAAAAATGTTCTTAGCGAAATTTGCATATAGGACCCTTATTCAGATAGAAAATGATTTCTTTGTTCTACTGTCCAGATTCGGCCAAGTGGAGAGAGAACATAATTATCGACTTTTTCTTCAAATCTCATCACACGTGAGTGGTAGGAAAAGATAGGTTATTCTTATTTTGCATGTCTTGAGGAGATAGAAAAAAGAATGAGCCAAGAATAGAACCCGTTGTTGAAGAAATCCTTAAATTACCACGGGTTGGTCAGAAACAGCTAATGTTTTTTTCTCTGATTCCAAATTTGAACGCTTGGATCTCTCTTTTTTTTTATTCAATTGCCAGATTTCTTTTTGTAGAATATTCGCCTTGTCGTCGACTAAAAAATGTTCTTAGCGAAATTTGCATATAGGACCCTTATTCAGATAGAAAATTATTTCTTTGGTCTACTGTCCAGATTCGGCCAAGTGGAGAGAGAACATAATTATCAACTTTTTCTTCAAATCTCAAGACACATGAGTGGAAGGAAAAGAGAGGTCATTATTATTTTGCATGTCTTGAGGAGATAGAAAAAAGAATGAGCCAAGAATAGCGCCCGTTGTTGAAGAAATCCTTAAATTACCACGGGTTGGTCAGAAACAGCTAATGTTTTTTTCTCTGACTCCAACTTTGAACGCTTGGATCTCTCTTATTTTTTATTCAATTGCCAAATTTCTTTTTGTAGAATGTTCGCCTTGTTGTCGACTAAAAAATGTTCTTAGCGAAATTTGCATATTGGACCCTTATTCAGATAGAAATTGATTTTTTTGTTCTACTGTCCAGATTCGGCCAAGTGGAGAGAGAACATAATTATCAACTTTTTCTTCAAATCTCAACACACGTGAGTTGTAGGAAAAGATAGGTCGTTATTATTTTGCATGTCTTGAGGAGATAGAAAAATGAATGAGCCAAGAATAGCGTCCGTAGTTGAAGAAATCTTTAAATTACCACGGGTGGGTCAGAAACAGCTAATGTTTCTTTCTTTGACTCCAAATTTGAACGCTTGGATCTCTCTTATTTTTTATTCAATTGCCAGATTTCTTTTTGTAGAATGTTCGCCTTGTTGTCGACTAAAAAATGTTCTTAGCGAAATTTACATATTGGACCCTTATTCAGATAGAAAATGATTTTTTTGTTCTACTGTCAAGATTCTGCCAAGTGGAGAGAGAACATAATTATCAACTTTTTCTTCAAATCTCATCACACGTGAGTGGTAGGAAAAGATAGGTTATTCTTATTTTGCATGTCTTGAGGAGATAGAAAAAAGAATGAGCCAAGAATAGCGCCCGTTGTTGAAGAAATCTTTAAATTACCACGGGTAGGTCGGAAACAGCTAATGTTTTTTTCTCTGACTCCAACTTTGAACGCTTGGATCTCTCTGAGTTTTTATTCAATTGCCACATTTCTTTTTGTAGAATCTTCGTCTTGTTGTCGACTAAAAAATGTTCTTAGCGAAATTTGCATATTGGACCCTTCTTCAGATAGAAAATGATTTTTTTGTTCTACTGTCCAGATTCGGCCAAGTGGAGAGAGAACATAATTATCAACTTTTTCTTCAACTCTCTTCACACGTGAGGGGTAGTAAAAGATACGTTATTATTATTTTGCATGTCTTGAGGCGATAGAAAAAAGAATGAGCCAAGAATAGCGCCCGTTGTTGAAGAACTCCTTAAATTACCCCGGGTTGGTCAGAAACAGCTAATGTTTTTTTCTCTGACTCCAACTTTGAACGCTTGGATCTCTCTGAGTTTTTATTCAATTGCCAGATTTCTTTTTGTAGAATCTTGGCCTTGTTGTCGACTAAAAAATGTTCTTAGCGAAATTTGCATATTGGACCCTTATTCAGATAGAAAATTATTTTTTTGTTCTACTGTCCAGATTCGGCCAAGTGGAGAGAGAACATAATTATCAACTTTTTCTTCAAATCTCTTCACACGTGAGGGGTAGTAAAAGATAGGTCATTTTTATTTTGCATGTCTTGAGGAGACAGAAAAAAGGAGCCATAAATAGCGCGCGTTGTTGAAGAAATCCTTAAATTACCATGGGTTGGTCAGAAACAGCTAATGTTTTTTTCTCTGACTCCAACTTTGAACGCTCGGATCTCTCTGAGTTTTTATTCAATTGCCACATTTTTTTTTGTACAATCTTCGCCTTGTTGTCGACTAAAAAATGTTCTTAGCGAAATTTGCATATTGGACCCTTATTCAGATAGAAAATGATTTTTTCGTTCTACTGTCCAGATTCGGCCAAGTGGAGAGAGAACATAATTATCAACTTTTTCTTCAAATCACTTCACACGTGTGGGGTAGGAAAAGATAGGTTATTATTATTTTACATGTCTTGAGGAGATAGAAAAAAGAATGAGCCAAGAAAGCGCCCGTTGTTGAAGAAATCCTTAAATTACCACGGGTTAGTCAGAAACAGCTAATGTTTTTTTGTCTGACTCCAACTTTGAACGCTTGGATCTCTCTGAGTTTTTATTCAATTGCCACATTTCTTTTTGTAGAATCTTCGCCTTGTTGTCGACTAAAAAATGTTCTTAGCGAAATTTGCATATTGGACCCTTATTCAGAGGGAAAATGATTTTTTTGTTTTACTGTCCAGATTCGGCCAACAGGAGAGAGAACATAATTATTAACTTTTTCTTCAAATCACTTCACACGTGAGTGGTAGGAAAAGATAGGTCATTATTATTTTGCATGTCTTGAGGAGATAGAAAAAAGAATGAGCCAAGAATAGCGCCCGTTGTTGAAGAACTCCTTAAATTACCCCGGGTTGGTCAGAAACAGCTAATGTTTTTTTCTCTGACTCCGACTTTGAACGCTTGGATCTCTCTGAGTTTTTATTCAATTGCCAGATTTCTTTTTGTAGAATCTTGGCCTTGTTGTCGACTAAAAAATGTTCTTAGCGAAATTTGCATATTGGACCCTTATTCAGATAGAAAATGATTTTTTTGTTCTACTGTCCAGATTCGGCCAAGTGGAGAGAGAACATAATTATCAACTTTTTCTTTAAATCTCTTCACACGTGAGGGGTAGTAAAAGATAGGTTATAGGTTATTACTATTTTGCATGTCTTGAGGCGATAGAAAAAAGAATGAGCCAAGAATAGCGCCCCTTGTTGAAGAACTCCTTAAATTACCCCGGGTTGGTCAGAAACAGCTAATGTTTTTTTCTCTGACTCCAACTTTGAACGCTTGGATCTCTCTGAGTTTTTATTCAATTGCCAGATTTCTTTTTGTAGAATCTTGGCCTTGTTGTCGACTAAAAAATGTTCTTAGCGAAATTTGCATATTGGACCCTTATTCAGATAGAAAATGATTTTTTTGTTCTACTGTCCAGATTCGGCCAAGTGGAGAGAGAACATAATTATCAACTTTTTCTTCAAATCTCTTCACACGTGAGGGGTAGTAAAAGATAGGTTATTTTTATTTTGCATGTCTTGAGGAGACAGAAAAAAGAATGAGCCATGAATAGCGCGCGTTGTTGAAGAAATCCTTAAATTACCACGGGTCGGTCAGAAACGGCTAATGTTTTTTTCTCTGACTCCAACTTTGAACGCTCGGATCTCTCTGAGTTTTTATTCAATTGCCACATTTTTCTTTGTAGAATCTTCGCCTTGTTGTCGACTAAAAAATGTTATTAGCGAAATTTGCATATTGGACCCTTATTCAGATAGAAAATGATTTTTTCGTTCTACTGTCCAGATTCGGCCAAGTGGAGAGAGAACATAATTATCAACTTTTTCTTCAAATCACTTCACACGCGAGGGGTAGGAAAAGATAGGTTATTATTATTTTGCATGTCTTGAGGAGATATAAAAAAGTATGAGCCAAGAATAGCGCCCGTTGTTGAAAAAATCCTTAAATTACCCCGGGTCGGTCAGAAACAGCTAATGTTTTTTGTCTGACTCCAACTTTGAACGCTTGGATCTCTCTGAGTTTTTATTCAATTGCCAGATTTCTTTTTGTACAATCTTCCCCTTGTCGCCGACTAAAAAATTTTCTTAGCGAAATTTGCATATTGGACCCTTATTCAGATAGAAAATGATTTTTTTGTTCTACTGTCCAGATTCGGCCAAGTGGAGAGAGAACCTAATTATCAACTTTTTCTTCAAATCACTTCACACGTGAGGGGTAGGAAAAGAAAGGTGATTATTATTTTGCATGTCTTGAGGAGATAGAAAAAAGAATGAGACAAGAATAGCGCCCGGTGATGAAGAAATCCTTAAATTACCACGGGTTTGTCAGAAACAGCTAATGTTTTTTCTCTTACTCCGACTTTGAACTCATGGATCTCTCTGAGTTATTATTCAATTGCCACATTTTTTTTTGTAGAACTTCACCTTGTTGTCGACTAACAAATGTTCTTAGAGAAATTTGCCTATTGGACCCTTATTCAGATAGAAAATTATTTTTTTGTTCAACTGTCCAAATTCGGCCAAGTGGAGAGAGAACATAATTATCCACTTTTTCTTCAAATCTCTTCACACGTGAGGGGTAGGAAAAGATAGGTTATTATTATTTTGCATGTCTTGAGGAGATAGAAAAAAGAATGAGCAAAGAATAGCGCCCGTTGTTGAAGAAGTCCTTAAATTACCACGGGTCGGTCAGAAACAGCTAATGGTTTTTTCTCTGACTTCAACTTTGAACCCTTGGATCTCTCTGAGTTTTTTTTCAATTGCCAGATTTCTTTTTGTAGAATCTTGGCCTTGTTGTCGACTAAAAAATGTTCTTAGCGAAATTTGCATATTGGAGCCTTATTCAGATAGAAAATGATTTTTTTGTTCTACTGTCCAGATTCGGCCAAGTGGAGAGAGAACATAATTATCAACTTTTTCTTCAAATCACTTCACACGTGAGGGGTAGGAAAAGATAGGTCATTATTATTTTGCATGTCTTGAGGAGATAGAAAAAAGAATGAGCCAAGAATAGCGCCCGGTGTTGAAGAAATCCTTCAATTACCACGGGTTTGTCAGAAATAGCTAATGTTTTTTTCCCTTACTCCGACTTTGAACTCATGGATCTCTCTGAGTAATTATTCAATTGCCACATTTTTTTTTGTAGAACTTCGCCTTGTTGTCGACTAACAAATGTTCTTAGCGAAATTTGCCTATTGGACCCTTATTCAGATAGAAAATTATTTTTTTGTTCAACTGTCCAGATTCGGCCAAGTGGAGAGAGAACATAATTATCAACTTTTTCTTCCAATCTCTTCACACGTGAGGGGTAGGAAAAGATAGGTTATTATTATTTTGCATGTCTTGAGGAGATAGAAAAAAGAATGAGCAAAGAATAGCGCCCGTTGTTGAAGAAGTCCTTAAATTACCACGGGTC
This sequence comes from Juncus effusus, assembly GCA_027726005.1. Classification (NCBI taxonomy): domain Eukaryota; kingdom Viridiplantae; phylum Streptophyta; class Magnoliopsida; order Poales; family Juncaceae; genus Juncus; species Juncus effusus. Next base: position 4,187,747 of record CM050899.1, read on the forward strand.
GGTCAGAAACAGCTAATGTTTTTTTCTCTGACTTCAACTTTGAACGCTTGGATCTCTCTGAGTTTTTATTCAATTGCCAGATTTCTTTTTGTAGAATCTTGGCCTTGTTGTCGACTAAAAAATGTTCTTAGCGAAATTTGCATATTGGACCCTTTTTCAGATAGAAAATGATTTTTTTGTTCTACTGTCCAGATTCGGCCAAGTGGAGAGAGAACATAATTATCAACTTTTTCTTCAAATCTCTTCAAACGTGAGGGGTAGTAAAAGATAGGTTATTTTTATTTTGCATGTCTTGAGGAGACAGAAAAAAGAATGAGCCATGAATAGCGCGCGTTGTTGAAGAAATCCTTAAATTACCACGGGTTGGTCAGAAACAGCTAATGTTTTTTTCTCTGACTCCAACTTTGAACGCTCGGATCTCTCTGAGTTTTTATTCAATTGCCACATTTTTTTTTGTAAAATCTTCGCCTTGTTGTAGACTAAAAAATGTTATTAGCGAAATTTGCATATTGGACCCTTATTCAGATAGAAAATGATTTTTTCGTTCTACTGTCCAGATTCGGCCAAGTGGAGAGAGAACATAATTATCAACTTTTTCTTCAAATCACTTCACACGTGAGGGGTAGGAAAAGATAGGTTATTATTATTTTGCATGTCTTGAGGAGATATAAAAAAGTATGAGCCAAGAATAGCGCCCGTTGTTGAAAAAATCCTTAAATTACCACGGGTCGGTCAGAAACAGCTAATGTTTTTTCCTTGACTCCAACTTTAAACGCTTGGATCTCTCTGAGTTTTTATTCAATTGCCAGATTTCTTTTTGTAGAATCTTCCCCTTGTTGTCGACTGAAAAATGTTCTTAGCGAAATTTGCATATTGGACCCTTATTCAGAAAGAAAATGATTTTTTTGTTCTACTGTCCAGATTCGGCCAAGTGGAGAGAGAACATAATTATCAACTTTTTCTTCAAATCACTTCACACGTGAGGGGTAGGAAAAGATAGGTCATTATTATTTTGCATGTCTTTAGGAGATAGAAAAAAGAATGAGCCAAGAATAGCGCCCGGTGTTGAATAAATCCTTAAATTACCACGGGTTTGTCAGAAACAGCTAATGTTTTTTCCCTTACTCCGACTTTGAACTCATGGATCTCTCTGAGTTATTATTCAATTGCCACATTTTTTTTTGTAGAACTTCGCCTTGTTGTCGACTAACAAATGTTCTTAGCGAAATTTGCCTATTGGACCCTTATTCAGATAGAAAATTATTTTTTTGTTCAACTGTCCAGATTCGGCCAAGTGGAGAGAGAACATAATTATCAACTTTTTCTTCAATTCTCTTCACACGTGAGGGGTAGGAAAAGATAGGTTATTATTATTTTGCATGTCCTGAGGAGATAGAAAAAAGAATGAGCAAAGAATAGCGCCCGTTGTTGAAGAAATCCTTAAATTACCACGGGTTGGTCAGAAACTGCTAATGTCTTTTTCTCTGACTCCGACTTTGAACGCTTGGATCTCTCTTATTTTTTATTCAATTGCCAGATTTCTTTTTGTAGAATGTTCGCCTTGTTGTCGACTAAAAAATGTTCTTAGCGAAATTTGCATATTGGACCCTTATTCAGATAGAAAATGATTTTTTTGTTCTACTGTCCAGATTCGGGCAAGTGGAGAGAGAACATAATTATCAACTTCTTCTTCAAATCACTTCACACGTGAGGGGTAGGAAAAGATAGGTTATTATTATTTTGCATGTCTTGAGGAGATAGAAAAAAGAATGAGCCAAGAATAGCGCGTGTTAAAGAAGTCCTTAAATTACCACGGGTTGGTCAGAAACAACTAATGTTTTTTTTCTCTGACTCCAACTTTGAACGCTTCGATCTCTCTGAGTTTTTATTCAATTGCCACATTTCTTTTTGTAGAATCTCGCCTTGTTGTCGACTAAAAAATGTTCTTAGCGAAATTTGCATATTGGACCCTTATTCAGATAGAAAATGATTTTTTTGTTCTACTGTCCAGATTCGGCCAAGTGTAGAGAGAACATAATTATCAACTTTTTCTTCAAAGCTCATCACACGTGAGTGGAAGGAAAAGAGAGGTTATTATTATTTTGCATGTCTTGAGGAGATAGAAAAAAGAATGAGCCAAGAATAGCGCCCGTTGTTGAAGAGATCCTTAAATTACCACGGGTCGGTCAGAAACAGCTAATGTTTTTTTCTCTGACTCCAACTTTGAACGCTTGGATCTCTCTGAGTTTTTATTCAATTGCCAGATTTCTTTTTGTAGAATCTTCGCCTTCTTGTCGACTAAAAAATGATCTTAGCGAAATTTGCATATTGGACCCTTATTCAGATAGAAAATGATTTTTTTGTTCTACTGTCCAGATTCGGCCAAGTGGAGAGAGAACATAATTATCAACTTTTTCTTCAAATCACTTCACACGTGAGGGGTAGGAAAAGATAGGTTATTATTATTTTGCATGTCTTGATGAGATATAAAAAAGAATGCGCCAAGAATAGCGCCCGTTGTTGAAGAAATCCTTAAATTACGGCGGGTTGGTCAGAAACAGCTAATGTTTTTTCTCTGACTACAACTTTGAACGCTTGGATCTCTCTGATTTTTTATTCAATTGCCAGATTTCTTTTTGTAGAATGTTCGCCTTGTTGTCGACTAAAAAATGTTCTCAGCTAAATTTGCATATTGGACCCTTATTCAGATAGAAAATGATTTTTTTCTTCTACTGTCCAGATTCGGCCAAGTGGAGAGAGAACATAATTATCAACTTTTTCTTCAAATCACTTCACACGTGAGGGGTAGAAAAAGATAGGTTATTATTATTTTGCATGTCTTGAGGAGACAGAAAAAAGAATGAGCCAAGAATAGCGCCCGTTGTTGATGAAATCCTTAAATTACCACGGGTTGGTCAGAAAGAGCTAATGTCTTTTTCTCTGACTCCAACTTTGAACGCTTGGATCTCTCTTATTTTTTATTCAATTGCCAGATTTCTTTTTGTAATGTTCGCCTTGTTGTCGACTAAAAAATGTTCTTAACGAAATTTGCATATTGGACCCTTATTCAGATAGAAAATGATTTTTTTGTTCTGTTGTCCAGATTCGGCCAAGTGGAGAGAACATAATTATCAACTTCTTCTTCAAATCACTTCACACGTGAGGGGTAGGAAAAGATAGGTTATTATTATTTTGCATGTCTTGAGGAGACAGAAAAAAGAATGAGCCAAGAATAGCGCGCGTTGTTGAAGAAATCCTTAAATTACCACGGGTTGGTCAGAAACAGCTAATGTTTTTTCCTCTGACTCCTACTTTGAACGCTTGGATCTCTCTGAGTTTTTATTCAATTGCCAGATTTCTTTTTGTAGAATCTTCGCCTTGTTGTCGACTAAAAAATGTTCTTAGCAAAATTTGCATATTGGACCCTTTTTCAGATAGAAAATTATTTTTTTGTTCTACTGTCCAGATTCGGCCAAGTGGAGAGAGAACATAATTATCAACTTTTTCTTCAAATCTCTTCACACGTGAGGGGTAGGAAAAGATAGGTTATTATTATTTTGCATGTCGTGAGGAGATAGAAAAAAGAATGAGCCAAGAATAGCGCCTGTTGTTGAAGAAATCCTTAAATTACCACGGGTTGGTCGGAAACGGCTAATGTTTTTATCTCTGACTCCAACTTTGAACGCTTGGATCTCTCTTATTTTTTATTCAATTGCCAGATTTCTTTTTGTAGAATGTTCGCCTTGTTGTCGACTAAAAAATGTTCTTAGCGAAATTTGCATATTGGACCCTTATTCAGATAGAAAATGATTTTTTTGTTCTACTGTCCAGATTCGGCCAAGTGGAGAGAGAACATAATTATCAACTTTTTCTTCAAATCACTTCACACGTGAGGGGTAGGAAAAGATCGATTATTATTATTTTTCATGTCTTGAGGAGATAGAAAAAAGAATGAGCCAAGAATAGCGCCCGTTATTGAAGAAATCCTTAAATTACCACGGGTCGGTCAGAAACAGCTAATGTTTTTTTCTATGACTCCAACTTTGAACGCTTGGATCTCTCTGAGTTTTTATTCAATTACGCTTGGATCTCTCTTATTTTTTATTCAATTTCAAGATTTCTTTTTGTAGAATGTTCGCCTTGTTGTCGACTAAAAAATGTTCTTAGCGAATTTGCATAGTGGACCCTTATTCAAATAGAAAATGATTTTTTTCTTCTACTGTCCAGATTCGGCCAAGTGGAGAGAGAACATAATTATCGACTTTTTCTTCAAATCACTTCACACGTGAGGGGTAGAAAAAGATAGGTTATTATTATTTTGCATGTCTTGAGGAGAAAGAAAAAAGAATGAGCCAAGAATAGTGCCCGTTGTTGAAGTAATCCTTAAATTACCACGGGTTGGTCAGAAACAGCTAATGTCTTTTTCTCTGACTCCAACTTTGAACGCTTGGATCTCTCTTATTTTTAATTCAATTGCCAGATTTCTTTTTGTAATGTTCGCCTGTTGTCGACTAAAAAATGTTCTTAACGAAATTTGCATATTGGACCCTTATTCAGATAGAAAATGATTTTTTTGTTCTACTGTCCAGATTCGGCCAAGTGGAGAGAACATAATTATCAACTTCTTCTTCAAATCACTTCACACGTGAGGGGTAGGAAAAGAAACGTCGTTATTATTTTGCATGTCTTGAGGAGACAGAAAAAAGAATGAGCCAAGAATAGCGCGCGTTGTTGAAGAAATCCTTAAATTACCACGGGTTGGTCAGAAACAGCTAATGTTTTTTTCTCTGACTCCAACTTTGAACGCTTGGATCTCTCTGAGTTTTTATTCAATTGCCAGATTTCTTTTTGTAGAATCTTCGCCTTGTTGTCGACTAAAAAATGTTCTCAGCAAAATTTGCATATTGGACCCTTTTTCAGATAGAAAATTATTTTTTTGTTCTACTGTCCAGATTCGGCCAAGTGGAGAGAGAACATAATTATCAACTTTTTCTTCAAATCTCTTCACACGTGAGGGGTAGGAAAAGATAGGTTATTATTATTTTGCATGTCGTGAGGAGATAGAAAAAAGAATGACGCCTTGTTGTCGACTAAAAAATGTTCTTAGCGAAATTTGCATATTGGACCCTTATTCGGATAGAAAATGATTTTTTTGTTCTACTGTCCAGATTCGGCCAAGTGGAGAGAGAACACAATTATCGACTTTTTCTTCAAATCTCTTCACACGTGAGGGATAGGAAAAGATAGGTCATTATTATGTCGTATGTCTTGAGGAGATAGAAAAAAGAATGAGCCAAGAATAGCGCCCGTTGTTGAAGAAATCCTTAAATTACCACGGGTTGGTCAGAAACTGCTAATGTTTTTTTCTCTGACTCCAACTTTGAACGCTTGTATCTCTCTGAATTTTTATTCAATTGCCAGATTTCTTTTTGTAGAATCTTCGCCTTGTTGTCGACTAAAAAATGTTCTCAGCGAAATTTGCATATTGGACCCTTATTCAGATAGAAAATGATTTTTTTGTTCTGCTGTCCAGATTCGGCCATGTGGAGAGAGAACATAATTATCAACTTTTTCTTCAAATCTCTTCACACGTGAGGGGTAGGAAAAGATAGGTTATTATTATTTTGCATGTCTTGAGGAGATAGAAAAAAGAATGAGCCAAGAATAGCGCCCGTTGTCGAAGAAATCCTTAAATAACCACGGGTTGGTCAGAAACAGCTAATGTTTTCTTCTCTGACTCCAACTTTGAACGCATGGATCTCTCTGAGTTTTTATTCAATTACCAGATTTCTTTTTGTAGAATGTTCGCCTTCTAGTCGACTAAAAAATGTTCTTAGCGAAATTTGCATATTGGACCCTTATTCAGATAGAAAATGATTTTTTTGTTCTACTGTCCAGATTCGGCCAAGTGGAGAGAGAACATAATTATCAACTTTTTCGTCAAATCACTTCACACGTGAGGGGTAGGAAAAGATATGTTATTATTATTTTGCATGTCTTGAGGAGATAGAAAAAAGAATGAGCCAAGAATAGCACCCGTTGTTGAAGAAATCCTTAAATTACCACGGGTTGGTCAGAAACAGCTAATGTTTTTTTCTCTGACTCCAACTTTGAACGCTTGGATCTCTCTGAGTTTTTATTCAATTACGCTTGGATCTCTCTTATTTTCTATTCAATTGCCAGATTTCTTTTGGTAGAATGTTCGCCTTGTTGTCGACGAAAAAATGTTCTTAGCGAAATTTGCATAGTGGACCCTTATTCAGATAGAAAATGATTTTTTTGTTCTACTGTCCAAATTCGGCCGAGTGGAGAGAGAACATAATTATCTACTTTTTCTTCAAATCACTTCACACATGAGGGTAGGAAAAGATAGGTTATTATTATTTTGCATGTCTTGAGGAGACAGAAAAAAGAATGTGCTAAGAATAGCGCCCGTTGTTGAAGAAATCCTTAAATTACCACGGGTTGGACAGAAACTGCTAATATTTTTTTCTCTGACTCCAACTTTGAACGCTTGTATCTCTCTGAGTTTTTATTCAATTGCCAGATTTCTTTTTGTAGAATCTTCGCCTTGTTGTCGACTAAAAAATGTTCTTAGCGAAATTTGCATATTGGACAATTATTCAGATAGAAAATGATTTTTTTGTTATACTGTCCAGATTCGGCCAAGTGGAGAGAGAACATAATTATCAACTTTTTCTTCAAATCTCTTCACACGTGAGGGGTAGGAAAAGATAGGTCATTATTATTTTGCATGTCTTGAGGAGGTAGAAAAAAGAATGAGCCAAGAATAGCGCCCGTTGTTGAAGAAATCCTTAAATTACCACGGGTTGGTCAGAAACAGCTAATGTCTTTTTCTCTGACTCCAACTTTGAACGCTTGGATCTCTCTGAGTTTTTATTCAATTACGCTTGGATCTCTCTTATTTTTTATTCAATTGCCAGATTTCTTTTTGTAGAATGTTCACCTTGTTGTCGACTAAAAAATATGCTTAGCGAAATTTGCATAGTGGACCTTTATTCAGATAGAAAATGATTTTTTTGTTCTACTGTCCAGATTCGGCCAAGTGGAGAGAGAACATAATTATCAACTTTTTCTTCAAATCACTTCACACATGAGGGGTAGGAAAAGATAGGTTATTATTATTTTGCATGTCTTGAGGAGACAGAAAAAAGAATGAGCCACGAATAGCGCCCGTTGTCGAAGAAATCCTTAAATTACTACGGGTTGGTCAGAAACAGCTAATGTTTTTTCTCTGACTCCAACTTTGAACGCTTGGATCTCTCTGAGTTTATATTCAATTACGCTTGGATCTCTATGAGTTTTCATTCAATTGCCAGATTTCTTTTTGTAGAATGTTCGCCTTGTTGTCGACTAATAAATGTTCCTAGCGAAATTTGCATATTGGACCCTTATTCAAATAGAAAATGATTTTTTTGTTTTACTGTCCAGATTTGGCCAAGTGGAGAGAGAACATAATTATCAACTTTTTCTTCAAATCACTTCACACGTGAGGGGTAGAAAAAGATAGGTTATTATAATTTTGCATGTCTTGAGGAGATAGAAAAAAGAATGAGTCAAGAATAGCGCCCGTTGTTGAAGAAATCCTTAAATTACCACGGGTTGGTCAGAAACAGCTAATATTTTTTTCTCTGACTCCAACTTTGAACGCTTGGATCGCTCTGAGTTTTTATTCAATTACGCTTGGATCTCTCTTATTTTTTATTCAATTGCCAGATTTTTTTTTTGTAGAATGTTCACCTTGTTGACGACTAAAAAATGTTCTTAGAGAAATTTGCATAGTGGACCCTTATTCAGATAGAAAATGATTTTTTTGTTCTACTGTCCAGATTCGGCCAAGTGGAGAGAGAACATAGTTATCAACTTTTTCTTCAAATCACTTCACACATGAGGGGTAGGAAAAGATAGGTTATTATTATTTTGCATGTCTTGAGGAGATGGAAAAAAGAATGACCCAAGAATAGCGCTCGTTGTTGAAGAAATCCTTAAATTACCACGGGTTGGTCAGAAACTGCTAATGTTTTTTTCTCTGACTACAACTTTGAACGCTTGGATCTCTCTGAGTTTTTATTCAATTGCCAGATTTCTTTTTGTAGAATCTTCGCCTTGTTATCGACTAAAAAATGTTCGTAGCGAAATTTGCATATTGGAACCTTATTCAGATAGAAAATGATTTTTTTGTTCTACTGTCCAGATTCGGCCAAGTGGAGAGAGAACATAATTATCAACTTTTTCTTCAAATCTCTTCACACGTGAGTGGTAGGAAAAGATAGGTCATTATTATTTTGCATGTCTTGAGGAGATAGAAAAAAGAATGAGCCAAGAATAGCGCCCGTTGTTGAAGAAATCCTTAAATTACCACGGGTTGGTAAGAAACAGCTAATGTTTTTTTCTCTGACTCCAACTTTCAACGCTTGGATCTCTCTTTTTTTTTGTTCAATTGCCAGATTTCTTTTTGTACAATGTTCGCCTTGCTGTCGACTAAAAAATGTTCTTAGCGAAATTTGCATAGTGGACCCTTATTCAGATAGAAAATGATTTTTTTGTTCTACTGTCCAGATTCGGCCAAGTGGAGAGAGAACATAATTATCTACTTTTTCTTCAAATCACTTCACACATGAGGGGTAGGAAAAGATAGGTTATTATTATTTTGCATGTCTTGAGGAGATAGAAAAAAGAATGAGCCAAGAATAGCGCCCGTTGTTGAAGAAATCCTTAAATTACCACGGGTTGGTCAGAAACTGCTAATGTTTTTTTCTCTGACTCCAACTTTGAACGCTTGTATCTCTCTGAGTTTTTATTCAATTGCCAAATTTCTTTTTGTAGAATCTTCGCCTTGTTGTCGACTAAAAAATGTTCTTAGCGAAATTTGCATATTGGACCATTATTCAGATAGAAAATGATTTTTTTGTTCTACTGTCCAGATTCGGCCAAGTGGAGAAAGAACATAATTATCAACTTTTTCTTCAAATCTCTTCACACGTGAGGGGTAGGAAAAGATAGGTTATTATTATTTTGCATGTCTTGAGGAGATAGAAAAAAGAATGAGCCAAGAATAGCGCCCGTTGTTGAAGAAATCCTTAAATTACCACGGGTTGGTCAGAAACAGCTAATGTTTTTTTCTCTGACTCCAACTTTGAACGCTTGGATCTCTCTGAGTTTTTATTCAATTACGCTCGGATCTCTCATATTTTTTATTCAATTGCCAGATTTCTTTTTGTAGAATGTTCACCTTGTTGCGACTAAAAAATATACTTAGCGAAATTTGCATAGTGGACCTTTATTCAGATAGAAAATGATTTTTTTGTTCTACTGTCCAGATTCGGCCAAGTGGAGAGAGAACATAATTATCAACTTTTTCTTCAAATCACTTCACACATGAGGGGTAGGAAAAGATAGGTTATTATTATTTTGCATGTCTCGAGGAGATAGAAAAAAGAATGAGCCAAGAATAGCGCCCGTTGTTGAAGAAATCCTTAAATTACCACGGGTCGGTCAGAAACAGCTAATGTTTTTTTCTCTGACTCCAACTTCGAACGCTTGGATCGCTCTGAGTTTTTATTCAATTACGCTTGGATCTCTCTTATTTTTTATTCAATTGCCAGATTTTTTTTTTGTAGAATCTTCGCCTTGTTGTCGACTAAAAAATGTTCTTAGCGAAATTTGCATAGTGGACCCTTATTCAGATAGAAAATGATTTTTTTGTTCTACTGTCCAGATTCGGCCAAGTGTAGAGAGAACATAGTTATCAACTTTTTCTTCAAATCACTTCACACATGAGGGGTAGGAAAAGATAGGTTATTATTATTTTGCATGTCTTGAGGAGATGGAAAAAAGAATGACCCAAGAATAGCGCTCGTTGTTGAAGAAATCCTTAAATTACCACGGGTTGGTCAGAAACTGCTAATGTTTTTTTCTCTGACTACAACTTTGAACGCTTGGATCTCTCTGAGTTTTTATTCAATTGCCAGATTTCTTTTAGTAGAATCTTCGCCTTGTTATCGACTAAAAAATGTTCGTAACGAAATTTGCATATTGGAACCTTATTCAGAAAGAAAATGATTTTTTTTTTCTACTGTCCAGATTCGGCCAAGTGGAGAGAGAACGTAATTATCAACTTTTTCTTCAAATCTCTTCACACGTGAGTGGTAGGAAAAGATAGGTCATTATTATTTTGCATGTCTTGAGGAGATAGAAAAAAGAATGAGCCAAGAATAGCGCCCGTTGTTGAAGAAATCCTTAAATTACCACGGGTTGGTAAGAAACAGCTAATGTTTTTTTCTCTGACTCCAACTTTCAACGCTTGGATCTCTCTGAGTTTTTATTCAATTACCACATTTCTTTTTGTAGAATCTTCGCCTTGTTGTCGACGAAAAAATGTTCTTAGCGAAATTTGCATATTGGACCCTTATTCAGATAGAAAATGATTTTTTTGTTCTACTGTCCAGATTCGGCCAAGTGAAGAGAGAACATAATTATCTACTTTTTCTTCAAATCACTTCACACGTGAGTGGTAGGAAAAGATAGGTCATTATTATTTTGCATGTCATGAGGAGATAGAAAATAGAATGAGCCAAGAATAGCGCCCGTTGTTGAAGAAATCCTTAAATTACCACGGGTTGGTCAGAAACAGCTAATGTTTTGTTCTCTGACTCCAACTTTGAACGCTTGGATCTCTCTTATTTTTTATTCAATTGCCAGATTTTGTTTTTGTAGAATGTTCGCCTTGTTGTCGACTAAAAAATGTTCTTAGCGAAATTTGCATATTGGACCCTTATTCAGATAGAAAATGATTTTTTTGTTCTACTGTCAAGATTCGGCCAAGTGGAGAGAGAACATAATTATCGACTTTTTCTTCAAATCTCATCTCACGTGAGTGGTAGGAAAAGATAGGTTATTATTATTTTGCATGTCTTGAGGAGATAGAAAAAAAAATGAGCCAAGAATAGCGCCCGTTGTAGAAGAAATCCTTAAATTAACACGGGTTGGTCAGAAACAGCTAATGTTTTTTCTCTGACTCCAACTTTCAACGCTTGGATCTCTCTGAGTTTTTATTCAATTACGCTTGGATCTCTCTTATCTTTTATTTAATTGCCAGATTTCTTTTTGTAGAATGTTCGCCTTGTTGTCGACTAAAAAATGTTCTTAGCGAAATTTGCATATTTGACCCTTATTCAGATAGAGAATGATTTTTTTGTTCTACTGTCCAGATTCGGCCAAGTGGAGAGAGAACATAATTATCCACTTTTTCTTCAAATCACTTCACACGTGAGGGGTAGGAAAAGATAGGTTATTATTATTTTGCATGTCTTGAGGAGATATAAAAAAGAATGAGCCAAGAATAGCGCCCGTTGTTGAAGAAATCCTTAAATTACCACGGGTTGGTCAGAAACAGCTAATGTTTTTTTCTCTGACTCCAACTTTGAACGCTTGGATCTCTCTGAGTTTTTATTCAATTGCCAGATTTCTTTTTAGTAGAATCTTCGTCTTGTTGTCGACTAAAAAATGTTCTTAGCAAAATTTGCATATTGGACCCTTATTCAGATAGAAAATGATTTTTTTGTTCTACTGTCCAGATTCGGCAAAGTGGAGAGAGAACATAATTATCAACTTTTTCTTCAAATCACTTCACACGTGAGGGGTAGGAAAAGATAGGTTATTATTATTTTGCATGTCTTGAGGAGATAGAAAAAAGAATGAGCCAAGAATAGCGCCCGTTGTTGAAGAAATCCTTAAATTACCACGGGTTGGTCAGAAACAGCTAATGTTTTTTTTCTCTGACTCCAACTTTGAACGCTTGGATCTCTCTGAGTTTTTATTCAATTACGCTTGGATCTCTCTTATTTTTTATTCAATTGCCAGATTTCTTTTTGTAGAATGTTCGCCTTGTTGTCGACTAAAAAATGTTCTTAGCGAAATTTGCATATTGGACCCTTATTCAAATAGAAAATGATTTTTTTGTTCTACTGTCCAGATTCGACCAAGTGGAGAGAGAATATAATTATCAACTTTTTCGTCAAATCACTTCACACGTGAGGGGTAGTGTAATGTGTATTTTTATACACATTTTTAGGGTTTTTATCATCTCAAATTCAATCATAATTCACATTAAATGTATGAAAAATGCTCATAATTCATAAAACATAATTTGAAACCTCTTAATACGTTTTTGTGTGATTTTACAGGCGAAAAGGCCATAAAATGAAGAATTGGACCAAAACGCAAATAATAGGCTAAAGATGGCAAATTAAAAACCTCAAACACCCCACAAAGAAATTCCTCTAACTTCTACAACGAGTCAAAAACCTTTTTACAAACAAATCAAACCAAGCCAAACGCCAAAAAACGCTGAATTGACCAAAAGTCAACTTTTCCGAAATGGGTCAAACGGTATATCAAAACGAAGAGCTCGACAAGATGAATGCAATGGTACAACCCTCGTGATCAGAAACCTTCTAGAACTCTCAGAATCACCAATTGAAAATCAAATCAAGCTGGTCAAAGTCAACGGTCGACCAGGTCAAATCCGCTTTCTTCAGCATCCAAATTCCGAAATTTTGCTCAAAACTGAACAAACCGGCCAGCCATGGATTCAGCATGACGAGACGAACATGCCGGTGCCATTCTCTGGTCTTGAAAGTTCCGGCGATCGCCGGAATTCGGCCAAAACAGGTGCCAAAAACGGACCGAAACCATGGTTGATCTGCCGTACCATCCACCATCATCCATTCGAGCCAAAACCGATCTGATTCTCTTCTCCATCGTCTACCCTTTCTAACTGTATGAAGAACTCATTGAATGATGCGAAATCGAGCGAGAAATCCGTGTTTGCGTAATCTGTTCGACGAAATCCTCAATGAACTTTTCAAACTGGATGAACCAACGGTCGAGTTTCGAACAGCGGATGAATTCGATCGACCATTTCCGTTTTTCTCAAGAAAAGATGATTCTTTTTGTGTCGTAAAGCTTTAGTAAAGGCTCACAATGAATTAAGAAACCTCAATTCGATGGAAAAACAACTCAAAATCATAGTTTGATTCACGAGTTCAGCAGTTTTTGGTTATTTTCGCGAAACTGAAACCGAGTTGGTTAATGGAGGAATTCTCTGGATTCGAGGCGGATTGGGAAGTCATAATGGTTGGGAAGCATCGTGAGGAAGTTGCGAACGAAGCCTGAGTCACCGTTTTGGATTTCGTTGTGTGAAATGCGAACAAAAGATCGATTTGCACACTCTGGTCAGCAATGGCGGAACAGCGAACGGATGATACTCAAATCAGCAAAACTCGAGTTTTACTCAACGGTTTTCAACCATTCAAAGCCCTTTGGATTCGTGAGAAGATGGAGAAGAGATCTAGGTCGATGAATCACAGCGAAATGTACAGAATCACGAGCTCGAATAGATGGTTTTGAGAAACGGGTAAACGGGTCTGAAATCCAAGAGAAAAATCGATCCAAAGTCCAAATTCGCTACTTACAAGGCTGTCAGAGGATTGCTTTAGGACGAGCACACGATCGCAGGCCACAGAAAATCGAGAAAAGGAATTCAACGCCAATTCTGAAGAAGAAGATGACTCGTTTCATCAGTTATGACTCGTCTCACGCGATTCAAACCGGTTCGCCACACCAGATCAGCGGAACGAGTTAAAACGAGTCAGTACCTAGCTCACACAAAAGTGACTCGTTTCAAGCGAGCTGCAGCTCGTTTCGTCGCATGAAATCCGGAAATTTAATTCAAAACTCAGCGCCAAAGGCTGAACAAGAAGACGACTCGTTTGGCATGTTTCGACCCGTTTCGCCACAGAAAATCAAAAAGACAGTTTGAAAACTCAGAGATTAATAACAGAAATAGCGACTCGTTTCACGCGATAACGACCCGTTTCACCACAACTTATTCTGAAGGGACCCACTGTCAGTCTCAGTATTGCGATTCAAATCGCATCTGAACTGAACTCAGTTCATTTCGCGCGAATAAACAGACGAGATTTCGATGATTCAAAACCGTTCAATTCTCAACCAAATTCAACGAAATTTCGCACAGATCTTCAGTACACCCCACTTGATCTGCCTGAGCCAATGGAATCGCTCGGTTTGTCCCCCACTCTCCAGACCAGCCTCTCTATAAAATTCGACCGATCAACCCATTCATGATCATCATCCTTCCATTCTCCAAATTCGTTCAACACATTACTCTCCAATCATCTTCTTTAAGCTTCAGTAACTCCATTACTGAATCTCAGAGCTTTTCGAGTTTCAATTTTCGAGTTTGAGTGAAATTCACCAATTCGGGCTGATTTTGGTGAAAAAGGCAATTGATCGGTTCCGGCTGGATCAAGCATCAATTGGAGGTTCAAATCGGCTCAAGGAAGCTTCTGGTTGATCTTCTACGTCTCGGTTTGATCCAATTTTCATTTAATCTCTTGTATCCAATTTTAGATCACAAGATCCAATTTGTAAAAAAATATGATGAACACATGCCTAATTTCGGTTGATCTTATCACGTGTGAGTAGAATCTTGTAGGGATAGGTTCTTTGTGAGAGAATTGTTTGAAATATTGCTTTAATTTGAATTAAATTGACTGATTTGGTACTGTTCATAATGTGCTGTTAAATCTGGTTTTCTTGATTTAATCGATTTGGTTGAATTAATTAGGTCATTTAGAACTGAATTTTCCTGCATGTTAGTCCAATTTATTATCTTGAATCTTGGTTGAGGTTTTTTGCTTGATTTAGTGAAGTTTTTAGTTCAAAAATTGAGATCAAACACTAGTTGGTTGACTGGTGTTTGATCTGAAATTTTGATCTATTTGCTGAGTTTTTCTGGTTGGAAATAATTCAAACTTGTGCCAAATCTGATAAATTGAATATTTAGTGATTAATGATACAATTCTTGATCAAATTGCCTTAAAAATCCCTACTTTTATCCTATAAATTGAAAAATACATTTTTCTGCATTTTGTTTCTGTCAGTTTCAGTAAAAAAATTGTTTGACTTCAGATCTGATTAAAGAAAATTATAAAAAAAATATTTTGTGTTTCTTTAGATATTTTAGAACGACTTTCATATAATGTGTACCCAATGCTTTTATGTTAAATTTGTAAGATAAAATCGTTGCAAAGTTTTGATTATTTTAAATTTTCTGTTCTTGATTTTTGAATCTGTCTGTTTTTCTACGATTTTTAAAATTAGTAAAAAAATCCTATAAATAAAAAATCTAGGTCTCAGTAAATCATTTTGAAGTTTAGTTTCTTGATCTGAATTTTAATTGAATTATTGTTTGGATAAAATTTGAATTACATCCTCTTTTGGCATCACATACCATTCTCTGCCTAGTTCTGTCATATGTTCTGAGTTTTGACCATAATTGTTGGAACAACAATCTTTTTGATCTGAGATTTTTACCACATAATATGAACTTTCTTTTCTAATTTCTGTTAAATTTTGGTAATTTTTGAAGTAAGTTTCGATTTTCTGTGATTTTATGAAAAAATCTGTTGATTGATTATGAAAAATGTGGACTAAAAACGAAAATTACATGAAAATATGAACAAGAGTGATAATTAAATTGCCTTGCATTGTGAAGATCTCATTCTCTAGTTTTTATTGACATAGCATTTGCAACTTTTGGACATTTGGAACTATTATTAAAGAATTTTCAAAAGAATTGTGCACGAACTTGATTAAATTCCATCTAATACATCATTAACTTTCTTAAACAATCTACAACATTTGAACAAAACAAGACCTACTTTGTTGTCGACTAAAAAATGTTCTTAGCGAAATTTGCATATTGGACCCTTATTCAGATAGAAAATGATTTTTTTTTGTTCTACTGTCCAGATTCGGCCAAGTGGAGAGAGAACATAATTATCAACTTTTTCTTCAAATCTCTTCACACGTGAGTGGTAGGAAAAGATAGGTTATTATTATTTTGCATGTCTTGAGGAGATAGAAAAAAGAATGAGCCAAGAATAGCGCCCGTTGTTGAAGAAATCCTTAAATTACCACGGGTTGGTCAGAAACAGCTAATGTTTTTTTCTCTGACTCGAACTTTGAATGCTTGGATCTCTCTTATTTTTTATTCAATTGCTAGAATTCTTTTTGTAGAATCTTCGCCATGTTGTCGACTAAAAAATGTTCTTAGCGAAATTTGCATATTGGACCCTTATTCGGATAGAAAATGATTTTTTTGTTCCACAGTCCAGATTCGGCCAAGTGGCGAGAGAACATAATTATCAACTTTTTCTTCAAATCTCATCATACGTGAGGGGTAGGAAAACATAGGATATTATTATTTTGCATGTCTTGAGGAGATAGAAAAAAGAATAAGCCTGGGATAGCGCCCGTTGTTGAAGAAATCCATAAATTTCCTCGGGTTGGTCAGAAACAACTAATGTTTTTTCTCTGACTCCAACTTTGAACGCTTGGATCTCTCTGAGTTTTTATTCAATTGCCAGATTTCTTTATGTAGAATCTTCGCCTTGTTGTCGACTAAAAAATGTTCTTAGCGAAATTTGCATATTGGACCCTTATTCGGATAGAAAATGATCTTTTTGTTCCACTGTCCAGATTCGGCCAAGTGGAGAGAGAACATAATTATCAACTTTTTCTTCATATCTGAACACATGTGAGTGGTAGGAAAAGATAGGTCATTATTATTTTGCATGTCTTGAGGAGATAGAAAAAAGAATGAGCGAAGAATAGCGCGCGTTGTTGAAGAAATCCTTAAATTACCACGGGTTGGTCAGAAACAGCTAATGTTTTTTTCTTTGACTCCAACTTTGAACGCTTGGATCTCTCTTATTTTTTATTCGATTGCCAGATTTCTTTTTGTAGAATGTTCGCCTTCTTGTCGACTAAAAAATGTTGTCAGAGAAATTTGCATATTGGACCCTTATTCAGATAGAAAATGATTTTTTCGTTCCACTGTCAAGATTCTGCCAAGTGGAGAGAGAATATAATTATCAACTTTTTCTTCAAACCTCATCACACGTGAGTGGTAGGCAAAGATGGGTTATTCTTATTTTGCATGTCTTGAGGAGAAAGAAAAAAGAATGAGCCAAGAATAGCGCCCGTTGTTGAAGAAATCCTTAAATTACCACGGCTTGGTCAGAAACAGCTAATGTTTTTTTCTCTGACTCCAACTTCGAACGCTTGGATCTCTCTTATTTTTTATTCAATTGCCAGATTTCTTTTTGTAGAATGTTCGCCTTGTTGTCGACTAAAAAATGTTCTTAGCGAAATTTGCATATAGGACCCTTATTCAGATAGAAAATGATTTTTTTGTTCTACTGTCCAGATTCGGCCAAGTGGAGAGAGAACGTAATTATCAACTTCTTCTTCAAATCACTTCACACGAGAGGGGTAGGAAAAGATAGGTTATTATTATTTTGCATGTCTTGACGAGATGGAAAAAAGAATGTGCCAAGAATAGCGCCCGTTGTTGAAGAAATCCATAAATTACCACGGGTTGGTCAGAAACAGCTAATGTTCTTTTCTCTGACTCCAACTTTGAACGCTTGGATCTCTCTGAGTTTTTATTCAATTGCCAGATTTTTTTTATAGAATCTTCGCCTTGTTGTCGACTAAAAAATGTTCTTAGCGAAATTTGCATATTTGACCATTATTCAGATAGAAAATGATTTTATTTTGTTCTACTGTCCAGATTCGGCCAAGTGGAGAGAGAACATAATTATCAACTTTTTCTTCAAATCTCTTCACACGTGACTGGTAGGACAAGATAGGTTATTATTATTTTGCATGTCTTGAGGAGATAGAAAAAAGAATGAGCCAAGAATAACGTCCGTTGTTGAAGAAATCCTTAAATTACCACGGGTTGGTCAGAAACAGCTAATGTTTTTTTCTCTGACTCCAACTTTGAACGCTTGGATCTCTCTAATTTTTTATTCAATTGCCAGATTTCTTTTTGTAGAATCTTCGCCTTGTTGTCGACTAAAAAATGTTCTTAGCGAAATTTGCATATTGGACCCTTATTCAGATAGAAAATGATTTTTTTGTTCTACTGTCCAGATTCGGCCAAGTGGAGCGAGAACATAATTATCGACTTCTTCTTCAAATCACTTCACACGTGAGGGGTAGGAAAAGATAGGTTATTATTATTTTGCATGTCTTGAGGAGATAGAAAAAAGAATGAGCCAAGAATAGCGCCCGTTGTTGAAGAAATCCTTAAATTACCACGGGTTGGTCAGAAACAGCTAATGTTTTTTTCTCTGACTCCAACTTTGAACGCTTGGATCTCTCTTATTTTTTATTCAATTGCCATATTTCTTTTTGTAGAATGTTCGCCTTGTTGTCGACTAAAAAATGTTCTTAGCGAAATTTGCATATAGGACCCTTATTCAGATAGAAAATGGTTTTTTTTGTTCTACTGTCCAGATTCGGCCAAGTGGAGAGAGAACATAATTATCAACTTTTTCTTCAAATCTCTTCACACGTGAGCGGTAGGAAAAGATAGGTTATTATTATTTTGCATGTCTTGAGGAGATAGAAAAAAGAATGAGCCAAGAATAGCGCCCGTTGTTGAAGAAATCCTCAAATTACCACGGGTTGGTCAGAAACAGCTAATGTTTTTTTCTCTGACTCCAACTTTGAACGCTTGGATCTCTCTGAGTATTTATTCAATTGCCAGATTTCTTTTTGTAGAATCTTCGCCTTGTTGTCGACTAAAACAATGTTCTTAGCGAAATTTGCATATAGGACCCTTATTCAGATAGAAAATGATTTTTTCATTCTTCTGTCCAGATTCGGCCAAGTGGATGTAATGTGTATTTTTATACACATTTTTAGGGTTTCTATCATCTCAAATTCAATCATAATTCACATCAAATGTATGAAAAATACTCATAATTCATAAAACATAATTTGAAACCTCTTAATACATTTTTGTGTGATTTTACAGGCGAAAAGACCATAAAATGAAGAATTGGACCAAAACGCAAATAATGGGCCAAAGATGGCCAACTAAAAACCTCAAACACTCTACAAAAAAATTCCCTACACTTTTACGACGATTCAAAAACCTTCTACAACCAAGTCAAACCGAGCCAAACGCCAAAAATCGCCAAGTTGACCAAAAGTCAATTTCTCCAAAATGGGTTAAACGGTATACCAAAACGAAGAGCTCGACGAAACGAACCCCACGGTACAATCCTCGCAATCAGAAACCTTCTAGAACTCTCAGAATCACCAATTGAAAATCAGGTCAAACTGGTCAAAGTCAACGGTTGACCAGGTCAAATCCGTCTTCTTCAACTTCCAAATTCCGAAATTTTGCTCGAAACTGAACAAACCGGCCAGCCATGGATTCAGCATGACGAGAGGAACATGCCGGTGCCATTCTCCGGTCTTGAAAGTTCCGGCGATCGCCGGAATCCGGCCAAAACAGGTGCCAAAAACGGACCGAAACCATGGTTGATCTGCCGTGCCATCCACCGTCATCCATTCGAGCCAAAACCGATCTCATTCTCTTCTCCATCGTCTACCCTTTCTAACCGTATGAAGAACTCATTGAATGATGCGGAATCGAGCGAGAAATCCGTGTTTGCGTAATCTGTTCGACGAAATCCTCAATGAACTTTTCAAACTGGATGATCCAACGGTCGAAATTTCGGCAGTAAAATGAATTCGATCGGCCTTCTCGCATTTTTCTCACACAGTGATGATGTTTGACGAGTCGAATAGCTTCACTAGGGTCTCTGAATGGATTCCGAAGCCTCAATTCGATAGGAAAACAACTTGAAACCTCGTTTTGATTCACGATTTTGCGCTCTGATGGTTATTTTCGCTGAGTTCGATTAATGGCGGAAACTCATGAATTAAGGGAAGAATTGACGCATCAAACGCGACGCAGAGCATCGTGGGGACTTGAGGAACGAAGCCTGAACGCTAGAATGAACCGCTGCGGCTTAGAGAGCAAGGTTTGAGCTTGAACAGTCATCAATGGCGGAAGAAGCTGAGACGAGCTTCAGAATGACCAAACTCAGCGAATTCTCAACCATTTGTTGAGCTTCAAAGCCCTGTGGATTCGTAATGACGAGAGCAAGACATTGGAGGTGAGAATTGAAGCTAAAGTGAGACGTACGCTCGAGTCTATCACGGAGTTGAGGAAACGGGTGAAACCAAGGCAGAACCCGATCAGAAATCAGATCCAAAACCCACAGCTGCGAAATAAAAACTCGTCAGAAGGTTATTTCAGGACTAAACGGAAACTCACAAGCCACAGAAGATCGAAGCAACCCTCATTCAAAACTCAGTGACAAATCTCACTCTGAAATGACCCATTTCACGCGCATTTCGACCCGTTCCGCCGTAAAAGATCAAAAGACGTTCAAAAACTCAGCGCTATTCTGAAGAACATCACGCGACTCGTTTCACGCGATTTGTGACCCGTTTCAGCGCAGCAAATCCAGTAGGGACCACTGTCAGTGACTCAACGAATTCAACCGCTCGCGCGTTTAAACTTCAGATCGAAATCTGATCGTTCCGCCAAAAACAGAGTGAAAAATTCAACCGCCCAAAACCGGATCAAACCTCAACCAAATTCAACGAAATTTCGACTAGATCTTCAGTACACAACCCTTGATCCGCCTGAACCAATCACAAGCCTCGGTTCAGTCCCTATCATCCTCTCCATTCAAAACAGGCCATTAGACTCTCAAGTCCAATTCGGTCTATAAAACATGCCTCAAGCCTCTTCAATCGATAGACCACTCTCCTTAACTTATACACCACTCTCCATTCATCTTCTCTAACCTCTAGAATCTCCATTAATGAGTTTCAAGCTTTCTTGAGCTCTAATTTTCGTTTTTGAGTGAAAACGCGCAATTTGGGGCTGATTTGGGGAAAATTCGAATCGGTCGATTCTAGCTTGAATCGAGGCGCAATTGGAGCTTCAAATCGACTCGAGGGAGCTACCGGCTGGATCTCCAACTCTCGGTTTAATCCAATTCTCTTTAAATAATTAGATTTGAATTTTAGATCACAAGAACTCAATTTTGTAATAATCATGATGAAATCTTGTCAAACTCTTGTTCTTGTGAATATGTGTGAGTAAATCTAGATAGGGAGGGGAATTTGTGATTTGTATACATGAAATCTTGCTTTATAATCTTGTAATTTTGCTGAATTTTGATGAATAGTCATAAACACACATATTTTTGAATGAATTGGGGGAAAATTGCTTAGCTTAGTATTTTTCTTCAATTAATCTATTAAATCTAGAGTTTATTGGCTTGTTAATCATTTGAAATGCTTAGCTTAGTATTTTTTGTGTTTAATTTGGAGTTGTGATTGATTTAAATCAAGTTTTGTTTTGAAATGGCTGTTTTGGAATAAACTAGTTTTCGAGTCAATTTCTTGAGTAGATCTTAGCTTAGATTGCTCAAATCCATCATCTAAATCTGGGAAATTATACACTTAGTGATTAATGATTGTTACACTTCATAAATTTCCTATAAATCCCTATTTTTAAACCGAAAATCAAACCCTAATCCAGTTTCTGTCTTGCTGCTGTTTTTTCTCTGTTTTTTCAGTATTTTTTCCTTAATGTCGAGTCATAATTTGTTCTGAAAAATTAAATAAATATTTTTACAATTTAGATCTCATTTAGTAGATAATTTTCAAATCAAATTTTGCCCAATTCCGATTTATAATTTGTTAGATATTAATTTTCTAAGTTTGTAATATTTCTGTTGTTGAACTTTCTGTCCAGATTCACTGTGTCTTTTCTTCTGAATTTTTAAAAATATAAAAATAAATAATAAAAATCCAAAAATAGTCCTACTTGAATTATTTTGAAGTGTAGATTCCAAATATGAATTTTAAAAGAGTAGTTGTTAAAACAGATTAGGAGATATAACAGTTTTTGTGAGTGCTGATCTGTCAGAACCAGTTTCTGATCCAGATCTGAAATTTCATTATAAATCTCAAACCACAAAACACAATTCTACAAAAATTTAACAACTAATCCAAAACTTGATAATTGAATTTCTGTAAAAATCTTGAGATTTTTTATGCTTGGGTGAATTTTCTATAATTTTCTGAACTTGCGGCTGAACCGATTTTAATTCTGAAATAAATTCTGGACTGAACTGCAAATATCTCGAAATTCTTGAATAAACCAATAATACCAGTAAAAGACCACATCATAGATCTCTCTTTCTAGTTTCCAACGGTATCTCGCGTATTGGATTCAGAGTTTATTTTGACTAGTTACGAATTAAATCACTAAAGTGTGTCGTGCTGAATTTTTGAAACAAAACTGATATTTGAATTTGAACTTAGAAATTTACCTAATAAACCTTGAATTAAAAGATTTTGCACTAGAAATAAATCATTGAGATTAGTTAATTCTTGAGGCCACACCTCCTTGTGTTCGACCCCTAAAACTCGTTACCACTCATACTCGTAATTGATTAATAGGGAAATATAAATTGTTTTGTTAAATTGTGTGAAATTCAACGACGGTTTTACGCGGTTTACAAATGGCGCCGTTGCCGGGGAGGCGGCTTGCATCAAGTTATTAACTAACCAATCTCACATTTTCTCTAGTGTTTTTGTCTCTCTTATCTTTGAAGGTTTTAGGTCACAAGATAAATCAATGGATTGGCAAAGCAAGAAGAGAATGAAGGTTTAATGACGGGACGACAAACATGGACAGGATGGCCAAACGAGAGCTATCCATGGCAAAATGGCGAAGGATATTTCGAGCAGACACAACCTGTCTATGGACAATCTTACGGGAAAGGAGCGTTGTTCAACCACTCGTCTATTCAAGAGTCGAGGGATGAAATGTTGAGACAATCCTGGGGTTTCAAACCTCAGGAGAATTTCCAAAACCCGTACACGCCTACCACACTAACTCATTCATTCCAACCTTACCTCTACCAAGACGAGTACTATCCTCCAAACCAGGAGTATCAACAACCTCAAACCTCTTCTGATGAAAAATTGCACGCGAAGCTGGACCTCTTCGAGAAACGCTTCTTAGAAATGTCGAACTCGCTCATGGAGATATTCAACAAACGAGAACCCACCATCCAACCTCATCAAGATGAAGTTAGCCATTGTGATGAGGGTTTTAGGGTCTTTGAAGAAGTGGAAATGGGAGAATCTCTTTGTGATGAGGGTTCTAGGTTTTTTGAAAAATTAGGGGTTGAGGGTTCTCAAGATGATGAGGAGAAGGAAATGCTCGAAGGGGAGAAAAATGAGGAGAACAAGGACGCCAACTTTGAGGTGGGGGGATATTTGTTTGATGGGGAATGTGGGTCAAATGGGGATTTAGGGATTGTATTTTGTGAAAACTCGAGTGATGTGGAATGTGAATCAAAAGGGGAGTCAATGGGTGACTTTTATAAGGTCTCGAGCGATGGGGAATACAAGTCATGTGATGACCCACTCGTTGAACCTTTCAACGAGTCGAGTGCCACCAAAACCCAAGATTTGGTTAAAGATATTATAAATATTTTTGAGAAACTATGGGCTGAGAACGAGGATGAATCAAACCATGACTCAAGGGTTAAAAATTTGGACGAACCGACAATCCCAAAACTCGAGAAAATTCCACAAACTACCCCAAAATCCGTGTCTTGCCAAACCATTCATTACACTGAGCTTGATATAAGTGGTGTGATGTACGTCGACCTTCCAACCGACCAAGGAGTGAATTTGGGTATTGAACTGCCCTTCTCAACGAAAACCGACTCCAAACTCCATCCAAAACCAGGAAGACCACTCATTTCTCTCTACGAGAATAAGGGCAAACGGCAACACAGGCCGACTCTCTTACCACCATGTGAACTCCTCCAAGGATTTGCTCACATCTACGATCCGTTCGAGCGAGGCTGACACAAAGGCGTCGAGCTCAAGACGTAAAACAAGGGCGCTTGACGAGAGGCAACTCGTCGTGTCAGGTCGTATTTTTCCTTTATTTTATTTTTCTTCTTTTTACAAAACTCTCTTTCACACTTAAACATTTGCTACGCAAAAGTTTAAGTGTGGTGGGGGAGGTTTTGCATAAAACCCCAACAATTTTTCCAATTTCCACAAATGTCTCATTTTTGAACTTTTTGTTTGAGGACAAACAAAGGTTTAAGTGTGGTGGGGTGGTTTTGTGCAAAACCAAGTTTTGTTTTCTTGTAAAAATGTAAAAATTCATAAAAACTGAAAAAATAAAAAAAACAATTTCAAAAACAACAACAAAACTCATAAATATCATAAAAATTTAAAATTTTACTTTCCTTCTTTCATTTTTATTTGTTTTTTTTCAAAATAAAATTTTGTATGTTTTAAAAGCGAGAACTTTAAAATGAAAAGTAAAAGGTTTTTGAAATGGAAAATATTTTAAAACTAAGCCCTCTTAGGCAACATTTTGAAATCACTTAGGGTTTTGGAAAATGATGAAAAGATTTGAAAATTCAAAAAGAGATTAATTATCATCACGAATGCCATATTTTGCACCTCATCCCATCTATAATATTCATTTAAAATCCATTAAGCGTTTCGAAAATTCATAAATATTTCACTTGCCCCTTTAATGAAATTATAAATCATTTTCTTTAAAGTAATGCTGTGATTAAAACTTTCGAGAAATCAAACCTTACTTTTAATACCACTAGTTTCGCAAAATTTTTCTAACTCAACCTATCTTTCATGACATAGCAAATGACTCGTATGTCCATCTCTAATTTTCGCACTAAAAGCAAGTGACCGAAATCGTAACCTGTTATCCCTTCACAAAAAGAATTCAAAAATGTGAAAAATTATTTTTAAACCCTTGAAAAAGAAAACATTTTACATATCCGCAATAGAAAATGAAGGATTTTTGTACGTGCAAAGCACAGCTTGTCTTTTGATAACATGAGTGGATAGCATACCAACCTTTACGTGTTTATAAAAGAGAAAGTTGAGTTAGTTGGAACTTTTGGGGTAATTTGTATAAATTCACCATTTTAAATTTAGGGGGAGAAAGTATCAAAAATGAAATTAGGGCATTGCTTTTTGGAAAAATGGTTCGTATTTGAAGGATTGGGGAATTTTAAATAAATATGAATTTGAAATTATTAATGGATATTCATCGACCTTCGTGTATTATTATAATAATCGAATATTATATATAACATTCATGGTAATAACTAAATCTCTTTTCAAAGTGCTTTAAACTGATTCTAAAAACCCTAAAACTTGATTTTATTTACGCTTGAGGGCAAGCTTGGTTTAAGTGTGGTGGAATTTGTAATGTGTATTTTTATACACATTTTTAGGGTTTCTATCATCTCAAATTCAATCATAATTCACATCAAATGTATGAAAAATACTCATAATTCATAAAACATAATTTGAAACCTCTTAATACATTTTTGTGTGATTTTACAGGCGAAAAGACCATAAAATGAAGAATTGGACCAAAACGCAAATAATGGGCCAAAGATGGCCAACTAAAAACCTCAAACACTCTACAAAAAAATTCCCTAAACTTTTACGACGATTCAAAAACCTTCTACAACCAAGTCAAACCGAGCCAAACGCCAAAAATCGCCAAGTTGACCAAAAGTCAATTTCTCCAAAATGGGTTAAACGGTATACCAAAACGAAGAGCTCGACGAAACGAACCCAACGGTACAATCCTCACAATCAGAAACCTTCTAGAACTCTCAGAATCACCAATTGAAAATTAGGTCAAACTGGTCAAAGTCAACGGTTGACCAAGTCAAATCCGTCTTCTTCAACTTCCAAATTCCGAAATTTTGCTCGAAACTGAACAAACCGGCCAGCCATGGATTCAGCATGACGAGAGGAACATGCCGGTGCCATTCTCCGGTCTTGAAAGTTCCGGCGATTGCCGGAATCCGGCCAAAACAGGTGCCAAAAACGGACCGAAACCATGGTTGATCTGCCGTGCCATCCACCGTCATCCATTCGAGCCAAAACCGATCTCATTCTCTTCTCCATCGTCTACCCTTTCTAACCGTATGAAGAACTCATTGAATGATGCGGAATCGAGCGAGAAATCCGTGTTTGCGTAATCTGTTCGACGAAATCCTCAATGAACTTTTCAAACTGGATGATCCAACGGTCGAAATTTCGGTAGTAAAATGAATTCGATCGGCCTTCTCGCATTTTTCTCACACAGTGATGATGTTTGACGAGTCGAATAGCTTCACTAGGGTCTCTGAATGGATTCCGAAGCCTCAATTCGATAGGAAAACAACTTGAAACCTCGTTTTGATTCACGATTTTGCGCTCTGATGGTTATTTTCGCTGAGTTCGGTTAATGGCGGAAACTCATGAATTAAGGGAAGAATTGACGCATCAAACGCGACGCAGAGCATCGTGGGGACTTGAGGAACGAAGCCTGAACGCTAGAATGAACCGCTGCGGCTTAGAGAGCAAGGTTTGAGCTTGAACAGTCATCAATGGCGGAAGAAGCTGAGACGAGCTTCAGAATGACCAAACTCAGCGAATTCTCAACCATTTGTTGAGCTTCAAAGCCCTGTGGATTCGTAATGACGAGAGCAAGACATTGGAGGTGAGAATTGAAGCTAAAGTGAGATGTACGCTCGAGTCTATCACGGAGTTGAGGAAACGGGTGAAACCAAGGCAGAACCCGATCAGAAATCAGATCCAAAACCCACAGCTGCGAAATAAAAACTCGTCAGAAGGTTATTTCAGGACTAAACGGAAACTCACAAGCCACAGAAGATCGAAGCAACCCTCATTCAAAACTCAGTGACAAATCTCACTCTGAAATGACCCATTTCACGCGCATTTCGACCCGTTCCGCCGTAAAAGATCAAAAGACGTTCAAAAACTCAGCGCTATTCTGAAGAACATCACGCGACTCGTTTCACGCGATTTGTGACCCGTTTCAGCGCAGCAAATCCAGTAGGGACCACTGTCAGTGACTCAACGAATTCAACCGCTCGCGCGTTTAAACTTCAGATCGAAATCTGATCGTTCCGCCAAAAACAGAGTGAAAAATTCAACCGCCCAAAACCGGATCAAACCTCAACCAAATTCAACGAAATTTCGACCAGATCTTCAGTACACAACCCTTGATCCGCCTGAACCAATCACAAGCCTCGGTTCAGTCCCTATCATCCTCTCCATTCAAAACAGGCCATTAGACTCTCAAGTCCAATTCGGTCTATAAAACATGCCTCAAGCCTCTTCAATCGATAGACCACTCTCCTTAACTTATACACCACTCTCCATTCATCTTCTCTAACCTCTAGAATCTCCATTAATGAGTTTCAAGCTTTCTTGAGCTCTAATTTTCATTTTTGAGTGAAAACGCGCAATTTGGGGCTGATTTGGGGAAAATTCGAATCGGTCGATTCTAGCTTGAATCGAGGCGCAATTGGAGCTTCAAATCGACTCGAGGGAGCTACCGGCTGGATCTCCAACTCTCGGTTTAATCCAATTCTCTTTAAATAATTAGATTTGAATTTTAGACACAAGAACTCAATTTTGTAATAATCATGATGAAATCTTGTCAAACTCTTGTTCTTGTGAATATGTGTGAGTAAATCTAGATAGGGAGGGGAATTTGTGATTTGTATACATGAAATCTTGCTTTATAATCTTGTAATTTTGCTGAATTTTGATGAATAGTCATAAACACACATATTTTTGAATGAATTGAGGGAAAATTGCTTAGCTTAGTATTTTTCTTCAATTAATCTATTAAATCTAGAGTTTATTGGCTTGTTAATCATTTGAAATGCTTAGCTTAGTATTTTTTGTGTTTAATTTGGAGTTGTGATTGATTTAAATCAAGTTTTGTTTTGAAATGGCTGTTTTGGAATAAACTAGTTTTCGAGTCAATTTCTTGAGTAGATCTTAGCTTAGATTGCTCAAATCCATCATCTAAATCTGAGAAATTATACACTTAGTGATTAATGATTGTTACACTTCATAAATTTCCTATAAATCCCTATTTTTAAACCGAAAATCAAACCCTAATCCAGTTTCTGTCTTGCTGCTGTTTTTTCTCTGTTTTTTCAGTATTTTTTCCTTAATTTCGAGTCATAATTTGTTCTCAAAAATTAAATAAATATTTTTAAAATTTAGATCTCATTTAGTAGATAATTTTCAAATCAAATTTTGCCCAATTCCGATTTATAATTTGTTAGATATTAATTTTCTAAGTTTGTAATATTTCTGTTGTTGAACTTTCTGTCCAGATTCACTGTTTCTTTCTTCTGAATTTTTAAAAATATAAAAATAAATAATAAAAATCCAAAAATAGTCCTACTTGAATTATTTTGAAGTGTAGATTACAAATATGAATTTTAAAAGAGTAGTTGTTAAAACAGATTAGGAGATATAACAGTTTTTGTGAGTGCTGGTCTGTCAGAACCAGTTTCTGATCCAGATCTGAAATTTCATTATAAATCTCAAACCACAAAACATAATTCTACAAAAATTTAACAACTAATCCAAAACTTGATAATCGAATTTCTGTACAAATCTTGGGATTTCTTAAGCTTGGGTGAATTTTCTATAATTTTCTGAACTTGCGGCTGAACCGATTTTAATTCTGAAATAAATTCTGGACTGAACTGCAAATATCTCGAAATTCTTGAATAAACTAATAATACCAGTAAAAGACCACATCATAGATCTCTCTTTCTAGTTTCCAACGGTATCTCGCGTGTTGGATTCAGAGTATATTTTGACTAGTTACGAATTAAATCACTAAAGTGTGACGTGCTGAATTTTTGAAACAAAACTGATATTTGAATTTGAACTTAGAAATTTACCTAATAAACCTTGAATTAAAAGATTTTGCACTAGAAATAAATCATTGAGATTAGTTAATTCTTGAGGCCACACCTCCTTGTGTTCGACCCCTAAAACTCGTTATCACTCATACTCGTAATTGATTAATAGGGAAATATAAATTGTTTTGTTAAATTGTGTGAAATTCAACGACGGTTTTACGCGGTTTACAGTGGAGAGAGAACATAATTATCAACTTTTTCTTCAAATCTCAAGACACGTGAGTGGTAGGAATGGAAAGGTCATTATTATTTTGCATGTCTTGAGGAGATAGAAAAAAGAATGAGCCAAGAATAACGTCCGTTGTAGAAGAAATCCTTAAATTACCACGGGTCGGTCAGAAACAGCTAATGTTTTTTTCTCTGACTCCAACTTTGAACGCTTGGATCTCTCTAATTTTTTATTCAATTGCCAGATTTCTTTTTGTAGAATCTTCGCCTTGTTGTCGACTAAAAAATGTTCTTAGCGAAATTTGCATATAGGACCCTTATTCAGATAGAAAATGATTTTTTTGTTCTACTGTCCAGATTCGGCCAAGTGGAGCGAGAACATAATTATCAACTTTTTCTTCAAATCACTTCACACGTGAGGGGTAGGAAAAGATAGGTTATTATTATTTTGCATGTCTTGAGGAGATAGAAAAAAGAATGAGCGAAGAATAGCGCCCGTTGTTGAAGAAATCCTTAAATTACCACGGGTTGGTCAGAAACAGCTAATGTTTTTTTTCTCTGACTCCAACTTTGAATGCTTGGATCTCTCTTATTTTTTATTCAATTGCCATATTTCTTTTTGTAGAATGTTCGCCTTGTTGTCGACTAAAAAATGTTCTTAGCGAAATTTGCATACAGGACCCTTATTCAGATAGAAAATGATTTTTTTGTTCTATTGTCCAGATTCGGCCAAGTGGAGAGAGAATATAATTATCAACTTTTTCTTCAAATCTCTTCACACGTGAGCGGTAGGAAAAGATAGGTTATTATTATTTTGCATGTCTTGAGGAGATAGAAAAAAGAATGAGCCAAGAATAGCGCCCGTTGTTGTAGAAATCCTTAAATTACCACGGGTTGGTCAGAAACAGCTAATGTTTTTTTCTCTGACTCCAACTTTGAACGCTTGGATCTCTCTTATTTTTTATTCAATTGCCTGATTTCTTTTTGTAGAACGTTCGTCTTGTTGTCGACAAAAAAACGTTTTTAGCGAAATTTGCATATAGGACCCTTATTCAGATAGAAAATGATTTTTCTGTTCTACTGTCCAGATTCGGCCAAGTGGAGAGAGAACATAATTATCAACTTCTTCTTCAAATCACTTCACACGTGAGGGGTAGAAAAAGATTGGGTATTATTATTTTGCATGTCTTGAGGAGATAGAAAAAAGAATGAGCCAAGAATAGCGCCCGTTGTAGAAGAAATCCTTAAATTACCACGGGTTTGTCAGAAACAGCTAATGTTTTTTTCTCTAACTCCAACTTTGAACGGTTGGATCTCTGTTATTTTTTATTCAATTGCCAGATTTCTTTTTGTAGAATGTTCGCCTTGTTGTCGACTAAAAAATGTTCTTAGCAAAATTTGCATATAGGACCCTTATTCAGATAGAAAATGATTTTTTTGTTCTTCTGTCCAGATTCGGCCAAGTGGAGAGAGAACATAATTATCAACTTTTTCTTCAAATCTCAAGACACGTGAGTGGTAGGTAAAGAAAGGTCATTATTATTTTGCATGTCTTGAGGAGATAGAAAAAAGAATGAGCCAAGAATAACGTCCGTTGTTGAAGAAATCCTTAAATTACCACGGGTTGGTCAGAAACAGCTAATGTTTTTTTCTCTGACTCCAACTTTGAACGCTTGGATCTCTCTTATTTTTTATTCAATTGCCAGATTTCTTTTTGTAGAATCCTCGCCTTGTTGTCGACTAAAAAATGTTCTTAGCGAAATTTGCATATAGGACCCTTATTCAGATAGAAAATGATTTTTTTGTTCTACTGTCCAGATTCGGCCAAGTGGAGCGAGAACATAATTATCAACTTCTTCTTCAAATCACTTCACACGTGAGGGGTAGGAAAAGAAAGGTTATTATTATTTTGCATGTCTTGAGGAGATAGAAAAAAGAATGAGCCCAGAATAGCGCCCGTTGTTGAAGAAATCCTTAAATTACCACGGGTTGGTCTGAAACAGCTAATGTTTTTTTCTCTGACTCCAACTTTGAACGCTTGGATCTCCCTTATTTTTTATTCAATTGCCATATTTCTTTTTGTAGAATGTTCGCCTTGTTGTCGACTAAAAAATGTTCTTAGCGAAATTTGCATATAGGACCCTTATTCAGATAGAAAATGATTTTTTTGTTCTACTGTCCAGATTCGGCCAAGTGGAGAGAGAACATAATTATCAACTTTTTCTTCAAATCTCAAGACACGTGAGTGGTAGGAAAAGATAGGTCATTATTATTTTGCATGTCTTGAGGAGATAGAAAAAAGAATGAGCCAAGAATAGCGCCCGTTGTTGAAGAAATCCTTAAATTACCACGAGTTGGTCGGAAACTGCTAATGTTTTTTTCTCTGACTCCAACTTTGAATGCTTCGATCTCTCTTATTTTTTATTCAATTGCCAGATTTCTTTTTGTAGAATGTTCGCCTTGTTGTCGACTAAAAAATGTTCTTAGCGAAATTTGCATATTGGACCCTTGTTCAGATAGAAAATGATTTTTTTGTTCTACTGTCCAGATTCGGCCAAGTGGAGAGAGATCATAATTATCAACTTTTTCTTCAAATCTCATCACACGTGAGTGGTAGGAAAAGATAGGTTATTATTATTTTGCATGTCTTGAGGAGATAGAAAAAAGAATGAGCCAAGAATAGCACCCGTTGTTGAAGAAATCCTTAAATTACCTCGGGTTGGTCAGAAACAGCTAATCTTTTTTCCTCTGACTCCAACTTTGAACGCTTGGATCTCTCTTATTTTTTATTCAATTGCCAGATTTTTTTTTGTAGAATGTTCGCCTTGTTGTCGACTAAGAAATGTTCTTAGCAAAATTTGCATATAAGGGACTTATTCAGATAGAAAATGATTTTTTTGTTCTACTGTCCAGATTCGGCCAAGTGGAGAGAGAACATAATTATCAACTTTTTCTTCAAATCACTTCACACGTGAGGGGTAGAAAAAGAATGGTTATTATTATTTTGCATGTCTTGAGGAGATAGAAAAAAGAATGAGCCAAGAATACGCCCGTTGTTGAAGAAATCCTTAAATTACCACGGGTTGGTCAGACACAGCTAATTTTTTTTCTCTGACTCGAACTTTGATGCTTGGATCTCTCTTATTTTTTATTCAATTGCCAGATTTTTTTTGTAGAATGTTCGCCTTGTTGTCGACTAAAAAATGTTCTTAGCGAAATTTGCATATTGGACCCTTATTCAGATAGAAAATGATTTTTTTGTTCTACTGTCCAGATTCGGCCAAGTGGAGGGAGAACATAATTATCGACTTTTTCTTCAAATCTCATCACATGTGAGTTGTAGGAAAAGATAGGTTATTATTATTTGGCATGTCTTGAGGAGATAGAAAAAAGAATGAGCCAAGAATAGCACCCTTTGTTGAAGAAATCCTTAAATTACCACGGGTCGGTCAGAAACAGCTAATGTTTTTTTCTCTGACTCCAACTTTGAACGCTAGGATCTCTCTTATTTTTTATTCAATTGCCAGATTTCTTTTTGTAGAATGTTCGCCTTGTTGTCGACTAAAAAATGTTCTTAGCGAAATTTGCATATAGGACCCTTATTCAGATAGAAAATGATTTTTTTGTTCTACTGTCCATATTCGGCCAAGTGGAGAGAGAACATAATTATGAACTTTTTCTTCAAATCTCAAGACACGTGAGTGATAGGAAAAGATAGGTCATTATTATTTTGCATGTCTTGAGGAGATAGAAAAAAGAATGAGCCAAGAATAGCGCCCGTTGTTGAAGAAATCCTTAAATTACCACGGGTTGGTCAGAAACAGCTAATGTTTTTTTCTCTGACTCCAACTTTGAATGCCTGGATCTCTCTTATTTTTTATTCAATTGCCAGATTTCTTTTTGTAGAATGTTCGCCTTGTTGTCGACTAAAAAATGTTATTAGCGAAATTTGCATATCGGACCCTTATTCAGATAGAAAATGATTTTTTTGTTCTACTGTCCAGATTCGGCCAAGTGGAGGGAGAGCATAATTATCAACTTTTTCTTCAAATCTCTTTACACGTGAGGGGTAGGAAAAGATAGGTTATTACTATTTTGCATGTCTTGAGGAGATAGAAAAAAGAATGAGCCAAGAATAGCGCCCGTCGTAGAAGAAATCCTTAAATTACCACGGGTTGGTCAGAAACAGCTAATGTTTTTTTCTCTGACTCCAACTTTGAACGCTTGGATCTCTCTTATTTTTTATTCAATTGCCATATTTCTTTTTGTAGAATATTCGCCTTGTTGTCGACTAAAAAATGTTCTTAGCGAAATTTGCATATAGGACCCTTATTCAGATAGAAAATGATTTTTTTGTTCTACTGTCCATATTCGGCCAAGTGGAGAGAGAACATAATTATCAACTTTTTCTTCAAATCTCAAGACACGTGAGTGGTAGGAAAAGATAGGTCATTATTGTTTTGCATGTCTTGAGGAGATAGAAAAAAGAATGAGCCAAGAATAGCGCCCGTTGTTGAAGAAATCCTTAAATTACCACGGGTTGGTCAGAAACAGCTAATGTTTTTTTCTCTGACTCCGACTTTGAATGCTTGGATCTCTCTTATTTTTTATTCAATTGCCAGATTTCTTTTTGTATAATGTTCGTCTTGTTGTCGACTAAAAAATGTTCTTAGCGAAATTTGCATATCGGACCCTTATTCAGATAGAAAATTATTTTTTTGTTCTACTGTCCAGATTCGGCCAAGTGGAGGGAGAGCATAATTATCAACTTTTTCTTCAAATCTCTTCACACGTGAGGGGTAGGAAAAGATAGGTTATTATTATTTTGCATGTCTTGAGGAGATAGAAAAAAGAATGAGCCAAGAATAGCGCCCGTTGTAGAAGAAATCCTTAAATTACCACGGGTTGGTCAGAAACAGCTAATGTTTTTTTCTCTGACTCCAACTTTGAACGCTTGGATCTCTCTTAATTTTTATTCAATTGCCATATTTCTTTTTGTAGAATGTTCGCCTTGTTGTCGACTAAAAAATGTTCTTAGCGAAATTTGCATATAGGACCCTTATTCAGATAGAAAATGATTTTTTTGTTCTACTGTCCAGATTCGGCCAAGGGGAGAGAGAACATAATTATCAACTTTTTCTTCAAATCTCAAGACACGTGAATGGTAGGAAAAGATAGGTCATTATTATTTTGCTTGTCTTGAGGAGATAGAAAAAAGAATGAGCCAAGAATGGCGCCTGTTGTCGAAGAAATCCTTAAATTACCACGGGTTGGTCAGAACCAGCTAATGTTTTTTTCTCTGACTCCAACTTTGAACGCTTGGATCTCTATTATTTTTTATTCAATTGCCAGATTTCTTTTTGTAGAATGTTCGCCTTGTTGTCGACTAAAAAATGTTCTTAGCAAAATTTGCATATAAGAGACTTATTCAGATAGAAAATGATTTTTTTGTTCTATTGTCCAGATTCGGCCAAGTGGAGAGAGAACATAATTATCAACTTCTTCTTCAAATCACTTCACATGTGAGGGGTAGAAAAAGAATGGTTATTATTATTTTGCATGTCTTGAGGAGATAGAAAAAAGAATGAGCCAAGAATAGCGACCGTTGTTGAAGAAATCCTTAAATTACCACGGGTTGGTCAGAAACAGCTAATGTTTTTTTCTCTGACTCCAACTTTGAACGCTTGGATCTCTCTTATTTTTTATTCAATTGCCAGATTTCTTTTGGTAGAATGTTCGCCTTGTTGTCGACTAAAAAATGTTCTTAGCGAAATTTGCATATAGGACCCTTATTCAGACAGAAAATGATTTTTTTGTTCTACTGTCCAGATTCGGCCAAGTGGAGAGAGAACATAATTATCTACTTTTTCCTCAAATCTCATCACACGTGAGTGGTAGGAAAAGATAGGTTATTATTATTTTGCATGTCTTGCGGAGATAGAAAAAAGAATGAGCCAAGAATAGCACCCGTTGTCGAAGAAATCCTTAAATTACCACGGGTTGGTCAGAAACAGCTAATGTTTTTTTCTCTGACTCCAACTTTGAACGCTTGGATCTCTCTTATTTTTTATTCAATTGCCAGATTTCTTTTTGTAGAATGTTCGCCTTGTTGTCGACTAAAAAATGTTCTTAGCGAAATTTGCATATTGGACCCTTATTCAGATAGAAAATGATTTTTTTGTTCTACTGTCCAGATTCGGCCAAGTGGCGGGAGAACATAATTATCGACTTTTTCTTCAAATCTCATCACATGTGAGTGGTAGGAAAAGATAGGTCATTATTATTTTACATGTCTTGAGGAGATAGAAAAAAGAATGAGCCAAGAATAGCACCCGTTGTTGAAGAAATCCTTAAATTACCACAGGTCGGTCAGAAACAGCTAATATTTTTTTCTCTTACTCCAACTTTGAACGCTAGGATCTCTCTTATTTTTTATTCAATTGCCAGATTTCTTTTTGTAGAATGTTCGCCTTGTTGTCGACTAAAAAATAGCGAAATTTGCATATAGGACCCTTATTCAGATAGAAAATGATTTTTTTGTTCTACTGTCCATATTCGGCCAAGTGGAGAGAGAACATAATTATCAATTTTTTCTTCAAATCTCAAGACACGTGAGTGGTAGGAAAAGATAGGTCATTATTATTTTGCATGTCTTGAGGAGATAGAAAAAAGAATGAGCCAAGAATAGCGCCCGTTGTTGAAGAAATCCTTAAATTACCACGGGTTGGTCAGAAACAGCTAATGTTTTTTTCTCTGACTCCGACTTTGAACGCTTGGATCTCTCTTATTTTTTATTCAATTGCCAGATTTCTTTTTGTAGAATGTTCGCCTTGTTGTCGACTAAAAAATGTTCTTAGCGAAATTTGCATATCGGACCCTTATTCGGATAGAAAATGATTTTTTTGTTCTACTGTCCAGATTCGGCCAAGTGGAGGGAGAGCATAATTATCAACTTTTTCTTCAAATCTCTTCACACGTGAGGGGTAGGAAAAGATAGGTTATTATTATTTTGCATGTCTTGAGTAGATAGAAAAAAGAATGAGCCAAGAATAGCGCCCGTTGTAGAAGAAATCCTTAAATTACCACGGGTTGGTCAGAAACAGCTAATGTTTTTTTTCTCTGACTCCAACTTTGAACGCTTGGATCTCTCTTATTTTTTATTCAATTGCCATATTTCTTTTTGTAGAATGTTCGCCTTGTTGTCGACTAAAAAATGTTCTTAGCGAAATTTGCATATAGGACCCTTATTCAGATAGAAAATGATTTTTTTGTTCTACAGTCCAGATTCGGCCAAGGGGAGAGAGAACATAATTACCAACTTTTTCTTCAAATCTCAAGACTCGTGAATGGTAGGAAAAGATAGGTCATTATTATTTTGCTTGTCTTGAGGAGATAGAAAAAAGAATGAGCCAAGAATAGAGCCCGTCGTCGAAGAAATCCTTAAATTACCACGGGTTGGTCAGAAACAGCTAATGTTCGTTTCTCTGACTCCAACTTTGAACGCTTGGATCTCTCTTATTTTTTATTCAATTGCCAGATTTCTTTTTGTAGAATGTTCGCCTTGTTGTCGACTAAAAAATGTTCTTAGCAAAATGTGCATATAAGAGACTTATTCAGATAGAAAATGATTTTTTTGTTCTACTGTCCAGATTCGGCCAAGTGGAGAGAGAACATAATTTTCAACTTCTTCTTCAAATCACTTCACATGTGATGGGTAGAAAAAGAATGGTTATTATTATTTTGCATGTCTTGAGGAGATAGAAAAAAGAAAGAGCCAAGAATAGCGACCGTTGTTGAAGAAATCCTTAAATTACCACGGGTTGGTCAGAAACAGCTAATGTTTTTTTTCTCTGACTCCAACTTTGAACGCTTGGATCTCTCTTATTTTTTATTCAATTGCCGGATTTCTTTTGGTAGAATGTTCGCCTTGTTGTCGACTAAAAAATGTTCTTAGCGAAATTTGCATATAGGACCCTTATTCAGACAGAAAATGATTTTTTTGTTCTACTGTCCAGATTCGGCCAAGTGGAGAGAGAACATAATTATCTACTTTTTCTTCAAATCTCATCACACGTGAGTGGTAGGAAAAGATAGGTTATTATTATTTTGCATGTCTTGCGGAGATAGAAAAAAGAATGAGCCAAGAATAGCACCCGTTGTCGAAGAAATCCTTAAATTACCACGGGTTGGTCAGAAACAGCTAATGTTTTTTTCTCTGACTCCAACTTTGAACGCTTGGATCTCTCTTATTTTTTATTCAATTGCCAGATTTCTTTTTTGTAGAATCTTCGCCTTGTTGTCGACTAAAAAACGTTCTTAGCGGAATTTGCATATTGGACCCTTATTCAGATAGAAAATAATTTTTTTGTTCTACTGTCCAGATTCGGCCAAGTGGAGAAAGAACATAATTATGAATTTTTTCTTCAAATCACTTCACACGTGAGGGGTAGGAAAAGATAGGTTATTATTATTTTGCATGTCTTGAGGAGATAGAAAAAAGAATGAGCCAAGAAAGCGCCCGTTGTTGAAGAAATCCTTAAATTACCACGGGTTGGTCAGAAACAGCTAATGAATTTTTCTCTTACTCCAACTTTGAACGCTTGGATCTCTCTGAGTTTTTATTCAATTGCCAGATTTCTTTTTGTAGAATCTTCGCCTTGTTGTCGTCTAAAAAAGGTTCTTAGCTAAATTATCATATTGGACCCTTATTCAGATAGAAAATGATTTTTTTGTTCTACTGTCCAGATTCGGCCAAGTGGAGAGAGAACATAATTATCAACTTTTTCTTCAAATCTCAACACACGTGAGTGGTAGGAAAAGATAGGTCATTATTATTTTGCATGTCTTGAGGAGAAAGAAAAAAGAATGTGCCAAGAATAGCGCCCGTTGTTGAAGAAATCCTTAAATTACCACGGGTCGGTCAGAAACAGCAAATGTTTTTTTCTCTGACTCCAACTTTGAACGCTTGGATCTCTCTTATTTTTTATTCAATTGCCAGATTTCTTTTTGTAGAATCTTCGCCTTGTTGTCGACTAAAAAATGTTCTGAGCGAAAGTCGCATATTGGACCCATATTCAGATAGAAAATGATTTTCTTGTTCTACTGTCCAGATTCGGCCATGTGGAGTGAGAACATAATTAACAACTTTTTCTTCAAATCTCATCACACGTGAGTGGTAGGAAAAGATAGGTTATTAGTATTTTGCATGTCTTGAGGAGAAAGAAAAAAGAATGAGCCAAGAATAGCGTCCGTTGTTGAAGAAATCCTTAAATTACCACGGGTTGGTCAGAAACAGCTAATGTTGTTTCTCCGACTCCAACTTTGAACGCTTGGATCTCTCTGAGTTTTTATTCAATTGCCAGATTTCTTTTTGTAGAATCTTCGCCTTGTTGTCGTCTAAAAAATGTCCTTAGCGAAATTATCATATTGGACCCTTATTCAGATAGAAAATGATTTTTTTGTTCTACTGTCCAGATTCGGCCATGTGGAGTGAGAACATAATTAACAACTTTTTCTTCAAATCTCATCACACGTGAGTGGTAGGAAAAGATAGGTTATGATTATTTTGCATGTCTTGAGGAGAAAGAAAAAAGAATGATCCAAGAATAGCGCCCGTTGTTGAAGAAATCCTTAAATTACCACGGGTTGGTCAGAAACAGCTAATGTTTTTTTCTCTGACTCCAACTTTGAACGCTTGGATCTCTCTTATTTTTTATTCAATTGCCAGATTTCTTTTTTGTAGAATCTTCGCCTTGTTGTCGACTAAAAAACGTTCTTTGCGGAATTTGCATATTGGACCCTTATTCAGATAGAAAATAATTTTTTTGTTCTACTGTCCAGATTCGGCCAAGTGGAGAAAGAACATAATTATGAATTTTTTCTTCAAATCACTTCACACGTGAGGGGTAGGAAAGGATAGGTTATTATTATTTTGCATGTCTTGAGGAGATAGAAAAAAGAATGAGCCAAGAAAGCGCCCGTTGTTGAAGAAATCCTTAAATTACCACGGGTTGGTCAGAAACAGCTAATGAATTTTTCTCTTACTCCAACTTTGAACGCTTGGATCTCTCTGAGTTTTTATTCAATTGCCAGATTTCTTTTTGTAGAATCTTCGCCTTGTTGTCGTCTAAAAAAGGTTCTTAGCTAAATTATCATATTGGACCCTTATTCAGATAGAAAATGATTTTTTTGTTCTACTGTCCAGATTCGGCCAAGTGGAGAGAGAACATAATTATCAACTTTTTCTTCAAATCTCAACACACGTGAGTGGTAGGAAAAGATAGGTCATTATTATTTTGCATGTCTTGAGGAGATAGAAAAAAGAATGTGCCAAGAATAGCGCCCGTTGTTGAAGAAATCCTTAAATTACCACGGGTCGGTCAGAAACAGCTAATGTTTTTTTCTCTGACTCCAACTTTGAACGCTTGGATCTCTCTTATTTTTTATTCAATTGCCAGATTTCTTTTTGTAGAATCTTCGCCTTGTTGTCGACTAAAAAATGTTCTGAGCGAAACTCGCATATTGGACCCATATTCAGATAGAAAATGATTTTCTTGTTCTACTGTCCAGATTCGGCCATGTGGAGTGAGAACATAATTAACAACTTTTTCTTCAAATCTCATCACACGTGAGTGGTAGGAAAAGATAGGTTATTAGTATTTTGCATGTCTTGAGGAGAAAGAAAAAAGAATGAGCCAAGAATAGCGTCCGTTGTTGAAGAAATCCTTAAATTACCACGGGTTGGTCAGAAACAGCTAATGTTGTTTCTCCGACTCCAACTTTGAACGCTTGGATCTCTCTGAGTTTTTATTCAATTGCCAGATTTCTTTTTGTAGAATCTTCGCCTTGTTGTCGTCTAAAAAATGTCCTTAGCGAAATTATCATATTGGACCCTTACTCAGATAGAAAATGATTTTTTTGTTCTACTGTCCAGATTCGGCCATGTGGAGTGAGAACATAATTAACAACTTTTTCTTCAAATCTCATCACACGTGAGTGGTAGGAAAAGATAGGTTATGATTATTTTGCATGTCTTGAGGAGAAAGAAAAAAGAATGATCCAAGAATAGCGCCCGTTGTTGAAGAAATCCTTAAATTACCACGGGTTGGTCAGAAACAGCTAATGTTTTTTTCTCTGACTCCAACTTTGAACGCTTGGATCTCTCTTATTTTTTATTCAATTGCCAGATTTCTTTTTTGTAGAATCTTCGCCTTGTTGTCGACTAAAAAACATTCTTAGCGGAATTTGCATATTGGACCCTTATTCAGATAGAAAATAATTTTTTTGTTCTACTGTCCAGATTCGGCCAAGTGGAGAAAGAACATAATTATGAATTTTTTCTTCAAATCACTTCACACGTGAGGGGTAGGAAAGGATAGGTTATTATTATTTTGCATGTCTTGAGGAGATAGAAAAAAGAATGAGCCAAGAAAGCGCCCGTTGTTGAAGAAATCCTTAAATTACCACGGGTTGGTCAGAAACAGCTAATGAATTTTTCTCTTACTCCAACTTTGAACGCTTGGATCTCTCTGAGTTTTTATTCAATTGCCAGATTTCTTTTTGTAGAATCTTCGCCTTGTTGTCGTCTAAAAAAGGTTCTTAGCTAAATTATCATATTGGACCCTTATTCAGATAGAAAATGATTTTTTTGTTCTACTGTCCAGATTCGGCCAAGTGGAGAGAGAACATAATTATCAACTTTTTCTTCAAATCTCAACACACGTGAGTGGTAGGAAAAGATAGGTCATTATTATTTTGCATGTCTTGAGGAGATAGAAAAAAGAATGTGCCAAGAATAGCGCCCGTTGTCGAAGAAATCCTTAAATTACCACGGGTCGGTCAGAAACAGCTAATGTTTTTTTCTCTGACTCCAACTTTGAACGCTTGGATCTCTCTTATTTTTTATTCAATTGCCAGATTTCTTTTTGTAGAATCTTCGCCTTGTTGTCGACTAAAAAATGTTCTGAGCGAAATTCGCATATTGGACCCATATTCAGATAGAAAATGATTTTCTTGTTCTACTGTCCAGATTCGGCCGTGTGGAGTGAGAACATAATTAACAACTTTTTCTTCAAATCTCATCACACGTGAGTGGTAGGAAAAGATAGGTTATTAGTATTTTGCATGTCTTGAGGAGAAAGAAAAAAGAATGAGCCAAGAATAGCGTCCGTTGTTGAAGAAATCCTTAAATTACCACGGGTTGGTCAGAAACAGCTAATGTTGTTTCTCCGACTCCAACTTTGAACGCTTGGATCTCTCTGAGTTTTTATTCAATTGCCAGATTTCTTTTTGTAGAATCTTCGCCTTGTTGTCGTCTAAAAAATGTCCTTAGCGAAATTATCATATTGGACCCTTATTCAGATAGAAAATGATTTTTTTGTTCTACTGTCCAGATTCGGCCATGTGGAGTGAGAACATAATTAACAACTTTTTCTTCAAATCTCATCACACGTGAGTGGT
This sequence comes from Juncus effusus, assembly GCA_027726005.1. NCBI lineage: Eukaryota > Viridiplantae > Streptophyta > Magnoliopsida > Poales > Juncaceae > Juncus > Juncus effusus. The sequence goes on from CM050899.1 coordinate 4,229,194, forward strand.
AGGAAAAGATAGGTCATTATTGTTTTGCATGTCTTGAGGAGATAGAAAAAAGAATGAGCCAAGAATAGCTCCCGTTGTTGAAGAAATCCTTAAATTACCACGGGTTGGTCAGAAACAGCTAATGTTTTTTTCTCTTACTCCAACTTTGAACGCTTGGATCTCGCTTATTTTTTATTCAATTGCCAGATTTCTTTTTGTAGAATGTTCGCCTTGTTGTCGACTAAAAAATATTCTTACGAAATTTGCATATTGGACCCTTATTCATATAGAAAATGATTTTTTTGTTCTACTGTCCAGATTCGGCCAAGTGGAGAGAGAACCTAATTATCAACTTTTTCTTCAAATCACTTCACACATGAGGGGTAGGAAAAGATAGGTTATTATTATTTTGCAGGTTATGAGGAGATAGAAAAAAGAATGAGCCAAGAATATCGCCCGTTGTTGAAGAAATCCTTAAATTACCACGGATTGGTCAGAAACAGCTAATGTTTTTTTTTCTGACTCCAACTTTGAACGCTTGGATCTCTCTGAGTTTTTTTATTCAATTGCCAGATTTCTTTTTGTAGAATCTTCGCCTTCTTGTCGACTAAAAAATGAACTTAGCGAAATTTGCATATTGGACCCTTATTCAGACAGAAAATGATTTTTTTGTTCTACTGTCCAGATTCGGCCAAGTGGAGAGAGAACATAATTATCAACTTTTTCTTCAAATCACTTCACACGTGAGGGGCAGGAAAAGATAGGTTATTATTATTTTGCATGTTTTGAGGAGATAGAAAAAAGAATGAGCCAGGAATAACGCCCGTTGTTGAAGAAATCCTTAAATTACCACGGGTTGGTCAGAAACAGCCAACGTTTTTTTCTCTGACTCCTAATTTGAACGCTTGGATCTCTCTTATTTTTTATTAAATTGCCAGATTTCTTTTTGTAGAATGTTCGCCTTGTTATCGACTAAAAAATGTTCTTAGCGAAATTTGCGTATTGGACCCTTATTCAGATAGAAAATGATTTTTTTTTTCTACTGGCCAGATTCGGCCAAGTGGAGAGAGAACATAATTATCAACTTTTTCTTCAAATCTCTTCACACGTGAGGGATAGGAAAAGATAGGTTATTATTATTTTGCATGTCTTGAGGAGATAGAAAAAAGAATGAGCCAAGAATAGCGCCCGTTGTAGAAGAAATCCTTAAATTACCACGGGTTGGTCAGAAACAGCCAATGTTTTTTTCTCTGACTCCTAATTTGAACGCTTGGATCTCTCTTATTTTTTATTAAATTGCCAGATTTCTTTTTGTAGAATGTTCGCCTTGTTGTCGACTAAAAAATGTTCTTAGCGAAATTTGCGTATTGGACCCTTATTCAGATAGAAAATGATTTTTTTGTTCTACTGGCCAGATTCGGCCAAGTGGAGAGAGAACATAATTATCAACTTTTTCTTCAAATCTCTTCACACGTGAGGGATAGGAAAAGATAGGTTATTATTATTTTGCATGTCTTGAGGAGATAGAAAAAAGAATGAGCCAAGAATAGCGCCCGTTGTTGAAGAAATCCTTAAATTAGCACGAGTCGGTCAGAAACAGCCAATGTTTTTTTCTCTTACTCCAACTTTGAACACTTGGATCTCTCTGAGTTTTTATTCAATTGCCAGATTTCTTTTTGTAGAATCTTCACCTTGTTGTCGTCTAAAAAATGTTCTTAGCGAAATTATCTTGGACCCTTATTCAGATAGAAAATGATTTTTTTGTTCTACTGTCCAGATTCGGCCATGTGGAGTGAGAACATAATTAACAACTTTTTCTTCAAATCTCATCACACGTGAGTGGTAGGAAAAGATAGGTTATGATTATTTTGCATGTCTTGAGGAGAAAGAAAAAAGAATGAGCCAAGAATAGCGACCGTTGTTGGAGAAATCCTTAAATTACCACGGGTTGGTCAGAAACAGCTAATGTTTTTTCTCCGACTCCTACTTTGATCGCTTGGAGCTCTCTGAGTTTTTATTCAATTGCCAGATTTCTTTTTGTAGAATCTTCGCCTTGTTGTCGTCTAAACAATGTTCTTAGCGAAATTATCATATTGGTCCCTTATTCAGATAGAAAATGATTTTTTTTTTCTACTGTCCAGATTCGGCCAAGTGGAGAGTGAACATAATTATCAACTTTTTCTTCAAATCTCAACACACGTGAGTGGTAGGAAAAGGTAGGTCATTATTATTTTGCATGTCTTGAGGAGATAGAAAACAGAATGAGCCAAGAATAGCGCCCGTTGTTGAAGAAATCTTTAAATTACCACGGGTTGGTCAGAAACAGCTAATGTTTTTTTCTCTGACTCCAACTTTGAACGCTTGGATCTCTCTGATTTTTTATTAAATTGCCAGATTTCTTTTTGTAGAATCTTCGCCTTGTTGTCGACTAAAAAATGTTCATAGCGAAATTTGCATATTAGACCCTTATTCAGATAGAAAATGATTTTTTTGTTCTACTGTCCAGATTCGGCTATGTGGAGTGAGAACATAATTAACAACTTTTTCTTCAAATCTCATTACACGTGAGTGGTAGGAAAAGATAGGTTATGATTATTTTGCATGTCTTGAGGAGAAAGAAAAAAGAATGAGCCAAGAATAGCGCCCGTTGTTGAAGAAATCCTTAAATTACCACGGGTTGGTCAGAAACAGCTAATGTTTTTTTCTCTGACTCCAACTTTGAACGCTTGGATCTCTCTTATTTTTTATTCAATTGCCAGATTTCTTTTTTGTAGAATCTTCGCCTTGTTGTCGACTAAAAAACGTTCGTAGCGGAATTTGCATATTGGACCCTTATTCAGATAGAAAATGATTTTTTTGTTCTACTGTCCAGATTTGGCTAAGTGGGGAGAGAACATAATTATCAACTTTTTCTTCAAATCTCTTCACACGTGAGGGATAGGAAAAGATAGGTTATTATTATTTTGCTTGTCTTGAGGAGATAGAAAAAAGAATGAGCCAAGAATAGCGCCCGTTGTAGAAGATATCCTTAAATTACCACGGGTTGGTCAGAAACAGCTAATGTTTTTTTCTCTGACTCCAACTTTGAACGCTTGGATCTCTCTGAGTTTTTATTCAATTGCCAGATTTCTTTTTGTAGAATCTTCGCCTTCTTGTCGACTAAAAAATGATCTTAGCGAAATATGCATATTGGACCCTTATTCAGATAGAACATGATTTTTTTGTTCTACTGTCCAGATTCGGCCAAGTGGAGAGAGAACATAATTATCAACTTTTTCTTCAAATCACTTCACACGTGAGGGGTAGGAAAAGATAGGTTATTATTATTTTGCATGTTTTGAGGAGATAGAAAAAAGAATGAGCCAAGAATAGCGCCCGTTGTAGAAGAAATCCTTAAATTACCACGGGTTTGTCAGAAATAGCTAATATTTTTTTCCCTGACTCCGACTTTGAATGCTTGGATCTCTCTTATTTTTTACTCAATTGCCAGATTTCTTTTCGTAGAATGTTCACCTTGTTGTCGACTAAAAAATGTTCTTAGCGAAATTTGCATATTGGACCCTTATTCAGATAGAAAATGATTTTTTTGTTCTACTGTCCAGATTCGGCCAAGTGGAGAGAGAACATAATTATCAACTTTTTCTTCAAATCTCATCACACGTGAGTCGTAGGAAAAGATAGGTTATTATTATTTTGCATGTCTTGAGGAGATAGAAAAAAGAACGAGCCAAGAATAGCGCCCGTTGCTGATGAAATCCTTAAATTACCACGCGTTGGTCAGAAACAGCTAATGTTTTTTTCTCTTACTCCAACTTTGAACGCTTGGATCTCTCTTATTTTTTATTCAATTGCCAGATTTCTTTTTGTAGAATCTTCGCCTTGTTGTCGACTAAAAAAGCTTCTTAGCGAAATTATCATATTGGACCCTTATTTAGATAGAAAATGATTTTTTTGTTCTACTGTTCAGATTCGGCCAAGTGGAGAGAGAACATAATTATCTACTTTTTCTTCAAATCACTTCACACGTGAGGGGTAGGAAAAGATAGGTCAATATTATTTTGCATGTCTTGAGGAGATAGAAAAAAGAATGAGCCAAGAATAGCGCCCGTTGCTGACGAAATCCTTAAATTACCACGGGTTGGTCAGAAACGGCTAATGTTTTTTTCTCTGACTCCAACATTGAACGCTTGGATCTCTCTGAGTATTTATTCAATTGCCAGATTAATTTTTCTAGAATCTTCGCCTTGTTGTCGACTAAAAAATATTCTTAGCGAAATTTGCATATTGGACCCTTATTCAGATAGAAAATGATTTTTTTGTTCGACTGTCCAGATTCGGCCAAGTGGAAAGAGAACCTAATTATCAACTTTTTCTTCAAATCACTTCACACGTGAGGGGTAAGAAAAGATAGGTTATTATTATTTTGCATGTTTTGAGGAGATAGAAAAAAGAATGAGCCAAGAATAGCGCCCGTTGTTGAAGAAATCCTTAAATTACCACGGGTTGGTCAGAAACAGCTAATGTTTTTTTCTCTGACTCCAACTTTGAACGCTTCGATCTCTCTGAGTTTTTATTCAATTGCCAGATTTCTTTTTGTAGAATCTTCGCCTTCTTGTCGACTAAAAAATGATCTTAGCGAAATATGCATATTGGACCCTTATTCAGATAGAACATGATTTTTTTGTTCTACTGTCCAGATTCGGCCAAGTGGAGAGAGAACATAATTATCAACTTTTTCTTCAAATCACTTCACACGTGAGGGTAGGAAAAGATAGGTTATTATTATTTTGCATGTTTTGAGGAGATAGGAAAAAGAATGAGCCAAGAATAGCGCCCGTTGTTGAAGAAATCCTTAAATTACCACGGGTTTGTCAGAAATAGCTAATATTTTTTTCTCTGACTCCGACTTTGAATGCTTGGATCTCTCTTATTTTTTATTCAATTGCCAGATTTCTTTTCGTAGAATGTTCACCTTGTTGTCGACTAAAAAATGTTCTTAGCGAAATTTGCATATTGGACCCTTATTCAGATTGAAAATGATTTTTTTGTTCTACTGTCCAGATTCGGCCAAGTGGAGAGAGAACATAATTATCAAATTTTTCTGCAAATCTCTTCACACGTGAGGGGCAGGAAAAGATAGGTTATTATTATTTTGCTTGTCTTGAGGAGATAGATAAAGGAATGACCCATGAAAAGAGCCCGTTGTTGAAGAAATCCCTGAATTACCACGGGTTGGTCAGAAACAGCTAATATTTTTTTCTTTGACTCCGACTTTTAACGCTTGGATCTCTCTTATTTTTTATTCAATTGCCAGATTTCTTTTTGTAGAATGTTCGCCTTGTTGTCGACTAAAAAGTGTTCTTAACGAAATTTGCATATAGGACCCTTATTCAGATAGAAAATGATTTTTTTCTTTTACTGTCCAGATTCGGCCAAGTGGAGAGAGAACATAATTATCAACTTTTTCTTCAAATCTCATCACATGTGAGTGGTAGGAAAAGATAGGTTATTATTATTTTGCATGTCTTGAGGAGATAGAAAAAAGAATGAGCCAAGAGTAGCGCGCGTTGTTGAAGAAATCCTTAAATTACCACGGGTTGGTCAGAAACAGCTAATGTTTTTTTCTCTGACTCCTACTTTGAACGCTTGGATCTTTCTTATTTTTTATTCAATTGCCAGATTTCTTTTTGTAGAATGTTCGCCTTGTTGTCGACTAAAAAATGTTCTTAGCGAAATTTGCATATTGGACCCTTATTCAGATAGAAAATGGATTTTTTGTTCTACTGTCCAGATACGGCGAAGTGGAGAGAGAACATAATTATCAACTTTTTCTTCAAATCACTTCACACGTGAGGGGTAGGAAAAGATAGGTTATTATTATTTTGCATGTCTTGAGGAGATAGAAAAAAGAATGAGCCAAGAGTAGCGCGCATTGTTGAAGAAATCCTTAAATTACCACGGGTTGGTCAGAAACAGCTAATGTTTTTTTCTCTGACTCCAACTTTGAACGCTTGGATCTCTCTGAGTTTTCATTCAATTGCCAGATTTCTTTTTGTAGAATCTTCGCCTTGTTGTCGACTAAAAAATGGTCTTAGCGAAATTTGCATATTAGATCCTTATTCAGATAGAAAATGATTTTTTTGTTCTACTGTCCAGGTTCGGCCAAGTGGAGAGAGAAGATAATTATCTACTTTTTCTTCAAATCTTAACACACGTGAGTGGTAGGAAAAGATAGGTTATTATTATTTTGCATGTCTTGAGGAGATAGAAAAATGAATGAGCCAAGAATAGCACCCGTTGTTGAAGAAATCCTTAAATTACCACGGGTTGGTCAGAAACAGCTAATGTTTTTTTCTCTGACTCCAACTTTGAACGCTTGGATCTCTCTTAGTTTTTATTCAATTACCAGATTTCTTTTTGTAGAATGTTCGCCTTGTTGTCGACTAAAAAGTGTTCTTAACGAAATTTGCATATAGGACCCTTATTCAGATAGAAAATGATTTTTTTCTTTTACTGTCCAGATTCGGCCAAGTGGAGAGAGAACATAATTATCAACTTTTTCTTCAAATCTCATCACATGTGGGTGGTAGGAAAAGATAGGTTATTATTATTTTGCATGTCTTGAGGAGATAGAAAAAAGAATGAGCCAAGAGTAGCGCGCGTTGTTGAAGAAATCCTTAAATTACCACGGGTTGGTCAGAAACAGCTAATGTTTTTTTCTCTGACTCCTACTTTGAACGCTTGGATCTTTCTTATTTTTTATTCAATTGCCAGATTTCTTTTTGTAGAATGTTCACCTTGTTGTCGACTAAAAAATGTTCTTAGCGAAATTTGCATATTGTACCCTTATTCAGATAGAAAATGGATTTTTTGTTCTACTGTCCAGATACGGCGAAGTGGAGAGAGAACATAATTATCAACTTTTTCTTCAAATCACTTCACACGTGAGGGGTAGGAAAAGATAGGTTATTATTATTTTGCATGTCTTGAGGAGATAGAAAAAAGAATGAGCCAAGAGTAGCGCGCATTGTTGAAGAAATCCTTAAATTACCACGGGTTGGTCAGAAACAGCTAATGTTTTTTTCTCTGACTCCAACTTTGAACGCTTGGATCTCTCTGAGTTTTCATTCAATTGCCAGATTTCTTTTTGTAGAATCTTCGCCTTGTTGTCGACTAAAAAATGGTCTTAGCGAAATTTGCATATTAGATCCTTATTCAGATAGAAAATGATTTTTTTGTTCTACTGTCCAGGTTCGGCCAAGTGGAGAGAGAAGATAATTATCTACTTTTTCTTCAAATCTTAACACACGTGAGTGGTAGGAAAAGATAGGTTATTATTATTTTGCATGTCTTGAGGAGATAGAAAAAAGAATGAGCCAAGAATAGCACCCGTTGTTGAAGAAATCCTTAAATTACCACGGGTTGGTCAGAAACAGCTAATGTTTTTTTCTCTGACTCCAACTTTGAACGCTTGGATCTCTCTTAGTTTTTATTCAATTACCAGATTTCTTTTTGTAGAATGTTCGCCTTGTTGTCGACTAAAAAGTGTTCTTAACGAAATTTGCATATAGGACCCTTATTCAGATAGAAAATGATTTTTTTCTTTTACTGTCCAGATTCGGCCAAGTGGAGAGAGAACATAATTATCAACTTTTTCTTCAAATCTCATCACATGTGGGTGGTAGGAAAAGATAGGTTATTATTATTTTGCATGTCTTGAGGAGATAGAAAAAAGAATGAGCCAAGAGTAGCGCGCGTTGTTGAAGAAATCCTTAAATTACCACGGGTTGGTCAGAAACAGCTAATGTTTTTTTCTCTGACTCCTACTTTGAACGCTTGGATCTTTCTTATTTTTTATTCAATTGCCAGATTTCTTTTTGTAGAATGTTCACCTTGTTGTCGACTAAAAAATGTTCTTAGCGAAATTTGCATATTGTACCCTTATTCAGATAGAAAATGGATTTTTTGTTCTACTGTCCAGATACGGCGAAGTGGAGAGAGAACATAATTATCAACTTTTTCTTCAAATCACTTCACACGTGAGGGGTAGGAAAAGATAGGTTATTATTATTTTGCATGTCTTGAGGAGATAGAAAAAAGAATGAGCCAAGAGTAGCGCGCATTGTTGAAGAAATCCTTAAATTACCACGGGTTGGTCAGAAACAGCTAATGTTTTTTTCTCTGACTCCAACTTTGAACGCTTGGATCTCTCTGAGTTTTCATTCAATTGCCAGATTTCTTTTTGTAGAATCTTCGCCTTGTTGTCGACTAAAAAATGGTCTTAGCGAAATTTGCATATTAGATCCTTATTCAGATAGAAAATGATTTTTTTGTTCTACTGTCCAGGTTCGGCCAAGTGGAGAGAGAAGATAATTATCTACTTTTTCTTCAAATCTTAACACACGTGAGTGGTAAGAAAAGATAGGTTATTATTATTTTGCATGTCTTGAGGAGATAGAAAAAAGAATGAGCCAAGAATAGCACCCGTTGTTGAAGAAATCCTTAAATTACCACGGGTTGGTCAGAAACAGCTAATGTTTTTTTCTCTGACTCCAACTTTGAACGCTTGGATCTCTCTGAGTTTTTATTCAATTACCAGATTTCTTTTTGTAGAATGTTCGCCTTGTTGTCGAGTAAAAAATGTTCTTAGCGAAATTTGCATATTGGACCCTTATTCAGATTGAAAATGATTTTTTTGTTGTACTGTCCAGATTCGGCCAAGTGGAGAGAGAACATAATTATCAACTTTTTCTTCCAATCACTTCACACGTGAGGGGTAGGAAAAGAAAGGTTATTATTATTTTGCGTGTCTTGAGGAGATAGAAAAAAGAATGAGTCAAGAGTAGCGCGCGTTGTTGAAGAAATCCTTAAATTACCACGGGTTGGTCAGAAACAGCTAATGTTTTTTTCTCTGACTCAAACTTTGAACGCTTGGATCTCTCTGAGTTTTCATTCAATTGCCGGATTTCTTTTTGTAGAATCTTCGCCTTGTTGTCGACTAAAAAATGGTCTTAGCGAAATTTGCATATTGGACCCTTATTCAGATAGAAAATGATTTTTTTGTTCTACTGTCCAGGTTCGGCCAAGTGGAGAGAGAACATAATTATCTACTTTTTCTTCAAATCTCAACACACGTGAGTGGTAGGAAAAGATAGGTCATTATTATTTTGCATGTCTTGAGGAGATAGAAAAAAGAATGAGCCAAGAATAGCGCCCGTTGTTGAAGAAATCCTTAAATTACCACGGGTTGGTCAGAAACAGCTAATGTTTTTTTCTCTGACTCCAACTTTGAACGCTTGGATCTTTCTTATTTTTTATTCAATTGCCAGATTTCTTTTTGTAGAATGTTCGCCTTGTTGTCGACTAAAAAATGTTCTTAGCGAAATTTGCATATTGGACCCTTATTCAGATAGAAAATCATTTTTTTGTTCTACTGTCCAGATTCGGCCAAGTGGAGAGAGAACATAATTATCAAATTTTTCTGCAAATCTATTCACACGTGAGGGGCAGGAAAAGATAGGTTATTATTATTTTGCATGTCTTGAGGAGATAGAAAAAAGAATGTCCCAAGAATAGAGCCCGTTGTTGTAGAAATCCCTGAATTACCGCGGGTTGGTCAGAAACAGCTAATACTTTTTTCTTTGACTCCGACTTTTAACGCTTGGATCTCTCTTATTTTTTATTCAATTGCCAGATTTCTTTTTGTAGAATGTTCGCCTTGTTGTCGACTAAAAAATGTTCTTAGCGAAATTTGCATATAGGACCCTTATTCAGATAGAAAATGATTTTTTTCTTTTACTGTCCAGATTCGGCCAAGTGGAGAGAGAACATAATTATCAACTTTTTCTTCAAATCTCATCACATGTGAGTGGTAGGAAAAGATAGGTCATTATTATTTTGCATGTCTTGAGGAGATAGGAAAAAGAATGAGCCAAGAATAGCGCCCGTTGTAGAAGAAATCCTTAAATTACCACGGGTTGGTCAGAAACAGCTAATGTTTTTTTCTCTGACTCCAACTTTGAACGCTTGGATCTTTCTTATTTTTTATTCAATTGCCAGATTTCTTTTTGTAGAATGTTCGCCTTGTTGTCGACTAAAAAATGTTCTTAGCGAAATTTGCATATTGGACCCTTATTCAGATAGAAAATCATTTTTTTGTTCTACTGTCCAGATTCGGCCAAGTGGAGAGAGAACATAATTATCAAATTTTTCTGCAAATCTATTCACACGTGAGGGGCAGGAAAAGATAGGTTATTATTATTTTGCATGTCTTGAGGAGATAGAAAAAAGAATGTCCCAAGAATAGAGCCCGTTGTTGTAGAAATCCCTGAGTTACCGCGGGTTGGTCAGAAACAGCTAATATTTTTTTCTTTGACTCCGACTTTTAACGCTTGGATCTCTCTTATTTTTTATTCAATTGCCAGATTTCTTTTTGTAGAATGTTCGCCTTGTTGTCGACTAAAAAATGTTCTTAGCGAAATTTGCATATAGGACCCTTATTCAGATAGAAAATGATTTTTTTCTTTTACTGTCCAGATTCGGCCAAGTGGAGAGAGAAAATAATTATCGACTTTTTCTTCAAATCTCATCACATGTGAGTGGTAGGAAAAGATAGGTTATTATTATTTTGCATGTCTTGAGGAGATAGAAAAAAGAATGAGCCAAGAATAGCGCCCGTTGTTGAAGAAATCCTAAAATTACCACGGGTTGGTCAGAAACAGCTAATGTTTTTTTCTCTGACTCCTACTTTGAACGCTTGGATCTTTCTTATTTTTTATTCAATTGCCAGATTTCTTTTTGTAGAATGTTCGCCTTGTTGTCGACTAAAAAATGTTCTTAGCGAAATTTGCATATTGGACCCTTATTCAGATAGAAAATGATTTTTTTGTTCTACTGTCCAGATACGGCGAAGTAGAGAGAGAACATAATTATCAACTTTTTCTTCAAATCACTTCACACGTGAGGGGTAGGAAAAGATAGGTTATTATTATTTTGCATGTCTTGAGGAGATAGAAAAAAGAATGAGCCAAGAGTAGCGCGCGTTGTTGAAGAAATCCTTAAATTACCACGGGTTGGTCAGAAACAGCTAATGTTTTTTTCTCTGACTCCAACTTTGAACGCTTGGATCTCTCTGAGTTTTCATTCAATTGCCAGATTTCTTTTTGTAGAATCTTCGCCTTGTTGTCGACTAAAAAATGGTCTTAGCGAAATTTGCATATTGGATCCTTATTCAGATAGAAAATGATTTTTTTGTTCTACTGTCCAGGTTCGGCCAAGTGGAGAGAGAACATAATTATCTACTTTTTCTTCAAATCTCAACACACGTGAGTGGTAGGAAAAGATAGGTCATTATTATTTTGCATGTCTTGAGGAGATAGAAAAAAGAATGAGCCAAGAATAGCGCCCGTTGTTGAAGAAATCCTTAAATTACCACTGGTTGGTCAGAAACAGCTAATGTTTTTTTCTCTGACTCCAACTTTGAATGCTTGGATCTCTCTGAGTTTTTATTCAATTACCAGATTTCTTTTTGTAGAATGTTCGCCTTGTTGTCGAGTAAAAAATGTTGTTAGCGAAATTTGCATATTGGACCCTTATTCAGATTGAAAATAATTTTTTTGTTGTACTGTCCAGATTCGGCCAAGTGGAGAGAGAACATAATTATCAACTTTTTCTTCCAATCACTTCACACATGAGGGGTAGGAAAAGATAGGCTATTATTATTTTGCATGTCTTGAGGAGATAGAAAAAAGAATGAGCCAAGAATAGCGCCCGTTGTCGAAGAAATCCTTAAATTACCACGGGTTGGTCAGAAACAGCTAATGTTTTTTTCTCTAACTCCAACTTTGAACGCTTGGATCTCTCTGAGTTTTCATTCAATTGCCAGATTTCTTTTTGTAGAATCTTCGCCTTGTTGTCGACTAAAAAATGGTCTTAGCGAAATTTGCATATTGGATCCTTATTCAGATAGAAAATGATTTTTTTGTTCTACTGTCCAGGTTCGGCCAAGTGGAGAGAGAACATAATTATCTACTTTTTCTTCAAATCTCAACACACGTGAGTGGTAGGAAAAGATAGGTCATTATTATTTTGCATGTCTTGAGGAGATAGAAAAAAGAATGAGCCAAGAATAGCGCCCGTTGTTGAAGAAATCCTTAAATTACCACTGGTTGGTCAGAAACAGCTAATGTTTTTTTCTCTGACTCCAACTTTGAATGCTTGGATCTCTCTGAGTTTTTATTCAATTACCAGATTTCTTTTTGTAGAATGTTCGCCTTGTTGTCGAGTAAAAAATGTTGTTAGCGAAATTTGCATATTGGACCCTTATTCAGATTGAAAATATATTTTTTGTTGTACTGTCCAGATTCGGCCAAGTGGAGACAGAACATAATTATCAACTTTTTCTTCCAATCACTTCACACGTGAGGGGTAGGAAAAGATAGGTTATTATTATTTTGCATGTCTTGAGGAGATAGAAAAAAGAATGAGCCAAGAATAGCGCCCGTTGTCGAAGAAATCCTTAAATTACCACGGGTTGGTCATAAACAGCTAATGATTTTTTTTCTGACTCCGACTTTGAACGCTTGGATCTCTCTGAGTTTTTTTATTCAATTGCCAGATTTCTTTATGCAGAATCTTCGCCTTCTTGTCGACTAAAAAATGATCGTAGCGAAATTTGCATATTGGACCCTTATTCAGATAGAAAATGATTTTTTTGTTCTACTGTCCAGATTCGGCCAAATGGAGAGAGAACATAATTATCAACTTTTTCTTCAAATCACTTCACACGTGAGGGGTAGGAAAAGATAGGTTATTATTATTTTGCATGTTTTGAGGAGATAGAAAAAAGAATGAGCAAGGAATAGCGCCCGTTGTTGAAGAAATCCTTAAATTACCACGGGTTGGCCAGAAATAGCTAATATTTTTTTCTCTGACTCCGACTTTGAACGCTTGGATCTCTCTTATTTTTTATTCAATTGCCAGATTTCTTTTTGTAGAATGTTCGCCTTGTGGTCGACTAAAAAATGTTCTTAGCGAAATTTGCATATTGGACCCTTATTCAGATAGAAAATGATTTTTTTGTTCTACTGTCCAGATTCGGCCAAGTGGAGAGAGAACATAATTATCAACTTTTTCTTCAAATCTCTTCACACGTGAGGGATAGGAAAAGATAGGTTATTATTATTTTGCATGTCTTGAGGAGATAGAAAAAAGAATGAGCCAAGAATAGCGCCCGTTGTTAAAGAAATCCTTAAATTACCACGGGTTGGTCAGAAACAGCTAATGTTTTTTTCTCTGACTCCAACTTTGAACGCTTGGATCTCTCTTATTTTTTATTCAATTGCCAGATTTCTTTTTGTAGAACGTTCGCCTTGTTGTCGACTAAAATATGTTCTTAGCGAAATTTGCATATTGGACCCTTATTCAGATAGAAAATGATTTTTTTGTTCTACTGTCCAGATTCGGCCAAGTGGAGAGAGAACATAATGATCTACTTTTTCTTCAAATCACTTCACACATGAGGGGTAGGAAAAGATAGGTCAATATTATTTTGCATGTCTTGGAGAGACAGAAAAAAGAATGAGCCAAGAATAGCGCCCGTTGTTGAAGAAATCCTTAAATTACCACGGGCTGGTCAGAAACGGCTAATGTTTTTTTCTCTGACTCCAACATTGAACGCTTGGATCTCTCTGAGTTTTTATTCAATTGCCAGATTACTTTTTCTAGAATCTTCGCCTTGTTGTCGACTAAAAAATATTCTTAGCGAAATTTGCATATTGGACCCTTATTCAGATAGAAAATGATTTTTTTGTTCTATTGTCCAGATTCGGCCAAGTGGAAAGAGAACCTAATTATCTACTTTTTCTTCAAATCACTTCACACGTGAGGGGTAGGAAAAGATAGGTTATTATTATTTTGCATGTTTTGAGGAGATAGAAAAAAGAATGAGCCAAGAATAGCGCCCGTTGTTGAAGAAATCCTTAAATTACCACGGGTCGGTCAGAAACAGCTAATGTTTTTTTCTCTGACTCCAACTTTGAACGCTTGGATCTCTCTGAGTTTTATTCAATTGCCAGATTTCTTTTTGTAGAATCTTCGCCTTCTTGTCGACTAAAAAATGATCTTAGCGAAATATGCATATTGGACCCTTATTTAGATAGAAAATGATTTTTTTCTTTTACTGTCCAGATTCGGCCAAGTGGAGAGAGAACATAATTATCAACTTTTTCTTCAAATCTCATCACATGTGAGTGGTAGGAAAAGATAGGTTATTATTATTTTGCATGTCTTGAGGAGATAGAAAAAAGAATGAGCCAAGAATGGCGCCCGTTGTTGAAGAAATCCTTAAATTACCACGGGTTGGTCAGAAACAGCTAATATTTTTTTCTCTGACTCCGACTTTGAACGCTTGGATCTCTCTTATTTTTTATTCAATTTCCAGATTTCTTTTTGTAGAATGTTCGCCTTGTTGTCGACTAAAAAATGTTCTTAGCGAAATTTGCATATTGGACCCTTATTCAGATAGAAAATGATTTTTTTGTTCTACTGTCCAGATTCGGCTAAGTGGAGAGAGAACATAATTATCAACTTTTTCTTCAAATCTCTTCACACGTGAGGGATAGGAAAAGATAGGTTATTATTATTTTGCATGTCTTGAGGAGATAGAAAAAAGAATGAGCCAAGAATAGCGCCCGTTGTTAAAGAAATCCTTAAATTACCACGGGTTGGTCAGAAACAACTAACGTTTTTTTCTCTGACTCCAACTTTGAACGCTTGGATCTCTCTTATTTTTTATTCAATTGCTAGATTTCTTTTTGTAGAATGTTCGCCTCGTTGTCGACTAAAATATGTTCTTAGCGAAATTTGCATATTGGACCCTTATTCAGATAGAAAATGATTTTTTTGTTCTACTGGCCAGATTCAGCCAAGTGGAGAGAGAACATAATGATCTACTTTTTCTTCAAATCACTTCACACATGAGGGGTAGGAAAAGATAGGTCAATATTATTTTGCATGTCTTGGAGAGACAGAAAAAAGAATGAGCCAAGAATAGCGCCCGTTGTTGAAGAAATCCTTAAATTACCACGGGCTGGTCAGAAACGGCTAATGTTTTTTTCTCTGACTCCAACATTGAACGCTTGGATCTCTCTGAGTTTTTATTCAATTGCCAGATTACTTTTTCTAGAATCTTCGCCGTGTTGTCGACTAAAAAATATTCTTAGCGAAATTTGCATATTGGACCCTTATTCAGATAGAAAATGATTTTTTTGTTCTATTGTCCAGATTCGGCCAAGTGGAAAGAGAACCTAATTATCAACTTTTTCTTCAAATCACTTCACACGTGAGGGGTAGGAAAAGATAGGTTATTATTATTTTGCATGTTTTGAGGAGATAGAAAAAAGAATGAGCCAAGAATAGCGCCCGTTGTCGAAGAAATCCTTAAATTTCCACGGGTCGGTCAGAAACAGCTAATGTTTTTTTCTCTGACTCCAACTTTGAACGCTTGGATCTCTCTGAGTTTTTATTCAATTGCCAGATTTCTTTTTGTAGAATCTTCGCCTTCTTGTCGACTAAAAAATGATCTTAGCGAAATATGCATATTTGACCGTTATTCAGATAGAAAATGATTTTTTTCTTTTACTGTCCAGATTCGGCCAAGTGGAGAGAGAACATAATTATCAACTTTTTCTTCAAATCTCATCACATGTGAGTGGTAGGAAAAGATAGGTCATTATTATTTTGCATGTCTTGAGGAGATAGAAAAAAGAATGAGCCAAGAATAGCGCCCGTTGTTGAAGAAATCCTTAAATTATTACGGGTTGGTCAGAAACAGCTAATGTTTTTTTTCTCTGACTCCAACTTTGAACGCTTGGATCTTTCTTATTTTTTATTCAATTGCCAGATTTCTTTTTGTAGAATGTTCGCCTTGTTGGCGACTAAAAAATGTTCTTAGCGAAATTTGCATATTGGACACTTATTCAGATAGAAAATGATTTTTTTGTTCTATTGTCCAGATACGGCGAAGTGGAGAGAGAACATAATTATCAACTTTTTCTTCAAATCACTTCACACGTGAGGGGTAGGAAAAGATAGGTTATTATTATTTTGCATGTTTTGAGGAGATAGAAAAAAGAATGAGCCAAGAATAGCGCCCGTTGTTGAAGAAATCCTTAAATTACCACGGGTTGGTCAGAAACAGCTAATGTTTTTTTCTCTGACTCCAACTTTGAACGCTTGGATCTCTCTGAGTTTTTATTCAATTGCCAGATTTCTTTTTGTAGAATCTTCGCCTTCTTGTCGACTAAAAAATGATCTTAGCGAAATATGCATATTGGACCCTTATTCAGATAGAAAATGATTTTTTTCTTTTACTGTCCAGATTCGGCCAAGTGGAGAGAGAACATAATTATCAACTTTTTCTTCAAATCTCATCACATGTGAGTGGTAGGAAAAGATAGGTTATTATTATTTTGCATGTCTTGAGGAGATAGAAAAAAGAATGAGCCAAGAATAGCGCCCGTTGTTGAAGAAATCCTTAAATTACCACGGGTTGGTCAGAAACAGCTAATGTTTTTTTCTCTGACTCCAACTTTGAACGCTTGGATCTTTCTTATTTTTTATTCAATTTCCAGATTTCTTTTTGTAGAATGTTCGCCTTGTTGGCGACTAAAAAATGTTCTTAGCGAAATTTGCATATTGGACCCTTATTCAGATAGAAAATGATTTTTTTGTTCTATAGTCCAGATACGGCGAAGTGGAGAGAGAACATAATTATCAACTTTTTCTTCAAATCACTTCACACGTGAGGGGTAGGAAAAGATAGGTTATTATTATTTTGCATGTCTTGAGGAGATAGAAAAAAGAATGAGCCAAGAGTAGCGCGTGTTGTTGAAGAAAATCCTTAAATTACCACGGGTTGGTCAGAAACAGCTAATGCTTTTTTCTCTGACTCCAACTTTGAACGCTTGGATCTCTCTGAGTTTTCATTCAATTGCCAGATTTGTTTTTGTAGAATCTTCGCCTTGTTGTCGACTAAAAAATGGTCTTAGCGAATTTGCATATTGGACCCTTATTCAAATAGAAAATGATTTTTTTGTTCTACTGTCCAGGTTCGGCCAAGTGGAGAGAGAACATAATTATCTACTTTTTCTTCAAATCTCAACACACGTGAGTGGTAGGAAAAGATAGGTCATTATTATTTTGCATGTCTTGAGGAGATAGAAAAAAGAATGAGCCATGAATAGCGCCCGTTGTTGAAGAAATGCTTAAATTATCACGGGTTGGTCAGAAACAGCTAATGTTTTTTTCTCTAACTCCAACTTTGAACGCTTGGATCTCTCTGAGTTTTTATTCAATTACCAAATTTCTTTTTGTAGAATGTTCGCCTTGTTGTCGAGTAAAAATTGTTCTTAGCGAAATTTGCATATTGGACCCTTATTCAGATTGAAAATGATTTTTTTGTTGTACTGTCCAGATTCGGCCAAGTGGAGAGAGAACATAATTATCAACTTTTTCTTCCAATCACTTCACACGTGAGGGGTAGGAAAAGATAGGTTATTAATATTTTGCATGTCTTGAGGAGATAGAAAAAAGAATGAGCCAAGAATAGCGCCCGTTGTTGAAGAAATCCTTAAATTACCATGGGTTGGTCAGAAACAACTAATGTTTTTTTCTCTGACTCCAACTTTGAACGCTTGGATCTCTCTGAGTTTTTATTCAATTGCCAGATTTCTTTTTGTAGCATCTTTGCCTTGTTGTCGACTAAAAAATGTTTTTAGCGAAATTTGCATATTGGACGCTTATTCAGATAGAAAATGATTTTTTTTTCTACTGTCCAGATTTGGCCAAGTGGAGAGAGAACATAATTATCATCTTTTTCTTCAAATCTCAACACACGTGAGTGGTAGGAAAAGATAGGTCATTAATATTTTGCATGTCTTGAGGAGATAGAAAAAAGAATGAGCCAGGAGTAGCGCCCGTTGTTGAAGAAATCCTTAAATTACCACGGGTTGGTCAGAAACAGCTAATATTTTTTTCTCTAACTCCAACTTTGAACGCTTGGATCTCTCTGAGTTTTTATTCAATTGCCAGATTTCTTTTTGTTGCATCTTCGCCTTGTTGTCGACTAAAAAATGTTCTTAGCGAAATTTGTATATTGAACCCTTATTCAGATAGAAAATGATTTTGTTGTTCTACTGTCCAGATTCGACCAAGTGGAGAGAGAAGATAATTATCAACTTTTTCTTCAAATCTCATAACACGTGAGTGGTAGGAAAAGATAGGTCATTATTATTTTGCATGTCTTGAGAAGATTGAAAAAATAATGAGCCTGGAATAGCGCCCGTTGTTGAGGAAATCTTTAAATTACCACGGGTTGGTCAGAAACAACTAATGTTTTTTTCTCTGACTCCTATTTTGAACGCTTGGATCTCTCTTATTTTTTATTCAATTTCCAGATTTGTTTTAGTAGAATGTTCTCCTTGTTGTCGACTAAAAAATGTTCTTAGCGAAATTTGAATATTGGACACTTATTCAGATAGAAAATGATTTTTTTATTCTAATGTCCAGATTCGGCAAAGTGGAGAGAGAACCTAATTATCAACTTTTTCTTCAAATCTCATCACACGTGAATGGTAGGAAAAGATAGGTTATTATTATTTTGCATGTCTTGAGGACATAGAAAAAAGAATGAGCAGAGAATAGCGCCCGTTGTTGAAGAAATCCTTAAATTACCACGGGTTGGTCTGAAACGGCTAATGTTTTTTTCTCTGACTCCAACTTTGAACGTTTGGATCTCTCTGAGTTTTTATTCTATTGCCAGATTTCTTTTTGTAGAATCTTCGCCTTGTTGTCGACTACAAAATTTTCTTAGCGAAATTTGCATATTGGACCGTTATTCAGATAGAAAATAATTTTTTTGTTGTACTATCCAGATTTGGCCAAGTGGAGAGAGAACATAATTATCAACTTTTTCTTCAAATCTCAACACATAATTATTTTGTATGCCTTGAGGAGATAGAAAAAAGAATGAGCCAAGAATAGCGCCCGCTGTTGAAGAAATCCTTAAATTACCACGGGTTGGTCAGAAACAGCTAATGTTTTTTTCTATGACTCCAACTTTTAACGCTTGGATCGCTCTTATTTTTTGATCAGTTGCCAGATTTATTTTTGTAGAATGTTTGCCTTGTTGTCGTCTAAAAAATGTTCTTACCGAAATTTGCATATTGGACCCTTATTCAGATAGAAAATGATTTTTTTGTTCCACTGTCCAGATTCGGCCGAGTGGAGAGAGAACGTAATTATCGACTTTTTCTTCAAATCTCATCACACGCGAGTGGTAGAAAAAGATAGGTCATTATTATTTTGCATGTCTTGAGGAGGTAGAAAAAAGAATGAGCCAAGAATAGCGCCCGTTGTTGAAGAAATCCTTAAATTACCACGGGTTGGTTAGAAACAGCTAATGTTTTTTTCTCTGACTCCAACTTTGAACGCTTGGATGTCTCTTATTTTTTATTCAATTGCCAGATTTCTTTTTGTAGAATGTTTGCCTTATTGTCGACTAAAAAATGTTCTTAGCGAAATTTGCATATTGGACCCTTTTTCAGAAAGAAAATGATTTTTTTGTTCTACTGTCCAGATTCGACCAAGTGGAGAGAGAACATACTTATCAACTTTTTCTTCAAATCTCAACACACGTAAGTGGAAGGAAAAGATAGGTTATTGTTATTTTGCATGTCTTGAGTAGATAGAAAAACGAATGAGCCAAGAATAGCGCCCGTTGTTGAAGAAATCCTTAAATTACCACGGGTTGGTCAGAAACAGCTAATGTTTTTTTCTCTGACTCCAACTTTGAACGCTTGGATCTCTCTGAGTTTTTATTCAATTGCCATATTTCATTTTGTAGAATCTTCGCCTTGTTGTCGACTAAAAAATGTTCATTACCAAATTTGCATATTGGACCCTTATTCAGATAGAAAATGATTTTTTTGTTGTACTATCCAGATTTGGCCAAGTGGAGAGAGAACATAATTATCAACTTTTTCTTCAAATCTCTTCACACGTGAGAGGTAGGAAAAGATAGGTCATTATTATTTTGCATGTCTTGAGGAGATAGAAAAAAGAATGAGCCAAGAATAGCGCCCATTGTTGAAGAAATCCTTAAATTACCACGGGTTGGTCAGAAACAGCTAATGTTTTTTTCTCTAACTCCAACTTTGAACGCTTGGATCTCTCTTATTTTTTATTCAATTGCCAGATTTCTTTTTGTAGAATGTTTGCCTTGTTGTCGACTAAAAAATGTTCTTAGCGAAATTAGCATATACGACCCTTATTCAGATAGAAAATGATGTTTTTGTTCTACTGGCCAGATTCGGCCAAGTGGAGAGAGAACATAATTATCAACTTTTTCTTCAAATCTCAACACACGTAAGTGGTAGGAAAAGATAGGTAATTATTATTTTGCATGTCTTGAGGAGATAGAAAAAAGAATAAGCCAAGAATAGCGCCCGTTGTTGAAAAAATCCTTAAATTACCACGGGTTGGTCAGAAACAGCTAATGTTTTTTTCTCTGACTTCAACTTTGAACGCTTGGATCTCTCTTATTTTTTATTCAATTGCCAGATTTCTTTTTGTAGAATGTTCGCCTTGTCGTCGACTAAAAAATGTTCTTAGCGAAATTTGCATATTGGACCCTCATTCAGATAAAAAATGATTTTTTTGTTCTACTCTCCAGATTCGGCCAAGTGGAGAGAGAACATAGTTATGAACTTTTTCTTCAAATCATTTCACACGTGAGGGGTAGGAAAATATAGGTCATTATTATTTTGCACGTCTTGAGGAGATGGAAAAAAGAATGAGCCAAGAATAGCGTCCATTGTTGAAGAAATCCTTAAATTACCACGGGTTGGTCGGAAACGGCTAATGTTTTTTTCTCTGACTCCATTGAACGCTTGGATCTCTCTTATTTTTTATTCAATTGCCAGATTTCTTTTTGTAGAATTTTTGCCTTGTTGTCGACAAACAAATGTTCTTAGGGAAATTCGCATATTGGATCCTTATTCAAATAGAAAATGATTTTTTTGTTCTACTGTCCAGATTCGGGCAAGTGGAGAGAGAACATAATTATCAACTTTTTCTTCAAATCTCAACACACGTGAGTGCTAGGAAAAGATAGGTTATTATTATTTTGCATGTCTTGAGGAGATAGAAAAAAGAATGAGCCAAGAATAGCGCCCATTGTTGAAAAAATCCTTAAATTACCACGGGTTGGTCAGAAACAGCTAATGTTTTTTTCTCTGACTCCAACTTTGAACGCTTGGATCTCTCTTATTTTTTATTCAATTGCCAGATTTCTATTTGTAGAATGTTCGCCTTGTCGTCGACTAAAAAATGTCTTAGCGAAATTTGCATATTGGACCCTCATTCAGATAGAAAATGATTTTTTTGTTCTACTCTCCAGATTCGGCCAAGTGGAGAGAGAACATAGTTATCAACTTTTTCTTCAAATCATTTCACACGTGAGGGGTAGGAAAATATAGGTTATTATTATTTTGCACGTCTTGAGGAGATGGAAAAAAGAATGAGCCAAGAATTGCGTCCATTGTTGAAGAAATCCTTAAATTACCACGGGTCGGTCGGAAACAGCTAATGTTTTTTTCTCTGACTCCAACTTTGAACGCTTGGATCTCTCTGAGTTTTTATTCAATTGCCAGATTTCTTTTTGTAGAATCTTCGCCTTCTTGTCGACTAAAAAATGATCTTAGCGAAATATGCATATTGGACCCTTATTCAGATAGAACATGATTTTTTTGTTCTACTGTCCAGATTCGGCCAAGTGGAGAGAGAACATAATTATCAACTTTTTCTTCAAATCTCAACACACGTGAGTGGTAGGAAAAGATAGGTTATTATTATTTTGCATGTCTTGAGGAGACAGAAAAAAGAATGAGCCAAGAATAGCGCCCGTTGTAGAAGAAATCCTTAAATTACCACGGGTTGGTCAGAAACGGCAAATGTTTTTTTCTCTGACTCCAGCTTTGAACGCATGGATCTCTCTTATTTTTTATTCAATTGTCAGATTTCTTTTTGTAGAATGTTCGCCTTGTTGTCGACTAAAAAATGTTCTTAGCGAAATTTGCATATTGGACCCTTATTCAAATAAAAAATGATTTTTTTGTTCTACTCTCCAAATTCGGCCAAGTGGAGAGAGAACATAGTAATCAACTTTTTCTTCAAATCACTTCACACGTGTGGGGTAGGAAAATATAGGTCATTATTATTTTGCACGTCTTGAGGAGATGGAAAAAAGAATGAGGCAAGAATAGCGTCCGTTGTTGAACAAATCCATAAATTACCACGGGTTCGTCAGAAACGGCTAATGTTTTTTTCTCTGACTCCAACTTTGAACGCTTGGATCACCCTTATTTTTTATTCAGTTGCCAGATTTCTTTTTGTAGAATGTCCGCCTTGTTGTTGACTAAAAAATGTTCTTAGCGAAATTAGCATATTGGACCCTTATTCAGATAGAAAATGATTTTATTGTTCTACTGTCCAAATTCGGCCAAGTGGAGAGAGAACATAATTATCAACTTTTTCTTCAAATCCGTTCACACGTGAGGGGTAGGAAAAGATAGGTTATTATTATTTTGCATGTCTTGAGGAGGTAGAAAAAAGAATGAGCCAAGAATAGCGCCCGTTGTTGAAGAAATCCTTAAATTACCACGGGTTGGCCAAAAACAGCAAATGTTTTTTTCTCTGACTTCAACTTTGAACCCTTGGATCTCTCTTATTTTTTATTCAATTGCCAGATTTCTTTTTGTAGAATGTTTGCCTTACTGTCGACTAAAAAATGTTCTTCGCGAAATTTGCATATTGGACCCTTTTTCAGATAGAAAATGATTTTTTTGTTCTACTGTCCAGATTGGGCCAAGTGGAGAGAGAACATAATTATCAACTTTTTCTTCAAATCTCGACACACGTAAGTGGTAGGAAAAGATAGGTCATTATTATTTTGCACGTCTTGAGGAGATAGAAAACAGAATGAGCCAAGAATAGCGCCCGTTGTTGAAGAAATCCTTAAATTACCACGGGTTGGTCAGAAACAGCTAATGTTTTTTTGTCTGACTCCAACTTTGAACGCTTGGATCTCTCTTATTTTTTATTCAATTGCCAGATTTCTTTTTGTAGAATGTTCGCGTCGACTAAAAAATGTTCTTAGCGAAATTTGCATATTGGACTCTCATTCAGATAGAAAATGATTTTTTTGTTCTACTCTCCAGATTCGGCCAAGTGGAGAGAGAACATAGTCATCAACTTTTTCTTCAAATCACTTCACACGTGTGGGGTATGAAAATATAGGTTAGTATTATTTTGCACGTCTTGAGGAGATGGAAAAAAGAACGAGGCAAGAATAGCGTCCGTTGTTGAACAAATCCTTAAATTACCACGGGTTCGTCAGAAACAGCTAATGTTCTTTTCTCTGACTCCAACTTTTAACGCTTGGATCACCCTTATTTTTTATTCAATTGCCAGATTTCTTTTTATAGAATGTTCGCCTTGTTGTTGACTAAAAAATGTTCTTAGCGAAATTAGCATATTGGACCCTTATTTAGATAGAAAATGATTTTTTTTGTTCTACTGTCGAAATTCGGCCAAGTGGAGAGAGAACATAATTATCAACTTTTTCTTCAAATCTCTTCACACGTGAGGGGTAGGAAAAGATAGGTTATTATTATTTTGCATGTCTTGAGTAGATAGAAAAAAAAATGAGCCAAGAATAGCGCCCGTTGTTGAAGAAATCCTTAAATTACCACGCGTTGGTCAGAAACAGCTAATGTTTTTTTCTCTGATTCCTACTTTGAACGCTTCGATCTCTCTGAGTCTTTATTCAATTGCCAGATTTCATTTTTTAAAATGTTCGCCTTGTTGTCGACTAAAAAATGTTCTTAGCGAAATTTGCATATTGGACCCTTATTCAGATAGAAAATGATTTTTTTGTTCTACTGTCCAGATTCGGCAAAGTGGGGAGAGAACATAATTATCAACTTTTTCTTCAAATCTCAACAAACGTGAGTGGTAGGAAAAGATAGGTCATTATTATTTTGCATCTCTTGAGGAGATAGAAAAAAAGAATGATCCAAGAATAGCGCCCGTAGTAGAAGAAATCCTTAAATTACCACGGGTTGGTCAGAACCAGCTAATGTTTTTTTCTCTGACTCCAACTTTGAACGCTTGGATCTCTCTTATTTTTTATTCAATTGCCAGATTTCTTTTTGTAGAATGTTCGCCTTGTTGTCGACTAAAAAATGTTTTTAGCGAAATTTGCATATTGGACGCTTACTCAGATAGAAAATGATTTTTTTGTTCTACTGTCCAGATTCGGCATGGTGGAGAGAGAACATAATTATCTACTTTTTCTTCAAATCTCATCACACGTGAGGGGTAGGAAAAGATCGGTTATTATTATTTTGCATGTCTTGAGGAGATAGAAAAAAGAATGAGCCATGAATAGCGCCCGTAGTTGAAGAAATCCTTAAATTACGACGGGTTGATCAGAAACAGCTAATGTTTTTTCTCTAACTCCATCTTTAAATGCTTGGATCTCTCTGAGTTTTTATTCAATTGCCAGATTTCTTTTTGTAGAATCTTCACCTTGTTGTCGACTAAAAAATGTTCTTAGCAAAATTTGCATATTGGACCCTTATTCGGATAGAAAATGATTTTTTTGTTCTACTGTCCAGATTCGGCCAAGTGGAGAGAGAACATAATTATCAACTTTTTCTTCAAATCTCAACACACGTGAGTGGTTGGAAAAGATAGGTTATTATTATTTTGCATCTCTTGAGGAGATAGAAAAAAAGAATGAGCCAAGAATAGCGCCCGTTGTTGAAGAAATCCTTAAATTACCACGCGTTGGTCAGAAACAGCTAATGTTTTTTTCTCTGATTCCTACTTTGAACGCTTCGATCTCTCTGAGTTTTTATTCAATTGCCAGATTTCTTTTTTTAAAATGTTCGCCTTGTTGTCGACTAAAAAATGTTTTTAGCGAAATTTGCATATTGGACCCTTATTCGGATAGAAAATGATTTTTTTGTTCTACTGTCCAGATTCGGCAAAGTGGAGAGAGAACATAATTATCAACTTTTTCTTCAAATCTCTTCACACGTGAGGGGTAGGAAAAGATCGGTTATTATTATTTTGCATGTCTTGAGGAGATAGAAAAAAGAATGAGCCAAGAATAGCGCCCGTAGTCGAAGAAATCCTTAAATTACAACGGGTTGATCAGAAACAGCTAATGTTTTTTCTCTAACTCCATCTTCCAATGCTTGGATCTCACTGAGTTTTTATTCAATTGCCAGATTTCTTTTTGTAGAATCTTCACCTTGTTGTCGACTAAAAAATGTTCTTAGCAAAATTTGCATATTGGACCCTTATTCGGATAGAAAATGATTTTTTTGTTCTACTGTCCAGATTCGGCCAAGTGGAGAGAGAACATAATTATCGACTTTTTCTTCAAATCTCTTCACACGTGAGGGGCAGGAAAAAATTGGTTATTATTATTTTGCATGTCTTGAGGAGGTAGAAAAAAGAATGAGCCAAGAATAGCGCCCGTTGTTGAAGAAATCCTTAAATTATCACGGGTTGGTCAGAAACAGCCTATGTTTTTTTGCTCTAACTCCAACTTTGAACGCTTGGATCTCTCTGAGTTTTTATTCAATTGCCAGATTTCTTTTTGTAGAATCTTCGCCTTGTTGTCGACTAAAAAATGTTCTTAGCGAAATTTGCATATTGGACCCTTATTCAGAAAGAAAATTATTTTTTTATTCTACTGTCCAGATTCGGCAGAGTGGAGAGGGAACATAATTATGAACTTTTTCTTCAAATCTCGTCACACGTGAGTGGTAGGAAAAGATAAGTTATTATTATTTTGCATGTCTTGAGTAGATAGTTAAACAAATGAACCAAGAATAGCGCCCGTTGTTGAAGAAATCCTTAAATTACCACGGGTTGGTCAGAAACATGTAATGTTTTTTTCTCTGACTCCAACTTTGAACGCTTGGATCTCTCTTATTTTGTATTCAATTGCCATATTTCTTTTAGTATTATCTCCGCCTTTTCGTCGACTAAAAAATGTTCTTAGCGAAATTTGCATATTGTACCCTTATTTAGATAGAAAATGATTTTTTGTTCTACTGTCCAAATTCGGCCAAATGGAGAGAGAACTTAATTATCAACTTTTTCTTGAAATCTCTTCACACGTGAGGGGTAGGAAAAAATAGGTCATTATTATTTTGCACGTCTTGACTAGATGGAAAAAAGAATGAGCCAAGAATAGCGCCCGTTGGTGAAGAAATACTTAAATTACCACGGGCTGGTCAGAAACAGCCTATGTTTTTTTCTCTAACCCTACTTTGAATGCTAGGATCTCCCTGAGTTTTTATTAAATTTCCAGATTTCTTTTTGTAGAATCTTCGCCTTGCTGTCGAATAAAAAATGTTCTTAGCGAAATTTGCATATTGGACCCTTATTTTGATAGAAAATGATTTTTTTGTTCTACTGTCCAGATTCGGCCAAGTGGAGAGAGAACATAATTATCAACTTTTTCTTCAAATCTCATCACACGTGAGCGGTAGGAAAAGATTGGTCATTATTATTTTGCAAGTCTTGAGGAGATAGAAAAAAGAATGAGCGAAGAATAGAGCCCGTTGTTGAAGAAATCCTTAAATTACCACGGGTTGGTCAGAAACAGCCTATGTTTTTTTCTCTAACTCCAACTTTGAACGCCTGGATCTCGTTGAGTTTTTATTAAATTGCCAGATTTCTTTTTGTAGAATCTTCGCCTCGCTGTCGACTAAAATATGTTCTTAGCGAAATTTGCATATTGGACCCTTATTCAAATAGAAAATGATTTTTTTGTCGTAATGTCCAGATTCAGCCAAGTGGAGAGAGAACATAATTATCAACTTTTTCTTCAAATCTCTTCACACGTGAGGGGTAGGAAAAGATAGGTTATTATTATTTTGCTTGTCTTGAGGAGATAGAAAAAAGAATGAGCCAAGAATAGCGCCCGTAGTTGAAGAAATCCTTAAATTACAACGGGTTGGTCAAAAACAGCTAATGTTTTTTCTCTGACTCCAACTTTGAACGCTTGTATCTCTCTTATTTTTTATTCAATTGCCAGATTTCTTCTTGTAGAATCTCCGCGTTTTCGTCGACTAAAAAACGTTCTTAGCGAAATTTGCATATTGGACCCTTATTCAAATACAAAATGATTTTTTTGTTCTACTGTCCAGATTCGGCGAAGTGGAGAGAGAACATAATTATCAACTTTTTCTTCAAATCGCTTCACTCGTGGGTGGTAGGAAAAGGTAAGTTATTATTATTTTGCATGTCTTGAGGAGATAGAAAAAAGAATGAGCCAAGAATAGCGCCCGTAGTTGAAGAAATCTTTAAATTACAACGGGTTGCTCAGAAACCGCTAATGTTTTTTCTCTGACTCCAACTTTGAACGCTTCGATCTCTCTGAAATTTTATTCAATTGCCAGATTTCTTTTTGTAGAAGCTTCGCCTTGTTGTCGACTAAAAAATGTTCTTAGCGAAATTTGCTTATTCGACCCCTATTCGGATAGAAAATGATTTTTTTGTTCTACTGTCCAGATTCGGCCAAGTGGAGAGAGAACATAATTGTCAACTTTTTCTTCAAATCTCGTCACACGTGAGTGGTAGGAAAAGATAAGTTATTATTATTTTGCATGTCTTGAGGAGATAGAAAAAAGAATGAGCCAAGAATAGCGCCCGTAGTAGAAGAAATCCTTAAATTACAACGGGTTGGTCAGAAACCGCTAATGTTTTTTCTCTGACTCCAACTTTGAACGCTTGGATCTCTCTGAGTTTTTATTCAATTGCCAGATTTCTTTTTGTAGAATCTTCGCCTTGTTGTCGACTAAAAAATGTTCTTAGCGAAATTTGCATATTGGACCCATATTCAGATAGAAAATGATTTTTTTGTTCTACTGTCCAGATTCGGCCAAGTGCAGAGAGAACATAATTATGAACTTTTTCTTCAAATCTCTTCACACGTGAGGCGTAGGAAAAGATAGTTTATTATTATTTTGCATGTCTTGAGGAGATAGAAAAAAGAATTAGCCTGGAATAGCGTTCGTTGTTGAAGAATTCCTCACGGGTTGGTCAGAAACGGCCTATGTTTTTTTTCTCATACTCCAACTTGGAATGCTTGGATCTCTCTGAGTTTTCATTAAATTGCCATATTTCTTTTTGTAGAATCTGCGCCTTGCTGTCGACTAAAAAATATTCTTAGCGAAATTTGCATATTGGACCCTTATTCAGATAGAAAATGACTTTTTTTGATCTACTGTCCAGATTCGGCCAAGTGGAGAGAGAACATAATTGTCAACTTTTTCTTCAAATCTCGTCACACGTGAGTGGTAGGAAAAGATAAGTTATTATTATTTTGCATGTCTTGAGGAGATAGAAAAAAGAATGAGCCAAGAATAGCGCCCGTAGTAGAAGAAATCCTTAAATTACAACGGGTTGGTCAGAAACCGCTAATGTTTTTTCTCTGACTCCAACTTTGAACGCTTGGATCTCTCTGAGTTTTTATTCAATTGCCAGATTTCTTTTTGTAGAATCTTCGCCTTGTTGTCGACTAAAAAATGTTCTTAGCGAAATTTGCATATTGGACCCATATTCAGATAGAAAATGATTTTTTTGTTCTACTGTCGAGATTCGGCCAAGTGCAGAGAGAACATAATTATGAACTTTTTCTTCAAATCTCTTCACACGTGAGGCGTAGGAAAAGATAGTTTATTATTATTTTGCATGTCTTGAGGAGATAGAAAAAAGAATTAGCCTGGAATAGCGTCCGTTGTTGAAGAATTCCTCACGGGTTGGTCAGAAACAGCCTATGTTTTTTTTCTCATACTCCAACTTGGAATGCTTGGATCTCTCTGAGTTTTCGTGAAATTGCCAGATTTCTTTTTGTAGAAACTGCGCCTTGCTGTCGACTAAAAATGTTCTTAGCGAAATTTGCATATTGGACCTTTATTCAGATAGAAAATGATTTTTTTTGATCTACTGTCCAGATTCGGCCAAGTGGAGAGAGAACATAATTATCAACTCTTTCTTCAAATCTCGTCACACGTGAGTGGTAGGAAAAGATAAGTCATTATTATTTTGCATGTCTTGAGGAGATAGAAAAAAGAATGAGCCAAGAATAGCGCCCGCAGTTGAAGAAATCCTTAAATTACAACGGGTTGGTCAGAAACCGCTATTGTTTTTCCTCTGACTCTAACTTTCAACGCTTGGATCTCTCTGAGTTTTTATTCAATTGCCAGATTTCTTTTTGTAGAATCTTCGCCCTGTTGTCGACTAAAAAATGTTCTTAGCGCAATTTGATTATTGGACCCCTATTCAGATAGAAAATGATTTTTTTGTTCTACTGTCCAGATTCGGCCAAGTGGAGAGAGAACATAATTATGAACTTTTTTTTCAAATCTTTTCACACGTGAGGGGTAGGAAAAGATAGTTTATTATTATTTTGCTTGTCTTGAGGAGATTGAAAAAAGAATGAGCCAAGAATAGCGCCCGTTGTTGAAGAAATCCTTAAATTACCGAGGGTTGGTCAGAAATAGCCTATGTTTTTTTCTCTAACTCCAACTTCGAACGCTTGGATCTCTCTGAGTTTTTATGAAATTGCCAGATTTCTTTTTGTAGAATCTGCGCCTTGCTGTCGACTAAAAAATGTTCTTAGCGAAATTTGCATATTGGACCCTTATTCAGATAGAAAATGATTTTTTTGTTGTACTGTCCAGATTCGGCCAAGTGGAGAGTGAACATAATTATCAACTTTTTCTTCAAATCTGTTCACACGTGTGGGGTAGGAAAAGATAAGTTATTATTATGTTGCATGTCCTGACGAGGTAGAAAAAGGAATGAGCCAAGAATAGCGCCCGTAGTTGAAGAAATCCTTAAATTACAACGGGTCGGTCAGAAACCGCTTATGTTTTTTCTCTGACTCCAACTTTGCACGCTTGGATCTCTCTGAGTTTTTATTCAATTGCCAGATTTCTTTTTGTTCAATCTTCGCCTTTTTGTCGACTAAAAAATGTTCTTAGCGAAATTTGCTTCTTGGACCCCTGTTCAGATAGAAAATGATTTTTTTGTTCTACTGTCCAGATTCGGCCAAGTGGAGAGAGAACATAATTATCAACTTTTTCTTCAAATCTCTTCACACGTGAGGGGTAGGAAAAGATAGGTTATTATTATTTGGCATAAAAAGAATGAGCCAAGAATAGCGCCCGTTGTTGAAGAAATCCTTAAATTAGCACGGGTTGGTCAGAAACAGCTAATTTTTTTTCTCTGACTCTAACTTTGAACGCTTGGATCTCTCTTATTTTTCATTCAATTGCCAGATTTCTTTTTGTACAATCTTTGCCTTGTTGTCGACTAAAAAATGTTCTTAGGAAAATTTGTATATTGGACCCTTATTCAGATAGAAAATGATTTTTTTGTTGTACTGTTCAGATTCGGCCAAGTGGAGAGAGAACATAGGAAAAGATAGGTTATTATTATTTTGCATGTCTTGAGGAGATTGAAGAAAGAATGAGCCAAGAATGGCGCCCGTTGTTGAAGAAATCCTTAAATTACAACGGCTTGGTCAAAAACATCTAATGTTTTTTCTCTGACTCCAACTTTGAACAATTGGATCTCTCTGAGTTTTTACTCCATTGTCGGATTTCTTTTTGTAGAATCTTCGTCTTGTTGTCGACTAAAAAATGTTTTTAGCGAAATTTGCATATTGTGCCCTTATTCAGATAGAAAATGATTTTTCTATTCTACTGTCCAGATTCGGCCAAGTGGAGAGAGAACATAATTTTCAACTTTTTCTTCAAATCTCTTCACACGTGAGTGGTAGGAAAAGATAAGTAATTATTATTTTGCATGTCTTGAGGAGATAGAAAAAAGAATGAGCCAAGAATAGCGCCCGTATTTAAAGAAATCCTTAAATTACGACGGGTTAGTCAGAAACCGCTAATGTTTTTTCTTTGACTCCAACTTTGAACGCTTGGATCTCTCTTATTTTTCATTCAATTGTCAGATTTCTTTTTGTAGAATGTTCGCCTTGTTGTCGACTAAAAAATGTTCTTAGCGAAATTTGCATATTGGACCCTTATTCAGAAAGAAAATGATTTTTTTGTTCTACTATCCAGATTCGGCCAAGTGGAGCGAGAACATAATTCTCAAATTTTTCTTCAAATCTCTTCACACGTGAGGGGTAGGAAAAGATTGGTTATTATTATTTTGCATGTCTTGAGGAGGTAGAAAAAAGAATGAGCCAAGAATAGTGCCCGTTGTTGAAAAATCCTTAAATTATCACGGGTTGGTCAGAAACAGCCTATGTTTTTTTCTCTAACTCCAACTTTGAACGCTTGGATCTCTCTGAGTTTTTATTAAATTGCAAGATTTCTTTTCGTTGAATCTTCGCCTTGCTGTCGACTAAAAAATGTTCTTAGCGAAATTTGCATATTGGACCCTTATTCAGATAGAAAATGATTTTTTTGTCGTACTGTCCAGATTCAGCCAAGTGGGGAGAGAACATAATTATCAACTTTTTCTTCAAATCTCTTCACACGTGAGGGGTAGGAAAAGATAGGTTATTATTATTTTGCATGTCTTGAGGAGATAGAGAAAAGAATGAGGCAAGAATAGCGCCCGTAGTTAAAGAAATCCTTAAATTACAACGGGTTGGTCATGAACAGCTAATGTTTTTTTCTCTGACTCCAACTTTGAACGCTTGGATCTCTCTGAGTTTTTATTCAATTGCTAGATTTCTTTTTGTACAATCTTCGCCTTGTTGTCGATTAAAAAATGTTCTTAGCGAAATTTGCATATTGGACCCTTATTCAGAAAGAAAATGATTTTTTTGTTGTACTGTTCAGATTCGGCCAAGTGGACAGGAGAACATCATTATCAACTTTTTCTTCAAATCTCTTCACACGTGAGGGGTACAAAAAGATTGGTTATTATTATTTTGCATGCCTTGAGGAGAAAAGAAATAAGAATGAGCCAAGAATAGCGCCCGTTGTTGAAGAAATCCTTAAATTACCACGGGTTGGTCAGTAACAGCCTATGTTTTTTTCTCTAACTCCAACTTTGAACGCTTGGATCTCTCTGAGTTTTTATTAAATTGCCAGATTTCTTTTTGTAGAATCTTCGCCTTTGCTGTCGACTAAAAACTGTTCTTAGCGAAATTTGCATATTGGACCCTTATTCAGATAGAAAATGATTTTTTTGTTGTACTGTCCAGATTCGGCCAAGTGAAGAGAGAACATAATTATCAACTTTTTCTTTAAATCTCTTAACACGTGAGGTGTAGGAAAAGATAGGTTATTATTATTTTGCTTGTCTTGAGGAGATAGAAAAAAGAATGAGCCAAGAATAGCGCCCGTAGTTGAAGAAATCTTTAAATTACAACGGGTTGGTTGATAAGTCATTAATTATACACATTTTATACCCTATACATATGTGATATTGCACCATTATATACATTAATTTTCTATTTATATCGATAATAATCACAAATTGAATGTTGATACTACTAATGACATATTTATGTGAATTCAGGTGCAATTTGGATGGAGCATAGCTTGAAAATAAATATGTTGGAGCACAAGATGGAAATAATAATCAAGACTCGGGCCTGCCGACACAGCCTCAGTATTTCGGCCATAACTCACAATCTGGGCCTTCTCTATATGCATACTATATACTGTTGGAAAAAAGAGAACAAGGCCCACAATTCATTCCATACCACCAGAGCCCAATTCAGAGATATACATGTCCCAAATTGACCATCTTCTGGACAGATCTATCATGCACTTTGCATTCACTCTTCATGTTTTTGCCATGCTCATTCACACTCTTTGCATGGGGCTTCATTCATCCCTCATGATCACCTTTTGAGAGGGTTATAACCAGGTGCAAGGCATCTATTCTAATCACTTTTGAACTTCATCATTCTCTCTCTTGGAGTTGGGCAAGTCAAGCAAGCTTCACCCTTCCATCCACGCTTCATTAATGGGTTCTATCATTATTTTATTTTCTTTATTTTCCATGTATTTCGAGTAAGCCCTTCGAGGCATAGTAGTGTTTATGTTTTTGTGTTGTAACTTTTGAGACCATTAATAATGAATTTCATTTGAACGGTTATATTCGGTTTTTATTTACTTATTATCTTTCATGCTCAATGAATTATTTTAAGTTTATTTCGGTCAATTCTATGTTCAATAGTAATTAACAAGGGCCACAAAATTCCTTTGGTTGCTTTGCTCAATAGCTTCCATTAGAATTTGAATAATAGCCAAGTGCAAATAACTCATAACGAACTAAACAGTTCTGAACAAGCTCATTGTTTAGGAGGTTTTGATTTGTTTAAATAACCAATGATTCCTATTGAATTGGTTATGATATTCAAGTAGGTTAGTGTTTTTATTTACGAGCTCATCTAAACTAAAATTCTATCTTTTCGTGTGAGTTATTTATCGGTTAGAGCTCATCTTACTGCACTTAAGATATTAATTCCAAATTCATTATTATAATCAAGGATAAAGTTACACACAAATTCACTACACGAAACTATGCCTCATTTCACAAAACCACCACATCTCTTAGTCTTTACTTTAAGTTTTCTCTTTATTTGTTACTTTCATTTTGTTGCAATCAACCAATCAACAACCCCCCCAATTGTGTGTCTTGTTTTAGGTCTTGTGTTTGGTTTTATTTACGGTCTTGGTTTCTCTTTATTTTAGTTTTCTGTTTTTGTTCGAGTCCGTTTTCATTAGAGGAGTAATCCTTTCACCTAGTTTTAGTCTAAATAGCTCTCTGTGGTTCGACCCTTACTTCCACTATCTACTTTGTTGTAGTTAAGTCTAGGGTTATAAATTTCTTTTGGTAAGTATAAACGACTGCAAAAATACCTCTTATCAAAAAGGCGCCGTTGCCGGGGAGCTAGCAACGCGACTAGTCTAGGTCAATATTCACACTTCTCTTGTGTAGTACGGTAGTCTGCATTTGTGTCAGAGTAAACGAAACTCGTTTTACTGTTTGTTAGTTATACCTTTTTAACTTTTTGTCAGAATCACACCTTCCTTACCTTTGTTATCCTTTTCATCAGAGTCAGCCATACTATTTATTTTCACTTTGAGTCTGCATTACTTGCATTCACTAATTCTCTCTCTTACACTTGATTCCAGTTCATGAAAGCTACTCGTAGTTCTAATCTTCCACTTGCACCATTAGATCCGGAGATTGAGAGAACACACCTGGAGCGAAGAAGAGCAATTCCGGAAACACCGAAAGCGGCCGAAGAAACTGAAAAGGTGGAGAACTTGGACAGCGAAAGCGAACCTTCCACTCCACCAGCTCCTCCTCACTCTACAACAGGTAACACTACAGCCATGGCTAATTTTGAGGATAGGACACTTAGGGACCTGTCTACCTTTGATTTTGCTACCAACCAGTATGGTATTGTACTACCACCAGTCCCGAATTTCAAGATCCATACGGGTCTTCTCCAATTGTTACCAACCTTCAATGGGAGTGCCGGAGAGGACCCGCACTCTCACATGCGTGAATTCAACCATATCACCGCAACAATGATGCCGGCGGAGATTGAAGATGAAGGTCCTTACAAGCTGCGACTGTTCTCATACAGTCTTCGAGGACCAGCAAAGGACTGGTACTACCATCTAGCACCTTTCCCAACAACTTGGGTGGAACTTCAAAAGTTGTTTCTAGACAAGTACTTTCCTGTCTCTCTTACCGCTTCTATTAGGAAACAGATTTGTAGTATTCAACAGGAAGTAGGGGAAACCCTCTACGAGTACTATGATCGCTTCCAGAAGCTGTGTGCAAAATGTCCCAACCATCAAGTCCCAGAGAATCTCCTGATTCAACACTTGTATGATGGGATGCTTCAAGAGACTAGGTATAATGTAGATTCTGCTAGTGGGGGTGCTTTCATAGATAAAACCGTTAGGCAAGCACGTACCTTGATAGAAACCATGGCCAAAAATGCCCAATCTAGTAGAACCAGATCTAGAATTAGGGGAGTTAATGAGATTAGAGACTGTGATTTGGAGAAGCGAGTGAATGGTATGGACGCCAAATTAGATAGCCTGGCTAATATGATGGCGTCATTCATGGGAACCAAGATGGAAGTGAAGGCATGCGGTGTCTGCACTCAGACGGGACACACGACTGATGCATGCCCAACACTCCATGATGAGGAGAAGATCACGACCACTGCTTGTGGCATCTTTAAACTAAACCAACACGGAAATTCAAATGGGGGTCAAAACCGTAATTATGATCCCTATTCCAAAACGTACAACCCTGGATGGCGTGATCACCCAAACTTCAGATGGCGTGACCCAGGAAACCAACAACAACCTCCTCAAATCCATAATCAAAATTCTTCTTCTTCTTCACCTCCAATTGACCCTGCTTTGAAAAGTCTTTCTGACATTGTGACCTCCTTGGCCACATCAACTACTTCTTTTCAGAAGGATACAAAAAGTGCCCTAACACATCTGGGCACCCAAATTGCTCAAATATCCTCTGAATTAAACCAGTTAAAAACTCAGGGGTCCTCACAACTTCCTTCTCAAACTCTCAACCCCCGTGAGAATGCATGTGCTATCACCTTAAGAAGTGGGAAAGAAATAGAAGGGAGTAAGGAAAACATGAAAGGTGAAGGAGAGATTGAAGTAATTAAGCCGGAATCCGAGAAGATGAAAGAAAAGCCCAAGGAAATACCACCTTATAAACCTAGAGCCCCTTTTCCTAGCCGTCTATCGGTTAACACCAAAAAGGATGAGGCAGAGAGAGATATCCTAGAGGTTTTCAAGAAAGTGGAAGTAAACATTCCACTACTCGATTACATTCGCAGATTCCCTCGCTATGCGAAATTTCTCAAGGACTTGTGTACGAATAAGAGAAAGCTAAATGGTCATGAGAGAGTAACAATGAGTGAGAATGTCTCTGCGGTTATTCGCAAGAAGCTTCCAGAGAAGCAAAAAGACCCTGGCATGTTTGCCATTCCTTGCAGCATTGGGCACCATGAATTTGCTCGGTGCATGCTCGATCTTGGGGCATCTATCAATGTCATGCCCTTTTCTATCTATTCTTCCCTCGGTTTAGGACCTTTGACAAAGACCGGGGTGATCCTTCAACTAGCCGATCGTTCTACTGCTGTGCCAGAGGGAGTTATAGAGGATGTCCTGGTTAAGGTCAATGGCCTTATCTTCCACGCGGATTTCTATATTCTGCGTATGGATGAGTCTGATAGCTCACCGAATTCGACTCCCATTCTTCTGGGAAGACCCTTCCTTAAAACTGCCCGAACCAAGATTGATGTGCACAATGGCACTCTTTCTATGGAATTTGACGGAGAGACCATCTCTTTCAACATCTTTGATGCTATCAAGCATCCTTCTGATGGGAATGTCTCCGCTATTTGCACCATCGACTCAATTGACGAGTGTGTCGACAACTTCTCCTCTTTTGAGTTCATAGATCTGCTCGAGATCATTCTTGATCTCCCTCCAGATGAGCAGGACCTTCTTCAAAGTCTATCTGTCTTGGCCATTAGAGAGGCTTCTTCTTCTTCTTCTTCTTCTTCTTCTTCTCCTCCCTTGATAGACTTGAAACCCTCTCTTGAGCCCACCAAACCTTCCATTGTGAATCCCCCCTCTCTTGACCTAAAACCTCTACCAGCTCATCTCAAGTACGCATACTTAGGTAAAGGAGACACTCTTCCAGTGATCATCTCTAGTAGCCTCACTGCTACTCAGGAAGAGAAGTTAGTTAATGTCTTGAGGGACCACAAGACTACGATTGGATGGACTCTGGCTGATATTAAGGGAATCAGCCCTTCTACGTGTATGCATCGTATATTATTGGAGGATGGATCTAAACCATCCCGTGAGCCTCAGCGTAGGCTGAATCCTCTAATGATGGAAGTGGTCAAGAAAGAAATCATCAAACTCCTTGATGCAGGAATCATATACCCTATCTCTGATTCACAATGGGTATCACCAATCCATGTGGTACCCAAGAAAACTGGTATTACTATAATTGAGAATCAGAATGGTGAAAAAGTTCCTATGAGAGCACAAAATGGATGGCGAGTATGCATTGATTATCGCAAATTAAACACTGCCACCCGGAAAGACCATTTTCCCCTTCCCTTCATTGACCAGATGCTCGAGCGCCTTGCTGGGCGCCACCATTATTGCTTCTTAGATGGTTTCTCTGGTTACTTTCAAATAACCATCGCCCCCGAGGATCAAGAAAAGACCACCTTCACGTGCCCTTTTGGCACCTTTGCCTACAGACGTATGCCTTTTGGGTTGTGTAACGCACCCGGTACATTTCAGAGATGTATGATGTCCATCTTCTCTGATTATGTTACCCGAATTATTGAGGTTTTCATGGATGATTTCACCGTCTATGGTGATTCATTCGATGACTGCCTGGGAAACCTAAAGATGATTCTTCAAAGGTGTGTAGAGACCGACCTGGTGCTGAATTACGAGAAATGTCATTTCATGGTGGATCAGGGCATAGTCTTAGGCCATGTGGTTTCCTCTCGGGGTCTTGAAGTAGATAAAGCAAAGATCGATATCATTAGATCCCTTCCGTACCCGACCAGTGTGAAGGACATTCGATCATTTCTTGGTCATGCCGGCTTTTATAGGCGCTTCATCAAAGATTTCTCAAAAATCGCTCAACCTCTTTGTCTTCTTCTCCAAAAAGAGGTTTCTTTTGAGTTTAATGAGAAGTGCCAAGCGGCATTCGACCTTCTCAAGGAGAAACTGTGTTCTGCCCCCATCATTAAAGCTCCAGATTGGAATCTGCCTTTCGAGATCATGTGCGATGCGAGTGATAGGGCAGTTGGAGCTGTTCTTGGGCAGCGGGATGGGCGAAAACCCCATGTTATCTCCTATGCATCTAGGACCTTAGACGATGCTCAGTGCAACTATACCACTACGGAGAAAGAGTTGCTAGCCATTGTTTTTGCGCTGGAGAAATTTAGGTCCTACCTCTTAGGGGTTAAGGTGATTATATACTCTGACCATGCCGCATTGAGGCATCTTTTCAAGAAGAAAGAATCCAAGCCGAGACTACTTCGTTGGATATTGTTGCTCCAGGAGTTCGACTTGGAGATTAGAGATAAACGAGGATCAGAGAATCTAGTTGCCGATCACCTTAGCCGCCTTCCTACGAGAATTGAGGAGGGTACCCCAATATCGGAGTTCTTCCCTGAGGAATATCTCTATGCCGTGCAAAGCTATACACCATGGTATGCTGATATAGTGAATTACTTGGTGGCTAAAGACCTACCAGAGGATCTTACACGTGCACAGGCTGATCGAATCCGATATGATTCCCGATTTTATATTTGGGATGAGCCTTACCTCTTTCGGATTTGCGCGGATCAAATTATTCGAAGATGTATACCCGATAATGAGGTCAGATCCGTGCTTGAGTTTTGTCACTCTCTGGAGTGTGGAGGACACTTTGGCGCCAAGCGGACAGCTCATAAGGTCCTTGAGTGTGGCTTCTTCTGGCCCACTCTACATAAGGATGCTTACTTCTTCGTGAAGTCATGTGAGCGATGCCAAAGAACGGGAGGAATAACCAAAAGAGACGAGATGCCGATGAAGTATATTCTTGCATGTGAGGTCTTTGAAGTGTGGGGTATCGACTTTATGGGACCTTTTCCTCCCTCATACGGTTTTGAGTATATCCTCCTGGCAGTCGATTATGTCTCCAAGTGGGTTGAGGCCAAGGCCACAAAACGGGCAGATGCAAAAACGGTTGTG
The DNA here is from genome assembly GCA_027726005.1 of Juncus effusus. Lineage (NCBI taxonomy): Eukaryota > Viridiplantae > Streptophyta > Magnoliopsida > Poales > Juncaceae > Juncus > Juncus effusus. The sequence continues at coordinate 4,268,076 of CM050899.1, forward strand.
GATTTTGTGAAGGACCAGATCTTTAGTAGGTTTGGGGTCCCGAGAGTCATCATCAGTGATAGAGGAACCCATTTCTGCAACCGGAGTTTCGAGGCATTAATGAAGCAATACCATGTGACACATAAAACCTCGACAGCTTACCACCCTCAAACCAATGGCCAAGCAGAGCTTTCGAATACGGAGATCAAAGGCGTTTTGGAGAAAGTGGTGAACCCCACCAGGAAAGACTGGAGTCTTCGGTTGAATGACGCACTCTGGGCTTACAGGACTGCGTTCAAGTCCCCTGTAGGCATGTCCCCTTATCGGCTAGTCTATGGAAAGGCTTGCCATCTTCCAGTTAAACTCGAGCACAGAGCCTATTGGGCCATCAAGAAGTGCCATCTAGACTACCCAAACGATGCACTCAATCGGAAGCTACAAATCCAGGAGTTAGAGGAGATCCGAAATGACGCGTATGAGAACTCCCGAATCTTCAAGGAGAAGACCAAGATGTATCACGACAAGAAGCTTGCCCACAAGGATTTCAAAGTGGGTGATAAGGTGTTGTTGTTTAACTCAAGACTCAAATTACACCCGGGCAAGCTACAAAGTAGGTGGATAGGGCCCTTTCTTGTGACCAAAGTGTTCGATTATGGCGCAGCAGAAATTCAGGGTCTTGATTCAGGGAAGGTCTTCAAGGTCAACGGACACCGGCTGAAGCGGTTTCATGAGAGTTTCGATGCGAGTTGGATTGACATTCACGAGCTTGGCGAGCCATCATCCACTGCTTGAGGAGATGAAAACGTCGGGCCAACGACGTTAAAGAGAGGCGCTACTGGGAGGCAACCCTGCGAATAAAGGTTGTGTTTTTCTTTGTTTATTTTCTTTTTCTTGCATTGCATCACTACTTTGTGCTTAGCTTTACTCGGGGACGAGTAAAAGTTTAAGTGTGGGGTGGAGTCTTTATTGCATGTTAGGTAGTATAAAAAAAAAAAAAAAAAAAAAAAAAGATAAATAATAATAATAAAATGCCCAATTAAAAATCAAAAAGATTGAGAGAGAACTGTAACTTGTATTGAATAATGTGGTGGAACTTGTTTAGACTCAAAAGGATCATATAGACCAGTTCAAGAAGAATTGAGGTCGTTGGTTTAGGGATCGTTTGTCACTGGTGAACTCGATTTGTTGTTTGAGTGCCAATAATTTAGAGATTTGCGCGAGAAATCATGTGAGGACTTACCATTGGACCGTGACCCGGAACTCAAGTTGTTTATAGTATAATATCTATAATAACCCACTATATCATCTCGTATATATATAAATAATATCCAAGTCTATTAGCTTCTAAAGTCACTTTGTTGCTTGGTTTTGGAGGAGGGTTAGGCATTATATAAGAAGATTGGGGACGGGAAGTAGAGGTTAGTGTCAGAAGTTGAGGGCTTATGTGTAGCAGATGAGCTTTGTACACCGAGTGTATTCGTGAGGAGATGCATCTTAGAGACAAAGGCAAGTTAGGCCCCTATAATCCTAATAGATTTGAGTCACAATCTAAAAAAAAAAAAAAAAAAAAAAAAAAAAAACAAAAAAAAAACAAAAAATAAATTAAAAATAAATAAATAAATAAAAAGATTGCATGACTCAAACTGGTTCCCCTTGTACATGGCCTAAACCTTAGTTTACCCGATTTGTGAGAAAGAGTGGATTCCAGTCATACATCTCAGGCCAGCAGTTAGGTTGACACATTTTGGGCCAAATGACTGAAGGTGCCAGGAGGTACGCACATTAGGAGGTTCATTATTCCAAGAAGATAGAGGCATACGCGATATCTTTTCGGAGAGTAGAGGCATGAGTTTAGAAAACCAAGTGACAATTTGACCGAAAGTGGCGAAGTAGACAAGCAAACCAATTACGTAGTATATATATATGTATTATCCACCAAATTCCATCATATTCCACCAAACATAACTTGAGAATTCCCCTCACGACCAAGGTAGGAAATCATGATTCAATTGAATTGAGAGTAATTATGAGAGACACTCCACATATTCCATATTCATATTCCACTATACAAAAAAGAGAGTGAGTGCGAGTTTCACCAAAGTGCATGGAATCTTACACAAGGGACCAAAGATCATTATTGGCTGGTATATAAGTGAAGAGCGAGTCAAAAACATGGGACCCATCTTACCAATGCAAGTTATAATCTTTGCTCGAGGACGATCAAATGTTTAAGTGTGGGGTGATTTGATAAGTCATTAATTATACACATTTTATACCCTATACATATGTGATATTGCACCATTATATACATTAATATTCTATTTATATCGATAATAATCACAAATTGAATGTTGATACTACTAATGACATATTTATGTGAATTCAGGTGCAATTTGGATGGAGCATAGCTTGAAAATAAATATGTTGGAGCACAAGATGGAAATAATAATCAAGACTCGGGCCTGCCGACACAGCCTCAGTATTTCGGCCATAACTCACAATCTGGGCCTTCTCTATATGCATACTATATACTGTTGGAAAGAAGAGAACAAGGCCCACAATTCATTCCATATCACCAGAGCCCAATTCAGAGATATACGTGTCCCAAATTGACCATCTTCTGGACAGATCTATCATGCACTTTGCATTCACTCTTCATGTTTTTGCCATGCTCATTCACACTCTTTGCATGGGGCTTCATTCATCCCTCATGATCACCTTTTGAGAGGGTTATAACCAGGTGCAAGGCATCTATTCTAATCACTTTTGAACTTCATCATTCTCTCTCTTGGAGTTGGGCAAGTCAAGCAAGCTTCACCCTTCCATCCACGCTTCATTAATGGGTTCTATCATTATTTTATTTTCTTTATTTTCCATGTATTTCGAGTAAGCCCTTCGAGGCATAGTAGTGTTTATGTTTTTGTGTTGTAACTTTTGAGACCATTAATAATGAATTTCATTTGAACGGTTATATTCGGTTTTTATTTACTTATTATCTTTCATGCTCAATGAATTATTTTAAGTTTATTTCGGTCAATTCTATGTTCAATAGTAATTAACAAGGGCCACAAAATTCCTTTGGTTGCTTTGCTCAATAGCTTCCATTAGAATTTGAATAATAGCCAAGTGCAAATAACTCATAACGAACTAAACAGTTCTGAACAAGCTCATTGTTTAGGAGGTTTTGATTTGTTTAAATAACCAATGATTCCTATTGAATTGGTTATGATATTCAAGTAGGTTAGTGTTTTTATTTACGAGCTCATCTAAACTAAAATTCTATCTTTTCGTGTGAGTTATTTATCGGTTAGAGCTCATCTTACTGCACTTAAGATATTAATTCCAAATTCATTATTATAATCAAGGATAAAGTTACACACAAATTCACTACACGAAACTATGCCTCATTTCACAAAACCACCACATCTCTTAGTCTTTACTTTAAGTTTTCTCTTTATTTGTTACTTTCATTTTGTTGCAATCAACCAATCAACAACCCCCCCAATTGTGTGTCTTGTTTTAGGTCTTGTGTTTGGTTTTATTTACGGTCTTGGTTTCTCTTTATTTTAGTTTTCTGTTTTTGTTCGAGTCCGTTTTCATTAGAGGAGTAATCCTTTCACCTAGTTTTAGTCTAAATAGCTCTCTGTGGTTCGACCCCTACTTCCACTATCTACTTTGTTGTAGTTAAGTCTAGGGTTATAAATTTCTTTTGGTAAGTATAAACGACTGCAAAAATACCTCTTATCATTGGTCAGAAACCGCTAATGTTTTTTCTCTGACTCCAACTTTCAATGCTTGGATCTCTCTGAGTTTTTATTCAATTGCCAGATTTCTTTTTGTAGAAACTTCGCCTTGTTGTCAACTAAAAAATGTTCTTAGCGAAATTTGCTTATTGGACCCCTATTCAGATAGAAAATGATTTTTTTGTTCTACTGTCCAGATTCGGCCAAGTGGAGAGCGAATATAATTATCAACTTTTTCTTCAAATTTCTTCACACGTGACGGGTAGGAAAAGATAGGTTTTTATTATTGTGCACGTCTTGAGGAAATAGAAAAGAGAATGAGCCAAGAATAGCGCCCGTGTTGAAAAATCCTAAAATTACCAGTGGTTGGTCAGAAACAGCCTATGTTCTTTTCTCTGACTCCAACTTTGAACGCTTGGAACTCTCTGAGTTTTTATTAAATTGCCAGATTTCTTTTTGTAGAATCTTCGCCTTGTTGTCGACTAATAGGTGTTCACAGCAAACTTTGCATATTGGACCCTTATTCAGACAGAAAATGATTTTTCGTTCTACTGTACAGATTCGGCCAAGTGGAGAGAGAACATAATTATCAACTTTTTCTTCAAATCTCTTCACACGTGAGGGGTAGAAAAAGATAGGTTATTATTATTTTTCATGTCTTGAGGAGATAGAAAAAAGAATAAGCCAAGAATAGCGCCCGTTGTTGAAGAAATCCTTAAATTACCACGGGTTGGTCAGAAAAAGCTAATGTTTTTTTCTCTGACTCCAAATTTGAACGCTTGTATCTCTCTTATTTTTTATTCAATTGCCAGATTTCTTTTTGTAGAATCTCCGCCTTTTCGTCGACTAAAAAATATTCGTAGCGAAATTTGCATATTGGACCCTTATTCAAATAGAAAATGATTTTTTGTTCTAATGTCCAAATTCGGCCAAATGGATAGAGAACTTACTTATCAACTTTTTCTTCAAATCTCTTGACACGTGAGGGGTAGGAAAAAATAGGTTATTATTATTTTGCATGTCTTGAGTAGATGGAAAAAAGAATGAGCCAAGAATAGCGCCCGTACTTGAAGATATCCTTAAATTACCTCGGGTCGGTCAGAAACAACTAATGTTTTTTTCTCTGACTCCAACTTTGAACGCTTGGATCTCTCTGAGTTTTTATTCAATTGCCAGATTTCTATTTGTAGAATGTTCGCCTTGTTGTCGACTAAAAAATGTTCTTAGCGAAATTTGCATATTGGACCCTTATTCAGATAGAAAATGATTTTTTTGTTCTACTGTCCAGATTCGGCCAAGTGGAGAGAGAACATAATTATGAACTTTTTCTTCAAATCTTTTCACACGTGAGGGGTAGGAAAAGGTAGTTTATTATTATTTTGCATGTCTTGAGGAGATTGAAAAAAGAATGAGCCAAGAATAGCGCCCGTTGTCAAAGAAATCCTTAAATTACCGAGGGTTGGTCAGAAACAGCCTATGTTTTTTTCTCAGACTCCAACTTTGAACGCTTGGATCTCTCTGAGTTTTTATGAAATTGCCAGATTTCTTTTTGTAGAATCTGCGCCTTGCTGTCGACTAAAAAATGTTCTTAGCGAAATTCGCATATTGGACCCTTATTCAGATAGAAAATGATTTCTTTATTGTACTATCCAGATTCGGCCAAGTGGAGAGAGAACATAATTATCAACATTTTCTTCAAATCTCTTCACACGTGTGGGGTAGGAAAAGATAAGTTATTATTATTTTGCATGTCTTGACGAGATAGAAAAAGGAATGAGCCAAGAATAGCGCCCGTAGTTGAAGAAATCCTTAAATTACAACGGTTTGGTCAGAAACCGCTAATGTTTTTTCTCTGACTCGAACTTTGAACGCTTGGATCTCTCTGAGTTTTTATTCAATTGCTAGATTTCTTTTTGTAGAATCTTTGCCTTGTTGTCGACTAAAAAATGTTCTTAGCAAAATTTGCATATTGGACCCTTATTCAGATAGAAAATGATTTTTTTTTTGTACTGTTCAGATTCGGCCAAGTGGAGAGAGAACATAGGAAAAGATAGCTTATTATTATTTTGCAAGTCTTGAGGAGATTGAAGAAAGAATGAGCCAAGAATGGCGCCCGTTGTTGAAGAAATCCTTAAATTACAACGGGTTGGTCAAAAACATCTAATGTTTTTTCTCTGACTCCAACTTTGAACAATTGGATCTCTCAGAGTTTTTACTTAATTGTCGGATTTCCTTTTGTAGAATCTTCGTCTCGTTGTCGACTAAAAAATGTTCTTAGCGAAATTAGCATATTGGGCCCTTATTCAGATAGAAAATGATTTTTTTATTCTACTGTCCAGATTCGGCCAAGTGGAGAGAGAACATAATTTTCAACTTTTTCTTCAAATCTCGTCACACGTGAGTGGTAGGAAAAGATAAGTTATTATTATTGTCTTGAGTAGATAGAAAAAAGAATGAGCCAAGAATAGCGCCCGTAGTTGAAGAAATCCTTAAATTACAACGGGTTGGTCAGAAACCGCTAATGTTTTTTCTCTGACTCCAACTTTCAATGCTTGGATCTCTCTGAGTATTTATTCAATTGCCAGATTTCTTTTTGTAGAAACTTCGCCTTGTTGTCAACTAAAAAATGTTCTTAGCGAAATTTGCTTATTGGACCCCTATTCAGATAGAAAATGATTTTTTTGTTCTACTGTCCAGATTCGGCCAAGTGTAGAGAGAATATAATTATCAACTTTTTCTTCAAATTTCTTCACACGTGACGGGTAGGAAAAAGGATAGGTTATTATTATTTTGCACGTCTTGAGGAGATAGAAAAGAGAATGAGCCAAGAATAGCGCCCGTGTTGAAAAATCCTAAAATTACCACGGGTTGGTCAGAACCAGCCTATGTTCTTTTCTCTAACTCCAACTTTGAACGCATGGATCTCTCTGAGTTTTTATTAAATTGCCAGATTTCTTTTTGTAGAATCTTCGCCTTGTTGTCGACTAATAGGTGTTCACAGCGAACTTTGCATATTGGACCCTTATTCAGACAGAAAATGATTTTTCGTTCTACTGTACAGATTCGGCCAAGTGGAGAGAGAACATAATTATCAACTTTTTCTTCAAATCTCTTCACACGTGAGGGGTAGAAAAAGATAGGTTATTATTATTTTTCATGTCTTGAGGAGATAGAAAAAAGAATGAGCCAAGAATAGCGCCCGTTGTTGAAGAAATCCTTAAATTACCACGGGTTGGTCAGAAACAGCTAATGTTTTTTTCTCTGACTCCAAATTTGAACGCTTGTATCTCTCTTATTTTTTATTCAATTGCCAGATTTCTTTTTGTAGAATCTCCGCCTTTTCGTCGACTAAAAAATATTCGTAGCGAAATTTGCATATTGGACCCTTATTCAAATAGAAAATGATTTTTTGTTCTAATGTCCAAATTCGGCCAAATGGATAGAGAACTTAATTATCAACTTTTTCTTCAAATCTCTTGACACGTGAGGGGTAGGAAAAAATAGGTCATTATTATTTTGCTTGTCTTGAGTAGATGGAAAAAAGAATGAGCCAAGAATACCGCCCGTACTTGAAGATATCCTTAAATTACCTCGGGTTGGTCAGAAACAACTAACGTTTTTTTCTCTGACTCCAACTTTGAACGCTTGGATCTCTCTGAGTTTTTATTCAATTGCCAGATTTCTATTTGTAGAATGTTCGCCTTGTTGTCGACTAAAAAATGTTCTTAGCGAAATTTGCATATTGGACCCTTATTCAGATAGAAAATGATTTTTTTGTTCTACAGTCCAGATTCGGCCAAGTGGAGAGAAAACAAAATTATGAACTTTTTCTTCAAATCTTTTCACACGTGAAGGGTAGGAAAAGGTATTTTATTATTATTTTGCATGTCTTGAGGAGATTGAAAAAAGAATGAGCCAAGAATAGCGCCCGTTGTTGAAGAAATCCTTAAATTACCGAGGGTCGGTCAGAAACAGCCTATGTTTTTTTCTCTGACTCCAACTTTGAACGCTTGGATCTCGCTGAGTTTTTATGAAATTGCCAGATTTCTTTTTGTAGAATCTGCGCCTTGCTGTCGACTAAAAAATGTTCCTAGCGAAATTTGCATATTGGACCCTTATTCAGATAGAAAATGATTTTTTTGTTGTACTGTCCAGATTCGGCCAAGTGGAGAGAGAAAGTAATTATGAACATTTTCTTCCAATCTCTTCACACGTGTGGGGTAGGAAAAGATAAGTTATTATTATTTTGAATGTCTTGACGAGATAGAAAAAGGAATGAGCCAAGAATTGCGCCCGTAGTTGAAGAAATCCTTAAATTACAACGGTTTGGTCAGAAACCGCTAATGTTTTTTCTCTGACTCGAACTTTGAACGCTTGGATCTCTCTGAGTTTTTATTCAATTGCCAGATTTCTTTTTGTAGAATCTTTGCCTTGTTGTCGACTAAAAAATGTTCTTAGCAAAATTTGCATATTGGACCCTTATTCAGATAGAAAATGATTTTTTTGTTGTACTGTTCAGATTCGGCTAAGTGGAGAGAGAACATAGGAAAAGATAGGTTATTATTATTTTGCATGTCTTGAGGAGATTGAAGAAAGAATGAGCCAAGAATGGCGCCCGTTGTTGAAGAAATCCTTAAATTACAACGGGTTCGTCAAAAACATCTAATGTTTTTTCTCTGACTCCAACTTTGAACAATTGGATCTCTCTGAGTTTTTACTTAATTGTCGGATTTCTTTTAATAGAATCTTCGTCTTGTTGTCGACTAAAAAATATTCTTAGCGAAATTTGCATATTGGGCCCTTATTCAGATAGAAAATGATTTTTTTATTCTACTGTCCAGATTCGGCCAAGTGGAGAGAGAACATAATTATCAACTTTTTCTTCAAATCTCGTCACACGTGAGTGGTAGGAAAAGATAAGTTATTATTATTTTGCATGTCTTGAGGAGATAGAAAAAAGAATGAGCCAAGAATAGCGCCCGTAGTTGAAAAATCCTTAAATTACAACGGGTTGGTCAGAAACCGCCAATGTTTTTTCTCTGACTCCAACTTTCAACGCTTGGATCTCTCTGAGTTTTTATTCAATTGCCAGATTTCTTTTTGTAGAATCTTCGCCTTGTTGTCGACTAAAAAATGTTCTTAGCGAAATTTGCTTATTGGACCCGTATTCAGATGGAAAATTATTTTTTTGTTCTACTGTCCAGATTCGGCCAAGTGGAGAGAGAATATAATTATCAACTTTTTCTTCAAATTTCTTCACACGTGACGGGTAGGAAAAGATAGGTTATTATTATTTTGCACGTCTTGAGGAGATAGAAAAGAGAATGAGCCAAGAATAGCGACCGTGTTGAAAAATCCTAAAATTACCACGGGTTGGTCAGAAACAGCCTATGTTCTTTTCTCTAACTCCAACTTTGAACGCTTGGATCTCTCTGAGTTTTTATTAAATTGCCAGATTTCTTTTTGTAGAATCTTCGCCTTGTTGTCGACTAATAGGTGTTCACAACAAACTTTGCATATTGGACCCTTATTCAGACAGAAAATGATTTTTCGTTCTACTGTACAGATTCGGCCAAGTGGAGAGAGAACATAATTATCAACTTTTTCTTCAAATCTCTTCACGCGTGAGGGGTAGAAAAAGATAAGTTATTATTATTTTTCATGTCTTGAGGAGATAGAAAAAAGAATGAGCCAAGAATAGCACCCGTTGTTGAAGAAATCCTTAAATTACCACGGGTTGGTCAGAAACAGCTAATGTTTTTTTCTCTGACTCCAAATTTGAACGCTTGTTTCTCTCTTATTTTTTATTCAATTGCCAGATTTCTATTTGTAGAATCTCCGCCTTTTCGTCGACTAAAAAATATTCTTAGCGAAATTTGCATATTGGACCATTATTCAAATAGAAAATGATTTTTTGTTCTAATGTCCAAATTCGGCCAAATGGATAGAGAACTTAGTTTTCAACTTTTTCTTCAAATCTCTTGACACGTGAGGGGTAGGAAAAAATAGGTTATTATTATTTTGCATCTCTTGAGTAGATGGAAAAAAGAATGAGCCAAGAATAGCGCCCGTACTTGAAGATATCCTTAAATTACCTCGGGTTGGTCAGAAACAACTAATGTTTTTTTCTCTGACTTTAACTTTGAACGCTTGGATCTCTCTGAGTTTTTATTCAATTGCCAGATTTCTATTTGTAGAATGTTCGCCTTGTGGAGAGAGAACATAATTATGAACTTTTTCTTCAAATCTTTTCACACGTGAGGGGTAGGAAAAGATAGTTTATTATTATTTTGCATGTCTTGAGGAGATTGAAAAAAGAATGAGCCAAGAATAGCGCCCGTTGTTGAAGAAATCCTTAAATTACCGAGGGTTGGTCAGAAAAAGCCTATGTTTTTTTCTCTGACTCCAACTTTGAACGCTGGGATCTCTCTGAGTTTTTATGAAATTGCCAGATTTCATTTTGTAGAATCTGCGCCTTGCTGTCGACTGAAAAATGTTCTTAGCGAAATTTGCATATTGGACCCTTATTCAGATAGAAAATTATTTTTTTGTTGTACTGTCCAGATTCGGCCAAGTGGAGAGAGAACATAATTATCAACATTTTCTTCAAATCTCTTCACACGTGTGGGGTAGGAAAAGATAAGTTATTATTATTTTGCATGTCTTGACGAGATAGAAAAAGGAATGAGCCAAGAATAGCGTCCACAGTTGAAGAAATCCTTAAATTACAACGGTTTGGTCAGAAACCGCTAATGTTTTTTCTCTGACTCCAACTTTGAACGCTTGGATATCTCTGAGTTTTTATTCAATTGCCAGATTTCTTTTCGTTCAATCTTCGCCTTGTTGTCGACTAAAAAATGTTCTTAGCGAAATTTGCTTATTGGACCCCTGTTCAGAAAGAAAATGGTTTTTATGATGTACTGTCCAGATTCGGCCAAGTGGAGAGAGAACATAATTATCAACTTTTTCTTCAAATCTCTTCACACGTGAGGGGTAGGAAAAGATAGGTCATTATTGTTTTGCATAAAAAGAATGAGCCAAGAATAGTGCGCGTTGTTGAAGAAATCCTTAAATTACCACGGGTTGGTCAGAAACAGCTAATTTTTTTTCTCTGACTCTTACTTTGAACGCTTGGATCTCTCTTATTTTTAATTCAATTGCCAGATTTATTTTTGTAGAATGTTCGCCTTGTTGTCGACTAAAAAATGTTCTTAGCGAAATTTGCATATTGGACCCTTATTCGGATAGAAAATGATTTTTTTGTTCTACTGTCCAGATTCGGCCAAGTGGAGAGAGAACATAATTATCAACTTTTTCTTCAAATCTCATCACACGTGAGTGGTAGGAAAAGATAGGTTATTATTATTTTGCATGTCTTGAGGAGATGGAAAGAAGAATGTGCCAAGATTAGCGCCCGTTGTTGAAGAAATCCTTAAATTACCACGGGTCGGTCAGAAACAGCTAATGTTTTTTTCTCCTACTCCAACTTTGAACGCTTGGATCTCTCTTATTTTTTGTTCAATTGCCAGATTTCTTTTTGTAGAATGTTCGCCTTGCTGTCGACTAAAAAATGTTCTTAGCGAAATTTGCATATTGAACCCTTATCCAGATAGAAAATGATTTTTTTGTTCTAATGTCCAGATTCGGCCAAGTGGAGAGAGAAAATAATTATCAACTTTTCATTCAATTCTCTTCACACGTGAGGGGTAGGAAAAGATAAGTTATTATTATTTTGCATGTCTTGACGAGATAGAAAAAGGAATGAGCCAAGAATAGCGTCCACAGTTGAAGAAATCCTTAAATTACAACGGTTTGGTCAGAAACCGCTAATGTTTTTTCTCTGACTCCAACTTTGAACGCTTGGATATCTCTGAGTTTTTATTCAATTGCCAGATTTCTTTTCGTTCAATCTTCGCCTTGTTGTCGACTAAAAAATGTTCTTAGCGAAATTTGCTTATTGGACCCCTGTTCAGAAAGAAAATGGTTTTTTTGTTGTACTGTCCAGATTCGGCCAAGTGGAGAGAGAACATAATTATCAACTTTTTCTTCAAATCTCTTCACACGTGAGGGGTAGGAAAAGATAGGTTATTATTGTTTTGCATAAAAAGAATGAGCCAAGAATAGTGCGCGTTGTTGAAGAAATCCTTAAATTACCACGGGTTGGTCAGAAATAGCTAATTTTTTTTCTCTGACTCTTACTTTGAACGCTTGGATCTCTCTTATTTTTAATTCAATTGCCAGATTTATTTTTGTAGAATGTTCGCCTTGTTGTCGACTAAAAAATGTTCTTAGCGAAATTTGCATATTGGACCCTTATTCGGATAGAAAATGATTTTTTTGTTCTACTGTCCAGATTCGGCCAAGTGGAGAGAGAACATAATTATCAACTTTTTCTTCAAATCTCATCACACGTGAGTGGTAGGAAAAGATAGGTTATTATTATTTTGCATGTCTTGAGGAGATGGAAAGAAGAATGTGCCAAGATTAGCGCCCGTTGTTGAAGAAATCCTTAAATTACCACGGGTTGGTCAGAAACAGCTAATGTTTTTTTCTCCTACTCCAACTTTGAACGCTTGGATCTCTCTTATTTTTTATTCAATTGCCAGATTTCTTTTTGTAGAATGTTCGCCTTGTTGTCGACTAAAAAATGTTCTTAGCGAAATTTGCACATTGGACCCTTATCCAGATAGAAAATGATTTTTTTGTTCTAATGTCCAGATTCGGCCAAGTGGAGAGAGAAAATAATTATCAACTTTTCATTCAATTCTCTTCACACGTGAGGGGTAGGAAAAGATAGGTTATTATTATTTTGCATGTCTTTAGGAGATAGAAAAAAGAATGAGCCAAGAATAGCGCCCGTTGTTGAAGAATTCCTTGAATTACCACGTGTTGGTCAGAAACAGCTACTGTTTTTTTCTCTGACTCCAACTTTGAACGCTTGGATCTCTTTGAGTTTTTATTCAATTGCCACATTTCTTTTTATACAATCTTCGCCTTGTTGTCGACTAAAAAATGTTATTAGCGAAATTTGCATATTGGACCCTTATTCAGATAGAAAATGATTTTTTTGTTCTACTGTCCAGATTCGGCCAAGAGGAGAGAGAACATAATTATCAACTTTTTCTTCAAATCTCGACACACGTGAGTAGTAGGAAAAGATAGGTCATTATTATTTTGCATGTCTTTAGGAGACAGAAAAAAGAATGAGCCAAGAATAGCGCCCTTGTTGAAGAAATCCTTAAATTACCACGGGTCGGTCAGAAACAGCTAATGTTTTTTTCTCTGACTCCAAATTTGAACGCTTGTAACTCTCTTATTTTTTATTCAATTGCCAGATTTCTATTTGTAGAATCTCCGCCTTTTCGTCGACTAAAAAAATATTCTTAGCGAAATTTGCATATTGGACCCTTATTCAAATAGAAAATGATTTTTTGTTCTAATGTCCAAATACGGCCAAATGGATAGAGAACTTAATTATCAACTTTTTCTTCAAATCTCTTGACACGTGAGGGGTAGGAAAAAATAGGTCATTATTATTTTGCATCTCTTGAGTAGATGGAAAAAAGAATGAGCCAAGAATAGCGCCCGTACTTGAAGATATCCTTAAATTAACTCGGGTCGGTCAGAAACAACTAATGTTTTTTTCTCTGACTCCAACTTTGAACGTTTGGATCTCTCTGAGTTTTTATTCAATTGCCAGATTTCTATTTGTAGAATGTTCGCCTTGTGGAGAGAGAACATAATTATGAACTTTTTCTTCAAATCTTTTCACATGTGAGGGGTAGGAAAAGATAATTTATTATTATTTTGCATGTCTTGAGGAGACTGAAAAAAGAATGAGCCAAGAATAGCGCCCGTTGTTGAAGAAATCCTTAAATTACCAAGGGTTGGTCAGAAACAGCCTATGTTTTTTTCTCTGACTCCAACTTTGAACGCTTGGATCTCTCTGAGTTTTTATGAAATTGCCAGATTTCTTTTTGTAGAATCTGCGCCTTGCTGTCGACTAAAAAATGTTCTTAGCGAAATTTGCATATTGGACCCTTATTCAGATAGAAAATTATTTTTTTGTTGTACTGTCCAGATTCGGCCAAGTGGAGAGAGAACACAATTATCAACATTTTCTTCAAATCTCTTCACACGTGTGGGGTAGGAAAAGATAAGTTATTATTATTTTGCATGTCTTGACGAGATAGAAAAAGGAATGAGCCAAGTATAGCGCCCGTAGTTGAAGAAATCCTTAAATTACAACGGTTTGGTCAGAAACCGCTAATGTTTTTTCTCTGACTCCTACTTTGAACGCTTGGATCTCTCTGAGTTTTTATTCAATTGCCAGATTTCTTTTCGTTCAATCTTCGCCTTGTTGTCGACTAAAAAATGTTCTTAGCGAAATTTGCTTATTGGACCCCTGTTCAGATAGAAAATGATTTTTTTGTTGTACTGTCCAAATTCGGCCAAGTGGAGAGAGAACATAATTATCAACTTTTTCTTCAAATCTCTTCACACGTGAGGGGTAGGATAAGATAGGTTATTATAATTTTGCATAAAAAGAATGAGCCAAGAATAGCGCCCGATGTTGAAGAAATCCTTAAATTACCACGGGTTGGTCAGAAACGGCTAATTTTTTTTCTCTGACTCCTACTTTGAACGCTTGGATCTCTCTTATTTTTAATTCAATTGCCAGATTTATTTTTGTAGAATGTTCGCCTTGTTGTCGACTAAAAAATGTTCTTAGCGAAATTTGCATATTGGACCCTTATCCAGATAGAAAATGATTTTTTTGTTCTAATGTCCAGATTCGGCCAAGTGGAGAGAGAAGACAATTATCTACTTTTCATTCAAATCTCATCACACGTGAGGGGTAGGAAAAGATAGGTTATTATTATTTTGCATGTCTTTAGGAGATAGAAAAAAGAATGAGCCAAGAATAGCGCCCGTTGTTGAAGAAATCCTTGAATTACCACGTGTTGGTCAGAAACAGCTAATGTTTTTTTCTCTGACTCCAACTTTGAACGCTTGGATCTCTTTGAGTTTTTATTCAATTGCCACATTTCTTTTTATACAATCTTCGCCTTGTTGTCGACTAAAAAATGTTATTAGCGAAATTTGCATATTGGACCCTTATTCAGATAGAAAATGATTTTTTTGTTCTACTGTCCAGATTCCGCCAAGTGGAGAGAGAACATAATTATCAACTTTTCATTCAATTCTCTTCACACGTGAGGGGTAGGAAAAGATAGGTTATTATTATTTTGCATGTCTTGACGAGATAGAAAAAGGAATGAGCCAAGAATAGCGTCCACAGTTGAAGAAATCCTTAAATTACAACGGTTTGGTCAGAAACCGCTAATGTTTTTTCTCTGACTCCAACTTTGAACGCTTGGATATCTCTGAGTTTTTATTCAATTGCCAGATTTCTTTTCGTTCAATCTTCGCCTTGTTGTCGACTAAAAAATGTTCTTAGCGAAATTTGCTTATTGGACCCCTGTTCAGAAAGAAAATGGTTTTTATGATGTACTGTCCAGATTCGGCCAAGTGGAGAGAGAACATAATTATCAACTTTTTCTTCAAATCTCTTCACACGTGAGGGGTAGGAAAAGATAGGTCATTATTGTTTTGCATAAAAAGAATGAGCCAAGAATAGTGCGCGTTGTTGAAGAAATCCTTAAATTACCACGGGTTGGTCAGAAACAGCTAATTTTTTTTCTCTGACTCTTACTTTGAACGCTTGGATCTCTCTTATTTTTAATTCAATTGCCAGATTTATTTTTGTAGAATGTTCGCCTTGTTGTCGACTAAAAAATGTTCTTAGCGAAATTTGCATATTGGACCCTTATTCGGATAGAAAATGATTTTTTTGTTCTACTGTCCAGATTCGGCCAAGTGGAGAGAGAACATAATTATCAACTTTTTCTTCAAATCTCATCACACGTGAGTGGTAGGAAAAGATAGGTTATTATTATTTTGCATGTCTTGAGGAGATGGAAAGAAGAATGTGCCAAGATTAGCGCCCGTTGTTGAAGAAATCCTTAAATTACCACGGGTCGGTCAGAAACAGCTAATGTTTTTTTCTCCTACTCCAACTTTGAACGCTTGGATCTCTCTTATTTTTTGTTCAATTGCCAGATTTCTTTTTGTAGAATGTTCGCCTTGCTGTCGACTAAAAAATGTTCTTAGCGAAATTTGCATATTGAACCCTTATCCAGATAGAAAATGATTTTTTTGTTCTAATGTCCAGATTCGGCCAAGTGGAGAGAGAAAATAATTATCAACTTTTCATTCAATTCTCTTCACACGTGAGGGGTAGGAAAAGATAAGTTATTATTATTTTGCATGTCTTGACGAGATAGAAAAAGGAATGAGCCAAGAATAGCGTCCACAGTTGAAGAAATCCTTAAATTACAACGGTTTGGTCAGAAACCGCTAATGTTTTTTCTCTGACTCCAACTTTGAACGCTTGGATATCTCTGAGTTTTTATTCAATTGCCAGATTTCTTTTCGTTCAATCTTCGCCTTGTTGTCGACTAAAAAATGTTCTTAGCGAAATTTGCTTATTGGACCCCTGTTCAGAAAGAAAATGGTTTTTTTGTTGTACTGTCCAGATTCGGCCAAGTGGAGAGAGAACATAATTATCAACTTTTTCTTCAAATCTCTTCACACGTGAGGGGTAGGAAAAGATAGGTTATTATTGTTTTGCATAAAAAGAATGAGCCAAGAATAGTGCGCGTTGTTGAAGAAATCCTTAAATTACCACGGGTTGGTCAGAAATAGCTAATTTTTTTTCTCTGACTCTTACTTTGAACGCTTGGATCTCTCTTATTTTTAATTCAATTGCCAGATTTATTTTTGTAGAATGTTCGCCTTGTTGTCGACTAAAAAATGTTCTTAGCGAAATTTGCATATTGGACCCTTATTCGGATAGAAAATGATTTTTTTGTTCTACTGTCCAGATTCGGCCAAGTGGAGAGAGAACATAATTATCAACTTTTTCTTCAAATCTCATCACACGTGAGTGGTAGGAAAAGATAGGTTATTATTATTTTGCATGTCTTGAGGAGATGGAAAGAAGAATGTGCCAAGATTAGCGCCCGTTGTTGAAGAAATCCTTAAATTACCACGGGTTGGTCAGAAACAGCTAATGTTTTTTTCTCCTACTCCAACTTTGAACGCTTGGATCTCTCTTATTTTTTATTCAATTGCCAGATTTCTTTTTGTAGAATGTTCGCCTTGTTGTCGACTAAAAAATGTTCTTAGCGAAATTTGCACATTGGACCCTTATCCAGATAGAAAATGATTTTTTTGTTCTAATGTCCAGATTCGGCCAAGTGGAGAGAGAAAATAATTATCAACTTTTCATTCAATTCTCTTCACACGTGAGGGGTAGGAAAAGATAGGTTATTATTATTTTGCATGTCTTTAGGAGATAGAAAAAAGAATGAGCCAAGAATAGCGCCCGTTGTTGAAGAATTCCTTGAATTACCACGTGTTGGTCAGAAACAGCTACTGTTTTTTTCTCTGACTCCAACTTTGAACGCTTGGATCTCTTTGAGTTTTTATTCAATTGCCACATTTCTTTTTATACAATCTTCGCCTTGTTGTCGACTAAAAAATGTTATTAGCGAAATTTGCATATTGGACCCTTATTCAGATAGAAAATGATTTTTTTGTTCTACTGTCCAGATTCGGCCAAGAGGAGAGAGAACATAATTATCAACTTTTTCTTCAAATCTCGACACACGTGAGTAGTAGGAAAAGATAGGTCATTATTATTTTGCATGTCTTTAGGAGACAGAAAAAAGAATGAGCCAAGAATAGCGCCCTTGTTGAAGAAATCCTTAAATTACCACGGGTCGGTCAGAAACAGCTAATGTTTTTTTCTCTGACTCCAAATTTGAACGCTTGTAACTCTCTTATTTTTTATTCAATTGCCAGATTTCTATTTGTAGAATCTCCGCCTTTTCGTCGACTAAAAAAATATTCTTAGCGAAATTTGCATATTGGACCCTTATTCAAATAGAAAATGATTTTTTGTTCTAATGTCCAAATACGGCCAAATGGATAGAGAACTTAATTATCAACTTTTTCTTCAAATCTCTTGACACGTGAGGGGTAGGAAAAAATAGGTCATTATTATTTTGCATCTCTTGAGTAGATGGAAAAAAGAATGAGCCAAGAATAGCGCCCGTACTTGAAGATATCCTTAAATTAACTCGGGTCGGTCAGAAACAACTAATGTTTTTTTCTCTGACTCCAACTTTGAACGTTTGGATCTCTCTGAGTTTTTATTCAATTGCCAGATTTCTATTTGTAGAATGTTCGCCTTGTGGAGAGAGAACATAATTATGAACTTTTTCTTCAAATCTTTTCACATGTGAGGGGTAGGAAAAGATAATTTATTATTATTTTGCATGTCTTGAGGAGACTGAAAAAAGAATGAGCCAAGAATAGCGCCCGTTGTTGAAGAAATCCTTAAATTACCAAGGGTTGGTCAGAAACAGCCTATGTTTTTTTCTCTGACTCCAACTTTGAACGCTTGGATCTCTCTGAGTTTTTATGAAATTGCCAGATTTCTTTTTGTAGAATCTGCGCCTTGCTGTCGACTAAAAAATGTTCTTAGCGAAATTTGCATATTGGACCCTTATTCAGATAGAAAATTATTTTTTTGTTGTACTGTCCAGATTCGGCCAAGTGGAGAGAGAACACAATTATCAACATTTTCTTCAAATCTCTTCACACGTGTGGGGTAGGAAAAGATAAGTTATTATTATTTTGCATGTCTTGACGAGATAGAAAAAGGAATGAGCCAAGTATAGCGCCCGTAGTTGAAGAAATCCTTAAATTACAACGGTTTGGTCAGAAACCGCTAATGTTTTTTCTCTGACTCCTACTTTGAACGCTTGGATCTCTCTGAGTTTTTATTCAATTGCCAGATTTCTTTTCGTTCAATCTTCGCCTTGTTGTCGACTAAAAAATGTTCTTAGCGAAATTTGCTTATTGGACCCCTGTTCAGATAGAAAATGATTTTTTTGTTGTACTGTCCAAATTCGGCCAAGTGGAGAGAGAACATAATTATCAACTTTTTCTTCAAATCTCTTCACACGTGAGGGGTAGGATAAGATAGGTTATTATAATTTTGCATAAAAAGAATGAGCCAAGAATAGCGCCCGATGTTGAAGAAATCCTTAAATTACCACGGGTTGGTCAGAAACGGCTAATTTTTTTTCTCTGACTCCTACTTTGAACGCTTGGATCTCTCTTATTTTTAATTCAATTGCCAGATTTATTTTTGTAGAATGTTCGCCTTGTTGTCGACTAAAAAATGTTCTTAGCGAAATTTGCATATTGGACCCTTATCCAGATAGAAAATGATTTTTTTGTTCTAATGTCCAGATTCGGCCAAGTGGAGAGAGAAGACAATTATCTACTTTTCATTCAAATCTCATCACACGTGAGGGGTAGGAAAAGATAGGTTATTATTATTTTGCATGTCTTTAGGAGATAGAAAAAAGAATGAGCCAAGAATAGCGCCCGTTGTTGAAGAAATCCTTGAATTACCACGTGTTGGTCAGAAACAGCTAATGTTTTTTTCTCTGACTCCAACTTTGAACGCTTGGATCTCTTTGAGTTTTTATTCAATTGCCACATTTCTTTTTATACAATCTTCGCCTTGTTGTCGACTAAAAAATGTTATTAGCGAAATTTGCATATTGGACCCTTATTCAGATAGAAAATGATTTTTTTGTTCTACTGTCCAGATTCCGCCAAGTGGAGAGAGAACATAATTATCAACTTTTCATTCAATTCTCTTCACACGTGAGGGGTAGGAAAAGATAGGTTATTATTATTTTGCATGTCTTTAGGAGATAGAAAAAAGAATGAGCCAAGAATAGCGCCCGTTGTTGAAGAATTCCTTGAATTACCACGTGTTGGTCAGAAACAGCTAATGTTTTTTTCTCTGACTCCAACTTTGAACGCTTGGATCTCTTTGAGTTTTTATTCAATTGCCACATTTCTTTTTATACAATCTTCGCCTTGTTGTCGACTAAAAAATGTTATTAGCGAAATTTGCATATTTGACCCTTATTCAGATAGAAAATGATTTTTTTGTTCTACTGTCCAGATTCGGCCAAGAGGAGAGAGAACATAATTATCGACTTTTTCTTCAAATCTCGACACACGTGAGTAGTAGGAAAAGATAGGTCATTATTATTTTGCATGTCTTTAGGAGACAGAAAAAAGAATGAGCCAAGAATAGCGCCCGTTGTTGAAGAAATCCTTAAATTACCACGGGTCGGTCAGAAACAGCTAATGTTTTTTTCTCTGACTCCAAATTTGAACGCTTGTATCTCTCTTATTTTTTATTCAATTGCCAGATTTCTATTTGTAGAATCTCCGCCTTTTCGTCGACTAAAAAAATATTCTTAGCGAAATTTGCATATTGGACCCTTATTCAAATAGAAAATGATTTTTTGTTCTAATGTCCAAATTCGGCCAAATGGATAGAGAACTTAATTATCAACTTTTTCTTCAAATCTCTTGACACGTGAGGGGTAGGAAAAAATAGGTCATTATTATTTTGCATCTCTTGAGTAGATGGAAAAAAGAATGAGCCAAGAATAGCGCCCGTACTTGAAGATATCCTTAAAATACCTCGGGTTGGTCAGAAACAACTAATGTTTTTTTCTCTGACTCCAACTTTGAACGCTTGGATCTCTCTGAGTTTTTATTCAATTGCCAGATTTCTATTTGTAGAATGTTCGCCTTGTGGAGAGAGAACATAATTATCAACTTTTTCTTCAAATCTTTTCACACGTGAGGGGTAGGATAAGATAGGTCATTATTATTTTGCATAAAAAGAATGAGCCAAGAATAGCGCCCGATGTTGAAGAAATCCTTAAATTACCACGGGTTGGTCAGAAACGGCTAATTTTTTTTCTCTGACTCCTACTTTGAACGCTTGGATCTCTCTTATTTTTAATTCAATTGCCAGATTTCTTTTTGTAGAATGTTCGCCTTGTTGTCGACTAAAAAATGTTCTTAGCGAAATTTGCATATTGGACCCTTATCCAGATAGAAAATGATTTTTTTGTTCTAATGTCCAGATTCGGCCAAGTGGAGAGAGAAGACAATTATCTACTTTTCATTCAAATCTCATCACACGTGAGGGGTAGGAAAAGATAGGTTATTATTATTTTGCATGTCTTTAGGAGATAGAAAAAAGAATGAGCCAAGAATAGCGCCCGTTGTTGAAGAAATCCTTGAATTACCACGTGTTGGTCAGAAACAGCTAATGTTTTTTTCTCTGACTCCAACTTTGAACGCTTGGATCTCTTTGAGTTTTTATTCAATTGCCACATTTCTTTTTATACAATCTTCGCCTTGTTGTCGACTAAAAAATGTTACTAGCGAAATTTGCATATTGGACCCTTATTCAGATAGAAAATGATTTTTTTGTTCTACTGTCCAGATTCCGCCAAGTGGAGAGAGAACATAATTATCTACTTTTTCTTCAAATCTCAACACACATGAGTGGTAGGAAAAGATAGGTCATTATAATTTTGCATGTCTTTAGGAGATAGAAAAAAAGAATGAGCCAAGAATAGCGCCCGTTGTTGAAGAAATCCTTAAATTACCACGGGTTGGTCAGAAACAGCTAATGTTTTTTCTCTGACTCCAGCTTTGAACGCTTGGATCTCTCTTATTTTTTATTCTATTGCCAGATTTCTTTTTGTAGAATGTTCGCCTTGTTGTCGACTAAAAAATGTTCTTAGCGAAATTTGCATATTGGGCCCTTATTCAAATAGAAAATGATTTTTTTATTCTACTGTCCAAATTCGGCCAAGTGGAGAGAGAACATAATTTTCAACTTTTTCTTCAATTCTCATCACACGTGAGGGGTGGGAAAAGATAGTTTATTATTATTTTGCATGTCTTGAGGAGATAGAAAAACGAATGAGCCAAGAATAGCGCCCGTAGTTGAAGATATGCTTAAATTACCACGGGTTGGTCAGAAACAGCCTATGTCTTTTTCTCTGACTCCAACTTTCAACGCTTGGATCTCTCTGAGTTTTTGTTAAATTTCCAGATTTCTTTTTGTAGAATCTTCGCCTTGCTGTCGACTAAAAAATGTTCTGAGCGAAATTTGCATATTGGACCCTTATTCAGATAGAAAATGATTTTTTTGTTGTACTGTCCAGATTGGGCCAAGTGGAGAGAGAACATAATTATCAACTTTTTCTGCAAATCTCTTCACACGTGAGGGGTTGGAAAAGATAGTTTATTATTATTTTGCATGTCTTGAGGAGATAGAAAAAAAAATGAGCCAAGAATAGCGCCCGTAGTTGAAAAAATCCTTAAATTACGACGGGTTGGTCGGAAACGGCTAATGTTTTTTTCTCTGACTCTGACTTTGAACGCTTGGATCTCTGTGAGTTTTTATTCGATTGCCAGATTTTTTTTTGTACAATCATCGCCTCATTGTCGACTAAAAAATGTTCTTAGCGAAATTTGCATATTGGACCCTTATTCAGATAGAAAAAGAGTTTTTTGTTGTACTGTTCAGATTCGGCCAACTGGAGAGAGAACATAGGAAAAGATAGGTTATTATTATTTTGCATGTCTTGAGGAGATTGAAGAAAGAATGAGGCAAGAATTGCGCCCGTTGTAGAAGAAATCCTTAAATTACAACGGGTTGGCCAGAAACAGCTAATGTTTTTTCTCTGACTCCAACTTTGAACAATTGGATCTCTCTGAGTTTTTACTCAATTGTCAGATTTCTTTTTGTAGAATCTTCGTCTTGTTGCCGACTAAAAAATGTTCTTAGCGAAATTTGCATTTTGGGCCCTTATTCATATAGAAAATGATTTTTTTATTGTACTGTCCAGATTCGGCCAGGTGGAGAGAGAACATAATTATCAACTTTTTCTTCAAATCTCTTCACACGTGAGGGGTAGGAAAAGATTGGTTATTATTATTTTGCATGTCTTGAGGAGGTAGAAAAAAGAATGAGCCAAGAATAGTGCCCGTTCTCGAAGGAATCCTTAACTTATCACGGGTTGGTCAGAAACAGCCTATGTTTTTTTCTCTGACTCAAACTTTGAACGCTTGGATCTCTCTGAGTTTTTATTAAATTGCCAGATTTCTTTTTGTAGAATATTCACCTCGCTGTCGACTAAAAAATGTTCGTAGCGAAATTTTCATATTGGACTCTTATTTAAATAAAAAATGATTTTTTTGTTGTAATGTCCAGATTCGGCCAAGTGGAGAGAGAACATAATTATCAACTTTTTCTTCAAATCTCTTCACACGTGAGGGGTAGGAAAAGATAGGTTATTATTATTTTGCATGTCTTGAGGAGATAGAAAAAAGAATGAGCCAAGAATAGCGCCCGTAGTTGAAGAAATCCTTAAATTACAACGGCTTGGTCAAAAACAGCTAATGTTTTTTCTCTAACTCCGACTTTGAACGCTTGGATCTCTCTGAGTTTTTATTCAATTGCCAGATTTCTTTTTGTAGAATCTTCGCCTTATTGTCGACTAAAAAATGTTCTTAGCGAAGTTTGCATATTGGACCCTTATTCAGACAGAAAATAATTTTTGTTCTACTGTACAGATTCGGCCAAGTGGAGAGAGAACAAAATTATGAACTTTTTCTTCAAATCTCTTCACACGTGAGGGTAGGAAAATATAGTTTATTATTATTTTGCATGTCTTGAGGACATAGAAAAAAGAATGAGCCAAGAATAGCGCCCGTTGTTGAACAAATCCTTAAATTACCACGGGTTGGTCAGAAACGGCCTATGTTTTTTTCTCTAACTCCAACTTTGAACGCTTGGATCTCTCTGAGTTTTAATGAAATTGCCAGATTTCTTTTTCTAGAATGTTCGCCTTAATGTCGACTAAAAAATGTTCTTTGCGAAATTTGCTTATTGGACCCTTATTTAGATAGAAAATGATTTTTTTGTTCTACTGTCCAGATTCGGCCAAGTGGAGAGAGAACATAATTATCAACTTTCGCTTCAAATCTCTTCGCACGTGAGTGGTAGGAAAAGATAAGTTATTATTATTTTGCATGTCTTGAGGTGATAGAGAAAAGAATGAGCCAAGAATAGCGCCCGTAGTTGATGAAATCCTTAAATTACGAAGGGTCGGTCAGAAACCGCTAATGTTTTTTCTCTGACTCCGACTTTGAACGCTTGGATCTCTGTGAGTTTTTATTCGATTGCCAGATTTTTTTTTGTACAATCATCGCCTCGTTGTCAACTAAAAAATGTTCCTAGCGAAATTTGTATATTGGACCCTTATTCAGATAGAAAATGAGTTTTTTGTTGTACTGTTCAGATTCGGCCAACTGGAGAGAGAACATAGGAAAAGATAGGTTATTATTATTTTGCATGTCTTGAGGAGATTGAAGAAAGAATGAGGCAAGAATGGCGCCCGTTGTAGAAGAAATCCTTAAATTACAACGGGTTGGCCAGAAACAGCTAATGTTTTTTCTCTGACTCCAACTTTAAACAATTGGATCTCTCTGAGTTTTTACTCAATTGTCAGATTTCTTTTTGTAGAATCTTCGTCTTGTTGTCGACTAAAAAATGTTCTTAGTGAAATTTGCATATTGGGCCCTTATTCAGATAGAAATTGATTTTTTTATTGTACTGTCCAGATTCGGCCAGGTGGAGAGAGAACATAATTATCAACTTTTTCTTCAAATCTCTTCACACGTGAGGGGTGGAAAAGATTGGTTATTATTATTTTGCATGTCTTGAGGAGATAGAAAAAAGAATGAGCCAAGAATAGTGCCCGTTGTCGAAGGAATCCTTAACTTTTCACGGGTTGGTCAGAAACAGCCTATGTTTTTTCTCTAACTCAAACTTTGAACGCTTGGATCTCTCTGAGTTTTTATTAAATTGCCAGATTTCTTTTTGTAGAATATTCACCTCGCTGTCGACTAAAAAATGTTCGTAGCGAAATTTGAATATTGGACTCTTATTTAAATAGAAAATGATTTTTTTGTTGTAATGTCCAGATTCGGCCAAGTGGAGAGAGAACATAATTATCGACTTTTTCTTGAAATCTCTTCACACGTGAGGGGTAGGAAAAGATAGGTTATTATTATTTTGCATGTCTTGAGGAGATAGAAAAAAGAATGTGCCAAGAATAGCGCCCGTAGTTGAAGAAATCCATAAATTACAACGGCTTGATCAAAAACAGCTAATGTTTTTTCTCTGACTCCGACTTTGAACGCTTGGATCTCTCTGAGTTTTTATTCAATTGCCAAATTTCTTTTTGTAGAATCTTCGCCTTATTGTCGACTAAAAAATGTTCTTAGCGAAGTTGGCATATTGGACCCTTATTCAGACAGAAAATCATTTTTCGTTCTACTGTACAGATTCGGCCAAGTGGAGAGAGAACATAATTATCAACTTTTTCTTCAAATCTCTTCACACGTGAGAGGTAGGAAAAGATAGGTTATTATTATTTTGCATGTCTTGAGGAGATAGAAAAAAGAATGAGCCCAGAATAGCGGCTGTCGTTGACGAAATTCTTAAATTACCACGGGTTGGTCAGAAACAGCTAATGTTTTTTCCTCTGACTCCAACTTTGAACACTTGTAGCTCTCTTATTTTTTATTCAATATCCAGATTTCTTTTTGTAGAATCTCCGCCTTTTCGTCGACTAAAAAACGTTCTTAGCGAAATTTGCATGTTGGACCCTTATTCAAATAGAAAATGATTTTTTGTTCTACTGTACAGATTCGGCCAAGTGGAGAGAGAACAAAATTATCAACATTTTCTTCAAATCTCTTCACACGTGAGGGGTAGAAAAAGATAGTTTATTATTATTTTGCATGTCTTGAGGAGATAGAAAAAAGAATGAGCCAAGAATAGCGCCCGTAGTTGAAGAAGTCCTTAAATTACAACGGGTTGGTCAGAAACCGCTAATGTTTTTTCTCTGACTCCAACTTTGAACGCTGGGATCTCTCTGAGTTTTTATTCAATTGCCAGATTTCTTTTTGTAGAATCTTCGCCTTGTTGTCGACTAAAAAATGTTCTTAGCGAAATTTGCTTATTGGACCCTTATTCAGATAGAAAATGATTTTTTTGTTCTACTGTCCAGATTCGGCCAAGTGGAGAGAGAATATAATTATCTACTTTTTCTTCAAATTTCTTCACACGTGACGGGTAGGAAAAGATAGGTCATTATTATTTTGAACGTCTTGAGGAGATAGAAAAGAGAATGAGCCAAGAATAGCACCCGTGTTGAAAAATCCTAAAATTACCACGGGTTGGTCAGAAACAGCCTATGTTCTTTTCTCAAACTCCAAATTTGAGCGCTTGGATCTCTCTGAGTTTTTATTAAATTGCCAGATTTCATTTTGTAGAATCTTCGCCTTGTTGTCGACTAATAGGTGTTCACAGCAAAGTTTGCATAATGGACCCTTATTCAGACAGAAAATGATTTTTCGTCCTACTGTACAGATTCGGCCAAGTGGAGAGAGAACAAAATTATGAACTTTTTCTTCAAATCTCTTCACACGTGAGGGTAGGAAAATATAGTTTATTATTATTTTGCATGTCTTGAGGACATAGAAAAAAGAATGAGCCAAGAATAGCGCCCGTTGTTGAACAAATCCTTAAATTACCACGGGTTGGTCAGAAACGGCCTATGTTTTTTTCTCTAACTCCAACTTTGAACGCTTGGATCTCTCTGAGTTTTAATGAAATTGCCAGATTTCTTTTTCTAGAATGTTCGCCTTAATGTCGACTAAAAAATGTTCTTTGCGAAATTTGCTTATTGGACCCTTATTTAGATAGAAAATGATTTTTTTGTTCTACTGTCCAGATTCGGCCAAGTGGAGAGAGAACATAATTATCAACTTTTGCTTCAAATCTCTTCGCACGTGAGTGGTAGGAAAAGATAAGTTATTATTATTTTGCATGTCTTGAGGAGATAGAGAAAAGAATGAGCCAAGAATTGCGCCCGTAGTTGACGAAATCCTTAAATTACAACGGGTCGGTCAGAAACCGCTAATGTTTTTTCTCTGACTCCGACTTTGAACGCTTGGATCCCTGTGAGTTTTTATTCGATTGCCAGATTTTTTTTTGTACAATCATCGCCTCGTTGTCGACTAAAAAATGTTCTTAGCGAAATTTGCATATTGGACCCTTATTCAGATAGAAAATGAGTTTTTTGTTGTACTGTTCATATTCGGCCAACTGGAGAGAGAACATAGGAAAAGATAGGTTATTATTATTTTGCATGTCTTGAGGAGATTGAAGAAAGAATGAGGCTAGAATGGCGCCCGTTGTAGAAGAAATCCTTAAATTACAACGGGTTGGCCTAAAACAGCTAATGTTTTTTCTCTGACTCCAACTTTGAACAATTGGATCTCTCTGAGTTTTTACTCAATTGTCAGATTTCTTTTTGTAGAATCTTCGTCTTGTTGTCGACTAAAAAATGTTCTTAGCGAAATTTGCATATTGGGCCCTTATTCAGATAGAAAATGATTTTTTTATTCTACTGTCCAGATTCGGCCAGGTGGAGAGAGAACATAATTATCAACTTTTTCTTCAAATCTCTTCACACGTGAGGGGTAGGAAAAGATTGGTTATTATTATTTTGCATGTCTTGAGGAGGTAGAAAAAAGAATGAGCCAAGAATAGTGCCCGTTGTCGAAGGAATCCTTAACTTATCACGGGTTGGTCAGAAACAGCCTATGTTTTTTTCTCTAACTCAAACTTTGAACGCTTGGATCTCTCTGAGTTTTTATTAAATTGCCAGATTTCTTTTTGTAGAATATTCACCTCGCTGTCGACTCAAAAATGTTCGTAGCGAAATTTGCATATTGGACTCTTATTTAAATAGAAAATGATTTTTTTGTTGTAATGTCCAGATTCGGCCAAGTGGAGAGAGAACATAATTATCAACTTTTTCTTCAAATCTCTTAACACGTGAGGGGTAGGAAAAGATAGGTTATTATTATTTTGCATGTCTTGAGGAGATAGAAAAAAGAATGAGCCAAGAATAGCGCCCGTAGTTGAAGAAATCCTTAAATTACAACGGCTTGGTCAAAAACAGCTAATGTTTTTTCTCTGACTCCGACTTTGAACGCTTGGATCTCTCTGAGTTTTTATTCAATTGCCAGATTTCTTTTTGTAGAATCTTCGCCTTATTGTCGACTAAAAAATGTTCTTAGCGAAGTTTGCATATTGGACCCTTATTCAGACAGAAATCATTTTTCGTTCTACTGTACAGATTCGGCCAAGTGGAGAGAGAACATAATTATCAACTTTTTCTTCAAATCTCTTCACACGTGAGAGGTAGGAAAAGATAGGTTATTATTATTTTGCATGTCTTGAGGAGATAGAAAAAAGAATGAGCCAAGAATAGCGGCCGTAGTAGAAGAAATTCTTAAATTACCACGGGTTGGTCAGAAACAGCTAATGTCTTTTCCTCTGACTCCAACTTTGAACGCTTGTATCTCTCTTATTTTTTATTCAATATCCAGATTTCTTTTTGTAGAATCTCCGCCTTTTCGTCGACTAAAAAACGTTCTTAGCGAAATTTGCATGTTGGACCCTTATTCAAATAGAAAATAATTTTTTTGTTCTAATGTCCAGATTCGGCCAAGTGGAGAGAGAAAATAATTATCAACTTTTCATTCAAATCTCTTCACACGTGAGGGCTAGGAAAAGATAGGTTATTATTATTTTGCATGTCTTTAGGAGACAGAAAAAAGAATAAGCGAAGAATAGCGCCCGTTGTTGAAGAAATCCTTAAATTACCACGTGTTGGTCAGAAACAGCTAATGTTTTTTTCTCAGACTCCAACTTTGAACGCTTGGATCTCTCTGAGTTTTCATTCAATTGCCAGATTTCTTTTTGTAGAATCTTCGCCTTGTTGTCGACTAAAAACTTTTCTTAGCGAAATTTGCATATTGGACCCTTATTCAGATAGAAAATGATTTTTTTGTTCTACTGTCCAGATTCGGCCAAGTGGAGAGAGAACATAATTCTCAACTTTTTCTTCAAATCTCTTCACACGTGAGGGGTAGGAAAAGATAGGTTATTATTATTTTGCATGTCTTGAGGAGGTCGAAAAAAAATGAGCCAAGAATAGTGCCCGTTGTTGAAGAAATCCTTAAATTATCACGGGTTGGTCAGAAACAGCCTATGTTTTTTTCTCTAACTCCAACTTTGAACGCTTGGATCTCTCTGAGTTTTTATTCAATTGCCAGATTTCTTTTTGTACAATCTTCGCCTTGTTGTCGACTAAAAAATGTTCTTAGCGAAATAATTTTTTTGTTGTACCGTTCAGATTCCGCCAAGTGGAGAGAGAACATCGGAAAAGATAGGTTATTATTATTTTGCATGTCTTGAGGAGATTGAAGAAAGAATGAGCCAAGAATGGCGCCCGTTGTTGAAGAAATCCTTAAATTACAACGGGTTGGTCAAAAACATCTAATGTTTTTTCTCTGACTCCAACTTTGAACAATTAGATCTCTCTGAGTTTTTACTCAATTGTCAGATTTCTTTTTGTAGAATCTTCGTCTTGTTGTCGACTAAAAAATGTTCTTAGCGAAATTTGCATATTGGGCCCTGATTCAGATAGAAAATGATTTTTTCATTCTACTGTCCAGATTCGGCCAAGTGGAGAGAGAACATAATTTTCAACTTTTTCTTCAAATCTCTTCACACGTGAGGGGTAGGAAAAGATAGTTTATTATTATTTTGCATGTCTTGAGAAGTTAGAAAAACGAATGAGCCAAGAATAGCGCCCGTAGTTGAAGATATGCTTAAATTACCACGGGTTGGTCAGAAACAGCCTATGTTTTTTTCTCAAACTCCAACTTTGAACGCTTGGATCTCTCTGAGTTTTTATTAAATTTCCGGATTTCTTTTTGTAGAATCTTCGCCTTGCTGTCGACTAAAGAATGTTCTTAGCGAAATTTGCATATTGGACCCTTATTCAGATAGAAAATGATTTTTTTGTTGTACTGTCCAGTTTCGGCCAAGTGGAGAGACAACATAATTATCAACTTTTTCTGCAAATCTCTTCACACGTGAGGGGTAGGAAAAGATAGGTTATTATTATTTTGCATGTCTTGAGGAGATTGAAGAAAGAATGAGCCAAGAATGGCGCCCGTTGTTGAAGAAATCCTTAAACTACAACGGGTCGGTCAGAAACAGCTAATGTTTTTTCTCTGACTCCAAATTTGAACAATTGGATCTCTCTGAGTTTTTACTCAATTGTCAGATTTCTTTTTGAAGATTCTTCGTCTTGTTGTCGACTAAAAAATGTTCTTAGCGAAATCTGCATATTGGGCCCTTATTCAGATAGAAAGCGATTTTTTTATTCTAAGTCCAGATTCGGCCAAGTGGTGAGAGAACATAATTTTCAACTTTTTCTTCAAATCTCTTCACACGTGACGGGTAGGAAAAGATAGTTTTTTATTATTTTGCATGTCTTGAGGAGATAGAAAAAAGAATGAGCCAAGAATAGCGCCCGTAGTTGAAGAAATCCTTAAATTACCACGGGTTGGTCAGAAACAGCCTATGTTTTTTTCTCTGACTCCAACTTTGAACGCTTGGATCTCTCTGAGTTTTTATTCAATTGCCAGATTTCTTTTTGAACAATCTTCGCCTTGTTGTCGACCAAAAAATGTTCTTCGAGAAATTTGCATATTGGACCCTTATTCAGATAGAAAATAATTTTTTTCTTGTACTGTTCAGATTCGGCCAAGTGGAGAGAGAACATAGGAAAAGATAGGTCATTATTATTTTGCATGTCTTGAGGAGATTGAAGAAAAAATGACCCAAGAATGGCGCCCGTTGTTGATGAAATCCTTAAATCACAACGGGTTGGTCAGAAACAGCTAATGTTTTTTCTCTGACTCCAACTTTGAACAATTGGATCTCTCTGAGTTTTTGCTCAATTGTCAGATTTCTTTTTGTAGAATCTTTGTCTTGTTGTCGACTAAAAAATGTTCTTAGAAAAATTTGCATATTGGGCCCTTATTCAGATAGAAAATGATTTTTTTATTCTACTGTCCAGATTCGGCCAAGTGGAGAGAGAACATAATTTTCAACTTTTTCTTCAAATCTCTTCACACGTGAGGGGTAGTAAAAGATAGTTTATTATTATTTTGCATGTCTTGGAGAGATTGAAGAAAGAATGAGCCAAGAATGGCGCCCGTTGTAGAAGAAATCCTTAAATTACAACGGGTTGGCCATAAACAGCTAGTGTTTTTTCTCTGACTCAAAATTTGAACAATTGGATCTCTCTGAGTTTTTACTCAATTGTCAGATTTCTTTTTGAAGAATCTTCGTCTTGTTGTCGACTAAAAAATGTTCTTAGCGAAATCTGCATATTGGGCCCATATTCAAATAGAAAATGATTTTTTTATTCTACTGTCCAGATTCGGCCAAGTGGACAGAGAACATAATTTTCAACTTTTTCTTCAAATCTCTTCACACGTGAGGGGTAGGAAAAGATAGTTTATTATTATTTTGCATGTCTTGAGGAGATAGAAATATGAATGAGCCAAGAATAGCGCCCGTAGTCGAAGATATGCTTAAATTACCACGGGTCGGTCAGAAACAGCATATGTTTTTTTCGCTGACTCCACTTTTGAACGCTTGGATCTCTCTGAGTTTTTATTCAATTGTCAGATTTCTTTTTCCAGAATCTTCGCCTTGTTGTCAACTAAAAAATGTTCTTAGCGAAATTTGCATATTGGACCATTATTCAGAGGGAAAATGATTTTTTTGTTGTACTGTCCAAATTTGGCCAGGTGGAGAGAGAACATAATTATCAACTTTTTCTTCAAATTTCTTCACACGTGAGGGGTAGGAAAAAATAGGTAATATTATTTTGCATGTCTTGAGGAGATAGAAAAAATAATGAGCCAAGAATAGCGCCCGTAGTTGAAGAAATCCCTAAATTACAACGGGTTGGTCAGAAACAGCTAATATTTTTTCTCTGTCTCCAACTTTGAACGCTTGGATCTCTCTGAGTTTTTATTCAATTGCCAGATTTCTTTTTGTAGAATCTTCGTCTTGTCGACTAAAAAATGTTCTTAACGAAATTTGCATATTGGGCAGTTATACAGATAGAAAATGATTTTTTTGTGGTACTGTCCAGATTCGGCCAAGTCGAGAGAGAACATAGTTATCAACTTTTTCATCAAATCTCTTCACAAGTGAGGGGTAGGAAAAGATAGGTTATTATTATTTTGCATGTCTTGAGGAGATTGAAGAAAGAATGAGCCAAGAATGGCGCCCGTTGTTGAAGAAATCCTTAAATTACAACGTGTTGGTCAGAAACAGCGAATGTTTTTTCTCTGACTCCAAATTTGAACAATTGGATCTCTCGGAGTTTTTACTCAATTGTCAGATTTCTTTTTGAAGAATCTTCGTCTTGTTGTCGACTAAAAAATGTTCTCAGCGAAATCTGCATATTGGGCCCTTATTCAGATAGAAAATGATTTTTTTATTCTAAGTCCAGATTCGGCGAAATGGACAGAGAACATAATTTTCAACTTTTTCTTCAAATCTTTTCACACGTGAGGGGTTGGAAAAGATAGTTTATTATTATTTTGCATGTCTTGAGGAGATAGAAAAATAAATGAGCCAAGAATAGCGCCCGTAGTTGAAGATATGCTTAAATTACCACGGGTCGGTCAGAAACAGCCTATGTTTTTTTCTCTAACTCCTACTTTGAACGCTTGGATCTCTCTGAGTTTTTATTAAATTGCCAGATTTCTTTTTCCAGAATCTTCGTCTTGTTGTCGACTAAAAAATGTTCTTAGCGAAATTTGCATATTGGACTCTTATTCGGAAAGAAAATGATTTTTTTGTTGTACTGTCCAGATTTGGCCAAGTGGAGAGAGAACATAATTATCAACTTTTTCTTCAAATTTCTTCACACGTGAGGGGTAGGAAAAAATAGGTTATATTATTTTGCATGTCTTGAGGAGATAGAAAAAATAATGAGCCAACAATAGCGCCCGTAGTTGAAGAAATCCTTAAATTACAACGGGTTGGTCAGAAACGACTAATATTTTTTCTCTGTCTCCAACTTTGAACGCTTGGATCTCTCTGAGTTTTTATTCAATTGCCAGATATCTTTTTGTAGAATCTTCGTCTTGTGGTCGACTAAAAAATGTTCTTAGCAAAATTTGCATATTGGGCCCTTATTCAGATAGAAAATGATTTTTTTGTGGTACTGTCCAGATTCGGCCAAGTTGAGAGAGAACATAATTATCAACTTTTTCATCAAATCTCTTCACACGTGAGGGGTAGGAAAAGATAGGTTATTATTATTTTGCATGTCTTGAGGAGATTGAAAAAAGAATGAGCCAAGAATGGCGCCCGTTGTAGAAGAAATCCTTAAATATCAACGGGTCGGTCAGAAACAGCTAATGTTTTTTGTCAAACTTCAACTTTGAACAATTGGATCTCTCTGAGTTTTTACTCAATTGTCAGATTTCTTTTTGTAGAATCTTCGCCTTGTTGTCGACTAAGAAGTGTTCTTAGCGAAATTTGCATATCGGAGCCTTATTTATATATAAAATGATCTTTTTATTCTACTGTGCAGATTCGGCCAAGTGGAGAGAGAACATAATTATCAACTTTTTCTTCAAATCTCTTTACACGTGAGGGGTAGGAAAGATTGGTAATTATTATTTTGCATGTCTTGAGGAGACAGAAAAAAGAATGAGCCAAGAATCGCGCCCGTTGTTGAAGAAATCCTTAAATTACCACGGGTTGGTCAGAAACAGCCTATGTTTTTTTCTCTAACTCCAACTTTGAACGCGTGGATCTCTCTGAGTTTTTATTAAATTGCCAGATTTCTATTTGTAGAGTCTTCGCCTTGCTGTCGACTAAAAAATGTTCTTAGCGAAATTTGCATATTACACCCATATTAAGATAGAAAATGATTTTTTTGTTGCACTGTCAAGATTCGGCCAAGTGGAGAGAGAACATAATTATCAAGTTTTTCTTCAAATCTCTTCACACGTGAGGGGTAGGAAAAGATAGGTCATTATTATTTTGCATGTCTTGAGAAGATAGAAAATAGAATGAGCCAAGAATAGCGCCCGTAGTTGGAGATATGCTTAAATTACCACGGGTTGGTCACAAACAGCCTATGTTTTTTTCTCTAACTCCAACTTTGAACGCTTGGATCTCTCTCTGTTTTTATTAAATTGCCTAATTTCTTTTTGTAGAATCTTCCCCTTGCTGTCGACTAAAAAATTTCTTAGCGAAATTTGCATATTAGACCCTTATTCAGAAAGAAAATATTTTTTTATTCTACTGTGCAGATTCGGCCAAGTGGAAAGAGAACATAATTATCTACTTTTTCCTCAAATCTCTTCACACGTGAGTGGTAGGAAAAGATAGGTTATTGTTATTTTTCATGTCTTGAGGAGATAGAAAAAAGAATGAGCCGAGAATAGCGCCCGTAGTTGAAGAAATCCTTAAATTACAAC
The DNA here is from genome assembly GCA_027726005.1 of Juncus effusus. Lineage (NCBI taxonomy): Eukaryota > Viridiplantae > Streptophyta > Magnoliopsida > Poales > Juncaceae > Juncus > Juncus effusus. Next base: position 4,302,287 of record CM050899.1, read on the forward strand.
GGGTTCGTCAGAAACAGCTAATGTTTTTTCCTCTGACGCCAACTTTGAACGCTTGGGTCTCTCTCAGTTTTTATTCAATTGCCAAATTTCTTTTGGTAGAATCTTTGCCTTGTCGTCGACTAAAAAATGTTCTTAGCGAAATTTGCATATTGGACCCTTATTCAGAAAGAAAATGATTTTTTTGTTGTACTGTCCAGATTTGGCCGAGTGGACAGAGAACATAATTATCAAATTTTTCTTAAAATCTCTTCACACATGAGGGGTAGGAAAAGATTGGTTATTATTATTTTGCATGTCTTGAGGAGATTGAAAAAAGAATGAGCCAAGAATGGCGCCCGTTGTTGAAGAAATCATTTAATTACAACGGGTCGGTCAGAAACAGCTAATGTTTTTTCTCTGACTCCAACTTTGAACAATTGGATCTCTCTGAGTTTTTCCTCAATTGTCAGATTTCTTTTTGTAGAATCTTCGCCTTGTTGTCGACTGAAAAATGTTCTCAGCGAAATTTCCATATCGGACCCTTATTCAGATAGAAAATAATTTTTTGTTCTACTGTGCAGATTCGGCCAAGTGGAAAGAGAAAATAATTATCAACATTATCTTGAAATCTCGTCACACGTGAGCGGTAGGAAAAGATAGGTTATTATTATTTTTCATGTCTTGAGGAGATAGAAAAAAGAATGAGCCAAGAATAGCGCCCGTAGTGGAAGATACGCTTAAATTACCACGGGTTGGTCAGAAACAGCCTATGTGTTTTTCTCTAACTCCAACTTTGAACGCTTGGATCTCTCTGAGTTTTTATTCAATTGCCAGATTTATTTTTCTAGAATCTTCGCCTTGTTGTCGACTAAAAAATATTCTTAGCGAAATTTGCATATTGGACCCTTATTCAGAAAGAAATTGATTTTTTTGTTGTACTGTCCAGATTTGGCCAAGTGTAGAGAGAACATAATTATCAACTTTTTCTTAAACTCTCTTCGGTCGTGAGCGTTAGGAAAAGATAGGTCATTATTATTTGTCATGTCTTGAGGAGATAGAAAAAGGAATGAGCCAAGAATAGCACCCGTGGTTGAAGATATGCTTAAATTACCACGGGTTGGTCAGAAACAGCCTATGTGTTTTTCTCTAACTCCTACTTTGAACGCTTGGATCTCTCGGTGTTTTTATTAAATTGCCCAATTTCGTTTTGTAGAATCTTCCCCTTGCTGTCGACTAAAAAATTTTCTCAGCGAAATTTGCATATTGGACCCTTATTCAGATAGAAAATAATTTTTTGTTCTACTGTGCAGATTCGGCCAAGTGGAGAGAGAACATAATTATCAACTTTTTCGTCAAATCTCTTCACTCGTGAGCGTTAGGAAAAGATAGGTTATTATTATTTTTCATGTCTTGAGGAGATAGAAAAAAGAATGAGCCAAGAATAGCGCCCGTATTTGAAGAAATCCTTAAATTACAACGGGTTGGTCAGAAACAGCTAATCTCTGACTCGAAATTTGAACGCTTGGATCTCTCTGAGTTTTTATTCAATCGCCAGATTTCTTTTTGTAGAATCTTCGTCTTGTTGTCGACTAAAAAATATTCTTAGCGAAATTTGCATATTGGGCCCTTATTCAGATAGAAAATGATTTTTTTGTGGTACTGTCCAGATTCGGCCAAGTGGAGAGAGAACATAATTATCAACTTTTTCTTCAAATCTCTTCACACGTGAGGGGTAGGAAAAGATACGTTATATTATTTTGCATGTCTTAAGGAGATAGAAAAAAGAATGAGCCAAGAATAGCGCCCGTACTTGAAGAAATCCTTAAATTACAACGGGTCGGTCAGAAACAGCTAATCTCTGACCACTACTTTGAAAGGTTGGATCTCTCTGAGTTTTTATTCAATTGCCTGATTTCTTTTTGTAGAATCTTTGTCTTGTTGTCGACTAAAAAATGTTCTTAGCGAAATTTGCATATTGGGCCCTTATTCAGATAGAAAATGATTTTTTTGTGGTACTATCCAGATTCGGCCAAGTGGAGAGAGAACATAATTATCAACTTTTTCTTCAAATCTCTTCACACGTGAGGGGTAGGAAAAGATAGGTTATTATTATTTTGCATGTCTTGAGGAGATTGAAAAAAGAATGAGCCAAGAATAGCGCCCGTACTTGAAGAAATCCTTAAATTACAACGGGTTGGTCAGAAACAGCTAATATTTTTTCTCTGACTGCGACTTTGAACAATTGGATCTCTCTGAGTTTTTACTCAATGGTCAGATTTCTTTTTGTAAAATCTTCGCCTTGTTGTCGACTAAAAAATGTTGTTAGCGAAATTCGCATATCGGACCCTTATTCAGATAAAAAATGATATTTTTATTCTACTGTCCAGATTCGGCCAAGTGGACAGTGGACATAATTATCGACTTTTTCTTCAAATCTCTTCACACGTGAGGGTTAGGAAAAGATTGGTTATTATTATTTTGCATGTCTTGAGGAGATAGAAAAAAGAATGAGCCATGAATAGCGCCCGTAGTGGAAGAAATGCTTAAATTACAACGGGTCGGTCAGAAACAGCTAATGTTTTTTCTCTGACTCCAACATTGAACGCTTGGATCTCTCTGAGTTTTTATTCAATTGCCAGATTTCTTTTTGTAGAATCTTCATCTTGTTGTCGACTAAGAAATGTTGTTAGCGAAATTTGCATATTGGGCCCTTATTCAGATAGAAAATGATTTTTTTGTGGTACTGTCCAGATTCGGCCAAGTGGAGAGAGAACATAATTATCAACTTTTTCTTCAAATCTCTTCACACGTGAGGGGTAGGAAAAGATAGATTATTATTATTTTGCATGTTTTGACTAGATTGAAAAAAGAATGAGCCAAGAATGGCGCCCGTTGTTGAAGAAATCCTTAAATTACAACGGGTTGGTCAGAAACAGCTAATGTTTTTTCTCTGACTCTAATTTTGAACAATTGGATCTCTCTGAGTTTTTACTCAATTGTCAGATTTCTTTTTGTAGAATCTTCGCCTTGTTGTCGACTAAAAAATGTTGTTAGCGAAATTTGCATATCGGACCCTTATTCACATAGAAAATGATTTATTTGTTGTAATGTCCAGATTCGGCCAAGTGGAGAGAGAACATAATTATCGACTTTTTCTTCAAATCTCTTCACACGTTAGGGGTAGGAAAAGGTAGGTTATATTATTTTGTATGTCTTAAGGAGATAGAAAAAAGAATGAGGCATGAATAGCGCCCGTAGTTGAAGAAATGCTTAAATTACAACGGGTTGGTCAGAAACGGCTAATGCTTTTTCTCTGACTCCAACTTTGAACGCTTGGATCTCTCTGAGTTTTTATTCAATTGCCAGATTTCTTTTTGTAGAATCTTCGTCTTGTTGTCGACTAAGAAATGTTGTTAGCGAAATTTGCATATTTGACCCTTATTCAAATAGAAAATGATATTTTTATTCTACTGTCCAGATTCGGCCAAGTGGAGAGAGAACATAATTATCAACTTTTTCTTCAAGTCTCTTCACACGTGAGGGGTAGGAAAAGATTGCTTATTATTATTTAGCATGTTTTGAGGAGGTAGAAAAAAAATGAGCCAAGAATAGTGCCCGTTGTTGAAGGAATCCTTAACTTATCACGGGTCGGTCAGAAACAGCCTATGTTTTTTTCTCTAACTCAAACTTTGAATGCTTGGATCTCTCTGAGTATTTATTAAATTGCCAGATTTCTTTTTGTAGAATCCTCGCCCCGCTGTCGACTAAAAAATGTTCGTAGCGAAATTTGCATATTGGACCCTTATTCAAATAGAAAATGATTTATTTGTTGTAATGTCCAGATTCGGCCAAGTGGAGAGAGAACATAATTATCAACTTTTTCTTCAAATCTCTTCACACGTTAGGGGTAGGAAAAGGTAGGTTATATTATTTTGCATGTCTTGAGGAGATAGAAAAAAGAATGAGCCATGAATAGCGCCCGTAGTTGAAGAAATGCTTAAATTACAACGGGTCGGTCAGAAACAGCTAATGTTTTTTCTCTGACTCCAACTTTGAACGCTTGGATCTCTCTGAGTTTTTATTCAATTGCCAGATTTCTTTTTGTAGAATCTTCGTCTTGTTGTCGACTAAGAAATGTTGTTAGCGAAATTTGCATATTGGGCCCTTATTCAGATAGAAAATGATTTTTTTGTGGTACTGTCCAGATTCGGCCAAGTGGAGAGAGAACATAATTATCAACTTTTTCTTCAAATCTCTTCACACGTGAGGGGTAGGAAAAGATAGATTATTATTATTTTGCATGTTTTGAGTAGATTGAAAAAAGAATGAGCCAAGAATGGCGCCCGTTGTTGAAGAAATCCTTAAATTACAACGGGTTGGTCAGAAACAGCTAATGTTTTTTCTCTGACTCTAATTTTGAACAATTGGATCTCTCTGAGTTTTTACTCAATTGTCAGATTTCTTTTTGTAGAATCTTCGCCTTGTTGTCGACTAAAAAATGTTGTTAGCGAAATTTGCATATCGGACCCTTATTCACATAGAAAATGATTTATTTGTTGTAATATCCAGATTCGGCCAAGTGGAGAGAGAACATAATTATCAACTTTTTCTTCAAATCTCTTCACACGTTAGGGGTAGGAAAAGGTAGGTTATATTATTTTGTATGTCTTAAGGAGATAGAAAAAAGAATGAGGCATGAATAGCGCCCGTAGTTGAAGAAATGCTTAAATTACAACGGGTTGGTCAGAAACGGCTAATGCTTTTTCTCTGACTCCAACTTTGAACGCTTGGATCTCTCTGAGTTTTTATTCAATTGCCAGATTTCTTTTTGTAGAATCTTCATCTTGTTGTCGACTAAGAAATGTTGTTAGCGAAATTTGCATATTTGACCCTTATTCTAATAGAAAATGATATTTTTATTCTGCTGTCCAGATTCGACCAAGTGGAGAGAGAACATAATTATCAACTTTTTCTTCAAATCTCTTCACACGTGAGGGGTAGGAAAAGATTGGTTATTATTTTGCAAGTCTTGAGGAGATAGAAAAAAGAATGAGCCAAGAATAGCGCCCGTTGTTGAAGAAATCCTTAAATTACCACGGGTTGGTCAGAAACAGCCTATGTTTTTTTCTCTAACTCCAACTTTGAACGCTTGGATCTCTCTGAGTTTTTATTAAATTGCCAGATATCTTTTTGTAGAATCTTCGCCTTGATGTCGACTAAAAAATGTTCGTGGAGAGAGAACATAATTATCAACTTTTTCTTCAAATCTCTTCACACTTGAGGGGTAGGAAAAGATTGGTTGTTATTATTTTTCATGTCTTGAGGAGATAGAAAAAAGAATGAGCGAAGAATAGCGCCCGTACTTGAAAAAATCCTTAAATTACAACGGGTTTGTCAGAAACAGCTAATCTCTGACTCCAACTTTGAACGCTTGGAACTCTCTGAGTTTTTATTCAATTGCCAGATTTCTTTTTGTAGAATCTTCGTCCTGTTGTCGACTAAAAAATGTTCTTAGCGAAATTTGCATATTGGGCCCATATTCAGATAGGAAATGATTTTTTTGTGGTACTGTCCAGATTCGGCCAAGTGGAGAGAGAACATAATTATCAACTTTTTCTTCAAATCTCTTCACACTTGAGGGGTAGGAAAAGATAGGTCATATTATTTTGCATGTCTTGAGGAGATAGAAAAAAGAATGAGCCATGAATAGCGCCCGTCGTTGAAGTAATGCTTGAATTACAACGGGTTGGTCAGAAACAGCTAATGCTTTTTCTCTGACTCCAACTTTGAACAATTGGATCTCTCTGAGTTTTTACTCAATTGTCAGATTTCTTTTTGTAGAATCTTCGCCTTCTTGTCGACTAAAAAATGTTGTTAGCGAAATTTGCATATCGGACCCTTATTCAGATAGAAAATGATATTTTTATTCTACTGTCCAGATTCGGCCAAGTAGAGAGAGAACATAATTATCAACTTTTTCTCCAAATCTTTTCACACGTGAGGGGTAGGAAAAGGTAGGTTATATTATTTTGCATGTCTTGAGGAGATAGAAAAAACAATGAGCCATGAATAGCGCCCGTAGTTGAAGTAATGCTTGAATTACGACGGGTTGGTCAGAAACAGCTAATGTTTTTTCTCTGACTCCTACTTTGAACGCTTGGATCTCTCTGAGTTTTTATTCAATTGCCGAATTTCTTTTTGTAGAATCTTCGTCTTGTTGTCGACTAAAAAATGTTCTTAGCGAAATTTGCATATTGGGCCCTTATTCAGATAGAAAATGATCTTTTTGTGGTACTGTCCAGATTCGTCCAAGTGGAGAGAGAACATAATTATCAACTTTTTCTTCAAATCATTTCACACGTGAGGGGTAGGAAAAGATAGGTTATTATTATTTTGCATGTTTTGAAGAGATTGAAAAAAGAATGAGCCAAGAATGGCGCCCGTTGTTGAAGAAATCCTTAAATTACAACGGGTCGGTCAGAAACAGCAAATGTTTTTTCTCTGACTCCAACTTTGAACAATTGGATCTCTCTGAGTTTTTACTCAATTGTTAGATTTCGTTTTTTAGAATCTTCGACTTGTTGTCGACTAAAAAATGTTGTTAGTGAAATTTGCATATCGGATCCTTATTCAGATAGAAAATGATATTTTTATTCTACTGTCCAGATTCGGCCAAGTGGAGAGAGAACACAATTATCAACTTTTTCTTCAAATCTCTTCACACGTGAGGGGTAGGAAAAGATTGGTTATTATTTTGCAAGTCTTGAGGCGATAGAAAAAAGAATGAGCCAAGAATAGCGCCCGTTGTTGAAGAAATCCTTCAATTACCACGGGTTGGTCAGAAACGGCCTATGTTCTTTTCTCTAACTCCAAATTTGAACGCATGGATCTCTCTGAGTTTTTATTAAATTGCCAGATTTCTTTTTGTAGAATCTTCGCCTTGTTGTCGACTAAAAAATGTTCTTAGCGAAATTTGAATATTGGACCCTTATTCAGAAAGAAAATGATTTTTTTGTTGTACTGTCCAGATTCGGGCAAGTGGAGAGAGAACATAATTATCGACTTTTTCTTCAAATCTCTTCACAGTTAGGGGTAGGAAAAGATAGGTTATAATATTTTGCATGTCTTGAGGAGACAGAAAAAAAAATGAGCCAAGAATAGCGCCCGTAGTTGAAGAAATCATTAAATTACAACGGGTTGGTCAGAAAAAGCTAATGTTTTTTCTCCGACTCCAACTTTGAACGCTTGGATCACTCTGAGTTTTTATTCAATTGCCAGATTTCTTTTTGTAGAATCTTCGTCTTGTTGTCGACTAAAAAATGTTGTTAGCGAAATTTGCATATCGGACCCTTATTCAGATAGAAAATGATATTTTTATTCTACTGTCCAGAATCGGCCAAGTGGAGAGAGAACATAATTATTAACTTTTTCTTCAAATCTCTTCACACGTGAGGGGTAGGAAAAGATTGGTTGTTATTATTTTTCATGTCTTGAGGAGATAGAAAAAAAAATGAGCCAAGAATAGCGCCCGTAGTTGAAGAACTCCCTAAATTACAACGGGTTGGTCAGAAACGGCTAATGTTTTTTTCTCTGACTCCAACATTGAACGCCTGGATCTCTCTGAGTTTTTATTGAATTGCCAGATTTCTTTTTGTGGAATCTTCCCCTTGCTGTCGACTAAAAAATGTTCTTAGCGAAATTTGTATATTGGACCCTTATTCAAATACAAAATGATCATTTTATTCTACTGTCCAGATTCGGCCAAGTGGAGAGAGAACATAATTATCAACTTTTTCTTCAAATCTCTTCACACGTGAGGGGTAGAAAAAGATTGGTTATTATTATTTTGCATGTCTTGAGGAGATAGAAAAAAGAATGAGCCAAAAATAGCGCCCGTTGTTGAAGAAATCCTTAAATTACCACGGGTTGGTCAGAAACAGCCTATGTTTTTTTCTCTAAGTCCAACTTTGAACGCTTGGCTCTCTCTGAGTTTTTGTTAAATTGCCAGATTTCTTTTTGTAGAATCTTCGCCTTGCTATCGACTAAAAAATGTTCTTAGCGATATTTGCATATTGGACCCTTATTCAGATAGAAAATAATTTTTTTGTTGTACTGTCTAGATTCGGCCAAGTGGAGAGAGAACATAATTATCAACTTTTTCTTCAAATCTCTTCACACGTGAGGGGTAGGAAAAGATTGGTTATTATTATTTTGCATGTCTTGAGGAGATAGAAAAAAGAATGAGCCAAGAATAGCGCCCGTTGTTGAAGAAATCTTTAAATTACCACGGGTTGGTCAGAAACAGCCTATGTTTTTTTCTCTAGCTCCAAATTTGAATGCTTGGATCTCTCTAAGTTTTTATTAAATTGCCAGATTTATTTTTGTAGAATCTTCGCCTTGCTGTTGACTAAAAAATGTTCTTAGCGTAATTTGCATATTGCACCCTTATTCAGATAGAAAATGCTTTTTTTGTTGTCATGTCCAGATTCGGCCAAGTGGAGAGAGAACATAATTATCAACTTTTTCTTCAAATCTCCTCACACGTGACGGGTAGGAAAAGATAGGTTATTATTTTTTTACATTTCTTGAGGAGATAGAAAAAAGAATGAGCTAAGAATAGCGCCCGTAGTATAAGAAATCCTTAAATTACAACGGATTGGTCAGAAACGGCTAATGTTTTTTTCTCTGACTCCAAATTTGAATACTTGGATCTCTCTGAGTTTTTATTCAATTGCCAGATTTCTTTTTGTAGAATCTTCGCCTTGTTGTCGACTAAAAAATGTTCCTAGCGAAATTTGCATATTGGACCCTCATTCAGAAAGAAAATGATTTTTTTGGTTTACTGTCCAGATTCGGCGAAGTGGAGAGAGAACATAATTATCAACTTTTTCCTCAAATCTCCTAACACGTGAGCGGTAGGAAAAGATAGGTAATTATTATTTTGCATGTCTTGAGGAGATAGAAAAAAGAATGAGCCAAGAATAGCGCCCGTAGTAGAAGAAATCCCTAAATTACAACGGGTTGGTCAGAAACAGCTAATGTTTTTTACTCTGACTCCAACATTGAACGCCTGGATCTCTCTGAGTTTTTATTGAATTGCCAGATTTCTTTTTGTAGAATCTTCCCCTTGCTGTCGACTAAAAAATGTTCTTAGCGAAATTTGCATATTGGACCCTTATTCAGAAAGAAAATGATTTTTTTGTTGTCCTGTCCAGATTCGGCCAAGTGGAGAGAGAACATAATTATCAACTTTTTCTTCAAATCTTTTCACACGTGAGGGGTAGGAAAAGATTGGTTATTATTATTTTGCATGTCTTGAGGAGATAGAAAACAGAATGAGCCAAAAATAGCGCCCGTTGTTGAAGAAATCCTTAAATTACCACGGGTTGGTCAGAAACAGCCTATGTTTTTTTCTCTAAGTCCAACTTTGAACGCTTGGATCTCTCTGAGTTTTTGTTAAATTGCCAGATTTCTTTTTGTAGAATCTTCGCCTTGCTATCGACTAAAAAATGTTCTTAGCGATATTTGCATATTGGACCCTTATTCAGATAGAAAATAATTTTTTTGTTGTACTGTCAAGATTCGGCCAAGTGGAGAGAGAACATAATTATCAACTTTTTCTTCAAATCTCTTCACACGTGAGGGGTAGGAAAAGATTGGTTATTATTATTTTGCATGTCTTGAGGAGATAGAAAAAAGAATGAGCCAAGAATAGCGCCCGTCGTTGAAGAAATCCTTAAATTACGACGGGTTGGTCAGAAACAGCCTATGTCTTTTTCTCTAACTCCAAATTTGAATGCTTGGATCTCTCTGAGTTTTTATTAAATTGCCAGATTTATTTTTGTAGAATCTTCGCCTTGCTGTCAACTAAAAAATGTTCTTAGCGAAATTTGCATATTGGACCCTTATTCAGATAGAAAATGATTTTTTTGTTGTCATGTCCAGATTCGGCCAAGTGGAGAGAGAACATAATTATCAACTTTTTCTTCAAATCTCCTCACACGTGACGGGGAGGAAAAGATAGGTTATTATTATTTTGCACGTCTTGAGGAGATAGAAAAAAGAATGAGCCAAGAATAGCGCCCGTAGTTGAAGAAATCCTTAAATTACAACGGGTTGATCAGAAACAGCTAATGTTTTTTTCTCTGACTCCAAATTTGAATGCTTGGATCTCTCTGAGTTTTTATTCAATTGCCAGATTTCTTTTTGTAGCATCTTCGCCTTGTTGTCGACTAAAAAATGTTGTTAGCGAAATTTGCATATTGGACCCTTATTCAGATAGAAAATGATATTTTTATTCTACTGTCCAGATTCGGCCAAGTGGAGAGGGAACATAATTATCAACTTTTTCTTCAAATCTCTTCACACGTGAGGGGTAGAAAAAGATTGGTTATTATTATTTTGCATGTCTTGAGGAGACAAAAAAAAGAATGGGCCAAGAATAGCGCCCGTTGTCGAAGAAATCCTTAAATTACCACGGGTTGGTCAGAAACAGCCTATGTTTTTTTCTCTAACTCCAACTTTGAACGCTTGGATCTCTCTGAGTTTTTTTTTAATTGCCAGATTTCTTTTTGTAGAATCTTCGCCTTGCTATCGACTAAAAAATGTTCTTAGCGATATTTGCATATTGGACCCTTATTCAGATAGAAAATGATCATTTTCTTCTACTGTCCAGATTCGGCCAAGTGGAGAGAGAACATAATTATCAACTTTTTCTTCAAATCTCTTTACACGTGAGGGGTAGAAAAAAATGGTTATTATTATTTTGCATGTCTTGAGGAGATAGAAAAAAGATATGCTTAAATTACCACGGGTTGGTCAGAAACAGCTAATGTTTTTTTCTCTGACTCCAACTTTGAACGCTTGGATCTCTCTGAGTTTTTATTCGATTGCAAGATTTCTTTTTGTAGAATCTTCGCCTTGTTGTCGACTAAGAAATGTTCTTAGCGAAATTTGCATATTGGACCCTTATTCAGAAAAAAAATGATTTTTTTGTTGTACTGTCCAGATTCGGCAAGTGGAGAGAGAACATAATTATAAACTTTTTCTTGAAATCTCTTCACACGTGAGGGGTAGGAAAAGATAGGTTATATTATTTTGCTTGTCTTCAGAAGATAGAAAAAAGAACGAGACAACAATAGCGCCCGTAGTTGAAGATATCCATAAATTACAACGGGTTGGTCAGAGATAGCTAATGTTTTTTCTCTGACTCCAACTTTGAACGCTTGGATTTCTCTGAGTTTTTGTTCAATTGCCAGATTTCTTTTTGTAGCATCTTCGCCTTGTTGTCGACTAAAAAATGTTCTTAGCGAAATTTGCATATTGGACCCTTATTCCGATAGAAAATGATTTTTTTGTTCTACTGTCCAGATTCGGCCAAGTGGAGAGAGAACATAATTATCAACTTTTTCTTCAAATCTCTTCACACCTGAGTGGTAGGAAAAGATAGGTTATTATTATTTGGCTTGTCTTGAGGAGAAAGAAAAACGAATGAGCCAAGAATAGCGCCCGTAGTTGAAGAAATCCTTAAATTACAACGGGTTGGTCAGAAACAACTAATGTTTTTTCTCTGAGTCCAAGATTGAACGCTTGGATCTCTGTGAGTTTTTATTCAATTGTCAGATTTCTTTTTGTAGAATCTTCGCCTTGTTGTCCACTAAAAAATGTTGTGAGCGAAATTTGCATATTGGACCCTTATTCAGATAGAAAATGATTTTTTCTTGTACTGTCCAGATTCGGCCAAGTGGAGAGAGCACATAATTATCTACTCTTTCTTCAAATCTCTACACACGTGAGGGGTAGGAAAAGATAGTTTATTATTATTTTGCATGTCTTGAGGAGATAGAAAAAAGAATGAGCCAAGAACAGCGCCCGTAGCGGAAAAAATCCTTAAATTACAACGGGTCGGTCAGAAACAGCTAATGTTTTTTTCTCTGACTCAAACTTTGAACGCTTGGATTTCTCTGAGTTTTTGTTCAATTGCCAGATTTCTTTTTGTAGCATCTTCGCCTTGTTGTCGACTAAAAAATGTTCTTAGCGAAATTTGCATATTGGACCCTTATTCCGATAGAAAATGATTTTTTTGTTCTACTGTCCAGATTCGGCCAAGTGGAGAGAGAACATAATTATAAACTTTTTCTTGAAATCTCTTCACACGTGAGGGGTAGGAAAAGATAGGTTATATTATTTTGCTTGTCTTGAGGAGATAGAAAAAAGAATGAGACAACAATAGCGCCCGTAGTAGAAGATATCCTTAAATTACAACGGGTTGGTCAGAGACAGCTAATGTTTTTTCTCTGACTCCAACTTTGAACGCTTGGATTTCTCTGAGTTTTTGTTCAATTGCCAGATTTCTTTTTGTAGAATCTTCGCCTTGCTGTCGACTAAAAAATGTTCTTAGCGAAATTTGCATATTGGAACCTCATTCAGATAGAAAATAATTTTTTTGTTGTACTATCCAGATTCGGCCAAGTGGAGAGAGAACTTAATTATCTACTTTTTCTTCAAATCTCTACACACGTGAGGGGTAGGAAAATATAGGTTATTATTATTTTGCATGTCTTGAGGAGATAGAAAAAAGAATGAGCCAAGAATGACGTCCGTTGTTGAAAAAGTCCTTAAATTACAATGGGTCGGCCAGAAACAGATAATGTTTTTTCTCTGACTCCAGAATTGAACACATGGATCTCTCTGAGTATTTATTCAATTACCAGATTTCTTTTTGTAGAATCTTCGCCTTGTTGTCGACTAAAAAATGTTCTTAGCGAAATTTCCATATTGGACGCTTATTCAGATAGAAAATGATTTTTTTGTTCTGTTGTCCAAATTCGGCCAAGTGGAGAGAGAACATAATTATCAACTTTTTATTCAAATCTCCTCACACGTGAGGGGTAGGAAAAGATTGGTTATTATTATTTTGCATGTCTTGAGGAGATAGAAGAAAGAATGAGCCAAGAATAGCGCCCGTTGTTGAAGAAATCCTTAAGTTATCACGGGTTGGTCAGAAACAGCCTATGTTTTTTTCTCTAACTCCAACTTTGAACGCTTGGATCTCTCTGAGTTTTTATTAAATTGCCAGATTTCTTTTTGTAGAATCTTCGCCTTGCTGTCGACTAAAAAATGTTCTTAGCGAAATTTGCATATTGGACCCTTATTCAGATAGAAAATGATTTTTTTTTTCTACTGTCCAGATTCGGCCAAGTGGAGAGAGAACATAATTATTAACTTTTTCATCAAATCTCTTCACACGTGGGGGGTAGGAAAAGATAGGTTATATTATTTTGTATGTCTTGAGGAGATAGAAAAAAGAATGAGCCAAGAATAGCTCCCGTAGTCGAAGAAATCCTTAAATTACGTTCAATTGCCAGATTTCTTTTTGTACAATGTTCGCCTTGTTGTCGATTAAAAATTTTCTTAGCGAAATTTGTATATTGGACCCTTATTCAGATAGAAAATCATTTTTTTGTTCTTCTATCCAGATTCGGCCAGGTGGAGAGAGAACATAATTATCAACTTTTTCTTCAAATGTCTTCACACGTGAGGTGTAGGAAAAGATAGGTTATAATTATTTTGCATGTCTTGAGGAGATAGAAAAAAGATAGAGCGAAGAATATCGCCCGTTGTTGAAGAAATCCTTAAATTATCACGGGTTGGTCAGAAACAGCTAATGTGTTTTCTCTGACTCCAACTTTGAACGCTTGGATCTCTGTGATTTTTTATTCAATTGCCAGATTTCTTTTTGTAGAATCTTCGCCTTGTTGTCGACTAAAAAATATTTTAGCGAAATTTGCATATTAGACCCTTATTCACATAGAAAATGATTTTTTTGTTTTACTGTCCATATTCGGCCAAGTGGAGAGAGAACATAATTATCAACATTCTCTTGAAATCTCTTCATACGTGAGGGGTAGGAAAAGATTGGTTATTATTATTTTGCATGTCTTGAGGAGATAGAAAAAAGAATGAGCCAAGAATAGCGCCCGTTGTCGAAGAAATCCTTGAATTATCACGGGTTGGTCAGAAACAGCATATGTTTTTTTCTCTAACTCCGACTTTGAACGCTTGGATCTCTCTGGGTTTTTATTAAATTGCCAGATTTCTTTTTATAGAATCTTCGCCTTGCTGTCGACTAAAAAATGTTCTTAGCGAAATTTGTATATTGGACCCTTATTCAGATAGAAAATGATTTTTTTGTTGTACTGTCCAGATTCGGCCAAGTGGAGAGAGAACATAATTATCGACTTTTTCTTCAAATCTCTTCACACGTGAGGGGTGGGAAAAGATAGGTTATTATTATTTTGCATGTCATGAGGAGATAGAAAAAAGAATGATCCAAGAATAGCGCCCGTAGTAGATGAAATCCTTAAATTACAACGGGTTGATCAGAAACAGCTAATGTTTTTTTCTCTGACACCAATTTTGAACGCTTGGATCTCTCTGAGTTTTTATTCAATTGCCAGATTTCTTTTTGTAGTATCTTCGCCTTGTTGTCGACTAAAAAATGTTCTTAGCGAAATTTGCATATTGAACCCTTATTCAGATAGAAAAAGAGTTTTTTGTTCTACTGTCCAGATTCGGCCAAGTGGAGAGAGAACATAATTATAGACTTTTTCTTCAAATCTCATCACACATGAGTGGTAGGAAAAGATAGGTTCTTATTATTTTGCATGTCTTGAGAAGATAGAAAAAAGAATGAGCCAAGAATAGCGCCCGTTGTTGAAGAAATTCTTAAATTACCACGGGTTGGTCAGAAACGGCTAATATTTTTTTTTCTGCCTCCAACTTTGAACCCTTGGATCTCTCTTATTTTTTACTGAATTGCCAGATTTCTTTTTGTAGAATCCCCGCCTTTTCGTCGATTAAAAAATATTCTTAGCGAAATTTGCATATTGGACCCTTATTCAGATAGAAAATGATTTTTTGGTTGTACTGTCCAGATTCGGTCAAGTGGAGAGAGAACATAATTATCGACTTTTCCTTCAAATCTTTTCACATGTGAGGGGTAGGAAAAGATAGGTTATTATTACTTTGCATGTCTTGAGAAGATGGAAAAAAGAATGAGCCAAGAATAGCGCCCGTACTTGAAGATATCCTTAAATTACCTCGGGTAGGTCAGAAACAGCTAATGTTTTTTTCTCTGACTCCAACTTTGAACGCTTGGATCTCTCTGAGTTTTTACTCAATTGCCAGATTTCTTTTTGTAAAATGTTCGCCTTGTTGTCGATTAAAAATTTGCATATTGGACCCTTATTCAGATAGAAAATGATTTTTTTGTTCTACTGTCCAGATTCGGCCAAGTGGAGAGAGAACATAATTATCAACTTTTTCTTCAAATCTCTTCACACCTGAGTGGTAGGAAAAGATAGGTTATTATTATTTTACATGTCTTGAGGAGATAGAAAAAAGAATGAGCCAAGAATAGCGCCCGTTGTTGAAGAAATCGTTAAATTATCACGGGTTGGTCAGAAACAGCTAATGTGTTTTCTCTGACTCAAAATTTGAACGCTTGGATGTCTGTGAGTTTTTATTCAATTGCCAGATTTCTTTTTGTAGAATATTCGCCTTGTTGTCGACTAAAAAATGTTCTTAGCGAAATTTGCATATTAGACCCTTATTCAGATAGAAAATGATTTTTTTGTTCTACTATCCATATTCGGCCAAGTGGAGAGAGAACATATTTATCAACTTTTTCTCCAAATCTCTTCATACGTGAGGGGTAGGAAAAGATAGGTTATTATTATTTTGCATGTCTTGAGAAGATAGAAAAAAAAATGAGCCAAGAATAGCGCCCGTTGTTGAAGAAATCCTTAAATTATCACGGGTTGGTCAGAAACAGCCTATGTTTTTTTCTCTAACTACAACATTGAACGCTAGGATCTCTCTGAATTTTTATTAAAATGCCAAATTTCTTTTTGTAGAATCTTCGCCTTGCTGTCGACTAAAAAATGTTCCTAGCGAAATTTGCATATTGGACCCTTATTCGGATAGAAAATGATTTTTTTGTTCTACAGTCCAGATTCGGCCAAGTGGAGAGATAACATAATTATCTACTTTTTCGTCAAATCTCTTCGCACGTGAGTGGTTGGAAAAGATAGTTTTTATTATTTTGAATGTCTTGAAGAGATAGAAAAAAGAATGAGCCAAGAATGACGCCCGTTGTTGAAGAAATCCTTAAATTACAACGGGTTGGTCAGAAACGGCTAATGTTTTTTTCTCTGACTCCAACTTTGTACGCTTGGATCTCTCTGAGTTTTTATTCAATTGCCAGATTTCTCTTTGTAGAATCTTCGCCTTGTGTTCGACTAAAAAATGTTCTTAGCGAAATTTGCATATTGGACCCTTATTCAGATAGAAAATGATTTTTTTTCTACTGTCCAGATTCGGCCAATTGGAGAGAGAACATAATTATCAACTTGTTCTTCAAATCTCTTCACACGTGAGGGGTAGGAAAAGATAGGTTATTATTATTTTGCCTGTCTGGAGGAGATAAAAAAAATAATGAGCCAATAATGGCGCCCGTTGTTGAAGAAATCCTTAAATTATCACGAGTTGGTCGGAAACAGCCTATGTTTTTTTCTCTAACTACAACATTGAACGCTACGATCTCTCTGAGTTTTATTAAATTGCCCGATTTCTTTTTGTAGAATCTTCGCCTTGCTGTCGACTAAAAAATGTTCCTAGCGAAATTTGCATATTGGACACTTATTCGCATAGAAAATGATTTTTTAGTTTTACTGTCCAGATTCGGCCAAGTGGAGAGAGAACATAATTATCAACTTTTTCTTCAAATCTCTTCGCACGTGAGTGGTTGGAAAAGATAGGTTATTATTATTTTGCATGTCTTGAGGAGATAGAAAAAAGAATGAGCCAAGAATGGCGCCCGTTGTTGAAGAAATCCTTAAATTACAACGGGTTGGTCAGAAACAGCTAATGTTTTTTTCTCTGACTCCAACTTCGAACGCTTGGATCTCTCCGAGTTTTTATTCAATTGCCAGATTTCTTTTTGTAGAATCTTCGCCTTGTGTTCGACTAAAAAATGTTCTTTGCAAAATTTGCATATTGGACCCTTATTCGGATAGAAAATCATTTTTTTTTCTACTGTCCAGATTCGGCCAAGTGGAGAGAGAACATAATTATGAACTTGTTCTTCAAACCTCTTCACACGTAAGAGGTAGGAAAAGATAGGTTATTATTTTTTTGCATGTCTTGAGAAGATAGAAAAAAGAATGAGCCAATAATAGCGCCCGTTGTTGAAGAAAGCCTTAAATTATCACGAGTTGGTCGGAAACTGCCTATGTTTTTTTCACTAACTACAACATTGAACGCTAGGAGCTCTCTGAGTTTTTATTAAATTGCCAGATTTCTTTTTGTAGAATCTTCGCCTTGCTGTCGACAAAAAAATGTTCCTAGCGAAATTTTGCATATTGGACCCTTATTCGCATAGAAAATGAACTTTTTGTTCTACTGTCCAGATTCGGCCAAGTGGAGAGAGAACATAATTATCAACTTTTTCTTCAAATCTCTTCGCACGTGAGTGGTTGGAAAAGATAGGTTTTTATTATTTTGCACGTCTTGAGCAGATAGAAAAAAGAATGAGCCAAGAATGCCGCCCGTTGCTGAAGAAATCCTTAAATTACAACGGGTTGGTCAGAAACAGCTAATGTTTTTTCTCTGACTCCAAATTTGAACGCTTGGATCTCTCTGAGTTTTTATTGAATTGCCAGATTTCTTTTTGTAGAATATTCGCTTTGTTGTCGACTAAAAAATGTTCTTAGCGAAATTTGCATATTGGACCCTTATTCAGATAGAAAATGATTTTTTTGTTGTACTATCCAGATTCGGCCAAGTGGAGAGAGAACATAATTATCAACTTTTTCTTCAAATTTCTTCACACGTCAGGGGTAGGAAAAGATAGGTAATTATTATTTTGCATGTCTTGAGGAGATAGAAAAACGAATGAGCCAAGAATAGCGCTCATAGTTGAAGAAATCCCTAAATTACATCGGGTTGGTCAGAAATAGCTAATGTTTTTTTCTCTGACTCCAACTTTGAAGGCTTGGATCTCTCTGAGTTTTTATTCAATTGCCAAATTTCTTTTTGTACAATCTACGCCTTGTTGTCGACTAAAAAATGTTCTTAGCAAAATTTGCATATTGGACCCTTATTCACATAGTAAATTTTTTTTTGTTCTCCTGTCCAGATTCGGCCAAGTGGAGAGAGAAAATAATTATCAACTTTTTCTTCAAATCTCTTCACACGTGAAGGGTAGGAAAAGAAAGTTTATTACTATTTTGCATGTCTTGAGGAGATAGAAAAAGAATGAGCCAAGAATAGCGCCCGTTGTTGAAGAAATCCTTAAATTACCACGGGTTGGTCAGAAACAGCTAATGTTTTTTTCTCTGACTCCAACTTTGAATGCTTGGATCTCTCTGAGTTTTTATTCAATTGCCAGATTTCTTTTTGTAGAATCTTCGCCTTGCTGTCGACTAAAAAATGTTCTTAGCGAAATTTGCACATTGGATCCTTATTCAAATAGAAAATGATTTTTTTGTTTTACTTTCCAGATTCGGCCAAGTGGAGACAGAACATTATTATCAACTTTTCCTTCAAATCTGTTCACACATGAGTGGTAAGAAAAGATAGGTTATTATTATTTCGCATGTCTTGAGGAGATAGAAAAAATAATGAGCCAAGAAGAGCGTCCGTAGTTGAAGAAAATCCTTAAATTACAACGGGTTGGTCAGAAACATCTAATGTTTTTTCTCTGACTCCGACTTTGAAGGCTTGGATCTCTCTGAGTTTTTATTCAATTGCCAGATTTCTTTTTGTAGAATGTTCGCCTTGTTGTCGACTAAAAAATGTTCTTAGAGAAATGTGCATATTGGACCCTTATTCAGATAAAAAATCATTCTTTTGTTCTACTGTCCAGATTCGGCTAAG
Organism: Juncus effusus; assembly: GCA_027726005.1. Taxonomy (NCBI): domain Eukaryota; kingdom Viridiplantae; phylum Streptophyta; class Magnoliopsida; order Poales; family Juncaceae; genus Juncus; species Juncus effusus. Next base: position 4,321,205 of record CM050899.1, read on the forward strand.
TGGAGAGAGAACATAATTATCAACTTTTTCTTCAAGTCCCTTCACACGTGAGGGGTAGGAAAAGATAGGTTATTATTAATTTGCATGTCTTGAGGAGATAGAAAAAAGAATGAGCCAAGAATAGCGCCCGTAGTTGAAGAAATCCTTAAATTACGACGGGTTGGTCAGAAACAGCTAATGTTTTTTCTCTGACTCCAACTTTGAAGGCTTGGATCTCTCTGAGTAATTATTCAATTTCCAGATTTCTTTTTGTAGAATCTTCGCCTTGTTGACGACTAAAAAATGTTCTTAGCGAAATTTGCATATTGGATCCTTATTCAGAAAGAAAATGATTTTTTTGTTGTACAGTCCAGATTCGGCCAAGTGGAGAGAGAACATAATTATCAACTTTTTCTTCAAGTCTCTTCACACGTGAGGGGTAGGAAAAGATAGGTTATTATTAATTTGCATGTCTTGAGGAGATAGAAAAAAGAATGAGCCAAGAATAGCGCCCGTAGTTGAAGAAATCCTTAAATTAGAATGGGTTGGTCAGAAACAGCTAATGTTCTTTTCTCTGACTCCAACTTTGAACGTTTGGATCTCTCTGAGCTTTTATTCAATTCCCAGATTTTTTTTGTAGAATCTTCGCCTTATTGTCGACTAAAAAATGTTCTTAGTGAAATTTGCATATTGGACCCTTATTCAGATAGAAAATGATTTTTTTGTTCTGCGGTCCAGATTCGGCCAAGTGGAGAGAGAACATAATTATCAACTTTTTCTTCAAATCTTTTCACAGGTGCGGGGTAGGAAAAGATAGGTTATTATTAATTTTCATGTCTTGAGGAGATAGAAAAAAGAATGAGCCAAGAATAGCGCCTGTAGTCGAAGAAATCCATAAATTATCACGGGTTGGTCAGAAACAGCTAATGTTTTTTTCTCTGACTCCAACTTTGAACGCTTGGATCTCTCTGAGTTTTTATTCAATTGCCAGATTTCTTTTTGTAGAATCTTCGCCTTGCTGTGGACTAAAAAATGTTCTTAGCGAAATTTGGATATTGGATCCTTATTCAAATAGAAAATGATTTTTTTGTTCTACTGTCCATATTCGCCCAAGTGGAGACAGAACATAATTATCAACTTTTCCTTCAAATCTCTTCACACGTGAGTGGTAAGAAAAGATAGGTTATTGTTATTTTGCATGTCTTGAGGAGATATAAAAAATAATGAGCCAAGAATAGCGCCCGTAGTTGAAGAAGATCCTTAAATTACAACGGGTTGGTCACAAACAGCTAATGTTTTTTCTCTGACTCCAACTTTGAAGGCTTGGATCTCTCTGATTTTTTATTCAATTGCCAGAATTCTTTTTGTAGAATCTTCGCCTTGTTGTCGACTAAAAAATGTTCTTAACGAAATTTGCATATTGGACCCTTATTCAGATAGAAAATGATTTTTTTGTTCTACTGTCCTGATTCGGCCAAGTGGAGAGAGAACATAATTATCAACTTTTTCATCAAATCTCATCACACGTGGGGGTAGGAAAAGATAGGTCACTATTATTTTGCATATCTTGAGGATATAGAAAAAAGAATGAGCCAAGAATAGCGCCCGTTGTCGAAGAAATCCTTAAGTTATCACGCGTTGGTCAGAAACGGCTAATATTTTTTTCTCTGACTCCGACTTTGAACGCTTGGATCTCTCTGAGTTTTTATTCAATTGCCAGATTTCTTTTTGTAGAATCTTCGCCTTGGTGTGGACTAAAAAATGTTCTTAGCGAAATTTGCATATTGGATCCTTATTCAAATAGAAAATGATTTTTTTGTTCTACTGTCCAGATTCGCCCAAGTGGAGACAGAACATAATTATCTACTTTTCCTTCAAATCTCTTCACACGTGAGTGGTAAGAAAAGATAGGTTATTATTATTTTGGATGTCTTGAGGAGATAGAAAAAATAATGAGCCAAGAATAGCGCCCGTAGTTGAAGAAGATCCTTAAATTACAACGGGTTGGTCAGAAACAGCTAATGTTTTTTCTCTGACTCCAACTTTGAAGGCTTGGATCTCTCTTATTTTTTATTCAATTGCCAGATTTCTTTTTGTAGAATCTTCGCCTTGTTGTCGACTAAAAAATATTCTTAACGAAATTTGCATATTGGACCCTTATTCAGATAGAAAATGATTTTTTTGTTCTACTGTCCTGATTCGGCCAAGTGGAGAGAGAACATAATTATCAACTTTTTCATCAAATCTCATCACACGTGAGGGATAGGAAAAGATAGGTTACTATTATTTTGCATATCTTGAGGATATAGAAAAAAGAATGAGCCAAGAATTGCGCCCGTTGTCGAAGAAATCCTTAAGTTATCACGCGTTGGTCAGAAACAGCTAATGTTTTTTTCTCTGACTCCGACTTTGAACGCTTGGATCTCTCTGAGTTTTTATTCAATTGCCAGATTTGTTTTTGTAGAATCTTCGCCTTGCTGTCGACTAAAAAATGTTCTTAGCGAAATTTACATATTGGATCCTTATTCAAATAGAAAATGATTTTTTTGTTCTACTGTCCAAATTCGGCCAAGTGGAGACAGAACATAATTATCAACTTTTCCTTCAAATCTCTTCACACGTGAGTGGTAAGAAAAGATAGGTTATTATTATTTTGCATGTCTTGAGGAGATAGAAAAAATAATGAGCCATGAATAGCGCCCGTAGTTGAAGAAAATCCTTAAATTACAACGGGTTGGTCGGAAACAGCTAATGTTTTTTCTCTGACTCCAACTTTGAAGGCTTGGATCTCTCTGAGTATTTATTCAATTGCCAGATTTCTTTTTGTAGAATCTTCGCCTTGTTGTCGACAAAAAAATGTTCTTAACGAAATTTGCATATTGGACCCTTTTTCAGATAGAAAATGATTTTTTTGTTCTACTGTCCAGATTCGGCCAAGTGGAGAGAGAACATAATTATCAACTTTTTCAACAAATCTCATCACACGTGAGGAGTAGGAAAAGATAGGTTATTATTATTTTGCATATCTTGAGGATATAGAAAAAAGAATGAGCCAAGAACAGTGCCCGTAGTTGAAGAAATCCTTAAATTACAACGCGTTGGTCAGAAACAGCTAATGTTTTTTTCTCTGACTCCTACTTTGAACGCTTGGATCTCTCTGAGTTTTTATTCAATTGCCAGATTTCTTTTTGTAGAATCTTCGGCTTGTTGTCGACTAAAAAATGTTCTTAGCGAAATTTGCATATTGGACCCTTATTCAGATAGAAAATTATTTTTTTGTTGTACTGTCCAGATTCGGCGAAGAGGAGAGAGAACATAATTATCAACTTTTTCCTCAAATCTCTTAACACGTGAGCGGTAGGAAAAGATAGGTCATTATTATTTTGCATGTCTTCAGGAGACAGAAAAAAGAATGTGACAAGAATAGCGCCCGTTGTTGAAGAAATCCTTAAATTACAACGGGTTGGTCAGAAACAGCTAATGTATTTTTCTCTGACTCCAACTTTGAACGCTTGGATCTCTCTTCTTTTTTATTCAATTGCCAGATTTCTTTTTGTAGAATCTTCGCCTTATTGTCGACTTAAAAATGTTCTCAACGAAATTTGCATATTGGACCCTTATTCAGATAGAAAATGATTTTTTTGTTCTACTGTCCAGATTCGGCCAAGTGGAGAGAGAACATAATTATCAACTTTTTCATCAAATCTCATCACACGTGAGGGGTAGGAAAAGATAGGTTATTATTATTTTGCATATCTTGAGGATATAGAAAAAAGAATGAGCTAAGAACAGCGCCCGTAGTTGAAGAAATCCTTAAATTACAACGCGTTGGTCAGAAACAGCTAATGTTTTTTTCTCTGACTCTAACTTTGAACGCTTGGATCTCTCTGAGTTTTTATTCAATTGCCAGATTTCTTTTTGTAGAATCTTTGCCTCGTTGTGGACTAAAAAGTGTTCTTCGCGAAATTTGCATATTGGACCCTTCTTCAGAAAGAAAATGATTTTTTTGTTGTACCGTCCAGATTCGGCTAAGTGGAGAGAGAACATAATTATCAACTTTTTCTTTAAGTCTCTTCACACGAGAGGGTAAGAAAAGATCGGTTATTATTATTTTGCATGTCTTGAGGAGATAGAAAAAAGAATGAGCCAAGAATAGCGCCCGTAGTTGAAGAAATCCTTAAATTACAATGGGTTGGTCAGAAACAGCTAATGTTCTTTTCTCTGACTCCAACTTTGAACGCTTGGATCTCTCGGACCTTTTATTCAATTCCCAGATTTTTTTTGTAGAATCTTCGCCTTATTGTCGACTAAAAAATGTTCTTAGCGAAATTTGCATATTGGACCCATATTCAGATAGAAAATTATTTTTTTGTTGTACTGTCCAGATTCGGCGAAGCGGAGAGAGAACATAATTATCAACTTTTTCCTCAAATCTCTTCACACGTGAGCGGTAGGAAAAGATAGGTTATTCTTATTTTCCATGTCTTCAGGAGATAGAAAAAAGAATGAGCCAAGAATAGCGCCCGTAGTAGAAGAAATCCTTAAATTACAACGGGTTGGTCAGAAACAGCTAATGTTTTTTTTCTGACTCCAACTTTGAACGCTTGGATCTCTCTGAGTTTTTATTCAATTGCCAGATTTCTTTTTGTAGAATCTTTGCCTCGTTGTGGACTAAAAAGTGTTCTTCGCGAAATTTGCATATTGGACCCTTTTTCAGAAAGAAAATGATTTTTTTGTTGTACAGTCCAGATTCGGCCAAGTGGAGAGACAACATAATTGTCAACTTTTTCTTCAAGTCTCTTCACACGTGAGGGGTAGGAAAAGATAGGTTATTATTATTTTGCCTGTCCTGAGGAGATGGAAAAAAGAATGAGCCAAGAATAGCGCCCGTAGTTGAAGAAAAATCCTTAAATTACAACGGGTTGGTCAGAAACAGCTAATGTTTTTTCTCTGACTCCAACTTTGAAGGCTTGGATCTCTCTGAGATTTTATTCAATTGCCAGATTTCTTTTTGTAGAATCTTCGCCTTGTTGTCGACAAAAAAATGTTCTTAACGAAATTTGCATATTGGACCCTTTTTCAGATAGAAAATGATTTTTTTGTTCTACTGTCCAGATTCGGCCAAGTGGAGAGCGAACATAATTATCAACTTTTTCAACAAATCTCATCACACGTGAGGGGTAGGAAAAGATAGGTTATTATTATTTTGCATATCTTGAGGATATAGAAAAAAGAATGAGCCAAGAACAGCGCCCGTAATTGAAGAAATCCTTAAATTACAACGCGTTGGTCAGAAACAGCTAATGTTTTTTTTCTCTGACTCCAACTTTGAACGCTTGGATCTCTCTGAGTTTTTATTCAATTGCCAGATTTCTTTTTGTAGAATCTTTGCCTCGTTGTGGACTAAAAAGTGTTCTTCGCGAAATTTGCATATTGGACCCTTCTTCAGAAAGAAAATGATTTTTTTGTTGTACAGTCCAGATTTGGCCAAGTGGAGAGAGAACATAATTATCAACTTTTTCTTTAAGTCTCTTCACACGTGAGGGTAGGAAAAGATCGGTTATTATTATTTTGCATGTCTTGAGGAGATAGAAAAAAGAATGAGCCAAGAATAGCGCCCGTAGTTGAAGAAATCCTTAAATTACAATGGGTTGGTCAGAAACAGCTAATGTTCTTTTCTCTGACTCCAACTTTGAACGCTTGGATCTCTCTGAGCTTTTATTCAATTCCCAGATTTTGTTTGTAGAATCTTCGCCTTATTGTCGACTAAAAAATGTTCTTAGCGAAATTTGCATATTGGACGCTTATTCAGAAAGAAAATTATTTTTTTGTTGTACTGTCCAGATTCGGCGAAGAGGAGAGAGAACATAATTATCAACTTTTTCCTCAAATCTCTTAACACGTGAGCGGTAGGAAAAGATTGGTTATTATTACTTTCCATGTCTTCAGGAGATAGAAAAAAGAATGAGCCAAGAATAGCGCCCGTAGTGGAAGAAATCCTTAAATTACAACGGGTTGGCCAGAAACAGCTAATGTTTTTTTTCTGACTCCAACTTTGAACGCTTGGATCTCTCCGAGTTTTTATTCAATTGCCAGATTTCTTTTTGTAGAATCTTTGCCTCGTTGTGGACTAAAAAGTGTTCTTCGCGAAATTTGCATATTGGACCCTTTTTCAGAAAGAAAATGATTTTTTTGTTGTACAGTCCAGATTCGGCCAAGTGGAGAGAGAACATAATTATCAACTTTTTCTTCAAGTCTCTTCACACATGAGGGGTAGGAAAAGATAGGTTATTATTATTTTGCATGTCTTGAGGAGATAGAAAAAAGAATGAGCCAAGAATAGCGCCCGTAGTTGAAGAAAAACTTAAATTACAATGGGTTGGTCAGAAACAGCTAATGTTCTTTTCTCTGACTCCAACTTTGAACGCTTGGATCTCTCTGAGCTTTTATTCAATTCCCAGATTTTTTTTGTAGAATCTTCGCCTTATTGTCGACTAAAAAATGTTCTTAGCGAAATTTGCATATTGGACCCTTATTCAGATAGAAAATGATTTTTTTGTTCTACTGTCCAGATTCGGCCAAGTGGAGAGAGAACATAATTATCAACTTTTTCTTCAAATCTCTTCACAGGTGAGGGTAGGAAACGATAGGTTATTATTATTTTGCATGTCTTGAGGAGATAGAAAAAAGAATGAGCCAAGAATAGCGCCCGTAGTTGAAGAAATCCTTAAATTACAACGGGTTGGTCAGAAACAGCAAATGTTTTTTTCTCTGACTCCCACTTTGAACTCTTGGATCTCTCTGAGTTTTTATTCAATTGCCAGATTTCTTTTTGTAGAATCTTTGCTTGTTGTGGACTAAAAAGTGTTCTTCGCGAAATTTGCATATTGGACCCTTATTCAGAAGGAAAATGATTTTTTTGTTGTACAGTCCAGATTCGGCCAAGTGGAGAGAGAACATAATTATCAACTTTTTCTTCAAGTCTCTTCACATGTGAGGGGTAGGAAAAGATAGGTTATTATTATTTTGCATGTCTTGAGGAGATAGAAAAAAGAATGAGCCAAGAATAGCGCCCGTAGTTGAAGAAATCGTTAAGTTTTAACGGGTTGGTCAGAAACAGCTAATGTTTTTTCTCTGACTCCAACTTTGAAGGCTTGGATCTCTCTGAGGTTTTATTCAATTGCCAGATTTCTTTTTGTAGAATCTTCGCCTTGTTGACGACTAAAAAATGTTCTTAGCGAAATTTGCATATTGGGCCCTTATTCAAAAAGAAAATGATTTTTTTGTTGTACAGTCCAGATTCGGCCAAGTGGAGAGAGAACATAATTATCAACTTTTTCTTAAACTCTCTTCACACGTGAGGGGGTGTAAACCTCGCAAAACCGTCGTTAAATTTCACGCAATTTAGCAAAACAATTTATAATTTTCCCTAGCTTTACTCTTAAGTGTATATGTGGTCTTTTGAGTTTTAGGGGTCGAACACAAGGAGAATGGCCTTGAGATATTACAGTTCTTTTCAAAAGTTGGTTTGTTTGTTCAAATGTGGTAGATTGTTTAAGAAGGTTAATGATGTATTAGAATTTAATCAAGTTCGTGCACAGTTCTTTTGAAAATTCTTTAATAATAGTTCCAAATGTCCAAAAGTTGCAAATGATATGTCAATGAAAACTAGAGAATGAGATCTTCGCAATGCAAGGTAAATCAATTATCACTTTTGTTCATATTTTTATGTAATTTTCGTTTTAATCTACACTTTTCATAATCAATCAACAGGAATTTTCATAAAATCTCAGAAATTCGAAAATTACTTCAAAAATTACCAAAATTTTACAGAAATCAGGAAAGCAAGTTCAGGTTATGTGGTAAAAATTTCATATCAAAAAGATTGATATTCCAAAAGTTATGGTCAAAAATCAGAGTATATGACAGAATTGGACAGAGAATGGTATGTGTTGCCAAAAGAGGGTGGAATTCAAATTTTATCCAAACAACAATGCAATTAAAATTCAGATCAGGAAAATACACTTCAAAATGATTTACTGAGATCTAGATTTTTTATTTATAGGATTTTGTTACTAATTCCTAAAAATCGAAGAAAAACAGACAGATTCAAAAATCAAAAACAGAAAATTTCAAAAGTCAAAACTTTGCACAGATTTTATCTTACAAATTTAACATAAAAGCATTGGGCACATATTATATGAAAGTTGTTCTAAAATATCTAAAGAATCACAAAATATTTTTTTTATAATTTTCTTTGATCAGATCTGAAGTCAAACAATTTTTTACTGAAACTGACAGAAACAAAATGCAGAAAAATGTATTTTTGAATTTAGAGGATAAAAGTAGGGATTTTTAAGGCAATTTGATCAAGAATTGTATCATTAATCACAAAATATTCAATTTATCAGATTTGGAACAAGTTTGAATTATTTCCATCCAGAAAAACTCAGCAAATAGATCAAAATTTCAGATCAAACACCAGTCAACCAACTTAGTGTTTGATCTCAATTTTTGAACTAAAAACTTCACTAAATCAAGCAAAAACCTCAACCAAGATTCAAGATGATAAAATGGACTAATATGCATGAAAATTCAGTTCTAAATGACCTAATTAATTCAACCAAATCGATTAAATCACGAAAAACCAGATTTAACAGCACATTATGAACAGTAACCAAATCAGTCAATTTAATTCAAATTAAAGCAAGATTTCAAACAATTCAATCACAAAAGGCCTATCCCTACAAGATTCTACTCACACATGATAAGATCAACCGAAATTAGGCATGTGTTCATCATATTTTTTTACAAATTGGATCTTGTGATCTAAAATTGGATACAAGAGATTAAATGAAAATTGGATCAAACCGAGACGTAGAAGATCAACCAGAAGCTTCCTTGAGTCGATTTGAACCTCCAATTGATGCTTGATCCAGCCGGAACCGATCAATTGCCTTTTTCACCAAATTCAGCCCGAATTGGTGAATTTTCACTCAAACTCGAAAATTGAAGCTCGAAAAGCTCTGAGATTCAGTAATGGAGTTACTGAAGCTTAAAGAAGATGATTGGAGGGTGGTGTGTTGAAAGAATTTGGAGAATGGAAGAATGAATTCCCAGAGATTGGATTGATCGGTCTAATTTATAGAGAGACTGGACTGGAGAGTGGGGGACAAACCGAGCGATTCCATTGGCTCAGGCAGATCAAGTGGGGTGTACTGAAGATCTGTGCGAAATTTCGTTGAATTTGGTTGAGAAACGAACGATTTTGAATCATCGGATTTTTTTCATCCGTTTTCTCGCGCGAACTGAACTGAATTCAGTTCAGATATGATTTGAATCGTATTACTGAGACTGACAGTGGGTCCCTTCAGAATAAGTTGTGGTGAAACGGGTCGTAATCGCGTGAAACGAGTCGCTATTCCGTTATTAATCTCTGAGTTTTCAACTGTCTTTTTCTGATTTTCTGTGGCGAAACGGTGAGACGAGTCATAACTGATGAAACGAGTCGTCTTCTTATTCAGATTTTTGGCGCTGAGTTTTGAATTAGATTTCCGGATTTCATGCGGCGAAACGAGCTGCAGCTCGCTTGAAATGAGTCGCTTTCGTGTGAGCTGGGTGCTGACTCGTTTTAAGATCGTTCCGCTGATCTGGTGTGGCGAACCGGTTTGAATCGCGTGAAACGAGTCATAACTGATGAAACGAGTCGACTTCTTCTTCAGAATTGGCGCTGAATGCCTTTTCTCGATCTTCTGTGGCCTGCGATCGTGTGCTCGTCCTAAAACAATCCTCTGACAGCCTTGTGAGTTGCGAATTTGGACTTTGGATCGATTTTTCTCTTGGATTTCAGACCCCTTTACCCGTTTCTCACAACCATCGATTCGAGCTCGTCATACTGTACATTTCGCTGTGATTCATCAACCTAGATCTCTTCTCCATCTTCTCACGAATCCATAGAGCTTTGAATGGTTGAAAACCGTTGAGTAAAACTCGAGTTTTGCTGATCTGAGTATCATCCGTCGCTGTTCCGCCATTGCTGACCAGAATGTGCAGATCGACCTCTTGTTCGCAATTCACGCAACGAAATCCAAAACGGTGACTCAGGCTTCGTTCTCAACTTCCTCACGATGCTTCACAACTATTATGACTCCCCAATCCGCCTCGAATCCAGAGAATTCCTCCATTAATCAACTCGGTTTCAGTTTCGCGAAAATAACCAAAAAACGGCTGAACTCGTGAATCAAACTGTGATTTCGAGTTGTTTTTCCATCGAATTGAGGCTTCTGAATTCATCGTGAGCCTTTACTGAAGCTTTAAGACACAAAAAGAATCATCTTTGCTTGAGAAAAACTGAAATGGTTGATCGAATTCATCCGCTGTTCGAAACTCGACCGTTGGTTCATCAGTTCTTCAAAAGTTCATTTAGGATTTCGTCGAACAGTTGATTAAACTTCAGATTTCTCACGCGATTCTGCACCATTTGATGAGTTCTTCATACGGATAGAAAGGGCAGGAAGAGAGGAAGAGAATAGATTTGGTTTTGGCTCGAATGGTGGACTGTAGAAGGCAAGGTTGCTCGAAGAAGCTTTCTCAGGTCAGAAACATGGCTGGTTTGCTTTTGGCTGGCGGATTCCGGCGATCACCGGCGTTCTCAGGGGTGGAGAATAATACCAACCGATTCGTCTTGTCGTGCTGAATCCAAGGATATGCAGTTTGATCGATTTTTGAGCTTGTTTGAAATTCGGTTATTTGGGTGAATTTGTGTAGGGTTTTGGTAGACTTGGTCGGCCATCTTTGGCCCATGATTCGCGTTTTGGTCCAATTCTTCATTTTATGGCCTTTTTTGCCTGTAAAATCACACAAAAATGCATTAAGAGGTTTCAAATTATATTTTGTGAATTATGACTGTTTTTCATACATTTTATGTGAATTATGATTGAATTTGAGATGATAAAAACCCTAAAAATGTGTATAAAAATACACATTACAGGGGGGTTGGAAAAGATAGGTTATTATTATTTTGCATGTCTTGAGGAGATAGAAAAAAGAATGAGCCAAGAATAGCGCCCGTAGTTGAAGAAATCCTTAAATTACAACGGGTTGGTCAGAAACAGCTAATGTTTTTTCTCTGACTCCAACTTTGAAGGATTGGATCTCTCTGAGTTTTTATTCAATTGCCAGATTTCTTTTTGTAGAATCTTCGCCTTGTTGACGACTAAAAAATGTTCTTAGCGAAATTTGCATATTGGACCCTTATTCAGAAAGAAAATGATTTTTTTGTTGTACAGTCCAGATTCGGCCAAGTGGAGAGAGAACATAATTATCAACTTTTTCTTCAAGTCTCTTCACACGTGAGGGGGGTAGGAAAAGATAGGTTATTATTATTTTGCATGTCTTCAGGAGATAGAAAAGAGAATGAGCCAAGAATAGCGCCCGTAGTTGAAGAAATCCTTAAATTACAATGGGTTGGTCAGAAACAGCTAATGTTCTTTTCTCTGACTCCAACTTTGAACGCTTGGATCTCTCTGAGCTTTTATTCAATTGCCAGATTTTTTATTGTAGAATCTTCGCCTTATTGTCGACGAAAAAATGTTCTTAGCGAAATTTGCATATTGGACCCTTATTCAGATAGAAAATGATTTTTTTGTTCTGCTGTCCAGATTCGGCCAAGTGGAGAGAGAACATAATTATCAACTTTTTCTTCAAATCTCTTCACAGGTGAGGGGTAGGAAAAGATAGGTTATTATTATTTTGCATGTCTTGAGGAGATAGAAAAAAGAATGAGCCAAGAATAGCGCCCGTAGTTGAAGAAATCCTTAAATTACAACGGGTTGGTCGGAAACAGCTAATGTTTTTTTCTCTGACTCCAACTTTGAACGCTTGGATCTCTCTTAGTTTTTATTCAATTGCCAGATTTCTTTTTGTAGAATATTTGCCTCGTTGTCGACTAAAAAGTGTTCTTCGCGAAATTTCAATATTGGACCCTTATTCAGAAAGAAAATGATTTTTTTGTTGTACAGTCCAGATTCGGCCAAGTGGAGAGAGAACATAATTATCTACTTTTTCTTCAAGTCTCTTCACACGTGAGGGGTAGGAAAAGATAGGTTATTATTATTTTGCATGTCTTGAGGAGACAGAAAAAAGAATGAGCCAAGAATAGCGCCCGTAGTTGAAGAAATCCTTAAATTACAACGGGTTGGTCAGAAACAGCTAATGTTTTTTCTCTGACTCCAACTTTGAAGGCTTGGATCTCTCTGAGTTTTTATTCAATTGCCAGATTTCTTTTTGTAGAATCTTCGCCTTGTTGACGACTAAAAAATGTTCTTAGGGAAATTTGCATATTGGATCCTTATTCAGAAAGAAAATGATTTTTTTGTTGTACAGTCCAGATTCGGCCAAGTGGAGAGAGAACATAATTATCACCTTTTTCTTCAAGTCTCTTCACACGTGAGGGGTAGGAAAAGATAGGTTATTATTATTTTGCATGTCTTGAGGAGATAGAAAAAAGAATGAGCCAAGAATAGCGCCCGTAGTTGAAGAAATCCTTAAATTACAACGGGTTGGTCAGAAATAGCTAATGTTTTTTCTCTGACTCCAACTTTGAAGGCTTGGATCTCTCTGAGTTTTTATTTAATTGCCAGATTTCTTTTTGTAGAATCTTCGCCTTGTTGTCGACTAAAAAATGTTCTTAGCGAAATTTGCATATTGGATCCTTATTCAAATAGAAAATTATTTTTTTGTTCTACTGTCCAGATTCGGCCAAGTGGAGACAGAACATAATTATCAACTTTTCCTTCAAATCTCTTCACACGTGAGTGGTAAGAAAAGATAGGTTATTATTATTTTGCATGTCTTGAGGAGATAGAAAAAATAATGAGCCAAGAATAGCGCCCGTAGTAGAAGAAAATCCTTAAATTACAACGGGTTGGTCAGAAACAGCTAATGATTTTTCTCTGACTCCAACTTTGAAGGCTTGGATCTCTCTGAGTTTTTATTCAATTGCCAGATTTCTTTTTGTAGAATCTTCGCCTTGCTGTCGACTAAAAAATGTTCTTATCGAAATTTGCATATTGGATCCTTATTCAAATAGAAAATGATTTCTTTGTTCTACTCCAGATTCGGCCAAGTGGAGACAGAACATAATTATCAACTGTTTCGTCAAATCTCATCACACGTGAGGGGTAGGAAAAGATAGGTTACTATTATTTTGCATATCTTGAGGATATAGAAAAAAGAATGAGCCAAGAATAGTGCCCGTAGTTGAAGAAATCCTTAAATTACAACGCGTTGGTCAGAAACAGCTAATGTTTTTTTCTCTGACTCCAACTTTGAACGCTTGGATCTCTCTGAGTTTTTATTCAATTGCCAGATTTCTTTTGTAGAATCTTTCCCTCGTTGTGGACTAAAAGGTGTTCTTCGCGAAATTTGCATATTGGACCCTTCTTCAGAAAGAAAATGATTTTTTTGTTGTACATTCTAGATTCGGCCAAGTGGAGTGAGAACATAATTATCAACTTTTTCTTTAAGTCTCTTCACACGTGAGGGTAGGAAAATATAGGTTATTATTATTTTGCATGTCTTGAGGAGATAGAAAAAAGAATGAGCAAGGAATAGCGCCCGTAGTGGAAGAAATCCTTAAATTACAATGGCTTGGTCAGAAACAGCTAATGTTCTTTTCTCTGACTCCAACTTTGAACGCTTGGATCTCTCTGAGCTTTTATTCAATTCCAAAATTTTTTTTTTAGAATCTTAGCCTTGTTGTCGACTAAAAAATGTTCTTAGCGAAATTTGCATATTGGACCCTTATTTAGAAAGAAAATGATTTTTTTGTTGTACAGTCCAGATTCGGCCAAGTGGAGAGAGAACATAAATATCAACTTTTTCTTCAAGTCTCTTCACACGTGAGGGGTAGGAAAAGATAGATTATTATTATTTTGCATGTCTTGAGGAGATAGAAAAAAGAATGAGCCAAGAATAGCGCCCGTAGTAGAAGAAATCCTTAAATTACAATGGGTTGGTCAGAAACAGCTAATGTTCTTTTCTCTGACTCCGACTTTGAACGCTTGGATCTCTCTGAGCTTTTATTCAATTCCCAGATTTTTTTTGTAGAATCTTCGCCTTATTGTCGACTAAAAAATGTTCTTAGCGAAATTTGCATATTGGACCCTTATTCAGATAGAAAATGATTTTTTTGTTCTGCTGTCCAGATTCGGCCAAGTGGAGAGAGAACATAATTATCAACTTTTTCTTCAAATCTCTTCACAGGTGAGGGGTAGGAAAAGATAGGTTATTATTATTTTGCATGTATTGAGTAGATAGAAAAAAGAATGAGCCAATAATAGCGCCCGTATTTGAAGAAATCCTTAAATTACAACGGGTTGGTCAGAAACAGCTAATGTTTTTTTCTCTGACTCCAACTTTGAACGAAAACATGAGTCTTAGGTCCAAAAGAAGATTGTGGAGAAATATTTTAAAATGGATACAAATTTTGATATGCATTTGAATAATTTAGTATTTACATTCATTCTTTACGAAAAATCTATCCGAATTTTTTTTATATGAAATGTGCAAACAAACGCATGAATCATGACTTTTAGGTCCAAAAAAAGAGTGTGGAGAAATATTTTAAAATGAATACAAATTTAGGTTTGCATTTGAATAATTTACTATTTACGATCATTCGTTAAGAAAAATCTATCCGAGTTTTTTTTTAAATGAAACAAGCAAACAAACGCTCGAAACATGAGTTTTATATACAAACAAAGATTGTTGAGAAATATTTTAAAGTGAAAAGAAATTTTGGTTTGCGTTTGAAAAATTTAGTATTTCCAATCATTCTTTACGAAAAATCTATCAGAGTTTTTTTTGAATGAAACGAGCAAACAAACGCACGAAACATGAGTTTTATGTGCAAACAAACATTGTGGAAAAATATTTTAAAATGAACACAGATTTTGGTCAGCACTAGAATAATTTAGTATTTACCATCATTCTTTACGAAAAATCTAACCGTGTTATTTTTGTACGAAAGGAGCAAACAAACATACGAAACAAGAGTTTTAGGGGCAAGCAAAGATTGTGGAGAAATATTTTAAAATGAATTCAAATTTTGGTTTGCATTTGAATAATTTAGTATTTTCAATCATTCTTTACGAAAAATCTATCCGAGTTTTTTTTATATGAAATATGCAAACAAACGCATGAAACATGAGTTTTAGGTCCAAAAGAAGATTGTGGAGAAATATTTTAAAATGGATACTAATTTTGATATGCATTTGAATAATTTAGTATTTACTTTCATTCTTTACGAAAAATATATCCGAGTTTTTTTTATATGAAATGTGCAAACAAACGCATGAATCATGACTTTTAGGTCCAAAAAAAGATTGTGGAGAAATATTTTAAAATGAATACAAATTTAGGTTTGCATTTGAATAATTTACTATTTACGATCATTCGTTAAGAAAAATCTATCAGAGTTTTTTTTTAAATGAAACAAGCAAACAAACGCTCGAAACATGAGTTTTATATACAAACAAAGATTGTTGAGAAAAGTTGGAGTCAGAGAAAAAAACATAAGCTGTTTCTGACCAACCCGTGGTAATTTAAGGATTTCTTCATCTGCGGGCGCTATTCTTGGCTCATTCTTTTTTCTATCTCTTCAAGACATGTAAAATAACATTAACCTATCTTTTCGTACCCCTCACGTGTGACGAGATTGGAAGAAAAAGTTGATAAATACGTTCTCTCTCCCGCAGGCCGAATCTCGACAGAAAAATCATTTTCTATCTGAATAAGGGTCCAATATCCAAAATTCGCTAAGAACATCTGATAGTAGACAACAAGGTGAATTTTCTATAAAAAGAAATCTAGCTATTGGATAAAAACATAGAGAGATTCCAGCGTTCAAAGTTGGAGTCAGAGAAAAAAACATAAGCTGTTTCTGACCAACCCGCGGTAATTTAATGATCTCTTCAACTAAGGGCGCTATCCTTGACTCATTCTTTTTTCTATCTCCGAAAAGAAATTTTGGTTTGCGTTTGAAAATTTTAGTATTTCCAATCATTCTTTACGAAAAATCTATCAGAGTTTTTTTTTGAATGAAAAGAGCAAACAAACGCACGAAACATGAGTTTTATGTGCAAACAAACATTGTGGAAAAATATTTTAAAATGAACATAGATTTTGGTCAGCACTAGAATAATTTAGTATTTACCATCATTCTTTACGAAAAATCTAACCGTGTTATTTTTGTACGAAAGGAGCAAACAAACATACGAAACAAGAGTTTTAGGGGCAAGCAAATATTGTGGAGAAATATTTTAAAATGAATTCAAATTTTGGTTCGCATTTGAATAATTTAGTATTTTAAATCATTCTTTACGAAAAATCTATCCGAGTTTTTTTTATATGAAATGTGCAAACAAACGCATGAAACATAAGTTTTAGGTCCAAAAGAAGATTGTGGAGAAATATTTTAAAATGCATACAAATTTTGATATGCATTTGAATAATCTAGTATTTACTTTCATTCTTTACGAAAAATCTATCCGAGTTTTTTTTATATGAAATGTGCAAACAAACGCATGAATCATGACTTTTAGGTCCAAAAAAAGATTGTGGAGAAATATTTTAAAATGAATACAAATTTAGGTTTGCATTTGAATAATTTACTAATTACGATCATTCTTTAAGAAAAATCTATCCGAGTTTTTTTTTAAATGAAACAAGCAAACAAACGCTCGAAACATGAGTTTTATATACAAACAAAGATTGTTGAGAAATATTTTAAAGTGAAAAGAAATTTTGGTTTGCGTTTGAAAAATTTAGTATTTCCAATCATTCTTTACGAAAAATCTATCAGAGTTTTTTTTGAATGAAACGAGCAAACAAACGCACGAAACATGAGTTTTATGTGCAAACAAACATTGTGGAAAAATATTTTAAAATGAACACAGATTTTGGTCAGCACTAGAATAATTTAGTATTTACCATCATTCTTTACGAAAAATCTAACCGTGTTATTTTTGTATGAAAGGAGCAAACAAACATACGAAACAAGAGTTTTAGGGGCAAGCAAAGATTGTGGAGAAATATTTTAAAATGAATTCAAATTTTGGTTTGCATTTGAATAATTTAGTATTTTCAATCATTCTTTACGAAAAATCTATCCGAGTTTTTTTTATATGAAATGTGCAAACAAACGCATGAAACATGAGTTTTAGGTCCAAAAGAAGATTGTGGAGAAATATTTTAAAACGGATACAAATTTTGATATGCATTTGAATAATTTAGTATTTACTTTCATTCTTTACGAAAAATCTATCCGAGTTTTTTTTATATGAAATGTGCAAACAAACGCATGAATCATGACTTTTAGGTCCAAGAAAAGAGTGTGGAGAAATATTTTAAAATGAATACAAATTTAGGTTTGCATTTGAATAATTTACTATTTACGATCATTCGTTAAGAAAAATCTATCCGAGTTTTTTTTTAAACGAAACAAGCAAACAAACGCTCGAAACATGAGTTTTATATACAAACAAAGATTGTTGAGAAATATTTTAAAGTGAAAAGAAATTTTGGTTTGCGTTCGAAAAATTTAGTATTTCCAATCATTCTTTACGAAAAATCTATCAGAGTTTTTTTTGAATGAAAGGAGCAAACAAACGCACGAAACATGAGTTTTATGTGCAAACAAACATTGTGGAAAATATTTTAAAATGAACACAGATTTTGGTCAGCACTAGAATAATTTAGTATTTACCATCATTCTTTACGAAAAATCTGACCGTGTTATTTTTATATGAAAGGAGCAAACAAACATAGGAAACAAGAGTTTTAGGGGCAAGCAAAGATTATGGAGAAATATTTTAAAATGAATTCAAATTTTTGTTTGCATTTGAATAATTTAGTATTTTCAATCATTCTTTACGAAAAATCTATCCGAGTTTTTTTTATATGAAATGTGCAAACAAACGCATGAAACATGAGTTTTAGGTCCAAAAGAAGATTGTAGAGAAATATTTTAAAATGGATACAAATTTTGATATGCATTTGAATAATTTAGTATTTACTTTCATTCTTTACGAAAAATCTATCCGAGTTTTTTTTATATGAAATGTGCAAACAAACGCATGAATCATGACTTTTAGGTCCAAAAAAAGATTGTGGAGAAATATTTTAAAATTAATACAAATTTAGGTTTGCATTTGAATAATTTACTATTTACGATCATTCGTTAAGAAAAATCTATCCGAGTTTTTTTTTAAATGAAACAAGGAAACAAACGCTCGAAACATGAGTTTTATATACAAACAAAGATTGTTGAGAAATATTTTAAAGTGAAAAGAAATTTTGGTTTGCGTTTGAAAAATTTAGTATTTCCAATCATTCTTTACGAAAAATCTATGAGAGTTTTTTTTGAATGAAACGAGCAAACAAACGCACGAAACATGAGTTTTATGTGCAAACAAACATTGTGGAAAAATATTTTAAAATGAACACAGATTTTGGTCAGCACTAGAATAATTTAGTATTTACCATCATTCTTTACGGAAAATCTAACCGTGTTATTTTTGTACGAAAGGAGCAAACAAACATACGAAACAACACTTTTAGGGGCAAGCAAAGAATGTGGAGAAATATTTTAAAATGAATTCAAATTTTGGTTTGCATTTGAATAATTTAGTATTTTCAATCATTCTTTACGAAAAATCTATCCGAGTTTTTTTTATATGAAATGTGCAAACAAACGCATGAAACATGAGTTTTAGGTCCAAAAGAAGATTGTGGAGAAATATTTTAAAATGGATACAAATTTTGATATGCATTTGAATAATCTAGTATTTACTTTCATTCTTTACGAAAAATCTATCCGAGTTTTTTTTATATGAAATGTGCAGACAAACGCATGAATCATGACTTTTAGGTCCAAAAAAAGATTGTGGAGAAATATTTTAAAATGAATACAAATTTACGTTTGCATTTGAATAATTTACTATTTACGATCATTCGTTAAGAAAAATCTATACGAGTTTTTTTTTAAATGAAACAAGCAAACAAACGCTCGAAACATTAGTTTTATATACAAACAAAGATTGTTGAGAAATATTTTAAAGTGAAAAGAAATTTTGGTTTGCGTTTGAAAAATTTAGTATTTCCAATCATTCTTTACGAAAAATCTATCAGAGTTTTTTTTGAATGAAACGAGCAAACAAACGCACGAAACATGAGTTTTATGTGCAAACAAACATTGTGGAAAAATATTTTAAAATGAACACAGATTTTGGTCAGCACTAGAATAATTTAGTATTTACCATCATTCTTTACGAAAAATATAACCGTGTTATTTTTGTACGAAAGGAGCAAACAAACATACGAAACAAGAGTTTTAGGGGCAAGCAAAGATTGTGGAGAAATATTTTAAAATGAATTCAAATTTTGGTTTGCATTTGAATAATTTAGTATTTTCAATCATTCTTTACGAAAAATCTATCCGAGTTTTTTTTATATGAAATGTGCAAACAAACGCATGAAACATGAGTTTTAGGTCCAAAAGAAGATTGTGGAGAAATATTTTAAAATGGATACAAATTTTGATATGCATTTGAATAATTTAGTATTTACTTTCATTCTTTACGAAAAATCTATCCGAGTTTTTTTTATATGAAATGTGCAAACAAACGCATGAATCATGACTTTTAGGTCCAAAAAAAGATTGTGGAGAAATATTTTAAAATGGATACAAATTTTGATATGCATTTGAATAATTTAGCATTTTCAATCATTCTTTACGAAAAATCTATCCGAGTTTTTTTTATATGAAATGTGCAAACAAACGCATGAAACATGAGTTTTAGGTCCAAAAGAAGATTGTGGAGAAATATTTTAAAATGGATACAAATTTTGATATGCATTTGAATAATTTAGTATTTACTTTCATTCTTTACGAAAAATCTATCCGAGTTTTTTTTATATGAAATGTGCAAACAAACGCATGAATCATGACTTTTAGGTCCAAAAAAAGATTGTGGAGAAATATTTTAAAATGAATACAAATTTTGGTTTGCATTTGAATAATTTACTAATTACGATCATTCTTTAGGAAAAATCTATCCGAGTTTTTTTTAAAATGAAACAAGCAAACAAACGCTCGAAACATGAGTTTTATATACAAACAAAGATTGTTGAGAAATATTTTAAAGTGAAAAGAAATTTTGGTTTGCGTTTGAAAAATTTAGTATTTCCAATCATTCTTTACGAAAAATCTATCAGAGTTTTTTTTGAATGAAAAGAGCAAACAAACGCACGAAACATGAGTTTTATGTGCAAACAAACATTGTGGAAAAATATTTTAAAATGAACACAGATTTTGGTTAGCACTAGAATAATTTAGTATTTACCATCATTCTTTACGAAAAATCTAACCGTGTTATTTTTGTATGAAAGGAGCAAACAAACATACGAAACAAGAGTTTTAGGGGCAAGCAAAGATTGTGGAGAAATATTTTAAAATGAATTCAAATTTTGGTTTGCATTTGAATAATTTAGTATTTTCAATCATTCTTTACGAAAAATCTATCCGAGTTTTTTTTATATGAAATGTGCAAACAAACGCATGAAACATGAGTTTTAGGTCCAAAAGAAGATTGTGGAGAAATATTTTAAAATGGATACAAATTTTGATATGCATTTGAATAATTTAGTATTTACTTTCATTCTTTACGAAAAATCTATCCGACTTTTTTTTATATGAAATGTGCAAAGAAACGCATGAATCATGACTTTTAGGTCCAAAAAAAGATTGTGAAGAAATATTTTAAAATGAATACAAATTTAGGTCTGCATTTGAATAATTTACTATTTACGATCATTCGTTAAGAAAAATCTATCCGAGTTTTTTTTTAAATGAAACAAGCAAACAAACGCTCGAAACATGAGTTTTATATACAGACAAAGATTGTTGAGAAAAGTTGGAGTCAGAGAAAAAAACATAAGCTGTCTCTGACCTACCCGTGGTAATTTAAGGATTTCTTCATCTTCGGGCGCTATTCTTGGCTCATTCTTTTTTCTATCTCTTCAAGACATGTAAAATAACAATAACCTATCTTTTCGTACCCCTCACGTGTGACGAGATTGGAAGAAAAATTTGATAAATAAGTTCTCTCTCCCGCAGGCCGAATCTCGACAGAAAAATCATTTTCTATCTGAATAAGGGTCCAATATCCAAAATTCGCTAAGAACATCTGTTAGTAGACAACAAGGTGAATTTTCTATAAAAAGAAATCTGGCAATTGGATAAAAACATAGAGAGATTCCAGCGTTCAAAGTTGGAGTCAGAGAAAAAAACATAAGCTGTTTCTGACCAAACCGCGGTAATTTAATGATCTCTTCAACTAAGGGCGCTATTCTTGACTCATTCATTTTTCTATCTCCGAAAAGAAATTTTGGTTTGCGTTTGAAAAATTTAGTATTTCCAATCATTCTTTACGAAAAATCTATCAGAGTTTTTTTTGAATGAAACGAGCAAACAAACGCACGAAACATGAGTTTTATGTGCAAACAAACATTGTGGAAAAATATTTTAAAATGAACACAGATTTTGGTCAGCACTAGAATAATTTAGTATTTACCATCATTCTTTACGAAAAATCTAACCGTGTTATTTTTGTACGAAAGGAGCAAACAAACATACGAAACAAGAGTTTTAGGGGCAAGCAAAGATTGTGGAGAAATATTTTAAAATGAATTCAAATTTTGGTTTGCATTTGAATAATTTAGTATTTTCAATCATTCTTTACGAAAATCTATCCGAGTTTTTTTTATATGAAATGTGCAAACAAACGCATGAAACATGAGTTTTAGGTCCAAAAGAGGATTGTGGAGAAATATTTTAAAATGGATACAAATTTTGATATGCATTTGAATAATTTAGTATTTACTTTCATTCTTTACGAAAAATCTATCCGAGTTTTTTTTATATGAAATGTGCAAACAAACGCATGAATCATGACTTTTAGGTCCAAAAAAAGATTGTGGAGAAATATTTTAAAATGAATACAAATTTAGGTTTGCATTTGAATAATTTAGTATTTTCAATCATTCTTTACGAAAAATCTATCCGAGTTTTTTTTATATGAAATGTGCAAACAAACGCATGAAACATGAGTTTTAGGTCCAAAAGAAGATTGTGGAGAAATATTTTAAAATGGATACAAATTTTGATATGCATTTGAATAATTTAGTATTTACTTTCATTCTTTACGAAAAATCTATCCGAGTTTTTTTTATATGAAATGTGCAAACAAACGCATGAATCATGACTTTTAGGTCCAAAAAAAGATTGTGGAGAAATATTTTAAAATGAATACAAATTTAGGTTTGCATTTGAATAATTTACTATTTACGATCATTCGTTAAGAAAAATATATGCGAGTTTTTTTTTAAATGAAACAAGCAAACAAACGCTCGAAACATGAGTTTTATATACAAACAAAGATTGTTGAGAAATATTTTAAAGTGAAAAGAAATTTTGGTTTGCGTTTGAAAAATTTAGTATTTCCAATCATTCTTTACGAAAAATCTATCAGAGTTTTTTTTGAATGAAACGAGCAAACAAACGCACGAAACATGAGTTTTATGTGCAAACAAACATTGTGGAAAAATATTTTAAAATGAACACAGATTTTGGTCAGCACTAGAATAATTTAATATTTACCATCATTCTTTACGAAAAATCTAACCGTGTTATTTTTGTACGAAAGGAGCAAACAAACATACGAAACAAGAGTTTTAGGGGCAAGCAAAGATTGTGGAGAAATATTTTAAAATGAATTCAAATTTTCGTTTGGATTTGAATAATTTAGTATTTTCAATCATTCTTTACGAAAAATCTATCCGAGTTTTTTTTATATGAAATGTGCAAACAAACGCATGAAACATGAGTTTTAGGTCCAAAAGAAGATTGTGGAGAAATATTTTAAAATGGATACAAATTTTGATATGCATTTGAATAATTTAGTATTTACTTTCATTCCTTACGAAAAATCTATCCGAGTTTTTTTTATATGAAATGTGCAAACAAACGCATGAATCATGACTTTTAGGTCCAAAAAAAGATTGTGGAGAAATATTTTAAAATGAATACAAATTTTGGTTTGCATTTGAATAATTTAGTATTTTCAATCATTCTTTACGAAAAATCTATCCGAGTTTTTTTTATATGAAATGTGCAAACAAGCGCATGAAACATGAGTTTTAGGTCCAAAAGAAGATTGTGGAGAAATATTTTAAAATGGACACAAATTTTGATATGCATTTGAATAATTTAGTATTTACTTTCATTCTTTACGAAAAATCTATCCGAGTTTTTTTTATATGAAATGTGCAAACAAACGCATGAATCATGACTTTTAGGTCCAAAAAAAGATTGTGGAGAAATATTTTAAAATGAATACAAATTTAGGTTTGCATTTGAATAATTTACTATTTACGATCATTCGTTAAGAAAAATATATGCGAGTTTTTTTTTAAATGAAACAAGCAAACAAACGCTCGAAACATGAGTTTTATATACAAACAAAGATTGTTGAGAAATATTTTAAAGTGAAAAGAAATTTTGGTTTGCGTTTGAAAAATTTAGTATTTCCAATCATTCTTTACGAAAAATCTATGAGAGTTTTTTTTGAATGAAACGAGCAAACAAACGCACGAAACATGAGTTTTATGTGCAAACAAACATTGTGGAAAAATATTTTAAAATGAACACAGATTTTGGTCAGCACTAGAATAATTTAGTATTTACCATCATTCTTTACGGAAAATCTAACCGTGTTATTTTTGTACGAAAGGAGCAAACAAACATACGAAACAACACTTTTAGGGGCAAGCAAAGAATGTGGAGAAATATTTTAAAATGAATTCAAATTTTGGTTTGCATTTGAATAATTTAGTATTTTCAATCATTCTTTACGAAAAATCTATCCGAGTTTTTTTTATATGAAATGTGCAAACAAACGCATGAAACATGAGTTTTAGGTCCAAAAGAAGATTGTGGAGAAATATTTTAAAATGGATACAAATTTTGATATGCATTTGAATAATCTAGTATTTACTTTCATTCTTTACGAAAAATCTATCCGAGTTTTTTTTATATGAAATGTGCAGACAAACGCATGAATCATGACTTTTAGGTCCAAAAAAAGATTGTGGAGAAATATTTTAAAATGAATACAAATTTACGTTTGCATTTGAATAATTTACTATTTACGATCATTCGTTAAGAAAAATCTATACGAGTTTTTTTTTAAATGAAACAAGCAAACAAACGCTCGAAACATTAGTTTTATATACAAACAAAGATTGTTGAGAAATATTTTAAAGTGAAAAGAAATTTTGGTTTGCGTTTGAAAAATTTAGTATTTCCAATCATTCTTTACGAAAAATCTATCAGAGTTTTTTTTGAATGAAACGAGCAAACAAACGCACGAAACATGAGTTTTATGTGCAAACAAACATTGTGGAAAAATATTTTAAAATGAACACAGATTTTGGTCAGCACTAGAATAATTTAGTATTTACCATCATTCTTTACGAAAAATATAACCGTGTTATTTTTGTACGAAAGGAGCAAACAAACATACGAAACAAGAGTTTTAGGGGCAAGCAAAGATTGTGGAGAAATATTTTAAAATGAATTCAAATTTTGGTTTGCATTTGAATAATTTAGTATTTTCAATCATTCTTTACGAAAAATCTATCCGAGTTTTTTTTATATGAAATGTGCAAACAAACGCATGAAACATGAGTTTTAGGTCCAAAAGAAGATTGTGGAGAAATATTTTAAAATGGATACAAATTTTGATATGCATTTGAATAATTTAGTATTTACTTTCATTCTTTACGAAAAATCTATCCGAGTTTTTTTTATATGAAATGTGCAAACAAACGCATGAATCATGACTTTTAGGTCCAAAAAAAGATTGTGGAGAAATATTTTAAAATGGATACAAATTTTGATATGCATTTGAATAATTTAGCATTTTCAATCATTCTTTACGAAAAATCTATCCGAGTTTTTTTTATATGAAATGTGCAAACAAACGCATGAAACATGAGTTTTAGGTCCAAAAGAAGATTGTGGAGAAATATTTTAAAATGGATACAAATTTTGATATGCATTTGAATAATTTAGTATTTACTTTCATTCTTTACGAAAAATCTATCCGAGTTTTTTTTATATGAAATGTGCAAACAAACGCATGAATCATGACTTTTAGGTCCAAAAAAAGATTGTGGAGAAATATTTTAAAATGAATACAAATTTTGGTTTGCATTTGAATAATTTACTAATTACGATCATTCTTTAGGAAAAATCTATCCGAGTTTTTTTTAAAATGAAACAAGCAAACAAACGCTCGAAACATGAGTTTTATATACAAACAAAGATTGTTGAGAAATATTTTAAAGTGAAAAGAAATTTTGGTTTGCGTTTGAAAAATTTAGTATTTCCAATCATTCTTTACGAAAAATCTATCAGAGTTTTTTTTGAATGAAAAGAGCAAACAAACGCACGAAACATGAGTTTTATGTGCAAACAAACATTGTGGAAAAATATTTTAAAATGAACACAGATTTTGGTTAGCACTAGAATAATTTAGTATTTACCATCATTCTTTACGAAAAATCTAACCGTGTTATTTTTGTATGAAAGGAGCAAACAAACATACGAAACAAGAGTTTTAGGGGCAAGCAAAGATTGTGGAGAAATATTTTAAAATGAATTCAAATTTTGGTTTGCATTTGAATAATTTAGTATTTTCAATCATTCTTTACGAAAAATCTATCCGAGTTTTTTTTATATGAAATGTGCAAACAAACGCATGAAACATGAGTTTTAGGTCCAAAAGAAGATTGTGGAGAAATATTTTAAAATGGATACAAATTTTGATATGCATTTGAATAATTTAGTATTTACTTTCATTCTTTACGAAAAATCTATCCGACTTTTTTTTATATGAAATGTGCAAAGAAACGCATGAATCATGACTTTTAGGTCCAAAAAAAGATTGTGAAGAAATATTTTAAAATGAATACAAATTTAGGTCTGCATTTGAATAATTTACTATTTACGATCATTCGTTAAGAAAAATCTATCCGAGTTTTTTTTTAAATGAAACAAGCAAACAAACGCTCGAAACATGAGTTTTATATACAGACAAAGATTGTTGAGAAAAGTTGGAGTCAGAGAAAAAAACATAAGCTGTCTCTGACCTACCCGTGGTAATTTAAGGATTTCTTCATCTTCGGGCGCTATTCTTGGCTCATTCTTTTTTCTATCTCTTCAAGACATGTAAAATAACAATAACCTATCTTTTCGTACCCCTCACGTGTGACGAGATTGGAAGAAAAATTTGATAAATAAGTTCTCTCTCCCGCAGGCCGAATCTCGACAGAAAAATCATTTTCTATCTGAATAAGGGTCCAATATCCAAAATTCGCTAAGAACATCTGTTAGTAGACAACAAGGTGAATTTTCTATAAAAAGAAATCTGGCAATTGGATAAAAACATAGAGAGATTCCAGCGTTCAAAGTTGGAGTCAGAGAAAAAAACATAAGCTGTTTCTGACCAAACCGCGGTAATTTAATGATCTCTTCAACTAAGGGCGCTATTCTTGACTCATTCATTTTTCTATCTCCGAAAAGAAATTTTGGTTTGCGTTTGAAAAATTTAGTATTTCCAATCATTCTTTACGAAAAATCTATCAGAGTTTTTTTTGAATGAAACGAGCAAACAAACGCACGAAACATGAGTTTTATGTGCAAACAAACATTGTGGAAAAATATTTTAAAATGAACACAGATTTTGGTCAGCACTAGAATAATTTAGTATTTACCATCATTCTTTACGAAAAATCTAACCGTGTTATTTTTGTACGAAAGGAGCAAACAAACATACGAAACAAGAGTTTTAGGGGCAAGCAAAGATTGTGGAGAAATATTTTAAAATGAATTCAAATTTTGGTTTGCATTTGAATAATTTAGTATTTTCAATCATTCTTTACGAAAATCTATCCGAGTTTTTTTTATATGAAATGTGCAAACAAACGCATGAAACATGAGTTTTAGGTCCAAAAGAGGATTGTGGAGAAATATTTTAAAATGGATACAAATTTTGATATGCATTTGAATAATTTAGTATTTACTTTCATTCTTTACGAAAAATCTATCCGAGTTTTTTTTATATGAAATGTGCAAACAAACGCATGAATCATGACTTTTAGGTCCAAAAAAAGATTGTGGAGAAATATTTTAAAATGAATACAAATTTAGGTTTGCATTTGAATAATTTAGTATTTTCAATCATTCTTTACGAAAAATCTATCCGAGTTTTTTTTATATGAAATGTGCAAACAAACGCATGAAACATGAGTTTTAGGTCCAAAAGAAGATTGTGGAGAAATATTTTAAAATGGATACAAATTTTGATATGCATTTGAATAATTTAGTATTTACTTTCATTCTTTACGAAAAATCTATCCGAGTTTTTTTTATATGAAATGTGCAAACAAACGCATGAATCATGACTTTTAGGTCCAAAAAAAGATTGTGGAGAAATATTTTAAAATGAATACAAATTTAGGTTTGCATTTGAATAATTTACTATTTACGATCATTCGTTAAGAAAAATATATGCGAGTTTTTTTTTAAATGAAACAAGCAAACAAACGCTCGAAACATGAGTTTTATATACAAACAAAGATTGTTGAGAAATATTTTAAAGTGAAAAGAAATTTTGGTTTGCGTTTGAAAAATTTAGTATTTCCAATCATTCTTTACGAAAAATCTATCAGAGTTTTTTTTGAATGAAACGAGCAAACAAACGCACGAAACATGAGTTTTATGTGCAAACAAACATTGTGGAAAAATATTTTAAAATGAACACAGATTTTGGTCAGCACTAGAATAATTTAATATTTACCATCATTCTTTACGAAAAATCTAACCGTGTTATTTTTGTACGAAAGGAGCAAACAAACATACGAAACAAGAGTTTTAGGGGCAAGCAAAGATTGTGGAGAAATATTTTAAAATGAATTCAAATTTTCGTTTGGATTTGAATAATTTAGTATTTTCAATCATTCTTTACGAAAAATCTATCCGAGTTTTTTTTATATGAAATGTGCAAACAAACGCATGAAACATGAGTTTTAGGTCCAAAAGAAGATTGTGGAGAAATATTTTAAAATGGATACAAATTTTGATATGCATTTGAATAATTTAGTATTTACTTTCATTCCTTACGAAAAATCTATCCGAGTTTTTTTTATATGAAATGTGCAAACAAACGCATGAATCATGACTTTTAGGTCCAAAAAAAGATTGTGGAGAAATATTTTAAAATGAATACAAATTTTGGTTTGCATTTGAATAATTTAGTATTTTCAATCATTCTTTACGAAAAATCTATCCGAGTTTTTTTTATATGAAATGTGCAAACAAGCGCATGAAACATGAGTTTTAGGTCCAAAAGAAGATTGTGGAGAAATATTTTAAAATGGACACAAATTTTGATATGCATTTGAATAATTTAGTATTTACTTTCATTCTTTACGAAAAATCTATCCGAGTTTTTTTTATATGAAATGTGCAAACAAACGCATGAATCATGACTTTTAGGTCCAAAAAAAGATTGTGGAGAAATATTTTAAAATGAATACAAATTTAGGTTTGCATTTGAATAATTTACTATTTACGATCATTCGTTAAGAAAAATCTATGCGAGTTTTTTTTTAAATGAAACAAGCAAACAAACGCTCGAAACATGAGTTTTATATACAAACAAAGATTGTTGAGAAATATTTTAAAGTGAAAAGAAATTTTGGTTTGCGTTTGAAAAATTTAGTATTTCCAATCATTCTTTACGAAAAATCTATCAGAGTTTTTTTTGAATGAAACGAGCAAACAAACGCACGAAACATGAGTTTTATGTGCAAACAAACATTGTGGAAAAATATTTTAAAATGAACACAGATTTTGGTCAGCACTAGAATAATTTAGTATTTACCATCATTCTTTACGAAAAATCTGACCGTGTTATTTTTGTACGAAAGGAGCAAACAAACATACGAAACAAGAGTTTTAGGGGCAAGCAAAGATTGTGGAGAAATATTTTAAAATGAATTCAAATTTTCGTTTGGATTTGAATAATTTAGTATTTTCAATCATTCTTTACGAAAAATCTATCCGAGTTTTTTTTATATGAAATGTGCAAACAAACGCATGAAACATGAGTTTTAGGTCCAAAAGAAGATTGTGGAGAAATATTTTAAAATGGACACAAATTTTGATATGAATTTGAATAATTTAGTATTTACTTTCATTCTTTACGAAAAATCTATCCGAGTTTTTTTTATATGAAATGTGCAAACAAACGCATGAATCATGACTTTTAGGTCAAAAAAAAGATTGTGGAGAAATATTTTAAAATGAATACAAATTTAGGTTTGCATTTGAATAATTTACTATTTACGATCATTCGTTAAGAAAAATCTATCCTTGTTTTTTTTTAAATGAAACAAGCAAACAAACGCTCGAAACATGAGTTCTATATACAAACAAAGATTGTTGAGAAATATTTTAAAGTGGAAAGAAATTTTGGTTTGCGTTTGAAAAATTTTGTATTTCCAATCATTCCTTACGAAAAATCTATCAGAGTTTTTTTGAATGAAACGAGCAAACAAACGCACGAAACCTGAGTTTTATGTGCAAACAAACATTGTGGAAAAATATTTTAAAATGAACACAGATTTTGGTCAGCACTAGAATAATTTAGTATTTACCATCATTTCTTTACGAAAAATCTAACCGTGTCATTTTTGTACGAAAGGAGCAAACAAACATACGAAACAAGAGTTTTAGGGGCAAGCAAAGATTGTGGAGAAATATTTTAAAATGAATTCAAATTTTGGTTTGCATTTGAATAATTTAGTATTTTCAATCATTGTTTACGAAAAATCTATCCGAGTTTTTTTTATATGAAATGTGCAAACAAACGCATGAAACATGAGTTTTAGGTCCAAAAGAAGATTGTGGAGAAATATTTTAAAATGGATACAAATTTTGATATGCATTTGAATAATTTAGTATTTACATTCATTCTTCACGAAAAATATATCCGAGTTTTTCTATATGAAATGTGCAAACAAACGCATGGAACATGACTTTTAGGTCCAAAAAAAATTGTGTAGAATTATTTTAAAATGAATACAAATTTTGGTTTGCATTTGAATAATTTACTATTTACGATCATTCTTTAAGAAAATCTATCCGAGTTTTTTGTTTAAATGAAACAAGCAAACAAACGCTCGAAACATGAGTTTTATATACAAACAAAGATTGTTGAGAAATATTTTAAAGTGAAAAGAAATTTTGGTTTGCGTTTGAAAAATTTAGTATTTCCAATCATTCTTTACGAAAAATCTATCAGAGTTTTTTTTGAATGAAACAAGCATACAAACGCACGAAACATGAGTTTTATGTGCAGACAAACATTGTGGAAAAATATTTTAAAATGAACACAGATTTTGGTCACCATTAGAATAATTTACTATCTACCATCATTCTTTACGAAAAATCTGACCGTGTTATTTTTGTATGAAAGGAGCAAACAAACATGGGCAAGCAAAGATTGTGGAGAAATATTTTAAAATGAATTCAAATTTTGGTTTGCATTTGAATAATTCAGTATTTTCAATCATTCTTTACGAAAAATCTATCCGAGTTTTTTTTATATGAAATGTGCAAACAAACGCATGAAACATGAGTTTTAGGTCCAAAAGAAGATTGTGGAGAAATATTTTAAAATGGATACAAATTTTGATATGCATTTGAATAATTTAGTATTTACATTCATTCTTCACGAAAAATCTATCCGAGTTTTTTTATATGAAATGTGCAAACAAACGCATGAAACATGAATTTTAGGTCGAAAAACAATTGTGGAGAAATATTTTAAAATGAATACAAATTTTGGTTTGCATTTGAATAATTTACTATTTACGATCATTCTTTAAGAAAAATCTATCCGAGTTTTTTGTTTAAATGAAACAAGCAAACAAACGCTCGAAACATGAGTTTTATATACAAACAAAGATTGTTGAGAAATATTTTAAACTGAAAAGAAATTTTGGTTTGCGTTTGAAAAATTTAGTATTTCCAATCATTGTTTACGAAAAATCTATCGGAGTTTTTTTTGAATGAAACGAGCAAACAAACGCACGAAACATGAGTTTTATGTGCAGACAAACATTGTGGAAAAATATTTTAAAATGAACACAGATTTTGGTCACCATTAGAATAATTTAATATCTACCATCATTCTTTACGAAAAATCTGACCGTGTTATTTTTGTATGAAAGGAGCAAACAAACATGGGCAAGCAAAGATTGTGGAGAAATATTTTAAAATGAATTCAAATTTTGGTTTGCATTTGAATAATTTAGTATTTTCAATCATTCTTTACGAAAAATCTATCCGAGTTTTTTTTATATGAAATGTGCAAACAAACGCATGAAACATGAGTTTTAGGTCCAAAAGAAGATTGTGGAGAAATATTTTAAAATGGATACAAATTTTGATATGCATTTGAATAATTTAGTATTTACATTCATTCTTCATGAAAAATCTATCCGAGTTTTTTTATATGAAATGTGCAAACAAACGCATGAAACATGACTTTTAGGTCCAAAAAAAATTGTGGAGAAATATTTTAAAATGAATACAAATTTTGGTTTGCATTTGAATAATTTACTATTTACGATCGTTCTTTAAGAAAAATCTATCCGAGTTTTTTGTTTAAATGAAACAAGCAAAGAAACGCTCGAAACATGAGTTTTATATACAAACAAAGATTGTTGAGAAATATTTTAAAGTGAAAAGAAATTTTGGTTTGCGTTTGAAAAATTTAGTATTTCCAATCATTGTTTACGAAAAATCTATCAGAGTTTTTTTTGAATGAAACGAGCAAACAAACGCACGAAACATGAGTATTATGTGCAGACAAACATTGTGGAAAAATATTTTAAAATGAACACAGATTTTGGTCACCATTAGAATAATTTAGTATCTACCATCATTCTTTACGAAAAATCTGACCGTGTTATTTTTGTATGAAAGGAGCAAACAAACATGGGCAAGCAAAGATTGTGGAGAAATATTTTAAAATGAATTCAAATTTTGGTTTGCATTTGAATAATTTAGTATTTTCAATCATACTTTATGAAAAATCTATCCGAGTTTTTTTTATATGAAATGTGCAAACAAATGCATGAAACATGAGTTTTAGGTCCAAAAGAAGATTGTGGAGAAATATTTTAAAATGGATACAAATTTTGATATGCATTTGAATAATTTAGTATTTACATTCATTCTTCACGAAAAATCTATCCGAGTTTTTTTATATGAAATGTGCAAACAAACGCATGAAACATGACTTTTAGGTCAAAAAAAAATTGTGGAGAAATATTTTAAAATGAATACAAATTTTGGTTTGCATTTGAATAATTTACTATTTACGATCATTCTTTAAGAAAAATCTATCCGAGTTTTTTGTTTGAATGAAACAAGCAAACAAACGCTCGAAACATGAGTTTTATATACAAACAAAGATTGTTGAGAAATATTTTAAAGTGAAAAGAAATTTTGGTCTGCGTTTCAATAATTTAGTATTTCCAATCATTCTTTACGAAAAATCTATCAGAGGTTTTTTTCAATGAAACGAGCAAACAAACGCACGAAACATGAGTTTTATGTGCAGACAAACATTGTGGAAAAATATTTTAAAATGAACACAGATTTTGGTCACCATTAGAATAATTTAGTATTTACCATCATTCTTTACGAAAAATCTGACCGTGTTATTTTTGTATGAAAGGAGCAAACAATCATGGGCAAGCAAAGATTGTGCAGAAATATTTTAAAATGAATTCAAATTTTGGTTTGCATTTGAATAATTTAGTATTTTCAATCATACTTTACGAAAAATCTATCCGACTTTTTTTTATATGAAATGTGCAAACAAATGCATGAAACATGAGTTTTAGGTCCAAAAGAAGATTGTGGAGAAATATTTTAAAATGGATACAAATTTTGATATGCATTTGAATAATTTAGTATTTACATTCATTCTTCATGAAAAATCTATCCGAGTTTTTTTATATGAAATGTGCAAACAAACGCATGAAACATGACTTTTAGGTCCAAAAAAAATTGTGGAGAAATATTTTAAAATGAATACAAATTTTGGTTTGCATTTGAATAATTTACTATTTACGATCATTCTTTAAGAAAAATCTATCCGAGTTTTTTGTTTGAATGAAACAAGCAAACAAACGCTCGAAACATGAGTTTTATATACAAACAAAGATTGTTGAGAAATATTTTAAAGTGAAAAGAAATTTTGGTTTGCGTTTCAATAATTTAGTATTTCCAATCATTCTTTACGAAAAATCTATCAGAGTTTTTTTTGAATGAAACGAGCAAACAAACGCACGAAACATGAGTTTTATGTGCAGACAAACATTGTGGAAAAATATTTTAAAATGAACACAGATTTTGGTCACCATTAGAATAATTTAGTATTTACCATCATTCTTTACGAAAAATCTGACCGTGTTATTTTTGTATGAAAGGAGCAAACAAACATACGAAACAAGAGTTTTAGGGGCAAGCAAAGATTGTGGAGAAATATTTTAAAATGAATTCAAATTTTGGTCTGCATTTGAATAATTTAGTATTTTCAATCATTCTTTACGAAAAATCTATCCGAGTTTTTTTTATATGAAATGTGCAAACAAACGCATGAAACATGAGTTTTAGGTCCAAAAGAAGATTGTGGAGAAATATTTTAAAATGGATACAAAGTTTGATATGCATTTGAATAATTTAGTATTTACTTTCATTCTTTACGAAAAATCTATCCGAGTTATTTTATATGAAATGTGCAAACAAACGCATGAATCATGACTTTTAGGTCCAAAAAAAGATTGTGGAGAAATATTTTAAAATGGATACAAATTTTGATATGCATTTGAATAATTTAGTATTTACTTTCATTCTTTACGAAAAATCTATCCGAGTTTTTTTTATATGAAATGTGCAAACAAACGCATGAAACATGAGTTTTAGGTCCAAAAGAAGATTGTGGAGAAATATTTTAAAATGGATACAAATTTTGATATGCATTTGAATAATTTAGTATTTACATTCATTCTTCACGAAAAATCTATCCGAGTTTTTTTATATGAAATGTGCAAAGAAACGCATGAAACATGACTTTTAGGTCGAAAAACAATTGTGGAGAAATATTTTAAAATGAATACAAATTTTGGTTTGCATTTGAATAATTTACTATTTACGATCATTCTTTAAGAAAAATCTATCCGAGTTTTTTGTTTAAATGAAACAAGCAAACAAACGCTCGAAACATGAGTTTTATATACAAACAAAGATTGTTGAGAAATATTTTAAAGTGAAAAGAAATTTTGGATTGCGTTTGAAAAATTTAGTATTTCCAATCATTGTTTACGAAAAATCTATCAGAGTTTTTTTTGAATGAAACGAGCAAACAAACGCACGAAACATGAGTTTTATGTGCAGACAAACATTGTGGAAAAATATTTTAAAATGAACACAGATTTTGGTCACGATTAGAATAATTTAGTATCTACCATCATTCTTTGCGAAAAATCTGACCGTGTTATTTTTGTATGAAAGGAGCAAACAAACATGGGCAAGCAAAGATTGTGGAGAAATATTTTAAAATGAATTCAAATTTTGGTTTGCATTTGAATAATTTAGTATTTTCAATCATTCTTTACGAAAAATCTTTCCGAGTTTTTTTTATATGAAATGTGCAAACAAACGCATGAAACATGAGTTTTAGGTCCAAAAGAAGATTGTGGAGAAATATTTTAAAATGGATACAAATTTTGATATGCATTTGAATAATTTAGTATTTACATTCATTCTTCACGAAAAATCTATCCGAGTTTTTTTATATGAAATGTGCAAACAAACGCATGAAACATGACTTTTAGGTCCAAAAAAAATTGTGGAGAAATATTTTAAAATGAATACAAATTTTGGTTTGCATTTGAATAATTTACTATTTACGATCATTCTTTAAGAAAAATCTATCCGAGTTTTTTGTTTAAATGAAACAAGCAAACAAACGCTCGAAACATGAGTTTTATATACAAACAAAGATTGTTGAGATATATTTTAAAGTGAAAAGAAATTTTGGTTTGCGTTTGAAAAATTTAGTATTTCCAATCATTGTTTACGAAAAATCTATCAGAGTTTTTTTTGAATGAAACGAGCAAACAAACGCACGAAACATGAGTATTATGTGCAGACAAACATTGTTGAAAAATATTTTAAAATGAACACAGATTTTGGTCACCATTAGAATAATTTAGTATCTACCATCATTCTTTACGAAAAATCTGACCGTGTTATTTTTGTATGAAAGGAGCAAACAAACATGGGCAAGCAAAGATTGTGGAGAAATATTTTAAAATGAATTCAAATTTTGGTTTGCATTTGAATAATTTAGTATTTTCAATCATTCTTTACGAAAAATCTATCCGAGTTTTTTTTATATGAAATGTGCAAACAAATGCATGAAACATGAGTATTAGGTCCAAAAGAAGATTGTGGAGAAATATTTTAAAATGGATACAAATTTTGATATGCATTTGAATAATTTAGTATTTACATTCATTCTTCACGAAAAATCTATCCGAGTTTTTTTATATGAAATGTGCAAACAAACGCATGAAACATGACTTTTAGGTCCAAAAAAAATTGTGGAGAAATATTTTAAAATGAATACAAATTTTGGTTTGCATTTGAATAATTTACTATTTACGATCATTCTTTAAGAAAAATCTATCCGAGTTTTTTTTTAAATGAAACAAGCAAACAAACGCTCGAAACATGAGTTTTATATACAAACAAAGATTGTTGAGAAATATTTTAAAGTGAAAAGAAATTTTGGTTTGTGTTTGAAAATTTTAGTATTTCCAATCATTCTTTACGAAAAATCTATCAGAGTTTTTTTTGAATGAAACGAGCAAACAAACGCACGAAACATGAGTTTTATGTGCAAACAAACATTGTGGAAAAATATTTTAAAATGAACACAGATTTTGGTCAGCACTAGAATAATTTAGTATTTACCATCATTCTTTACGAAAAATCTGACCGTGTTATTTTTGTATGAAAGGAGCAAACAAACATAGGAAACATGAGTTTTAGGGGCAAGCAAAGATTATGGAGAAATATTTTAGAATGAATTCAAATTTTGGTTTGCATTTGAATAATTTAGTATTTTCAATCATTCTTTACGAAAAATCTATCCGAGTTTTTGTTATATGAAATGTGCAAACAAACGCATGAAACATGAGTTTTAGGTCCAAAAGAAGATTGTGGAGAAATATATTAAAATGGATACAAATTTTGATATGCATTTGAATAATTTAGTATTTACATTCATTCTTTACGAAAATCTATCCGAGTTTTTTTATATGAAATGTGCAAACAAACGCAAGAAACATGACTTTTAGGTCCAAAAAAAATTGTGGAGAAATATTTTAAAATAAATACAAATTTTGGTTTGCATTTGAATAATTTACTATTTACGATCATTCTTTAAGAAAAATCTATCCGAGTTTTTTGTTTAAATGAAACAAGCAAACAAACGCTCGAAACATGAGTTTTATATACAAACAAAGATTGTTGAGAAATATTTTAAAGTGAAAAGAAATTTTGGTTTGCGTTTCAATAATTTAGTATTTCCAATCATTCTTTACGAAAAATCTATCAGAGTTTTTTTTGAATGAAACGAGCAAACAAACGCACGAAACATGAGTTTTATGTGCAGACAAACATTGTGGAAAAATATTTTAAAATTAACACAGATTTTGGTCACCATTAGAATAATTTAGTATTTACCATCATTCTTTACGAAAAATCTGACCGTGTTATTTTTGTATGAAAGGAGCAAACAAACATACGAAACAAGAGTTTTAGGGGCAAGCAAAGATTGTGGAGAAATATTTTAAAATGAATTCAAATTTTGGTTTGCATTTGAATAATTTAGTATTTTCAATCATTCTTTGCGAAAAATCTATCCGAGTATTTTTTATATGAAATGTGCAAACAAACGCATGAAACATGAGTTTTAGGTCCAAAAGAAGATTGTGGAGAAATATTTTAAAATGGATATAAATTTTGATATGCATTTGAATAATTTAGTATTTACTTTCATTCTTTACGAAAAATCTATCCGAGTTATTTTATATGAAATGTGCAAACAAACGCATGAATCATGACTTTTAGGTCCAAAAAAAGATTGTGGAGAAATATTTTAAAATGAATACAAATTTAGGTTTGCATTTGAATAATTTACTAATTACGATCATTCTTTAAGAAAAATCTATCCGAGTTTTTTTTTAAATGAAACAAGCAAGCAAACGCTCGAAACATGAGTTTTATATACAAACAAAGATTGTTGAGAAATATTTTAAAGTGAAAAGAAATTTTGGTTTGCGTTTGAAAAATTTTGTATTTCCAATCATTCTTTACGAAAAATCTATCAGAGTTTTTTTTGAATGAAACGAGCAAACAAACGCACGAAACATGAGTTTTATGTGCAAGCAAACATTGTGGAAAAATATTTTAAAATGAACACAGATTTTGGTCACCATTAGAATAATTTAGTATTTACCATCATTCTTTACGAAAAATCTAACCGTGTTATTTTTGTATGAAAGGAGCAAACAAACATACGAAACAAGAGTTTTAGGGGCAAGCAAAGATTGTGGAGAAATATTTTAAAATGAATTCAAATTTTGGTTTGCATTTGAATAATTTAGTATTTTCAATCATTCTTTACGAAAAATCTATCCGAGTTTTTTTTATATGAAATGTGCAAACAAACGCATGAAACATGAGTTTTAGGTCCAAAAGAAGATTGTGGAGAAATATTTTAAAATAGATACAAATTTTGATATGCATTTGAATAATTTAGTATTTACTTACATTCTTTACGAAAAATCTATCCGAGTTTTTTTTATATGAAATGTGCAAACAAACGCATGAATCATGACTTTTAGGTCCAAAAAAAGATTGTGGAGAAATATTTTAAAATGAATACAAATTTAGGTTTGCATTTGAATAATTTACTAATTACGATCATTCTTTAAGAAAAATCTATCCGAGTTTTTTTTTAAATGAAACAAGCAAACAAACGCTCGAAACATGAGTTTTATATACAAACAAAGATTGTTGAGAAATATTTTAAAGTGAAAAGAAATTTTGGTTTGCGTTTGAAAAATTTAGTATTTCCAATCATTTTTTACGAAAAATCTATCAGAGTTTTTTTTGAATGAAACGAGCAAACAAACGCACGAAACATGAGTTTTATGTGCAAACTAACATTGTGGAAAAATATTTTAAAATGAACACAGATTTTGGTCAGCACTAGAATAATTTAGTATTTACCATCATTCTTTACGAAAAATCTGACCGTGTTATTTTTGTATCAAAGGAGCGAACAAACATAGGAAACAAGAGTTTTAGCGGCAAGCAAAGATTATGGAGAAATATTTTAAAATGAATTCAAATTTTGGTTTGCATTTGAATAATTTAGTATTTTCAATCATTCTTTACGAAAAATCTCTCCGAGTTTTTGTTATATGAAATGTGCAAACAAACGCATGAAACATGAGTTTTAGGTCCAAAAGAAGATTGTGGAGAAATATTTTAAAATGGATACAAATTTTGATATGCATTTGAATAATTTAGTATTTACATTCATTCTTTACGAAAATCTATCCGAGTTTTTTTATATGAAATGTGCAAACAAACGCAAGAAACATGACTTTTAGGTCCAAAAAAAATTGTGGAGAAATATTTTAAAATGAATACAAATTTTGGTTTGCATTTGAATAATTTACTATTTACGATCATTCTTTAAGAAAAATCTATCCGAGTTTTTTGTTTGAATGAAACAAGCAAACAAACACTCGAAACATGAGTTTTATATACAAACAAAGATTGTTGAGAAATATTTTAAAGTGAAATGAAATTTTGGTTTGCGTTTCAATAATTTAGTATTTCCAATCATTCTTTACGAAAAATCTATCAGAGTTTTTTTTGAATGAAACGAGCAAACAAACGCATGAAACATGAGTTTTATGTGCAAACAAACATTGTGGAAAAATATTTTAAAATGAACACAGATTTTGGTCAGCACTAGAATAATTTAGTATTTACCATCATTCTTTACGAAAAATCTGAGCGTGTTATTTTTGTATGAAAGGAGCAAACAAACATACGAAACAAGAGTTTTAGGGGCAAGCAAAGATTGTCGAGAAATATTTTAAAATGAATTCAAATTTTGGTTTGCATTTGAATAATTTAGTATTTTCAATCATTCTTTACGAAAAATCTATCCGAGTTTTTTTTGTATGAAATGTGCAAACAAACGCATGAAACATGAGTTTTAGGTCCAAAAGAAGATTGTGGAGAAATATTTTAAAATGGATACAAATTTTGATATGCATTTGAATAATTTAGTATTTACATTCATTCTTTACGAAAAAACTATCCGAGTTTTTTTATATGAAATGTGCAAACAAACGCATGAAACATGACTTTTAGGTCCAAAAAAAGATTGTGGAGAAATATTTTAAAATGAATACAAATTTTGGTTTGCATTTGAATAATTTACTATTTACGATCATTCTTTAAGAAAAATCTATCCGAGTTTTTTGTTTAAATGAAACAAGCAAACAAACGCTCGAAACATGAGTTTTATATACAAACAAAGATTGTTGAGAAATATTTTAAAGTGAAAAGAAATTTTGGTTTGCGTTTCAATAATTTAGTATTTCCAATCATTCTTTACGAAAAATCTATCAGAGTTTTTTTTGAATGAAACGAGCAAACAAACGCACGAAACATGAGTTTTATGTGCAAACAAACATTGTGGAAAAATATTTTAAAATGAACACAGATTTTGGTCAGCATTAGAATAATTTAGTATTTACCATCATTCTTTACGAAAAATCTAACCGTGTCAATTTTGTATGAAAGGAGCAAACAAACATACGAAACAAGAGTTTTAGGGGCAAGCAAAGATTGTGGAGAAATATTTTAAAATGAATTCAAATTTTGGTTTGCATTTGAATAATTTAGTATTTTCAATCATTCTTTACGAAAAATCTATCCGAGTTTTTTTTATATGAAATGTGCAAACAAACGCATGAAACATGAGTTTTAGGTCCAAAAGAAGATTGTGGAGAAATATTTTAAAATGGATACAAATTTTGATATGCATTTGAATAATTTAGTATTTACATTCATTCTTTACGAAAAATCTATCCGAGTTTTTTTTATATGAAATGTGCAAACAAACGCATGAATCATGACTTTTAGGTCCAAAAAAAGATCGTGGAGAAATATTTTAAAATGAATACAAATTTTGGTTTGCATTTGAATAATTTACTATTTACGATCATTCTTTAGGAAAAATCTATCCGAGTTTTTTGTTTAAATGAAACAAGCAAACAAACGCTCGAAACATGAGTTTTATATACAAACAAAGATTGTTGAGAAATATTTTAAAGTGAAAAGAAAATTTTGGTTTGCGTTTCAATAATTTAGTATTTCCAATCATTCTTTACGAAAAATCTATCAGAGTTTTTTTTGAATGAAACGAGCAAACAAACGCACGAAACATGAGTTTTATGTGCAAACAAACATTGTGGAAAAATATTTTAAAATGAACAAAGATTTTGGTCAGCACTAGAATAATTTAGTATTTACCATCATTCTTTACGAAAAATCTAACCGTGTTATTTTTGTATGAAAGGAGCAAACAAATGTAATGTGTATTTTTATACACATTTTTAGGGTTTTTATCATCTCAAATTCAATCATAATTCACATCAAATGTATGAAAAATACTCATAATTCATAAAACATAATTTGAAACCTCTTAATACATTTTTGTGTGATTTTACAGGCGAAAAGGCCATAAAATGAAGAATTGGACCAAAACGCAAATAATGGGCCAAAGATGGCCAACTAAAAACCTCAAACACTCTACAAAAAATTCCCCAAACTTTTACGACAATTCAAAAACCTTCTACAACCAAATCGAACCGAGCCAAACGCCAAAAATCGCCAAGTTGACCAAAAGTCAACTTCTGCAAAATGGGTCAAACGGTATACCAAAACGAAGAGCTCGACGAAACGAACCCAACGATACAATCCTCGCGATCAGAAACCTTCTAGAACTCTCAGAATCACCAATTGAAAATCAGGTCAAACCGGTCAAAGTCAACGGTTGACCAGGTCAAATCCGTCTTCTTCGACATCCAAATTCCGAAATTTTGCTCGAAACTGAACAAACCGGCCAGCCATGGATTCACCATGACGAGAGGAAGATGCCGGTGCCATTCTCCGGTCTTGAAAGTTCCGGCGATCGCCGGAATCCGGCCAAAACAGGTGCCGAAAACGGACCGAAACCATGGTTGATCTGCCGTGCCATCCACCATCATCCATTCGAGCCAAAACCGATCTCATTCTCTTCTCCATCGTCTACCCTTTCTAACCGTATGAAGAACTCATTGAATGATGCGAAATCGAGCGAGAAATCCGTGTTTGCGTAATCTGTTCGACGAAATCCTCAATGAACTTTTCAAACTGGATGATCCAACGGTCGAAATTTCGGCAGTGTGATGAATTCGATCGGTCTTCTCGCATTTTTCTCACACAGTGATGATGTTTGACGAGTCGAATAGCTTCAGTGGGGTCTCTGAATGGATTCCGAAGCCTCAATTCGATAGGAAAACAACTTGAAACCTCGTTTTGATTCACGATTTTGCGTTCTGATGGGTTATTTTCGCTGAGTTCGGTTAGTGGCGGAAACTCATGAATTAAGGGAAGAATTGACGCATCAAACGCGACGCAGAGCATCGTGGGGACTTGAGGAACGAAGCCTGAACGCTAGAATGAACTGCTGCGGCTTAGAGAGCAAGGTTTGAGCTTGAACAGTCATCAATGGCGGACAGAAGCTGAAACCAGTTTCATAATGGCCAAACTCAACGAATTCTCAACCGTTTGTTGCGCTTCAAAGTCCTGTAGGTTCGTGATGATGAGAGGAAGCAATCTGGATCGAAAACTCGAGCTGAAATGAAGCAAAATGGCGAGTTTGATCACTGAGTTCAGAAAACGGGTAAAATGGAGTCAGAACCCGATCAGGAATTGGATCCAAAATCCATCATTGCGAAACTCAAATCTGTCAGAAGATTGTTTTAGGATGGATCACACGCTCGCACGCCACAGAAAACCGAAACAACCGTTGTTTAAACTCAGCTCCAAATCTCGTCCATCAGAAGACGACTCGTTTCACGCATTTCGACCCGTTCCGCCATAAAAGATCAACAGAATGATTCAAACTCAGCGCCAATCTCGTTCATCAGAAGACGACTCGTTTCACGCGATTTATGACCCGTTTCAGCGCAGCAAATCCAAGTGGGACCACTGTCAGTGACTCAACGAATTCAACCGCTCGCGCGTTTAAACTTCAGATCGAAATCTGATCGTTCTGCCAAAAACAGAGTGAAAAATTCAACCGCCTAAAACCGGATCAAACCTCAACCAAATTCAACGAAATTTCGACCAGATCTTCAGTACACAACCCTTGATCCGCCTGAACCAATCACAAGCCTCAGTTCAGTCCCTATCATCCTCTCCATTCAAAACAGGCCATTAGACTCTCAAGTCCATTTCAGTCTATAAAACACCCCTCAAGCCTCTTCAATCAACACACCACTCTCCATTCATCTTCTCAACCTCTAGAATCTCCATTAATGAGTTTCAAGCTTTCTTGAGCTCTAATTTTCGTTTTTGAGTGAAAACGCGCAATTTGGGGCTGATTTGGGGAAAATTCGAATCGGTCGATTCTAGCTTGAATCGAGGCGCAATTGGAGCTTCAAATCGACTCGAGGGAGCTACCGGCTGGATCTCCAACTCTCAGTTTAATCCAATTCTCTTTAAATAATTAGATTTGAATTTTAGATCACAATAACTCAATTTTGTAATAATCATGATGAAATCTTGTCAAACTCTTGTTCTTGTGAATATGTGTGAGTAAATCTAGATAGGGAGGGGAATTTGTGATTTGTATACATGAAATCTTGCTTTATAATCTTGTAATTTTGCTGAATTTTGATGAATAGTCATAAACACACATATTTTTGAATGAATTGGGGGAAAATTGCTTAGCTTAGTATTTTTCTTCAATTAATCTATTAAATCTAGAGTTTATTGGCTTGTTAATCATTTGAAATGCTTAGCTTAGTATTTTTTGTGTTTAATTTGGAGTTGTGATTGATTTAAATCAAGTTTTGTTTTGAAATGGCTGTTTTGGAATAAACTAGTTTTCGAGTCAATTTCTTGAGTAGATCTTAGCTTAGATTGCTCAAATCCATCATCTAAATCTGAGAAATTATACACTTAGTGATTAATGATTGTTACACTTCATAAATTTCCTATAAATCCCTATTTTTAAACCGAAAATCAAACCCTAATCCAGTTTCTGTCTTGCTGCTGTTTTTTCTCTGTTTTTTCAGTATTTTTTCCTTAATTTCGAGTCATAATTTGTTCTGAAAAATTAAATAAATATTTTTACAATTTAGATCTCATTTAGTAGATAATTTTCAAATCAAATTTTGCCCAATTCCGATTTATAATTTGTGAGATATTAATTTTCTAAGTTTGTAATATTTCTGTTGTTAAACTTTCTGTCCAGATTCACTGTTTCTTTTCTTCTGAATTTTTAAAAATATAAAAATAAATAATAAAAATCCAAAAATAGTCCTACTTGAATTATTTTGAAGTGTAGAGTCCAAATATGAATTTTAAAAGAGTAGTTGTTAAAACAGATTAGGAGATATAACAGTTTTTGTGAGTGCTGGTCTGTCAGAACCAGTTTCTGATCCAGATCTGAAATTTCATTATAAATCTCAAACCACAAAACACAATTCTACAAATAT
This sequence comes from Juncus effusus, assembly GCA_027726005.1. Taxonomy (NCBI): domain Eukaryota; kingdom Viridiplantae; phylum Streptophyta; class Magnoliopsida; order Poales; family Juncaceae; genus Juncus; species Juncus effusus. The sequence goes on from CM050899.1 coordinate 4,365,317, forward strand.
TTAACAACTAATCCAAAACTTGATAATTGAATTTCTGTACAAATCTTGGGATTTTTTAAGCTTGGGTGAATTTTCTATAATTTTCTGAACTTGCGGCTGAACCGATTTTAATTCTGAAATAAATTCTGGACTGAACAGCAAATATCTCGAAATTCATGAATAAACTAATAATACCAGTAAAAGACCACATCATAGATCTCTCTTTCTAGTTTCCAACGGTATCTCGCGTGTTGGATTCAGAGTATATTTTGACTAGTTACGAATTAAATCACTAAAGTGTGACGTGCTGAATTTTTGAAACAAAACTGATATTTGAATTTGAACTTAGAAATTTACCTAATAAACATTGAATTAAAAGATTTTGCACTAGAAATAAATCATTGAGATTAGTTAATTCTTGAGGCCACACCTCCTTGTGTTCGACCCCTAAAACTCGTTACCACTCATACTCGTAATTGATTAATAGGGAAATATAAATTGTTTTGTTAAATTGTGTGAAATTCAACGACGGTTTTGCGCGATTTACAAACAACATTAAAGAAGAGTTTTAGGGGCAAGCAAAGATTGTGGAGAAATATTTTAAAATGAATTCAAATTTTGGTTTGCATTTGAATAATTTAGTATTTTCAATCATTCTTTACGAAAAATCTATCCGAGTTTTTTTTATATGAAATGTGCAAACAAACGCATGAAACATGAGTTTTAGGTCCAAAAGAAGATTGTGGAGAAATATTTTAAAATGGATACAAATTTTGATATGCATTTGAATAATTTAGTATTTACTTTCATTCTTTACGAAAAATCTATCCGAGTTATTTTATATGAAATGTGCAAACAAACGCATGAATCATGACTTTTAGGTCCAAAAAAAGATTGTGGAGAAATATTTTAAAATGAATACAAATTTAGGTTTGCATTTGAATAATTTACTAATTACGATCATTCTTTAAGAAAAATCTATCCGAGTTTTTTTTCAAATGAAACAAGCAAACAAACGCTCGAAACATGAGTTTTATATACAAACAAAGATTGTTGAGAAATATTTTAAAGTGAAAAGAAATTTTGGTTTGCGTTTGAAAAATTTAGTATTTCCAATCATTCTTTACGAAAAATCTATCAGAGTTTTTTTTGAATGAAACGAGCAAACAAACGCACGAAACATGAGTTTTATGTGCAGACAAACATTGTGGAAAAATATTTTAAAATGAACACAGCTATTGGTCACCATTAGAATAATTTAGTATCTACCATCATTCTTTACGAAAAATCTGACCGTGTTATTTTTGTATGAAAGGAGCAAAAAAACATACGAAACAAGAGTTTTAGGGGCAAGCAAAGATTGTGGAGAAATATTTTAAAATGAATTCAAATTTTGGTTTGCATTTGAATAATTTAGTATTTTCAATCATTCTTTACGAAAAATCTATCCGAGTTTTTTTTATATGAAATGTGCAAACAAACGCATGAAACATGAGTTTTAGGTCCAAAAGAAGATTGTGGAGAAATATTTTAAAATGGATACAAATTTTGATATGCATTTGAATAATTTAGTATTTACATTCATTCTTCACGAAAAATCTATCCGAGTTATTTTATATGAAATGTGCAAACAAACGCATGAATCATGACTTTTAGGTCCAAAAAAAGATTGTGGAGAAATATTTTAAAATGAATACAAATTTAGGTTTGCATTTGAATAATTTAGTATTTTCAATCATTCTTTACGAAAAATCTATCCGAGTTTTTTTTTAAATGAAACAAGCAAACATACGCTCGAAACATGAGTTTTATATACAAACAAAGATTGTTGAGAAATATTTTAAAGTGAAAAGAAATTTTGGTTTGCGTTTGAAAAATTTAGTATTTCCAATCATTCTTTACGAAAAATCTATCAGAGTTTTTTTTGAATGAAACGAGCAAACAAACGCACGAAACATGAGTTTTATGTGCAGACAAACATTGTGGAAAAATATTTTAAAATGAACACAGATTTTGGTCAGCACTAGAATAATTTAGTATTTACCATCATTCTTTACGAAAAATCTGACCGTGTTATTTTTGTATGAAAGGAGCAAACAAACATAGGAAACAAGAGTTTTAGGGGCAAGCAAAGATTATGGAGAAATATTTTAAAATGAATTCAAATTTTGGTTTGCATTTGAATAATTTTGTATTTTCAATCATTCTTTTCGAAAAATCTATCCGAGTTTTTGTTATATAAAATGTGCAAACAAACGCATGAAACATGAGTTTTAGGTCCAAAAGAAGATTGTGGAGAAATATTTTAAAATGGATACAAATTTTGATATGCATTTGAATAATTTAGTATTTACATTCATTCTTCACGAAAAATCTATCCGAGTTATTTTATATGAAATGTGCAAACAAACGCATGAATCATGACTTTTAGGTCCAAAAAAATATTGTGGAGAAATATTTTAAAATGAATACAAATTTAGGTTTGCATTTGAATAATTTACTAATTACGATCATTCTTTAAGAAAAATCTATCCGAGTTTTTTTTTAAATGAAACAAGCAAACAAACGCTCGAAACATGAGTTTTATATACAAACAAAGATTGTTGAGAAATATTTTAAAGTGAAAAGAAATTTTGGTTTGCGTTTGAAAAATTTAGTATTTCCAATCATTCTTTACGAAAAATCTATCAGAGTTTTTTTTGAATGAAACGAGCAAACAAACGTACGAAACATGAGTTTTATGTGCAGACAAACATTGTGGAAAATTATTTTAAAATGAACACAGATTTTGGTCAGCACTAGAATAATTTAGTATTTACCATCATTCTTTACGAAAAATCTGACCGTGTTATTTTTGTATGAAAGGAGCAAACAAACATAGGAAACAAGAGTTTTAGGGGCAAGCAAAGATTATGGAGAAATATTTTAAAATGAATTCAAATTTTGGTTTGCATTTGAATAATTTTGTATTTTCAATCATTCTTTACGAAAAATCTATCCGAGTATTTGTTATATAAAATGTGCAAACAAACGCATGAAACATGAGTTTTAGGTCCAAAAGAAGATTGTGGAGAAATATTTTAAAATGGATACAAATTTTGATATGCATTTGAATAATTTAGTATTTACATTCATTCTTCACGAAAAATCTATCCGAGTTATTTTATATGAAATGTGCAAACAAACGCATGAATCATGACTTTTAGGTCCAAAAAAAGATTGTGGAGAAATATTTTAAAATGAATACAAATTTAGATTTGCATTTGAATAATTTACTAATTACGATCATTCTTTAAGAAAAATCTATCCGAGTTTTTTTTTAAATGAAACAAGCAAACAAACGCTCGAAACATGAGTTTTATATACAAACAAAGATTGTTGAGAAATATTTTAAAGTGAAAAGAAATTTTGGTTTGCGTTTGAAAAATTTAGTATTTCCAATCATTCTTTACGAAAAATCTATCAGAGTTTTTTTTGAATGAAACGAGCAAACAAACGTACGAAACATGAGTTTTATGTGCAGACAAACATTGTGGAAAATTATTTTAAAATGAACACAGATTTTGGTCAGCACTAGAATAATTTAGTATTTACCATCATTCTTTACGAAAAATCTGACCGTGTTATTTTTGTATGAAAGGAGCAAACAAACATAGGAAACAAGAGTTTTAGGGGCAAGCAAAGATTATGGAGAAATATTTTAAAATGAATTCAAATTTTGGTTTGCATTTGAATAATTTTGTATTTTCAATCATTCTTTACGAAAAATCTATCCGAGTATTTGTTATATAAAATGTGCAAACAAACGCATGAAACATGAGTTTTAGGTCCAAAAGAAGATTGTGGAGAAATATTTTAAAATGGATACAAATTTTGATATGCATTTGAATAATTTAGTATTTACATTCATTCTTCACGAAAAATCTATCCGAGTTATTTTATATGAAATGTGCAAACAAACGCATGAATCATGACTTTTAGGTCCAAAAAAAGATTGTGGAGAAATATTTTAAAATGAATACAAATTTAGGTTTGCATTTGAATAATTTACTAATTACGATCATTCTTTAAGAAAAATCTATCCGAGTTTTTTTTTAAATGAAACAAGCAAACAAACGCTCGAAACATGAGTTTTATATACAAACAAAGATTGTTGAGAAATATTTTAAAGTGAAAAGAAATTTTGGTTTGCGTTTGAAAAATTTAGTATTTCCAATCATTCTTTACGAAAAATCTATCAGAGTTTTTTTTGAATGAAACGAGCAAACAAACGCACGAAACATGAGTTTTATGTGCAGACAAACATTGTGGAAAAATATTTTAAAATGAACACAGATTTTGGTCAGCACTAGAATAATTTAGTATTTACCATCATTCTTTACGAAAAATCTGACCGTGTTATTTTTGTATGAAAGGAGCAAACAAACATAGGAAACAAGAGTTTTAGGGGCAAGCAAAGATTATGGAGAAATATTTTAAAATGAATTCAAATTTTGGTTTGCATTTGAATAATTTTGTATTTTCAATCATTCTTTACGAAAAATCTATCCGAGTTTTTGTTATATAAAATGTGCAAACAAACGCATGAAACATGAGTTTTAGGTCCAAAAGAAGATTGTGGACAAATATTTTAAAATGGATACAAATTTTGATATGCATTTGAATAATTTAGTATTTACATTCATTCTTCACGAAAAATCTATCCGAGTTATTTTATATGAAATGTGCAAACAAACGCATGAATCATGACTTTTAGGTCCAAAAAAAGATTGTGGAGAAATATTTTAAAATGAATACAAATTTAGGTTTGCATTTGAATAATTTAGTATTTTCAATCATTCTTTACGAAAAATCTATCCGAGTTTTTTTTTAAATGAAACAAGCAAACATACGCTCGAAACATGAGTTTTATATACAAACAAAGATTGTTGAGAAATATTTTAAAGTGAAAAGAAATTTTGGTTTGCGTTTGAAAAATTTAGTATTTCCAATCATTCTTTACGAAAAATCTATCAGAGTTTTTTTTTAATGAAACGAGCAAACAAACGCACGAAACATGAGTTTTATGTGCAGACAAACATTGTGGAAAAATATTTTAAAATGAACACAGATTTTGGTCAGCACTAGAATAATTTAGTATTTACCATCATTCTTTACGAAAAATCTGACCGTGTTATTTTTGTATGAAAGGAGCAAACAAACATAGGAAACAAGAGTTTTAGGGGCAAGCAAAGATTATGGAGAAATATTTTAAAATGAATTCAAATTTTGGTTTGCATTTGAATAATTTTGTATTTTCAATCATTCTTTTCGAAAAATCTATCCGAGTTTTTGTTATATAAAATGTGCAAACAAACGCATGAAACATGAGTTTTAGGTCCAAAAGAAGATTGTGGAGAAATATTTTAAAATGGATACAAATTTTGATATGCATTTGAATAATTTAGTATTTACATTCATTCTTCACGAAAAATCTATCCGAGTTATTTTATATGAAATGTGCAAACAAACGCATGAATCATGACTTTTAGGTCCAAAAAAATATTGTGGAGAAATATTTTAAAATGAATACAAATTTAGGTTTGCATTTGAATAATTTACTAATTACGATCATTCTTTAAGAAAAATCTATCCGAGTTTTTTTTTAAATGAAACAAGCAAACAAACGCTCGAAACATGAGTTTTATATACAAACAAAGATTGTTGAGAAATATTTTAAAGTGAAAAGAAATTTTGGTTTGCGTTTGAAAAATTTAGTATTTCCAATCATTCTTTACGAAAAATCTATCAGAGTTTTTTTTGAATGAAACGAGCAAACAAACGTACGAAACATGAGTTTTATGTGCAGACAAACATTGTGGAAAATTATTTTAAAATGAACACAGATTTTGGTCAGCACTAGAATAATTTAGTATTTACCATCATTCTTTACGAAAAATCTGACCGTGTTATTTTTGTATGAAAGGAGCAAACAAACATAGGAAACAAGAGTTTTAGGGGCAAGCAAAGATTATGGAGAAATATTTTAAAATGAATTCAAATTTTGGTTTGCATTTGAATAATTTTGTATTTTCAATCATTCTTTACGAAAAATCTATCCGAGTATTTGTTATATAAAATGTGCAAACAAACGCATGAAACATGAGTTTTAGGTCCAAAAGAAGATTGTGGAGAAATATTTTAAAATGGATACAAATTTTGATATGCATTTGAATAATTTAGTATTTACATTCATTCTTCACGAAAAATCTATCCGAGTTATTTTATATGAAATGTGCAAACAAACGCATGAATCATGACTTTTAGGTCCAAAAAAAGATTGTGGAGAAATATTTTAAAATGAATACAAATTTAGGTTTGCATTTGAATAATTTACTAATTACGATCATTCTTTAAGAAAAATCTATCCGAGTTTTTTTTTAAATGAAACAAGCAAACAAACGCTCGAAACATGAGTTTTATATACAAACAAAGATTGTTGAGAAATATTTTAAAGTGAAAAGAAATTTTGGTTTGCGTTTGAAAAATTTAGTATTTCCAATCATTCTTTACGAAAAATCTATCAGAGTTTTTTTTGAATGAAACGAGCAAACAAACGCACGAAACATGAGTTTTATGTGCAGACAAACATTGTGGAAAAATATTTTAAAATGAACACAGATTTTGGTCAGCACTAGAATAATTTAGTATTTACCATCATTCTTTACGAAAAATCTGACCGTGTTATTTTTGTATGAAAGGAGCAAACAAACATAGGAAACAAGAGTTTTAGGGGCAAGCAAAGATTATGGAGAAATATTTTAAAATGAATTCAAATTTTGGTTTGCATTTGAATAATTTTGTATTTTCAATCATTCTTTTCGAAAAATCTATCCGAGTTTTTGTTATATAAAATGTGCAAACAAACGCATGAAACATGAGTTTTAGGTCCAAAAGAAGATTGTGGAGAAATATTTTAAAATGGATACAAATTTTGATATGCATTTGAATAATTTAGTATTTACATTCATTCTTCACGAAAAAAATATCCGAGTTATTTTATATGAAATGTGCAAACAAACGCATGAATCATGACTTTTAGGTCCAAAAAAATATTGTGGAGAAATATTTTAAAATGAATACAAATTTAGGTTTGCATTTGAATAATTTACTAATTACGATCATTCTTTAAGAAAAATCTATCCGAGTTTTTTTTTAAATGAAACAAGCAAACAAACGCTCGAAACATGAGTTTTATATACAAACAAAGATTGTTGAGAAATATTTTAAAGTGAAAAGAAATTTTGGTTTGCGTTTGAAAAATTTAGTATTTCCAATCATTCTTTACGAAAAATCTATCAGAGTTTTTTTTGAATGAAACGAGCAAACAAACGTACGAAACATGAGTTTTATGTGCAGACAAACATTGTGGAAAAATATTTTAAAATGAACACAGATTTTGGTCAGCACTAGAATAATTTAGTATTTACCATCATTCTTTACGAAAAATCTGACCGTGTTATTTTTGTATGAAAGGAGCAAACAAACATAGGAAACAAGAGTTTTAGGGGCAAGCAAAGATTATGGAGAAATATTTTAAAATGAATTCAAATTTTGGTTTGCATTTGAATAATTTTGTATTTTCAATCATTCTTTACGAAAAATCTATCCGAGTATTTGTTATATAAAATGTGCAAACAAACGCATGAAACATGAGTTTTAGGTCCAAAAGAAGATTGTGGACAAATATTTTAAAATGGATACAAATTTTGATATGCATTTGAATAATTTAGTATTTACATTCATTCTTCACGAAAAATCTATCCGAGTTATTTTATATGAAATGTGCAAACAAACGCATGAATCATGACTTTTAGGTCCAAAAAAAGATTGTGGAGAAATATTTTAAAATGAATACAAATTTAGGTTTGCATTTGAATAATTTACTAATTACGATCATTCTTTAAGAAAAATCTATCCGAGTTTTTTTTTAAATGAAACAAGCAAACAAACGCTCGAAACATGAGTTTTATATACAAACAAAGATTGTTGAGAAATATTTTAAAGTGAAAAGAAATTTTGGTTTGCGTTTGAAAAATTTAGTATTTCCAATCATTCTTTACGAAAAATCTATCAGAGTTTTTTTTGAATGAAACGAGCAAACAAACGCACGAAACATGAGTTTTATGTGCAGACAAACATTGTGGAAAAATATTTTAAAATGAACACAGATTTTGGTCAGCACTAGAATAATTTAGTATTTACCATCATTCTTTACGAAAAATCTGACCGTGTTATTTTTGTATGAAAGGAGCAAACAAACATAGGAAACAAGAGTTTTAGGGGCAAGCAAAGATTATGGAGAAATATTTTAAAATGAATTCAAATTTTGGTTTGCATTTGAATAATTTTGTATTTTCAATCATTCTTTACGAAAAATCTATCCGAGTTTTTGTTATATAAAATGTGCAAACAAACGCATGAAACATGAGTTTTAGGTCCAAAAGAAGATTGTGGAGAAATATTTTAAAATGGATACAAATTTTGATATGCATTTGAATAATTTAGTATTTACATTCATTCTTCACGAAAAATCTATCCGAGTTATTTTATATGAAATGTGCAAACAAACGCATGAATCATGACTTTTAGGTCCAAAAAAAGATTGTGGAGAAATATTTTAAAATGAATACAAATTTAGGTTTGCATTTGAATAATTTAGTATTTTCAATCATTCTTTACGAAAAATCTATCCGAGTTTTTTTTTAAATGAAACAAGCAAACATACGCTCGAAACATGAGTTTTATATACAAACAAAGATTGTTGAGAAATATTTTAAAGTGAAAAGAAATTTTGGTTTGCGTTTGAAAAATTTAGTATTTCCAATCATTCTTTACGAAAAATCTATCAGAGTTTTTTTTGAATGAAACGAGCAAACAAACGCACGAAACATGAGTTTTATGTGCGGACAAACATTGTGGAAAAATATTTTAAAATGAACACAGATTTTGGTCAGCACTAGAATAATTTAGTATTTACCATCATTCTTTACGAAAAATCTGACCGTGTTATTTTTGTATGAAAGGAGCAAACAAACATAGGAAACAAGAGTTTTAGGGGCAAGCAAAGATTATGGAGAAATATTTTAAAATGAATTCAAATTTTGGTTTGCATTTGAATAATTTTGTATTTTCAATCATTCTTTACGAAAAATCTATCCGAGTTTTTGTTATATAAAATGTGCAAACAAACGCATGAAACATGAGTTTTAGGTCCAAAAGAAGATTGTGGAGAAATATTTTAAAATGGATACAAATTTTGATATGCATTTGAATAATTTAGTATTTACATTCATTCTTCACGAAAAATCTATCCGAGTTATTTTATATGAAATGTGCAAACAAACGCATGAATCATGACTTTTAGGTCCAAAAAAAGATTGTGGAGAAATATTTTAAAATGAATACAAATTTAGGTCTGCATTTGAATAATTTAGTATTTTCAATCATTCTTTACGAAAAATCTATCCGAGTTTTTTTTTAAATGAAACAAGCAAACATACGCTCGAAACATGAGTTTTATATACAAACAAAGATTGTTGAGAAATATTTTAAAGTGAAAAGAAATTTTGGTTTGCGTTTGAAAAATTTAGTATTTCCAATCATTCTTTACGAAAAATCTATCAGAGTTTTTTTTGAATGAAACGAGCAAACAAACGCACGAAACATGAGTTTTATGTGCAGACAAACATTGTGGAAAAATATTTTAAAATGAACACAGATTTTGGTCAGCACTAGAATAATTTAGTATTTACCATCATTCTTTACGAAAAATCTGACCGTGTTATTTTTGTATGAAAGGAGCAAACAAACATAGGAAACAAGAGTTTTAGGGGCAAGCAAAGATTATGGAGAAATATTTTAAAATGAATTCAAATTTTGGTTTGCATTTGAATAATTTGGTATTTTCAATCATTCTTTTCGAAAATCTATCCGAGTTTTTGTTATATAAAATGTGCAAACAAACGCATGAAACATGAGTTTTAGGTCCAAAAGAAGATTGTGGAGAAATATTTTAAAATGGATACAAATTTTGATATGCATTTGAATAATTTAGTATTTACATTCATTCTTCACGAAAAATCTATCCGAGTTATTTTATATGAAATGTGCAAACAAACGCATGAATCATGACTTTTAGGTCCAAAAAAATATTGTGGAGAAATATTTTAAAATGAATACAAATTTAGGTTTGCATTTGAATAATTTACTAATTACGATCATTCTTTAAGAAAAATCTATCCGAGTTTTTTTTTAAATGAAACAAGCAAACAAACGCTCGAAACATGAGTTTTATATACAAACAAAGATTGTTGAGAAATATTTTAAAGTGAAAAGAAATTTTGGTTTGCGTTTGAAAAATTTAGTATTTCCAATCATTCTTTACGAAAAATCTATCAGAGTTTTTTTTGAATGAAACGAGCAAACAAACGTACGAAACATGAGTTTTATGTGCAGACAAACATTGTGGAAAAATATTTTAAAATGAACACAGATTTTGGTCAGCACTAGAATAATTTAGTATTTACCATCATTCTTTACGAAAAATCTGACCGTGTTATTTTTGTATGAAAGGAGCAAACAAACATAGGAAACAAGAGTTTTAGGGGCAAGCAAAGATTATGGAGAAATATTTTAAAATGAATTCAAATTTTGGTTTGCATTTGAATAATTTTGTATTTTCAATCATTCTTTACGAAAAATCTATCCGAGTATTTGTTATATAAAATGTGCAAACAAACGCATGAAACATGAGTTTTAGGTCCAAAAGAAGATTGTGGACAAATATTTTAAAATGGATACAAATTTTGATATGCATTTGAATAATTTAGTATTTACATTCATTCTTCACGAAAAATCTATCCGAGTTATTTTATATGAAATGTGCAAACAAACGCATGAATCATGACTTTTAGGTCCAAAAAAAGATTGTGGAGAAATATTTTAAAATGAATACAAATTTAGGTTTGCATTTGAATAATTTAGTATTTTCAATCATTCTTTACGAAAAATCTATCCGAGTTTTTTTTTAAATGAAACAAGCAAACATACGCTCGAAACATGAGTTTTATATACAAACAAAGATTGTTGAGAAATATTTTAAAGTGAAAAGAAATTTTGGTTTGCGTTTGAAAAATTTAGTATTTCCAATCATTCTTTACGAAAAATCTATCAGAGTTTTTTTTGAATGAAACGAGCAAACAAACGCACGAAACATGAGTTTTATGTGCAGACAAACATTGTGGAAAAATATTTTAAAATGAACACAGATTTTGGTCAGCACTAGAATAATTTAGTATTTACCATCATTCTTTACGAAAAATCTGACCGTGTTATTTTTGTATGAAAGGAGCAAACAAACATAGGAAACAAGAGTTTTAGGGGCAAGCAAAGATTATGGAGAAATATTTTAAAATGAATTCAAATTTTGGTTTGCATTTGAATAATTTTGTATTTTCAATCATTCTTTTCGAAAAATCTATCCGAGTTTTTGTTATATAAAATGTGCAAACAAACGCATGAAACATGAGTTTTAGGTCCAAAAGAAGATTGTGGAGAAATTTTTTAAAATGGATACAAATTTTGATATGCATTTGAATAATTTAGTATTTACATTCATTCTTCACGAAAAATCTATCCGAGTTATTTTATATGAAATGTGCAAACAAACGCATGAATCATGACTTTTAGGTCCAAAAAAATATTGTGGAGAAATATTTTAAAATGAATACAAATTTAGGTTTGCATTTGAATAATTTACTAATTACGATCATTCTTTAAGAAAAATCTATCCGAGTTTTTTTTTAAATGAAACAAGCAAACAAACGCTCGAAACATGAGTTTTATATACAAACAAAGATTGTTGAGAAATATTTTAAACTGAAAAGAAATTTTGGTTTGCGTTTGAAAAATTTAGTATTTCCAATCATTCTTTACGAAAAATCTATCAGAGTTTTTTTTGAATGAAACGAGCAAACAAACGTACGAAACATGAGTTTTATGTGCAGACAAACATTGTGGAAAAATATTTTAAAATGAACACAGATTTTGGTCAGCACTAGAATAATTTAGTATTTACCATCATTCTTTACGAAAAATCTGACCGTGTTATTTTTGTATGAAAGGAGCAAACAAACATAGGAAACAAGAGTTTTAGGGGCAAGCAAAGATTATGGAGAAATATTTTAAAATGAATTCAAATTTTGGTTTGCATTTGAATAATTTTGTATTTTCAATCATTCTTTACGAAAAATCTATCCGAGTATTTGTTATATAAAATGTGCAAACAAACGCATGAAACATGAGTTTTAGGTCCAAAAGAAGATTGTGGACAAATATTTTAAAATGGATACAAATTTTGATATGCATTTGAATAATTTAGTATTTACATTCATTCTTCACGAAAAATCTATCCGAGTTATTTTATATGAAATGTGCAAACAAACGCATGAATCATGACTTTTAGGTCCAAAAAAAGATTGTGGAGAAATATTTTAAAATGAATACAAATTTAGGTTTGCATTTGAATAATTTACTAATTACGATCATTCTTTAAGAAAAATCTATCCGAGTTTTTTTTTAAATGAAACAAGCAAACAAACGCTCGAAACATGAGTTTTATATACAAACAAAGATTGTTGAGAAATATTTTAAAGTGAAAAGAAATTTTGGTTTGCGTTTGAAAAATTTAGTATTTCCAATCATTCTTTACGAAAAATCTATCAGAGTTTTTTTTGAATGAAACGAGCAAACAAACGCACGAAACATGAGTTTTATGTGCAGACAAACATTGTGGAAAAATATTTTAAAATGAACACAGATTTTGGTCAGCACTAGAATAATTTAGTATTTACCATCATTCTTTACGAAAAATCTGACCGTGTTATTTTTGTATGAAAGGAGCAAACAAACATAGGAAACAAGAGTTTTAGGGGCAAGCAAAGATTATGGAGAAATATTTTAAAATGAATTCAAATTTTGGTTTGCATTTGAATAATTTTGTATTTTCAATCATTCTTTACGAAAAATCTATCCGAGTTTTTGTTATATAAAATGTGCAAACAAACGCATGAAACATGAGTTTTAGGTCCAAAAGAAGATTGTGGAGAAATATTTTAAAATGGATACAAATTTTGATATGCATTTGAATAATTTAGTATTTACATTCATTCTTCACGAAAAATCTATCCGAGTTATTTTATATGAAATGTGCAAACAAACGCATGAATCATGACTTTTAGGTCCAAAAAAAGATTGTGGAGAAATATTTTAAAATGAATACAAATTTAGGTTTGCATTTGAATAATTTAGTATTTTCAATCATTCTTTACGAAAAATCTATCCGAGTTTTTTTTTAAATGAAACAAGCAAACATACGCTCGAAACATGAGTTTTATATACAAACAAAGATTGTTGAGAAATATTTTAAAGTGAAAAGAAATTTTGGTTTGCGTTTGAAAAATTTAGTATTTCCAATCATTCTTTACGAAAAATCTATCAGAGTTTTTTTTGAATGAAACGAGCAAACAAACGCACGAAACATGAGTTTTATGTGCGGACAAACATTGTGGAAAAATATTTTAAAATGAACACAGATTTTGGTCAGCACTAGAATAATTTAGTATTTACCATCATTCTTTACGAAAAATCTGACCGTGTTATTTTTGTATGAAAGGAGCAAACAAACATAGGAAACAAGAGTTTTAGGGGCAAGCAAAGATTATGGAGAAATATTTTAAAATGAATTCAAATTTTGGTTTGCATTTGAATAATTTTGTATTTTCAATCATTCTTTACGAAAAATCTATCCGAGTTTTTGTTATATAAAATGTGCAAACAAACGCATGAAACATGAGTTTTAGGTCCAAAAGAAGATTGTGGAGAAATATTTTAAAATGGATACAAATTTTGATATGCATTTGAATAATTTAGTATTTACATTCATTCTTCACGAAAAATCTATCCGAGTTATTTTATATGAAATGTGCAAACAAACGCATGAATCATGACTTTTAGGTCCAAAAAAAGATTGTGGAGAAATATTTTAAAATGAATACAAATTTAGGTCTGCATTTGAATAATTTAGTATTTTCAATCATTCTTTACGAAAAATCTATCCGAGTTTTTTTTTAAATGAAACAAGCAAACATACGCTCGAAACATGAGTTTTATATACAAACAAAGATTGTTGAGAAATATTTTAAAGTGAAAAGAAATTTTGGTTTGCGTTTGAAAAATTTAGTATTTCCAATCATTCTTTACGAAAAATCTATCAGAGTTTTTTTTGAATGAAACGAGCAAACAAACGCACGAAACATGAGTTTTATGTGCAGACAAACATTGTGGAAAAATATTTTAAAATGAACACAGATTTTGGTCAGCACTAGAATAATTTAGTATTTACCATCATTCTTTACGAAAAATCTGACCGTGTTATTTTTGTATGAAAGGAGCAAACAAACATAGGAAACAAGAGTTTTAGGGGCAAGCAAAGATTATGGAGAAATATTTTAAAATGAATTCAAATTTTGGTTTGCATTTGAATAATTTGGTATTTTCAATCATTCTTTTCGAAAATCTATCCGAGTTTTTGTTATATAAAATGTGCAAACAAACGCATGAAACATGAGTTTTAGGTCCAAAAGAAGATTGTGGAGAAATATTTTAAAATGGATACAAATTTTGATATGCATTTGAATAATTTAGTATTTACATTCATTCTTCACGAAAAATCTATCCGAGTTATTTTATATGAAATGTGCAAACAAACGCATGAATCATGACTTTTAGGTCCAAAAAAATATTGTGGAGAAATATTTTAAAATGAATACAAATTTAGGTTTGCATTTGAATAATTTACTAATTACGATCATTCTTTAAGAAAAATCTATCCGAGTTTTTTTTTAAATGAAACAAGCAAACAAACGCTCGAAACATGAGTTTTATATACAAACAAAGATTGTTGAGAAATATTTTAAAGTGAAAAGAAATTTTGGTTTGCGTTTGAAAAATTTAGTATTTCCAATCATTCTTTA
This sequence comes from Juncus effusus, assembly GCA_027726005.1. NCBI lineage: Eukaryota > Viridiplantae > Streptophyta > Magnoliopsida > Poales > Juncaceae > Juncus > Juncus effusus. The sequence goes on from CM050899.1 coordinate 4,380,370, forward strand.
CGAAAAATCTATCAGAGTTTTTTTTGAATGAAACGAGCAAACAAACGTACGAAACATGAGTTTTATGTGCAGACAAACATTGTGGAAAAATATTTTAAAATGAACACAGATTTTGGTCAGCACTAGAATAATTTAGTATTTACCATCATTCTTTACGAAAAATCTGACCGTGTTATTTTTGTATGAAAGGAGCAAACAAACATAGGAAACAAGAGTTTTAGGGGCAAGCAAAGATTATGGAGAAATATTTTAAAATGAATTCAAATTTTGGTTTGCATTTGAATAATTTTGTATTTTCAATCATTCTTTACGAAAAATCTATCCGAGTATTTGTTATATAAAATGTGCAAACAAACGCATGAAACATGAGTTTTAGGTCCAAAAGAAGATTGTGGACAAATATTTTAAAATGGATACAAATTTTGATATGCATTTGAATAATTTAGTATTTACATTCATTCTTCACGAAAAATCTATCCGAGTTATTTTATATGAAATGTGCAAACAAACGCATGAATCATGACTTTTAGGTCCAAAAAAAGATTGTGGAGAAATATTTTAAAATGAATACAAATTTAGGTTTGCATTTGAATAATTTAGTATTTTCAATCATTCTTTACGAAAAATCTATCCGAGTTTTTTTTTAAATGAAACAAGCAAACATACGCTCGAAACATGAGTTTTATATACAAACAAAGATTGTTGAGAAATATTTTAAAGTGAAAAGAAATTTTGGTTTGCGTTTGAAAAATTTAGTATTTCCAATCATTCTTTACGAAAAATCTATCAGAGTTTTTTTTGAATGAAACGAGCAAACAAACGCACGAAACATGAGTTTTATGTGCAGACAAACATTGTGGAAAAATATTTTAAAATGAACACAGATTTTGGTCAGCACTAGAATAATTTAGTATTTACCATCATTCTTTACGAAAAATCTGACCGTGTTATTTTTGTATGAAAGGAGCAAACAAACATAGGAAACAAGAGTTTTAGGGGCAAGCAAAGATTATGGAGAAATATTTTAAAATGAATTCAAATTTTGGTTTGCATTTGAATAATTTTGTATTTTCAATCATTCTTTTCGAAAAATCTATCCGAGTTTTTGTTATATAAAATGTGCAAACAAACGCATGAAACATGAGTTTTAGGTCCAAAAGAAGATTGTGGAGAAATATTTTAAAATGGATACAAATTTTGATATGCATTTGAATAATTTAGTATTTACATTCATTCTTCACGAAAAAAATATCCGAGTTATTTTATATGAAATGTGCAAACAAACGCATGAATCATGACTTTTAGGTCCAAAAAAATATTGTGGAGAAATATTTTAAAATGAATACAAATTTAGGTTTGCATTTGAATAATTTACTAATTACGATCATTCTTTAAGAAAAATCTATCCGAGTTTTTTTTTAAATGAAACAAGCAAACAAACGCTCGAAACATGAGTTTTATATACAAACAAAGATTGTTGAGAAATATTTTAAAGTGAAAAGAAATTTTGGTTTGCGTTTGAAAAATTTAGTATTTCCAATCATTCTTTACGAAAAATCTATCAGAGTTTTTTTTGAATGAAACGAGCAAACAAACGTACGAAACATGAGTTTTATGTGCAGACAAACATTGTGGAAAAATATTTTAAAATGAACACAGATTTTGGTCAGCACTAGAATAATTTAGTATTTACCATCATTCTTTACGAAAAATCTGACCGTGTTATTTTTGTATGAAAGGAGCAAACAAACATAGGAAACAAGAGTTTTAGGGGCAAGCAAAGATTATGGAGAAATATTTTAAAATGAATTCAAATTTTGGTTTGCATTTGAATAATTTTGTATTTTCAATCATTCTTTACGAAAAATCTATCCGAGTATTTGTTATATAAAATGTGCAAACAAACGCATGAAACATGAGTTTTAGGTCCAAAAGAAGATTGTGGACAAATATTTTAAAATGGATACAAATTTTGATATGCATTTGAATAATTTAGTATTTACATTCATTCTTCACGAAAAATCTATCCGAGTTATTTTATATGAAATGTGCAAACAAACGCATGAATCATGACTTTTAGGTCCAAAAAAAGATTGTGGAGAAATATTTTAAAATGAATACAAATTTAGGTTTGCATTTGAATAATTTACTAATTACGATCATTCTTTAAGAAAAATCTATCCGAGTTTTTTTTTAAATGAAACAAGCAAACAAACGCTCGAAACATGAGTTTTATATACAAACAAAGATTGTTGAGAAATATTTTAAAGTGAAAAGAAATTTTGGTTTGCGTTTGAAAAATTTAGTATTTCCAATCATTCTTTACGAAAAATCTATCAGAGTTTTTTTTGAATGAAACGAGCAAACAAACGCACGAAACATGAGTTTTATGTGCAGACAAACATTGTGGAAAAATATTTTAAAATGAACACAGATTTTGGTCAGCACTAGAATAATTTAGTATTTACCATCATTCTTTACGAAAAATCTGACCGTGTTATTTTTGTATGAAAGGAGCAAACAAACATAGGAAACAAGAGTTTTAGGGGCAAGCAAAGATTATGGAGAAATATTTTAAAATGAATTCAAATTTTGGTTTGCATTTGAATAATTTTGTATTTTCAATCATTCTTTACGAAAAATCTATCCGAGTTTTTGTTATATAAAATGTGCAAACAAACGCATGAAACATGAGTTTTAGGTCCAAAAGAAGATTGTGGAGAAATATTTTAAAATGGATACAAATTTTGATATGCATTTGAATAATTTAGTATTTACATTCATTCTTCACGAAAAATCTATCCGAGTTATTTTATATGAAATGTGCAAACAAACGCATGAACCATGACTTTTAGGTCCAAAAAAAGATTGTGGAGAAATATTTTAAAATGAATACAAATTTTGGTTTGCATTTGAATAATTTAGTATTTTCAATCATTCTTTACGAAAAATCTATCCGAGTTTTTTTTATATGAAATGTGCAAACAAACGCATGAAACATGAGTTTTAGGTCCAAAAGAAGATTGTGGAGAAATATTTTAAAATGGATACAAATTTTGATATGCATTTGAATAATTTCGTATTTACATTCATTTCTTTACGAAAAATCTATCCGAGTTTTTTTATATGAAATGTGCAAACAAACGCATGAAACATGACTTTTAGGTCCAAAAAAAATTGTGGAGAAATATTTTAAAATGAATACAAATTTTCGTTTGCATTTGAATAATTTACTATTTACGATCATTCTTTAAGAAAAATCTATCCGAGTTTGTTGTTTAAATGAAACAAGCAAACAAACGCTCGAAACATGAGTTTTATATACAAACAAAGATTGTTGAGAAATATTTTAAAGTGAAAAGAAATTTTGCTTTGCGTTTGAAAAATTTAGTATTTCCAATCATTCTTTACGAAAAATCTATCAGAGTTTTTTTTGAATGAAACGAGCAAACAAACGCACGAAACATGAGTTTTATGTGCAGACAAACATTGTGGAAAAATATTTTAAAATGAACACAGATTTTGGTCAGCACTAGAATAATTTAGTATTTACCATCATTCTTTACGAAAAATCTGACCGTGTTATTTTTGTATGAAAGGAGCAAATAAACATAGGAAACAAGAGTTTTAGGGACAAGCAAAGATTATGGAGAAATATTTTAGAATGAATTCAAATTTTGGTTTGCATTTGAATAATTTTGTATTTTCAATCATTCTTTACGAAAAATCTATCCGAGTTTTTGTTATATAAAATGTGCAAACAAACGCATGAAACATGAGTTTTAGGTCCAAAAGAAGATTGTGGAGAAATATTTTAAAATGGATACAAATTTTGATATGCATTTGAATAATTTAGTATTTACATTCATTCTTCACGAAAAATCTATCCGAGTTATTTTATATGAAATGTGCAAACAAACGCATGAATCATGACTTTTAGGTCCAAAAAAAGATTGTGGAGAAATATTTTAAAATGAATACAAATTTTGGTTTGCATTTGAATAATTTAGTATTTTCAATCATTCTTTACGAAAAATCTATCCGTGTTTTGTTTATATGAAATGTGCAAACAAACGCATGAAACATGAGTTTTAGGTCCAAAAGAAGATTGTGGAGAAATATTTTAAAATGGATACAAATTTTGATATGCATTTGAATAATTTCGTATTTACATTCATTTCTTTACGAAAAATCTATCCGAGTTTTTTTATATGAAATGTGCAAACAAACGCATGAAACATGACTTTTAGGTCCAAAAAAAATTGTGGAGAAATATTTTAAAATGAATACAAATTTTCGTTTGCATTTGAATAATTTACTATTTACGATCATTCTTTAAGAAAAATCTATCCGAGTTTGTTGTTTAAATGAAACAAGCAAACAAACGCTCGAAACATGAGTTTTATATACAAACAAAGATTGTTGAGAAATATTTTAAAGTGAAAAGAAATTTTGCTTTGCGTTTGAAAAATTTAGTATTTCCAATCATTCTTTACGAAAAATCTATCAGAGTTTTTTTTGAATGAAACGAGTAAACAAACGCACGAAACATGAGTTTTATGTGCAGACAAACATTGTGGAAAAATATTTTAAAATGAACACAGATTTTGGTCAGCACTAGAATAATTTAGTATTTACCATCATTCTTTACGAAAAATCTGACCGTGTTATTTTTGTATGAAAGGAGCAAACAAACATAAGAAACAAGAGTTTTAGGGGCAAGCAAAGATTATGGAGAAATATTTTAAAATGAATTCAAATTTTGGTTTGCATTTGAATAATTTTGTATTTTCAATCATTCTTTACGAAAAATCTATCCGAGTTTTTTTTATATGAAATGTGCAAACAAACGCATGAAACATGAGTTTTAGGTCCAAAAGAAGATTGTGGAGAAATATTTTAAAATGGATACAAATTTTGATATGCATTTGAATAATTTCGTATTTACATTCATTCTTTACGAAAAATCTATCCGAGTTTTTTTATATGAAATGTGCAAACAAACGCATGAAACATGTCTTTTAGGTCCAAAAAAAATTGTGGAGAAATATTTTAAAATGAATACAAATTTTCGTTTGCATTTGAATAATTTACTAATTACGATCATTCTTTAAGAAAAATCTATCCGAGTTTTTTTTTAAATGAAACAAGCAAACAAACGCTCGAAACATGAGTTTTATATACAAACAAAGATTGTTGAGAAATATTTTAAAGTGAAAAGAAATTTTGGTTTGCGATTGAAAAATTTAGTATTTCCAATCATTCTTTACGAAAAATCTATCAGAGTTTTTTTTGAATGAAACGAGCAAACAAACGCACGAAACATGAGTTTTATGTGCAGACAAACATTGTGGAAAAATATTTTAAAATGAACACAGATTTTGGTCAGCACTAGAATAATTTAGTATTTACCATCATTCTTTACGAAAAATCTGACCGTGTTATTTTTGTATGAAAGGAGCAAACAAACATAGGAAACAAGAGTTTTAGGGGCAAGCAAAGATTATGGAGAAATATTTTAAAATGAATTCAAATTTTGGTTTGCATTTGAATAATTTTGTATTTTCAATCATTCTTTACGAAAAATCTATCCGAGTTTTTGTTATATAAAATGTGCAAACAAACGCATGAAACATGAGTTTTAGGTCCAAAAGAAGATTGTGGAGAAATATTTTAAAATGGATACAAATTTTGATATGCATTTGAATAATTTAGTATTTACATTCATTCTTCACGAAAAATCTATCCGAGTTATTTTATATGAAATGTGCAAACAAACGCATGAATCATGACTTTTAGGTCCAAAAAAAGATTGTGGAGAAATATTTTAAAATGAATACAAATTTTGGTTTGCATTTGAATAATTTAGTATTTTCAATCATTCTTTACGAAAAATCTATCCGAGTTTTTTTTATATGAAATGTGCAAACAAACGCATGAAACATGAGTTTTAGGTCCAAAAGAAGATTGTGGAGAAATATTTTAAAATGGATACAAATTTTGATATGCATTTGAATAATTTCGTATTTACATTCATTTCTTTACGAAAAATCTATCCGAGTTTTTTTATATGAAATGTGCAAACAAACGCATGAAACATGACTTTTAGGTCCAAAAAAAATTGTGGAGAAATATTTTAAAATGAATACAAATTTTCGTTTGCATTTGAATAATTTACTATTTACGATCATTCTTTAAGAAAAATCTATCCGAGTTTGTTGTTTAAATGAAACAAGCAAACAAACGCTCGAAACATGAGTTTTATATACAAACAAAGATTGTTGAGAAATATTTTAAAGTGAAAAGAAATTTTGGTTTGCGTTTGAAAATTTTAGTATTTCCAATCATTCTTTACGAAAAATCTATCAGAGTTTTTTTTGAATGAAACGAGCAAACAAACGCACGAAACATGAGTTTTATGTGCAGACAAACATTGTGGAAAAATATTTTAAAATGAACACAGATTTTGGTCAGCACTAGAATAATTTAGTAGTTACCATCATTCTTTACGAAAAATCTGACCGTGTTATTTTTGTATGAAAGGAGCAAACAAACATAGGAAACAAGAGTTTTAGGGGCAAGCAAAGATTATGGAGAAATATTTTAAAATGAATTCAAATTTTGGTTTGCATTTGAATAATTTTGTATTTTCAATCATTCTTTACGAAAAATCTATCCGAGTCTTTGTTATATAAAATGTGCAAACAAACGCATGAAACATGAGTTTTAGGTCCAAAAGAAGATTGTGGAGAAATATTTTAAAATGGATACAAATTTTGATATGCATTTGAATAATTTAGTATTTACATTCATTCTTTACGAAAAATCTATCCGAGTTTTTTTTATATGAAATGTGCAAACAAACGCATGAATCATGACTTTTAGGTCCAAAAAAAGATTGTGGAGAAATATTTTAAAATGAATACAAATTTAGGTTTGCATTTGAATAATTTACTAATTACGATCATTCTTTAAGAAAAATCTATCCGAGTTTTTTTTTAAATGAAACAAGCAAACAAACGCTCGAAACATGAGTTTTATATACAAACAAAGATTGTTGAGAAATATTTTAAAGTGACAAGAAATTTTGGTTTGCGTTTGAAAAATTTAGTATTTCCAATCATTCTTTACGAAAAATCTATCAGAGTTTTTTTTGAATGAAACGAGCAAACAAACGCACGAAACATGAGTTTTATGTGCAGACAAACATTGTGGAAAAATATTTTAAAATGAACACAGATTTTGGTCACCATTAGAATAATTTAGTATTTACCATCATTCTTTACGAAAAATCTGACCGTGTTATTTTTGTATGAAAGGAGCAAACAAACATAGGAAACAAGAGTTTTAGGGGCAAGCAAAGATTGTGGAGAAATATTTTAAAATGAATTCAAATTTTGGTTTGCATTTGAATAATTTAGTATTTTCAATTATTCTTTACGAAAAATCTATCCGAGTTTTTTTTATATGAAATGTGCAAACAAACGCATGAAACATGAGTTTTAGGTCCAAAAGAAGATTGTGGAGAAATATTTTAAAATGGATACAAATTTTGATATGCATTTGAATAATTTAGTATTTACTTTCATTCTTTACGAAAAATCTATCCGAGTTATTTTATATGAAATGTGCAAACAAACGCATGAATCATGACTTTTAGGTCCAAAAAAAGATTGTGGAGAAATATTTTAAAATGAATACAAATTTTGGTTTGCATTTGAATAATTTAGTATTTACGATCATTCTTTACGAAAAATCCATCCGAGTTTTTTGTTTAAATGAAACAAGCAAACAAACGCTCGAAACATGAGTTTTATATACAAACAAAGATTGTTGAGAAATATTTTAGAGTGAAAAGAAATTTTGGTTTGCGTTTGAAAAATTTAGTATTTCCAATCATTCTTTACGAAAAATCTATCAGAGTTTTTTTTGAATGAAACGAGCAAACAAACGCACGACACATGAGTTTTATGTGCAGACAAACATTGTGGAAAAATATTTTAAAATGAACACAGATTTTGGTCAGCACTAGAATAATTTAGTATTTACCATCATTCTTTACGAAAAATCTGACCGTGTTATTTTTGTATGAAAGGAGCAAGCAAACATAGGAAACAAGAGTTTTAGGGGCAAGCAAAGATTATGGAGAAATATTTTAAAATGAATTCAAATTTTGGTTTGCATTTGAATAATTTTGTATTTTCAATCATTCTTTACGAAAAATCTATCCGAGTTTTTGTTATATAAAATGTGCAAACAAACGCATGAAACATGAGTTTTAGGTCCAAAAGAAGATTGTGGAGAAATATTTTAAAATGGATACAAATTTTGATATGCATTTGAATAATTTAGTATTTACATTCATTCTTTACGAAAAATCTATCCGAGTTTTTTTTATATGAAATGTGCAAACAAACGCATGAATCATGACTTTTAGGTCCAAAAAAAGATTGTGGAGAAATATTTTAAAATGAATACAAATTTAGGTTTGCATTTGAATAATTTACTAATTACGATCATTCTTTAAGAAAAATCTATCCGAGTTTTTTTTTAAATGAAACAAGCAAACAAACGCTCGAAACATGAGTTTTATATACAAACAAAGATTGTTGAGAAATATTTTAAAGTGAAAAGAAATTTTGGTTTGCGTTTGAAAAATTTTGTATTTCCAATCATTCTTTACGAAAAATCTATCAGAGTTTTTTCGAGCAAACAAACGCACGAAACATGAGTTTTATGTGCAGACAAACATTGTGGAAAAATATTTTAAAATGAACACAGATTTTGGTCACCATTAGAATAATTTAGTATTTACCATCATTCTTTACGAAAAATCTGACCGTGTTATTTTTGTATGAAAGGAGCAAACAAACATAGGAAACAAGAGTTTTAGGGGCAAGCAAAGATTGTGGAGAAATATTTTAAAATGAATTCAAATTTTGGTTTGCATTTGAATAATTTTGTATTTTCAATCATTCTTTACGAAAAATCTATCCGAGTTTTTTTTATATGAAATGTGCAAACAAACGCATGAAACATGAGTTTTAGGTCCAAAAGAAGATTGTGGAGAAATATTTTAAAATGGATACAAATTTTGATATGCATTTGAATATTTTAGTATTTACATTCATTCTTTACGAAAAATCTATCCGAGTTTTTTTTATATGAAATGTGCAAACAAACGCATGAAACATGAGTTTTAGGTCCAAAAGAAGATTGTGGAGAAATATTTTAAAATGGATACAAATTTTGATATGCATTTGAATAATTTAGTATTTACATTCATTCTTTACGAAAAATCTATCCGAGTTTTTTTTATATGAAATGTGCAAACAAACGCATGAATCATGACTTTTAGGTCCAAAAAAAGATTGTGGAGATTTATTTTAAAATGAATACAAATTTAGGTTTGCATTTGAATAATTTACTAATTACGATCATTCTTTAAGAAAAATCTATCCGAGTTTTTTTTTAAATCAAACAAGCAAACAAACGCTCGAAACATGAGTTTTATATACAAACAAAGATTGTTGAGAAATATTTTAAAGTGAAAAGAAATTTTGGTTTGCGTTTGAAAAATTTAGTATTTCCAATCATTCTTTACGAAAAATCTATCAGAGTTTTTTTTGAATGAAACGAGCAGACAAACGCACGAAACATGAGTTTTATGTGCAGACAAACATTGTGGAAAAATATTTTAAAATGAACACAGATTTTGGTCACCATTAGAATAATTTAGTATTTACCATCATTCTTTACGAAAAATCTGACCATGTTATTTTTGTATGAAAGGAGCAAACAAACATAGGAAACAAGAGTTTTAGGGGCAAGCAAAGATTGTGGAGAAATATTTTAAAATGAATTCAAATTTTGGTTTGCATTTGAATAATTTAGTATTTTCAATCATTCTTTACGAAAAATCTATCCGAGTTTTTTTTATATGAAATGTGCAAACAAACGCATGAATCATGAGTTTTAGGTCCAAAAGAAGATTGTGGAGAAATATTTTAAAATGGATACAAATTTTGATATGCATTTGAATAATTTAGTATTTACTTTCATTCTTTACGAAAAATCTATCCGAGTTATTTTATATGAAATGTGCAAACAAACGCATGAATCATGACTTTTAGGTCCAAAAAAAGATTGTGGAGAAATATTTTAAAATGAATACAAATTTAGGTTTGCATTTGAATAATTTACTAATTACGATCATTCTTTAAGAAAAATCTATCCGAGTTTTTTTTTAAATGAAACAAGCAAACAAACGCTCGAAACATGAGTTTTATATACAAACAAAGATTGTTGAGAAATATTTTAAAGTGAAAAGAAATTTTGGTTTGCGTTTGAAAAATTTAGTATTTCCAATCATTCTTTACGAAAAATCTATCAGAGTTTTTTTTGAATGAAACGAGCAAACAAACGCACGAAACATGAGTTTTATGTGCAGACAAACATTGTGGATAAATATTTTAAAATGAACACAGATTTTGGTCAGCACTAGAATAATTTAGTATTTACCATCATTCTTTACGAAAAATCTGACCGTGTTATTTTTGTATGAAAGGAGCAAACAAACATAGGAAACAAGAGATTTAGGGGCAAGCAAAGATTATGGAGAAATATTTTAAAATGAATTCAAATTTTCGTTTGCATTTGAATAATTTAGTATTTTCAATCATTCTTTACGAAAAATCTATCCGAGTTTTTTTTATATGAAATGTGCAAACAAACGCATGAAACATGAGTTTTAGGTCCAAAAGAAGATTGTGGAGAAATATTTTAAAATGGATACAAATTTTGATATGCATTTGAATAATTTAGTATTTACTTTCATTCTTTAAGAAATATCTATCCGAGTTATTTTATATGAAATGTGCAAACAAACGCATGAATCATGACTTTTAGGTCCAAAAAAAGATTGTGGAGAAATATTTTAAAATGAATACAAATTTAGGTTTGCATTTGAATAATTTACTAATTACGATCATTCTTTAAGAAAAATCTATCCGAGTTTTTTTTTAAATGAAACAAGCAAACAAACGCTCGAAACATGAGTTTTATATACAAACAAAGATTGTTGAGAAATATTTTAAAGTGAAAAGAAATTTTGGTTTGCGTTTGAAAAATTTTGTATTTCCAATCATTCTTTACGAAAAATCTATCAGAGTTTTTTCGAGCAAACAAACGCACGAAACATGAGTTTTATGTGCAGACAAACATTGTGGAAAAATATTTTAAAATGAACACAGATTTTGGTCACCATTAGAATAATTTAGTATTTACCATCATTCTTTACGAAAAATCTGACCGTGTTATTTTTGTATGAAAGGAGCAAACAAACATAGGAAACAAGAGTTTTAGGGGCAAGCAAAGATTGTGGAGAAATATTTTAAAATGAATTCAAATTTTGGTTTGCATTTGAATAATTTTGTATTTTCAATCATTCTTTACGAAAAATCTATCCGAGTTTTTTTTATATGAAATGTGCAAACAAACGCATGAAACATGTGTTTTAGGTCCAAAAGAAGATTGTGGAGAAATATTTTAAAATGGATACAAATTTTGATATGCATTTGAATATTTTAGTATTTACATTCATTCTTTACGAAAAATCTATCCGAGTTTTTTTTATATGAAATGTGCAAACAAACGCATGAAACATGAGTTTTAGGTCCAAAAGAAGATTGTGGAGAAATATTTTAAAATGGATACAAATTTTGATATGCATTTGAATAATTTAGTATTTACATTCATTCTTTACGAAAAATCTATCCGAGTTTTTTTTATATGAAATGTGCAAACAAACGCATGAATCATGACTTTTAGGTCCAAAAAAAGATTGTGGAGATTTATTTTAAAATGAATACAAATTTAGGTTTGCATTTGAATAATTTACTAATTACGATCATTCTTTAAGAAAAATCTATCCGAGTTTTTTTTTAAATCAAACAAGCAAACAAACGCTCGAAACATGAGTTTTATATACAAACAAAGATTGTTGAGAAATATTTTAAAGTGAAAAGAAATTTTGGTTTGCGTTTGAAAAATTTAGTATTTCCAATCATTCTTTACGAAAAATCTATCAGAGTTTTTTTTGAATGAAACGAGCAGACAAACGCACGAAACATGAGTTTTATGTGCAGACAAACATTGTGGAAAAATATTTTAAAATGAACACAGATTTTGGTCACCATTAGAATAATTTAGTATTTACCATCATTCTTTACGAAAAATCTGACCATGTTATTTTTGTATGAAAGGAGCAAACAAACATAGGAAACAAGAGTTTTAGGGGCAAGCAAAGATTGTGGAGAAATATTTTAAAATGAATTCAAATTTTGGTTTGCATTTGAATAATTTAGTATTTTCAATCATTCTTTACGAAAAATCTATCCGAGTTTTTTTTATATGAAATGTGCAAACAAACGCATGAATCATGAGTTTTAGGTCCAAAAGAAGATTGTGGAGAAATATTTTAAAATGGATACAAATTTTGATATGCATTTGAATAATTTAGTATTTACTTTCATTCTTTACGAAAAATCTATCCGAGTTATTTTATATGAAATGTGCAAACAAACGCATGAATCATGACTTTTAGGTCCAAAAAAAGATTGTGGAGAAATATTTTAAAATGAATACAAATTTAGGTTTGCATTTGAATAATTTACTAATTACGATCATTCTTTAAGAAAAATCTATCCGAGTTTTTTTTTAAATGAAACAAGCAAACAAACGCTCGAAACATGAGTTTTATATACAAACAAAGATTGTTGAGAAATATTTTAAAGTGAAAAGAAATTTTGGTTTGCGTTTGAAAAATTTAGTATTTCCAATCATTCTTTACGAAAAATCTATCAGAGTTTTTTTTGAATGAAACGAGCAAACAAACGCACGAAACATGAGTTTTATGTGCAGACAAACATTGTGGATAAATATTTTAAAATGAACACAGATTTTGGTCAGCACTAGAATAATTTAGTATTTACCATCATTCTTTACGAAAAATCTGACCGTGTTATTTTTGTATGAAAGGAGCAAACAAACATAGGAAACAAGAGATTTAGGGGCAAGCAAAGATTATGGAGAAATATTTTAAAATGAATTCAAATTTTCGTTTGCATTTGAATAATTTAGTATTTTCAATCATTCTTTACGAAAAATCTATCCGAGTTTTTTTTATATGAAATGTGCAAACAAACGCATGAAACATGAGTTTTAGGTCCAAAAGAAGATTGTGGAGAAATATTTTAAAATGGATACAAATTTTGATATGCATTTGAATAATTTAGTATTTACTTTCATTCTTTAAGAAATATCTATCCGAGTTATTTTATATGAAATGTGCAAACAAACGCATGAATCATGACTTTTAGGTCCAAAAAAAGATTGTGGAGAAATATTTTAAAATGAATACAAATTTAGGTTTGCATTTGAATAATTTACTAATTACGATCATTCTTTAAGAAAAATCTATCCGAGTTTTTTTTTAAATGAAACAAGCAAACAAACGCTCGAAACATGAGTTTTATATACAAACAAAGATTGTTGAGAAATATTTTAAAGTGAAAAGAAATTTTGGTTTGCGTTTGAAAAATTTTGTATTTCCAATCATTCTTTACGAAAAATCTATCAGAGTTTTTTCGAGCAAACAAACGCACGAAACATGAGTTTTATGTGCAGACAAACATTGTGGAAAAATATTTTAAAATGAACACAGATTTTGGTCACCATTAGAATAATTTAGTATTTACCATCATTCTTTACGAAAAATCTGACCGTGTTATTTTTGTATGAAAGGAGCAAACAAACATAGGAAACAAGAGTTTTAGGGGCAAGCAAAGATTGTGGAGAAATATTTTAAAATGAATTCAAATTTTGGTTTGCATTTGAATAATTTTGTATTTTCAATCATTCTTTACGAAAAATCTATCCGAGTTTTTTTTATATGAAATGTGCATACAAACGCATGAAACATGAGTTTTAGGTCCAAAAGAAGATTGTGGAGAAATATTTTAAAATGGATACAAATTTTGATATGCATTTGAATATTTTAGTATTTACATTCATTCTTTACGAAAAATCTATCCGAGTTTTTTTTATATGAAATGTGCAAACAAACGCATGAAACATGAGTTTTAGGTCCAAAAGAAGATTGTGGAGAAATATTTTAAAATGGATACAAATTTTGATATGCATTTGAATAATTTAGTATTTACATTCATTCTTTACGAAAAATCTATCCGAGTTTTTTTTATATGAAATGTGCAAACAAACGCATGAATCATGACTTTTAGGTCCAAAAAAAGATTGTGGAGAAATATTTTAAAATGAATACAAATTTTGGTTTGCATTTGAATAATTTACTAATTACGATCATTCTTTAAGAAAAATCTATCCGAGTTTTTTTTTAAATGAAACAAGCAAACAAACGCTCGAAACATGAGTTTTGTATACAAACAAAGATTGTTGAGAAATATTTTAAAGTGAAAAGAAATTTTGGTTTGCGTTTGAAAAATTTAGTATTTCCAATCATTCTTTACGAAAAATCTATCAGAGTTTTTTTTGAATGAAACGAGCAAACAAACGCACGAAACATGAGTTTTATGTGCAGACAAACATTGTGGAAAAATATTTAAAAATGAACACAGATTTTGGTCACCATTAGAATAATTTAGTATCTACCATCATTCTTTACGAAAAATCTGACCGTGTTATTTTTGTATGAAAGGAGCAAGCAAACATAGGAAACAAGAGTTTTAGGGGCAAGCAAAGATTATGGAGAAATATTTTAAAATGAATTCAAATTTTGGTTTGCATTTGAATAATTTTGTATTTTCAATCATTCTTTACGAAAAATCTATCCGAGTTTTTGTTATATAAAATGTGCAAACAAACGCATGAAACATGAGTTTTAGGTCCAAAAGAAGATTGTGGAGAAATATTTTAAAATGGATACAAATTTTGATATGCATTTGAATAATTTAGTATTTACATTCATTCTTTACGAAAAATCTATCCGAGTTTTTTTTATATGAAATGTGCAAACAAACGCATGAATCATGACTTTTAGGTCCAAAAAAAGATTGTGGAGAAATATTTTAAAATGAATACAAATTTAGGTTTGCATTTGAATAATTTACTAATTACGATCATTCTTTAAGAAAAATCTATCCGAGTTTTTTTTTAAATGAAACAAGCAAACAAACGCTCGAAACATGAGTTTTATATACAAACAAAGATTGTTGAGAAATATTTTAAAGTGAAAAGAAATTTTGGTTTGCGTTTGAAAAATTTTGTATTTCCAATCATTCTTTACGAAAAATCTATCAGAGTTTTTTCGAGCAAACAAACGCACGAAACATGAGTTTTATGTGCAGACAAACATTGTGGAAAAATATTTTAAAATGAACACAGATTTTGGTCACCATTAGAATAATTTAGTATTTACCATCATTCTTTACGAAAAATCTGACCGTGTTATTTTTGTATGAAAGGAGCAAACAAACATAGGAAACAAGAGTTTTAGGGGCAAGCAAAGATTGTGGAGAAATATTTTAAAATGAATTCAAATTTTGGTTTGCATTTGAATAATTTTGTATTTTCAATCATTCTTTACGAAAAATCTATCCGAGTTTTTTTTATATGAAATGTGCAAACAAACGCATGAAACATGAGTTTTAGGTCCAAAAGAAGATTGTGGAGAAATATTTTAAAATGGATACAAATTTTGATATGCATTTGAATATTTTAGTATTTACATTCATTCTTTACGAAAAATCTATCCGAGTTTTTTTTATATGAAATGTGCAAACAAACGCATGAAACATGAGTTTTAGGTCCAAAAGAAGATTGTGGAGAAATATTTTAAAATGGATACAAATTTTGATATGCATTTGAATAATTTAGTATTTACATTCATTCTTTACGAAAAATCTATCCGAGTTTTTTTTATATGAAATGTGCAAACAAACGCATGAATCATGACTTTTAGGTCCAAAAAAAGATTGTGGAGATTTATTTTAAAATGAATACAAATTTAGGTTTGCATTTGAATAATTTACTAATTACGATCATTCTTTAAGAAAAATCTATCCGAGTTTTTTTTTAAATCAAACAAGCAAACAAACGCTCGAAACATGAGTTTTATATACAAACAAAGATTGTTGAGAAATATTTTAAAGTGAAAAGAAATTTTGGTTTGCGTTTGAAAAATTTAGTATTTCCAATCATTCTTTACGAAAAATCTATCAGAGTTTTTTTTGAATGAAACGAGCAGACAAACGCACGAAACATGAGTTTTATGTGCAGACAAACATTGTGGAAAAATATTTTAAAATGAACACAGATTTTGGTCACCATTAGAATAATTTAGTATTTACCATCATTCTTTACGAAAAATCTGACCATGTTATTTTTGTATGAAAGGAGCAAACAAACATAGGAAACAAGAGTTTTAGGGGCAAGCAAAGATTGTGGAGAAATATTTTAAAATGAATTCAAATTTTGGTTTGCATTTGAATAATTTAGTATTTTCAATCATTCTTTACGAAAAATCTATCCGAGTTTTTTTTATATGAAATGTGCAAACAAACGCATGAAACATGAGTTTTAGGTCCAAAAGAAGATTGTGGAGAAATATTTTAAAATGGATACAAATTTTGATATGCATTTGAATAATTTAGTATTTACTTTCATTCTTTACGAAAAATCTATCCGAGTTATTTTATATGAAATGTGCAAACAAACGCATGAATCATGACTTTTAGGTCCAAAAAAAGATTGTGGAGAAATATTTTAAAATGAATACAAATTTAGGTTTGCATTTGAATAATTTACTAATTACGATCATTCTTTAAGAAAAATCTATCCGAGTTTTTTTTTAAATGAAACAAGCAAACAAACGCTCGAAACATGAGTTTTATATACAAACAAAGATTGTTGAGAAATATTTTAAAGTGAAAAGAAATTTTGGTTTGCGTTTGAAAAATTTAGTATTTCCAATCATTCTTTACGAAAAATCTATCAGAGTTTTTTTTGAATGAAACGAGCAAACAAACGCACGAAACATGAGTTTTATGTGCAGACAAACATTGTGGATAAATATTTTAAAATGAACACAGATTTTGGTCAGCACTAGAATAATTTAGTATTTACCATCATTCTTTACGAAAAATCTGACCGTGTTATTTTTGTATGAAAGGAGCAAACAAACATAGGAAACAAGAGATTTAGGGGCAAGCAAAGATTATGGAGAAATATTTTAAAATGAATTCAAATTTTCGTTTGCATTTGAATAATTTAGTATTTTCAATCATTCTTTACGAAAAATCTATCCGAGTTTTTTTTATATGAAATGTGCAAACAAACGCATGAAACATGAGTTTTAGGTCCAAAAGAAGATTGTGGAGAAATATTTTAAAATGGATACAAATTTTGATATGCATTTGAATAATTTAGTATTTACTTTCATTCTTTAAGAAATATCTATCCGAGTTATTTTATATGAAATGTGCAAACAAACGCATGAATCATGACTTTTAGGTCCAAAAAAAGATTGTGGAGAAATATTTTAAAATGAATACAAATTTAGGTTTGCATTTGAATAATTTACTAATTACGATCATTCTTTAAGAAAAATCTATCCGAGTTTTTTTTTAAATGAAACAAGCAAACAAACGCTCGAAACATGAGTTTTATATACAAACAAAGATTGTTGAGAAATATTTTAAAGTGAAAAGAAATTTTGGTTTGCGTTTGAAAAATTTTGTATTTCCAATCATTCTTTACGAAAAATCTATCAGAGTTTTTTCGAGCAAACAAACGCACGAAACATGAGTTTTATGTGCAGACAAACATTGTGGAAAAATATTTTAAAATGAACACAGATTTTGGTCACCATTAGAATAATTTAGTATTTACCATCATTCTTTACGAAAAATCTGACCGTGTTATTTTTGTATGAAAGGAGCAAACAAACATAGGAAACAAGAGTTTTAGGGGCAAGCAAAGATTGTGGAGAAATATTTTAAAATGAATTCAAATTTTGGTTTGCATTTGAATAATTTTGTATTTTCAATCATTCTTTACGAAAAATCTATCCGAGTTTTTTTTATATGAAATGTGCATACAAACGCATGAAACATGAGTTTTAGGTCCAAAAGAAGATTGTGGAGAAATATTTTAAAATGGATACAAATTTTGATATGCATTTGAATATTTTAGTATTTACATTCATTCTTTACGAAAAATCTATCCGAGTTTTTTTTATATGAAATGTGCAAACAAACGCATGAAACATGAGTTTTAGGTCCAAAAGAAGATTGTGGAGAAATATTTTAAAATGGATACAAATTTTGATATGCATTTGAATAATTTAGTATTTACATTCATTCTTTACGAAAAATCTATCCGAGTTTTTTTTATATGAAATGTGCAAACAAACGCATGAATCATGACTTTTAGGTCCAAAAAAAGATTGTGGAGAAATATTTTAAAATGAATACAAATTTTGGTTTGCATTTGAATAATTTACTAATTACGATCATTCTTTAAGAAAAATCTATCCGAGTTTTTTTTTAAATGAAACAAGCAAACAAACGCTCGAAACATGAGTTTTGTATACAAACAAAGATTGTTGAGAAATATTTTAAAGTGAAAAGAAATTTTGGTTTGCGTTTGAAAAATTTAGTATTTCCAATCATTCTTTACGAAAAATCTATCAGAGTTTTTTTTGAATGAAACGAGCAAACAAACGCACGAAACATGAGTTTTATGTGCAGACAAACATTGTGGAAAAATATTTAAAAATGAACACAGATTTTGGTCACCATTAGAATAATTTAGTATCTACCATCATTCTTTACGAAAAATCTGACCGTGTTATTTTTGTATGAAAGGAGCAAACAAACATACGAAACAAGAGTTTTAGGGGCAAGCAAAGATTGTGGAGAAATATTTTAAAATGAATTCAAATTTTGGTTTGCATTTGAATAATTTAGTATTTTCAATCATTCTTTACGAAAAATCTATCCGAGTTTTTTTTATATGAAATGTGCAAACAAACGCATGAAACATGAGTTTTAGGTCCAAAAGAAGATTGTGGAGAAATATTTTAAAATGGATACAAATTTTGATATGCATTTGAATAATTTAGTATTTACTTTCATTCTTTACGAAAAATCTATCCGAGTTATTTTATATGAAATGTGCAAACAAACGCATGAATCATGACTTTTAGGTCCAAAAAAAGATTGTGGAGAAATATTTTAAAATGAATACAAATTTAGGTTTGCATTTGAATAATTTACTAATTACGATCATTCTTTAAGAAAAATCTATCCGAGTTTTTTTTTAAATGAAACAAGCAAACAAACGCTCGAAACATGAGTTTTATATACAAACAAAGATTGTTGAGAAATATTTTAAAGTGAAAAGAAATTTTGGTTTGCGTTTGAAAAATTTAGTATTTCCAATCATTCTTTACGAAAAATCTATCAGAGTTTTTTTTGAATGAAACGAGCAAACAAACGCACGAAACATGAGTTTTATGTGCAGACAAACATTGTGGATAAATATTTTAAAATGAACACAGATTTTGGTCAGCACTAGAATAATTTAGTATTTACCATCATTCTTTACGAAAAATCTGACCGTGTTATTTTTGTATGAAAGGACCAAACAAACATAGGAAACAAGAGTTTTAGGGGCAAGCAAAGATTATGGAGAAATATTTTAAAATGAATTCAAATTTTCGTTTGCATTTGAATAATTTAGTATTTTCAATCATTCTTTACGAAAAATCTATCCGAGTTTTTTTTATATGAAATGTGCAAACAAACGCATGAAACATGAATTTTAGGTCCAAAAGAAGATTGTGGAGAAATATTTTAAAATGGATACAAATTTTGATATGCATTTGAATAATTTAGTATTTACTTTCATTCTTTACGAAATATCTATCCGAGTTATTTTATATGAAATGTGCAAACAAACGCATGAATCATGACTTTTAGGTCCAAAAAAAGATTGTGGAGAAATATTTTAAAATGAATACAAATTTAGGTTTGCATTTGAATAATTTACTAATTACGATCATTCTTTAAGAAAAATCTATCCGAGTTTTTTTTTAAATGAAACAAGCAAACAAACGCTCGAAACATGAGTTTTATATACAAACAAAGATTGTTGAGAAATATTTTAAAGTGAAAAGAAATTTTGGTTTGCGTTTGAAAAATTTTGTATTTCCAATCATTCTTTACGAAAAATCTATCAGAGTTTTTTCGAGCAAACAAACGCACGAAACATGAGTTTTATGTGCAGACAAACATTGTGGAAAAATATTTTAAAATGAACACAGATTTTGGTCACCATTAGAATAATTTAGTATTTACCATCATTCTTTACGAAAAATCTGACCGTGTTATTTTTGTATGAAAGGAGCAAACAAACATAGGAAACAAGAGTTTTAGGGGCAAGCAAAGATTGTGGAGAAATATTTTAAAATGAATTCAAATTTTGGTTTGCATTTGAATAATTTTGTATTTTCAATCATTCTTTACGAAAAATCTATCCGAGTTTTTTTTATATGAAATGTGCAAACAAACGCATGAAACATGAGTTTTAGGTCCAAAAGAAGATTGTGGAGAAATATTTTAAAATGGATACAAATTTTGATATGCATTTGAATATTTTAGTATTTACATTCATTCTTTACGAAAAATCTATCCGAGTTTTTTTTATATGAAATGCGCAAACAAACGCATGAAACATGAGTTTTAGGTCCAAAAGAAGATTGTGGAGAAATATTTTAAAATGGATACAAATTTTGATATGCATTTGAATAATTTAGTATTTACATTCATTCTTTACGAAAAATCTATCCGAGTTTTTTTTATATGAAATGTGCAAACAAACGCATGAATCATGACTTTTAGGTCCAAAAAAAGATTGTGGAGATTTATTTTAAAATGAATACAAATTTAGGTTTGCATTTGAATAATTTACTAATTACGATCATTCTTTAAGAAAAATCTATCCGAGTTTTTTTTTAAATGAAACAAGCAAACAAACGCTCGAAACATGAGTTTTATATACAAACAAAGATTGTTGAGAAATATTTTAAAGTGAAAAGAAATTTTGGTTTGCGTTTGAAAAATTTAGTATTTCCAATCATTCTTTACGAAAAGTCTATCAGAGTTTTTTTTGAATGAAACGAGCAGACAAACGCACGAAACATGAGTTTTATGTGCAGACAAACATTGTGGAAAAATATTTTAAAATGAACACAGATTTTGGTCACCATTAGAATAATTTAGTATTTACCATCATTCTTTACGAAAAATCTGACCATGTTATTTTTGTATGAAAGGAGCAAACAAACATAGGAAACAAGAGTTTTAGGGGCAAGCAAAGATTGTGGAGAAATATTTTAAAATGAATTCAAATTTTGGTTTGCATTTGAATAATTTAGTATTTTCAATCATTCTTTACGAAAAATCTATCCGAGTTTTTTTTATATGAAATGTGCAAACAAACGCATGAAACATGAGTTTTAGGTCCAAAAGAAGATTGTGGAGAAATATTTTAAAATGGATACAAATTTTGATATGCATTTGAATAATTTAGTATTTACTTTCATTCTTTACGAAAAATCTATCCGAGTTATTTTATATGAAATGTGCAAACAAACGCATGAATCATGACTTTTAGGTCCAAAAAAAGATTGTGGAGAAATATTTTAAAATGAATACAAATTTAGGTTTGCATTTGAATAATTTACTAATTACGATCATTCTTTAAGAAAAATCTATCCGAGTTTTTTTTTAAATGAAACAAGCAAACAAACGCTCGAAACATGAGTTTTATATACAAACAAAGATTGTTGAGAAATATTTTAAAGTGAAAAGAAATTTTGGTTTGCGTTTGAAAAATTTAGTATTTCCAATCATTCTTTACGAAAAATCTATCAGAGTTTTTTTTGAATGAAACGAGCAAACAAACGCACGAAACATGAGTTTTATGTGCAGACAAACATTGTGGATAAATATTTTAAAATGAACACAGATTTTGGTCAGCACTAGAATAATTTAGTATTTACCATCATTCTTTACGAAAAATCTGACCGTGTTATTTTTGTATGAAAGGAGCAAACAAACATAGGAAACAAGAGTTTTAGGGGCAAGCAAAGATTATGGAGAAATATTTTAAAATGAATTCAAATTTTCGTTTGCATTTGAATAATTTAGTATTTTCAATCATTCTTTACGAAAAATCTATCCGAGTTTTTTTATATGAAATGTGCAAACAAACGCATGAAACATGAGTTTTAGGTCCAAAAGAAGATTGTGGAGAAATATTTTAAAATGGATACAAATTTTGATATGCATTTGAATAATTTAGTATTTACTTTCATTCTTTACGAAATATCTATCCGAGTTATTTTATATGAAATGTGCAAACAAACGCATGAATCATGACTTTTAGGTCCAAAAAAAGATTGTGGAGAAATATTTTAAAATGAATACAAATTTAGGTTTGCATTTGAATAATTTACTAATTACGATCATTCTTTAAGAAAAATCTATCCGAGTTTTTTTTTAAATGAAACAAGCAAACAAACGCTCGAAACATGAGTTTTATATACAAACAAAGATTGTTGAGAAATATTTTAAAGTGAAAAGAAATTTTGGTTTGCGTTTGAAAAATTTTGTATTTCCAATCATTCTTTACGAAAAATCTATCAGAGTTTTTTCGAGCAAACAAACGCACGAAACATGAGTTTTATGTGCAGACAAACATTGTGGAAAAATATTTTAAAATGAACACAGATTTTGGTCACCATTAGAATAATTTAGTATTTACCATCATTCTTTACGAAAAATCTGACCGTGTTATTTTTGTATGAAAGGAGCAAACAAACATAGGAAACAAGAGTTTTAGGGGCAAGCAAAGATTGTGGAGAAATATTTTAAAATGAATTCAAATTTTGGTTTGCATTTGAATAATTTTGTATTTTCAATCATTCTTTACGAAAAATCTATCCGAGTTTTTTTTATATGAAATGTGCAAACAAACGCATGAAACATGAGTTTTAGGTCCAAAAGAAGATTGTGGAGAAATATTTTAAAATGGATACAAATTTTGATATGCATTTGAATATTTTAGTATTTACATTCATTCTTTACGAAAAATCTATCCGAGTTTTTTTTATATGAAATGTGCAAACAAACGCATGAAACATGAGTTTTAGGTCCAAAAGAAGATTGTGGAGAAATATTTTAAAATGGATACAAATTTTGATATGCATTTGAATAATTTAGTATTTACATTCATTCTTTACGAAAAATCTATCCGAGTTTTTTTTATATGAAATGTGCAAACAAACGCATGAATCATGACTTTTAGGTCCAAAAAAAGATTGTGGAGAAATATTTTAAAATGAATACAAATTTTGGTTTGCATTTGAATAATTTACTAATTACGATCATTCTTTAAGAAAAATCTATCCGAGTTTTTTTTTAAATGAAACAAGCAAACAAACGCTCGAAACATGAGTTTTGTATACAAACAAAGATTGTTGAGAAATATTTTAAAGTGAAAAGAAATTTTGGTTTGCGTTTGAAAAATTTAGTATTTCCAATCATTCTTTACGAAAAATCTATCAGAGTTTTTTTTGAATGAAACGAGCAAACAAACGCACGAAACATGAGTTTTATGTGCAGACAAACATTGTGGAAAAATATTTAAAAATGAACACAGATTTTGGTCACCATTAGAATAATTTAGTATCTACCATCATTCTTTACGAAAAATCTGACCGTGTTATTTTTGTATGAAAGGAGCAAACAAACATACGAAACAAGAGTTTTAGGGGCAAGCAAAGATTGTGGAGAAATATTTTAAAATGAATTCAAATTTTGGTTTGCATTTGAATAATTTAGTATTTTCAATCATTCTTTACGAAAAATCTATCCGAGTTTTTTTTATATGAAATGTGCAAACAAACGCATGAAACATGAGTTTTAGGTCCAAAAGAAGATTGTGGAGAAATATTTTAAAATGGATACAAATTTTGATATGCATTTGAATAATTTAGTATTTACTTTCATTCTTTACGAAAAATCTATCCGAGTTATTTTATATGAAATGTGCAAACAAACGCATGAATCATGACTTTTAGGTCCAAAAAAAGATTGTGGAGAAATATTTTAAAATGAATACAAATTTAGGTTTGCATTTGAATAATTTACTAATTACGATCATTCTTTAAGAAAAATCTATCCGAGTTTTTTTTTAAATGAAACAAGCAAACAAACGCTCGAAACATGAGTTTTATATACAAACAAAGATTGTTGAGAAATATTTTAAAGTGAAAAGAAATTTTGGTTTGCGTTTGAAAAATTTAGTATTTCCAATCATTCTTTACGAAAAATCTATCAGAGTTTTTTTTGAATGAAACGAGCAAACAAACGCACGAAACATGAGTTTTATGTGCAGACAAACATTGTGGATAAATATTTTAAAATGAACACAGATTTTGGTCAGCACTAGAATAATTTAGTATTTACCATCATTCTTTACGAAAAATCTGACCGTGTTATTTTTGTATGAAAGGAGCAAACAAACATAGGAAACAAGAGTTTTAGGGGCAAGCAAAGATTATGGAGAAATATTTTAAAATGAATTCAAATTTTCGTTTGCATTTGAATAATTTAGTATTTTCAATCATTCTTTACGAAAAATCTATCCGAGTTTTTTTTATATGAAATGTGCAAACAAACGCATGAAACATGAATTTTAGGTCCAAAAGAAGATTGTGGAGAAATATTTTAAAATGGATACAAATTTTGATATGCATTTGAATAATTTAGTATTTACTTTCATTCTTTACGAAATATCTATCCGAGTTATTTTATATGAAATGTGCAAACAAACGCATGAATCATGACTTTTAGGTCCAAAAAAAGATTGTGGAGAAGTATTTTAAAATGAATACAAATTTAGGTTTGCATTTGAATAATTTACTAATTACGATCATTCTTTAAGAAAAATCTATCCGAGTTTTTTTTTAAATGAAACAAGCAAACAAACGCTCGAAACATGAGTTTTATATACAAACAAAGATTGTTGAGAAATATTTTAAAGTGAAAAGAAATTTTGGTTTGCGTTTGAAAAATTTTGTATTTCCAATCATTCTTTACGAAAAATCTATCAGAGTTTTTTCGAGCAAACAAACGCACGAAACATGAGTTTTATGTGCAGACAAACATTGTGGAAAAATATTTTAAAATGAACACAGATTTTGGTCACCATTAGAATAATTTAGTATTTACCATCATTCTTTACGAAAAATCTGACCGTGTTATTTTTGTATGAAAGGAGCAAACAAACATAGGAAACAAGAGTTTTAGGGGCAAGCAAAGATTGTGGAGAAATATTTTAAAATGAATTCAAATTTTGGTTTGCATTTGAATAATTTTGTATTTTCAATCATTCTTTACGAAAAATCTAGCCGAGTTTTTTTTATATGAAATGTGCAAACAAACGCATGAAACATGAGTTTTAGGTCCAAAAGAAGATTGTGGAGAAATATTTTAAAATGGATACAAATTTTGATATGCATTTGAATATTTTAGTATTTACATTCATTCTTTACGAAAAATCTATCCGAGTTTTTTTTATATGAAATGTGCAAACAAACGCATGAAACATGAGTTTTAGGTCCAAAAGAAGATTGTGGAGAAATATTTTAAAATGGATACAAATTTTGATATGCATTTGAATAATTTAGTATTTACATTCATTCTTTACGAAAAATCTATCCGAGTTTTTTTTATATGAAATGTGCAAACAAACGCATGAATCATGACTTTTAGGTCCAAAAAAAGATTGTGGAGATTTATTTTAAAATGAATACAAATTTAGGTTTGCATTTGAATAATTTACTAATTACGATCATTCTTTAAGAAAAATCTATCCGAGTTTTTTTTTAAATGAAACAAGCAAACAAACGCTCGAAACATGAGTTTTATATACAAACAAAGATTGTTGAGAAATATTTTAAAGTGAAAAGAAATTTTGGTTTGCGTTTGAAAAATTTAGTATTTCCAATCATTCTTTACGAAAAATCTATCAGAGTTTTTTTTGAATGAAACGAGCAGACAAACGCACGAAACATGAGTTTTATGTGCAGACAAACATTGTGGAAAAATATTTTAAAATGAACACAGATTTTGGTCACCATTAGAATAATTTAGTATTTACCATCATTCTTTACGAAAAATCTGACCATGTTTTTTTTGTATGAAAGGAGCAAACAAACATAGGAAACAAGAGTTTTAGGGGCAAGCAAAGATTGTGGAGAAATATTTTAAAATGAATTCAAATTTTGGTTTGCATTTGAATAATTTAGTATTTTCAATCATTCTTTACGAAAAATCTATCCGAGTTTTTTTTATATGAAATGTGCAAACAAACGCATGAAACATGAGTTTTAGGTCCAAAAGAAGATTGTGGAGAAATATTTTAAAATGGATACAAATTTTGATATGCATTTGAATAATTTAGTATTTACTTTCATTCTTTACGAAAAATCTATCCGAGTTATTTTATATGAAATGTGCAAACAAACGCATGAATCATGACTTTTAGGTCCAAAAAAAGATTGTGGAGAAATATTTTAAAATGAATACAAATTTAGGTTTGCATTTGAATAATTTACTAATTACGATCATTCTTTAAGAAAAATCTATCCGAGTTTTTTTTTAAATGAAACAAGCAAACAAACGCTCGAAACATGAGTTTTATATACAAACAAAGATTGTTGAGAAATATTTTAAAGTGAAAAGAAATTTTGGTTTGCGTTTGAAAAATTTAGTATTTCCAATCATTCTTTACGAAAAATCTATCAGAGTTTTTTTTGAATGAAACGAGCAGACAAACGCACGAAACATGAGTTTTATGTGCAGACAAACATTGTGGATAAATATTTTAAAATGAACACAGATTTTGGTCACCATTAGAATAATTTAGTATCTACCATCATTCTTTACGAAAAATCTGACCGTGTTATTTTTGTATGAAAGGAGCAAACAAACATACGAAACAAGAGTTTTAGGGGCAAGCAAAGATTGTGGAGAAATATTTTAAAATGAATTCAAATTTTGGTTTGCATTTGAATAATTTAGTATTTTCAATCATTCTTTACGAAAAATCTATCCGAGTTTTTTTTATATGAAATGTGCAAACAAACGCATGAAACATGAGTTTTAGGTCCAAAAGAAGATTGTGGAGAAATATTTTAAAATGGATACAAATTTTGATATGCATTTGAATAATTTAGTATTTACTTTCATTCTTTACGAAAAATCTATCCGAGTTATTTTATATGAAATGTGCAAACAAACGCATGAATCATGACTTTTAGGTCCAAAAAAAGATTGTGGAGAAATATTTTAAAATGAATACAAATTTAGGTTTGCATTTGAATAATTTACTAATTACGATCATTCTTTAAGAAAAATCTATCCGAGTTTTTTTTTAAATGAAACAAGCAAACAAACGCTCGAAACATGAGTTTTATATACAAACAAAGATTGTTGAGAAATATTTTAAAGTGAAAAGAAATTTTGGTTTGCGTTTGAAAAATTTAGTATTTCCAATCATTCTTTACGAAAAATCTATCAGAGTTTTTTTTGAATGAAACGAGCAAACAAACGCACGAAACATGAGTTTTATGTGCAGACAAACATTGTGGATAAATATTTAAAAATGAACACAGATTTTGGTCACCATTAGAATAATTTAGTATCTACCATCATTCTTTACGAAAAATCTGACCGTGTTATTTTTGTATGAAAGGAGCAAACAAACATACGAAACAAGAGTTTTAGGGGCAAGCAAAGATTGTGGAGAAATATTTTAAAATGAATTCAAATTTTGGTTTGCATTTGAATAATTTAGTATTTTCAATCATTCTTTACGAAAAATCTATCCGAGTTTTTTTTATATGAAATGTGCAAACAAACGCATGAAACATGAGTTTTAGGTCCAAAAGAAGATTGTGGAGAAATATTTTAAAATGGATACAAATTTTGATATGCATTTGAATAATTTAGTATTTACTTTCATTCTTTACGAAAAATCTATCCGAGTTATTTTATATGAAATGTGCAAACAAACGCATGAATCATGACTTTTAGGTCCAAAAAAAGATTGTGGAGAAATATTTTAAAATGAATACAAATTTAGGTTTGCATTTGAATAATTTACTAATTACGATCATTCTTTAAGAAAAATCTATCCGAGTTTTTTTTTAAATGAAACAAGCAAACAAACGCTCGAAACATGAGTTTTATATACAAACAAAGATTGTTGAGAAATATTTTAAAGTGAAAAGAAATTTTGGTTTGCGTTTGAAAAATTTAGTATTTCCAATCATTCTTTACGAAAAATCTATCAGAGTTTTTTTTGAATGAAACGAGCAAACAAACGCACGAAACATGAGTTTTATGTGCAGACAAACATTGTGGATAAATATTTTAAAATGAACACAGATTTTGGTCAGCACTAGAATAATTTAGTATTTACCATCATTCTTTACGAAAAATCTGACCGTGTTATTTTTGTATGAAAGGAGCAAACAAACATAGGAAACAAGAGTTTTAGGGGCAAGCAAAGATTATGGAGAAATATTTTAAAATGAATTCAAATTTTCGTTTGCATTTGAATAATTTAGTATTTTCAATCATTCTTTACGAAAAATCTATCCGAGTTTTTTTTATATGAAATGTGCAAACAAACGCATGAAACATGAATTTTAGGTCCAAAAGAAGATTGTGGAGAAATATTTTAAAATGGATACAAATTTTGATATGCATTTGAATAATTTAGTATTTACTTTCATTCTTTACGAAATATCTATCCGAGTTATTTTATATGAAATGTGCAAACAAACGCATGAATCATGACTTTTAGGTCCAAAAAAAGATTGTGGAGAAGTATTTTAAAATGAATACAAATTTAGGTTTGCATTTGAATAATTTACTAATTACGATCATTCTTTAAGAAAAATCTATCCGAGTTTTTTTTTAAATGAAACAAGCAAACAAACGCTCGAAACATGAGTTTTATATACAAACAAAGATTGTTGAGAAATATTTTAAAGTGAAAAGAAATTTTGGTTTGCGTTTGAAAAATTTAGTATTTCCAATCATTCTTTACGAAAAATCTATCAGAGTTTTTTTTGAATGAAACGAGCAAACAAACGCACGAAACATGAGTTTTATGTGCAGACAAACATTGTGGATAAATATTTTAAAATGAACACAGATTTTGGTCAGCACTAGAATAATTTAGTATTTACCATCATTCTTTACGAAAAATCTGACCGTGTTATTTTTGTATGAAAGGAGCAAACAAACATACGAAACAAGAGTTTTAGGGGCAAGCAAAGATTGTGGAGAAATATTTTAAAATGAATTCAAATTTTCGTTTGCATTTGAATAATTTAGTATTTTCAATCATTCTTTACGAAAAATCTATCCGAGTTTTTTTTATATGAAATGTGCAAACAAACGCATGAAACATGAGTTTTAGGTCCAAAAGAAGATTGTGGAGAAATATTTTAAAATGGATACAAATTTTGATATGCATTTGAATAATTTAGTATTTACTTTCATTCTTTACGAAATATCTATCCGAGTTATTTTATATGAAATGTGCAAACAAACGCATGAATCATGACTTTTAGGTCCAAAAAAAGATTGTGGAGAAATATTTTAAAATGAATACAAATTTAGGTTTGCATTTGAATAATTTACTAATTACGATCATTCTTTAAGAAAAATCTATCCGAGTTTTTTTTTAAATGAAACAAGCAAACAAACGCTCGAAACATGAGTTTTATATACAAACAAAGATTGTTGAGAAATATTTTAAAGTGAAAAGAAATTTTGGTTTGCGTTTGAAAAATTTTGTATTTCCAATCATTCTTTACGAAAAATCTATCAGAGTTTTTTCGAGCAAACAAACGCACGAAACATGAGTTTTATGTGCAGACAAACATTGTGGAAAAATATTTTAAAATGAACACAGATTTTGGTCACCATTAGAATAATTTAGTATTTACCATCATTCTTTACGAAAAATCTGACCGTGTTATTTTTGTATGAAAGGAGCAAACAAACATAGGAAACAAGAGTTTTAGGGGCAAGCAAAGATTGTGGAGAAATATTTTAAAATGAATTCAAATTTTGGTTTGCATTTGAATAATTTTGTATTTTCAATCATTCTTTACGAAAAATCTATCCGAGTTTTTTTTATATGAAATGTGCAAACAAACGCATGAAACATGAGTTTTAGGTCCAAAAGAAGATTGTGGAGAAATATTTTAAAATGGATACAAATTTTGATATGCATTTGAATATTTTAGTATTTACATTCATTCTTTACGAAAAATCTATCCGAGTTTTTTTTATATGAAATGTGCAAACAAACGCATGAAACATGAGTTTTAGGTCCAAAAGAAGATTGTGGAGAAATATTTTAAAATGGATACAAATTTTGATATGCATTTGAATAATTTAGTATTTACATTCATTCTTTACGAAAAATCTATCCGAGTTTTTTTTATATGAAATGTGCAAACAAACGCATGAATCATGACTTTTAGGTCCAAAAAAAGATTGTGGAGATTTATTTTAAAATGAATACAAATTTAGGTTTGCATTTGAATAATTTACTAATTACGATCATTCTTTAAGAAAAATCTATCCGAGTTTTTTTTTAAATGAAACAAGCAAACAAACGCTCGAAACATGAGTTTTATATACAAACAAAGATTGTTGAGAAATATTTTAAAGTGAAAAGAAATTTTGGTTTGCGTTTGAAAAATTTAGTATTTCCAATCATTCTTTACGAAAAATCTATCAGAGTTTTTTTTGAATGAAACGAGCAGACAAACGCACGAAACATGAGTTTTATGTGCAGACAAACATTGTGGAAAAATATTTTAAAATGAACACAGATTTTGGTCACCATTAGAATAATTTAGTATTTACCATCATTCTTTACGAAAAATCTGACCATGTTATTTTTGTATGAAAGGAGCAAACAAACATAGGAAACAAGAGTTTTAGGGGCAAGCAAAGATTGTGGAGAAATATTTTAAAATGAATTCAAATTTTGGTTTGCATTTGAATAATTTAGTATTTTCAATCATTCTTTACGAAAAATCTATCCGAGTTTTTTTTATATGAAATGTGCAAACAAACGCATGAAACATGAGTTTTAGGTCCAAAAGAAGATTGTGGAGAAATATTTTAAAATGGATACAAATTTTGATATGCATTTGAATAATTTAGTATTTACTTTCATTCTTTACGAAAAATCTATCCGAGTTATTTTATATGAAATGTGCAAACAAACGCATGAATCATGACTTTTAGGTCCATAAAAAGATTGTGGAGAAATATTTTAAAATGAATACAAATTTAGGTTTGCATTTGAATAATTTACTAATTACGATCATTCTTTAAGAAAAATCTATCCGAGTTTTTTTTTAAATGAAACAAGCAAACAAACGCTCGAAACATGAGTTTTATATACAAACAAAGATTGTTGAGAAATATTTTAAAGTGAAAAGAAATTTTGGTTTGCGTTTCAATAATTTAGTATTTCCAATCATTCTTTACGAAAAATCTATCAGAGTTTTTTTTGAATGAAACGAGCAAACAAACGCACGAAACATGAGTTTTATGTGCAAACAAACATTGTGGAAAAATATTTTAAAATGAACACAGATTTTGGTCAGCATTGGAATAATTTAGTATTTTCCATCATTCTTTACGAAAAATCTAACCGTGTCATTTTTGTATGAAAGGACCAAACAAACATACGAAACAAGAGTTTTAGGGGCAAGCAAAGATTGTGGAGAAATATTTTAAAATGAATTCAAATTTTGGTTTGCATTTGAATAATTTAGTATTTTCAATCATTCTTTACGAAAAATCTATCCGAGTTTTTTTTATATGAAATGTGCAAACAAACGCATGAAACATGAGTTTTAGGTCCAAAAGAAGATTGTGGAGAAATATTTTAAAATGGATACAAATTTTGATATGCATTTGAATAATTTAGTATTTACTTTCATTCTTTACGAAAAATCTATCCGAGTTATTTTATATGAAATGTGCAAACAAACGCATGAATCATGACTTTTAGGTCCATAAAAAGATTGTGGAGAAATATTTTAAAATGAATACAAATTTAGGTTTGCATTTGAATAATTTACTAATTACGATCATTCTTTAAGAAAAATCTATCCGAGTTTTTTTTTAAATGAAACAAGCAAACAAACGCTCGAAACATGAGTTTTATATACAAACAAAGATTGTTGAGAAATATTTTAAAGTGAAAAGAAATTTTGGTTTGCGTTTGAAAAATTTAGTATTTCCAATCATTCTTTACGAAAAATCTATCAGAGTTTTTTTTGAATGAAACGAGCAGACAAACGCACGAAACATGAGTTTTATGTGCAGACAAACATTGTGGAAAAATATTTTAAAATGAACACAGATTTTGGTCACCATTAGAATAATTTAGTATTTACCATCATTCTTTACGAAAAATCTGACCATGTTATTTTTGTATGAAAGGAGCAAACAAACATAGGAAACAAGAGTTTTAGGGGCAAGCAAAGATTGTGGAGAAATATTTTAAAATGAATTCAAATTTTGGTTTGCATTTGAATAATTTAGTATTTTCAATCATTCTTTACGAAAAATCTATCCGAGTTTTTTTTATATGAAATGTGCAAACAAACGCATGAAACATGAGTTTTAGGTCCAAAAGAAGATTGTGGAGAAATATTTTAAAATGGATACAAATTTTGATATGCATTTGAATAATTTAGTATTTACTTTCATTCTTTACGAAAAATCTATCCGAGTTATTTTATATGAAATGTGCAAACAAACGCATGAATCATGACTTTTAGGTCCATAAAAAGATTGTGGAGAAATATTTTAAAATGAATACAAATTTAGGTTTGCATTTGAATAATTTACTAATTACGATCATTCTTTAAGAAAAATCTATCCGAGTTTTTTTTTAAATGAAACAAGCAAACAAACGCTCGAAACATGAGTTTTATATACAAACAAAGATTGTTGAGAAATATTTTAAAGTGAAAAGAAATTTTGGTTTGCGTTTCAATAATTTAGTATTTCCAATCATTCTTTACGAAAAATCTATCAGAGTTTTTTTTGAATGAAACGAGCAAACAAACGCACGAAACATGAGTTTTATGTGCAAACAAACATTGTGGAAAAATATTTTAAAATGAACACAGATTTTGGTCAGCATTGGAATAATTTAGTATTTTCCATCATTCTTTACGAAAAATCTAACCGTGTCATTTTTGTATGAAAGGACCAAACAAACATACGAAACAAGAGTTTTAGGGGCAAGCAAAGATTGTGGAGAAATATTTTAAAATGAATTCAAATTTTGGTTTGCATTTGAATAATTTAGTATTTTCAATCATTCTTTACGAAAAATCTATCCGAGTTTTTTTTATATGAAATGTGCAAACAAACGCATGAAACATGAGTTTTAGGTCCAAAAGAAGATTGTGAAGAAATATTTTAAAATGGATACAAATTTTGATATGCATTTGAATAATTTAGTATTTACATTCATTCTTTACGAAAAATCTATCCGAGTTTTTTTTATATGAAATGTGCAAACAAACGCATGAGTCATGACTTTTAGGTCCAAAAAAAGATTGTGGAGAAATATTTTAAAATGAATACAAATTTTGGTTTGCATTTGAATAATTTACTAATTACGATCATTCTTTAAGAAAAATCTATCCGAGTTTTTTTTTAAATGAAACGAGCAAACAAACGCTCGAAACATGAGTTTTATATACAAACAAAGATTGTTGAGAAATATTTTAAAGTGAAAAGAACTTTTGGTTTGCGTTTGAAAAATTTTGTTTTTCCAATCATTCTTTACGAAAAATCTATCAGAGTTTTTTTTGAATGAAACGAGCAAACAAACGCACGAAACATGAGTTTTATGTGCCAACAAACATTGTGGAAAAATATTTTAAAATGAACACAGATTTTGGTCAGCATTAGAATAATTTAGTATTTACCATCATTCTTTACGAAAAATCTAACCGTGTCATTTTTGTATGAAAGGAGCAAACAAACATACGAAACAAGAGTTTTAGGGGCAAGCAAAGATTGTGGAGAAATATTTTGAAATGAATTCAAATTTTGATATGCATTTGAATAATTTAGTATTTACATTCATTCTTTACGAAAAATCTATCCGAGTTTTTTTTATACGAAATGTGCAAACAAACGCATGAATCATGACTTTTAGGTCCAAAAAAAGAATGTGGAGAAATATTTTTAAATGAATACAAATTTTGGTTTGCATTTGAATAATTTACTATTTACGATCATTCTTTAGGAAAAATCTATCCGAGTTTTTTGTTTAAATGAAACAAGCAAACAAACGCTCGAAACATGAGTTTTATATACAAACAAAGATTGTAGAGAAATATTTTAAAGTGAAAAGAAATTTTGGTTTGCGTTTCAATAATTTAGTATTTCCAATCATTTTTTACGAAAAATCTATCAGAGTTTTTTTTGAATGAAACGAGCAAACAAACGCACGAAACATGAGTTTTATGTGCAAAAAAATATTGTGGAAAAATATTTTAAAATGAACACAGATTTTCGTCAGCATTAGAATAATTTAGTATTTACCAACATTCTTTACGAAAAATCTAACCGTGTTATTTTTGTATGAAAGGAGCAAACAAACATACGAAACAAGAGTTTTAGGGGCAAGCAAAGATTGTGGAGAAATATTTTAAAATGAATTCAAATTTTGGATTGCATTTGAATAATTTAGTATTTTCAATCATTCTTTACGAAAAATCTATCCGAGTTTTTTTTATATGAAATGTGCAAACAAACGCATGAAACATGACTTTTAGGCCCAAAAAACATTGTGGAGAAATATTTTAAAATGAATTCAAATTTTGGTTTGCATTTAAATAATTTACTATTTACGATCATTCTTTACGAAAAATCTATCCGAGTTTTTTTATATGAAATGTGCAAACAAACGCATGAAACATGAGTTTTAGGTCCAAAAGAAGATTGTGGAGAAATATTTTAAAATGGATACAAATTTTGATATGCATTTGAATAATTTAGTATTTACATTCATTCTTTACGAAAAATCTATCCGAGTTTTTTTATATGAAATGTGCTAACAAACGCATGAAACATGACTTTTAGGTCCAAAAAAAGATTGTGGAGAAATATTTTAAAATGAATACAAATTTTGGTTTGCATTTGAATAATTTACTATTTACGATCATTCTTTAAGAAAAATCTATCCGAGTTTTTTTTTTAAATGAAACAAGCAAACAAACGCTCGAAACATGAGTTTTATATACAAACAAAGATTGTTGAGAAATATTTTAAAGTGAAAAGAAATTTTGGTTTGCGTTTGAAAAATTTTGTTTTTCCAATCATTCTTTACGAAAAATCTATCAGAGTTTTTTTTGAATGAAACGAGCAAACAAACGCACGAAACATGAGTTTTATGTGCCAACAAACATTGTGGAAAAATATTTTAAAATGAACACAGATTTTGGTCAGCATTAGAATAATTTAGTATTTACCATCATTCTTTACGAAAAATCTAACCGTGTCATTTTTGTATGAAAGGAGCAAACAAACATACGAAACAAGAGTTTTAGGGGCAAGCAAAGATTGTGGAGAAATATTTTAAAATGAATTCAAATTTTGATATGCATTTGAATAATTTAGTATTTACATTCATTCTTTACGAAAAATCTATCCGAGTTTTTTTTATACGAAATGTGCAAACAAACGCATGAATCATGACTTTTAGGTCCAAAAAAAGAATGTGGAGAAATATTTTAAAATGAATACAAATTTTGGTTTGCATTTGAATAATTTACTATTTACGATCATTCTTTAGGAAAAATCTATCCGAGTTTTTTGTTTAAATGAAACAAGCAAACAAACGCTCGAAACATGAGTTTTATATACAAACAAAGATTGTTGAGAAATATTTTAAAGTGAAAAGAAATTGTGGTTTGCGTTTCAATAATTTAGTATTTCCAATCATTCTTTACGAAAAATCTATCAGAGTTTTTTTTGAATGAAACGAGCAAACAAACGCACGAAGCATGAGTTTTATGTGCAAACAAACATTGTGGAAATATATTTTAAAATGAACACAGATTTTGGTCAGCATTAGAATAATTTAGTATTTACCATCATTCTTTACGAAAAATCTAACCGTGTCATTTTTGTATGAAAGGAGCAAACAAACATACGAAACAAGAGTTTTAGGGGCAAGCAAAGATTGTGGAGAAATATTTTAAAATGAATTTAAATTTTGGTTTGCATTTGAATAATTTAGTATTTTCAATCATTCTTTACGAAAAATCTATCCGAGTTTTTTTTTATATGAAATGTGCAAAACAAACGCATGAAACATGAGTTTTAGGTCCAAAAGAAGATTGTGGAGAAATATTTTAAAATGGATACAAATTTTGATATGCATTTGAATAATTTAGTATTTACATTCATTCTTTACGAAAAATCTATCCGAGTTTTTTTATATGAAATGTGCAAACAAACGCATGAAACATGACTTTTAGGTCCAAAAAAAGATTGGGGAGAAATATTTTAAAATGAATACAAATTTTGGTTTGCATTTGAATAATTTACTATTTACGATCATTCTTTAAGAAAAATCTATCCGAGTTTTTTGTTTAAATGAAACAAGCAAACAAACGCTCGAAACATGAGTTTTATATACAAACAAAGATTGTTGAGAAATATTTTAAAGTGAAAAGAAATTGTGGTTTGCGTTTCAATAATTTAGTATTTCCAATCATTCTTTACGAAAAATCTGTCAGAGTTTTTTTTGAATGAAGCGAGCAAACAAACGCACGAAACATGAGTTTTATGTGCAAACAAACATTGTGGAAAAATATATTAAAATGAACACAGATTTTGGTCAGCATTAGAATAATTTAGTATTTACCATCATTCTTTACGAAAAATATAACCGTGTCATTTTTGTATGAAAGGAGCAAACAAACATACGAAACAAGAGTTTTAGGGGCAAACAAAGATTGTGGAGAAATATTTTAAAATGAATTCAAATTTTGATATGCATTTGAATAATTTAGTATTTACATTCATTCTTTACGAAAAATCTATCCGAGTTTTTTTTATATGAAATGTGCAAACAAACGCATGAATCATGACTTTTAGGTCCAAAAAAAGATTGTGGAGAAATATTTTAAAATGAATACAAATTTTGGTTTGCATTTGAATAATTTACTAT
This sequence comes from Juncus effusus, assembly GCA_027726005.1. Lineage (NCBI taxonomy): Eukaryota > Viridiplantae > Streptophyta > Magnoliopsida > Poales > Juncaceae > Juncus > Juncus effusus. Next base: position 4,417,792 of record CM050899.1, read on the forward strand.
TTACGATCATTCTTTAGGAAAAATCTATCCGAGTATTTTGTTTAAATGAAACAAGCGAACAAACGCTCGAAACATGAGTTTTATATACAAACAAAGATTGTTGAGAAATATTTTAAAGTGAAACGAAATTTTGGTTTGCGTTTCAATAATTTAGTATTTCCAATCGTTCTTTACGAAAAATCTATCAGAGTATTTTTTGAATAAAACGAGCAAACAAACGCACGAAACATGAGTTTTATGTGCAAAAAAACATTGTGGAAAAATATTTTAAAATGAACACAGATTTTTGTCAGCATTAGAATAATTTAGTATTTACCATCATTCTTTACGAAAAATCTAACCGTGTTATTTTTGTATGAAAGGAGCAAACAAACATACGAAACAAGAGTTTTAGGGGCAAGCAAAGATTGTGGAGAAATATTTTAAAATGAATTCAAATTTTGATATGCATTTGAATAATTTAGTATTTACATTCATTCTTTACGAAAAATCTATCCGAGTTTTTTTTATATAAAATGTGCAAACAAACGCATGAATCATGACTTTTAGGTCCAAAAAAAGATTATGGAGAAATATTTTAAAATGAATACAAATTTTGGTTTGCATTTGAATAATTTACTATTTACGATCATTCTTTAAGAAAAATCTATCCGAGTTTTTTGTTTAAATGAAACAAGCAAACAAACGCTCGAAACATGAGTTTTATATACAAACAAAGATTATTGAGAAATATTTTAAAGTGAAAAGAAATTGTGGTTTGCGTTTCAATAATTTAGTATTTCCAATCATTCTTTACGAAAAATCTATCAGAGTTTTTTTTGAATGAAACGAGCAAACAAACGCACGAAACATGAGTTTTATGTGCAAACAAACATTGTGGAAAAATATTTTAAAATGAACACAGATTTTGGTCAGCATTAGAATAATTTAGTATTTACCATCATTCTTTACGAAAAATCTAACAGTGTCATTTTTGTATGAAAGGAGCAAACAAACATACGAAACAAGAGTTTTAGGGGCAAGCAAAGATTGTGGAGAAATATTTTAAAATGAATTCAAATTTTGATATGCATTTGAATAATTTAGTATTTACATTCATTCTTTATGAAAAATCTATCCGAGTTTTTTTTATATGAAATGTCCAAACAAACGCATGAATCATGACTTTTAGGTCCAAAAAAAGATTGTGGAGAAATATTTTAAAATGAATACAAATTTTGGTTTGCATTTGAATAATTTACTATTTACGATCATTCTTTAGGAAAAATCTATCCGAGTTTTTTGTTTAAATGAAACAAGCAAACAAACGCTCGAAACATGAGTTTTATATGCAAATAAAGATTGTTGAGAAATATTTTAAAGTGAAAAGAAATTTTGGTTTGCGTTTCAATAATTTAGTATTTCCAATCATTCTTTACGAAAAATCTGTCAGAGTTTTTTTTGAATGAAACGAACAAACAAACGCACGAAACATGAGTTTTATGTGCAAAAAAACATTGTGGAAAAATATTTTAAAATGAACACAGATTTTCGTCAGCATTAGAATAATTTAGTATTTACCATCATTCTTTACGAAAAATCTAACCGTGTTATTTTTGTATGAAAGGAGCAAACAAACATACGAAACAAGAGTTTTAGGGGCAAGCAAAGATTGTGGAGAAATATTTTAAAATGAATTCAAATTTTGATATGTATTTGAATAATTTAGTATTTACATTCATTCTTTACGAAAAATCTATCCGAGTTTTTTTTATATGAAATGTGCAAACAAACGCATGAATCATGACTTTTTGGTCCAAAAAAAGATTGTTGAGAAATATTTTAAAATGAATACAAATTTTGGTTTGCATTTGAATAATTTACTATTTACGATCATTCTTTAGGAAAAATCTATCCGAGTTTTTTGTTTAAATGAAACAAGCAAACAAACGCTCGAAACATGCGTTTTATATACAAACAAAGATTGTTGAGAAATATTTTAAATTGAAAAGAAATTTTGGTTTGCGTTTCAATAATTTAGTATTTCCAATCATTCTTTACGAAAAATCTGTCAGAGTTTTTTTTGAATGAAACGAGCAAACAAACGCACGAAACATGAGTTTTATGTGCAAACAAACATTGTGGAAAAATATTTTAAAATGAACACAGATTTTGGTCAGCATTAGAATAATTTAGTATTTACCATCATTCTTTACGAAAAATCTAACCGTGTCATTTTTGTATGAAAGGAGCAAACAAACATACGAAACCAGAGTTTTAGGGGCAAACAAAGATTGCGGAGAAATATTTTAAAATGAATTCAAATTTTGATATGCATTTGAATAATTTAGTATTTACATTCATTCTTTACGAAAAATCTATCCGAGTATTTTTTATATGAAATGTGCAAACAAACGCATGAATCATGACTTTTAGGTCCAAAAAAAGATTGTGGAGAAATATTTTAAAATGAATACAAATTTTGGTTTGCATTTGAATAATTTACTCTTTACGATCATTCTTTAGGAAAAATCTATCCGAGTTTTTTGTTTAAATGAAACAAGCAAACAAACGCTCGAAACATGAGTTTTATATACAAACAAAGATTGTTGAGAAATATTTTAAAGTGAAAAGAAATTTTGGTTTGCGTTTCAATAATTTAGTATTTCCAATCGTTCTTTACGAAAAATCTATCAGAGTTTTTTTTGAATGAAACGAGCAAACAAACGCACGAAACATGAGTTTTATGTGCAAAAAAACATTGTGGAAAAATATTTTAAAATGAACACAGATTTTCGTCAGCATTAGAATAATTTAGTATTTACCATCATTCTTTACGAAAAATCTAACCGTGTTATTTTTGTATGAAAGGAGCAAACAAACATACGAAACAAGAGTTTTAGGGGCAAGCAAAGATTGTGGAGAAAAATTTTAAAATGAATTCAAATTTTGATATGCATTTGAATAATTTAGTATTTACATTCATTCTTTACGAAAAATCTATCCGAGTTTTTTTTATATAAAATGTGCAAACAAACGCATGAATCATGACTTTTAGGTCCAAAAAAAGATTATGGAGAAATATTTTAAAATGAATACAAATTTTGGTTTGCATTTGAATAATTTACTATTTACGATCATTCTTTAAGAAAAATCTATCCGAGTTTTTTGTTTAAATGAAACAAGCAAACAAACGCTCGAAACATGAGTTTTATATACAAACAAAGATTATTGAGAAATATTTTAAAGTGAAAAGAAATTGTGGTTTGCGTTTCAATAATTTAGTATTTCCAATCATTCTTTACGAAAAATCTATCAGAGTTTTTTTTGAATGAAACGAGCAAACAAACGCACGAAACATGAGTTTTATGTGCAAACAAACATTGTGGAAAAATATTTTAAAATGAACACAGATTTTGGTCAGCATTAGAATAATTTAGTATTTACCATCATTCTTTACGAAAAATCTAACCGTGTCATTTTTGTATGAAAGGAGCAAACAAACATACGAAACAAGAGTTTTAGGGGCAAGCAAAGATTGTGGAGAAATATTTTAAAATGAATTCAAATTTTGATATGCATTTGAATAATTTAGTATTTACATTCATTCTTTACGAAAAATCTATCCGAGTTTTTTTTATATGAAATGTCCAAACAAACGCATGAATCATGACTTTTAGGTCCAAAAAAAGATTGTGGAGAAATATTTTAAAATGAATACAAATTTTGGTTTGCATTTGAATAATTTACTATTTACGATCATTCTTTAGGAAAAATCTATCCGAGTTTTTTGTTTAAATGAAACAAGCAAACAAACGCTCGAAACATGAGTTTTATATACAAATAAAGATTGTTGAGAAATATTTTAAAGTGAAAAGAAATTTTGGTTTGCGTTTCAATAATTTAGTATTTCCAATCATTCTTTACGAAAAATCTATCAGAGTTTTTTTTGAATGAAACGAACAAACAAACGCACGAAACATGAGTTTTATGTGCAAAAAAACATTGTGGAAAAATATTTTAAAATGAACACAGATTTTCGTCAGCATTAGAATAATTTAGTATTTACCATCATTCTTTACGAAAAATCTAACCGTGTTATTTTTGTATGAAAGGAGCAAACAAACATACGAAACAAGAGTTTTAGGGGCAAGCAAAGATTGTGGAGAAATATTTTAAAATGAATTCAAATTTTGATATGCATTTGAATAATTTAGTATTTACATTCATTCTTTACGAAAAATCTATCCGAGTTTTTTTTATATGAAATGTGCAAACAAACGCATGAATCATGACTTTTTGGTCCAAAAAAAGATTGTTGAGAAATATTTTAAAATGAATACAAATTTTGGTTTGCATTTGAATAATTTACTATTTACGATCATTCTTTAGGAAAAATCTATCCGAGTTTTTTGTTTAAATGAAACAAGCAAACAAACGCTCGAAACATGAGTTTTATATACAAACAAAGATTGTTGAGAAATATTTTAAATTGAAAAGAAATTTTGGTTTGCGTTTCAATAATTTAGTATTTCCAATCATTCTTTACGAAAAATCTGTCAGAGTTTTTTTTGAATGAAACGAGCAAACAAACGCACGAAACATGAGTTTTATGTGCAAACAAACATTGCGGAAAAATATTTTAAAATGAACACAGATTTTGGTCAGCATTAGAATAATTTAGTATTTACCATCATTCTTTACGAAAAATCTAACCGTGTCATTTTTGTATGAAAGGAGCAAACAAACATACGAAACAAGAGTTTTAGGGGCAAACAAAGATTGCGGAGAAATATTTTAAAATGAATTCAAATTTTGATATGCATTTGAATAATTTAGTATTTACATTCATTCTTTACGAAAAATCTATCCGAGTTTTTTTTATATGAAATGTGCAAACAAACGCATGAATCATGACTTTTTGGTCCAAAAAAAGATTGTTGAGAAATATTTTAAAATGAATACAAATTTTGGTTTGCATTTGAATAATTTACTATTTACGATCATTCTTTAGGAAAAATCTATCCGAGTTTTTTGTTTAAATGAAACAAGCAAACAAACGCTCGAAACATGAGTTTTATATACAAACAAAGATTGTTGAGAAATATTTTAAATTGAAAAGAAATTTTGGTTTGCGTTTCCATAATTTAGTATTTCCAATCATTCTTTACGAAAAATCTGTCAGAGTTTTTTTTGAATGAAACGAGCAAACAAACGCACGAAACATGAGTTTTATGTGCAAACAAACATTGCGGAAAAATATTTTAAAATGAACACAGATTTTGGTCAGCATTAGAATAATTTAGTATTTACCATCATTCTTTACGAAAAATCTAACCGTGTCATTTTTGTATGAAAGGAGCAAACAAACATACGAAACAAGAGTTTTAGGGGCAAACAAAGATTGCGGAGAAATATTTTAAAATGAATTCAAATTTTGATATGCATTTGAATAATTTAGTATTTACATTCATTCTTTACGAAAAATCTATCCGAGTTTTTTTTATATGAAATGTGCAAACAAACGCATGAATCATGACTTTTTGGTCCAAAAAAAGATTGTTGAGAAATATTTTAAAATGAATACAAATTTTGGTTTGCATTTGAATAATTTACTATTTACGATCATTCTTTAGGAAAAATCTATCCGAGTTTTTTGTTTAAATGAAACAAGCAAACAAACGCTCGAAACATGAGTTTTATATACAAACAAAGATTGTTGAGAAATATTTTAAATTGAAAAGAAATTTTGGTTTGCGTTTCAATAATTTAGTATTTCCAATCATTCTTTACGAAAAATCTGTCAGAGTTTTTTTTGAATGAAACGAGCAAACAAACGCACGAAACATGAGTTTTATGTGCAAACAAACATTGTGGAAAAATATTTTAAAATGAACACAGATTTTGGTCAGCATTAGAATAATTTAGTATTTACCATCATTCTTTACGAAAAATCTAACCGTGTCATTTTTGTATGAAAGGAGCAAACAAACATACGAAACAAGAGTTTTAGGGGCAAACAAAGATTGCGGAGAAATATTTTAAAATGAATTCAAATTTTGATATGCATTTGAATAATTTAGTATTTACATTCATTCTTTACGAAAAATCTATCCGAGTATTTTTTATATGAAATGTGCAAACAAACGCATGAATCATGACTTTTAGGTCCAAAAAAAGATTGTGGAGAAATATTTTAAAATGAATACAAATTTTGGTTTGCATTTGAATAATTTACTCTTTACGATCATTCTTTAGGAAAAATCTATCCGAGTTTTTTGTTTAAATGAAACAAGCAAACAAACGCTCGAAACATGAGTTTTATATACAAACAAAGATTGTTGAGAAATATTTTAAAGTGAAAAGAAATTTTGGTTTGCGTTTCAATAATTTAGTATTTCCAATCGTTCTTTACGAAAAATCTATCAGAGTTTTTTTTGAATGAAACGAGCAAACAAACGCACGAAACATGAGTTTTATGTGCAAAAAAACATTGTGGAAAAATATTTTAAAATGAACACAGATTTTCGTCAGCATTAGAATAATTTAGTATTTACCATCATTCTTTACGAAAAATCTAACCGTGTTATTTTTGTATGAAAGGAGCAAACAAACATACGAAACAAGAGTTTTAGGGGCAAGCAAAGATTGTGGAGAAATATTTTAAAATGAATTCAAATTTTGATATGCATTTGAATAATTTAGTATTTACATTCATTCTTTACGAAAAATCTATCCGAGTTTTTTTTATATAAAATGTGCAAACAAACGCATGAATCATGACTTTTAGGTCCAAAAAAAGATTATGGAGAAATATTTTAAAATGAATACAAATTTTGGTTTGCATTTGAATAATTTACTATTTACGATCATTCTTTAAGAAAAATCTATCCGAGTTTTTTGTTTAAATGAAACAAGCAAACAAACGCTCGAAACATGAGTTTTATATACAAACAAAGATTATTGAGAAATATTTTAAAGTGAAAAGAAATTGTGGTTTGCGTTTCAATAATTTAGTATTTCCAATCATTCTTTACGAAAAATCTATCAGAGTTTTTTTTGAATGAAACGAGCAAACAAACGCACGAAACATGAGTTTTATGTGCAAACAAGCATTGTGGAAAAATATTTTAAAATGAACACAGATTTTGGTCAGCATTAGAATAATTTAGTATTTACCATCATTCTTTACGAAAAATCTAACCGTGTCATTTTTGTATGAAAGGAGCAAACAAACATACGAAACAAGAGTTTTAGGGGCAAGCAAAGATTGTGGAGAAATATTTTAAAATGAATTCAAATTTTGATATGCATTTGAATAATTTAGTATTTACATTCATTCTTTACGAAAAATCTATCCGAGTTTTTTTTATATGAAATGTCCAAACAAACGCATGAATCATGACTTTTAGGTCCAAAAAAAGATTGTGGAGAAATATTTTAAAATGAATACAAATTTTGGTTTGCATTTGAATAATTTACTATTTACGATCATTCTTTAGGAAAAATCTATCCGAGTTTTTTGTTTAAATGAAACAAGCAAACAAACGCTCGAAACATGAGTTTTATATACAAATAAAGATTGTTGAGAAATATTTTAAAGTGAAAAGAAATTTTGGTTTGCGTTTCAATAATTTAGTTTTTCCAATCATTCTTTACGAAAAATCTATCAGAGTTTTTTTTGAATGAAACGAACAAACAAACGCACGAAACATGAGTTTTATGTGCAAAAAAACATTGTGGAAAAATATTTTAAAATGAACACAGATTTTCGTCAGCATTAGAATAATTTAGTATTTACCATCATTCTTTACGAAAAATCTAACCGTGTTATTTTTGTATGAAAGGAGCAAACAAACATACGAAACAAGAGTTTTAGGGGCAAGCAAAGATTGTGGAGAAATATTTTAAAATGAATTCAAATTTTGATATGCATTTGAATAATTTAGTATTTACATTCATTCTTTACGAAAAATCTATCCGAGTTTTTTTTATATGAAATGTGCAAACAAACGCATGAATCATGACTTTTTGGTCCAAAAAAAGATTGTTGAGAAATATTTTAAAATGAATACAAATTTTGGTTTGCATTTGAATAATTTACTATTTACGATCATTCTTTAGGAAAAATCTATCCGAGTTTTTTGTTTAAATGAAACAAGCAAACAAACGCTCGAAACATGAGTTTTATATACAAACAAAGATTGTTGAGAAATATTTTAAATTGAAAAGAAATTTTGGTTTGCGTTTCAATAATTTAGTATTTCCAATCATTCTTTACGAAAAATCTGTCAGAGTTTTTTTTGAATGAAACGAGCAAACAAACGCACGAAACATGAGTTTTATGTGCAAACAAACATTGCGGAAAAATATTTTAAAATGAACACAGATTTTGGTCAGCATTAGAATAATTTAGTATTTACCATCATTCTTTACGAAAAATCTAACCGTGTCATTTTTGTATGAAAGGAGCAAACAAACATACGAAACAAGAGTTTTAGGGGCAAACAAAGATTGCGGAGAAATATTTTAAAATGAATTCAAATTTTGATATGCATTTGAATAATTTAGTATTTACATTCATTCTTTACGAAAAATCTATCCGAGTTTTTTTTATATGAAATGTGCAAACAAACGCATGAATCATGACTTTTAGGTCCAAAAAAAGATTGTGGAGAAATATTTTAAAATGAATACAAATTTTGGTTTGCATTTGAATAATTTACTCTTTACGATCATTCTTTAGGAAAAATCTATCCGAGTTTTTTGTTTAAATGAAACAAGCAAACAAACGCTCGAAACATGAGTTTTATATACAAACAAAGATTGTTGAGAAATATTTTAAAGTGAAAAGAAATTTTGGTTTGCGTTTCAATAATTTAGTATTTCCAATCGTTCTTTACGAAAAATCTATCAGAGTTTTTTTTGAATGAAACGAGCAAACAAACGCACGAAACATGAGTTTTATGTGCAAAAAAACATTGTGGAAAAATATTTTAAAATGAACACAGATTTTCGTCAGCATTAGAATAATTTAGTATTTACCATCATTCTTTACGAAAAATCTAACCGTGTTATTTTTGTATGAAAGGAGCAAACAAACATACGAAACAAGAGTTTTAGGGGCAAGCAAAGATTGTGGAGAAATATTTTAAAATGAATTCAAATTTTGATATGCATTTGAATAATTTAGTATTTACATTCATTCTTTACGAAAAATCTATCCGAGTTTTTTTTATATGAAATGTGCAAACAAACGCATGAATCATGACTTTTAGGTCCAAAAAAAGATTATGGAGAAATATTTTAAAATGAATACAAATTTTGGTTTGCATTTGAATAATTTACTATTTACGATCATTCTTTAAGAAAAATCTATCCGAGTTTTTTGTTTTAAATGAAACAAGCAAACAAACGCTCGAAACATGAGTTTTATAAACAAACAAAGATTATTGAGAAATATTTTAAAGTGAAAAGAAATTGTGGTTTGCGTTTCAATAATTTAGTATTTCCAATCATTCTTTACGAAAAATCTATCAGAGTTTTTTTTGAATGAAACGAGCAAACAAACGCACGAAACATGAGTTTTATGTGCAAACAAACATTGTGGAAAAATATTTTAAAATGAACACAGATTTTGGTCAGCATTAGAATAATTTAGTATTTACCATCATTCTTTACGAAAAATCTAACCGTGTCATTTTTGTATGAAAGGAGCAAACAAACATACGAAACAAGAGTTTTAGGGGCAAGCAAAGATTGTGGAGAAATATTTTAAAATGAATTCAAATTTTGATATGCATTTGAATAATTTAGTATTTACATTCATTCTTTACGAAAAATCTATCCGAGTTTTTTTTATATGAAATGTCCAAACAAACGCATGAATCATGACTTTTAGGTCCAAAAAAAGATTGTGGAGAAATATTTTAAAATGAATACAAATTTTGGTTTGCATTTGAATAATTTACTATTTACGATCATTCTTTAGGAAAAATCTATCCGAGTTTTTTGTTTAAATGAAACAAGCAAACAAACGCTCGAAACATGAGTTTTATATACAAACAAAGATTGTTGAGAAATATTTTAAAGTGAAAAGAAATTTTGGTTTGCGTTTCAATAATTTAGTATTTCCAATCATTCTTTACGAAAAATCTATCAGAGTTTTTTTTGAATGAAACGAACAAACAAACTCACGAAACGTGAGTTTTATGTGCAAAAAAACATTGTGGAAAAATATTTTAAAATGAACACAGATTTTCGTCAGCATTAGAATAATTTAGTATTTACCATCATTCTTTACGAAAAATCTAACCGTGTTATTTTTGTATGAAAGGAGCAAACAAACATACGAAACAAGAGTTTTAGGGGCAAGCAAAGATTGTGGAGAAATATTTTAAAATGAATTCAAATTTTGATATGCATTTGAATAATTTAGTATATACATTCATTCTTTACGAAAAATCTATCCGAGTTTTTTTTATATGAAATGTGCAAACAAACGCATGAATCATGACTTTTTGGTCCAAAAAAAGATTGTGGAGAAATATTTTAAAATGAATACAAATTTTGGTTTGCATTTGAATAATTTACTATTTACGATCATTCTTTAGGAAAAATCTATCCGAGTTTTTTGTTTAAATGAAACAAGCAAACAAACGCTCGAAACATGAGTTTTATATACAAACAAAGATTGTTGAGAAATATTTTAAAGTGAAAAGAAATTTTGGTTTGCGTTTCAATAATTTAGTATTTCCAATCATTCTTTACGAAAAATCTATCAGAGTTTTTTTTGAATGAAACGAGCAAACAAACGCACGAACCATGAGTTTTATGTGCAAAAAAACATTGTGGAAAAATATTTTAAAATGAACACAGATTTTCGTCAGCATTAGAATAATTTAGTATTTACCATCATTCTTTACGAAAAATCTAACCGTGTTATTTTTGTATGAAAGGAGCAAACAAACATACGAAACAGGATTTTTAGGGCAAGCAAAGATTGTGGAGAAATATTTTAAAATGAATTCAAATTTTGGTTTGCATTTGAATAATTTAGTATTTTCAATCATTCTTTACGAAAAATCTATCCGAATTTTTTTTATATGAAATGTGCAAACAAACGCATGAAACATGACTTTTAGGCCCAAAAAAAATTGTGGAGAAATATTTTAAAATGAATTCAAATTTTGGTTTGCATTTGAATAATTTACTATTTACGATCATTCTTTACGAAAAATCTATCCGAGTTTTTTTATATGAAATGTGCAAACAAACGCATGAAACATGAGTTTTAGGTCCAAAAGAAGATTGTGGAGAAATATTTTAAAATGGATACAAATTTTGATTTGCATTTGAATAATTTAGTATTTACATTCATTCTTTACGAAAAATCTATCCGAGTTTTTTTATATGAAATGTGCAAACAAACGCATGAAACATGAGTTTTAGGTCCAAAAGAAGATTGCGGAGAAATATTTTAAAATGGAAACAAATTTTGATTTGCATTTGAATAATTTAGTATTTACATTCATTCTTTACGAAATATCTATCCGAGTTTTTTTATATGAAATGTGCAAACAAACGCATGAAACATGACTTTTAGGTCCAAAAAAAGATTGTGGAGAAATATTTTAAAATGAATACAAATTTTGGTTTGCATTTGAATAATTTACTATTTACGATCATTCTTTAAGAAAAATATATCCGAGTTTTTTTTTTAAATGAAACAAGCAAACAAACGCTCGAAACATGAGTTTTATATACAAACAAAGATTGTTGAGAAATATTTTAAAGTGAAAAGAAATTTTGGTTTGCGTTTGGAAAATTTAGTATTTCCAAGCATTCTTTACGAAAAATCTATCAGAGTTTTTTTTGAATGAAACGAGCAAACAAACGCACGAAACATGAGTTTTATGTGCAAACAAATATTGTGGAAAAATATTTTAAAATGAACACAGATTTTGGTCAGCGCAGTAGAATAATTTAGTATTTACCATCATTCTTCACGAAAAATCTGACCGTGTTATTTTTGTATGAAAGGAGCAAACAAACATACGAAACAAGAGTTTTAGGGGCAAGCAAAGATTATGGAGAAATATTTTAAAATGAATTCAAATTTTTGTTTGCATTTGAATAATTTATTATTTTCAATCATTCTTTACGAAAAAACTATCCGAGTTTTTTTATATGAAATGTGCAAACAAACGCATGAAACATGACTTTTAGGTCCAAAAAAAGATTGTGGAGAAATATTTTAAAATGAATACAAATTTTGGTTTGCATTTGAATAATTTACTATTTACGATCATTCTTTAAGAAAAATCTATCCGAGTTTTTTGTTTAAATGAAACAAGCAAACAAACGCTCGAAACATGAGTTTTATATACAAACAAAGATTATTGAGAAATATTTTAAAGTGAAAAGAAATTGTGGTTTGCGTTTCAATAATTTAGTATTTCCAATCATTCTTTACGAAAAATCTATCAGAGTTTTTTTTGAATGAAACGAGCAAACGAACGCACGAAACATGAGTTTTATGTGCAGACAAACATTGTGGAAAAATATTTTAAAATGAACACAGATTTTGGTCAGCATTAGAATATTTTAGTATTCACCATCATTCTTTACGAAAAATCTAACCGTGTCATTTTTGTATGAAAGGAGCAAACAAACATACGAAACAAGAGTTTTAGGGGCAAGCAAAGATTGTGGAGAAATATTTTAAAATGAATTCAAATTTTGATATGCATTTGAATAATTTAGTATTTACATTCATTCTTTACGAAAAATCTATCCGAGTTTTTTTTATATGAAATGTGCAAACAAACGCATGAATCATGACTTTTAGGTCCAAAAAAAGATTGTGGAGAAATATTTTAAAATGAATACAAATTTTGGTTTGCATTTGAATAATTTACTATTTACGATCATTCTTTAGGAAAAATCTATCCGAGTTTTTTGTTTAAATGAAACAAGCAAACGAACGCTCGAAACATGAGTTTTATATACAAACAAAGATTGTTGAGAAATATTTTAAAGTGAAAAGAAATTTTGGTTTGCGTTTCAATAATTTAGTATTTCCAATCATTCTTTACGAAAAATCTATCAGAGTTTTTTTTGAATGAAACGAGCAAACAAACGCACGAAACATGAGTTTTATGTGCAAAAAAACATTGTGGAAAAATATTTTAAAATGAACACAGATTTTCGTCAGCATTAGAATAATTTAGTATTTACCATCATTCTTTACGAAAAATCTAACCGTGTTATTTTTGTATGAAAGGAGCAAACAAACATACGAAACAGGATTTTTGGGGGCAAGCAAAGATTGTGGAGAAATATTTTAAAATGAATTCAAATTTTGGTTTGCATTTGAATAATTTAGTATTTTCTATCATTCTTTACGAAAAATCTATCCGAGTTTTTTTTATACGAAATGTGCAAACAAACGCATGAAACATGACTTTTAGGCCCAAAAAAAATTGTGGAGAAATATTTTAAAATGAATTCAAATTTTGGTTTGCATTTGAATAATTTACTATTTACGATCATTCTTTACGAAAAATCTATCCGAGTTTTTTTATATGAAATGTGCAAACAAACGCATGAAACATGAGTTTTAGGTCCAAAAGAAGATTGTGGAGAAATATTTTAAAATGGATACAAATTTTGATTTGCATTTGAATAATTTAGTATTTACATTCATTCTTTACGAAAAATCTATCCGAGTTTTTTTATATGAAATGTGCAAACAAACGCATGAAACAAGAGTTTTAGGTCCAAAAGAAGATTGTGGAGAAATATTTTAAAATGGATACAAATTTTGATTTGCATTTGAATAATTTAGTATTTACATTCATTCTTTACGAAAAATCTATCCGAGTTTTTTTATATGAAATGTGCAAACAAACGCATGAAACATGACTTTTAGGTCCAAAAAAAGATTGTGGAGAAATATTTTAAAATGAATACAAATGTTGGTTTGCATTTGAATAATTTACTATTTACGATCATTCTTTAAGAAAAATCTATCCGAGTTTTTTTTTTAAATGAAACAAGCAAACAAACGCTCGAAACATGAGTTTTATATACAAACAAAGATTGTTGAGAAATATTTTAAAGTGAAAAGAAATTTTGGTTTGCGTTTGGAAAATTTAGTATTTCCAAGCATTCTTTACGAAAAATCTATCAGAGTTTTTTTTGAATGAAACGAGCAAACAAACGCACGAAACATGAGTTTTATGTGCAAACAAATATTGTGGAAAAATATTTTAAAATGAACACAGATTTTGGTCAGCGCAGTAGAATAATTTAGTATTTACCATCATTCTTTACGAAAAATCTGACCGTGTTATTTTTGTATGAAAGGAGCAAACAAACATACGAAACAAGAGTTTTAGGGGCAAGCAAAGATTATGGAGAAATATTTTAAAATGAATTCAAATTTTGGTTTGCATTTGAATAATTTATTATTTTCAATCATTCTTTACGAAAAATCTATCCGAGTTTTTTTTATATGAAATGTGCAAACAAACGCATGAAACATGAGTTTTAGGTCCAAAAGAAGATTGTGGAGAAATATTTTAAAATGGATACAAATTTTGATATGCATTTGAATAATTTAGTATTTACATTCATTCTTTACGAAAAAACTATCCGAGTTTTTTTATATGAAATGTGCAAACAAACGCATGAAACATGACTTTTAGGTCCAAAAAAAGATTGTGGAGAAATATTTTAAAATGAATACAAATTTTGGTTTGCATTTGAATAATTTACTATTTACGATCATTCTTTAAGAAAAATCTATCCGAGTTTTTTGTTTAAATGAAACAAGCAAACAAACGCTCGAAACATGAGTTTTATATACAAACAAAGATTATTGAGAAATATTTTAAAGTGAAAAGAAATTGTGGTTTGCGTTTCAATAATTTAGTATTTCCAAACATTCTTTACGAAAAATCTATCAGAGTTTTTTTTGAATGAAACGAGCAAACAAACGCACGAAACATGAGTTTTATGTGCAGACAAACATTGTGGAAAAATATTTTAAAATGAACACAGATTTTGGTCAGCATTAGAATAATTTAGTATTCACCATCATTCTTTACGAAAAATCTAACCGTGTCATTTTTGTATGAAAGGAGCAAACAAACATACGAAACAAGAGTTTTAGGGGCAAGCAAAGATTGTGGAGAAATATTTTAAAATGAATTCAAATTTTGATATGCATTTGAATAATTTAGTATTTACATTCATTCTTTACGAAAAATCTATCCGAGTTTTTTTTATATGAAATGTGCAAACAAACGCATGAATCATGACTTTTAGGTCCAAAAAAAGATTGTGGAGAAATATTTTAAAATGAATACAAATTTTGGTTTGCGTTTGAATAATTTACTATTTACGATCATTCTTTAGGAAAAATCTATCCGAGTTTTTTGTTTAAATGAAACAAGCAAACAAACGCTCGAAACATGAGTTTTATATACAAACAAAGATTGTTGAGAAATATTTTAAAGTGAAAAGAAATTTTGGTTTGCGTTTCAATAATTTAGTATTTCCAATCATTCTTTACGAAAAATCTATCAGAGTTTTTTTTGAATGAAACGAGCAAACAAACGCACGAAACATGAGTTTTATGTGCAAAAAAACATTGTGGAAAAATATTTTAAAATGAACACAGATTTTCGTCAGCATTAGAATAATTTAGTATTTTCCATCATTCTTTACGAAAAATCTAACCGTGTTATTTTTGTATGAAAGGAGCAAACAAACATACGAAACAGGATTTTTGGGGGCAAGCAAAGATTGTGGAGAAATATTTTAAAATGAATTCAAATTTTGGTTTGCATTTGAATAATTTAGTATTTTCTATCATTCTTTACGAAAAATCTATCCGAGTATTTTTTATACGAAATGTGCAAACAAACGCATGAAACATGACTTTTAGGCCCAAAAAAAATTGTGGAGAAATATTTTAAAATGAATTCAAATTTTGGTTTGCATTTGAATAATTTACTATTTACGATCATTCTTTACGAAAAATCTATCCGAGTTTTTTTATATGAAATGTGCAAACAAACGCATGAAACATGAGTTTTAGGTCCAAAAGAAGATTGTGGAGAAATATTTTAAAATGGATACAAATTTTGATTTGCATTTGAATAATTTAGTATTTACATTCATTCTTTACGAAAAATCTATCCGAGTTTTTTTATATGAAATGTGCAAACAAACGCATGAAACATGAGTTTTAGGTCCAAAAGAAGATTGTGGAGAAATATTTTAAAATGGATACAAATTTTGATTTGCATTTGAATAATTTAGTATTTACATTCATTCTTTACGAAAAATCTATCCGAGTTTTTTTATATGAAATGTGCAAACAAACGCATGAAACATGACTTTTAGGTCCAAAAAAAGATTGTGGAGAAATATTTTAAAATGAATACAAATTTTGGTTTGCATTTGAATAATTTACTATTTACGATCATTCTTTAAGAAAAATATATCCGAGTTTTTTTTTTAAATGAAACAAGCAGACAAACGCTCGAAACATGAGTTTTATATACAAACAAAGATTTTTGAGAAATATTTTAAAGTGAAAAGAAATTTTGGTTTGCGTTTGGAAAATTTAGTATTTCCAAGCATTCTTTACGAAAAATCTATCAGAGTTTTTTTTGAATGAAACGAGCAAACAAACGCACGAAACATGAGTTTTATGTGCAAACAAATATTGTGGAAAAATATTTTAAAATGAACACAGATTTTGGTCAGCGCACTAGAATAATTTAGTATTTACCATCATTCTTTACGAAAAATCTGACCGTGTTATTTTTGTATGAAAGGAGCAAACAAACATACGAAACAAGAGTTTTAGGGGCAAGCAAAGATTATGGAGAAATATTTTAAAATGAATTCAAATTTTGGTTTGCATTTGAATAATTTATTATTTTCAATCATTCTTTACGAAAAATCTATCCGAGTTTTTTTTATATGAAATGTGCAAACAAACGCATGAAACATGAGTTTTAGGTCCAAAAGAAGATTGTGGAGAAATATTTTAAAATGGATACAAATTTTGATATGCATTTGAATAATTTAGTATTTACATTCATTCTTTACGAAAAAACTATCCGAGTTTTTTTATATGAAATGTGCAAACAAACGCATGAAACATGACTTTTAGGTCCAAAAAAAGATTGTGGAGAAATATTTTAAAATGAATACAAATTTTGGTTTGCATTTGAATAATTTACTATTTACGATCATTCTTTAAGAAAAATCTATCCGAGTTTTTTGTTTAAATGAAACAAGCAAACAAACGCTCGAAACATGAGTTTTATATACAAACAAAGATTATTGAGAAATATTTTAAAGTGAAAAGAAATTGTGGTTTGCGTTTCAATAATTTAGTATTTCCAAACATTCTTTACGAAAAATCTATCAGAGTTTTTTTTGAATGAAACGAGCAAACAAACGCACGAAACATGAGTTTTATGTGCAGACAAACATTGTGGAAAAATATTTTAAAATGAACACAGATTTTGGTCAGCATTAGAATAATTTAGTATTCACCATCATTCTTTACGAAAAATCTAACCGTGTCATTTTTGTATGAAAGGAGCAAACAAACATACGAAACAAGAGTTTTAGGGGCAAGCAAAGATTGTGGAGAAATATTTTAAAATGAATTCAAATTTTGATATGCATTTGAATAATTTAGTATTTACATTCATTCTTTACGAAAAATCTATCCGAGTTTTTTTTATATGAAATGTGCAAACAAACGCATGAATCATGACTTTTAGGTCCAAAAAAAGATTGTGGAGAAATATTTTAAAATGAATACAAATTTTGGTTTGCGTTTGAATAATTTACTATTTACGATCATTCTTTAGGAAAAATCCATCCGAGTTTTTTGTTTAAATGAAACAAGCAAACAAACGCTCGAAACATGAGTTTTATATACAAACAAAGATTGTTGAGAAATATTTTAAAGTGAAAAGAAATTTTGGTTTGCGTTTCAATAATTTAGTATTTCCAATCATTCTTTACGAAAAATCTATCAGAGTTTTTTTTGAATGAAACGAGCAAACAAACGCACGAAACATGAGTTTTATGTGCAAAAAAACATTGTGGAAAAATATTTTAAAATGAACACAGATTTTCGTCAGCATTAGAATAATTTAGTATTTACCATCATTCTTTACGAAAAATCTAACCGTGTTATTTTTGTATGAAAGGAGCAAACAAACATACGAAACAGGATTTTTGGGGGCAAGCAAAGATTGTGGAGAAATATTTTAAAATGAATTCAAATTTTGGTTTGCATTTGAATAATTTAGTATTTTCTATCATTCTTTACGAAAAATCTATCCGAGTTTTTTTTATACGAAATGTGCAAACAAACGCATGAAACATGACTTTTAGGCCCAAAAAAAATTGTGGAGAAATATTTTAAAATGAATTCAAATTTTGGTTTGCATTTGAATAATTTACTATTTACGATCATTCTTTACGAAAAATCTATCCGAGTTTTTTTATATGAAATGTGCAAACAAACGCATGAAACATGAGTTTTAGGTCCAAAAGAAGATTGTGGAGAAATATTTTAAAATGGATACAAATTTTGATTTGCATTTGAATAATTTAGTATTTACATTCATTCTTTACGAAAAATCTATCCGAGTTTTTTTATATGAAATGTGCAAACAAACGCATGAAACATGAGTTTTAGGTCCAAAAGAAGATTGTGGAGAAATATTTTAAAATGGATACAAATTTTGATTTGCATTTGAATAATTTAGTATTTACATTCATTCTTTACGAAAAATCTATCCGAGTTTTTTTATATGAAATGTGCAAACAAACGCATGAAACATGACTTTTAGGTCCAAAAAAAGATTGTGGAGAAATATTTTAAAATGAATACAAATTTTGGTTTGCATTTGAATAATTTACTATTTACGATCATTCTTTAAGAAAAATCTATCCGAGTTTTTTTTTTAAATGAAACAAGCAAACAAACGCTCGAAACATGAGTTTTATATACAAACAAAGATTGTTGAGAAATATTTTAAAGTGAAAAGAAATTTTGGTTTGCGTTTGGAAAATTTAGTATTTCCAAGCATTCTTTACGAAAAATCTATCAGAGTTTTTTTTGAATGAAACGAGCAAACAAACGCACGAAACATGAGTTTTATGTGCAAACAAATATTGTGGAAAAATATTTTAAAATGAACACAGATTTTGGTCAGCGCACTAGAATAATTTAGTATTTACCATCATTCTTTACGAAAAATCTGACCGTGTTATTTTTGTATGAAAGGAGCAAACAAACATACGAAACAAGAGTTTTAGGGGCAAGCAAAGATTATGGAGAAATATTTTAAAATGAATTCAAATTTTGGTTTGCATTTGAATAATTTATTATTTTCAATCATTCTTTACGAAAAATCTATCCGAGTTTTTTTTATATGAAATGTGCAAACAAACGCATGAAACATGAGTTTTAGGTCCAAAAGAAGATTGTGGAGAAATATTTTAAAATGGATACAAATTTTGATATGCATTTGAATAATTTAGTATTTACATTCATTCTTTACGAAAAAACTATCCGAGTTTTTTTATATGAAATGTGCAAACAAACGCATGAAACATGACTTTTAGGTCCAAAAAAAGATTGTGGAGAAATATTTTAAAATGAATACAAATTTTGGTTTGCATTTGAATAATTTACTATTTACGATCATTCTTTAAGAAAAATCTATCCGAGTTTTTTGTTTAAATGAAACAAGCAAACAAACGCTCGAAACATGAGTTTTATATACAAACAAAGATTATTGAGAAATATTTTAAAGTGAAAAGAAATTGTGGTTTGCGTTTCAATAATTTAGTATTTCCAAACATTCTTTACGAAAAATCTATCAGAGTTTTTTTGAATGAAACGAGCAAACAAACGCACGAAACATGAGTTTTATGTGCAGACAAACATTGTGGAAAAATATTTTAAAATGAACACAGATTTTGGTCAGCATTAGAATAATTTAGTATTCACCATCATTCTTTACGAAAAATCTAACCGTGTCATTTTTGTATGAAAGGAGCAAACAAACATACGAAACAAGAGTTTTAGGGGCAAGCAAAGATTGTGGAGAAATATTTTAAAATGAATTCAAATTTTGATATGCATTTGAATAATTTAGTATTTACATTCATTCTTTACGAAAAATCTATCCGAGTTTTTTTTATATGAAATGTGCAATCAAACGCATGAATCATGACTTTTAGGTCCAAAAAAAGATTGTGGAGAAATATTTTAAAATGAATACAAATTTTGGTTTGCATTTGAATAATTTACTATTTACGATCATTCTTTAGGAAAAATCTATCCGAGTTTTTTGTTTAAATGAAACAAGCAAACAAACGCTCGAAACATGAGTTTTATATACAAACAAAGATTGTTGAGAAATATTTTAAAGTGAAAAGAAATTTTGGTTTGCGTTTCAATAATTTAGTATTTCCAATCATTCTTTACGAAAAATCTATCAGAGTTTTTTTTGAATGAAACGAGCAAACAAACGCACGAAACATGAGTTTTATGTGCAAAAAAACATTGTGGAAAAATATTTTAAAATGAACACAGATTTTCGTCAGCATTAGAATAATTTAGTATTTACCATCATTCTTTACGAAAAATCTAACCGTGTTATTTTTGTATGAAAGGAGCAAACAAACATACGAAACAGGATTTTTGGGGGCAAGCAAAGATTGTGGAGAAATATTTTAAAATGAATTCAAATTTTGGTTTGCATTTGAATAATTTAGTATTTTCTATCATTCTTTACGAAAAATCTATCCGAGTTTTTTTTATACGAAATGTGCAAACAAACGCATGAAACATGACTTTTAGGCCCAAAAAAAATTGTGGAGAAATATTTTAAAATGAATTCAAATTTTGGTTTGCATTTGAATAATTTACTATTTACGATCATTCTTTACGAAAAATCTATCCGAGTTTTTTTATATGAAATGTGCAAACAAACGCATGAAACATGAGTTTTAGGTCCAAAAGAAGATTGTGGAGAAATATTTTAAAATGGATACAAATTTTGATTTGCATTTGAATAATTTAGTATTTACATTCATTCTTTACGAAAAATCTATCCGAGTTTTTTTATATGAAATGTGCAAACAAACGCATGAAACATGAGTTTTAGGTCCAAAAGAAGATTGTGGAGAAATATTTTAAAATGGATACAAATTTTGATTTGCATTTGAATAATTTAGTATTTACATTCATTCTTTACGAAAAATCTATCCGAGTTTTTTTATATGAAATGTGCAAACAAACGCATGAAACATGACTTTTAGGTCCAAAAAAAGATTGTGGAGAAATATTTTAAAATGAATACAAATTTTGGTTTGCATTTGAATAATTTACTATTTACGATCATTCTTTAAGAAAAATCTATCCGAGTTTTTTTTTTAAATGAAACAAGCAAACAAACGCTCGAAACATGAGTTTTATATACAAACAAAGATTGTTGAGAAATATTTTAAAGTGAAAAGAAATTTTGGTTTGCGTTTGGAAAATTTAGTATTTCCAAGCATTCTTTACGAAAAATCTATCAGAGTTTTTTTTGAATGAAACGAGCAAACAAACGCACGAAACATGAGTTTTATGTGCAAACAAATATTGTGGAAAAATATTTTAAAATGAACACAGATTTTGGTCAGCGCACTAGAATAATTTAGTATTTACCATCATTCTTTACGAAAAATCTGACCGTGTTATTTTTGTATGAAAGGAGCAAACAAAGATACGAAACAAGAGTTTTAGGGGCAAGCAAAGATTATGGAGAAATATTTTAAAATGAATTCAAATTTTGGTTTGCATTTGAATAATTTATTATTTTCAATCATTCTTTACGAAAAATCTATCCGAGTTTTTTTTATATGAAATGTGCAAACAAACGCATGAAACATGAGTTTTAGGTCCAAAAGAAGATTGTGGAGAAATATTTTAAAATGGATACAAATTTAGATATGCATTTGAATAATTTAGTATTTACATTCATTCTTTACGAAAAAACTATCCGAGTTTTTTTATATGAAATGTGCAAACAAACGCATGAAACATGACTTTTAGGTCCAAAAAAAGATTGTGGAGAAATATTTTAAAATGAATACAAATTTTGGTTTGCATTTGAATAATTTACTATTTACGATCATTCTTTAAGAAAAATCTATCCGAGTTTTTTGTTTAAATGAAACAAGCAAACAAACGCTCGAAACATGAGTTTTATATACAAACAAAGATTATTGAGAAATATTTTAAAGTGAAAAGAAATTGTGGTTTGCGTTTCAATAATTTAGTATTTCCAAACATTCTTTACGAAAAATCTATCAGAGTTTTTTTTGAATGAAACGAGCAAACAAACGCACGAAACATGAGTTTTATGTGCAGACAAACATTGTGGAAAAATATTTTAAAATGAACACAGATTTTGGTCAGCATTAGAATAATTTAGTATTCACCATCATTCTTTACGAAAAATCTAACCGTGTCATTTTTGTATGAAAGGAGCAAACAAACATACGAAACAAGAGTTTTAGGGGCAAGCAAAGATTGTGGAGAAATATTTTAAAATGAATTCAAATTTTGATATGCATTTGAATAATTTAGTATTTACATTCATTCTTTACGAAAAATCTATCCGAGTTTTTTTTATATGAAATGTGCAAACAAACGCATGAATCATGACTTTTAGGTCCAAAAAAAGATTGTGGAGAAATATTTTAAAATGAATACAAATTTTGGTTTGCGTTTGAATAATTTACTATTTACGATCATTCTTTAGGAAAAATCCATCCGAGTTTTTTGTTTAAATGAAACAAGCAAACAAACGCTCGAAACATGAGTTTTATATACAAACAAAGATTGTTGAGAAATATTTTAAAGTGAAAAGAAATTTTGGTTTGCGTTTCAATAATTTAGTATTTCCAATCATTCTTTACGAAAAATCTATCAGAGTTTTTTTTGAATGAAACGAGCAAACAAACGCACGAAACATGAGTTTTATGTGCAAAAAAACATTGTGGAAAAATATTTTAAAATGAACACAGATTTTCGTCAGCATTAGAATAATTTAGTATTTACCATCATTCTTTACGAAAAATCTTACCGTGTTATTTTTGTATGAAAGGAGCAAACAAACATACGAAACAAGAGTTTTAGGGGCAAGCAAAGATTGTGGAGAAATATTTTAAAATGAATTCAAATTTTGATATGCATTTGAATAATTTAGTATTTACATTCATTCTTTACGAAAAATCTATCCGAGTTTTTTTTATATGAAATGTGCAAACAAACGCATGAATCATGACTTTTAGGTCCAAAAAAAGATTATGGAGAAATATTTTAAAATGAATACAAATTTTGGTTTGCATTTGAATAATTTACTATTTACGATCATTCTTTAAGAAAAATCTATCCGAGTTTTTTGTTTAAATGAAACAAGCAAACAAACGCTCGAAACATGAGTTTTATATACAAACAAAGATTGTTGAGAAATATTTTAAAGTGAAAAGAAATTGTGGTTTGCGTTTCAATAATTTAGTATTTCCAATCATTCTTTACGAAAAATCTATCAGAGTTTTTTTTGAATGAAACGAGCAAACAAACGCACGAAACATGAGTTTTATGTGCAAAAAAACATTGTGGAAAAATATTTTAAAATGAACACAGATTTTCGTCAGCATTAGAATAATTTAGTATTTACCATCATTCTTTACGAAAAATCTAACCGTGTTATTTTTGTATGAAAGGAGCAAACAAACATACGAAACAAGAGTTTTAGGGGCAAGCAAAGATTGTGGAGAAATATTTTAAAATGAATTCAAATTTTGATATGCATTTGAATAATTTAGTATTTACATTCATTCTTTACGAAAAATCTATCCGAGTTTTTTTTATATGAAATGTGCAAACAAACGCATGAATCATGACTTTTAGGTCCAAAAAAAGATTATGGAGAAATATTTTAAAATGAATACAAATTTTGGTTTGCATTTGAATAATTTACTATTTACGATCATTCTTTAAGAAAAATCTATCCGAGTTTTTTGTTTAAATGAAACAAGCAAACAAACGCTCGAAACATGAGTTTTATATACAAACAAAGATTATTGAGAAATATTTTAAAGTGAAAAGAAATTGTGGTTTGCGTTTCAATAATTTAGTATTTCCAATCATTCTTTACGAAAAATCTATCAGAGTTTTTTTTGAATGAAACGAGCAAACAAACGCACGAAACATGAGTTTTATGTGCAAACAAACATTGTGGAAAAATATTTTAAAATGAACACAGATTTTGGTCAGCATTAGAATAATTTAGTATTTACCATCATTCTTTACGAAAAATCTAACCGTGTCATTTTTGTATGAAAGGAGCAAACAAACATACGAAACAAGAGTTTTAGGGGCAAGCAAAGATTGTGGAGAAATATTTTAAAATGAATTCAAATTTTGATATGCATTTGAATAATTTAGTATTTACATTCATTCTTTACGAAAAATCTATCCGAGTTTTTTTTATATGAAATGTCCAAACAAACGCATGAATCATGACTTTTAGGTCCAAAAAAAGATTGTGGAGAAATATTTTAAAATGAATACAAATTTTGGTTTGCATTTGAATAATTTACTATTTACGATCATTCTTTAGGAAAAATCTATCCGAGTTTTTTGTTTAAATGAAACAAGCAAACAAACGCTCGAAACATGAGTTTTATATACAAACAAAGATTGTTGAGAAATATTTTAAAGTGAAAAGAAATTTTGGTTTGCGTTTCAATAATTTAGTATTTCCAATCATTCTTTACGAAAAATCTATCAGAGTTTTTTTTGAATGAAACGAACAAACAAACGCACGAAACGTGAGTTTTATGTGCAAAAAAACATTGTGGAAAAATATTTTAAAATGAACACAGATTTTCGTCAGCATTAGAATAATTTAGTATTTACCATCATTCTTTACGAAAAATCTAACCGTGTTATTTTTGTACGAAAGGAGCAAACAAACATACGAAACAAGAGTTTTAGGGGCAAGCAAAGATTGTGGAGAAATATTTTAAAATGAATTCAAATTTTGATATGCATTTGAATAATTTAGTATATACATTCATTCTTTACGAAAAATCTATCCGAGTTTTTTTTATATGAAATGTGCAAACAAACGCATGAATCATGACTTTTTGGTCCAAAAAAAGATTGTGGAGAAATAATTTAAAATGAATACAAATTTTGGTTTGCATTTGAATAATTTACTATTTACGATCATTCTTTACGAAAAATCTATCCGAGTTTTTTTATATGAAATGTGCAAACAAACGCATGAAACATGAGTTTTAGGTCCAAAAGAAGATTGTGGAGAAATATTTTAAAATGGATACAAATTTTGATTTGCATTTGAATAATTTAGTATTTACATTCATTCTTTACGAAAAATCTATCCGAGTTTTTTTATATGAAATGTGCAAACAAACGCATGAAACATGAGTTTTAGGTCCAAAAGAAGATTGCGGAGAAATATTTTAAAATGGATACAAATTTTGATTTGCATTTGAATAATTTAGTATTTACATTCATTCTTTACGAAATATCTATCCGAGTTTTTTTATATGAAATGTGCAAACAAACGCATGAAACATGAGTTTTAGGTCCAAAAGAAGATTGTGGAGAAATATTTTAAAATGGATACAAATTTTGATTTGCATTTGAATAATTTAGTATTTACATTCATTCTTTACGAAAAATCTATCCGAGTTTTTTTATATGAAATGTGCAAACAAACGCATGAAACATGAGTTTTAGGTCCAAAAGAAGATTGTGGAGAAATATTTTAAAATGGATACAAATTTTGATTTGCATTTGAATAATTTAGTATTTACATTCATTCTTTACGAAAAATCTATCCGAGTTTTTTTATATGAAATGTGCAAACAAACGCATGAAACATGAGTTTTAGGTCCAAAAGAAGATTGTGGAGAAATATTTTAAAATGGATACAAATTTTGATTTGCATTTGAATAATTTAGTATTTACATTCATTCTTTACGAAAAATCTATCCGAGTTTTTTTATATGAAATGTGCAAACAAACGCATGAAACATGACTTTAAGGTCCAAAAAAAGATTGTGGAGAAATATTTTAAAATGAATACAAATTTTGGTTTGCATTTGAATAATTACTATTTACGATCATTCTTTAAGAAAAATCTATCCGAGTTTTTTTTTTAAATGAAACAAGCAAACAAACGCTCGAAACATGAGTTTTATATACAAACAAAGATTGTTGAGAAATATTTTAAAGTGAAAAGAAATTGTGGTTTGCGTTTCAATAATTTAGTATTTCCAATCATTCTTTACGAAAAATCTATCAGAGTTTTTTTTGAATGAAACGAGCAAACAAACGCACGAAACATGAGTTTTATGTGCAGACAAACATTGTGGAAAAATATTTTAAAATGAACACAGATTTTGGTCAGCATTAGAATAATTTAGTATTCACCATCATTCTTTACGAAAAATCTAACCGTGTCATTTTTGTATGAAAGGAGCAAACAAACATACGAAACAAGAGTTTTAGGGGCAAGCAAAGATTGTGGAGAAATATTTTAAAATGAATTCAAATTTTGATATGCATTTGAATAATTTAGTATTTACATTCATTCTTTACGAAAAATCTATCCGAGTTTTTTTTATATGAAATGTGCAAACAAACGCATGAATCATGACTTTTAGGTCCAAAAAAAGATTGTGGAGAAATATTTTAAAATGAATACAAATTTTGGTTTGCATTTGAATAATTTACTATTTACGATCATTCTTTAGGAAAAATCTATCCGAGTCTTTTGTTTAAATGAAACAAGCAAACAAACGCTCGAAACATGAGTTTTATATACAAACAAAGATTGTTGAAAAATATTTTAAAGTGAAAAGAAATTTTGGTTTGCGTTTCAATAATTTAGTATTTCCAATCATTCTTTACGAAAAATCTATCAGAGTTTTTTTTGAATGAAACGAGGAAACAAACGCACGAAACATGAGTTTTATGTGCAAAAAAACATTGTGGAAAAATATTTTAAAATGAACACAGATTTTCGTCAGCATTAGAATAATTTAGTATTTACCATCATTCTTTACGAAAAATCTAACCGTGTTATTTTTGTATGAAAGGAGCAAACAAACATACGAAACAGGATTTTTGGGGGCAAGCAAAGATTGTGGAGAAATATTTTAAAATGAATTCAAATTTTGGTTTGCATTTGAATAATTTAGTATTTTCAATCATTCTTTACGAAAAATCTATCCGAGTTTTTTTATATGAAATGTGCAAACAAACGCATGAAACATGAGTTTTAGGTCCAAAAGAAGATTGTGGAGAAATATTTTAAAATGGATACAAATTTTGATTTGCATTTGAATAATTTAGTATTTACATTCATTCTTTACGAAAAATCTATCCGAGTTTTTTTATATGAAATGTGCAAACAAACGCATGAAACATGAGTTTTAGGTCCAAAAGAAGATTGTGGAGAAATATTTTAAAATGGATACAAATTTTGATTTGCATTTGAATAATTTAGTATTTACATTCATTCTTTACGAAAAATCTATCCGAGTTTTTTTATATGAAATGTGCAAACAAACGCATGAAACATGAGTTTTAGGTCCAAAAGAAGATTGTGGAGAAATATTTTAAAATGGATACAAATTTTGATTTGCATTTGAATAATTTAGTATTTACATTCATTCTTTACGAAAAATCTATCCGAGTTTTTTTATATGAAATGTGCAAACAAACGCATGAAACATGACTTTTAGGTCCAAAAAAAGATTGTGGAGAAATATTTTAAAATGAATACAAATTTTGGTTTGCATTTGAATAATTTACTATTTACGATCATTCTTTAAGAAAAATCTATCCGAGTTTTTTTTTTAAATGAAACAAGCAAACAAACGCTCGAAACATGAGTTTTATATACAAACAAAGATTGTTGAGAAATATTTTAAAGTGAAAAGAAATTTTGGTTTGCGTTTGGAAAATTTAGTATTTCCAAGCATTGTTTACGAAAAATCTATCAGAGTTTTTTTTGAATGAAACGAGCAAACAAACGCACGAAACATGAGTTTTATGTGCAAACAAATATTGTGGAAAAATATTTTAAAATGAACACAGATTTTGGTCAGCGCACTAGAATAATTTAGTATTTACCATCATTCTTTACGAAAAATCTGACCGTGTTATTTTTGTATGAAAGGAGCAAACAAACATACGAAACAAGAGTTTTAGGGGCAAGCAAAGATTGTGGAGAAATATTTTAAAATGAATTCAAATTTTGGTTTGCATTTGAATAATTTAGTATTTTCAATCATTCTTTACGAAAAATCTATCCGAGTTTTTTTTATATGAAATGTGCAAAACAAACGCATGAAACATGAGTTTTAGGTCCAAAAGAAGATTGTGGAGAAATATTTTAAAATGGATACAAATTTTGATATGCATTTGAATAATTTAGTATTTACATTCATTCTTTACGAAAAATCTATCCGAGTTTTTTTATATGAAATGTGCAAACAAACGCATGAAACATGACTTTTAGGTCCAAAAAAAGATTGGGGAGAAATATTTTAAAATGAATACAAATTTTGGTTTGCATTTGAATAATTTAATATTTACGATCATTCTTTAAGAAAAATCTATCCGAGTTTTTTGTTTAAATGAAACAAGCAAACAAACGCTCGAAACATGAGTTTTATATACAAACAAAGATTGTTGAGAAATATTTTAAAGTGAAAAGAAATTGTGGTTTGCGTTTCAATAATTTAGTATTTCCAATCATTCTTTACGAAAAATCTATCAGAGTTTTTTCTGAATGAAACGAGCAAACAAACGCACGAAACATGAGTTTTATGTGCAAACAAACATTGTGGAAAAATATTTTAAAATGAACACAGATTTTGGTCAGCATTAGAATAATTTAGTATTTACCATCATTTTTTACGAAAAATCTAACCGTGTCATTTTTGTATCAAAGGAGCAAACAAACATACGAAACAAGAGTTTTAGGGGCAAGCAAAGATTGTGGAGAAATATTTTAAAATGAATTCAAATTTTTATATGCATTTGAATAATTTAGAATTTACATTCATTCTTTACGAAAAATCTATCCGAGTTTTTTTTATATGAAATGTGCAGACAAACGCATGAATCATGACTTTTAGGTCCAAAAAAAGATTGTGGAGAAATATTTTAAAATGAGTACAAATTTTGGTTTGCATTTGAATAATTTACTATTTACGATCATTCTTTAGGAAAAATCTATCCGAGTTTTTTGTTTAAATGAAACAAGCAAACAAACGCTCGAAACATGAGTATTATATACAAACAAAGATTGTTGAGAAATATTTTAAAGTGAAAAGAAATTTTGGTTTGCGTTTCAATAATTTAGTATTTCCAATCGTTCTTTACGAAAAATCTATCAGAGTTTTTTTTGAATGAAACGAGCAAACAAACGCACGAAACATGAGTTTTATGTGCAAAAAAACATTGTGGAAAAATATTTTAAAATGAACACAGATTTTCGTCAGCATTAGAATAATTTAGTATTTAGCATCATTCTTTACGAAAAATCTAACCGTGTTATTTTTGTACGAAAGGAGCAAACAAACATACGAAACAAGAGTTTTAGGGGCAAGCAAAGATTGTGGAGAAATATTTTAAAATGAATTCAAATTTTGGTTTGCATTTGAATAATTTAGTATTTTCAATCATTCTTTACGAAAAATCTATCCGAGTTTTTTTTATATGAAATGTGCAAACAAACGCATGAAACATGACTTTTAGGCCCAAAAAAAATTGTGGAGAAATATTTTAAAATGAATTCAAATTTTGGTTTGCATTTGAATAATTTACTATTTACGATCATTCTTTACGAAAAATCTATCCGAGTTTTTTTATATGAAATGTGCAAACAAACGCATGAAACATGAGTTTTAGGTCCAAAAGAAGATTGTGGAGAAATATTTTAAAATGGATACAAATTTTGATATGCATTTGAACAATTTAGTATTTACATTCATTCTTTACGAAAAATCTATCCGAGTTTTTTTATATGAAATGTGCAAACAAACGCATGAAACATGACTTTTAGGTCCAAAAAAAGATTGTGGAGAAATATTTTAAAATGAATACAAATTTTGGTTTGCATTTGAATAATTTACTATTTACGATCATTCTTTAAGAAAAATCTATCCGAATTTTTTTTTTAAATGAAACAAGCAAACAAACGCTCGAAACATGAGTTTTATATACAAACAAAGATTGTTGAGAAATATTTTAAAGTGAAAAGAAATTGTGGTTTGCGTTTCAATAATTTAGTATTTCCAATCATTCTTTACGAAAAATCTATCAGAGTTTTTTTTGAATGAAACGAGCAAACAAACGCACGAAACATGAGTTTTATGTGCAAACAAACATTGTGGAAGAATATTTTAAAATGAACACAGATTTTGGTCAGCATTAGAATAATTTTGTATTTACCATCATTCTTTACGAAAAATCTAACCGTGTCATTTTTGTATGAAAGGAGCAAACAAACATACGAAACAAGAGTTTTAGGGGCAAGCAAAGATTGTGGAGAAATATTTTAAAATGAATTCAAATTTTGGTTTGCATTTGAATAATTTAGTATTTTCAATCATTCTTTACGAAAAATCTATCCGAGTTTTTTTTATATGAAATGTGCAAAACAAACGCATGAAACATGAGTTTTAGGTCCAAAAGAAGATTGTGGAGAAATATTTTAAAATGGATACAAATTTTGATATGCATTTGAATAATTTAGTATTTACATTCATTCTTTACGAAAAATCTATCCGAGTTTTTTTATATGAAATGTGCAAACAAACGCATGAAACATGACTTTTAGGTCCAAAAAAACATTGGGGAGAAATATTTTAAAATGAATACAAATTTTGGTTTGCATTTGAATAATTTACTATTTACGATCATTCTTTAAGAAAAATCTATCCGAGTTTTTTGTTTAAATGAAACAAGCATACAAACGCTCGAAACATGAGTTTTATATACAAACAAAGATTGTTGAGAAATATTTTAAAGTGAAAAGAAATTGTGGTTTGCGTTTCAATAATTTAGTATTTCCAATCATTCTTTACGAAAAATCTATCAGAGTTTTTTTTGAATGAAACGAGCAAACAAACGCACGAAACATGAGTTTTATGTGCAAACAAACATTGTGGAAAAATATTTTAAAATGAACACAAATTTTGGTCAGCATTAGAATAATTTAGTATTTACCATCATTCTTTACGAAAAATCTAACCGTGTCATTTTTGTATGAAAGGACCAAACAAACATACGAAACAAGAGTTTTAGGGGCAAGCAAAGATTGTGGAGAAATATTTTAAAATGAATTCAAATTTTGATATGCATTTGAATAATTTAGAATTTACATTCATTCTTTACGAAAAATCTATCCGAGTTTTTTTTATATGAAATGTGCTAACAAACGCATGAATCATGACTTTTAGGTCCAAAAAAAGATTGTGGAGAAATATTTTAAAATGAGTACAAATTTTGGTTTGCATTTGAATAATTTACTATTTACGATCATTCTTTAGGAAAAATCTATCCGAGTTTTTTGTTTAAATGAAACAAGCAAACAAGCGCTCGAAACATGAGTTTTATATACAAACAAAGATTGTTGAGAAATATTTTAAAGTGAAAAGAAATTTTGGTTTGCGTTTCAATAATTTAGTATTTCCAATCGTTCTTTACGAAAAATCTATCAGAGTTTTTTTTGAATGAAACGAGCAAACAAACGCACGAAACATGAGTTTTATGTGCAAAAAAACATTGTGGAAAAATATTTTAAAATGAACACAGATTTTCGTCAGCATTAGAATAATTTAGTATTTACCATCATTTTTTACGAAAAATCTAACCGTGTTATTTTTGTATGAAAGGAACAAACAAACATACGAAACAAGAGTTTTAGGGGCAAGCAAAGATTGTGGAGAAATATTTTAAAATGAATTCCAATTTTGGTTTGCATTTGAATAATTTAGTATTTTCAATCATTCTTTACGAAAAATCTATCCGAGTTTTTTTTATATGAAATGTGCAAACAAACGCATGAAACATGACTTTTAGGCCCAAAAAAATTGTGGAGCAATATTTTAAAATGAATTCAAATTTTGGTTTGCATTTGAATAATTTACTATTTACGATCATTCTTTACGAAAAATCTTTCCGAGTTTTTTTATATGAAATGTGCAAACAAACGCATGAAACATGAGTTTTAGGTCCAAAAGAAGATTGTGGAGAAATATTTTAAAATGGATACAAATTTTGATATGCATTTGAACAATTTAGTATTTACATTCATTCTTTACGAAAAATCTATCCGAGTTTTTTTATATGAAATGTGCAAACAAACGCATGAAACATGACTTTTAGGTCCAAAAAAAGATTGTGGAGAAATATTTTAAAATGAATACAAATTTTGGTTTGCATTTGAATAATTTACTATTTACGATCATTCTTTAAGAAAAATCTATCCGAATTTTTTTTTTAAATGAAACAAGCAAACAAACGCTCGAAACATGAGTTTTATATACAAACAAAGATTGTTGAGAAATATTTTAAAGTGAAAAGAAATTGTGGTTTGCGTTTCAATAATTTAGTATTTCCAATCATTCTTTACGAAAAATCTATCAGAGTTTTTTTTGAATGAAACGAGCAAACAAACGCACGAAACATGAGTTTTATGTGCAAACAAACATTGTGGAAGAATATTTTAAAATGAACACAGATTTTGGTCAGCATTAGAATAATTTTGTATTTACCATCATTCTTTACGAAAAATCTAACCGTGTCATTTTTGTATGAAAGGAGCAAACAAACATACGAAACAAGAGTTTTAGGGGCAAGCAAAGATTGTGGAGAAATATTTTAAAATGAATTCAAATTTTGGTTTGCATTTGAATAATTTAGTATTTTCAATCATTCTTTACGAAAAATCTATCCGAGTTTTTTTTATATGAAATGTGCAAACAAACGCATGAAACATGACTTTTAGGCCCAAAAAAATTGTGGAGAAATATTTTAAAATGAATTCAAATTTTGGTTTGCATTTGAATAATTTACTATTTACGATCATTCTTTACGAAAAATCTTTCCGAGTTTTTTTATATGAAATGTGCAAACAAACGCATGAAACATGAGTTTTAGGTCCAAAAGAAGATTGTGGAGAAATATTTTAAAATGGATACAAATTTTGATATGCATTTGAACAATTTAGTATTTACATTCATTCTTTACGAAAAATCTATCCGAGTTTTTTTATATAAAATGTGCAAACAAACGCATGAAACATGACTTTTAGGTCCAAAAAAAGATTGTGGAGAAATATTTTAATATGAATACAAATTTTGGTTTGCATTTGAATAATTTACTATTTACGATCATTCTTTAAGAAAAATCTATCCGAGTTTTTTTTTTAAATGAAACAAGCAAACAAACGCTCGAAACATGAGTTTTATATACAAACAAAGATTGTTGAGAAATATTTTAAAGTGAAAAGAAATTTTGGTTTGCGTTTGAAAAATTTAGTATTTCCAATCATTCTTTACGAAAAATCTATCAGAGTTTTTTTTGAATGAAACGAGCAAACAAACGCACGAAACATGAGTTTTATGTGCAAACAAATATTGTGGAAAAATATTTTAAAATGAACACAGATTTTGGTCAGCGCACTAGAATAATTTAGTATTTACCATCATTCTTTACGAAAAATCTGACCGTGTTATTTTTGTATGAATGGAGCAAACAAACATACGAAACAAGAGTTTTAGGGGCAAGCAAAGATTATGGAGAAATATTTTAAAATGAATTCAAATTTTGGTTTGCATTTGAATAATTTTGTATTTTCAATCATTCTTTACGAAAAATCTATCCGAGTTTTTTTTATATGAAATGTGCAAACAAACGCATGAAACATGAGTTTTAGGTCCAAAAGAAGATTGTGGAGAAATATTTTAAAATGGATACAAATTTTGATATGCATTTGAATAATTTAGTATTTACATTCATTCTTTACTAAAAAACTATCCGAGTTTTTTTATATGAAATGTGCAAACAAACGCATGAAACATGACTTTTAGGTCCAAAAAAAGATTGTGGAGAAATATTTTAAAATGAATAAAATTTTTGGTTTGCATTTGAAAAATTTACTATTTACGTTCATTCTTTAAGAAAAATCTATCCGAGTTTTTTGTTTAAATGAAACAAGCAAACAAACGCTCGAAACATGAGTTTTATATACAAACAAAGATTGTTGAGAAATATTTTAAAGTGAAAAGAAATTGTGGTTTGCGTTTCAATAATTTAGTATTTCCAATCATTCTTTACGAAAAATCTATCAGAGTTTTTTTTTGAATGAAACGAGCAAACAAACGCACGAAACATGAGTTTTATGTGCAAACAAACATTGTGGAAAAATATTTTAAAATGAACACAGATTTTGGTCAGCATTAGAATAATTTAGTATTTACCATCATTCTTTACGAAAAATCTAACCGTGTCATTTTTGTATGAAAGGAGCAAACAAACATACGAAACAAGAGTTTTAGGGGCAAGCAAAGATTGTGGAGAAATATTTTAAAATGAATTCAAATTTTGATATGCATTTGAATAATTTAGTATTTACATTCATTCTTTACGAAAAATCTGTCCGAGTTTTTTTATATGAAATGTGCAAACAAACGCATGAAACATGACTTTTAGGTCCAAAAAAAGATTGGGGAGAAATATTTTAAAATGAATACAAATTTTGGTTTGCATTTGAATAATTTACTATTTACGATCATTCTTTAAGAAAAATCTATCCGAGTTTTTTGTTTAAATGAAACAAGCAAACAAACGCTCGAAAATGAGTTTTATATACAAACAAAGATTGTTGAGAAATATTTTAAAGTGAAAAGAAATTTTGGGTTGCGTTTCAATAATTTAGTATTTCCAATCGTTCTTTACGAAAAATCTATCAGTGTTTTTTTTGAATGAAACGAGCAAACAAACGCACGAAACATGAGTTTTATGTGCAAAAAAACATTGTGGAAAAATATTTTAAAATGAACACAGATTTTCGTCAGCATTAGAATAATTTAGTATTTACCATCATTCTTTACGAAAAATCTAACCGTGTTATTTTTGTATGAAAGGAGCAAACAAACATACGATACAAGAGTTTTAGGGGCAAGCAAAGATTGTGGAGAAATATTTTAAAATGAATTCAAATTTTGGTTTGCATTTGAATAATTTAGTATTTTCAATCATTCTTTACGAAAAATCTATCCGAGTTTTTTTTATATGAAATGTGCAAACAAACGCATGAAACATGACTTTTAGGCCCAAAAAAAATTGTGGAGAAATATTATAAAATGAATTCAAATTTTGGTTTGCATTTGAATAATTTACTATTTACGATCATTCTTTACGAAAAATCTATCCGAGTTTTTTTATATGAAATGTGCAAACAAA
Source organism: Juncus effusus (assembly GCA_027726005.1). Taxonomy (NCBI): domain Eukaryota; kingdom Viridiplantae; phylum Streptophyta; class Magnoliopsida; order Poales; family Juncaceae; genus Juncus; species Juncus effusus. Next base: position 4,453,406 of record CM050899.1, read on the forward strand.
CGCATGAAACATGAGTTTTAGGTCCAAAAGAAGATTGTGGAGAAATATTTTAAAATGGATACAAATTTTGATATGCATTTGAACAATTTAGTATTTACATTCATTCTTTACGAAAAATCTATCCGAGTTTTTTTATATGAAATGTGCAAACAAACGCATGAAACATGACTTTTAGGTCCAAAAAAAGATTGTGGAGAAATATTTTAAAATGAATACAAATTTTGGTTTGCATTTGAATAATTTACTATTTACGATCATTCTTTAAGAAAAATCTATCCGAGTTTTTTTTTTAAATGAAACAAGCAAACAAACGCTCGAAACATGAGTTTTATATACAAACAAAGATTGTTGAGAAATATTTTAAAGTGAAAAGAAATTTTGGTTTGCGTTTGAAAAATTTAGTATTTCCAATCATTCTTTACGAAAAATCTATCAGAGTTTTTTTTGAATGAAACGAGCAAACAAATGCACGAAACATGAGTTTTATGTGCAAACAAATATTGTGGAAAAATATTTTAAAATGAACACAGATTTTGGTCAGCGCACTAGAATAATTTAGTATTTACCATCATTCTTTACGAAAAATCTGACCGTGTTATTTTTGTATGAAAGGAGCAAACAAACATACGAAACAAGTGTTTTAGGGGCAAGCAAAGATTATGGAGAAATATTTTAAAATGAATTCAAATTTTGGTTTGCATTTGAATAATTTAGTATTTTCAATCATTCTTTACGAAAAATCTATCCGAGTTTTTTTTATATGAAATGTGCAAACAAACGCATGAAACATGAGTTTTAGGTCCAAAAGAAGATTGTGGAGAAATATTTTAAAATGGATACAAATTTTGATATGCATTTGAATAATTTAGTATTTACATTCATTCTTTACGAAAAAACTATCCGAGTTTTTTTATATGAAATTTGAAACAAACGCATGAAACATGACTTTTAGGTCCAAAAAAAGATTGTGGAGAAATATTTTAAAATGAATACAAATTTTGGATTGCAATTGAATAATTTACTATTTACGATCATTCTTTAAGAAAAATCTATCCGAGTTTTTTGTTTAAATGAAACAAGCAAACAAACGCTCGAAACATGAATTTTATATACAAACAAAGATTATTGAGAAATATTTTAAAGTGAAAAGAAATTGTGGTTTGCGTTTCAATAATTTAGTATTTCCAATCATTCTTTACGAAAAATCTATCAGAGTTTTTTTTGAATGAAACGAGCAAACAAACGCACGAAACATGAGTTTTATGTGCAAACAAACATTGTGGAAAAATATTTTAAAATGAACACAGATTTTGGTCAGCATTAGAATAATTTAGTATTTACCATCATTCTTTACGAAAAATCTAACCGTGTCATTTTTGTATGAAAGGAGCAAACAAACATACGAAACAAGAGTTTTAGGGGCAAGCAAAGATTGTGGAGAAATATTTTAAAATGAATTCAAATTTTGATATGCATTTGAATAATTTAGTATTTACATTCATTCTTTACGAAAAATCTATCCGAGTTTTTTTATATGAAATGTGCAAACAAACGCATGAAACATGACTTTTAGGTCCAAAAAAAGATTGGGGAGAAATATTTTAAAATGAATACAAATTTTGGTTTGCATTTGAATAATTTACTATTTACGATCATTCTTTAAGAAAAATCTATCCGAGTTTTTTGTTTAAATGAAACAAGCAAACAAACGCTCGAAACATGAGTTTTATATACAAACAAAGATTGTTGAGAAATATTTTAAAGTGAAAAGAAATTTTGGTTTGCGTTTCAATAATTTAGTATTTCCAATCATTCTTTACGAAAAATCTATCAGTGTTTTTTTTGAATGAAACGAGCAAACAAACGCCATTTTTTGAATGGTTGAAAACCGTTGAGTAAAACTCGAGTTTTGCTGATCTGAGTATCATCCGTCGCTGTTCCGCCATTGCTGACCAGAGTGTGCAAATCGATCTTTTGCTCGCATTTCACACAACGAAATCCAAAACGGTGATTCAGGCTTCGTTCGCAACTTCCCCATGATGCTTCACAACCATTATGACTTCCCAATTCGCCTCGAATCCAGAGAATTCCTCCATTAACCAACTCGGTTTCAGTTTCGCGAAAATAACCAAAAAAACGGCTGAACTCGTGAATCAAACTATGATTTCGAGTTGTTTTTCCATCGAATTGAGGCTTCTGAATTCATCGTGAGCCTTCAATAAAGCTTTACGACACGAAAAGAATCATCTTTTCTTGAGAAAAACGGAAATGGTTGATCGAATTCATTCGCTGTTCGAAACTCGACCGTTGGTTCATCCAGTTTGAAAAGTTCATTGAGGATTTCGTCGAACAGATTACGGAAACACGGATTTCTCGCTCGATTTCGCATCATTCGATGAGTTCTTCATACGGTTAGAAAGGGTAGACGATGGAGAAGAGAATGAGATCGGTTTTGGCTCGAATGGATGATGGTGGAAGGCACGGCAGATCAACCATGGTTTCGGTACGTATTTGGCACCTGTTCTGGCCGAATTCCGGCGATCGTCGGAATTTTCAAGACCGGAGAATGGCACCGGCATGTTCGTCTAGTCATGCTGAATCCATGGCTGGCTGGTTTGTTCAGTTTCGAGCAAAATTTCAGAATTTGGATGTTGAAGAAGACGGGTTTGACCTGGTCAACCGTTGACTTTGACCAATTTTGACCTGATTTTCAATTGGTGATTCTGAGAGTTCTGGAAGGTTTCTGATCGCGAGGATTGTACCGTTGGGTTCGTTTCGTCGAGCTCTTCGTTCTGGTATACCGTTTGACCCATTTTGGAGAAGTTGACTTTTGGTCAACTTGGCGATTTTTGGCGTTTGGTTCGGTTTGACTTGGTTGTAGAAGGTTTTTGAATTGTCGTAAAAGTTTGGGGAATTTTTTGTAGAGTGTTTGAGGTTTTTAGTTGGCCATCTTTGGCCCATTATTTGCGTTTTGGTCCAATTCTTCATTTTATGGCCTTTTTGCCTGTAAAATCACACAAAAATGTATTAAGAGGTTTCAAATTATGTTTTATGAATTATGAGCATTTTTCATACATTTAATGTGAATTATGATTGAATTTGAGATGATAAAAACCCTAAAAATGTGTATAAAAATACACATTACAAATTCCACCACACTTAAACCAAGCTTGCCCTCAAGCGTAAATAAAATCAAGTATTAGGGTTTTTAGAATCAGTTTAAAGTACTTTGAAAAGAGATTTAGTTATTGCCATGAATGTTATATATAATATTCGATTATTATAATAATACACGAAGGTCGAAGAATATGCATTAATAATTTCAAATTCAAGTTTATTTAAAATTTCCCAATCCTTCAAATACGAACCTTTTTCCAAAAAGTAATGCCCTAATTTTGTTTTTGATACTTTCTCCCCCTAAATTTAAAATGGTGAATTTATAAAATTTACCCCAAAAGTTTCAACTAACTCAACTTTCTCTTTTATAAACACGTAAAGGTTGGTATGTTATCCACTCATGTTATCAAAAGACAAGCTGTGCTTTGCACGTACAAAAAAAATCCTTCATTTTCTATTGCGGATATGTAAAATTTTTCTTTTTCAAGGGTTTAAAAATAATTTTTCACATTTTTGAATTCTTTTTGTGAAGGGATAACAGGTTACGATTTCGGTCACTTGCTTTTAGTGCGAAAATTAGAGATGGGCATACGAGTCATTAGCTATGTCATGAAAGATAGGTTGAGTTAGAAAAATTTTGCGAAACTAGTGGTATTAAAAGTAAGGTTTGATTTCTCAAAAGTTTTAATCACAGCATTACTTTAAAGAAAACGATTTATAATTTCATTAAAGGGGTAAGTGAAATATTTATGAATTTTCGAAACGTTTAATGGATTTTAAATGGATATTATAGATGAGATGAGGTGGAAAATATGGCATTCATGATGATAATTAATCTCTTTTTGAATTTTCAAATCTTTTCATCATTTTCCAAAACCCTAAGTGTTTTCAAAATTTGCTTGAAAGGGCTTAGTTTTAAAATTTGTTTTTCAAAACCTTTTATTTTCATTTTAAAAAAAAAATTTCTTTTAAAACACACAAATTTTATTCACAAAAATGAAAGAAAAATAAGTAAAAATTAAAATTTTTATGGTATTTATGAGTTGTGTGTTTTTGAAATTTTGAATTTTTTATATGAATTTTCACATTTTTACAAGAAAACAAAACTTGGTTTTACACAAAACCACCCCACCACACTTAAACCTTTGTTTGTCCTCAAACAAAAAGTATAAAAATGAGAAAATTTGTGGAGATTGGAAAAATTGTTGGGGTTTTATGCAAAACCTCCCCCACCACACTTAAACTTTTGCGTAGCAAATGTTTAAGTGTGAAAGAGAGTTTTGTAAAAAGAAGAAAAATAAAGAAAGGAAAAATACGACCTGACACGACGAGTTGCCTCTCGCCAAGCGCCCTTGTTTTACGTCTTGAGCTCGACGCATTTGTGCTTTTCATTCTTTCCTTCCCTCGCTTTGTGGCATCGCTTCTAAATCATGCTCATCGAACCACCTTGTATCATGATTCTCGTAAAAAGCCTTCAAGCGATGACCATTGACCTTGAATTTGATGTCTCCCCCCCTAGAAATTTCAAATACTCCAAACGGCAAAATATGGGTAATTATGTAAGGACCTGTCCATCGGCTCTTCAACTTCCCGGGATGTAATCTCAACCGAGAGTTGAATAACAAGACTTTATCGCCAGTTTTAAATTCTTTTTTGCGAATAAGTTTGTCGTGAGCGATGGTTAGTTTTTCTTTGTAAATTCGAGAATTATCATAAGCCTCAATGCGAAGCTCTTCTAATTCCTGAATTTGCAATTTCCGCAACCCCGCATCTTTTGGGTAATCTTGATTTACCTTTTTGATTGCCCAAAATGCTTTGTGCTCAATTTCCACCGGTAGGTGACAACTCTTTCCATAAACGAGTTTAAAAGGAGTCATCCCTATCGGTGTTTTGTATGCGGTGCGGTAGGCCCATAAAGCATCCCCAAGCCTTTGACTCCAATCCTTGCGAGAGGGATTAACCACTTTCTCAAGGATTGATTTTATTTCCCTATTGGATATTTCGGCTTGCCCATTAGTTTGGGGATGATAAGCGGTTGACATGCGGTGTTGTACATGATAATTTTTCAAAAGGGATTCGAGGTACTTATTATTGAAATGTGAACCCCTATCGCTAATGATAGCTTTAGGCACCCCAAAACGCTGAAAAATATTCTTTTTAAGGAATTCAATCACCGTTTTGGAGTTGGCATCCCTTGTTGGTATGGCCTCAACCCATTTTGAAACATAATCAACACACACAAGAATATATAAATACCCATTTGATTGAGGAAAGGGGCCCATGAAATCTATCCCCCAAACATCGAAAAGCTCAAAAAACAATAAAGCTTTAAGAGGCATTTCGTTTTTGCGGGTTAGATTGCCCGTTTTTTGGCAATTTTCACAACTCTTTACAAAGGAATGAGCATCTTTATAAAGAGTTGGCCAATATAATCCACTTTGGAGTACCTTATGACTTGTGCGTTGCCCTCCAAAGTGTCCCCCACATTCTAAAGTGTGACAAAAAGAGAGTACCGAATTTATCTCGTGGTCGGGCACGCATTTTCGTATCATTTGATCGGAGCAAATCTTGTAGAGGTAGGGGTCTTCCCAGAGGTAATAGCGCGAGTCGTTCTTTATTTTGTCCTTTTGAGCTCGAGAGAGAGTGTTTGGCAATTCGTGAGTTTCCAGGTAGTTGACGATGTCGGCGTACCAAGGCGCCATGCCATGGATAGCATAGAGTTGCTCGTCAGGAAAGAGTTCGTTGATCGGAATGATATCGCCTTCGTTTGTTGGGAGTCGGCTAAGATGGTCGGCCACCAAGTTTTCGGCTCCCTTTTTATCCCGAATCTCCACGTTAAACTCTTGAAGGAGAAGGATCCATCGGAGGAGGCGCGGCTTGCATTCCTTCTTCTTCATTAAGTGTTTGAGCGCGGCATGATCTGAAAATACAACAACTTTTGTCCCGACCAAGTATGATCGGAACTTTTCCAATGCAAAGACAATGGCCAATAGTTCTTTTTCCGTTGTTGTGTAATTCCGTTGGGCGTCATCTAGGGTCCTAGAGGCATAGTAAATTACGTGGGGTACCTTCCCGATGCGTTGCCCCAAAACCGCCCCGACACTTAGATCGCTTGCGTCGCACATGATCTCAAAGGGGAGATTCCAATCCGGTGGTTGAATAATGGGCGCTTCGCATAGTTTCCCCTTTAGCTTGTCGAATGCCGCCTTGCACGCATCGTTGAACTCGAATTTGATCTCTTTTTGGAGAAACCTGCACATTGGTTGCGCTATTTTTGAGAAGTCTTGAATGAAACGCCGATAGAAGCCGGCGTGTCCAAGGAATGAGCGGACATCTTTCACATTGCGAGGGTATGGAAGTGTCTTGATAACGTCGATTTTCGCTTTGTCGACTTCCAACCCCTTTTCTGAAATTAAATGACCTAATACAATTCCTTGGCTCACCATAAAGTGGCACTTCTCAAAATTTAAGACAAGGGTTAGCTTCAACGCACTTTTCCATTATTAGGCTCAAGTTATGGAGACACTCATCGAATGAGTTGCCATAAATGGAAAAGTCGTCCATGAATACTTCAATAAATTTAGAAATATACTCAGAAAAGATCGAAATCATACACCTTTGAAAAGTTCCAGGCGCATTGCATAGTCCAAACGGCATACTTCGATATGCGAAAGTTCCAAAGGGGCAAGTGAATGTCGTCTTCCTCTGATCTTCTGGATCGATGGCGATTTGAAAATAGCCCGAGTACCCATCCAAAAAGCAATAGTAGGGCCGCCCCGCTAATCTTTCGAGCATTTGATCGATGAAGGGAAGAGGAAAGTGATCCTTTTTTGTCGCCGCATTGAGTTTGCGATAGTCGATGCAAACTCTCCATCCGTTTTGCACTCGTGTTGGCACTTTCTCTCCTTCGGCATTTTCCACAATCGTGATTCCCGTCTTCTTGGGAACTACATGGATTGGAGATACCCATTCCGAATCGGCCACCGCGTAAATAATCCCCGCATCAAGAAGCTTGAGAAGCTCCTTTTTCACCACCTCCATCATTACTGGATTTAACCTTCTTTGTGCTTCTCTTGATGGTTTTGATCCCTCCTCCAAAACAATTTTGTGCATACATGTCGAGGGGCTTATACCTGGCATATCGGCCAAGGTCCATCCAATCGCCTTCTTGTGTTTTCCAAGAGTTTCCACCAATCGGGTTTCTTGGTCAAGAGTTAGGTTCGATGCGATGATGACGGGTAATGTGTTGTTCGGCCCGAGGTACGCGTATTTGAGGTGATCGGGAAGAGGTTTGAGTTCGAGAGTAGGAGCTTCTTCGATTGATGGCTTAATGCGTTCTTGCGATATTTGGAGTTTGTCGTGAGGGGAACCCGAAATGAACTTTATTTCTTCATTATGTTCTTGCTCTATTTCATGCTTCTCATTCGTTTGTTCGATCTCCCCCCAAACATCCTCAAAAATCGCATCGTATCCCTTCGAGTACTCTTCTTCCAAGTGTTCTTCAACCATTTCATCGATCTCGTCAATAATGGTTAAGCTCGATACATTGTAGTCGTTCGGGTACTTGATGGTGTCAAATATGTTGAAGGTGATTTTCTCGTTGTCGAATTCCATGGACATCGTTCCTGAGTGGCAGTCTATGCATGTTCGCGCGGTTCTCAAAAAGGGTCTTCCTAAGAGGATGGCGGACGAATCGGCGTTGTCGCCCATTTCAAGAATGTAGAAGTCGGCTGGGAAAACCAACCCATTCACCTTGACGAGTACATCTTCCGCGACACCTAGGACGGCGGCCGTCGAACGGTCGGCGAGTTGCACCATCACCCTTGTATCCTTTAGGTCGCCCAAACCCAAGGTCTCGTAAACGGACCTAGGCATTACGTTTATGGAGGCTCCTAAGTCGAGCATGCACCTCGCGAGTTGTTGAAGACCAATGGTGCACGGAATGGCGAAAACTCCAGGGTCTTTCTCTTTTTGTGCGACTCGCGTGTTGATGCTCATTACAGAGGGTAGGTTTATCGTCTCATTCCCCTTTAATTTTCTCTTATTTGTGCATAGATTCTTGAAGAACTTGGCATATGGGGGGTGCATTCGGATTGCATCGATAATCGGAATGTTTACCTCCACCTTCTTGAACACCTCCAAAATATCTTTATCGAGCTCATCCTTTCGAGAGTTAACCGCTAGTCGAGTTGGGAATGGTGCACGCTTCTTTTCCTTTTCTTGCGCGATTTCCTTTTCTTCGTTCATTCCTTGTTCTTTCTCTTGAATTGGCTCTTCCTCTTTCCTGATCTCTTCTTGTGCCTCATCTTGTTTACACGCGCTTGAACTCGTTTCCTCATCTTGCTTCCTTGGAACCATTAACTCTTCTTCTTCGTCGTGCGAGCCAACCTCTCTCCCACTTCTTAGGCATATCGCGTTGATGGGTTTGTATTCCGGTGGTCCCGAACCTTGAGAAGGCAACCGATTGCCCCCTTGTCCTTTCAATAAATTGACTTCCCCCGCGATTTGCTTGATTTGCATTTCCAAGTTTTGCATTTGACGCCCTTGCGTAGCTTGGTTTTGGTTAAGTGAGCTTACATCATTCTTGACGGTTCCCAACTCGGTTGTGAGGCCCGTCATTAATGCCATCATTTTATCAAGCTTTTCGTCAAGAGAAGAGATTTGGGAATTCGATGTGGAGGGTTGAGGAGGTTGTTGATGAGGGTGAGCTTGAGGTTGTTGTTGCGCTTGTGCATTTGGATGAACATACACATTCGGTTTTTGGTAATTGGATTGTGGGAATTGAGGTGGCGCATCCTCATTCTTCCAACGAAAATTTGGGTGTTTCTTCCATGACTCATTGTAGGTTTGTGAGAAAGGTTGGCGTTGGTTTGAATAGCTTCCGATGGCATTGACATCTTCTTGTAGCCTATCGCACTCATCGGTCGCATGATTTGTATCCCCACAAAACTCGCATTTCCTTGGTTCGATCTTCGCGCCCACAGCTTTGAGCATTTGACTAAATCTTGTCTCGAAGTTTTGTGTGATTCTTGATTCCATTGCCTTGAGGTCAACCGTACTTGTCATGTTCACTTGACCCATTCTTCCCCCGCGTCCTTGGTTTCCTTCGGCCATGGTTTCGATAAGAGCTCGCACTTCCGATGGGGTCATGTTATTGAACGATCCTCCAGCCGAGCATTGGAGTAATCGCGCATCGAGATCGTTCATCCCTTGTAGAAATTGGTCGATAAGTGAGGTCTCGTCGAGGTTATGGTTGGGGCATGATGCGCATAATCGCACAAAACGCTCGTAGTATTCTTGAAGTGTCTCCCCTCCTCCTTGTTGGATCCCCGTGATTTCCTTGCGGATTTTGGCCGTCAACGTGCTCGGGTAGTATCGTTTTAGAAAACGCGTTCCTACCTCTTGAAACGTTGTAAAAGGACCCCCTTGCAAGTGGGTTAGCCAATCCCTTGGTGCTTCCCCAAGTGTGTGGGAGAAGAGGATCAATTTGATATTATCCAAGTTATCGGATTTACCAAACAATGCTGTGCATTTACGATCTAGATTATCTAAATGTGCATATGGGTTGTCATTTTTATGTCCTTCAAATATGGGTAATACATTTAATATAGATGGACTTAGTTTAAAATTGGGCACAGTTGGTATAACAATATTTCCAGGATTTCGAGGGATTTGATGGTCTAAAAGTTCCCCTAATGTTCTTTCTTGAGCCATTTTATGAATTTGAGATGATGATGGTGTTGAATGAGAATTAGAATTAAAAAGAGTTTGAGAGTTTAGCTTGGATGATAATGAGTGAACGGTTGGAGAGATTGGAGTTCTTTCTTGTGGCCCTTCCACTCGTTGTTGCTCCCAATTTTGTTCTTCTTCTTCTTGAGGCCCTTGGATGGAAGGAGAAGCCTCGTTACGTCCTTTTTGCCTTGAGTAAGTGTCGTCTTGCTTGCTTCGTGCCTTATCCTTCTTGACCTTTCTTAGATGCTTGTTAATGTCCTTCTTTACAGGTGTGTGCACTTCGCCTTGCGATCTCATCTTTCTCATGCACCTTCAAAATTCAAATGAAACAAAAACACTAGACAATTGATTAGAAGTTAGTAATAAACTCAATTAAAGCCGTCTCCCCGGCAACGGCGCCATTTGTAAACCGCGTAAAACCGTCGTTAAATTTCACACAATTTAGCAAAAATATTTGTAATTTCCCTAGCTTTACTCTTAAGTGTATATGTGGTCTTTCGAGTTTTAGGGGTCGAACACAAGGAGAATGGCCTTGAGATATTACAATTCTTTTCAAAAGTAGGTCTTGTTTTGTTCAAATGTTGTAGATTGTTTTTAAGAAGGTTAATTATGTATTAGATGGAATTTAATCAATTTCGTACACAATTCTTTTGAAAATTCTTTAATAATATTTCCAAATGTCCAAAGGTTGCTAATGATATGTCAATGAAAACTAGAGAATGAGATCTTCACAATATAAGGCAAATCAATTATCACTTTTATTCATATTTTTGTGTAAATGTTCGTTTTAGTCCACACTTTTCATAATCAATCAACAGAGTTTTTCATAAAATCACAGAAAATCGAAAATTACTTCAAAAATCACCAAAATTTAAAAGAAATTAGGAAGGCAAGTTCAGATTATGTGGTAAAAATCTCAGATTAAAAGGACTGATATTCCAAAAGTTATGGTCAAAACTCAGAACATATAACAGAATTGGACAGAAAATGGTATGTGTTATCAAAAGAGGGTGTAATTCAAATTTTATCCAAACAACAATTCAATTAAAATTCAGATTGAGAAACTACACTTCAAAATGATTTACTGAGACCTATATTTTTTATTTATAGGAATTTTTTACTAATTTCTAAAAATCATAGAAAAACAGTCAGATTCAAAAATCAAAAACAGAAAATTTAAAAAGTCAAAACTTTACACAGATTTTATCTTACAAATTTAACATAAAAGCATTGGGCACATATTATATGAAAGTTGTTCTAAAATATCTAAAGAAACACAAAATATTTTTTTTATAATTTTCTTTGATCAGATCTGAAGTCAAACAATTTTTTTACTGAAACTGACAGAAACAAATTACAGAAAAATGTATTTTTGAATTTAGAGGATAAAAGTAGGGATTTTTAAGGCAATTTGATCAAGAATTGTATCATTAATCACAAAATATTCAATTTATCAGATTTGGAACAAGTTTGAATTATTTCCAACCAGAAAAACTCAGCAAATAGATCAAAATTTCAGATCAAACACCAGTCAACCAACTTAGTGTTTGATCTCAATTTTTGAACTAAAAACTTCACTAAATCAAGCAAAAACCTCAACCAAGATTCAAGATGATAAAATGGACTAACATGCAGAAAAATTCAGTTCTAAATGACCTAATTAATTCAACCAAATCGATTAAATCAAAAAAAACCAGACTTAACAGCATATTATGAACAGTAACCAAATCAGTCAATTTAATTCAAATTAAAGCAAGATTTCAAACAATTCAATCACAAAAGGCCTATCCCTACAAGATTCTACTCACACATGATAAGATCAACCGAAATTAGGCATGTGTTCATCATATTTTTTTACAAATTGGATGTTGTGATCTAAAATTGGATACAAGAGATTAAATGAAAATTGGATCAAACCGAGACGTAGAAGATCAACCAGAAGCTTCCTTGAGTCGATTTGAACCTCCAATTGATGCTTGATCCAGCCGGAATCGATCAATTGCCTTTTTCACCAAATTCAGCCCGAATTGGTGAATTTTCACTCAAACTTGAAAATTGAAGCTCGAAAAGCTCTGAGATTCAGTAATGGAGTTACTGAAGCTTAAAGAAGATGACTGGAGAGTTGTGTGTGGAAGGAATTTGGAGAATGGAAGAATGAATGATGAGAGATTGGATTGATCGGTCTAATTTATAGAGAGACTGGTATGGAGAGTGGGGGACAAACCGAGCGATTCCATTGGCTCAGGCAGATCAAGTGGGGTGTACTGAAGATCTGGACGAAATTTCGTTGAATTCGGTTGAGAGTTGGCCGAGTTTTGAATCACTGAATCTCGTCTGTTACTCGCGCGAAAAAAATGAACTGAGTTCAGTTCAGACGATTTGAATCGCATTACTGAGACTAACAGTGGGTCCCTTCAGAATAAGTTGTGGTGAAACGGGTCGTAATCGCGTGAAACGAGTCGCTATTTCTGTTATTAATCTCTGAGTTTTCAAACTGTCTTTTTGATTTTCTGTGGCGAAACGGGTCGAAACTTGCGAAACGGGTCGTCTTCTTATTCAGCCTTTGGCGCCGCGTTTTGAATTAGATTCCTGGATTTCATGCGGCGAGACGAGCTGCAGCTCGCTTGAAACGAGTCGTTTTTGTGAGAGCTGGGTACTGACTCGTTTTAAGCTCGTTCCGCTGATCTGGTGTGGCGAACCGGTTTGAATCGCGTGAGACGAGTCATAACTGATGAAACGAGTCGTCTTCTTCTTCAGAATTGGCGCTAAATGCCTTTTCTCGATCTTCTGTGGCCTGCGATCGTATGCTCGTCCTAAAACAATCCTCTGACAGCCTTGTGAGTTTCGAATTTGGACTTTGGATCGATTTTTCTCTTGGATTTCAGACCCGTTTACCCGTTTCTCACAACCATCGATTCGAGCTCGTCATACTGCACATTTCGCTGTGATTCATCAACCTAGATCTCTTCTCCATCTTCTCACGAATCCACAGAGCTTTGAATGGTTGAAAACCGTTGAGTAAAACTCGAGTTTTGCTGATCTGAGTATCATCCGTCGCTGTTCCGCCATTGCTGACCAGAGTGTGCAAATCGATCTTTTGCTCGCATTTCACACAACGAAATCCAAAACGGTGATTCAGGCTTCGTTCGCAACTTCCCCATGATGCTTCACAACCATTATGACTTCCCAATTCGCCTCGAATCCAGAGAATTCCTCCATTAACCAAAAAAACGGCTGAACTCGTGAATCAAACTATGATTTCGAGTTGTTTTTCCATCGAATTGAGGCTTCTGAATTCATCGTGAGCCTTCAATAAAGCTTTACGACACGAAAAGAATCATCTTTTCTTGAGAAAAATGGAAATGGTTGATCGAATTCATTCGCTGTTCGAAACTCGACCGTTGGTTCATCCAGTTTGAAAAGTTCATTGAGGATTTCGTCGAACAGATTACGGAAACACGGATTTCTCGCTCGATTTCGCATCATTCGATGAGTTCTTCATACGGTTAGAAAGGGTACACGATGGAGAAGAGAATGAGATCGGTTTTGGCTCGAATGGATGATGGTGGAAGGCACGGCAGATCAACCATGGTATCGGTACGTATTTGGCACCTGTTCTGGCCGAATTCCGGCGATCGCCGGAATTTTCAAGACCGGAGAATGGGATCGGCATGTTCGTCTAGTCATGCTGAATCCATGGCTGGCCGGTTTGTTCAGTTTCGAGCAAAATTTCGGAATTTGGATGTTGAAGAAGACGGGTTTGACCTGGTCAACCGTTGACTTTGACCAATTTTGACCTGATTTTCAATTGGTGATTCTGAGAGTTCTGGAAGGTTTCTGATCGCGAGGATTGTACCGTTGGGTTCGTTTCGTCGAGCTCTTCGTTCTGGTATACCGTTTGACCCATTTTGGAGAAGTTGACTTTTGGTCAACTTGGCGATTTTTGGCGTTTGGCTCGGTTTGACTTGGTTGTAGAAGGTTTTTGAATTGTCGTAAAAGTTTGGGGAATTTTTTGTAGAGTGTTTGAGGTTTTTAGTTGGCCATCTTTGGCCCATTATTTGCGTTTTGGTCCAATTCTTCATTTTATGGCCTTTTTGCCTGTAAAATCACACAAAAATGTATTAAGAGGTTTCAAATTATGTTTTATGAATTATGAGCATTTTTCATACATTTAATGTGAATTATGATTGAATTTGAGATGATAAAAACCCTAAAAATGTGTATAAAAATACACATTACAACAAACATACGAAACAAGAGTTTTAGGGGCAAGCAAAGATTATGGAGAAATATTTTAAAATGAATTCAAATTTTGGTTTGCATTTGAATAATTTAGTATTTTCAATCATTCTTTACGAAAAATCTATCCGAGTTTTTTTTATATGAAATGTGCAAACAAACGCATGAAACATGAGTTTTAGGTCCAAAAGAAGATTGTGGAGAAATATTTTAAAATGGATACAAATTTTGATATGCATTTGAATAATTTCGTATTTACATTCATTCTTTACGAAAAATCTATCCGAGTTTTTTTATATGAAATGTGCAAACAAACGCATGAAACATGACTTTTAGGTCCAAAAAAAATTGTGGAGAAATATTTTAAAATGAATACAAATTTTCGTTTGCATTTGAATAATTTACTATTTACGATCATTCTTTAAGAAAAATCTATCCGAGTTTGTTGTTTAAATGAAACAAGCAAACAAACGCTCGAAACATGAGTTTTATATACAAACAAAGATTGTTGAGAAATATTTTAAAGTGAAAAGAAATTTTGGTTTGCGTTTCAATAATTTAGTATTTCCAATCATTCTTTACGAAAAATCTATCAGAGTTTTTTTTGAATGAAACGAGCAAACAAACGGAGGAAACATGAGTTTTATGAGCAAACAAACATTGTGGAAAAATATTTTAAAATGAACACAGATTTTCGTCAACATTAGAATAATTTAGTATTTACCATCATTCTTTACGAAAAATCTAACCGTGTTATTTTTGTATGAAAGGAGCAAACAAACATACGAAACAAGAGTTTTAGGGGCAAGCAAAGATTGTGGAGAAATATTTTAAAATGAATTCAAATTTTGGTTTGCATTTGAATAATTTAGTATTTTCAATCATTCTTTACGAAAAATCTGTCCGAGTTTTTTTTATATGAAATGTGCAAACAAACGCATGAAACATGAGTTTTAGGTCCAAAAGAAGATTGTGGAGAAATATTTTAAAATGGATACAAATTTTGATATGCATTTGAATAATTTAGTATTTACTTTCATTCTTTACGAAAAATCTATCCGAGTTTTTTTTATATGAAATGTGCAAACAAACGCATGAATCATGACTTTTAGGTCCAAAAAAAGATTGTGGAGAAATATTTTAAAATGAATACAAATTTTGGTTTGTATTTGAATAATTTACTATTTACGATCATTCTTTAAGAAAAATCTATCCGACTTTTTTTTTAAATGAAACAAGCAAACAAACGCTCGAAACATGAGTTTTATATACAAACAAAGATCGTTGAGAAATATTTTAAAGTGAAAAGAAATTTTGGTTTGCGTTTCAATAATTTAGTATTTCCAATCATTCTTTACGAAAAATCTATCAGAGTTTTTTTTGAATGAAACAAGGAAACAAACGCACGAAACATGAGTTTTATGTGCAAACAAACATTGTGGAAAAATATTTTAAAATGAACAGAGATTTTGGTCAGCATTAGAATAATTTAGTATTTACCATCATTCTTTACGAAAAATCTAACCGTGTCATTTTTGTATGAAAGGAGCAAACAAACATACGAAACAAGAGTTTTAGGGCAAGCAAAGATTGTGGAGAAATATTTTAAAATGAATTCAAATTTTGGTTTGCATTTGAATAATTTACTATTTACGATCATTCTTTACGAAAAATCTATCCGAGTTTTTTTATATGAAATGTGCAAACAAACGCATGAAACATGAGTTTTAGGTCCAAAAGAAGATTGTGAAGAAATATTTTAAAATGGATACAAATTTTGATATGCATTTGAATAATTTAGTATTTACATTCATTCTTTACGAAAAATCTATCCGAGTTTTTTTATATGAAATGTGCAAACAAACGCATGAAACATGACTTTTAGGTCCAAAAAAAGATTGTGGAGAAATATTTTAAAATGAATACAAATTTTGGTTTGCATTTGAATAATTTACTATTTACGATCATTCTTTAAGAAAAATCTATCCGAGTTTTTTGTTTAAATGAAACAAGCAAACAAACGCTCGAAACATGAGTTTTATATACAAACAAAGATTGTTGAGAAATATTTTAAAGTGAAAAGAAATTTTGGTTTGCGTTTCAATAATTTTGTATTTCCAATCATTCTTTACGAAAAATCTATCAGAGTTTTTTTTGAATGAAACGAGCAAACAAACGAAACATGAGTTTTATGTGCAAACAAACATTGTGGAAAAATATT
This sequence comes from Juncus effusus, assembly GCA_027726005.1. Classification (NCBI taxonomy): domain Eukaryota; kingdom Viridiplantae; phylum Streptophyta; class Magnoliopsida; order Poales; family Juncaceae; genus Juncus; species Juncus effusus. The sequence goes on from CM050899.1 coordinate 4,469,715, forward strand.
TTAAAATGAACACAGATTTTCGTCAGCATTAGAATAATTTAGTATTTACCATCATTCTTTACGAAAAATCTAACCGTGTTATTTTTGTATGAAAGGAGCAAACAAACATACGAAACAAAAGTTTTAGGGGCAAGCAAAGATTGTGGAGAAATATTTTAAAATGAATTCAAATTTTGGTTTGCATTTGAATAATTTAGTATTTTCAATCGTTCTTTACGAAAAATCTATCCGAGTTTTTGTTATATGAAATGTGCAAAGAAACGCATGAAACATGACTTTTAGGTCCAAAAAAAATTGTGGAGAAATATTTTAAAATGAATACAAATTTTGGTTTGCATTTGAATAATTTACTATTTACGATCATTCTTTAAGAAAAATCTATCCAAGTTTTTTTTTAAATGAAACAAGCAAACAAACGCTCGAAACATGAGTTTTATATACAAACAAAGATTGTTGAGAAATATTTTAAAGTGAAAAGAAATTTTGGTTTGCGTTTCAATAATTTAGTATTTCCAATAATTCTTTACGAAAAATCTATCAGAGTTTTTTTTGAATGAAACGAGCAAACAAACGCACGAAACATGAGTTTTATGTGCAAACAAACATTGTGGAAAAATATTTTAAAATGAACACAGATTTTGGTCAGCATTAGAATAATTCAGTATTTACCATCATTCTTTACGAAAAATCTAACCGTGTTGTTTTTGTATGAAAGGAGCAAGCAAAAATACGAAACAAGAGTTTTAGGGGCAAGCAAAGATTGTGGAGAAATATTTTAAAATGAATTCAAATTTTGGTTTGCATTTGAATAATTTAGTATTTTCAATCATTCTTTACGAAAAATCTATCCGAGTTTTTTTTATATGAAATGTGCAAAGAAACGCATGAAACATGACTTTTAGGTCCAAACAAAATTGTGGAGAAATATTTTAAAATGAATACAAATTTTGGTTTGCATTTGAATAATTTACTATTTACGATCATTCTTTACGAAAAATCTATCCGAGTTTTTTTATATGAAATGTGCAAACAAACGCATGAAACATGAGTTTTAGCTCCAAAAGAAGATTGTGGAGAAATATTTTAAAATGGATACAAATTTTGATATGCATTTGAATAATTTAGTATTTACATTCATTCTTTACTAAAAATCTATCCGAGTTTTTTTATATGAAATGTGCAAACAAACGCATGAAACATGACTTTTAGGTCCAAAAAAAGATTGTGGAGAAATATTTTAAAATGAATACAAATTTTGGTTTGCATTTGAATAATTTACTATTTACGATCATTCTTTAAGAAAAATCTATCCGAGTTTTTTGTTTAAATGAAACAAGCAAACAAACGCTCGAAACATGAGTTTTATAGACAAACAAAGATTGTTGAGAAATATTTTAAAGTGAAAAGAAATTTTGGTTTGCGTTTCAATAATTTAGTATTTCCAATAATTCTTTACGAAAAATCTATCAGAGTATTTTTTGAATGAAACGAGGAAACAAACGCACGAAACATGAGTTTTATGTGCAAACAAACATTGTGGAAAAATATTTTAAAATGAACACAGATTTTCGTCAGCATTAGAATAATTTAGTATTTACCATCATTCTTTACGAAAAATCTAACCGTGTCATTTTTGTATGAAAGGAGCAAACAAACATACAAAACAAGAGTTTTAGGGGCAAGCAAAGATTGTGGAGAAATATTTTAAAATGAATTCAAATTTTGGTTTGCATTTGAATAATTTAGTATTTTCAATCATTCTTTACGAAAAATCTATCCGAGTTTTTTTTATCTGAAATGTGCAAACAAACGCATGAAACATGAGTTTTAGTTCCAAAAGAAGATTGTGCAGAAATATTTTAAAATGGATACAAATTTTGATATGCATTTGAATAATTCAGTATTTACATTCATTCTTTACGAAAAATCTATCTGAGTTTTTTTATATGAAATGTGCAAACAAACGCATGAAACCTGTCTTTTAGGTCCAAAAAAAGATTGTGGAGAAATATTTTAAAATGAATACAAATTTTGGTTTGCATTTGAATAATTTACTATTTACGATCATTCTTTAAGAAAAATCTATCCGAGTTTTTTGTTTAAATGAAACAAGCAAACAAACGCTCGAAACATGAGTTTTATATACAAACAAAGATTGTTGAGATATATTTTAAAGTGAAAAGAAATTTTGGTTTGCGTTTCAATAATTTAGTATTTCCAATCATTCTTTACGAAAAATCTATCAGAGTTTTTTTTGAATGAAACGAGCAAACAAACGCACGAAACATGAGTTTTATGTGCAAACAAACTTTGTGCAAAAAATATTTTAAAATGAACACAGATTTTGGTCAGCATTAGACTAATTTAGTATTTACCATCATTCTTTACGAAAAATCTGACGGTGTTATTTTTGTATGAAAGGAGCAAACAAACTTACGAAACAAGAGTTTTAGGGGCAAGCAAAGATTGTGGAGAAACATTTTAAAATGAATTCAAATTTTGGTTTGCATTTGAATAATTTAGTATTTTCAATCATTCTTTACGAAAAAACTATCCGAGTTTTTGTTATATGAAATGTGCAAACAAACGCATGAAACATGAGTTTTAGGTCCAAAAGAAGATTGTGGAGAATTATTTTAAAATGGATACAAATTTTGATATGCATTTGAATAATTTAGTATTTACTTTCATTCTTTACGAAAAATCTATCCGAGTTTTTTTTATATGAAATGTGCAAACAAACGCATGAATCATGACTTTTAGGTCCAAAAAAAGATTGTGGAGAAATATTTTGAAGTGAATACAAATTTTGGTTTGCATTTGTATAATTTACTATTTACGATCATTCTTTGACAAAAATCTATCCGAGTTTTCTTTTAAATGAAACAAGCAAACAAACGCTCGAAACGTGAGTTTTATATACAAACAAATATTGTTGAGAAATATTTTAAAGTGAAAAGAAATTTTGGTTTGCCTTTCAATAATTTAGTATTTCCAATCATTCTTTACGAAAAATCTATCAGAGTTTTTTTTGAATGAAACGAGCAAACAAACGCACGAAACATGAGTTTTATGTGCAAACAAACATTGTGGAAAAATATTTTAAAATGAACACAGATTTTGGTCAGCATTAGAATAATTTAGTATTTACCATCATTCTTTACGAAAAATCTAACCGTGTCATTTTTGTATGAAAGGAGCAAACAAACATACGAAACAAGAGTTTTAGGGGCAAGCAAAGATTGTGGAGAAATATTTTAAAATGAATTCAAATTTTGGTTTGCATTTGAATAATTTAGTATTTTCAATCATTCTTTACGAAAAATCTATCCGAGTTTGTTTTATCTGAAATGTGCAAACAAACGCATGAAACATGAGTTTTAGGTCCAAAAGAAGATTGTGGAGAAATATTTTAAAATGGATACAAATTTTGATATGCATTTGAATAATTTAGTATTTACATTCATTCTTTACGAAAAATCTATCCGAGTTTTTTTATATGAAATGTGCAAACAACGCCATGAAACATGACTTTTAGGTCCAAAAAAAGATTGTGGAGAAATATTTGAAAAAGAATACAAATTTTGGTTTGCATTGAATAATTTACTATTTACGATGATTCTTTAAGAAAAATCTATCCCGAGTGTTTTGTTTAAATGAAACAAGGAAACAAACGCTCGAAACATGAGTTTTATATACAAAGAAAGATTGTTGAGAAATATTTTAAAGTGAAAAGAAATTTTGGTTTGCGTTTCAATAACTTAATATTTCCAATCATTCTTTACGAAAAATCTATCAGAGTTTTTTTTGAATGAAACGAGCAAACAAACGCACGAAACATGAATTTTATGTGCAAACAAACATTGTGGAGAAATATTTTAAAATGAACACAGATTTTGGTCAGCATTAGAATAATTTAGAATTTACCATCATTCTTTACGAAAAATCTAACGGTGTTATTTTTGTATGAAAGGAGCAAACAAACATACGAAACAAGAGTTTTAGGGGCAAGCAAAGATTGTGGAGAAACATTTTAAAATGAAATCAAATTTTGGTTTGCATTTGAATTATTTAGTATTTTCAATCATTCTTTACGAAAAATCTATCCGAGTTTTTGTTATATGAAATGTGCAAACAAACGCATGAAATATGAGTTTTAGGTCCAAAAGAAGATTGTGGAGAATTATTTTAAAATGGATACAAATTTTGATATGCATTTGAATAATTTAGTATTTACTTTCATTCTTTACGAAAAATCTATCCGAGTTTTTTTTATATGAAATGTGCAAACAAACGCATGAATCATGACTTTTAGGTCCAAAAAAAGATTGTGGGGAAATATTTTAAAATGAATACAAATTTTTTTTGCATTTGAATAATTTATTATTTACGATCATTCTTTAAGAAAAATCTATCCGAGTTTTTTCTAAATGAAACAAGCAAACAAACGCTCGAAACGTGAGTGTTATATACAAACAAAGATTGTTGAGAAATATTTTAAAGTGAAAAGAAATTTTGGTTTGCGTTTCAATAATTTAGTGTTTCCAATCATTCTTTACGAAAAATCTATCAGAGTTTTTTTTGAATGAAACGAGCAAGCAAACGCACGAAACATGAGTTTTATGTGCAAACAAACATTGTGGAAAAATATTTTAAAATGAACACAGATTTTGGTCAGCATTAGAATAATTCAGTATTTACCATCATTCTTTACGAAAAATCTAACGGTGTTATTTTTGTATGAAAGGAGCAAACAAACATACGAAACAAGAGTTTTAGGGGCAAGCAAAGATTGTGGAGAAATATTTGAAAATGAATACAAATTTTGGTTTGCATTTGAATAATAAACTATTTACGATCATTCTTTAAGAAAAATCTATCCGAGTTATTTTTTAAATGAAACAAGCAAACAAACGCTCGAAACGTGAGTTTTATATACAAACAAAGATTGTTGAGAAATATTTTAAAGTGAAAAGAAATTTTGGTTTGCGTTTCAATAATTTAGTATTTCCAATCATTCTTTACGAAAAATCTATCAGAGTTTTTTTTGAATGAAACGAGCAAACAAACGCACGAAACATGAGTTTTATGTGCAAACAAACATTGTGGAAAAATATTTTAAAATGAACACAGATTTTGGTCAGCATTAGAATAATTTAGTATTTACCATCATTCTTTACGAAAAATCTAACGGTGTTATTTTTGTATGAAAGGAGCAAACAAACATACGAAACAAGAGTTTTAGGGGCAAGCAAAGATTGTGGAGAAACATTTTAAAATGAATTCAAATTTTGGTTTGCATTTGAATTATTTATTATTTTCAATCATTCTTTATGAAAAATCTATCCGAGTTTTTGTTATATGAAATGTGCAAACAAACGCCTGAAACATGAGTTTTAGGTCCAAAAGAAGATTGTGGAGAATTATTTTAAAATGGATACAAATTTTGATATGCATTTGAATAATTTAGTATTTACTTTCATTCTTTAAGAAAAATCTATCCGAGTTTTTTTTATATGAAATGTGCAAACAAACGCATGAATCATGACTTTTAGGTCCAAAAAAAGATTGTGGGGAAATATTTTAAAATGAATACAAATTTTTCTTTGCATTTGAATAATTTACTATTTACGATCATTCTTTAAGAAAAATCTATCCGAGTTTTTTTTTAAATGAAACAAGCAAACAAACGCTCGAAACGTGAGTTTTATATACAAACAAAGATTGTTGAGAAATATTTTAAAGTGAAAAGAAATTTTTGTTTGCGTTTCAATAATTTAGTATTTCCAATCATTCTTTACGAAAAATCTATCAGAGTTTTTTTTGAATGAAACGAGCAAACAAACGCACGAATCTTGAGTTTTATGTGCAAACAAACATTGTGGAAAAATATTTTAAAATGAACACAGATTTTGGTCAGCATTAGAATAATTCAGTATTTACCATCATTCTTTACGAAAAATCTAACGGTGTTATTTTTGTATGAAAGGAGCAAACAAACATACGAAACAAGAGTTTTAGGGGCAAGCAAAGATTGTGGAGAAACATTTTAAAATGAATTCAAATTTTGGTTTGCATTTGAATTATTTATTATTTTCAATCATTCTTTATGAAAAATCTATCCGAGTTTTTGTTATATGAAATGTGCAAACAAACGCCTGAAACATGAGTTTTAGGTCCAAAAGAAGATTGTGGAGAATTATTTTAAAATGGATACAAATTTTGATATGCATTTGAATAATTTAGTATTTACTTCCATTCTTTAAGAAAAATCTATCCGAGTTTTTTTTATATGAAATGTGCAAACAAACGCATGAATCATGACTTTTAGGTCCAAAAAAAGATTGTGGGGAAATATTTTAAAATGAATACAAATTTTTCTTTGCATTTGAATAATTTACTATTTACGATCATTCTTTAAGAAAAATCTATCCGAGTTTTTTTTTAAATGAAACAAGCAAACAAACGCTCGAAACGTGAGTATTATATACAAACAAAGATTGTTGAGAAATATTTTAAAGTGAAAAGAAATTTTGGTTTGCGTTTCAATAATTTAGTATTTCCAATCATTCTTTACGAAAAATCTATCAGAGTTTTTTTTGAATGAAACGAGCAAGCAAACGCACGAAACATGAGTTTTATGTGCAAACAAACATTGTGGAAAAATATTTTAAAATGAACACAGATTTTGGTCAGCATTAGAATAATTCAGTATTTACCATCATTCTTTACGAAAAATCTAACGGTGTTATTTTTGTATGAAAGGAGCAAACAAACATACGAAACAAGAGTTTTAGGGGCAAGCAAAGATTGTGGAGAAATATTTGAAAATGAATACAAATTTTGGTTTGCATTTGAATAATTTACTATTTACGATCATTCTTTAAGAAAAATCTATCCGAGTTTTTTTTTAAAAGAAACAAGCAAACGAACGCTCGAAACGTGAGTTTTATATACAAACAAAGATTGTTGAGAAATATTTTAAAGTGAAAAGAAATTTTGGTTTGCGTTTCAATAATTTAGTATTTCCAATCATTCTTTACGAAAAATCTATCAGAGTTTTTTTTGAATGAAACGAGCAAACAAACGCACGAAACATGAGTTTTATGTGCAAAAAAACATTGTGGAAAAATATTTTAAAATGAACACAGATTTTGGTCAGCATTAGAATAATTTAGTATTTACCATCATTCTTTACGAAAAATCTAACGGTGTTATTTTTGTATGAAAGGAGCAAACAAACATACGAAACAAGAGTTTTAGGGGCAAGCAAAGATTGTGGAGAAACATTTTAAAATGAATTCAAATTTTGGTTTGCATTTGAATTATTTATTATTTTCAATCATTCTTTATGAAAAATCTATCCGAGTTTTTGTTATATGAAATGTGCAAACAAACGCCTGAAACATGAGTTTTAGGTCCAAAAGAAGATTGTGGAGAATTATTTTAAAATGGATACAAATTTTGATATGCATTTGAATAATTTAGTATTTACTTTCATTCTTTAAGAAAAATCTATCCGAGTTTTTTTTATATGAAATGTGCAAACAAACGCATGAATCATGACTTTTAGGTCCAAAAAAAGATTGTGGGGAAATATTTTAAAATGAATACAAATTTTTCTTTGCATTTGAATAATTTACTATTTACGATCATTCTTTAAGAAAAATCTATCCGAGTTTTTTTTTAAATGAAACAAGCAAACAAACGCTCGAAACGTGAGTTTTATATACAAACAAAGATTGTTGAGAAATATTTTAAAGTGAAAAGAAATTTTTGTTTGCGTTTCAATAATTTAGTATTTCCAATCATTCTTTACGAAAAATCTATCAGAGTTTTTTTTGAATGAAACGAGCAAACAAACGCACGAATCTTGAGTTTTATGTGCAAACAAACATTGTGGAAAAATATTTTAAAATGAACACAGATTTTGGTCAGCATTAGAATAATTCAGTATTTACCATCATTCTTTACGAAAAATCTAACGGTGTTATTTTTGTATGAAAGGAGCAAACAAACATACGAAACAAGAGTTTTAGGGGCAAGCAAAGATTGTGGAGAAACATTTTAAAATGAATTCAAATTTTGGTTTGCATTTGAATTATTTATTATTTTCAATCATTCTTTATGAAAAATCTATCCGAGTTTTTGTTATATGAAATGTGCAAACAAACGCCTGAAACATGAGTTTTAGGTCCAAAAGAAGATTGTGGAGAATTATTTTAAAATGGATACAAATTTTGATATGCATTTGAATAATTTAGTATTTACTTCCATTCTTTAAGAAAAATCTATCCGAGTTTTTTTTATATGAAATGTGCAAACAAACGCATGAATCATGACTTTTAGGTCCAAAAAAAGATTGTGGGGAAATATTTTAAAATGAATACAAATTTTTCTTTGCATTTGAATAATTTACTATTTACGATCATTCTTTAAGAAAAATCTATCCGAGTTTTTTTTTAAATGAAACAAGCAAACAAACGCTCGAAACGTGAGTATTATATACAAACAAAGATTGTTGAGAAATATTTTAAAGTGAAAAGAAATTTTGGTTTGCGTTTCAATAATTTAGTATTTCCAATCATTCTTTACGAAAAATCTATCAGAGTTTTTTTTGAATGAAACGAGCAAGCAAACGCACGAAACATGAGTTTTATGTGCAAACAAACATTGTGGAAAAATATTTTAAAATGAACACAGATTTTGGTCAGCATTAGAATAATTCAGTATTTACCATCATTCTTTACGAAAAATCTAACGGTGTTATTTTTGTATGAAAGGAGCAAACAAACATACGAAACAAGAGTTTTAGGGGCAAGCAAAGATTGTGGAGAAATATTTGAAAATGAATACAAATTTTGGTTTGCATTTGAATAATTTACTATTTACGATCATTCTTTAAGAAAAATCTATCCGAGTTTTTTTTTAAAAGAAACAAGCAAACGAACGCTCGAAACGTGAGTTTTATATACAAACAAAGATTGTTGAGAAATATTTTAAAGTGAAAAGAAATTTTGGTTTGCGTTTCAATAATTTAGTATTTCCAATCATTCTTTACGAAAAATCTATCAGAGTTTTTTTTGAATGAAACGAGCAAACAAACGCACGAAACATGAGTTTTATGTGCAAAAAAACATTGTGGAAAAATATTTTAAAATGAACACAGATTTTGGTCAGCATTAGAATAATTTAGTATTTACCATCATTCTTTACGAAAAATCTAACGGTGTTATTTTTGTATGAAAGGAGCAAACAAACATACGAAACAAGAGTTTTAGGGGCAAGCAAAGATTGTGGAGAAACATTTTAAAATGAATTCAAATTTTGGTTTGCATTTGAATTATTTATTATTTTCAATCATTCTTTATGAAAAATCTATCCGAGTTTTTGTTATATGAAATGTGCAAACAAACGCCTGAAACATGAGTTTTAGGTCCAAAAGAAGATTGTGGAGAATTATTTTAAAATGGATACAAATTTTGATATGCATTTGAATAATTTAGTATTTACTTTCATTCTTTAAGAAAAATCTATCCGAGTTTTTTTTATATGAAATGTGCAAACAAACGCATGAATCATGACTTTTAGGTCCAAAAAAAGATTGTGGGGAAATATTTTAAAATGAATACAAATTTTTCTTTGCATTTGAATAATTTACTATTTACGATCATTCTTTAAGAAAAATCTATCCGAGTTTTTTTTTAAATGAAACAAGCAAACAAACGCACGAAACGTGAGTTTTATATACAAACAAAGATTGTTGAGAAATATTTTAAAGTGAAAAGAAATTTTGGTTTGCGTTTCAATAATTTAGTATTTCCAATCATTCTTTACGAAAAATCTATCAGAGTTTTTTTTGAATGAAACGAGCAAGCAAACGCACGAAACATGAGTTTTATGTGCAAACAAACATTGTGGAAAAATATTTTAAAATGAACGCAGATTTTGGTCAGCATTAGAATAATTCAGTTTTTACCATCATTCTTTACGAAAAATCTAACGGTGTTATTTTTGTATGAAAGGAGCAAACAAACATACGAAACAAGAGTTTTAGGGGCAAGCAAAGATTGTGGAGAAATATTTGAAAATGAATACAAATTTTGGTTTGCATTTGAATAATTTACTATTTACGATCATTCTTTAAGAAAAATCTATCCGAGTTTTTTTTTAAATGAAACAAGCAAACGAACGCTCGAAACGTGAGTTTTATATACAAACAAAGATTGTTGAGAAATATTTTAAAGTGAAAAGAAATTTTGGTTTGCGTTTCAATAATTTAGTATTTCCAATCATTCTTTACGAAAAATCTATCAGAGTTTTTTTTGAATGAAACGAGCAAACAAACGCACGAAACATGAGTTTTATGTGCAAAAAAACATTGTGGAAAAATATTTTAAAATGAACACAGATTTTGGTCAGCATTAGAATAATTTAGTATTTACCATCATTCTTTACGAAAAATCTAACGGTGTTATTTTTGTATGAAAGGAGCAAACAAACATACGAAACAAGAGTTTTAGGGGCAAGCAAAGATTGTGGAGAAACATTTTAAAATGAATTCAAATTTTGGTTTGCATTTGAATTATTTATTATTTTCAATTATTCTTTATGAAAAATCTATCCGAGTTTTTGTTATATGAAATGTGCAAACAAACGCCTGAAACATGAGTTTTAGGTCCAAAAGAAGATTGTGGAGAATTATTTTAAAATGGATACAAATTTTGATATGCATTTGAATAATTTAGTATTTACTTTCATTCTTTAAGAAAAATCTATCCGAGTTTTTTTTATATGAAATGTGCAAACAAACGCATGAATCATGACTTTTAGGTCCAAAAAAAGATTGTGGGGAAATATTTTAAAATGAATACAAATTTTTCTTTGCATTTGAATAATTTACTATTTACGATCATTCTTTAAGAAAAATCTATCCGAGTTTTTTTTTAAATGAAACAAGCAAACAAACGCACGAAACGTGAGTTTTATATACAAACAAAGATTGTTGAGAAATATTTTAAAGTGAAAAGAAATTTTGGTTTGCGTTTCAATAATTTAGTATTTCCAATCATTCTTTACGAAAAATCTATCAGAGTTTTTTTTGAATGAAACGAGCAAGCAAACGCACGAAACATGAGTTTTATGTGCAAACAAACATTGTGGAAAAATATTTTAAAATGAACACAGATTTTGGTCAGCATTAGAATAATTCAGTATTTACCATCATTCTTTACGGAAAATCTAACGGTGTTATTTTTGTATGAAAGGAGCAAACAAACATACGAAACAAGAGTTTTAGGGGCAAGCAAAGATTGTGGAGAAATATTTGAAAATGAATACAAATTTTGGTTTGCATTTGAATAATTTACTATTTACGATCATTCTTTAAGAAAAATCTATCCGAGTTTTTTTTTAAATGAAACAAGCAAACGAGCGCTCGAAACGTGAGTTTTATATACAAACAAAGATTGTTGAGAAATATTTTAAAGTGAAAAGAAATTTTGGTTTGCGTTTCAATAATTTAGTATTTCCAATCATTCTTTACGAAAAATCTATCAGAGTTTTTTTTGAATGAAACGAGCAAACAAACGCACGAAACATGAGTTTTATGTGCAAACAAACATTGTGGAAAAATATTTTAAAATGAACACAGATTTTGGTCAGCATTAGAATAATTTAGTATTTACCATCATTCTTTACGAAAAATCTAACGGTGTTATTTTTGTATGAAAGGAGCAAACAAACATACGAAACAAGAGTTTTAGGGGCAAGCAAAGATTGTGGAGAAACATTTTAAAATGAATTCAAATTTTGGTTTGCATTTGAATTATTTATTATTTTCAATCATTCTTTATGAAAAATCTATCCGAGTTTTTGTTATATGAAATGTGCAAACAAACGCCTGAAACATGAGTTTTAGGTCCAAAAGAAGATTGTGGAGAATTATTTTAAAATGGATACAAATTTTGATATGCATTTGAATAATTTAGTATTACTTTCATTCTTTAAGAAAAATCTATCCGAGTTTTTTTTATATGAAATGTGCAAACAAACGCATGAATCATGACTTTTAGGTCCAAAAAAAGATTGTGGGGAAATATTTTAAAATGAATACAAATTTTTCTTTGCATTTGAATAATTTACTATTTACGATCATTCTTTAAGAAAAGTCTATCCGAGTTTTTTTTTAAATGAAACAAGCAAACAAACGCTCGAAACGTGAGTTTTATATACAAACAAAGATTGTTGAGAAATATTTTAAAGTGAAAAGAAATTTTGGTTTGCGTTTCAATAATTTAGTATTTCCAATCATTCTTTACGAAAAATCTATCAGAGTTTTTTTTGAATGAAACGAGCAAACAAACGCACGAAACTTGAGTTTTATGTGCAAACAAACATTGTGGAAAAATATTTTAAAATGAACACAGATTTTGGTCAGCATTAGAATAATTTAGTATTTACCATCATTCTTTACGAAAAATCTAACGGTGTTATTTTTGTATGAAAGGAGCAAACAAACATACGAAACAAGAGTTTTAGGGGCAAGCAAAGATTGTGGAGAAACATTTTAAAATGAATTCAAATTTTGGTTTGCATTTGAATTATTTATTATTTTCAATCATTCTTTATGAAAAATCTATCCGAGTTTTTGTTATATGAAATGTGCAAACAAACGCCTGAAACATGAGTTTTAGGTCCAAAAGAAGATTGTGGAGAATTATTTTAAAATGGATACAAATTTTGATATGCATTTGAATAATTTAGTATTTACTTCCATTCTTTAAGAAAAATCTATCCGAGTTTTTTTTATATGAAATGTGCAAACAAACGCATGAATCATGACTTTTAGGTCCAAAAAAAGATTGTGGGGAAATATTTTAAAATGAATACAAATTTTTCTTTGCATTTGAATAATTTACTATTTACGATCATTCTTTAAGAAAAATCTATCCGAGTTTTTTTTTAAATGAAACAAGCAAACAAACGCTCGAAACGTGAGTTTTATATACAAACAAAGATTGTTGAGAAATATTTTAAAGTGAAAAGAAATTTTGGTTTGCGTTTCAATAATTTAGTATTTCCAATCATTCTTTACGAAAAATCTATCAGAGTTTTTTTTGAATGAAACGAGCAAGCAAACGCACGAAACATGAGTTTTATGTGCAAACAAAACATTGTGGAAAAATATTTTAAAATGAACACAGATTTTGGTCAGCATTAGAATAATTCAGTATTTACCATCATTCTTTACGAAAAATCTAACGGTGTTATTTTTGTATGAAAGGAGCAAACAAACATACGAAACAAGAGTTTTAGGGGCAAGCAAAGATTGTGGAGAAATATTTGAAAATGAATACAAATTTTGGTTTGCATTTGAATAATTTACTATTTACGATCATTCTTTAAGAAAAATCTATCCGAGTTTTTTTTTAAATGAAACAAGCAAACGAACGCTCGAAACGTGAGTTTTATATACAAACAAAGATTGTTGAGAAATATTTTAAAGTGAAAAGAAATTTTGGTTTGCGTTTCAATAATTTAGTATTTCCAATCATTCTTTACGAAAAATCTATCAGAGTTTTTTTTGAATGAAACGAGCAAACAAACGCACGAAACATGAGTTTTATGTGCAAAAAAACATTGTGGAAAAATATTTTAAAATGAACACAGATTTTGGTCAGCATTAGAATAATTTAGTATTTACCATCATTCTTTACGAAAAATCTAACGGTGTTATTTTTGTATGAAAGGAGCAAACAAACATACGAAACAAGAGTTTTAGGGGCAAGCAAAGATTGTGGAGAAACATTTTAAAATGAATTCAAATTTTGGTTTGCATTTGAATTATTTATTATTTTCAATCATTCTTTATGAAAAATCTATCCGAGTTTTTGTTATATGAAATGTGCAAACAAACGCCTGAAACATGAGTTTTAGGTCCAAAAGAAGATTGTGGAGAATTATTTTAAAATGGATACAAATTTTGATATGCATTTGAATAATTTAGTATTACTTTCATTCTTTAAGAAAAATCTATCCGAGTTTTTTTTATATGAAATGTGCAAACAAACGCATGAATCATGACTTTTAGGTCCAAAAAAAGATTGTGGGGAAATATTTTAAAATGAATACAAATTTTTCTTTGCATTTGAATAATTTACTATTTACGATCATTCTTTAAGAAAAATCTATCCGAGTTTTTTTTTAAATGAAACAAGCAAACAAACGCTCGAAACGTGAGTTTTATATACAAACAAAGATTGTTGAGAAATATTTTAAAGTGAAAAGAAATTTTGGTTTGCGTTTCAATAATTTAGTATTTCCAATCATTCTTTACGAAAAATCTATCAGAGTTTTTTTTGAATGAAACGAGCAAGCAAACGCACGAAACATGAGTTTTATGTGCAAACAAACATTGTGGAAAAATATTTTAAAATGAACACAGATTTTGGTCAGCATTAGAATAATTCAGTATTTACCATCATTCTTTACGGAAAATCTAACGGTGTTATTTTTGTATGAAAGGAGCAAACAAACATACGAAACAAGAGTTTTAGGGGCAAGCAAAGATTGTGGAGAAATATTTGAAAATGAATACAAATTTTGGTTTGCATTTGAATAATTTACTATTTACGATCATTCTTTAAGAAAAATCTATCCGAGTTTTTTTTTAAATGAAACAAGCAAACGAGCGCTCGAAACGTGAGTTTTATATACAAACAAAGATTGTTGAGAAATATTTTAAAGTGAAAAGAAATTTTGGTTTGCGTTTCAATAATTTAGTATTTCCAATCATTCTTTACGAAAAATCTATCAGAGTTTTTTTTGAATGAAACGAGCAAACAAACGCACGAAACATGAGTTTTATGTGCAAACAAACATTGTGGAAAAATATTTTAAAATGAACACAGATTTTGGTCAGCATTAGAATAATTTAGTATTTACCATCATTCTTTACGAAAAATCTAACGGTGTTATTTTTGTATGAAAGGAGCAAACAAACATACGAAACAAGAGTTTTAGGGGCAAGCAAAGATTGTGGAGAAACATTTTAAAATGAATTCAAATTTTGGTTTGCATTTGAATTATTTATTATTTTCAATCATTCTTTATGAAAAATCTATCCGAGTTTTTGTTATATGAAATGTGCAAACAAACGCCTGAAACATGAGTTTTAGGTCCAAAAGAAGATTGTGGAGAATTATTTTAAAATGGATACAAATTTTGATATGCATTTGAATAATTTAGTATTACTTTCATTCTTTAAGAAAAATCTATCCGAGTTTTTTTTATATGAAATGTGCAAACAAACGCATGAATCATGACTTTTAGGTCCAAAAAAAGATTGTGGGGAAATATTTTAAAATGAATACAAATTTTTCTTTGCATTTGAATAATTTACTATTTACGATCATTCTTTAAGAAAAGTCTATCCGAGTTTTTTTTTAAATGAAACAAGCAAACAAACGCTCGAAACGTGAGTTTTATATACAAACAAAGATTGTTGAGAAATATTTTAAAGTGAAAAGAAATTTTGGTTTGCGTTTCAATAATTTAGTATTTCCAATCATTCTTTACGAAAAATCTATCAGAGTTTTTTTTGAATGAAACGAGCAAACAAACGCACGAAACTTGAGTTTTATGTGCAAACAAACATTGTGGAAAAATATTTTAAAATGAACACAGATTTTGGTCAGCATTAGAATAATTTAGTATTTACCATCATTCTTTACGAAAAATCTAACGGTGTTATTTTTGTATGAAAGGAGCAAACAAACATACGAAACAAGAGTTTTAGGGGCAAGCAAAGATTGTGGAGAAACATTTTAAAATGAATTCAAATTTTGGTTTGCATTTGAATTATTTATTATTTTCAATCATTCTTTATGAAAAATCTATCCGAGTTTTTGTTATATGAAATGTGCAAACAAACGCCTGAAACATGAGTTTTAGGTCCAAAAGAAGATTGTGGAGAATTATTTTAAAATGGATACAAATTTTGATATGCATTTGAATAATTTAGTATTTACTTCCATTCTTTAAGAAAAATCTATCCGAGTTTTTTTTATATGAAATGTGCAAACAAACGCATGAATCATGACTTTTAGGTCCAAAAAAAGATTGTGGGGAAATATTTTAAAATGAATACAAATTTTTCTTTGCATTTGAATAATTTACTATTTACGATCATTCTTTAAGAAAAATCTATCCGAGTTTTTTTTTAAATGAAACAAGCAAACAAACGCTCGAAACGTGAGTTTTATATACAAACAAAGATTGTTGAGAAATATTTTAAAGTGAAAAGAAATTTTGGTTTGCGTTTCAATAATTTAGTATTTCCAATCATTCTTTACGAAAAATCTATCAGAGTTTTTTTTGAATGAAACGAGCAAGCAAACGCACGAAACATGAGTTTTATGTGCAAACAAAACATTGTGGAAAAATATTTTAAAATGAACACAGATTTTGGTCAGCATTAGAATAATTCAGTATTTACCATCATTCTTTACGAAAAATCTAACGGTGTTATTTTTGTATGAAAGGAGCAAACAAACATACGAAACAAGAGTTTTAGGGGCAAGCAAAGATTGTGGAGAAATATTTGAAAATGAATACAAATTTTGGTTTGCATTTGAATAATTTACTATTTACGATCATTCTTTAAGAAAAATCTATCCGAGTTTTTTTTTAAATGAAACAAGCAAACGAACGCTCGAAACGTGAGTTTTATATACAAACAAAGATTGTTGAGAAATATTTTAAAGTGAAAAGAAATTTTGGTTTGCGTTTCAATAATTTAGTATTTCCAATCATTCTTTACGAAAAATCTATCAGAGTTTTTTTTGAATGAAACGAGCAAACAAACGCACGAAACATGAGTTTTATGTGCAAAAAAACATTGTGGAAAAATATTTTAAAATGAACACAGATTTTGGTCGGCATTAGAATAATTTAGTATTTACCATCATTCTTTACGAAAAATCTAACGGTGTTATTTTTGTATGAAAGGAGCAAACAAACATACGAAACAAGAGTTTTAGGGGCAAGCAAAGATTGTGGAGAAACATTTTAAAATGAATTCAAATTTTGGTTTGCATTTGAATTATTTATTATTTTCAATCATTCTTTATGAAAAATCTATCCGAGTTTTTGTTATATGAAATGTGCAAACAAACGCCTGAAACATGAGTTTTAGGTCCAAAAGAAGATTGTGGAGAATTATTTTAAAATGGATACAAATTTTGATATGCATTTGAATAATTTAGTATTACTTTCATTCTTTAAGAAAAATCTATCCGAGTTTTTTTTATATGAAATGTGCAAACAAACGCATGAATCATGACTTTTAGGTCCAAAAAAAGATTGTGGGGAAATATTTTAAAATGAATAAAATTTTTCTTTGCATTTGAATAATTTACTATTTACGATCATTCTTTAAGAAAAGTCTATCCGAGTTTTTTTTTAAATGAAACAAGCAAACAAACGCTCGAAACGTGAGTTTTATATACAAACAAAGATTGTTGAGAAATATTTTAAAGTGAAAAGAAATTTTGGTTTGCGTTTCAATAATTTAGTATTTCCAATCATTCTTTACGAAAAATCTATCAGAGTTTTTTTTGAATGAAACGAGCAAACAAACGCACGAAACTTGAGTTTTATGTGCAAACAAACATTGTGGAAAAATATTTTAAAATGAACACAGATTTTGGTCAGCATTAGAATAATTTAGTATTTACCATCATTCTTTACGAAAAATCTAACGGTGTTATTTTTGTATGAAAGGAGCAAACAAACATACGAAACAAGAGTTTTAGGGGCAAGCAAAGATTGTGGAGAAACATTTTAAAATGAATTCAAATTTTGGTTTGCATTTGAATTATTTATTATTTTCAATCATTCTTTATGAAAAATCTATCCGAGTTTTTGTTATATGAAATGTGCAAACAAACGCCTGAAACATGAGTTTTAGGTCCAAAAGAAGATTGTGGAGAATTATTTTAAAATGGATACAAATTTTGATATGCATTTGAATAATTTAGTATTTACTTCCATTCTTTAAGAAAAATCTATCCGAGTTTTTTTTATATGAAATGTGCAAACAAACGCATGAATCATGACTTTTAGGTCCAAAAAAAGATTGTGGGGAAATATTTTAAAATGAATACAAATTTTTCTTTGCATTTGAATAATTTACTATTTACGATCATTCTTTAAGAAAAATCTATCCGAGTTTTTTTTTAAATGAAACAAGCAAACAAACGCTCGAAACGTGAGTTTTATATACAAACAAAGATTGTTGAGAAATATTTTAAAGTGAAAAGAAATTTTGGTTTGCGTTTCAATAATTTAGTATTTCCAATCATTCTTTACGAAAAATCTATCAGAGTTTTTTTTGAATGAAACGAGCAAGCAAACGCACGAAACATGAGTTTTATGTGCAAACAAACATTGTGGAAAAATATTTTAAAATGAACACAGATTTTGGTCAGCATTAGAATAATTCAGTATTTACCATCATTCTTTACGAAAAATCTAACGGTGTTATTTTTGTATGAAAGGAGCAAACAAACATACGAAACAAGAGTTTTAGGGGCAAGCAAAGATTGTGGAGAAATATTTGAAAATGAATACAAATTTTGGTTTGCATTTGAATAATTTACTATTTACGATCATTCTTTAAGAAAAATCTATCCGAGTTTTTTTTTAAATGAAACAAGCAAACGAACGCTCGAAACGTGAGTTTTATATACAAACAAAGATTGTTGAGAAATATTTTAAAGTGAAAAGAAATTTTGGTTTGCGTTTCAATAATTTAGTATTTCCAATCATTCTTTACGAAAAATCTATCAGAGTTTTTTTTGAATGAAACGAGCAAACAAACGCACGAAACATGAGTTTTATGTGCAAAAAAACATTGTGGAAAAATATTTTAAAATGAACACAGATTTTGGTCAGCATTAGAATAATTTAGTATTTACCATCATTCTTTACGAAAAATCTAACGGTGTTATTTTTGTATGAAAGGAGCAAACAAACATACGAAACAAGAGTTTTAGGGGCAAGCAAAGATTGTGGAGAAACATTTTAAAATGAATTCAAATTTTGGTTTGCATTTGAATTATTTATTATTTTCAATCATTCTTTATGAAAAATCTATCCGAGTTTTTGTTATATGAAATGTGCAAACAAACGCCTGAAACATGAGTTTTAGGTCCAAAAGAAGATTGTGGAGAATTATTTTAAAATGGATACAAATTTTGATATGCATTTGAATAATTTAGTATTTACTTTCATTCTTTAAGAAAAATCTATCCGAGTTTTTTTTATATGAAATGTGCAAACAAACGCATGAATCATGACTTTTAGGTCCAAAAAAAGATTGTGGGGAAATATTTTAAAATGAATACAAATTTTTCTTTGCATTTGAATAATTTACTATTTACGATCATTCTTTAAGAAAAATCTATCCGAGTTTTTTTTTAAATGAAACAAGCAAACAAACGCTCGAAACGTGAGTTTTATATACAAACAAAGATTGTTGAGAAATATTTTAAAGTGAAAAGAAATTTTGGTTTGCGTTTCAATAATTTAGTATTTCCAATCATTCTTTACGAAAAATCTATCAGAGTTTTTTTTGAATGAAACGAGCAAGCAAACGCACGAAACATGAGTTTTATGTGCAAACAAACATTGTGGAAAAATATTTTAAAATAAACACAGATTTTGGTCAGCATTAGAATAATTCAGTATTTACCATCATTCTTTACGAAAGATCTAACGGTGTTATTTTTGTATGAAAGGAGCAAACAAACATACGAAACAAGAGTTTTAGGGGCAAGCAAAGATTGTGGAGAAATATTTGAAAATGAATACAAATTTTGGTTTGCATTTGAATAATTTACTATTTACGATCATTCTTTAAGAAAAATCTATCCGAGTTTTTTTTTAAATGAAACAAGCAAACGAGCGCTCGAAACGTGAGTTTTATATACAAACAAAGATTGTTGAGAAATATTTTAAAGTGAAAAGAAATTTTGGTTTGCGTTTCAATAATTTAGTATTTCCAATCATTCTTTACGAAAAATCTATCAGAGTTTTTTTTGAATGAAACGAGCAAACAAACGCACGAAACATGAGTTTTATGTGCAAACAAACATTGTGGAAAAATATTTTAAAATGAACACAGATTTTGGTCAGCATTAGAATAATTTAGTATTTACCATCATTCTTTACGAAAAATCTAACGGTGTTATTTTTGTATGAAAGGAGCAAACAAACATACGAAACAAGAGTTTTAGGGGCAAGCAAAGATTGTGGAGAAACATTTTAAAATGAATTCAAATTTTGGTTTGCATTTGAATTATTTATTATTTTCAATCATTCTTTATGAAAAATCTATCCGAGTTTTTGTTATATGAAATGTGCAAACAAACGCCTGAAACATGAGTTTTAGGTCCAAAAGAAGATTGTGGAGAATTATTTTAAAATGGATACAAATTTTGATATGCATTTGAATAATTTAGTATTTACTTTCATTCTTTAAGAAAAATCTATCCGAGTTTTTTTTATATGAAATGTGCAAACAAACGCATGAATCATGACTTTTAGGTCCAAAAAAAGATTGTGGGGAAATATTTTAAAATGAATACAAATTTTTCTTTGCATTTGAATAATTTACTATTTACGATCATTCTTTAAGAAAAATCTATCCGAGTTTTTTTTTAAATGAAACAAGCAAACAAACGCTCGAAACGTGAGTTTTATATACAAACAAAGATTGTTGAGAAATATTTTAAAGTGAAAAGAAATTTTGGTTTGCGTTTCAATAATTTAGTATTTCCAATCATTCTTTACGAAAAATCTATCAGAGTTTTTTTTGAATGAAACGAGCAAGCAAACGCACGAAACATGAGTTTTATGTGCAAACAAACATTGTGGAAAAATATTTTAAAATAAACACAGATTTTGGTCAGCATTAGAATAATTCAGTATTTACCATCATTCTTTACGAAAGATCTAACGGTGTTATTTTTGTATGAAAGGAGCAAACAAACATACGAAACAAGAGTTTTAGGGGCAAGCAAAGATTGTGGAGAAATATTTGAAAATGAATACAAATTTTGGTTTGCATTTGAATAATTTACTATTTACGATCATTCTTTAAGAAAAATCTATCCGAGTTTTTTTTTAAATGAAACAAGCAAACGAGCGCTCGAAACGTGAGTTTTATATACAAACAAAGATTGTTGAGAAATATTTTAAAGTGAAAAGAAATTTTGGTTTGCGTTTCAATAATTTAGTATTTCCAATCATTCTTTACGAAAAATCTATCAGAGTTTTTTTTGAATGAAACGAGCAAACAAACGCACGAAACATGAGTTTTATGTGCAAACAAACATTGTGGAAAAATATTTTAAAATGAACACAGATTTTGGTCAGCATTAGAATAATTTAGTATTTACCATCATTCTTTACGAAAAATCTAACGGTGTTATTTTTGTATGAAAGGAGCAAACAAACATACGAAACAAGAGTTTTAGGGGCAAGCAAAGATTGTGGAGAAACATTTTAAAATGAATTCAAATTTTGGTTTGCATTTGAATTATTTATTATTTTCAATCATTCTTTATGAAAAATCTATCCGAGTTTTTGTTATATGAAATGTGCAAACAAACGCCTGAAACATGAGTTTTAGGTCCAAAAGAAGATTGTGGAGAATTATTTTAAAATGGATACAAATTTTGATATGCATTTGAATAATTTAGTATTACTTTCATTCTTTAAGAAAAATCTATCCGAGTTTTTTTTATATGAAATGTGCAAACAAACGCATGAATCATGACTTTTAGGTCCAAAAAAAGATTGTGGGGAAATATTTTAAAATGAATACAAATTTTTCTTTGCATTTGAATAATTTACTATTTACGATCATTCTTTAAGAAAAGTCTATCCGAGTTTTTTTTTAAATGAAACAAGCAAACAAACGCTCGAAACGTGAGTTTTATATACAAACAAAGATTGTTGAGAAATATTTTAAAGTGAAAAGAAATTTTGGTTTGCGTTTCAATAATTTAGTATTTCCAATCATTCTTTACGAAAAATCTATCAGAGTTTTTTTTGAATGAAACGAGCAAACAAACGCACGAAACTTGAGTTTTATGTGCAAACAAACATTGTGGAAAAATATTTTAAAATGAACACAGATTTTGGTCAGCATTAGAATAATTTAGTATTTACCATCATTCTTTACGAAAAATCTAACGGTGTTATTTTTGTATGAAAGGAGCAAACAAACATACGAAACAAGAGTTTTAGGGGCAAGCAAAGATTGTGGAGAAACATTTTAAAATGAATTCAAATTTTGGTTTGCATTTGAATTATTTATTATTTTCAATCATTCTTTATGAAAAATCTATCCGAGTTTTTGTTATATGAAATGTGCAAACAAACGCCTGAAACATGAGTTTTAGGTCCAAAAGAAGATTGTGGAGAATTATTTTAAAATGGATACAAATTTTGATATGCATTTGAATAATTTAGTATTTACTTTCATTCTTTAAGAAAAATCTATCCGAGTTTTTTTTATATGAAATGTGCAAACAAACGCATGAATCATGACTTTTAGGTCCAAAAAAAGATTGTGGGGAAATATTTTAAAATGAATACAAATTTTTCTTTGCATTTGAATAATTTACTATTTACGATCATTCTTTAAGAAAAATCTATCCGAGTTTTTTTTTAAATGAAACAAGCAAACAAACGCTCGAAACGTGAGTTTTATATACAAACAAAGATTGTTGAGAAATATTTTAAAGTGAAAAGAAATTTTGGTTTGCGTTTCAATAATTTAGTATTTCCAATCATTCTTTACGAAAAATCTATCAGAGTTTTTTTTGAATGAAACGAGCAAGCAAACGCACGAAACATGAGTTTTATGTGCAAACAAACATTGTGGAAAAATATTTTAAAATGAACACAGATTTTGGTCAGCATTAGAAT
Source organism: Juncus effusus (assembly GCA_027726005.1). Classification (NCBI taxonomy): domain Eukaryota; kingdom Viridiplantae; phylum Streptophyta; class Magnoliopsida; order Poales; family Juncaceae; genus Juncus; species Juncus effusus. The sequence goes on from CM050899.1 coordinate 4,492,716, forward strand.
AATTCAGTATTTACCATCATTCTTTACGAAAAATCTAACGGTGTTATTTTTGTATGAAAGGAGCAAACAAACATACGAAACAAGAGTTTTAGGGGCAAGCAAAGATTGTGGAGAAATATTTGAAAATGAATACAAATTTTGGTTTGCATTTGAATAATTTACTATTTACGATCATTCTTTAAGAAAAATCTATCCGAGTTTTTTTTTAAATGAAACAAGCAAACGAACGCTCGAAACGTGAGTTTTATATACAAACAAAGATTGTTGAGAAATATTTTAAAGTGAAAAGAAATTTTGGTTTGCGTTTCAATAATTTAGTATTTCCAATCATTCTTTACGAAAAATCTATCAGAGTTTTTTTTGAATGAAACGAGCAAACAAACGCACGAAACATGAGTTTTATGTGCAAAAAAACATTGTGGAAAAATATTTTAAAATGAACACAGATTTTGGTCAGCATTAGAATAATTTAGTATTTACCATCATTCTTTACGAAAAATCTAACGGTGTTATTTTTGTATGAAAGGAGCAAACAAACATACGAAACAAGAGTTTTAGGGGCAAGCAAAGATTGTGGAGAAACATTTTAAAATGAATTCAAATTTTGGTTTGCATTTGAATTATTTATTATTTTCAATCATTCTTTATGAAAAATCTATCCGAGTTTTTGTTATATGAAATGTGCAAACAAACGCCTGAAACATGAGTTTTAGGTCCAAAAGAAGATTGTGGAGAATTATTTTAAAATGGATACAAATTTTGATATGCATTTGAATAATTTAGTATTTACTTTCATTCTTTAAGAAAAATCTATCCGAGTTTTTTTTATATGAAATGTGCAAACAAACGCATGAATCATGACTTTTAGGTCCAAAAAAAGATTGTGGGGAAATATTTTAAAATGAATACAAATTTTTCTTTGCATTTGAATAATTTACTATTTACGATCATTCTTTAAGAAAAATCTATCCGAGTTTTTTTTTAAATGAAACAAGCAAACAAACGCTCGAAACGTGAGTTTTATATACAAACAAAGATTGTTGAGAAATATTTTAAAGTGAAAAGAAATTTTGGTTTGCGTTTCAATAATTTAGTATTTCCAATCATTCTTTACGAAAAATCTATCAGAGTTTTTTTTGAATGAAACGAGCAAGCAAACGCACGAAACATGAGTTTTATGTGCAAACAAACATTGTGGAAAAATATTTTAAAATGAACACAGATTTTGGTCAGCATTAGAATAATTCAGTATTTACCATCATTCTTTACGAAAAATCTAACGGTGTTATTTTTGTATGAAAGGAGCAAACAAACATACGAAACAAGAGTTTTAGGGGCAAGCAAAGATTGTGGAGAAATATTTGAAAATGAATACAAATTTTGGTTTGCATTTGAATAATTTACTATTTACGATCATTCTTTAAGAAAAATCTATCCGAGTTTTTTTTTAAATGAAACAAGCAAACGAACGCTCGAAACGTGAGTTTTATATACAAACAAAGATTGTTGAGAAATATTTTAAAGTGAAAAGAAATTTTGGTTTGCGTTTCAATAATTTAGTATTTCCAATCATTCTTTACGAAAAATCTATCAGAGTTTTTTTTGAATGAAACGAGCAAACAAACGCACGAAACATGAGTTTTATGTGCAAACAAACATTGTGGAAAAATATTTTAAAATGAACACAGATTTTGGTCAGCATTAGAATAATTTAGTATTTACCATCATTCTTTACGAAAAATCTAACGGTGTTATTTTTGTATGAAAGGAGCAAACAAACATACGAAACAAGAGTTTTAGGGGCAAGCAAAGATTGTGGAGAAACATTTTAAAATGAATTCAAATTTTGGTTTGCATTTGAATTATTTATTATTTTCAATCATTCTTTATGAAAAATCTATCCGAGTTTTTGTTATATGAAATGTGCAAACAAACGCCTGAAACATGAGTTTTAGGTCCAAAAGAAGATTGTGGAGAATTATTTTAAAATGGATACAAATTTTGATATGCATTTGAATAATTTAGTATTTACTTTCATTCTTTAAGAAAAATCTATCCGAGTTTTTTTTATATGAAATGTGCAAACAAACGCATGAATCATGACTTTTAGGTCCAAAAAAAGATTGTGGGGAAATATTTTAAAATGAATACAAATTTTTCTTTGCATTTGAATAATTTACTATTTACGATCATTCTTTAAGAAAAATCTATCCGAGTTTTTTTTTAAATGAAACAAGCAAACAAACGCTCGAAACGTGAGTTTTATATACAAACAAAGATTGTTGAGAAATATTTTAAAGTGAAAAGAAATTTTGGTTTGCGTTTCAATAATTTAGTATTTCCAATCATTCTTTACGAAAAATCTATCAGAGTTTTTTTTGAATGAAACGAGCAAGCAAACGCACGAAACATGAGTTTTATGTGCAAACAAACATTGTGGAAAAATATTTTAAAATGAACACAGATTTTGGTCAGCATTAGAATAATTCAGTATTTACCATCATTCTTTACGAAAAATCTAACGGTGTTATTTTTGTATGAAAGGAGCAAACAAACATACGAAACAAGAGTTTTAGGGGCAAGCAAAGATTGTGGAGAAATATTTGAAAATGAATACAAATTTTGGTTTGCATTTGAATAATATACTATTTACGATCATTCTTTAAGAAAAATCTATCCGAGTTTTTTTTTAAATGAAACAAGCAAACGAACGCTCGAAACGTGAGTTTTATATACAAACAAAGATTGTTGAGAAATATTTTAAAGTGAAAAGAAATTTTGGTTTGCGTTTCAATAATTTAGTATTTCCAATCATTCTTTACGAAAAATCTATCAGAGTTTTTTTTGAATGAAACGAGCAAACAAACGCACGAAACATGAGTTTTATGTGCAAACAAACATTGTGGAAAAATATTTTAAAATGAACACAGATTTTGGTCAGCATTAGAATAATTTAGTATTTACCATCATTCTTTACGAAAAATCTAACGGTGTTATTTTTGTATGAAAGGAGCAAACAAACATACGAAACAAGAGTTTTAGGGGCAAGCAAAGATTGTGGAGAAACATTTTAAAATGAATTCAAATTTTGGTTTGCATTTGAATTATTTATTATTTTCAATCATTCTTTATGAAAAATCTATCCGAGTTTTTGTTATATGAAATGTGCAAACAAACGCCTGAAACATGAGTTTTAGGTCCAAAAGAAGATTGTGGAGAATTATTTTAAAATGGATACAAATTTTGATATGCATTTGAATAATTTAGTATTTACTTTCATTCTTTAAGAAAAATCTATCCGAGTTTTTTTTATATGAAATGTGCAAACAAACGCATGAATCATGACTTTTAGGTCCAAAAAAAGATTGTGGGGAAATATTTTAAAATGAATACAAATTTTTCTTTGCATTTGAATAATTTACTATTTACGATCATTCTTTAAGAAAAATCTATCCGAGTTTTTTTTTAAATGAAACAAGCAAACAAACGCTCGAAACGTGAGTTTTATATACAAACAAAGATTGTTGAGAAATATTTTAAAGTGAAAAGAAATTTTGGTTTGCGTTTCAATAATTTAGTATTTCCAATCATTCTTTACGAAAAATCTATCAGAGTTTTTTTTGAATGAAACGAGCAAACAAACGCACGAAACTTGAGTTTTATGTGCAAACAAACATTGTGGAAAAATATTTTAAAATGAACACAGATTTTGGTCAGCATTAGAATAATTTAGTATTTACCATCATTCTTTACGAAAAATCTAACGGTGTTATTTTTGTATGAAAGGAGCAAACAAACATACGAAACAAGAGTTTTAGGGGCAAGCAAAGATTGTGGAGAAACATTTTAAAATGAATTCAAATTTTGGTTTGCATTTGAATTATTTATTATTTTCAATCATTCTTTATGAAAAATCTATCCGAGTTTTTGTTATATGAAATGTGCAAACAAACGCCTGAAACATGAGTTTTAGGTCCAAAAGAAGATTGTGGAGAATTATTTTAAAATGGATACAAATTTTGATATGCATTTGAATAATTTAGTATTTACTTTCATTCTTTAAGAAAAATCTATCCGAGTTTTTTTTATATGAAATGTGCAAACAAACGCATGAATCATGACTTTTAGGTCCAAAAAAAGATTGTGGGGAAATATTTTAAAATGAATACAAATTTTTCTTTGCATTTGAATAATTTACTATTTACGATCATTCTTTAAGAAAAATCTATCCGAGTTTTTTTTAAAATGAAACAAGCAAACAAACGCTCGAAACGTGAGTTTTATATACAAACAAAGATTGTTGAGAAATATTTTAAAGTGAAAAGAAATTTTGGTTTGCGTTTCAATAATTTAGTATTTCCAATCATTCTTTACGAAAAATCTATCAGAGTATTTTTTGAATGAAACGAGCAAGCAAACGCACGAAACATGAGTTTTATGTGCAAACAAACATTGTGGAAAAATATTTTAAAATGAACACAGATTTTGGTCAGCATTAGAATAATTCAGTATTTACCATCATTCTTTACGAAAAATCTAACGGTGTTATTTTTGTATGAAAGGAGCAAACAAACATACGAAACAAGAGTTTTAGGGGCAAGCAAAGATTGTGGAGAAATATTTTAAAATGAATTCAAATTTTGGTTTGCATTTGAATTATTTATTATTTTCAATCATTCTTTATGAAAAATCTATCCGAGTTTTTGTTATATGAAATGTGCAAACAAACGCCTGAAACATGAGTTTTAGGTCCAAAAGAAGATTGTGGAGAATTATTTTAAAATGGATACAAATTTTGATATGCATTTGAATAATTTAGTATTTACTTTCATTCTTTAAGAAAAATCTATCCGAGTTTTTTTTATATGAAATGTGCAAACAAACGCATGAATCATGACTTTTAGGTCCAAAAAAAGATTGTGGGGAAATATTTTAAAATGAATACAAATTTTTCTTTGCATTTGAATAATTTACTATTTACGATCATTCTTTAAGAAAAATCTATCCGAGTTTTTTTTTAAATGAAACAAGCAAACAAACGCTCGAAACGTGAGTTTTATATACAAACAAAGATTGTTGAGAAATATTTTAAAGTGAAAAGAAATTTTGGTTTGCGTTTCAATAATTTAGTATTTCCAATCATTCTTTACGAAAAATCTATCAGAGTTTTTTTTGAATGAAACGAGCAAACAAACGCACGAAACTTGAGTTTTATGTGCAAACAAACATTGTGGAAAAATATTTTAAAATGAACACAGATTTTGGTCAGCATTAGAATAATTTAGTATTTACCATCATTCTTTACGAAAAATCTAACGGTGTTATTTTTGTATGAAAGGAGCAAACAAACATACGAAACAAGAGTTTTAGGGGCAAGCAAAGATTGTGGAGAAACATTTTAAAATGAATTCAAATTTTGGTTTGCATTTGAATTATTTATTATTTTCAATCATTCTTTATGAAAAATCTATCCGAGTTTTTGTTATATGAAATGTGCAAACAAACGCCTGAAACATGAGTTTTAGGTCCAAAAGAAGATTGTGGAGAATTATTTTAAAATGGATACAAATTTTGATATGCATTTGAATAATTTAGTATTTACTTTCATTCTTTAAGAAAAATCTATCCGAGTTTTTTTTATATGAAATGTGCAAACAAACGCATGAATCATGACTTTTAGGTCCAAAAAAAGATTGTGGGGAAATATTTTAAAATGAATACAAATTTTTCTTTGCATTTGAATAATTTACTATTTACGATCATTCTTTAAGAAAAATCTATCCGAGTTTTTTTTTAAATGAAACAAGCAAACAAACGCTCGAAACGTGAGTTTTATATACAAACAAAGATTGTTGAGAAATATTTTAAAGTGAAAAGAAATTTTGGTTTGCGTTTCAATAATTTAGTATTTCCAATCATTCTTTACGAAAAATCTATCAGAGTTTTTTTTGAATGAAACGAGCAAGCAAACGCACGAAACATGAGTTTTATGTGCAAACAAACATTGTGGAAAAATATTTTAAAATGAACACAGATTTTGGTCAGCATTAGAATAATTCAGTATTTACCATCATTCTTTACGAAAAATCTAACGGTGTTATTTTTGTATGAAAGGAGCAAACAAACATACGAAACAAGAGTTTTAGGGGCAAGCAAAGATTTTGGAGAAATATTTTAAAATGAATTCAAATTTTGGTTTGCATTTGAATAATTTAGCATTTTCAATCATTCTTTACGAAAAATCTATCCGAGTTTTTTTTTTCTGAAATGTGCAAACAAACGCATGAAACATGAGTTTTAGGTCCAAAAGAAGATTGTGGAGAAATATTTTAAAATGGATACAAATTTTGATATGCATTTGACTAATTTAGTATTTACATTCATTCTTTACGAAAAATCTATCCGAGTTTTTTTATATGAAATGTGCAAACAAACGCATGAAACATGACTTTGAGGTCCAAAAAAAGATTGTGGAGAAATATTTTAAAATGAATAAAATTTTGGTTTGCATTTGAATAATTTACTATTTACGATCATTCTTTAAGAAAAATCTATCCGAGTTTTTTGTTTAAATGTAACAAGCAAACAAACGCTCGAAACATGAGTTTTATATACAAAGAAAGATTGTTGAGAAATATTTTAAAGTGAAAAAAAAATTTGGTTTGCGTTTAAATAATTTAGTATTTCCAATCATTCTATACGAAAAATCTATCAGAGTTTTTTTTGAATGAAACGAGCAAACAAACATTGTGGAAAAATATTTTAAAATGAACACAGATTTTGGTCAGCATTAGAATAATTTAGTATTTACCATCATTCTTTACGAAAAATCTAACGGTGTAATTTTTGTATGAAAGGAGCAAACAAACATACGAAACAAGAGTTTTAGGGGCAAGCAAAGATTGTGGAGAAACATTTTAAAATGAATTCAAATTTTGGTTTGCATTTGAATTATTTATTATTTTCAATCATTCTTTATGAAAAATCTATCCGAGTTTTTGTTATATGAAATGTGCAAACAAACGCCTGAAACATGAGTTTTAGGTCCAAAAGATGATTGTGGAGAATTATTTTAAAATGGATACAAATTTTGATATGCATTTGAATAATTTAGTATTTACTTCCATTCTTTAAGAAAAATCTATCCGAGTTTTTTTTATATGAAATGTGCAAACAAACGCATGAATCATGACTTTTAGGTCCAAAAAACGATTGTGGAGAAATATTTTAAAATGAATACAAATTTTGGTTTGCATTTGAATAATTTACTATTTACGATCATTCTTTAACAAAAATCTATCCGAGTTTTTTTTTAAATGAAACAAGCGAACAAACGCTCGAAACGTGAGTTTTATATACAAAGAAAGATTGTTGAGAAATATTTTAAAGTGAAAAGAAATTTTGGTTTGCGTTTCAATAATTTAGTATTTCCAATCATTCTTTACGAAAAATCTATCAGAGTTTTTTTTGAATGAAACGAGCAAGCAAACGCACGAAACATGAGTTTTATGTGCAAACAAACATTGTGGAAAAATATTTTAAAATGAACACAGATTTTGGTCAGCATTAGAATAATTTAGTATTTACCATCATTCTTTACGAAAAATCTAACGGTGTTATTTTTGTACGAAAGGAGCAAACAAACATACGAAACAAGAGTTTTAGGGGCAAGCAAAGATTGTGGAGAAATATTTTAAAATGAATTCAAATATTGGTTTGCATTTGAATAATTTAGCATTTTCAATCATTCTTTACGAAAAATCTATCCGAGTTTTTGTTATATGAAATGTGCAAACAAACGCATGAAACATGAGTTTTAGGTCCAAAAGAAGATTGTGGAGAATTATTTTAAAATGGATACAAATTTTGATATGCATTTGAATAATTTAGTATTTACTTTCATTCTTTAAGAAAAATCTATCCGAGTTTTTTTTATATGAAATGTGCAAACAAACGCATGAATCATGACTTTTAGGTCCAAAAAAAGATTGTGGGGAAATATTTTAAAATGAATACAAATTTTGGTTTACATTTGAATAATTTACTATTTACGATCATTCTTTAAGAAAAATCTATCCGAGTTTTTTGTTTAAATATAACAAGCAAACAAACGCTCGAAACATGTGTTTTATATACAAAGAAAGATTGTTGAGAAATATTTTAAAGTGAAAAGAAATTTTGGTTTGCGTTTCAATAATTTAGTATTTCCAATCATTCTTTACGAAAAATCTATCAGAGTTTTTTTTGAATGAAACGAGCAAACAAACGCACGAAACATGAGTTTTATGTGCAAACAAACATTGTGGAAAAATATTTTAAAATGAACACAGATTTTGGTCAGCATTAGAATAATTTAGTATTTACCATCATTCTTTACGAAAAATCTAACGGTGTTATTTTTGTATGAAAGGAGCAAACAAACATACGAAACAAGAGTTTTAGGGGCAAGCAAAGATTGTGGAGAAACATTTTAAAATGAATTCAAATTTTGGTTTGCATTTGAATAATTTAGTATTTTCAATCATTCTTTACGAAAAATCTATCCGAGTTTTTGTTATATGAAATGTGCAAACCAACGCATGAAACATGAGTTTTAGGTCCAAAAGAAGATTGTGGAGAATTATTTTAAAATGGATACAAATTTTGATATGCATTTGAATAATTTAGTATTTACTTTCATTCTTTAAGAAAAATCTATCCGAGTTTTTTTTATATGAAATGTGCAAACAAACGCATGAATCATGACTTTTAGGTCCAAAAAAAGATTGTGGGGAAATATTTTAAAATGAATACAAATTTTGGTTTGCATTTGAATAATTTACTATTTACGATCATTCTTTAAGAAAAATCTATCCGAGTTTTTTTTTAAATGAAACAAGCATACAAACGCTCGAAACGTGAGTTTTATATACAAACAAAGATTGTTGAGAAATATTTTAAAGTGAAAAGAAATTTTGGTTTGCGTTTCAATAATTTACTATTTCCAATCATTCTTTACGAAAAATCTATCAGAGTTTTTTTTGAATGAAACGAGCAAGCAAACGCACGAAACATGAGTTTTATGTGCAAACAAACATTGTGGAAAAATATTTTAAAATGAACACAGATTTTGGTCAGCATTAGAATAATTTAGTATTTACCATCATTCTTTACGAAAATCTAACGGTGTTATTTTTGTACGAAAGGAGCAAACAAACATACGAAACAAGAGTTTTAGGGGCAAGCAAAGATTGTGGAGAAATATTTTAAAATGAATTCAAATATTGGTTTGCATTTGAATAATTTAGCATTTTCAATCATTCTTTACGAAAAATCTATCCGAGTTTTTTTTTTCTGAAATGTGCAAACAAACGCATGAAACATGAGTTTTAGGTCCAAAAGAAGATTGTGGAGAAATCTTTCAAAATGGATACAAATTTTGATATGCATTTGAATAATTTAGTATTTACTATCATTCTTTACGAAAAATCTATCCGAGGTTTTTTTATATGAAATGTTCAAACAAACGCATGAAACATGACTTTTAGGTCCAAAAAAAGATTGTGGAGAAATATTTTAAAATGAATTAAAATTTTTGTTTGCATTTGAATAATTTAGTATTTACTATCATTCTTTACGAAAAATCTATCGGAGTTTTTTTTTTTTTAATGAAACAAGCAAACAAACGCTCGAAACATGAGTTTTATATACAAACAAAGATTGTTGAGAAATATTTTAAAGTGAAAAGAAATTTTGGTTTGCGTTTCAATAATTTAGTATTTCCAATCATTCTTTACGAAAAATCTATCAGAGTTTTTTTTGAATGAAACGAGCAAACAAACGCACGAAACATGAGTTTTATGTGCAAACAAACATTGTGGAAAAATATTTTAAAATGAACACAGATTTTGGTCAGCATTAGAATAATTTAGTATTTACCATCATTCTTTACGAAAAATCTAACGGTGTTATTTTTGTACGAAAGGAGCAAACAAACATACGAAACAAGAGTTTTAGGGGCAAGTAAAGATTGTGGAGAAATATTTTAAAATGAAATCAAATATTGGTTTGCATTTGAATAATTTAGCATTTTCAATCATTCTTTACGAAAAATCTATCCGAGTTTTTTTTATATGAAATGTGCAAACAAACGCATGAATCATGACTTTTAGGTCCAAAAAAAGATTGTGGGGAAATACTTTAAAATGAATACAAATTTTGGTTTGCATTTGAATAATTTACTATTTACGATCATTCTTTAACAAAAATCTATCCGAGTTTTTTTTTAAATGAAACAAGCATACAAACGCTCGAAACGTGAGTTTTATATACAAACAAAGATTGTTGAGAAATATTTTAAAGTGAAAAGAAATTTTGGTTTGCGTTTCAATAATTTACTATTTCCAATCATTCTTTACGAAAAATCTATCAGAGTTTTTTTTGAATGAAACGAGCAAGCAAACGCACGAAACATGAGTTTTATGTGCAAACAAACATTGTGGAAAAATATTTTAAAATGAACACAGATTTTGGTCAGCATTAGAATAATTTAGTATTTACCATCATTCTTTACGAAAAATCTAACGGTGTTATTTTTGTACGAAAGGAGCAAACAAACATACGAAACAAGAGTTTTAGGGGCAAGCAAAGATTGTGGAGAAATATTTTAAAATGAATTCAAATATTGGTTTGCATTTGAATAATTTAGCATTTTCAATCATTCTTTACGAAAAATCTATCCGAGTTTTTGTTATATGAAATGTGCAAACAAACGCATGAAACATGAGTTTTAGGTCCAAAAGAAGATTGTGGAGAATTATTTTAAAATGAATACAAATTTTGATATGCATTTGAATAATTTAGTATTTACTTTCATTCTTTAAGAAAAATCTATCCGAGTTTTTTTTATATGAAATGTGCAAACAAACGCATGAATCATGACTTTTAGGTCCAAAAAAAGATTGTGGGGAAATATTTTAAAATGAATACAAATTTTGGTTTACATTTGAATAATTTACTATTTACGATCATTCTTTAAGAAAAATCTATCAGAGTTTTTTGTTTAAATGTAACAAGCAAACAAACGCTCGAAACATGTGTTTTATATACAAAGAAAGATTGTTGAGAAATATTTTAAAGTGAAAAGAAATTTTGGTTTGCGTTTCAATAATTTAGTATTTCCAATCATTCTTTACGAAAAATCTATCAGAGTTTTTTTTGAATGAAACGAGCAAACAAACGCACGAAACATGAGTTTTATGTGCAAACAAACATTGTGGAAAAATATTTTAAAATGAACACAGATTTTGGTCAGCATTAGAATAATTTAGTATTTACCATCATTCTTTACGAAAAATCTAACGGTGTTATTTTTGTATGAAAGGAGCAAACAAACATACGAAACAAGAGTTTTAGGGGCAAGCAAAGATTGTGGAGAAACATTTTAAAATGAATTCAAATTTTGGTTTGCATTTGAATAATTTAGTATTTTCAATCATTCTTTACGAAAAATCTATCCGAGTTTTTGTTATATGAAATGTGCAAACCAACGCATGAAACATGAGTTTTAGGTCCAAAAGAAGATTGTGGAGAATTATTTTAAAATGGATACAAATTTTGATATGCATTTGAATAATTTAGTATTTACTTTCATTCTTTAAGAAAAATCTATCCGAGTTTTTTTTATATGAAATGTGCAAACAAACGCATGAATCATGACTTTTAGGTCCAAAAAAAGATTGTGGGGAAATATTTTAAAATGAATACAAATTTTGGTTTACATTTGAATAATTTACTATTTACGATCATTCTTTAAGAAAAATCTATCCGAGTTTTTTGTTTAAATGTAACAAGCAAACAAACGCTCGAAACATGTGTTTTATATACAAAGAAAGATTGTTGAGAAATATTTTAAAGTGAAAAGAAATTTTGGTTTGCGTTTCAATAATTTAGTATTTCCAATCATTCTTTACGAAAAATCTATCAGAGTTTTTTTTGAATGAAACGAGCAAACAAACGCACGAAACATGAGTTTTATGTGCAAACAAACATTGTGGAAAAATATTTTAAAATGAACACAGATTTTGGTCAGCATTAGAATAATTTAGTATTTACCATCATTCTTTACGAAAAATCTAACGGTGTTATTTTTGTATGAAAGGAGCAAACAAACATACGAAACAAGAGTTTTAGGGGCAAGCAAAGATTGTGGAGAAACATTTTAAAATGAATTCAAATTTTGGTTTGCATTTGAATAATTTAGTATTTTCAATCATTCTTTACGAAAAATCTATCCGAGTTTTTGTTATATGAAATGTGCAAACCAACGCATGAAACATGAGTTTTAGGTCCAAAAGAAGATTGTGGAGAATTATTTTAAAATGGATACAAATTTTGATATGCATTTGAATAATTTAGTATTTACTTTCATTCTTTAAGAAAAATCTATCCGAGTTTTTTTTATATGAAATGTGCAAACAAACGCATGAATCATGACTTTTAGGTCCAAAAAAAGATTGTGGGGAAATATTTTAAAATGAATACAAATTTTGGTTTGCATTTGAATAATTTACTATTTACGATCATTCTTTAAGAAAAATCTATCCGAGTTTTTTTTTAAATGAAACAAGCATACAAACGCTCGAAACGTGAGTTTTATATACAAACAAAGATTGTTGAGAAATATTTTAAAGTGAAAAGAAATTTTGGTTTGCGTTTCAATAATTTACTATTTCCAATCATTCTTTACGAAAAATCTATCAGAGTTTTTTTTGAATGAAACGAGCAAGCAAACGCACGAAACATGAGTTTTATGTGCAAACAAACATTGTGGAAAAATATTTTAAAATGAACACAGATTTTGGTCAGCATTAGAATAATTTAGTATTTACCATCATTCTTTACGAAAATCTAACGGTGTTATTTTTGTACGAAAGGAGCAAACAAACATACGAAACAAGAGTTTTAGGGGCAAGCAAAGATTGTGGAGAAATATTTTAAAATGAATTCAAATATTGGTTTGCATTTGAATAATTTAGCATTTTCAATCATTCTTTACGAAAAATCTATCCGAGTTTTTTTTTTCTGAAATGTGCAAACAAACGCATGAAACATGAGTTTTAGGTCCAAAAGAAGATTGTGGAGAAATATTTTAAAATGGATACAAATTTTGATATGCATTTGAATAATTTAGTATTTACATTCATTCTTTACGAAAAATCTATCCGAGTTTTTTTATATGAAATGTGCAAACAAACGCATGAAACATGACATTTAGGTCCAAAAAAAGATTGTGGAGAAATATTTTAAAATGAATACAAATTTTGGTTTGCATTTGAATAATTTACTATTTACGATCATTCTTTAAGAAAAATCTATCCGAGTTTTTTGTTTAAATGTAACAAGCAAACAAACGCTCGAAACATGTGTTTTATATACAAAGAAAGATTGTTGAGAAATATTTTAAAGTGAAAAGAAATTTTGGTTTGCGTTTCAATAATTTAGTATTTCCAATCATTCTTTACGAAAAATCTATCAGAGTTTTTTTTGAATGAAACGAGCAAACAAACGCACGAAACATGAGTTTTATGTGCAAACAAACATTGTGGAAAAATATTTTAAAATGAACACAGATTTTGGTCAGCATTAGAATAATTTAGTATTTACCATCATTCTTTACGAAAAATCTAACGGTGTTATTTTTGTACGAAAGGAGCAAACAAACATACGAAACAAGAGTTTTAGGGGCAAGCAAAGATTGTGGAGAAATATTTTAAAATGAAATCAAATATTGGTTTGCATTTGAATAATTTAGCATTTTCAATCATTCTTTACGAAAAATCTATCCGAGTTTTTTTCATATGAAATGTGCAAACAAACGCATGAATCATGACTTTTAGGTCCAAAAAAAGATTGTGGGGAAATACTTTAAAATGAATACAAATTTTGGTTTGCATTTGAATAATTTACTATTTACGATCATTCTTTAAGAAAAATCTATCCGAGTTTTTTTTTAAATGAAACAAGCATACAAACGCTCGAAACGTGAGTTTTATATACAAACAAAGATTGTTGAGAAATATTTTAAAGTGAAAAGAAATTTTGGTTTGCGTTTCAATAATTTACTATTTCCAATCATTCTTTACGAAAAATCTATCAGAGTTTTTTTTGAATGAAACGAGCAAGCAAACGCACGAAACATGAGTTTTATGTGCAAACAAACATTGTGGAAAAATATTTTAAAATGAACACAGATTTTGGTCAGCATTAGAATAATTTAGTATTTACCATCATTCTTTACGAAAAATCTAACGGTGTTATTTTTGTACGAAAGGAGCAAACAAACATACGAAACAAGAGTTTTAGGGGCAAGCAAAGATTGTGGAGAAATATTTTAAAATGAATTCAAATATTGGTTTGCATTTGAATAATTTAGCATTTTCAATCATTCTTTACGAAAAATCTATCCGAGTTTTTTTTTTCTGAAATGTGCAAACAAACGCATGAAACATGAGTTTTAGGTCCAAAAGAAGATTGTGGAGAAATATTTTAAAATGGATACAAATTTTGATATGCATTTGAATAATTTAGTATTTACATTCATTCTTTACGAAAAATCTATCCGAGTTTTTTTATATGAAATGTGCAAACAAACGCATGAAACATGACTTTTAGGTCCAAAAAAAGATTGTGGAGAAATATTTTAAAATGAATACAAATTTTGGTTTGCATTTGAATAATTTACTATTTACGATCATTCTTTAAGAAAAAATCTATCCGAGTTTTTTGTTTAAATGTAACAAGCAAACAAACGCTCGAAACATGTGTTTTATATACAAAGAAAGATTGTTGAGAAATATTTTAAAGTGAAAAGAAATTTTGGTTTGCGTTTCAATAATTTAGTATTTCCAATCATTCTTTACGAAAAATCTATCAGAGTTTTTTTTGAATTAAACGAGCAAACAAACGCACGAAACATGAGTTTTATGTGCAAACAAACATTGTGGAAAAATATTTTAAAATGAACACAGATTTTGGTCAGCATTAGAATAATTTAGTATTTACCATCATTCTTTACGAAAAATCTAACGGTGTTATTTTTGTACGAAAGGAGCAAACAAACATACGAAACAAGAGTTTTAGGGGCAAGCAAAGATTGTGGAGAAATATTTTAAAATGAATTCAAATATTGGTTTGCATTTGAATAATTTAGCATTTTCAATCATTCTTTACGAAAAATCTATCCGAGTTTTTTTTTTCTGAAATGTGCAAACAAACGCATGAAACATGAGTTTTAGGTCCAAAAGAAGATTGTGGAGAAATATTTTAAAATGGATACAAATTTTGATATGCATTTGAATAATTTAGTATTTACATTCATTCTTTACGAAAAATCTATCCGAGTTTTTTTATATGAAATGTGCAAACAAACGCATGAAACATGACTTTTAGGTCCAAAAAAAGATTGTGGAGAAATATTTTAAAATGAATACAAATTTTGGTTTGCATTTGAATAATTTACTATTTACGATCATTCTTTAAGAAAAATCTATCCGAGTTTTTTGTTTAAATGTAACAAGCAAACAAACGCTCGAAACATGAGTTTTATATACAAAGAAAGATTGTTGAGAAATATTTTAAAGTGAAAAGAAATTTTGGTTTGCGTTTCAATAATTTAGTATTTCCAATCATTCTTTACGAAAAATCTATCAGAGTTTTTTTTGGAGGAAACGAGCATACAAACGCACGAAACATGATTTTTATGTGCAAACAAACATTGTGGAAAAATATTTTAAAATGAACACAGATTTTGGTCAGCATTAGAATAATTTAGTATTTACCATCATTCTTTACGAAAAATCTAACGGTGTTATTTTTGTATGAAAGGAGCAAACAAACATACGAAACAAGAGTTTTAGGGGCAAGCAAAGATTGTGGAGGAATATTTTAAAATGAATTCAAATATTGGTTTGCATTTGAATAATTTAGCATTTTCAATCATTCTTTACGAAAAATCTGTCCGAGTTTTTTTTATATGAAATGTGCAAACAAACGCATGAATCATGACTTTTAGGTCCAAAAAAAGATTGTGGGGAAATATTTTAAAATGAATACAAATTTTGGTTTGCATTTGAATAATTTACTATTTACGATCATTCTTTAAGAAAAATCTATCCGAGTTTTTTTTTAAATGAAACAAGCAAACAAACGCTCGAAACGTGAGTTTTATATACAAACAAAGATTGTTGAGAAATATTTTAAAGTGAAAAGAAATTTTGGTTTGCGTTTCAATAATTTAGTATTTCCAATCATTCTTTACGAAAAATCTATCAGAGTTTTTCTTGAATGAAACGAGCAAGCAAACGCACGAAACATGAGTTTTATGTGCAAACAAACATTGTGGAAAAATATTTTAAAATGAACACAGATTTTGGTCCGCATTAGAATAATTTAGTATTTACCATCGTTCTTTACGAAAAATCTAACAGTGTTATTTTTGTATGAAAGGAGCAAACAAACATACGAAACAAGAGTTTTAGGGGCAAGCAAAGATTGTGGAGAAATATTTTAAAATGAATTCAAATTTTGGTTTGCATTTGAATAATTTACTATTTACGATCATTCTTTAAGAAAAATCTATCCGAGTTTTTTGTTTAAATGTAACAAGCAAACAAACGCTCGAAACATGAGTTTTATATACAAAGAAAGATTGTTGAGAAATATTTTAAAGTGAAAAGAAATTTTGGTTTGCGTTTCAATAATTTAGTATTTCCAATCATTCTTTACGAAAAATCTATCAGAGTTTTTTTTGAATGAAACGAGCAAACAAACGCACGAAACATGAGTTTTATGCGCAAACAAACATTGTGGAAAAATATTTTAAAATGAACACAGATTTTGGTCAGCATTAGAACAATTTAGTATTTACCATCATTCTTTACGAAAAATCTAACGGTGTTATTTTTATACGAAAGGAGCAAACAAACATACGAAACAGGAGTTTTAGGGGCAAGCAAAGATTGTGGAGAAATATTTTAAAATGAATTCAAATATTGGTTTGCATTTGAATAATTTAGCATTTTCAATCATTCTTTACGAAAAATCTATCCGAGTTTTTTTATATGAAATGTGCAAACAAACGCATGAATCATGACTTTTAGGTCCAAAAATAGATTGTGGGGAAATATTTTAAAATGAATACAAATTTTGGTTTGCATTTGAATAATTTACTATTTACGATCATTCTTTAAGAAAAATCTATCCGAGTATTTTTTTAAATGAAACAAGCAAACAAACGCTCGAAACGTGAGTTTTATATACAAACAAAGATTGTTGAGAAATATTTTAAAGTGAAAAGAAATTTTGGTTTGCGTTTCAATAATTTAGTATTTCCAATCATTCTTTACGAAAAATCTATCAGAGTTTTTTTTTAATGAAACGAGCAAGCAAACGCACGAAACATGAGTTTTATGTGCAAACAAACATTGTGGAAAAATATTTTAAAATGAACACAGATTTTGGTCAGCATTAGAATAATTTAGTATTTAGCATCATTCTTTACGAAAAATCTAACGGTGTTATTTTTGTATGAAAGGAGCAAACAAACGTACGAAACAAGAGTTTTAGGGGCAAGCAAAGATTGTGGAGAAATATTTTAAAATGAATTCAAATATTGGTTTGCATTTGAATAATTTAGCATTTTCAATCATTCTTTACGAAAAATCTATCCGAGTTTTTTTTTTCTGAAATGTGCAAACAAACGCATGAAACATGAGTTTTAGGTCCAAAAGAAGATTGTGGAGAAATATTTTAAAACGGATACAAATTTTGATATGCATTTGAATAATTTAGTATTTACATTCATTCTTTACGAAAAATCTATCCGAGTTTTTTTATATGAAATGTGCAAACAAACGCATGAAACATGACTTTTAGGTCCAAAAAAAGATTGTGGAGAAATATTTTGAAATGAATACAAATTTTGGTTTGCATTTGAATAATTTACTATTTACGATCATTCTTTAAGAAAAATCTATCCGAGTTTTTTGTTTAAATGTAACAAGCAAACAAACGCTCGAAACATGAATTTTATATACAAAGAAAGATTGTTGAGAAATATTTTAAAGTGAAAAGAAATTTTGGTTTGCGTTTCAATAATTTAGTATTTCCAATCATTCTTTACGAAAAATCTATCAGAGTTTTTTTTGAATGAAACGAGCAAACAAACGCACGAAACATGAGTTTTATGTGCAAACAAACATTGTGGAAAAATATTTTAAAATAAACACAGATTTTGGTCAGCATTAGAATAATTTAGTATTTACCATCATTCTTTACGAAAAATCTAACGGTGTTATTTTTGTATGAAAGGAGCAAACAAACATACGAAACAAGAGTTTTAGGGGCAAGCAAAGATTGTGGAGAAACATTTTAAAATGAAATCAAATATTGGTTTGCATTTGAATAATTTAGCATTTTCAATCATTCTTTACGAAAAATCTATCCGAGTTTTTTTCATATGAAATGTGCAAACAAACGCATGAATCATGACTTTTAGGTCCAAAAAAAGATTGTGGGGAAATACTTTAAAATGAATACAAATTTTGGTTTGCATTTGAATAATTTACTATTTACGATCATTCTTTAAGAAAAATCTATCCGAGTTTTTTTTTAAATGAAACAAGCATACAAACGCTCGAAACGTGAGTTTTATATACAAACAAAGATTGTTGAGAAATATTTTAAAGTGAAAAGAAATTTTGGTTTGCGTTTCAATAATTTACTATTTCCAATCATTCTTTACGAAAAATCTATCAGAGTTTTTTTTGAATGAAACGAGCAAGCAAACGCACGAAACATGAGTTTTATGTGCAAACAAACATTGTGGAAAAATATTTTAAAATGAACACAGATTTTGGTCAGCATTAGAATAATTTAGTATTTACCATCATTCTTTACGAAAAATCTAACGGTGTTATTTTTGTACGAAAGGAGCAAACAAACATACGAAACAAGAGTTTTAGGGGCAAGCAAAGATTGTGGAGAAATATTTTAAAATGAATTCAAATATTGGTTTGCATTTGAATAATTTAGCATTTTCAATCATTCTTTACGAAAAATCTATCCGAGTTTTTTTTTTCTGAAATGTGCAAACAAACGCATGAAACATGAGTTTTAGGTCCAAAAGAAGATTGTGGAGAAATATTTTAAAATGGATACAAATTTTGATATGCATTTGAATAATTTAGTATTTACATTCATTCTTTACGAAAAATCTATCCGAGTTTTTTTATATGAAATGTGCAAACAAACGCATGAAACATGACTTTTAGGTCCAAAAAAAGATTGTGGAGAAATATTTTAAAATGAATACAAATTTTGGTTTGCATTTGAATAATTTACTATTTACGATCATTCTTTAAGAAAAATCTATCCGAGTTTTTTGTTTAAATGTAACAAGCAAACAAACGCTCGAAACATGAGTTTTATATACAAAGAAAGATTGTTGAGAAATATTTTAAAGTGAAAAGAAATTTTGGTTTGCGTTTCAATAATTTAGTATTTCCAATCATTCTTTACGAAAAATCTATCAGAGTTTTTTTTGGAGGAAACGAGCATACAAACGCACGAAACATGAGTTTTATGTGCAAACAAACATTGTGGAAAAATATTTTAAAATGAACACAGATTTTGGTCAGCATTAGAATAATTTAGTATTTACCATCATTCTTTACGAAAAATCTAACGGTGTTATTTTTGTATGAAAGGAGCAAACAAACATACGAAACAAGAGTTTTAGGGGCAAGCAAAGATTGTGGAGGAATATTTTAAAATGAATTCAAATATTGGTTTGCATTTGAATAATTTAGCATTTTCAATCATTCTTTACGAAAAATCTGTCCGAGTTTTTTTTATATGAAATGTGCAAACAAACGCATGAATCATGACTTTTAGGTCCAAAAAAAGATTGTGGGGAAATATTTTAAAATGAATACAAATTTTGGTTTGCATTTGAATAATTTACTATTTACGATCATTCTTTAAGAAAAATCTATCCGAGTTTTTTTTTAAATGAAACAAGCAAACAAACGCTCGAAACGTGAGTTTTATATACAAACAAAGATTGTTGAGAAATATTTTAAAGTGAAAAGAAATTTTGGTTTGCGTTTCAATAATTTAGTATTTCCAATCATTCTTTACGAAAAATCTATCAGAGTTTTTCTTGAATGAAACGAGCAAGCAAACGCACGAAACATGAGTTTTATGTGCAAACAAACATTGTGGAAAAATATTTTAAAATGAACACAGATTTTGGTCCGCATTAGAATAATTTAGTATTTACCATCGTTCTTTACGAAAAATCTAACAGTGTTATTTTTGTATGAAAGGAGCAAACAAACATACGAAACAAGAGTTTTAGGGGCAAGCAAAGATTGTGGAGAAATATTTTAAAATGAATTCAAATTTTGGTTTGCATTTGAATAATTTACTATTTACGATCATTCTTTAAGAAAAATCTATCCGAGTTTTTTGTTTAAATGTAACAAGCAAACAAACGCTCGAAACATGAGTTTTATATACAAAGAAAGATTGTTGAGAAATATTTTAAAGTGAAAAGAAATTTTGGTTTGCGTTTCAATAATTTAGTATTTCCAATCATTCTTTACGAAAAATCTATCAGAGTTTTTTTTGAATGAAACGAGCAAACAAACGCACGAAACATGAGTTTTATGCGCAAACAAACATTGTGGAAAAATATTTTAAAATGAACACAGATTTTGGTCAGCATTAGAACAATTTAGTATTTACCATCATTCTTTACGAAAAATCTAACGGTGTTATTTTTATACGAAAGGAGCAAACAAACATACGAAACAGGAGTTTTAGGGGCAAGCAAAGATTGTGGAGAAATATTTTAAAATGAATTCAAATATTGGTTTGCATTTGAATAATTTAGCATTTTCAATCATTCTTTACGAAAAATCTATCCGAGTTTTTTTATATGAAATGTGCAAACAAACGCATGAATCATGACTTTTAGGTCCAAAAATAGATTGTGGGGAAATATTTTAAAATGAATACAAATTTTGGTTTGCATTTGAATAATTTACTATTTACGATCATTCTTTAAGAAAAATCTATCCGAGTATTTTTTTAAATGAAACAAGCAAACAAACGCTCGAAACGTGAGTTTTATATACAAACAAAGATTGTTGAGAAATATTTTAAAGTGAAAAGAAATTTTGGTTTGCGTTTCAATAATTTAGTATTTCCAATCATTCTTTACGAAAAATCTATCAGAGTTTTTTTTTAATGAAACGAGCAAGCAAACGCACGAAACATGAGTTTTATGTGCAAACAAACATTGTGGAAAAATATTTTAAAATGAACACAGATTTTGGTCAGCATTAGAATAATTTAGTATTTAGCATCATTCTTTACGAAAAATCTAACGGTGTTATTTTTGTATGAAAGGAGCAAACAAACGTACGAAACAAGAGTTTTAGGGGCAAGCAAAGATTGTGGAGAAATATTTTAAAATGAATTCAAATATTGGTTTGCATTTGAATAATTTAGCATTTTCAATCATTCTTTACGAAAAATCTATCCGAGTTTTTTTTTTCTGAAATGTGCAAACAAACGCATGAAACATGAGTTTTAGGTCCAAAAGAAGATTGTGGAGAAATATTTTAAAACGGATACAAATTTTGATATGCATTTGAATAATTTAGTATTTACATTCATTCTTTACGAAAAATCTATCCGAGTTTTTTTATATGAAATGTGCAAACAAACGCATGAAACATGACTTTTAGGTCCAAAAAAAGATTGTGGAGAAATATTTTGAAATGAATACAAATTTTGGTTTGCATTTGAATAATTTACTATTTACGATCATTCTTTAAGAAAAATCTATCCGAGTTTTTTGTTTAAATGTAACAAGCAAACAAACGCTCGAAACATGAATTTTATATACAAAGAAAGATTGTTGAGAAATATTTTAAAGTGAAAAGAAATTTTGGTTTGCGTTTCAATAATTTAGTATTTCCAATCATTCTTTACGAAAAATCTATCAGAGTTTTTTTTGAATGAAACGAGCAAACAAACGCACGAAACATGAGTTTTATGTGCAAACAAACATTGTGGAAAAATATTTTAAAATAAACACAGATTTTGGTCAGCATTAGAATAATTTAGTATTTACCATCATTCTTTACGAAAAATCTAACGGTGTTATTTTTGTATGAAAGGAGCAAACAAACATACGAAACAAGAGTTTTAGGGGCAAGCAAAGATTGTGGAGAAACATTTTAAAATGAAATCAAATATTGGTTTGCATTTGAATAATTTAGCATTTTCAATCATTCTTTACGAAAAATCTATCCGAGTTTTTTTCATATGAAATGTGCAAACAAACGCATGAATCATGACTTTTAGGTCCAAAAAAAGATTGTGGGGAAATACTTTAAAATGAATACAAATTTTGGTTTGCATTTGAATAATTTACTATTTACGATCATTCTTTAAGAAAAATCTATCCGAGTTTTTTTTTAAATGAAACAAGCATACAAACGCTCGAAACGTGAGTTTTATATACAAACAAAGATTGTTGAGAAATATTTTAAAGTGAAAAGAAATTTTGGTTTGCGTTTCAATAATTTACTATTTCCAATCATTCTTTACGAAAAATCTATCAGAGTTTTTTTTGAATGAAACGAGCAAGCAAACGCACGAAACATGAGTTTTATGTGCAAACAAACATTGTGGAAAAATATTTTAAAATGAACACAGATTTTGGTCAGCATTAGAATAATTTAGTATTTACCATCATTCTTTACGAAAAATCTAACGGTGTTATTTTTGTACGAAAGGAGCAAACAAACATACGAAACAAGAGTTTTAGGGGCAAGCAAAGATTGTGGAGAAATATTTTAAAATGAATTCAAATATTGGTTTGCATTTGAATAATTTAGCATTTTCAATCATTCTTTACGAAAAATCTATCCGAGTTTTTTTTTTCTGAAATGTGCAAACAAACGCATGAAACATGAGTTTTAGGTCCAAAAGAAGATTGTGGAGAAATATTTTAAAATGGATACAAATTTTGATATGCATTTGAATAATTTAGTATTTACATTCATTCTTTACGAAAAATCTATCCGAGTTTTTTTATATGAAATGTGCAAACAAACGCATGAAACATGACTTTTAGGTCCAAAAAAAGATTGTGGAGAAATATTTTAAAATGAATACAAATTTTGGTTTGCATTTGAATAATTTACTATTTACGATCATTCTTTAAGAAAAAATCTATCCGAGTTTTTTGTTTAAATGTAACAAGCAAACAAACGCTCGAAACATGTGTTTTATATACAAAGAAAGATTGTTGAGAAATATTTTAAAGTGAAAAGAAATTTTGGTTTGCGTTTCAATAATTTAGTATTTCCAATCATTCTTTACGAAAAATCTATCAGAGTTTTTTTTGAATTAAAGGAGCAAACAAACGCACGAAACATGAGTTTTATGTGCAAACAAACATTGTGGAAAAATATTTTAAAATGAACACAGATTTTGGTCAGCATTAGAATAATTTAGTATTTACCATCATTCTTTACGAAAAATCTAACGGTGTTATTTTTGTACGAAAGGAGCAAACAAACATACGAAACAAGAGTTTTAGGGGCAAGCAAAGATTGTGGAGAAATATTTTAAAATGAATTCAAATATTGGTTTGCATTTGAATAATTTAGCATTTTCAATCATTCTTTACGAAAAATCTATCCGAGTTTTTTTTTTCTGAAATGTGCAAACAAACGCATGAAACATGAGTTTTAGGTCCAAAAGAAGATTGTGGAGAAATATTTTAAAATGGATACAAATTTTGATATGCATTTGAATAATTTAGTATTTACATTCATTCTTTACGAAAAATCTATCCGAGTTTTTTTATATGAAATGTGCAAACAAACGCATGAAACATGACTTTTAGGTCCAAAAAAAGATTGTGGAGAAATATTTTAAAATGAATACAAATTTTGGTTTGCATTTGAATAATTTACTATTTACGATCATTCTTTAAGAAAAATCTATCCGAGTTTTTTGTTTAAATGTAACAAGCAAACAAACGCTCGAAACATGAGTTTTATATACAAAGAAAGATTGTTGAGAAATATTTTAAAGTGAAAAGAAATTTTGGTTTGCGTTTCAATAATTTAGTATTTCCAATCATTCTTTACGAAAAATCTATCAGAGTTTTTTTTGGAGGAAACGAGCATACAAACGCACGAAACATGAGTTTTATGTGCAAACAAACATTGTGGAAAAATATTTTAAAATGAACACAGATTTTGGTCAGCATTAGAATAATTTAGTATTTACCATCATTCTTTACGAAAAATCTAACGGTGTTATTTTTGTATGAAAGGAGCAAACAAACATACGAAACAAGAGTTTTAGGGGCAAGCAAAGATTGTGGAGGAATATTTTAAAATGAATTCAAATATTGGTTTGCATTTGAATAATTTAGCATTTTCAATCATTCTTTACGAAAAATCTGTCCGAGTTTTTTTTATATGAAATGTGCAAACAAACGCATGAATCATGACTTTTAGGTCCAAAAAAAGATTGTGGGGAAATATTTTAAAATGAATACAAATTTTGGTTTGCATTTGAATAATTTACTATTTACGATCATTCTTTAAGAAAAATCTATCCGAGTTTTTTTTTAAATGAAACAAGCAAACAAACGCTCGAAACGTGAGTTTTATATACAAACAAAGATTGTTGAGAAATATTTTAAAGTGAAAAGAAATTTTGGTTTGCGTTTCAATAATTTAGTATTTCCAATCATTCTTTACGAAAAATCTATCAGAGTTTTTCTTGAATGAAACGAGCAAGCAAACGCACGAAACATGAGTTTTATGTGCAAACAAACATTGTGGAAAAATATTTTAAAATGAACACAGATTTTGGTCCGCATTAGAATAATTTAGTATTTACCATCATTCTTTACGAAAAATCTAACAGTGTTATTTTTGTATGAAAGGAGCAAACAAACATACGAAACAAGAGTTTTAGGGGCAAGCAAAGATTGTGGAGAAATATTTTAAAATGAATTCAAATTTTGGTTTGCATTTGAATAATTTACTATTTACGATCATTCTTTAAGAAAAATCTATCCGAGTTTTTTGTTTAAATGTAACAAGCAAACAAACGCTCGAAACATGAGTTTTATATACAAAGAAAGATTGTTGAGAAATATTTTAAAGTGAAAAGAAATTTTGGTTTGCGTTTCAATAATTTAGTATTTCCAATCATTCTTTACGAAAAATCTATCAGAGTTTTTTTTGAATGAAACGAGCAAACAAACGCACGAAACATGAGTTTTATGCGCAAACAAACATTGTGGAAAAATATTTTAAAATGAACACAGATTTTGGTCAGCATTAGAACAATTTAGTATTTACCATCATTCTTTACGAAAAATCTAACGGTGTTATTTTTATACGAAAGGAGCAAACAAACATACGAAACAGGAGTTTTAGGGGCAAGCAAAGATTGTGGAGAAATATTTTAAAATGAATTCAAATATTGGTTTGCATTTGAATAATTTAGCATTTTCAATCATTCTTTACGAAAAATCTATCCGAGTTTTTTTTATATGAAATGTGCAAACAAACGCATGAATCATGACTTTTAGGTCCAAAAATAGATTGTGGGGAAATATTTTAAAATGAATACAAATTTTGGTTTGCATTTGAATAATTTACTATTTACGATCATTCTTTAAGAAAAATCTATCCGAGTATTTTTTTAAATGAAACAAGCAAACAAACGCTCGAAACGTGAGTTTTATATACAAACAAAGATTGTTGAGAAATATTTTAAAGTGAAAAGAAATTTTGGTTTGCGTTTCAATAATTTAGTATTTCCAATCATTCTTTACGAAAAATCTATCAGAGTTTTTTTTTAATGAAACGAGCAAGCAAACGCACGAAACATGAGTTTTATGTGCAAACAAACATTGTGGAAAAATATTTTAAAATGAACACAGATTTTGGTCAGCATTAGAATAATTTAGTATTTAGCATCATTCTTTACGAAAAATCTAACGGTGTTATTTTTGTATGAAAGGAGCAAACAAACGTACGAAACAAGAGTTTTAGGGGCAAGCAAAGATTGTGGAGAAATATTTTAAAATGAATTCAAATATTGGTTTGCATTTGAATAATTTAGCATTTTCAATCATTCTTTACGAAAAATCTATCCGAGTTTTTTTTTTCTGAAATGTGCAAACAAACGCATGAAACATGAGTTTTAGGTCCAAAAGAAGATTGTGGAGAAATATTTTAAAACGGATACAAATTTTGATATGCATTTGAATAATTTAGTATTTACATTCATTCTTTACGAAAAATCTATCCGAGTTTTTTTATATGAAATGTGCAAACAAACGCATGAAACATGACTTTTAGGTCCAAAAAAAGATTGTGGAGAAATATTTTGAAATGAATACAAATTTTGGTTTGCATTTGAATAATTTACTATTTACGATCATTCTTTAAGAAAAATCTATCCGAGTTTTTTGTTTAAATGTAACAAGCAAACAAACGCTCGAAACATGAATTTTATATACAAAGAAAGATTGTTGAGAAATATTTTAAAGTGAAAAGAAATTTTGGTTTGCGTTTCAATAATTTAGTATTTCCAATCATTCTTTACGAAAAATCTATCAGAGTTTTTTTTGAATGAAACGAGCAAACAAACGCACGAAACATGAGTTTTATGTGCAAACAAACATTGTGGAAAAATATTTTAAAATAAACACAGATTTTGGTCAGCATTAGAATAATTTAGTATTTACCATCATTCTTTACGAAAAATCTAACGGTGTTATTTTTGTATGAAAGGAGCAAACAAACATACGAAACAAGAGTTTTAGGGGCAAGCAAAGATTGTGGAGAAACATTTTAAAATGAATTCAAATTTTGGTTTGCATTTGAATTATTTAGTATTTTCAATCATTCTTTACGAAAAAGCTATCCGAGTTTTTGTTATATGAAATGTGCAAACAAACGCATGAAACATGAGTATTAGGTCCAAAAGAAGATTGTGGAGAATTATTTTAAAATGGATACAAATTTTGATATGCATTTGAATAATTTAGTATTTACTTTCATTCTTTACGAAAAATCTATCCGATTTTTTTTACATGAAATGTGCAAACAAACGCATGAATCATGACTTTTAGGTCCAAAAAAAGATTGTGGGGAAATATTTTAAAATGAATACAAATTTTGGTTTGCATTTGAATAATTTACTATTTACGATCATTCTTTAAGAAAAATCTATCCGAGTTTTTTTTTAAATGAA
The DNA here is from genome assembly GCA_027726005.1 of Juncus effusus. NCBI lineage: Eukaryota > Viridiplantae > Streptophyta > Magnoliopsida > Poales > Juncaceae > Juncus > Juncus effusus. Next base: position 4,520,067 of record CM050899.1, read on the forward strand.
ACAAGCAAACAAACGCTCGAAACGTGAGTTTTATGTACAAAGAAAGATTGTTGAGAAATATTTTAAAGTGAAAAGAAATTTTGGTTTGCGTTTCAATAATTTAGTATTTCCAATCATTCTTTACGAAAAATCTATCAGAGTTTTTTTTGAATGAAACGAGCAAGCAAACGCACGAAACATGAGTTTTATGTGCAAACAAACATTGTGGAAAAATATTTTAAAATGAACACAGATTTTGGTCAGCATTAGAATAATTTAGTATTTACATTCATTCTTTACGAAAAATCTATCCGAGTTTTTTTATATGAAATGTGCAAACAAACGCATGAAACATGAGTTTTAGGTCCAAAAGAAGATTGTGGAGAATTATTTTAAAATGGATACAAATTTTGATATGCATTTGAATAATTTAGTATTTACCTTCATTCTTTACGAAAAATCTATCCGATTTTTTTTATATGAAATGTGCAAACAAACGCATGAATCATGACTTTTAGGTCCAAAAAAAGATTGTGGGGAAATATTTTAAAATGAATACAAATTTTGGTTTGCATTTGAATAATTTACTATTTACGATCATTCTTTAAGAAAAATCTATCCGAGTATTTTTTTAAATGAAACAAGCATACAAACGCTCGAAACGTGAGTTTTATATACAAACAAAGATTGTTGAGAAATATTTTAAAGTGAAAAGAAATTTTGGTTTGCGTTTCAATAATTTAGTATTTCCAATCATTCTTTACGAAAAATCTATCAGAGTTTTTTTTGAATGAAACGAGCAAGCAAACGCACGAAACATGAGTTTTATGTGCAAACAAACATTGTGGAAAAATATTTTAAAATGAACACAGATTTTGGTCAGCATTAGAATAATTTAGTATTTACCATCATTCTTTACGAAAAATCTAACGGTGTTATTTTTGTATGAAAGGAGCAAACAAACATACGAAACAAGAGTTTTAGGGGCAAGCAAAGATTGTGGAGAAATATTTTAAAATGAATTCAAATATTGGTTTGCATTTGAATAATTTAGCATTTTCAATCATTCTTTACGAAAAATCTATCCGAGTTTTTTTTTTCTGAAATGTGCAAACAAACGCATGAAACATGAGTTTTAGGTCCAAAAGAAGATTGTGGAGAAATATTTTAAAATGGATACAAATTTTGATATGCATTTGAATAATTTAGTATTTACATTCATTCTTTACGAAAAATCTATCCGAGTTTTTTTATATGAAATGTGCAAACAAACGCATGAAACATGACTTTTAGGTCCAAAAAAAGATTGTGGAGAAATATTTTAAAATGAATACAAATTTTGGTTTGCATTTGAATAATTTACTATTTACGATCATTCTTTAAGAAAAATCTATCCGAGTTTTTTGTTTAAATGTAACAAGCAAACAAACGCTCGAAACATGAGTTTTATATACAAAGAAAGATTGTTGAGAAATATTTTAAAGTGAAAAGAAATTTTGGTTTGCGTTTCAATAAATTAGTATTTCCAATCATTCTTTACGAAAAATCTATCAGAGTTTTTTTTGAATGAAACGAGCAAACAAACGCACGAAACATGAGTTTTATGTGCAAACAAACATTGTGGAAAAATATTTTAAAATAAACACAGATTTTGGTCAGCATTAGAATAATTTAGTATTTACCATCATTCTTTACGAAAAATCTAACGGTGTTATTTTTGTATGAAAGGAGCAAACAAACATACGAAACAAGAGTTTTAGGGGCAAGCAAAGATTGTGGAGAAACATTTTAAAATGAATTCAAATTTTGGTTTGCATTTGAATTATTTAGTATTTTCAATCATTCTTTACGAAAAATCTATCCGAGTTTTTGTTATATGAAATGTGCAAACAAACGCATGAAACATGAGTTTTAGGTCCAAAAGAAGATTGTGGAGAATTATTTTAAAATGGATACAAATTTTGATATGCATTTGAATAATTTAGTATTTACTTTCATTCTTTACGAAAAATCTATCCGATTTTTTTTACATGAAATGTGCAAACAAACGCATGAATCATGACTTTTAGGTCCAAAAAAAGATTGTGGGGAAATATTTTAAAATGAATACAAATTTTGGTTTGCATTTGAATAATTTACTATTTACGATCATTCTTTAAGAAAAATCTATCCGAGTTTTTTTTTAAATGAAACAAGCAAACAAACGCTCGAAACGTGAGTTTTATGTACAAAGAAAGATTGTTGAGAAATATTTTAAAGTGAAAAGAAATTTTGGTTTGCGTTTCAATAATTTAGTATTTCCAATCATTCTTTACGAAAAATCTATCAGAGTTTTTTTTGAATGAAACGAGCAAACAAACGCACGAAACATGAGTTTTATGTGCAAACAAACATTGTGGAAAAATATTTTAAAATGAACACAGATTTTGGTCAGCATTAGAATAATTTAGTATTTACATTCATTCTTTACGAAAAATCTATCCGAGTTTTTTTATATGAAATGTGCAAACAAACGCATGAATCATGACTTTTAGGTCCAAAAGAAGATTGTGGAGAATTATTTTAAAATGGATACAAATTTTGATATGCATTTGAATAATTTAGTATTTACCTTCATTCTTTACGAAAAATCTATCCGATTTTTTTTATATGAAATGTGCAAACAAACGCATGAATCATGACTTTTAGGTCCAAAAAAAGATTGTGGGGAAATATTTTAAAATGAATACAAATTTTGGTCTGCATTTGAATAATTTACTATTTACGATCATTCTTTAAGAAAAATCTATCCGAGTTTTTTTTTAAATGAAACAAGCATACAAACGCTCGAAACGTGAGTTTTATATACAAACAAAGATTGTTGAGAAATATTTTAAAGTGAAAAGAAATTTTGGTTTGCGTTTCAATAATTTAGTATTTCCAATCATTCTTTACGAAAAATCTATCAGAGTTTTTTTTGAATGAAACGAGCAAGCAAACGCACGAAACATGAGTTTTATGTGCAAACAAACATTGTGGAAAAATATTTTAAAATGAACACAGATTTTGGTCAGCATTAGAATAATTTAGTATTTACCATCATTCTATTTGAAAAATCTAACGGTGTTATTTTTGTATGAAAGGAGCAAACAAACATACGAAACAAGAGTTTTAGGGGCAAGCAAAGATTGTGGAGAAATATTTTAAAATGAAGTCAAATATTGGTTTGCATTTGAATAATTTACTATTTACGATCATTCTTTAAGAAAAATCTATCCGAGTTTTTTTTTAAATGAAACAAGCAAACAAACGCTCGAAACGTGAGTTTTATATACAAAGAAAGATTGTTGAGAAATATTTTAAAGTGAAAAGAAATTTTGGTTTGTGTTTCAATAATTTAGTATTTCCAATCATTCTTTACGAAAAATCTATCCGAGTTTTTTTTTTCTGAAATGTGCAAACAAACGCATGAAACATGAGTTTTAGGTCCAAAAGAAGATTGTGGAGAAATATTTTAAAATGGATACAAATTTTGATATGCATTTGAATAATTTAGTATTTACATTCATTCTTTACGAAAAATCTATCCGAGTTTTTTTATATGAAATATGCAAACAAACGCATGAAACATGACTTTTAGGTCCAAAAAAAGATTGTGGAGAAATATTTTAAAATGAATACAAATTTTGGTTTGCATTTGAATAATTTACTATTTACGATCATTCTTTAAGAAAAATCTATCCGAGTTTTTTTTTAAATGAAACAAGCATACAAACGCTCGAAACGTGAGTTTTATATACAAACAAAGATTGTTGAGAAATATTTTAAAGTGAAAAGAAATTTTGGTTTGCGTTTCAATAATTTAGTATTTCCAATCATTCTTTACGAAAAATCTATCAGAGTTTTTTTTGAATGAAACGAGCAAGCAAACGCACGAAACATGAGTTTTATGTGCAAACAAACATTGTGGAAAAATATTTTAAAATGAACACAGATTTTGGTCAGCATTAGAATAATTTAGTATTTACCATCATTCTTTACGAAAAATCTAACGGTGTTATTTTTGTATGAAAGGAGCAAACAAACATACGAAACAAGAGTATTAGGGGCAAGCAAAGATTGTGGAGAAATATTTTAAAATGAATTCAAATATTGGTTTGCATTTGAATAATTTAGCATTTTCAATCATTCTTTACGAAAAATCTATCCGAGTTTTTTTTTTCTGAAATGTGCACACAAACGCATGAAACATGAGTTTTAGGTCCAAAAGAAGATTGTGGAGAAATATTTTAAAATGGATACAAATTTTGATATGCATTTGAATAATTTAGTATTTACCATCATTCTTTACGAAAATTCTAACGGTGTTATTTTTGTAAGAAAGGAGCAAACAAACGCACGAAACATGAGTTTTATGTGCAAACAAACATTGTGGAAAAATATTTTAAAATGAACACAGATTTTGGTCAGCATTAGAATAATTTAGTATTTACCATCATTCTTTACGAAAATTCTAACGGTGTTATTTTTGTAAGAAAGGAGCAAACAAACATACGAAACAAGAGTTTTAGGGGCAAGCAAAGATTGTGGAGAAATATTTTAAAATGAATTCAAATATTGGTTTGCATTTGAATAATTTAGCATTTTCAATCATTCTTTACGAAAAATCTATCCGAGTTTTTTTTATATGAAATGTGCAAACAAACGCATGAATCATGACTTTTAGGTCCAAAAAAAGATTGTGGGGAAATATTTTAAAATGAATACAAATTTTGGTTTGCATTTGAATAATTTACTATTTACGATCATTCTTTAAGAAAAATCTATCCGAGTTTTTTTTTAAATGAAACAAGCAAACAAACGCTCGAAACGTGAGTTTTATATACAAACAAAGATTGTTGAGAAATATTTTAAAGTGAAAAGAAATTTTGGTTTGTCTTTCAATAATTTAGTATTTCCAATCATTCTTTACGAAAAATCTATCAGAGTTTTTTTTGAATGAAACGAGCAAGCAAACGCACGAAACATGAGTTTTATGTGCAAACAAACATTGTGGAAAAATATTTTAAAATGAACACAGATTTTGGTCAGCATTAGAATAATTTAGTATTTACCATCATTCTTTACGAAAAATCTAACGGTGTTATTTTTGTATGAGAGGAGCAAACAAACATACGAAACAAGAGCTTTAGGGGCAAGCAAAGATTGTGGAGAAACATTTTAAAATGAATTCAAATTTTGGTTTGCATTTGAATTATTTAGTATTTTCAATCATTCTTTACGAAAAATCTATCCGAGTATTTGTTATATGAAATGCGAAACAAACGCATGAAACATGAGTTTTAGGTCCAAAAGAAGATTGTGGAGAATTATTTTAAAATGGATACAAATTTTGATACGCATTTGAAGAATTTAGTATTTACTTTCATTCTTTACGAAAAATCTATCCGATTTTTTTTATATGAAATGTGCAAACAAACGCATGAATCATGACTTTTAGGTCCAAAAAAAGATTGTGGGGAAATATTTTAAAATGAATACAAATTTTGGTTTGCATTTGAATAATTTACTATTTACGATCATTCTTTAAGAAAAATCTATCCGAGTTTTTTTTTAAATGAAACAAGCAAACAAACGCTCGAAACGTGAGTTTTATATACAAAGAAAGATTGTTGAGAAATATTTTAAAGTGAAAAGAAATTTTGGTTTGCGTTTCAATAATTTAGTATTTCCAATCATTCTTTACGAAAAATCTATCAAAGTTTTTTTTGAATGAAACGAGCAAGCAAACGCACGAAACATGAGTTTTATGTGCAAACAAACATTGTGGAAAAATATTTTAAAATGAACACAGATTTACGTCGGCATTAGAATAATTTAGTATTTACCATCATTCTTTACGAAAAATCTAACGGTGTTATTTTTGTATGAAAGGAGCAAACAAACATACGAAAAAAGAGTTTTAGGGGCAAGCAAAGATTGTGGAGAAATATTTTAAAATGAATTCAAATATTGGTTTGCATTTGAATAATTTAGCATTTTCAATCATTCTTTACGAAAAATCTATCCGAGTTTTTTGTTTCTGAAATGTGCAAACAAACGCATGAAACATGAGTTTTAGATCCAAAAGAAGATTGTGGAGAAATATTTTAAAATGGATACAAATTTTGATATGCATTTGAATAATTTAGTATTTACATTCATTCTTTACGAAAAATCTATCCGAGTTTTTTTATATGAAATGTGCAAACAAATGCATGAAACATGACTTTTAGGTCCAAAAAAAGATTGTGCAGAAATATTTTAAAATGAATACAAATTTTGGTTTGCATTTGAATAATTTACTATTTACGATCATTCTTTAAGAAAAATCTATCCGAGTTTTTTGTTTAAATGTAACAAGCAAACAAACGCTCGAAACATGAGTTTTATATACAAAGAAAGATTGTTGAGAAATATTTTAAAGTGAAAAGAAATTTTGGTTTGCGTTTCAATAATTTAGTATTTCCAATCATTCTTTACGAAAAATCTATCAGAGTTTTTTTTGAATGAAACGAGCAAACAAACGCACGAAACATGAGTTTTATGTGCAAACAAACATTGTGGAAAAATATTTTAAAATAAACACAGATTTTGGTCAGCATTAGAATAATTTAGTATTTACCATCATTCTTTACGAAAAATCTAACGGTGTTATTTTTGTATGAAAGGAGCAAACAAACATACGAAACAAGAGTTTTAGGGGCAAGCAAAGATTGTGGAGAAACATTTTAAAATGAATTCAAATTTTGGTTTGCATTTGAATTATTTAGTATTTTCAATCATTCTTTACGAAAAATCTATCCGAGTTTTTGTTATATGAAATGTGCAAACAAACGCATGAAACATGAGTTTTAGGTCCAAAAGAAGATTGTGGAGAATTATTTTAAAATGGATACAAATTTTGATATGCATTTGAATAATTTAGTATTTACTTTCATTCTTTACGAAAAATCTATCCGATTTTTTTTACATGAAATGTGCAAACAAACGCATGAATCATGACTTTTAGGTCCAAAAAAAGATTGTGGGGAAATATTTTAAAATGAATACAAATTTTGGTTTGCATTTGAATAATTTACTATTTACGATCATTCTTTAAGAAAAATCTATCCGAGTTTTTTTTTAAATGAAACAAGCAAACAAACGCTCGAAACGTGAGTTTTATGTACAAAGAAAGATTGTTGAGAAATATTTTAAAGTGAAAAGAAATTTTGGTTTGCGTTTCAATAATTTAGTATTTCCAATCATTCTTTACGAAAAATCTATCAGAGTTTTTTTTGAATGAAACGAGCAAACAAACGCACGAAACATGAGTTTTATGTGCAAACAAACATTGTGGAAAAATATTTTAAAATGAACACAGATTTTGGTCAGCATTAGAATAATTTAGTATTTACATTCATTCTTTACGAAAAATCTAACGGTGTTATTTTTGTATGAAAGGAACAAACAAACATACGAAACAAGAGTTTTAGGGGCAAGCAAAGATTGTGGAGAAATATTTTAAAATGAATTCAAATTTTGGTTTGCATTTGAATAATTTAGCATTTTCAATCATTCTTTACGAAAAATCTATCCGAGTTTTTTTTTTCTGAAATGTGCAAACAAACGCATGAAACATGAGTTTTAGGTCCAAAAGAAGATTGTGGAGAAATATTTTAAAATGGATACAAATTTTGATATGCATTTGAATAATTTAGTATTTACATTCATTCTTTACGAAAAATCTATCCTAGTTTTTTTATATGAAATGTGCAAACAAACGCATGAAACATGACTTTTAGGTCCAAAAAAAGATTGTGGAGAAATATTTTAAAATGAATACAAATTTTGGTTTTCTTTTGAATAATTTACTATTTACGATCACTCTTTAAGAAAAATCTATCCGAGTTTTTTGTTTAAATGAAACAAGCAAACAAACGCTCGAAACGTGAGTTTTATATACAAACAAAGATTGTTGAGAAATATTTTAAAGTGAAAAGAAATTTTGGTTTGCATTTCAATAATTTAGTATTTCCAATCATTCTTTACGAAAAATCTATCAGAGTTTTTTTTGAATGAAACGAGCAAGCAAACGCACGAAACATGAGTTTTATGTGCAAACAAACATTGTGGAAAAATATTTTAAAATGAACACAGATTTTTGTCAGCATTAGAATAATTTAGTATTTACCATCATTCTTTACGAAAAATCTAACGGTGTTATTTTTGTATGAAAGGAGCAAACAAACATACGAAACAAGAGTTTTAGGGGCAAGCAAAGATTGTGGAGAAATTTTTTAAAATGAATTCAAATTTTGGTTTGCATTTGAATAATTTAGCATTTTCAATCATTCTTTACTAAAAATCTATCCGAGTTTTTTTTTTCTGAAATGTGCAAACAAACGCATGAAACATGAGTTTTAGGTCCAAAAGAAGATTGTGGAGAAATATTTTAAAATCGATACAAATTTTGATATGCATTTGAATAATTTAGTATTTACATTCATTCTTTACGAAAAATCTATCCGAGTTTTTTTATATGAAATGTGCAAACAAACGCATGAAACATGACTTTTAGGTCCTAAAAAAGATTGTGGAGAAATATTTTAAAATGAATACAAATTTTGGTTTGCATTTGAATAATTTACTATTTACGATCATTCTTTAAGAAAAATCTATCCGAGTTTTTTGTTTAAATGTAACAAGCAAACAAACGCTCGAAACATGAGTTTTATATACAAAGAAAGATTGTTGAGAAATATTTTAAAGTGAAAAGAAATTTTGGTTTGCGTTTCAATAATTTAGTATTTCCAATCATTCTTTACGAAAAATCTATCAGAGTTTTTTTTGAAGGAAACGAGCAAACAAACGCACGAAACGTGAGTTTTATGTGCAAACAAACATTGTGGAAAAATATTTTAAAATGAACACAGATTTTGGTCAGCATTAGAATAATTTAGTATTTACCATCATTCTTTACGAAAAATCTAACGGTGTTATTTTTGTATGAAAGGAGCAAACAAACATACGAAACAAGAGTTTTAGGGGCAAGCAAAGATTGTGGAGAAATATTTTAAAATGAATTAAAATATTGGTTTGCATTTGAATAATTTAGCATTTTCAATCATTCACTAAATTATTCTAATGCTGACCAAAATCTATGTTCATTTTAAAATATTTTTCCACAATGTTTGTTTGCACATAAAACTCATGTTTCGTGCGTTTGTTTGCTCATTTCATTCAAAAAAAACTCTGATAGATTTCCCGTAAAGAATGATTGGAAATACTAAATTTTTCAAACGCAAACCAAAATTTCTTTTCACTTTAAAATATTTCTCAACAATCTTTGTTTGTATATAAAACTCAGGTTTCGAGCGTTTGTTTGCTTGTTTCATTTAAAAAAAAACTCGGATAGATTTTTCTTAAAGAATGATCGTAAATAGTAAATTATTCAAATGCAAATCAAAATTTGTATTCATTTTAAAATATTTCTCCACAATCTTTTTTTGGACCTAAAAGTCATGTTTCATGCGTTTGTTTGCACATTTCATATAAAAAAAACTCGGATAGATTTTTCGTAAAGAATGAAAGTAAATACTAAATTATTCAAATGCATATCAAAATTTGTATCCATTTTAAAATATTTCTCCACAATCTTCTTTTGGACCTAAAACTCATGTTTCATGCGTTTGTTTGCACATTTCATATAAAAAAAACTCGGATAGATTTTTCGTAAAGAATGATTGAAAATACTAAATTATTCAAATGCAAACCAAAATTTGAATTCATTTTAAAATATTTCTCCACAATCTTCTTTTGGGCCTAAAACTCATGTGTCATGCGTTTGTTTGCTCCTTTCATACAAAAATAACACGGTCAGATTTTTCGTAAAGAATGATGGTAAATACTAAATTATTCTAATGCTGACCAAAATCTATGTTCATTTTAAAATATTTTTCCACAATGTTTGTTTGCACATAAAACTCATGTTTCGTGCGTTTGTTTGCTCGTTTCATTCAAAAAAAACTCTGATAGATTTCCCGTAAAGAATGATTGGAAATACTAAATTTTTCAAACGCAAACCAAAATTTCTTTTCACTTTAAAATATTTCTCAACAATCTTTGTTTGTATATAAAACTCATGTTTCGAGCGTTTGTTTGCTTGTTTCATTTTAAAAAAAACTCGGATAGATTTTTCTTAAAGAATGATCGTAAATAGTAAATTATTCAAATGCAAACCAAAATTTGTATTCATTTTAAAATATTTCTCCACAATCTTTTTTTGGACCTAAAAGTGATGTTTCATGCGTTTGTTTGCACATTTCATATAAAAAAAACTAGGATAGATTTTTCGTAAAGAATGAAAGTAAATACTAAATTATTCAAATGCATATCAAAATTTGTATCCATTTTAAAATATTTCTCCACAATCTTCTTTTGGACCTAAAACTCATGTTTCATGCGTTTCTTTGCACATTTCATATAAAAAAAACTCGGATAGATTTTTCGTAAAGAATGATTGAAAATACTAAATTATTCAAATGCAAACCAAAATTTGAATTCATTTTAAAATATTTCTCCACAATCTTCTTTTGGGCCTAAAACTCATGTTTCATGCGTTTGTTTGCTCCTTTCATACAAAAATAACACGGTCAGATTTTTCGTAAAGAATGATGGTAAATACTAAATTATTCTAATGCTGACCAAAATCTATGTTCATTTTAAAATATTTTTCCACAATGTTTGTTTGCACATAAAACTCATGTTTCGTGCGTTTGTTTGCTCGTTTCATTCAAAAAAAACTCTGATAGATTTCCCGTAAAGAATGATTGGAAATACTAAATTTTTCAAACGCAAACCAAAATTTCTTTTCACTTTAAAATATTTCTCAACAATCTTTGTTTGTATATAGAACTCATGTTTCGAGCGTTTGTTTGCTTGTTTCATTTAAAAAAAATACTCGGATAGATTTTTCTTAAAGAATGATCGTAAATAGTAAATTATTCAAATGCAAACCAAAATTTGTATTCATTTTAAAATATTTCTCCACAATCTTTTTTTGGACCTAAAAGTGATGTTTCATGCGTTTGTTTGCACATTTCATATAAAAAAAACTCGGATAGATTTTTCGTAAAGAATGAAAGTAAATACTAAATTATTCAAATGCATATCAAAATATGTATCCATTTAAAAATATTTCTCCACAATCTTCTTTTGGACCTAAAACTCATGTTTCATGCGTTTGTTTGCACATTTCATATAAAAAAAACTCGGATAGATTTTTCGTAAAGAATGATTGAAAATACTAAATTATTCAAATGCAAACCAAAATTTGAATTCATTTTAAAATATTTCTCCACAATCTTTGCTTGCCCCTAAAACTCTTGTTTCGTACGTTTGTTTGCTCCTTTCATACAAAAATAACACGGTTAGATTTTTCGTAAAGAATGATGGTAAATACTAAATTATTCTAATGCTGACCAAAATCTGTGTTCATTTTAAAATACTTTTCCACAATCTTTGCTTGCCCATAAAACTCATGTTTCGTGCGTTTGTTTGCTCGTTTCATTCAAAGAAAACTCTGATAGATTTTTCGTAAAGAATGATTGGAAAATACTAAATTTTTCAAACGCAAACCAAAATTTCTTTTCACTTTACAATATTTCTCAACAATCTTTCTTTGTATATAAAACTCATGTTTCGAGCGTTTGTTTGCTTGTTTGATTTTAAAAAAAAACTCGGATAGATTTTTCTTAAAGAATGATCGTAAATAGTAAATTATTCAAATGCAAACCAAAATTTGTATTCATTTTAAAATATTTCTCCACAATCTTTTTTTGGACCTAAAATTCATGTTTCGTGCGTTTGTCTGCATATTTCATATAAAAAAAACTCGGATAGATTTTTCGTAAAGAATGAAAGTAAATACTAAATTATTCAAATGCATATCAAAATTTGTATCCATTTTAAAATATTTCTCCACAATCTTCTTTTGGACCTAAAACTCATGTTTCATGCGTTTGTTTGCACATTTCATATAAAAAAAACTCGGATAGATTTTTCGTAAAGAATGATTGAAAATACTAAATTATTCAAATGCAGACCAAAATTTGAATTCATTTTAAAATATTTCTCCACAATCTTCTTTTGGGCCTAAAACACATGTTTCATGCGTTTGTTTGCTCCTTTCATACAAAAATAACACGGTTAGATTTTTCGTAAAGAATGATGGTAAATACTAAATTATTCTAATGCTGACCAAAATCTGTGTTCATTTTAAAATATTTTTCCACAATGTTTGTTTGCACATAAAACTCATGTTTCGTGCGTTTGTTTGCTCGTTTCATTCAAAAAAAACTCTGATAGATTTCCCGTAAAGAATGATTGGAAATACTAAATTTTTCAAACGCAAACCAAAATTTCTTTTCACTTTAAAATATTTCTCAACAATCTTTCTTTGTATATAAAACTCATGTTTCGAGCGTTTGTTTGCTTGTATCATTTAAAAAAAAACTCGGATAGATTTTTCTTAAAGAATGATCGTAAATAGTAAATTATTCAAGTGCAAAGCAAAATTTGTATTCATTTTAAAATATTTCTCCACAATCTTTTTTTGGACCTAAAAGTCATGTTTCATGCGTTTGTTTGCACATTTCATATAAAAAAAACTCGGATAGATTTTTCGTAAAGAATGAAAGTAAATACTAAATTATTCAAATGCATATCAAAATTTGTATCCATTTTAAAATATTTCTCCACAATCTTTTTTTGGACCTAAAACTCATGTTTCATGCGTTTCTTTGCACATTTCATATAAAAAAAACTCGGATAGATTTTTCGTAAAGAATGATTGAAAATACTAAATTATTCAAATGCAAACCAAAATTTGAATTCATTTTAAAATATTTCTCCACAATCTTCTTTTGGGCCTAAAACTCATGTTTCATGCGTTTGTTTGCTCCTTTCATACAAAAATAACACGGTCAGATTTTTCGTAAAGAATGATGGTAAATACTAAATTATTCTAATGCTGACCAAAATCTATGTTCATTTTAAAATATTTTTCCACAATGTTTGTTTGCACATAAAACTCATGTTTCGTGCGTTTGTTTGCTCGTTTCATTCAAAAAAAACTCTGATAGATTTCCCGTAAAGAATGATTGGAAATACTAAATTTTTCAAACGCAAACCAAAATTTCTTTTCACTTTAAAATATTTCTCAACAATCTTTGTTTGTATATAAAACTCATGTTTCGAGCGTTTGTTTGCTTGTTTGATTTTAAAAAAAAACTCGGATAGATTTTTCTTAAAGAATGATCGTAAATAGTAAATTATTCAAATGCAAACCAAAATTTGTATTCATTTTAAAATATTTCTCCACAATCTTTTTTTGGACCTAAAATTCATGTTTCGTGCGTTTGTCTGCATATTTCATATAAAAAAAACTCGGATAGATTTTTCGTCAAGAATGAAAGTAAATACTAAATTATTCAAATGCATATCAAAATTTGTATCCATTTTAAAATATTTCTCCACAATCTTCTTTTGGACCTAAAACTCATGTTTCATGCGTTTGTTTGCACATTTCATATAAAAAAAACTCGGATAGATTTTTCGTAAAGAATGATTGAAAATACTAAATTATTCAAATGCAGACCAAAATTTGAATTCATTTTAAAATATTTCTCCACAATCTTCTTTTGGGCCTAAAACACATGTTTCATGCGTTTGTTTGCTCCTTTCATACAAAAATAACACGGTTAGATTTTTCGTAAAGAATGATGGTAAATACTAAATTATTCTAATGCTGACCAAAATCTGTGTTCATTTTAAAATATTTTTCCACAATGTTTGTTTGCACATAAAACTAATGTTTCGTTCGTTTGTTTGCTCGTTTCATTCAAAAAAAGCTCTGATAGATTTTTCGAAAAGAATGATTGGAAATACTAAATTATTGAAACGCAAACCAAAATTTCTTTTCACTTTAAAATATTTCTCAACAATCTTTGTTTGTATATAAAACTCATGTTTCGAGCGTTTGTTTGCTTGTTTCATTTAAAAAAAAAACTCGGATAGATTTTTCTTAAAGAATGATCGTAAATAGTAAATTATTCAAATGCAAACCAAAATTTGTATTCATTTTAAAATATTTCTCGACAATCTTTTTTTGGACCTAAAAGTCATGTTTCATGCGTGTGTTTGCACATTTCATATAAAAAAAACTCGGATAGATTTTTCGTAAAGAATGAAAGTAAATACTAAATTATTCAAATGCATATCAAAATTTGTATCCATTTTAAAATATTTCTCCACAATCTTCTTTTGGACCTAAAACTCATGTTTCATGCGTTTGTTTGCACATTTCATATAAAAAAAACTCGGATAGATTTTTCGTAAAGAATGATTGAAAATACTAAATTATTCAAATGCAGACCAAAATTTGAATTCATTTTAAAATATTTCTCCACAATCTTCTTTTGGGCCTAAAACACATGTTTCATGCGTTTGTTTGCTCCTTTCATACAAAAATAACACGGTTAGATTTTTCGTAAAGAATGATGGTAAATACTAAATTATTCTAATGCTGACCAAAATCTATGTTCATTTTAAAATATTTTTCCACAATGTTTGTTTGCACATAAAACTCATGTTTCGTGCGTTTGTTTGCTCGTTTCATTCAAAAAAAACTCTGATAGATTTCCCGTAAAGAATGATTGGAAATACTAAATTTTTCAAACGCAAACCAAAATTTCTTTTCACTTTAAAATATTTCTCAACAATCTTTGTTTGTATATAAAACTCATGTTTCGAGCGTTTGTTTGCTTGTTTCATTTTAAAAAAAACTCGGATAGATTTTTCTTAAAGAATGATCGTAAATAGTAAATTATTCAAATGCAAACCAAAATTTGTATTCATTTTAAAATATTTCTCCACAATCTTTTTTTGGACCTAAAAGTGATGTTTCATGCGTTTGTTTGCACATTTCATATAAAAAAAACTAGGATAGATTTTTCGTAAAGAATGAAAGTAAATACTAAATTATTCAAATGCATATCAAAATTTGTATCCATTTTAAAATATTTCTCCACAATCTTCTTTTGGACCTAAAACTCATGTTTCATGCGTTTCTTTGCACATTTCATATAAAAAAAACTCGGATAGATTTTTCGTAAAGAATGATTGAAAATACTAAATTATTCAAATGCAAACCAAAATTTGAATTCATTTTAAAATATTTCTCCACAATCTTCTTTTGGGCCTAAAACTCATGTTTCATGCGTTTGTTTGCTCCTTTCATACAAAAATAACACGGTCAGATTTTTCGTAAAGAATGATGGTAAATACTAAATTATTCTAATGCTGACCAAAATCTATGTTCATTTTAAAATATTTTTCCACAATGTTTGTTTGCACATAAAACTCATGTTTCGTGCGTTTGTTTGCTCGTTTCATTCAAAAAAAACTCTGATAGATTTCCCGTAAAGAATGATTGGAAATACTAAATTTTTCAAACGCAAACCAAAATTTCTTTTCACTTTAAAATATTTCTCAACAATCTTTGTTTGTATATAGAACTCATGTTTCGAGCGTTTGTTTGCTTGTTTCATTTAAAAAAAATACTCGGATAGATTTTTCTTAAAGAATGATCGTAAATAGTAAATTATTCAAATGCAAACCAAAATTTGTATTCATTTTAAAATATTTCTCCACAATCTTTTTTTGGACCTAAAAGTGATGTTTCATGCGTTTGTTTGCACATTTCATATAAAAAAAACTCGGATAGATTTTTCGTAAAGAATGAAAGTAAATACTAAATTATTCAAATGCATATCAAAATATGTATCCATTTAAAAATATTTCTCCACAATCTTCTTTTGGACCTAAAACTCATGTTTCATGCGTTTGTTTGCACATTTCATATAAAAAAAACTCGGATAGATTTTTCGTAAAGAATGATTGAAAATACTAAATTATTCAAATGCAAACCAAAATTTGAATTCATTTTAAAATATTTCTCCACAATCTTTGCTTGCCCCTAAAACTCTTGTTTCGTACGTTTGTTTGCTCCTTTCATACAAAAATAACACGGTTAGATTTTTCGTAAAGAATGATGGTAAATACTAAATTATTCTAATGCTGACCAAAATCTGTGTTCATTTTAAAATACTTTTCCACAATCTTTGCTTGCCCATAAAACTCATGTTTCGTGCGTTTGTTTGCTCGTTTCATTCAAAGAAAACTCTGATAGATTTTTCGTAAAGAATGATTGGAAAATACTAAATTTTTCAAACGCAAACCAAAATTTCTTTTCACTTTACAATATTTCTCAACAATCTTTCTTTGTATATAAAACTCATGTTTCGAGCGTTTGTTTGCTTGTTTGATTTTAAAAAAAAACTCGGATAGATTTTTCTTAAAGAATGATCGTAAATAGTAAATTATTCAAATGCAAACCAAAATTTGTATTCATTTTAAAATATTTCTCCACAATCTTTTTTTGGACCTAAAATTCATGTTTCGTGCGTTTGTCTGCATATTTCATATAAAAAAAACTCGGATAGATTTTTCGTAAAGAATGAAAGTAAATACTAAATTATTCAAATGCATATCAAAATTTGTATCCATTTTAAAATATTTCTCCACAATCTTCTTTTGGACCTAAAACTCATGTTTCATGCGTTTGTTTGCACATTTCATATAAAAAAAACTCGGATAGATTTTTCGTAAAGAATGATTGAAAATACTAAATTATTCAAATGCAGACCAAAATTTGAATTCATTTTAAAATATTTCTCCACAATCTTCTTTTGGGCCTAAAACACATGTTTCATGCGTTTGTTTGCTCCTTTCATACAAAAATAACACGGTTAGATTTTTCGTAAAGAATGATGGTAAATACTAAATTATTCTAATGCTGACCAAAATCTGTGTTCATTTTAAAATATTTTTCCACAATGTTTGTTTGCACATAAAACTCATGTTTCGTGCGTTTGTTTGCTCGTTTCATTCAAAAAAAACTCTGATAGATTTCCCGTAAAGAATGATTGGAAATACTAAATTTTTCAAACGCAAACCAAAATTTCTTTTCACTTTAAAATATTTCTCAACAATCTTTCTTTGTATATAAAACTCATGTTTCGAGCGTTTGTTTGCTTGTATCATTTAAAAAAAAACTCGGATAGATTTTTCTTAAAGAATGATCGTAAATAGTAAATTATTCAAGTGCAAAGCAAAATTTGTATTCATTTTAAAATATTTCTCCACAATCTTTTTTTGGACCTAAAAGTCATGTTTCATGCGTTTGTTTGCACATTTCATATAAAAAAAACTCGGATAGATTTTTCGTAAAGAATGAAAGTAAATACTAAATTATTCAAATGCATATCAAAATTTGTATCCATTTTAAAATATTTCTCCACAATCTTTTTTTGGACCTAAAACTCATGTTTCATGCGTTTCTTTGCACATTTCATATAAAAAAAACTCGGATAGATTTTTCGTAAAGAATGATTGAAAATACTAAATTATTCAAATGCAAACCAAAATTTGAATTCATTTTAAAATATTTCTCCACAATCTTCTTTTGGGCCTAAAACTCATGTTTCATGCGTTTGTTTGCTCCTTTCATACAAAAATAACACGGTCAGATTTTTCGTAAAGAATGATGGTAAATACTAAATTATTCTAATGCTGACCAAAATCTATGTTCATTTTAAAATATTTTTCCACAATGTTTGTTTGCACATAAAACTCATGTTTCGTGCGTTTGTTTGCTCGTTTCATTCAAAAAAAACTCTGATAGATTTCCCGTAAAGAATGATTGGAAATACTAAATTTTTCAAACGCAAACCAAAATTTCTTTTCACTTTAAAATATTTCTCAACAATCTTTGTTTGTATATAAAACTCATGTTTCGAGCGTTTGTTTGCTTGTTTGATTTTAAAAAAAAACTCGGATAGATTTTTCTTAAAGAATGATCGTAAATAGTAAATTATTCAAATGCAAACCAAAATTTGTATTCATTTTAAAATATTTCTCCACAATCTTTTTTTGGACCTAAAATTCATGTTTCGTGCGTTTGTCTGCATATTTCATATAAAAAAAACTCGGATAGATTTTTCGTAAAGAATGAAAGTAAATACTAAATTATTCAAATGCATATCAAAATTTGTATCCATTTTAAAATATTTCTCCACAATCTTCTTTTGGACCTAAAACTCATGTTTCATGCGTTTGTTTGCACATTTCATATAAAAAAAACTCGGATAGATTTTTCGTAAAGAATGATTGAAAATACTAAATTATTCAAATGCAGACCAAAATTTGAATTCATTTTAAAATATTTCTCCACAATCTTCTTTTGGGCCTAAAACACATGTTTCATGCGTTTGTTTGCTCCTTTCATACAAAAATAACACGGTTAGATTTTTCGTAAAGAATGATGGTAAATACTAAATTATTCTAATGCTGACCAAAATCTGTGTTCATTTTAAAATATTTTTCCACAATGTTTGTTTGCACATAAAACTAATGTTTCGTTCGTTTGTTTGCTCGTTTCATTCAAAAAAAGCTCTGATAGATTTTTCGAAAAGAATGATTGGAAATACTAAATTATTGAAACGCAAACCAAAATTTCTTTTCACTTTAAAATATTTCTCAACAATCTTTGTTTGTATATAAAACTCATGTTTCGAGCGTTTGTTTGCTTGTTTCATTTAAAAAAAAAACTCGGATAGATTTTTCTTAAAGAATGATCGTAAATAGTAAATTATTCAAATGCAAACCAAAATTTGTATTCATTTTAAAATATTTCTCGACAATCTTTTTTTGGACCTAAAAGTCATGTTTCATGCGTGTGTTTGCACATTTCATATAAAAAAAACTCGGATAGATTTTTCGTAAAGAATGAAAGTAAATACTAAATTATTCAAATGCATATCAAAATTTGTATCCATTTTAAAATATTTCTCCACAATCTTCTTTTGGACCTAAAACTCATGTTTCATGCGTTTGTTTGCACATTTCATATAAAAAAAACTCGGATAGATTTTTCGTAAAGAATGATTGAAAATACTAAATTATTCAAATGCAGACCAAAATTTGAATTCATTTTAAAATATTTCTCCACAATCTTCTTTTGGGCCTAAAACACATGTTTCATGCGTTTGTTTGCTCCTTTCATACAAAAATAACACGGTTAGATTTTTCGTAAAGAATGATGGTAAATACTAAATTATTCTAATGCTGACCAAAATCTGTGTTCATTTTAAAATATTTTTCCACAATGTTTGTTTGCACATAAAACTCATGTTTCGTGCGTTTGTTTGCTCGTTTCATACAAAAAAAACTCTGATAGATTTCCCGTAAAGAATGATTGGAAATACTAAATTTTTCAAACGCAAACCAAAATTTCTTTTCACTTTAAAATATTTCTCAACAATCTCTGTTTGTATATAAAACTCATGTTTCGAGCGTTTGTTTGCTTGTTTCATTTAAAAAAAAACTCGGATAGATTTTTCTTAAAGAATGATCGTAAATAGTAAATTATTCAAGTGCAAAGCAAAATTTGTATTCATTTTAAAATATTTCTCCACAATCTTTTTTTGGACCTAAAAGTCATGTTTCATGTGTTTGTTTGCACATTTCATATAAAAAAAACTCGGATAGATTTTTCGTAAAGAATGAAAGTAAATACTAAATTATTCAAATGCATATCAAAATTTGTATCCATTTTAAAATATTTCTCCACAATCTTCTTTTGGACCTAAAACTCATGTTTCATGCGTTTCTTTGCACATTTCATATAAAAAAAACTCGGATAGATTTTTCGTAAAGAATGATTGAAAATACTAAATTATTCAAATGCAAACCAAAATTTGAATTCATTTTAAAATATTTCTCCACAATCTTCTTTTGGGCCTAAAACTCATGTTTCATGCGTTTGTTTGCTCCTTTCATACAAAAATAACACGGTCAGATTTTTCGTAAAGAATGATGGTAAATACTAAATTATTCTAATGCTGACCAAAATCTATGTTCATTTTAAAATATTTTTCCACAATGTTTGTTTGCACATAAAACTCATGTTTCGTGCGTTTGTTTGCTCGTTTCATTCAAAAAAAACTCTGATAGATTTCCCGTAAAGAATGATTGGAAATACTAAATTTTTCAAACGCAAACCAAAATTTCTTTTCACTTTAAAATATTTCTCAACAATCTTTGTTTGTATATAAAACTCATGTTTCGAGCGTTTGTTTGCTTGTTTGATTTTAAAAAAAAACTCGGATAGATTTTTCTTAAAGAATGATCGTAAATAGTAAATTATTCAAATGCAAACCAAAATTTGTATTCATTTTAAAATATTTCTCCACAATCTTTTTTTGGACCTAAAATTCATGTTTCGTGCGTTTGTCTGCATATTTCATATAAAAAAAACTCGGATAGATTTTTCGTCAAGAATGAAAGTAAATACTAAATTATTCAAATGCATATCAAAATTTGTATCCATTTTAAAATATTTCTCCACAATCTTCTTTTGGACCTAAAACTCATGTTTCATGCGTTTGTTTGCACATTTCATATAAAAAAAACTCGGATAGATTTTTCGTAAAGAATGATTGAAAATACTAAATTATTCAAATGCAGACCAAAATTTGAATTCATTTTAAAATATTTCTCCACAATCTTCTTTTGGGCCTAAAACACATGTTTCATGCGTTTGTTTGCTCCTTTCATACAAAAATAACACGGTTAGATTTTTCGTAAAGAATGATGGTAAATACTAAATTATTCTAATGCTGACCAAAATCTGTGTTCATTTTAAAATATTTTTCCACAATGTTTGTTTGCACATAAAACTAATGTTTCGTTCGTTTGTTTGCTCGTTTCATTCAAAAAAAGCTCTGATAGATTTTTCGAAAAGAATGATTGGAAATACTAAATTATTGAAACGCAAACCAAAATTTCTTTTCACTTTAAAATATTTCTCAACAATCTTTGTTTGTATATAAAACTCATGTTTCGAGCGTTTGTTTGCTTGTTTCATTTAAAAAAAAAACTCGGATAGATTTTTCTTAAAGAATGATCGTAAATAGTAAATTATTCAAATGCAAACCAAAATTTGTATTCATTTTAAAATATTTCTCGACAATCTTTTTTTGGACCTAAAAGTCATGTTTCATGCGTGTGTTTGCACATTTCATATAAAAAAAATTCGGATAGATTTTTCGTAAAGAAT
Source organism: Juncus effusus (assembly GCA_027726005.1). Taxonomy (NCBI): domain Eukaryota; kingdom Viridiplantae; phylum Streptophyta; class Magnoliopsida; order Poales; family Juncaceae; genus Juncus; species Juncus effusus. Next base: position 4,541,287 of record CM050899.1, read on the forward strand.
GAAAGTAAATACTAAATTATTCAAATGCATATCAAAATTTGTATCCATTTTAAAATATTTCTCCACAATCTTCTTTTGGACCTAAAACTCATGTTTCATGCGTTTGTTTGCACATTTCATATAAAAAAAACTCGGATAGATTTTTCGTAAAGAATGATTGAAAATACTAAATTATTCAAATGCAGACCAAAATTTGAATTCATTTTAAAATATTTCTCCACAATCTTCTTTTGGGCCTAAAACACATGTTTCATGCGTTTGTTTGCTCCTTTCATACAAAAATAACACGGTTAGATTTTTCGTAAAGAATGATGGTAAATACTAAATTATTCTAATGCTGACCAAAATCTGTGTTCATTTTAAAATATTTTTCCACAATGTTTGTTTGCACATAAAACTCATGTTTCGTGCGTTTGTTTGCTCGTTTCATACAAAAAAACTCTGATAGATTTCCCGTAAAGAATGATTGGAAATACTAAATTTTTCAAACGCAAACCAAAATTTCTTTTCACTTTAAAATATTTCTCAACAATCTCTGTTTGTATATAAAACTCATGTTTCGAGCGTTTGTTTGCTTGTTTCATTTAAAAAAAAACTCGGATAGATTTTTCTTAAAGAATGATCGTAAATAGTAAATTATTCAAGTGCAAAGCAAAATTTGTATTCATTTTAAAATATTTCTCCACAATCTTTTTTTGGACCTAAAAGTCATGTTTCATGTGTTTGTTTGCACATTTCATATAAAAAAAACTCGGATAGATTTTTCGTAAAGAATGAAAGTAAATACTAAATTATTCAAATGCATATCAAAATTTGTATCCATTTTAAAATATTTCTCCACAATCTTCTTTTGGACCTAAAACTCATGTTTCATGCGTTTCTTTGCACATTTCATATAAAAAAAACTCGGATAGATTTTTCGTAAAGAATGATTGAAAATACTAAATTATTCAAATGCAAACCAAAATTTGAATTCATTTTAAAATATTTCTCCACAATCTTCTTTTGGGCCTAAAACTCATGTTTCATGCGTTTGTTTGCTCCTTTCATACAAAAATAACACGGTCAGATTTTTCGTAAAGAATGATGGTAAATACTAAATTATTCTAATGCTGACCAAAATCTATGTTCATTTTAAAATATTTTTCCACAATGTTTGTTTGCACATAAAACTCATGTTTCGTGCGTTTGTTTGCTCGTTTCATTCAAAAAAAACTCTGATAGATTTCCCGTAAAGAATGATTGGAAATACTAAATTTTTCAAACGCAAACCAAAATTTCTTTTCACTTTAAAATATTTCTCAACAATCTTTGTTTGTATATAAAACTCATGTTTCGAGCGTTTGTTTGCTTGTTTGATTTTAAAAAAAAACTCGGATAGATTTTTCTTAAAGAATGATCGTAAATAGTAAATTATTCAAATGCAAACCAAAATTTGTATTCATTTTAAAATATTTCTCCACAATCTTTTTTTGGACCTAAAATTCATGTTTCGTGCGTTTGTCTGCATATTTCATATAAAAAAAACTCGGATAGATTTTTCGTCAAGAATGAAAGTAAATACTAAATTATTCAAATGCATATCAAAATTTGTATCCATTTTAAAATATTTCTCCACAATCTTCTTTTGGACCTAAAACTCATGTTTCATGCGTTTGTTTGCACATTTCATATAAAAAAAACTCGGATAGATTTTTCGTAAAGAATGATTGAAAATACTAAATTATTCAAATGCAGACCAAAATTTGAATTCATTTTAAAATATTTCTCCACAATCTTCTTTTGGGCCTAAAACACATGTTTCATGCGTTTGTTTGCTCCTTTCATACAAAAATAACACGGTTAGATTTTTCGTAAAGAATGATGGTAAATACTAAATTATTCTAATGCTGACCAAAATCTGTGTTCATTTTAAAATATTTTTCCACAATGTTTGTTTGCACATAAAACTAATGTTTCGTTCGTTTGTTTGCTCGTTTCATTCAAAAAAAGCTCTGATAGATTTTTCGAAAAGAATGATTGGAAATACTAAATTATTGAAACGCAAACCAAAATTTCTTTTCACTTTAAAATATTTCTCAACAATCTTTGTTTGTATATAAAACTCATGTTTCGAGCGTTTGTTTGCTTGTTTCATTTAAAAAAAAAACTCGGATAGATTTTTCTTAAAGAATGATCGTAAATAGTAAATTATTCAAATGCAAACCAAAATTTGTATTCATTTTAAAATATTTCTCGACAATCTTTTTTTGGACCTAAAAGTCATGTTTCATGCGTGTGTTTGCACATTTCATATAAAAAAAACTCGGATAGATTTTTCGTAAAGAATGAAAGTAAATACTAAATTATTCAAATGCATATCAAAATTTGTATCCATTTTAAAATATTTCTCCACAATCTTCTTTTGGACCTAAAACTCATGTTTCATGCGTTTGTTTGCACATTTCATATAAAAAAAACTCGGATAGATTTTTCGTAAAGAATGATTGAAAATACTAAATTATTCAAATGCAGACCAAAATTTGAATTCATTTTAAAATATTTCTCCACAATCTTCTTTTGGGCCTAAAACACATGTTTCATGCGTTTGTCTGCTCCTTTCATACAAAAATAACACGGTTAGATTTTTCGTAAAGAATGATGGTAAATACTAAATTATTCTAATGCTGACCAAAATCTGTGTTCATTTTAAAATATTTTTCCACAATGTTTGTTTGCACATAAAACTCATGTTTCGTGCGTTTGTTTGCTCGTTTCATACAAAAAAAACTCTGATAGATTTCCCGTAAAGAATGATTGGAAATACTAAATTTTTCAAACGCAAACCAAAATTTCTTTTCACTTTAAAATATTTCTCAACAATCTCTGTTTGTATATAAAACTCATGTTTCGAGCGTTTGTTTGCTTGTTTCATTTAAAAAAAAACTCGGATAGATTTTTCTTAAAGAATGATCGTAAATAGTAAATTATTCAAGTGCAAAGCAAAATTTGTATTCATTTTAAAATAAATCCACAATCTTTTTTTGGACCTAAAAGTCATGTTTCATGTGTTTGTTTGCACATTTCATATAAAAAAAACTCGGATAGATTTTTCGTAAAGAATGAAAGTAAATACTAAATTATTCAAATGCATATCAAAATTTGTATCCATTTTAAAATATTTCTCCACAATCTTCTTTTGGACCTAAAACTCATGTTTCATGCGTTTCTTTGCACATTTCATATAAAAAAAACTCGGATAGATTTTTCGTAAAGAATGATTGAAAATACTAAATTATTCAAATGCAAACCAAAATTTGAATTCATTTTAAAATATTTCTCCACAATCTTCTTTTGGGCCTAAAACTCATGTTTCATGCGTTTGTTTGCTCCTTTCATACAAAAATAACACGGTCAGATTTTTCGTAAAGAATGATGGTAAATACTAAATTATTCTAATGCTGACCAAAATCTGTGTTCATTTTAAAATATTTTTCCACAATGTTTGTTTGCACATAAAACTCATGTTTCGTGCGTTTGTTTGCTCGTTTCATTCAAAAAAAACTCTGATAGATTTCCCGTAAAGAATGATTGGAAATACTAAATTTTTCAAACGCAAACCAAAATTTCTTTTCACTTTAAAATATTTCTCAACAATCTTTGTTTGTATATAAAACTCATGTTTCGAGCGTTTGTTTGCTTGTTTGATTTTAAAAAAAAACTCGGATAGATTTTTCTTAAAGAATGATCGTAAATAGTAAATTATTCAAATGCAAACCAAAATTTGTATTCATTTTAAAATATTTCTCCACAATCTTTTTTTGGACCTAAAATTCATGTTTCGTGCGTTTGTCTGCATATTTCATATAAAAAAAACTCGGATAGATTTTTCGTAAAGAATGAAAGTAAATACTAAATTATTCAAATGCATATCAAAATTTGTATCCATTTTAAAATATTTCTCCACAATCTTCTTTTGGACCTAAAACTCATGTTTCATGCGTTTGTTTGCACATTTCATATAAAAAAAACTCGGATAGATTTTTCGTAAAGAATGATTGAAAATACTAAATTATTCAAATGCAGACCAAAATTTGAGTTCATTTTAAAATATTTCTCCACAATCTTCTTTTGGGCCTAAAACACATGTTTCATGCGTTTGTTTGCTCCTTTCATACAAAAATAACACGGTTAGATTTTTCGTAAAGAATGATGGTAAATACTAAATTATTCTAATGCTGACCAAAATCTGTGTTCATTTTAAAATATTTTTCCACAATGTTTGTTTGCACATAAAACTAATGTTTCGTTCGTTTGTTTGCTCGTTTCATTCAAAAAAAGCTCTGATAGATTTTTCGAAAAGAATGATTGGAAATACTAAATTATTGAAACGCAAACCAAAATTTCTTTTCACTTTAAAATATTTCTCAACAATCTTTGTTTGTATATAAAACTCATGTTTCGAGCGTTTGTTTGCTTGTTTCATTTAAAAAAAAAACTCGGATAGATTTTTCTTAAAGAATGATCGTAAATAGTAAATTATTCAAATGCAAACCAAAATTTGTATTCATTTTAAAATATTTCTCGACAATCTTTTTTTGGACCTAAAAGTCATGTTTCATGCGTGTGTTTGCACATTTCATATAAAAAAAACTCGGATAGATTTTTTGTAAAGAATGAAAGTAAATACTAAATTATTCAAATGCATATCAAAATTTGTATCCATTTTAAAATATTTCTCCACAATCTTCTTTTGGACCTAAAACTCATGTTTCATGCGTTTGTTTGCACATTTCATATAAAAAAAACTCGGATAGATTTTTCGTAAAGAATGATTGAAAATACTAAATTATTCAAATGCAGACCAAAATTTGAATTCATTTTAAAATATTTCTCCACAATCTTCTTTTGGGCCTAAAACACATGTTTCATGCGTTTGTTTGCTCCTTTCATACAAAAATAACACGGTTAGATTTTTCGTAAAGAATGATGGTAAATACTAAATTATTCTAATGCTGACCAAAATCTGTGTTCATTTTAAAATATTTTTCCACAATGTTTGTTTGCACATAAAACTAATGTTTCGTTCGTTTGTTTGCTCGTTTCATTCAAAAAAAGCTCTGATAGATTTTTCGAAAAGAATGATTGGAAATACTAAATTATTGAAACGCAAACCAAAATTTCTTTTCACTTTAAAATATTTCTCAACAATCTTTGTTTGTATATAAAACTCATGTTTCGAGCGTTTGTTTGCTTGTTTCATTTAAAAAAAAAACTCGGATAGATTTTTCTTAAAGAATGATCGTAAATAGTAAATTATTCAAATGCAAACCAAAATTTGTATTCATTTTAAAATATTTCTCGACAATCTTTTTTTGGACCTAAAAGTCATGTTTCATGCGTGTGTTTGCACATTTCATATAAAAAAAACTCGGATAGATTTTTCGTAAAGAATGAAAGTAAATACTAAATTATTCAAATGCATATCAAAATTTGTATCCATTTTAAAATATTTCTCCACAATCTTCTTTTGGACCTAAAACTCATGTTTCATGCGTTTGTTTGCACATTTCATATAAAAAAAACTCGGATAGATTTTTCGTAAAGAATGATTGAAAATACTAAATTATTCAAATGCAGACCAAAATTTGAATTCATTTTAAAATATTTCTCCACAATCTTCTTTTGGGCCTAAAACACATGTTTCATGCGTTTGTTTGCTCCTTTCATACAAAAATAACACGGTTAGATTTTTCGTAAAGAATGATGGTAAATACTAAATTATTCTAATGCTGACCAAAATCTGTGTTCATTTTAAAATATTTTTCCACAATGTTTGTTTGCACATAAAACTCATGTTTCGTGCGTTTGTTTGCTCGTTTCATACAAAAAAAACTCTGATAGATTTCCCGTAAAGAATGATTGGAAATACTAAATTTTTCAAACGCAAACCAAAATTTCTTTTCACTTTAAAATATTTCTCAACAATCTCTGTTTGTATATAAAACTCATGTTTTGAGCGTTTGTTTGCTTGTTTCATTTAAAAAAAAACTCGGATAGATTTTTCTTAAAGAATGATCGTAAATAGTAAATTATTCAAGTGCAAAGCAAAATTTGTATTCATTTTAAAATATTTCTCCACAATCTTTTTTTGGACCTAAAATTCATGTTTCGTGCGTGTGTTTGCACATTTCATATAAAAAAAACTCGGATAGATTTTTCGTAAAGAATGAAAGTAAATACTAAATTATTCAAATGCATATCAAAATTTGTATCCATTTTAAAATATTTCTCCACAATCTTCTTTTGGACCTAAAACTCATGTTTCATGCGTTTGTTTGCACATTTCATATAAAAAAAACTCGGATAGATTTTTCGTAAAGAATGATTGAAAATACTAAATTATTCAAATGCAGACCAAAATTTGAATTCATTTTAAAATATTTCTCCACAATCTTCTTTTGGGCCTAAAACACATGTTTCATGCGTTTGTTTGCTCCTTTCATACAAAAATAACACGGTTAGATTTTTCGTAAAGAATGATGGTAAATACTAAATTATTCTAATGCTGACCAAAATCTGTGTTCATTTTAAAATATTTTTCCACAATGTTTGTTTGCACATAAAACTCATGTTTCGTGCGTTTGTTTGCTCGTTTCATACAAAAAAAACTCTGATAGATTTCCCGTAAAGAATGATTGGAAATACTAAATTTTTCAAACGCAAACCAAAATTTCTTTTCACTTTAAAATATTTCTCAACAATCTCTGTTTGTATATAAAACTCATGTTTTGAGCGTTTGTTTGCTTGTTTCATTTAAAAAAAAACTCGGATAGATTTTTCTTAAAGAATGATCGTAAATAGTAAATTATTCAAGTGCAAAGCAAAATTTGTATTCATTTTAAAATATTTCTCCACAATCTTTTTTTGGACCTAAAATTCATGTTTCGTGCGTTTGTCTGCATATTTCATATAAAAAAAACTCGGATAGATTTTTCGTAAAGAATGAAAGTAAATACTAAATTATTCAAATGCATATCAAAATTTGTATCCATTTTAAAATATTTCTCCACAATCTTCTTTTGGACCTAAAACTCATGTTTCATGCGTTTCTTTGCACATTTCATATAAAAAAAACTCGGATAGATTTTTCGTAAAGAATGATTGAAAATACTAAATTATTCAAATGCAAACCAAAATTTGAATTCATTTTAAAATATTTCTCCACAATCTTCTTTTGGGCCTAAAACTCATGTTTCATGCGTTTGTTTGCTCCTTTCATACAAAAATAACACGGTTAGATTTTTCGTAAAGAATGATGGTAAATACTAAATTATTCTAATGCTGACCAAAATCTGTGTTCATTTTAAAATATTTTTCCACAATGTTTGTTTGCACATAAAACTAATGTTTCGTTCGTTTGTTTGCTCGTTTCATTCAAAAAAAGCTCTGATAGATTTTTCGAAAAGAATGATTGGAAATACTAAATTATTGAAACGCAAACCAAAATTTCTTTTCACTTTAAAATATTTCTCAACAATCTTTGTTTGTATATAAAACTCATGTTTCGAGCGTTTGTTTGCTTGTTTCATTTAAAAAAAAAACTCGGATAGATTTTTCTTAAAGAATGATCGTAAATAGTAAATTATTCAAATGCAAACCAAAATTTGTATTCATTTTAAAATATTTCTCGACAATCTTTTTTTGGACCTAAAAGTCATGTTTCATGCGTGTGTTTGCACATTTCATATAAAAAAAACTCGGATAGATTTTTTGTAAAGAATGAAAGTAAATACTAAATTATTCAAATGCATATCAAAATTTGTATCCATTTTAAAATATTTCTCCACAATCTTCTTTTGGACCTAAAACTCATGTTTCATGCGTTTGTTTGCACATTTCATATAAAAAAAACTCGGATAGATTTTTCGTAAAGAATGATTGAAAATACTAAATTATTCAAATGCAGACCAAAATTTGAATTCATTTTAAAATATTTCTCCACAATCTTCTTTTGGGCCTAAAACACATGTTTCATGCGTTTGTTTGCTCCTTTCATACAAAAATAACACGGTTAGATTTTTCGTAAAGAATGATGGTAAATACTAAATTATTCTAATGCTGACCAAAATCTGTGTTCATTTTAAAATATTTTTCCACAATGTTTGTTTGCACATAAAACTAATGTTTCGTTCGTTTGTTTGCTCGTTTCATTCAAAAAAAGCTCTGATAGATTTTTCGAAAAGAATGATTGGAAATACTAAATTATTGAAACGCAAACCAAAATTTCTTTTCACTTTAAAATATTTCTCAACAATCTTTGTTTGTATATAAAACTCATGTTTCGAGCGTTTGTTTGCTTGTTCCATTTAAAAAAAAAACTCGGATAGATTTTTCTTAAAGAATGATCGTAAATAGTAAATTATTCAAATGCAAACCAAAATTTGTATTCATTTTAAAATATTTCTCGACAATCTTTTTTTGGACCTAAAAGTCATGTTTCATGCGTGTGTTTGCACATTTCATATAAAAAAAACTCGGATAGATTTTTCGTAAAGAATGAAAGTAAATACTAAATTATTCAAATGCATATCAAAATTTGTATCCATTTTAAAATATTTCTCCACAATCTTCTTTTGGACCTAAAACTCATGTTTCATGCGTTTGTTTGCACATTTCATATAAAAAAAACTCGGATAGATTTTTCGTAAAGAATGATTGAAAATACTAAATTATTCAAATGCAGACCAAAATTTGAATTCATTTTAAAATATTTCTCCACAATCTTCTTTTGGGCCTAAAACACATGTTTCATGCGTTTGTTTGCTCCTTTCATACAAAAATAACACGGTTAGATTTTTCGTAAAGAATGATGGTAAATACTAAATTATTCTAATGCTGACCAAAATCTGTGTTCATTTTAAAATATTTTTCCACAATGTTTGTTTGCACATAAAACTCATGTTTCGTGCGTTTGTTTGCTCGTTTCATACAAAAAAAACTCTGATAGATTTCCCGTAAAGAATGATTGGAAATACTAAATTTTTCAAACGCAAACCAAAATTTCTTTTCACTTTAAAATATTTCTCAACAATCTCTGTTTGTATATAAAACTCATGTTTTGAGCGTTTGTTTGCTTGTTTCATTTAAAAAAAAACTCGGATAGATTTTTCTTAAAGAATGATCGTAAATAGTAAATTATTCAAGTGCAAAGAAAAATTTGTATTCATTTTAAAATATTTCTCCACAATCTTTTTTTGGACCTAAAATTCATGTTTCGTGCGTTTGTCTGCATATTTCATATAAAAAAAACTCGGATAGATTTTTCGTAAAGAATGAAAGTAAATACTAAATTATTCAAATGCATATCAAAATTTGTATCCATTTTAAAATATTTCTCCACAATCTTCTTTTGGACCTAAAACTCATGTTTCATGCGTTTCTTTGCACATTTCATATAAAAAAAACTCGGATAGATTTTTCGTAAAGAATGATTGAAAATACTAAATTATTCAAATGCAAACCAAAATTTGAATTCATTTTAAAATATTTCTCCACAATCTTCTTTTGGGCCTAAAACTCATGTTTCATGCGTTTGTTTGCTCCTTTCATACAAAAATAACACGGTCAGATTTTTCGTAAAGAATGATGGTAAATACTAAATTATTCTAATGCTGACCAAAATCTATGTTCATTTTAAAATATTTTTCCACAATGTTTGTTTGCACATAAAACTCATGTTTCGTGCGTTTGTTTGCTCGTTTCATTCAAAAAAAACTCTGATAGATTTCCCGTAAAGAATGATTGGAAATACTAAATTTTTCAAACGCAAACCAAAATTTCTTTTCACTTTAAAATATTTCTCAACAATCTTTGTTTGTATATAAAACTCATGTTTCGAGCGTTTGTTTGCTTGTTTGATTTTAAAAAAAAACTCGGATAGATTTTTCTTAAAGAATGATCGTAAATAGTAAATTATTCAAATGCAAACCAAAATTTGTATTCATTTTAAAATATTTCTCCACAATCTTTTTTTGGACCTAAAATTCATGTTTCGTGCGTTTGTCTGCATATTTCATATAAAAAAAACTCGGATAGATTTTTCGTAAAGAATGAAAGTAAATACTAAATTATTCAAATGCATATCAAAATTTGTATCCATTTTAAAATATTTCTCCACAATCTTCTTTTGGACCTAAAACTCATGTTTCATGCGTTTGTTTGCACATTTCATATAAAAAAAACTCGGATAGATTTTTCGTAAAGAATGATTGAAAATACTAAATTATTCAAATGCAGACCAAAATTTGAATTCATTTTAAAATATTTCTCCACAATCTTCTTTTGGGCCTAAAACACATGTTTCATGCGTTTGTTTGCTCCTTTCATACAAAAATAACACGGTTAGATTTTTCGTAAAGAATGATGGTAAATACTAAATTATTCTAATGCTGACCAAAATCTGTGTTCATTTTAAAATATTTTTCCACAATGTTTGTTTGCACATAAAACTAATGTTTCGTTCGTTTGTTTGCTCGTTTCATTCAAAAAAAGCTCTGATAGATTTTTCGAAAAGAATGATTGGAAATACTAAATTATTGAAACGCAAACCAAAATTTCTTTTCACTTTAAAATATTTCTCAACAATCTTTGTTTGTATATAAAACTCATGTTTCGAGCGTTTGTTTGCTTGTTTCATTTAAAAAAAAAACTCGGATAGATTTTTCTTAAAGAATGATCGTAAATAGTAAATTATTCAAATGCAAACCAAAATTTGTATTCATTTTAAAATATTTCTCGACAATCTTTTTTTGGACCTAAAAGTCATGTTTCATGCGTGTGTTTGCACATTTCATATAAAAAAAACTCGGATAGATTTTTCGTAAAGAATGAAAGTAAATACTAAATTATTCAAATGCATATCAAAATTTGTATCCATTTTAAAATATTTCTCCACAATCTTCTTTTGGACCTAAAACTCATGTTTCATGCGTTTGTTTGCACATTTCATATAAAAAAAACTCGGATAGATTTTTCGTAAAGAATGATTGAAAATACTAAATTATTCAAATGCAGACCAAAATTTGAATTCATTTTAAAATATTTCTCCACAATCTTCTTTTGGGCCTAAAACACATGTTTCATGCGTTTGTTTGCTCCTTTCATACAAAAATAACACGGTTAGATTTTTCGTAAAGAATGATGGTAAATACTAAATTATTCTAATGCTGACCAAAATCTGTGTTCATTTTAAAATATTTTTCCACAATGTTTGTTTGCACATAAAACTCATGTTTCGTGCGTTTGTTTGCTCGTTTCATACAAAAAAAACTCTGATAGATTTCCCGTAAAGAATGATTGGAAATACTAAAATTTTCAAACGCAAACCAAAATTTCTTTTCACTTTAAAATATTTCTCAACAATCTTTGTTTGTATATAAAACTCATGTTTCGAGCGTTTGTTTGCTTGTTTCATTTAAAAAAAACTCGGATAGATTTTTCTTAAAGAATGATCGTAAATAGTAAATTATTCAAGTGCAAAGCAAAATTTGTATTCATTTTAAAATATTTCTCCACAATCTTTTTTTGGACCTAAAAGTCATGTTTCATGTGTTTGTTTGCACATTTCATATAAAAAAAACTCGGATAGATTTTTCGTAAAGAATGAAAGTAAATACTAAATTATTCAAATGCATATCAAAATTTGTATCCATTTTAAAATATTTCTCCACAATCTTCTTTTGGACCTAAAACTCATGTTTCATGCGTTTCTTTGCACATTTCATATAAAAAAAACTCGGATAGATTTTTCGTAAAGAATGATTGAAAATACTAAATTATTCAAATGCAAACCAAAATTTGAATTCATTTTAAAATATTTCTCCACAATCTTCTTTTGGGCCTAAAACTCATGTTTCATGCGTTTGTTTGCTCCTTTCATACAAAAATAACACGGTCAGATTTTTCGTAAAGAATGATGGTAAATACTAAATTATTCTAATGCTGACCAAAATCTATGTTCATTTTAAAATATTTTTCCACAATGTTTGTTTGCACATAAAACTCATGTTTCGTGCGTTTGTTTGCTCGTTTCATTCAAAAAAAACTCTGATAGATTTCCCGTAAAGAATGATTGGAAATACTAAATTTTTCAAACGCAAACCAAAATTTCTTTTCACTTTAAAATATTTCTCAACCATCTTTGTTTGTATATAAAACTCATGTTTCGAGCGTTTGTTTGCTTGTTTGATTTTAAAAAAAAACTCGGATAGATTTTTCTTAAAGAATGATCGTAAATAGTAAATTATTCAAATGCAAACCAAAATTTGTATTCATTTTAAAATATTTCTCCACAATCTTTTTTTGGACCTAAAATTCATGTTTCGTGCGTTTGTCTGCATATTTCATATAAAAAAAACTCGGATAGATTTTTTGTAAAGAATGAAAGTAAATACTAAATTATTCAAATGCATATCAAAATTTGTATCCATTTTAAAATATTTCTCCACAATCTTCTTTTGGACCTAAAACTCATGTTTCATGCGTTTGTTTGCACATTTCATATAAAAAAAACTCGGATAGATTTTTCGTAAAGAATGATTGAAAATACTAAATTATTCAAATGCAAACCAAAATTTGAATTCATTTTAAAATATTTCTCCACAATCTTCTTTTGGGCCTAAAACTCATGTTTCATGCGTTTGTTTGCTCCTTTCATACAAAAATAACACGGTCAGATTTTTCGTAAAGAATGATGGTAAATACTAAATTATTCTAATGCTGACCAAAATCTATGTTCATTTTAAAATATTTTTCCACAATGTTTGTTTGCACATAAAACTCATGTTTCGTGCGTTTGTTTGCTCGTTTCATTCAAAAAAAACTCTGATAGATTTCCCGTAAAGAATGATTGGAAATACTAAATTTTTCAAACGCAAACCAAAATTTCTTTTCACTTTAAAATATTTCTCAACAATCTTTGTTTGTATATAAAACTCATGTTTCGAGCGTTTGTTTGCTTGTTTGATTTTAAAAAAAAACTCGGATAGATTTTTCTTAAAGAATGATCGTAAATAGTAAATTATTCAAATGCAAACCAAAATTTGTATTCATTTTAAAATATTTCTCCACAATCTTTTTTTGGACCTAAAATTCATGTTTCGTGCGTTTGTCTGCATATTTCATATAAAAAAAACTCGGATAGATTTTTCGTAAAGAATGAAAGTAAATACTAAATTATTCAAATGCATATCAAAATTTGTATCCATTTTAAAATATTTCTCCACAATCTTTTTTTGGACCTAAAACTCATGTTTCATGCGTTTGTTTGCACATTTCATATAAAAAAAACTCGGATAGATTTTTCGTAAAGAATGATTGAAAATACTAAATTATTCAAATGCAGACCAAAATTTGAATTCATTTTAAAATATTTCTCCACAATCTTCTTTTGGGCCTAAAACACATGTTTCATGCGTTTGTTTGCTCCTTTCATACAAAAATAACACGGTTAGATTTTTCGTAAAGAATGATGGTAAATACTAAATTATTCTAATGCTGACCAAAATCTGTGTTCATTTTAAAATATTTTTCCACAATGTTTGTTTGCACATAAAACTAATGTTTCGTTCGTTTGTTTGCTCGTTTCATTCAAAAAAAGCTCTGATAGATTTTTCGAAAAGAATGATTGGAAATACTAAATTATTGAAACGCAAACCAAAATTTCTTTTCACTTTAAAATATTTCTCAACAATCTTTGTTTGTATATAAAACTCATGTTTCGAGCGTTTGTTTGCTTGTTTCATTTAAAAAAAAAACTCGGATAGATTTTTCTTAAAGAATGATCGTAAATAGTAAATTATTCAAATGCAAACCAAAATTTGTATTCATTTTAAAATATTTCTCGACAATCTTTTTTTGGACCTAAAAGTCATGTTTCATGCGTGTGTTTGCACATTTCATATAAAAAAAACTCGGATAGATTTTTCGTAAAGAATGAAAGTAAATACTAAATTATTCAAATGCATATCAAAATTTGTATCCATTTTAAAATATTTCTCCACAATCTTCTTTTGGACCTAAAACTCATGTTTCATGCGTTTGTTTGCACATTTCATATAAAAAAAACTCGGATAGATTTTTCGTAAAGAATGATTGAAAATACTAAATTATTCAAATGCAGACCAAAATTTGAATTCATTTTAAAATATTTCTCCACAATCTTCTTTTGGGCCTAAAACACATGTTTCATGCGTTTGTTTGCTCCTTTCATACAAAAATAACACGGTTAGATTTTTCGTAAAGAATGATGGTAAATACTAAATTATTCTAATGCTGACCAAAATCTGTGTTCATTTTAAAATATTTTTCCACAATGTTTGTTTGCACATAAAACTCATGTTTCGTGCGTTTGTTTGCTCGTTTCATACAAAAAAAACTCTGATAGATTTCCCGTAAAGAATGATTGGAAATACTAAAATTTTCAAACGCAAACCAAAATTTCTTTTCACTTTAAAATATTTCTCAACAATCTTTGTTTGTATATAAAACTCATGTTTCGAGCGTTTGTTTGCTTGTTTCATTTAAAAAAAAACTCGGATAGATTTTTCTTAAAGAATGATCGTAAATAGTAAATTATTCAAGTGCAAAGCAAAATTTGTATTCATTTTAAAATATTTCTCCACAATCTTTTTTTGGACCTAAAAGTCATGTTTCATGTGTTTGTTTGCACATTTCATATAAAAAAAACTCGGATAGATTTTTCGTAAAGAATGAAAGTAAATACTAAATTATTCAAATGCATATCAAAATTTGTATCCATTTTAAAATATTTCTCCACAATCTTCTTTTGGACCTAAAACTCATGTTTCATGCGTTTCTTTGCACATTTCATATAAAAAAAACTCGGATAGATTTTTCGTAAAGAATGATTGAAAATACTAAATTATTCAAATGCAAACCAAAATTTGAATTCATTTTAAAATATTTCTCCACAATCTTCTTTTGGGCCTAAAACTCATGTTTCATGCGTTTGTTTGCTCCTTTCATACAAAAATAACACGGTCAGATTTTTCGTAAAGAATGATGGTAAATACTAAATTATTCTAATGCTGACCAAAATCTATGTTCATTTTAAAATATTTTTCCACAATGTTTGTTTGCACATAAAACTCATGTTTCGTGCGTTTGTTTGCTCGTTTCATTCAAAAAAAACTCTGATAGATTTCCCGTAAAGAATGATTGGAAATACTAAATTTTTCAAACGCAAACCAAAATTTCTTTTCACTTTAAAATATTTCTCAACCATCTTTGTTTGTATATAAAACTCATGTTTCGAGCGTTTGTTTGCTTGTTTGATTTTAAAAAAAAACTCGGATAGATTTTTCTTAAAGAATGATCGTAAATAGTAAATTATTCAAATGCAAACCAAAATTTGTATTCATTTTAAAATATTTCTCCACAATCTTTTTTTGGACCTAAAATTCATGTTTCGTGCGTTTGTCTGCATATTTCATATAAAAAAAACTCGGATAGATTTTTTGTAAAGAATGAAAGTAAATACTAAATTATTCAAATGCATATCAAAATTTGTATCCATTTTAAAATATTTCTCCACAATCTTCTTTTGGACCTAAAACTCATGTTTCATGCGTTTGTTTGCACATTTCATATAAAAAAAACTCGGATAGATTTTTCGTAAAGAATGATTGAAAATACTAAATTATTCAAATGCAAACCAAAATTTGAATTCATTTTAAAATATTTCTCCACAATCTTCTTTTGGGCCTAAAACTCATGTTTCATGCGTTTGTTTGCTCCTTTCATACAAAAATAACACGGTCAGATTTTTCGTAAAGAATGATGGTAAATACTAAATTATTCTAATGCTGACCAAAATCTATGTTCATTTTAAAATATTTTTCCACAATGTTTGTTTGCACATAAAACTCATGTTTCGTGCGTTTGTTTGCTCGTTTCATTCAAAAAAAACTCTGATAGATTTCCCGTAAAGAATGATTGGAAATACTAAATTTTTCAAACGCAAACCAAAATTTCTTTTCACTTTAAAATATTTCTCAACAATCTTTGTTTGTATATAAAACTCATGTTTCGAGCGTTTGTTTGCTTGTTTGATTTTAAAAAAAAACTCGGATAGATTTTTCTTAAAGAATGATCGTAAATAGTAAATTATTCAAATGCAAACCAAAATTTGTATTCATTTTAAAATATTTCTCCACAATCTTTTTTTGGACCTAAAATTCATGTTTCGTGCGTTTGTCTGCATATTTCATATAAAAAAAACTCGGATAGATTTTTCGTAAAGAATGAAAGTAAATACTAAATTATTCAAATGCATATCAAAATTTGTATCCATTTTAAAATATTTCTCCACAATCTTTTTTTGGACCTAAAACTCATGTTTCATGCGTTTGTTTGCACATTTCATATAAAAAAAACTCGGATAGATTTTTCGTAAAGAATGATTGAAAATACTAAATTATTCAAATGCAGACCAAAATTTGAATTCATTTTAAAATATTTCTCCACAATCTTCTTTTGGGCCTAAAACACATGTTTCATGCGTTTGTTTGCTCCTTTCATACAAAAATAACACGGTTAGATTTTTCGTAAAGAATGATGGTAAATACTAAATTATTCTAATGCTGACCAAAATCTGTGTTCATTTTAAAATATTTTTCCACAATGTTTGTTTGCACATAAAACTAATGTTTCGTTCGTTTGTTTGCTCGTTTCATTCAAAAAAAGCTCTGATAGATTTTTCGAAAAGAATGATTGGAAATACTAAATTATTGAAACGCAAACCAAAATTTCTTTTCACTTTAAAATATTTCTCAACAATCTTTGTTTGTATATAAAACTCATGTTTCGAGCGTTTGTTTGCTTGTTTCATTTAAAAAAAAAACTCGGATAGATTTTTCTTAAAGAATGATCGTAAATAGTAAATTATTCAAATGCAAACCAAAATTTGTATTCATTTTAAAATATTTCTCGACAATCTTTTTTTGGACCTAAAAGTCATGTTTCATGCGTGTGTTTGCACATTTCATATAAAAAAAACTCGGATAGATTTTTCGTAAAGAATGAAAGTAAATACTAAATTATTCAAATGCATATCAAAATTTGTATCCATTTTAAAATATTTCTCCACAATCTTCTTTTGGACCTAAAACTCATGTTTCATGCGTTTGTTTGCACATTTCATATAAAAAAAACTCGGATAGATTTTTCGTAAAGAATGATTGAAAATACTAAATTATTCAAATGCAGACCAAAATTTGAATTCATTTTAAAATATTTCTCCACAATCTTCTTTTGGGCCTAAAACACATGTTTCATGCGTTTGTTTGCTCCTTTCATACAAAAATAACACGGTTAGATTTTTCGTAAAGAATGATGGTAAATACTAAATTATTCTAATGCTGACCAAAATCTGTGTTCATTTTAAAATATTTTTCCACAATGTTTGTTTGCACATAAAACTCATGTTTCGTGCGTTTGTTTGCTCGTTTCATACAAAAAAAACTCTGATAGATTTCCCGTAAAGAATGATTGGAAATACTAAAATTTTCAAACGCAAACCAAAATTTCTTTTCACTTTAAAATATTTCTCAACAATCTTTGTTTGTATATAAAACTCATGTTTCGAGCGTTTGTTTGCTTGTTTCATTTAAAAAAAAACTCGGATAGATTTTTCTTAAAGAATGATCGTAAATAGTAAATTATTCAAGTGCAAAGCAAAATTTGTATTCATTTTAAAATATTTCTCCACAATCTTTTTTTGGACCTAAAAGTCATGTTTCATGTGTTTGTTTGCACATTTCATATAAAAAAAACTCGGATAGATTTTTCGTAAAGAATGAAAGTAAATACTAAATTATTCAAATGCATATCAAAATTTGTATCCATTTTAAAATATTTCTCCACAATCTTCTTTTGGACCTAAAACTCATGTTTCATGCGTTTCTTTGCACATTTCATATAAAAAAAACTCGGATAGATTTTTCGTAAAGAATGATTGAAAATACTAAATTATTCAAATGCAAACCAAAATTTGAATTCATTTTAAAATATTTCTCCACAATCTTCTTTTGGGCCTAAAACTCATGTTTCATGCGTTTGTTTGCTCCTTTCATACAAAAATAACACGGTCAGATTTTTCGTAAAGAATGATGGTAAATACTAAATTATTCTAATGCTGACCAAAATCTATGTTCATTTTAAAATATTTTTCCACAATGTTTGTTTGCACATAAAACTCATGTTTCGTGCGTTTGTTTGCTCGTTTCATTCAAAAAAAACTCTGATAGATTTCCCGTAAAGAATGATTGGAAATACTAAATTTTTCAAACGCAAACCAAAATTTCTTTTCACTTTAAAATATTTCTCAACCATCTTTGTTTGTATATAAAACTCATGTTTCGAGCGTTTGTTTGCTTGTTTGATTTAAAAAAAAAACTCGGATAGATTTTTCTTAAAGAATGATCGTAAATAGTAAATTATTCAAATGCAAACCAAAATTTGTATTCATTTTAAAATATTTCTCCACAATCTTTTTTTGGACCTAAAATTCATGTTTCGTGCGTTTGTCTGCATATTTCATATAAAAAAAACTCGGATAGATTTTTTGTAAAGAATGAAAGTAAATACTAAATTATTCAAATGCATATCAAAATTTGTATCCATTTTAAAATATTTCTCCACAATCTTCTTTTGGACCTAAAACTCATGTTTCATGCGTTTGTTTGCACATTTCATATAAAAAAAACTCGGATAGATTTTTCGTAAAGAATGATTGAAAATACTAAATTATTCAAATGCAAACCAAAATTTGAATTCATTTTAAAATATTTCTCCACAATCTTCTTTTGGGCCTAAAACACATGTTTCATGCGTTTGTTTGCTCCTTTCATACAAAAATAACACGGTTAGATTTTTCGTAAAGAATGATGGTAAATACTAAATTATTCTAATGCTGACCAAAATCTGTGTTCATTTTAAAATATTTTTCCACAATGTTTGTTTGCACATAAAACTAATGTTTCGTTCGTTTGTTTGCTCGTTTCATTCAAAAAAAGCTTTGATAGATTTTTCGAAAAGAATGATTGGAAATACTAAATTATTGAAACGCAAACCAAAATTTCTTTTCACTTTAAAATATTTCTCAACAATCTTTGTTTGTATATAAAACTCATGTTTCGAGCGTTTGTTTGCTTGTTTCATTTAAAAAAAAAACTCGGATAGATTTTTCTTAAAGAATGATCGTAAATAGTAAATTATTCAAATGCAAACCAAAATTTGTATTCATTTTAAAATATTTCTCCACAATCTTTTTTTGGACCTAAAATTCATGTTTCGTGCGTTTGTCTGCATATTTCATATAAAAAAAACTCGGATAGATTTTTTGTAAAGAATGAAAGTAAATACTAAATTATTCAAATGCATATCAAAATTTGTATCCATTTTAAAATATTTCTCCACAATCTTCTTTTGGACCTAAAACTCATGTTTCATGCGTTTGTTTGCACATTTCATATAAAAAAAACTCGGATAGATTTTTCGTAAAGAATGATTGAAAATACTAAATTATTCAAATGCAGACCAAAATTTGAATTCATTTTAAAATATTTCTCCACAATCTTCTTTTGGGCCTAAAACACATGTTTCATGCGTTTGTTTGCTCCTTTCATACAAAAATAACACGGTTAGATTTTTCGTAAAGAATGATGGTAAATACTAAATTATTCTAATGCTGACCAAAATCTATGTTCATTTTAAAATATTTTTCCACAATGTTTGTTTGCACATAAAACTAATGTTTCGTTCGTTTGTTTGCTCGTTTCATTCAAAAAAAGCTTTGATAGATTTTTCGAAAAGAATGATTGGAAATACTAAATTATTGAAACGCAAACCAAAATTTCTTTTCACTTTAAAATATTTCTCAACAATCTTTGTTTGTATATAAAACTCATGTTTCGAGCGTTTGTTTGCTTGTTTCATTTAAAAAAAAAACTCGGATAGATTTTTCTTAAAGAATGATCGTAAATAGTAAATTATTCAAATGCAAACCAAAATTTGTATTCATTTTAAAATATTTCTCCACAATCTTTTTTTGGACCTAAAAGTCATGTTTCATGCGTGTGTTTGCACATTTCATATAAAAAAAACTCGGATAGATTTTTCGTAAAGAATGAAAGTAAATACTAAATTATTCAAATGCATATCAAAATTTGTATCCATTTTAAAATATTTCTCCACAATCTTCTTTTGGACCTAAAACTCATGTTTCATGCGTTTGTTTGCACATTTCATATAAAAAAAACTCGGATAGATTTTTCGTAAAGAATGATTGAAAATACTAAATTATTCAAATGCAGACCAAAATTTGAATTCATTTTAAAATATTTCTCCACAATCTTCTTTTGGGCCTAAAACACATGTTTCATGCGTTTGTTTGCTCCTTTCATACAAAAATAACACGGTTAGATTTTTCGTAAAGAATGATGGTAAATACTAAATTGTTCTAATGCTGACCAAAATCTGTGTTCATTTTAAAATATTTTTCCACAATGTTTGTTTGCACATAAAACTCATGTTTCGTGCGTTTGTTTGCTCGTTTCATACAAAAAAAACTCTGATAGATTTCCCGTAAAGAATGATTGGAAATACTAAATTTTTCAAACGCAAACCAAAATTTCTTTTCACTTTAAAATATTTCTCAACAATCTTTGTTTGTATATAAAACTCATGTTTCGAGCGTTTGTTTGCTTGTTTCATTTAAAAAAAAACTCGGATAGATTTTTGTTAAAGAATGATCGTAAATAGTAAATTATTCAAATGCAAACCAAAATTTGTATTCATTTTAAAATATTTCTCCACAATCTTTTTTTGGACCTAAAAGTCATGTTTCATGCGTTTGTTTGCACATTTCATATAAAAAAAACTCGGATAGATTTTTCGTAAAGAATGAAAGTAAATACTAAATTATTCAAATGCATATCAAAATTTGTATCCATTTTAAAATATTTCTCCACAATCTTCTTTTGGACCTAAAACTCATGTTTCATGCGTTTCTTTGCACATTTCATATAAAAAAAACTCGGATAGATTTTTCGTAAAGAATGATTGAAAATACTAAATTATTCAAATGCAAACCAAAATTTGAATTCATTTTAAAATATTTCTCCACAATCTTCTTTTGGGCCTAAAACTCATGTTTCATGCGTTTGTTTGCTCCTTTCATACAAAAATGACACGGTCGGATTTTTCGTAAAGAATGATGGTAAATACTAAATTATTCTAATGCTGACCAAAATCTATGTTCATTTTAAAATATTTTTCCACAATGTCTGTTTGCACATAAAACTCATGTTTCGTGCGTTTGTTTGCTCGTTTCATTCAAAAAAAACTCTGATAGATTTCCCGTAAAGAATGATTGGAAATACTAAATTTTTCAAACGCAAACCAAAATTTCTTTTCACTTTAAAATATTTCTCAACAATCTTTGTTTGTATATAAAACTCATGTTTCGAGCGTTTGTTTGCTTGTTTCATTTAAAAAAAAAACTCGGATAGATTTTTCTTAAAGAATGATCGTAAATAGTAAATTATTCAAATGCAAACCAAAATTTGTATTCATTTTAAAATATTTCTCCACAATCTTTTTTTGGACCTAAAAGTCATGTTTCATGCGTTTGTTTGCACATTTCATATAAAAAAAACTCGGATAGATTTTTCGTAAAGAATGAAAGTAAATACTAAATTATTCAAATGCATATCAAAATATGTATCCATTTAAAAATATTTCTCCACAATCTTCTTTTGGACCTAAAACTCATGTTTCATGCGTTTGTTTGCACATTTCATATAAAAAAAACTCGGATAGATTTTTCGTAAAGAATGATTGAAAATACTAAATTATTCAAATGCAAACCAAAATTTGAATTCATTTTAAAATATTTCTCCACAATCTTTGCTTGCCCCTAAAACTCTTGTTTCGTATGTTTGTTTGCTCCTTTCATACAAAAATAACACGGTTAGATTTTTCGTAAAGAATGATGGTAAATACTAAATTATTCTAATGCTGACCAAAATCTGTGTTCATTTTAAAATATTTTTCCACAATGTTTGTTTGCACATAAAACTAATGTTTCGTTCGTTTGTTTGCTCGTTTCATTCAAAAAAAGCTCTGATAGATTTTTCGAAAAGAATGATTGGAAATACTAAATTATTGAAACGCAAACCAAAATTTCTTTTCACTTTAAAATATTTCTCAACAATCTTTGTTTGTATATAAAACTCATGTTTCGAGCGTTTGTTTGCTTGTTTCATTTAAAAAAAAAACTCGGATAGATTTTTCTTAAAGAATGATCGTAAATAGTAAATTATTCAAATGCAAACCAAAATTTGTATTCATTTTAAAATATTTCTCCACAATCTTTTTTTGGACCTAAAAGTCATGTTTCATGCGTGTGTTTGCACATTTCATATAAAAAAAACTCGGATAGATTTTTCGTAAAGAATGAAAGTAAATACTAAATTATTCAAATGCATATCAAAATTTGTATCCATTTTAAAATATTTCTCCACAATCTTCTTTTGGACCTAAAACTCATGTTTCATGCGTTTGTTTGCACATTTCATATAAAAAAAACTCGGATAGATTTTTCGTAAAGAATGATTGAAAATACTAAATTATTCAAATGCAGACCAAAATTTGAATTCATTTTAAAATATTTCTCCACAATCTTCTTTTGGGCCTAAAACACATGTTTCATGCGTTTGTTTGCTCCTTTCATACAAAAATAACACGGTTAGATTTTTCGTAAAGAATGATGGTAAATACTAAATTGTTCTAATGCTGACCAAAATCTGTGTTCATTTTAAAATATTTTTCCACAATGTTTGTTTGCACATAAAACTCATGTTTCGTGCGTTTGTTTGCTCGTTTCATACAAAAAAAACTCTGATAGATTTCCCGTAAAGAATGATTGGAAATACTAAATTTTTCAAACGCAAACCAAAATTTCTTTTCACTTTAAAATATTTCTCAACAATCTTTGTTTGTATATAAAACTCATGTTTCGAGCGTTTGTTTGCTTGTTTCATTTAAAAAAAAACTCGGATAGATTTTTCTTAAAGAATGATCGTAAATAGTAAATTATTCAAATGCAAACCAAAATTTGTATTCATTTTAAAATATTTCTCCACAATCTTTTTTTGGACCTAAAAGTCATGTTTCATGCGTTTGTTTGCACATTTCATATAAAAAAAACTCGGATAGATTTTTCGTAAAGAATGAAAGTAAATACTAAATTATTCAAATGCATATCAAAATTTGTATCCATTTTAAAATATTTCTCCACAATCTTCTTTTGGACCTAAAACTCATGTTTCATGCGTTTCTTTGCACATTTCATATAAAAAAAACATTCTCAACAATCTTTGTTTGTATATAGAACTCATATTTCGAGCGTTTGTTTGCTTGTTTCATTTAAACAAAAAACTCGGATAGATTTTTCTTAAAGAATGATCGTAAATAGTAAATTATTCAAATGCAAACCAAAATTTGTATTCATTTTAAAATATTTCTCCACAATTTTTTTTGGACCTAAAAGTCATGTTTCGTGCGTTTGTTTGCACATTTCATATAAAAAAACTCGGATAGATTTTTCGTAAAGAATGAATGTAAATACTAAATTATTCAAATGCATATCAAAATTTGTATCCATTTTAAAATATTTCTCCACAATCTTCTTTTGGACCTAAAACTCATGTTTCATGCGTTTGTTTGCACATTTCATATAAAAAAAACTCGGATAGATTTTTCGTAAAGAATGATTGAAAATACTAAATTATTCAAATGCAAACCAAAATTTGAATTCATTTTAAAATATTTCTCCACAATCTTTGCTTGCCCCTAAAACTCTTGTTTCGTATGTTTGTTTGCTCCTTTCATACAAAAATAACACGGTCAGATTTTTCGTAAAGAATGATGGTAAATACTAAATTATTCTAATGGTGACCAAAATCTGTGTTCATTTTAAAATATTTTTCCACAATGTTTGTCTGCACATAAAACTCATGTTTCGTGCGTTTGTTTGCTCGTTTCATTCAAAAAAAACTCTGATAGATTTTTCGTAAAGAATGATTGGAAATACTAAATTATTGAAACGCAAACCAAAATTTCTTTTCACTTTAAAATATTTCTCAACAATCTTTGTTTGTATATAGAACTCATATTTCGAGCGTTTGTTTGCTTGTTTCATTTAAACAAAAAACTCGGATAGATTTTTCTTAAAGAATGATCGTAAATAGTAAATTATTCAAATGCAAACCAAAATTTGTATTCATTTTAAAATATTTCTCCACAATTTTTTTTGGACCTAAAAGTCATGTTTCATGCATTTGTTTGCACATTTCATATAAAAAAACTCGGATAGATTTTTCGTAAAGAATGAATGTAAATACTAAATTATTCAAATGCATATCAAAATTTGTATCCATTTTAAAATATTTCTCCACAATCTTGTTTTGGACCTAAAACTCATGTTTCATGCGTTTGTTTGCACATTTCATATAAAAAAAACTCGGATAGATTTTTCGTAAAGAATGATTGAAAATACTAAATTATTCAAATGCAAACCAAAATTTGAATTCATTTTAAAATATTTCTCCACAATCTTTGCTTGCCCCTAAAACTCTTGTTTCGTATGTTTGTTTGCTCCTTTCATACAAAAATAACACGGTTAGATTTTTCGTAAAGAATGATGGTAAATACTAAATTATTCTAATGGTGACCAAAATCTGTGTTCATTTTAAAATATTTTTCCACAATGTTTGTCTGCACATAAAACTCATGTTTCGTGCGTTTGTTTGCTCGTTTCATTCAAAAAAAAACTCTGATAGATTTTTCGTAAAGAATGATTGGAAATACTAAATTATTGAAACGCAAACCAAAATTTCTTTTCACTTTAAAATATTTCTCAACAATCTTTGTTTGTATATAAAACTCATATTTCGAGCGTTTGTTTGCTTGTTTCATTTAAACAAAAAACTCGGATAGATTTTTCTTAAAGAATGATCGTAAATAGTAAATTATTCAAATGCAAACCAAAATTTGTATTCATTTTAAAATATTTCTCCACAATTTTTTTTGGACCTAAAAGTCATGTTTCGTGCGTTTGTTTGCACATTTCATATAAAAAAACTCGGATAGATTTTTCGTAAAGAATGAATGTAAATACTAAATTATTCAAATGCATATCAAAATTTGTATCCATTTTAAAATATTTCTCCACAATCTTGTTTTGGACCTAAAACTCATGTTTCATGCGTTTGTTTGCACATTTCATATAAAAAAAACTCGGATAGATTTTTCGTAAAGAATGATTGAAAATACTAAATTATTCAAATGCAAACCAAAATTTGAATTCATTTTAAAATATTTCTCCACAATCTTTGCTTGCCCCTAAAACTCTTGTTTCGTATGTTTGTTTGCTCCTTTCATACAAAAATAACACGGTTAGATTTTTCATAAAGAATGATGGTAAATACTAAATTATTCTAATGGTGACCAAAATCTGTGTTCATTTTAAAATATTTTTCCACAATGTTTGTCTGCACATAAAACTCATGTTTCGTGCGTTTGCTTGCTCGTTTCATTCAAAAAAAACTCTGATAGATTTTTCGTAAAGAATGATTGGAAATACTAAATTATTGAAACGCAAACCAAAATTTCTTTTCACTTTAAAATATTTCTCAACAATCTTTGTTTGTATATAAAACTCATATTTCGAGCGTTTGTTTGCTTGTTTCATTTAAACAAAAAACTCGGATAGATTTTTCTTAAAGAATGATCGTAAATAGTAAATTATTCAAATGCAAACCAAAATTTGTATTCATTTTAAAATATTTCTCCACAATTTTTTTTGGACCTAAAAGTCATGTTTCGTGCGTTTGTTTGCACATTTCATATAAAAAAACTCGGATAGATTTTTCGTAAAGAATGAATGTAAATACTAAATTATTCAAATGCATATCAAAATTTGTATCCATTTTAAAATATTTCTCCACAATCTTCTTTTGGACCTAAAACTCATGTTTCATGCGTTTGTTTGCACATTTCATATAAAAAAAACTCGGATAGATTTTTCGTAAAGAATGATTGAAAATACTAAATTATTCAAATGCAAACCAAAATTTGAATTCATTTTAAAATATTTCTCCACAATCTTTGCTTGCCCCTAAAACTCTTGTTTCGTATGTTTGTTTGCTCCTTTCATACAAAAATAACACGGTCAGATTTTTCGTAAAGAATGATGGTAAATACTAAATTATTCTAATGGTGACCAAAATCTGTGTTCATTTTAAAATATTTTTCCACAATGTTTGTCTGCACATAAAACTCATGTTTCGTGCGTTTGTTTGCTCGTTTCATTCAAAAAAAACTCTGATAGATTTTTCGTAAAGAATGATTGGAAATACTAAATTATTGAAACGCAAACCAAAATTTCTTTTCACTTTAAAATATTTCTCAACAATCTTTGTTTGTATATAGAACTCATATTTCGAGCGTTTGTTTGCTTGTTTCATTTAAACAAAAAACTCGGATAGATTTTTCTTAAAGAATGATCGTAAATAGTAAATTATTCAAATGCAAACCAAAATTTGTATTCATTTTAAAATATTTCTCCACAATTTTTTTTGGACCTAAAAGTCATGTTTCATGCGTTTGTTTGCACATTTCATATAAAAAAACTCGGATAGATTTTTCGTAAAGAATGAATGTAAATACTAAATTATTCAAATGCATATCAAAATTTGTATCCATTTTAAAATATTTCTCCACAATCTTGTTTTGGACCTAAAACTCATGTTTCATGCGTTTGTTTGCACATTTCATATAAAATAAACTCGGATAGATTTTTCGTAAAGAATGATTGAAAATACTAAATTATTCAAATGCAAACCAAAATTTGAATTCATTTTAAAATATTTCTCCACAATCTTTGCTTGCCCCTAAAACTCTTGTTTCGTATGTTTGTTTGCTCCTTTCATACAAAAATAACACGGTTAGATTTTTCGTAAAGAATGATGGTAAATACTAAATTATTCTAATGGTGACCAAAATCTGTGTTCATTTTAAAATATTTTTCCACAATGTTTGTCTGCACATAAAACTCATGTTTCGTGCGTTTGTTTGCTCGTTTCATTCAAAAAAAAACTCTGATAGATTTTTCGTAAAGAATGATTGGAAATACTAAATTATTGAAACGCAAACCAAAATTTCTTTTCACTTTAAAATATTTCTCAACAATCTTTGTTTGTATATAAAACTCATATTTCGAGCGTTTGTTTGCTTGTTTCATTTAAACAAAAAACTCGGATAGATTTTTCTTAAAGAATGATCGTAAATAGTAAATTATTCAAATGCAAACCAAAATTTGTATTCATTTTAAAATATTTCTCCACAATTTTTTTTGGACCTAAAAGTCATGTTTCGTGCGTTTGTTTGCACATTTCATATAAAAAAACTCGGATAGATTTTTCGTAAAGAATGAATGTAAATACTAAATTATTCAAATGCATATCAAAATTTGTATCCATTTTAAAATATTTCTCCACAATCTTCTTTTGGAACTAAAACTCATGTTTCATGCGTTTGTTTGCACATTTCATATAAAAAAAACTCGGATAGATTTTTCGTAAAGAATGATTGAAAATACTAAATTATTCAAATGCAAACCAAAATTTGAATTCATTTTAAAATATTTCTCCACAATCTTTGCTTGCCCCTAAAACTCTTGTTTCGTATGTTTGTTTGCTCCTTTCATACAAAAATAACACGGTCAGATTTTTCGTAAAGAATGATGGTAAATACTAAATTATTCTAATGGTGACCAAAATCTGTGTTCATTTTAAAATATTTTTCCACAATGTTTGTCTGCACATAAAACTCATGTTTCGTGCGTTTGTTTGCTCGTTTCATTCAAAAAAAACTCTGATAGATTTTTCGTAAAGAATGATTGGAAATACTAAATTATTCAAACGCAAACCAAAATTTCTTTTCACTTTAAAATATTTCTCAACAATCTTTGTTTGTATATAAAACTCATATTTCGAGCGTTTGTTTGCTTGTTTCATTTAAACAAAAAACTCGGATAGATTTTTCTTAAAGAATGATCGTAAATAGTAAATTATTCAAATGCAAACCAAAATTTGTATTCATTTTAAAATATTTCTCCACAATTTTTTTTGGACCTAAAAGTCATGTTTCATGCGTTTGTTTGCACATTTCATATAAAAAAACTCTGATAGATTTTTCGTAAAGAATGAATGTAAATACTAAATTATTCAAATGCATATCAAAATTTGTATCCATTTTAAAATATTTCTCCACAATCTTCTTTTGGACCTAAAACTCATGTTTCATGCGTTTGTTTGCACATTTCATATAAAAAAAACTCGGATAGATTTTTCGTAAAGAATGATTGAAAATACTAAATTATTCAAATGCAAACCAAAATTTGAATTCATTTTAAAATATTTCTCCACAATCTTTGCTTGCCCCTAAAACTCTTGTTTCGTATGTTTGTTTGCTCCTTTCATACAAAAATAACACGGTTAGATTTTTCGTAAAGAATGATGGTAAGTACTAAATTATTCTAATGGTGACCAAAATCTGTGTTCATTTTAAAATATTTTTTCACAATGTTTGTCTGCACATAAAACTCATGTTTCGTGCGTTTGTTTGCTCGTTTCATTCAAAAAAAACTCTGATAGATTTTTCGTAAAGAATGATTGGAAATACTAAATTATTGAAACGCAAACCAAAATTTCTTTTCACTTTAAAATATTTCTCAACAATCTTTGTTTGTATATAAAACTCATATTTCGAGCGTTTGTTTGCTTGTTTCATTTAAACAAAAAACTCGGATAGATTTTTCTTAAAGAATGATCGTAAATAGTAAATTATTCAAATGCATATCAAAATTTGTATCCATTTTAAAATATTTCTCCACAATCTTCTTTTGGACCTAAAACTCATGTTTCATGCGTTTGTTTGCACATTTCATATAAAAAAAACTCGGATAGATTTTTCGTAAAGAATGATTGAAAATACTAAATTATTCAAATGCAAACCAAAATTTGAATTCATTTTAAAATATTTCTCCACAATCTTTGCTTGCCCCTAAAACTCTTGTTTCGTATGTTTGTTCGCTCCTTTCATACAAAAATAACACGGTCAGATTTTTCGTAAAGAATGATGGTAAATACTAAATTATTCTAATGGTGACCAAAATCTGTGTTCATTTTAAAATATTTTTCCACAATGTTTGTCTGCACATAAAACTCATGTTTCGTGCGTTTGCTTGCTCGTTTCATTCAAAAAAAACTCTGATAGATTTTTCGTAAAGAATGATTGGAAATACTAAATTATTGAAACGCAAACCAAAATTTCTTTTCACTTTAAAATATTTCTCGACAATCTTTGTTTGTATATAAAACTCATATTTCGAGCGTTTGTTTGCTTGTTTCATTTAAACAAAAAACTCGGATAGATTTTTCTTAAAGAATGATCGTAAATAGTAAATTATTCAAATGCAAACCAAAATTTGTATTCATTTTAAAATATTTCTCCACAATTTTTTTTGGACCTAAAAGTCATGTTTCATGCGTTTGTTTGCACATTTCATATAAAAAAACTCTGATAGATTTTTCGTAAAGAATGAATGTAAATACTAAATTATTCAAATGCATATCAAAATTTGTATCCATTTTAAAATATTTCTCCACAATCTTCTTTTGGACCTAAAACTCATGTTTCATGCGTTTGTTTGCACATTTCATATAAAAAAAACTCGGATAGATTTTTCGTAAAGAATGATTGAAAATACTAAATTATTCAAATGCAAACCAAAATTTGAATTCATTTTAAAATATTTCTCCACAATCTTTGCTTGCCCCTAAAACTCTTGTTTCGTATGTTTGTTTGCTCCTTTCATACAAAAATAACACGGTTAGATTTTTCGTAAAGAATGATGGTAAGTACTAAATTATTCTAATGGTGACCAAAATCTGTGTTCATTTTAAAATATTTTTTCACAATGTTTGTCTGCACATAAAACTCATGTTTCGTGCGTTTGTTTGCTCGTTTCATTCAAAAAAAACTCTGATAGATTTTTCGTAAAGAATGATTGGAAATACTAAATTATTGAAACGCAAACCAAAATTTCTTTTCACTTTAAAATATTTCTCAACAATCTTTGTTTGTATATAAAACTCATATTTCGAGCGTTTGTTTGCTTGTTTCATTTAAACAAAAAACTCGGATAGATTTTTCTTAAAGAATGATCGTAAATAGTAAATTATTCAAATGCATATCAAAATTTGTATCCATTTTAAAATATTTCTCCACAATCTTCTTTTGGACCTAAAACTCATGTTTCATGCGTTTGTTTGCACATTTCATATAAAAAAAACTCGGATAGATTTTTCGTAAAGAATGATTGAAAATACTAAATTATTCAAATGCAAACCAAAATTTGAATTCATTTTAAAATATTTCTCCACAATCTTTGCTTGCCCCTAAAACTCTTGTTTCGTATGTTTGTTCGCTCCTTTCATACAAAAATAACACGGTCAGATTTTTCGTAAAGAATGATGGTAAATACTAAATTATTCTAATGGTGACCAAAATCTGTGTTCATTTTAAAATATTTTTCCACAATGTTTGTCTGCACATAAAACTCATGTTTCGTGCGTTTGCTTGCTCGTTTCATTCAAAAAAAACTCTGATAGATTTTTCGTAAAGAATGATTGGAAATACTAAATTATTGAAACGCAAACCAAAATTTCTTTTCACTTTAAAATATTTCTCGACAATCTTTGTTTGTATATAAAACTCATATTTCGAACGTTTGTTTGCTTGTTTCATTTAAACAAAAAACTCGGATAGATTTTTCTTAAAGAATGATCGTAAATAGTAAATTATTCAAATGCAAACCAAAATTTGTATTCATTTTAAAATATTTCTCCACAATTTTTTTTGGACCTAAAAGTCATGTTTCATGCGTTTGTTTGCACATTTCATATAAAAAAACTCGGATAGATTTTTCGTAAAGAATGAATGTAAATACTAAATTATTCAAATGCATATCAAAATTTGTATCCATTTTAAAATATTTCTCCACAATCTTCTTTTGGACCTAAAACTCATGTTTCATGCGTTTGTTTGCACATTTCATATAAAAAAAACTCGGATAGATTTTTCGTAAAGAATGATTGAAAATACTAAATTATTCAAATGCAAACCAAAATTTGAATTCATTTTAAAATATTTCTCCACAATCTTTGCTTGCCCCTAAAACTCTTGTTTCGTATGTTTGTTTGCTCCTTTCATACAAAAATGACACGGTTAGATTTTTCGTAAAGAATGATGGTAAATACTAAATTATTCTAATGGTGACCAAAATCTGTGTTCATTTTAAAATATTTTTCCACAATGTTTGTCTGCACATAAAACTCATGTTTCGTGCGTTTGCTTGCTCGTTTCATTCAAAAAAAACTCTGATAGATTTTTCGTAAAGAATGATTGGAAATACTAAATTATTGAAACGCAAACCAAAATTTCTTTTCACTTTAAAATATTTCTCGACAATCTTTGTTTGTATATAAAACTCATATTTCGAGCGTTTGTTTGCTTGTTTCATTTAAACAAAAAACTCGGATAGATTTTTCTTAAAGAATGATCGTAAATAGTAAATTATTCAAATGCAAACCAAAATTTGTATTCATTTTAAAATATTTCTCCACAATTTTTTTTGGACCTAAAAGTCATGTTTCATGCGTTTGTTTGCACATTTCATATAAAAAAACTCGGAAAGATTTTTCGTAAAGAATGAATGTAAATACTAAATTATTCAAATGCATATCAAAATTTGTATCCATTTTAAAATATTTCTCCACAATCTTCTTTTGGACCTAAAACTCATGTTTCATGCGTTTGTTTGCACATTTCATATAAAAAAAACTCGGATAGATTTTTCGTAAAAAATGATTGAAAATACTAAATTATTCAAATGCAAACCAAAATTTGAATTCATTTTAAAATATTTCTCCACAATCTTTGCTTGCCCCTAAAACTCTTGTTTCGTATGTTTGTTTGCTCCTTTCATACAAAAATAACACGGTCAGATTTTTCGTAAAGAATGATGGTAAATACTAAATTATTCTAATGGTGACCAAAATCTGTGTTCATTTTAAAACATTTTTCCACAATGTTTGTCTGCACATAAAACTCATGTTTCGTGCGTTTGTTTGCTCGTTTCATTCAAAAAAAACTCTGATAGATTTTTCGTCAAGAATGATTGGAAATACTAAATTATTGAAACGCAAACCAAAATTTCTTTTCACTTTAAAATATTTCTCAACAATCTTTGTTTGTATATAAAACTCATATTTCGAGCGTTTGTTTGCTTGTTTCATTTAAACAAAAAACTCGGATAGATTTTTCTTAAAGAATGATCGTAAATAGTAAATTATTCAAATGCAAACCAAAATTTGTATTCATTTTAAAATATTTCTCCACAATTTTTTTTGGACCTAAAAGTCATGTTTCATGCGTTTGTTTGCACATTTCATATAAAAAAACTCGGAAAGATTTTTCGTAAAGAATGAATGTAAATACTAAATTATTCAAATGCATATCAAAATTTGTATCCATTTTAAAATATTTCTCCACAATCTTCTTTTGGACCTAAAACTCATGTTTCATGCGTTTGTTTGCACATTTCATATAAAAAAAACTCGGATAGATTTTTCGTAAAGAATGATTGAAAATACTAAATTATTCAAATGCAAACCAAAATTTGAATTCATTTTAAAATATTTCTCCACAATCTTTGCTTGCCCCTAAAACTCTTGTTTCGTATGTTTGTTTGCTCCTTTCATACAAAAATAACACGGTCAGATTTTTCGTAAAGAATGATGGTAAATACTAAATTATTCTAATGGTGACCAAAATCTGTGTTCATTTTAAAATATTTTTCCACAATGTTTGTCTGCACATAAAACTCATGTTTCGTGCGTTTGTTTGCTCGTTTCATTCAAAAAAAACTCTGATAGATTTTTCGTCAAGAATGATTCGAAATACTAAATTATTCAAACGCAAACCAAAATTTCTTTTCACTTTAAAATATTTCTCAACAATCTTTGTTTGTATATAAAACTCATATTTCGAGCGTTTGTTTGCTTGTTTCATTTAAACAAAAAACTCGGATAGATTTTTCTTAAAGAATGATCGTAAATAGTAAATTATTCAAATGCAAACCAAAATTTGTATTCATTTTAAAATATTTCTCCACAATTTTTTTTGGACCTAAAAGTCATGTTTCATGCGTTTGTTTGCACATTTCATATAAAAAAACTCGGATAGATTTTTCGTAAAGAATGAATGTAAATACTAAATTATTCAAATGCATATCAAAATTTGTATCCATTTTAAAATATTTCTCCACAATCTTCTTTTGGACCTAAAACTCATGTTTCATGCGTTTGTTTGCACATTTCATATAAAAAAAACTCGGATAGATTTTTCGTAAAGAATGATTGAAAATACTAAATTATTCAAATGCAAACCAAAATTTGAATTCATTTTAAAATATTTCTCCACAATCTTTGCTTGCCCCTAAAACTCTTGTTTCGTATGTTTGTTTGCTCCTTTCATACAAAAATAACACGGTCAGATTTTTCGTAAAGAATGATGGTAAATACTAAATTATTCTAATGGTGACCAAAATCTGTGTTCATTTTAAAATATTTTTCCACAATGTTTGTCTGCACATAAAACTCATGTTTCGTGCGTTTGTTTGCTCGTTTCATTCAAAAAAAACTCTGATAGATTTTTCGTCAAGAATGATTGGAAATACTAAATTATTCAAACGCAAACCAAAATTTCTTTTCACTTTAAAATATTTCTCAACAATCTTTGTTTGTATATAAAACTCATATTTCGAGCGTTTGTTTGCTTGTTTCATTTAAACAAAAAACTCGGATAGATTTTTCTTAAAGAATGATCGTAAATAGTAAATTATTCAAATGCAAACCAAAATTTGTATTCATTTTAAAATATTTCTCCACAATTTTTTTTGGACCTAAAAGTCATGTTTCATGCGTTTGTTTGCACATTTCATATAAAAAAACTCGGATAGATTTTTCGTAAAGAATGAATGTAAATACTAAATTATTCAAATGCATATCAAAATTTGTATCCATTTTAAAATATTTCTCCACAATCTTCTTTTGGACCTAAAACTCATGTTTCATGCGTTTGTTTGCACATTTCATATAAAAAAAACTCGGATAGATTTTTCGTAAAGAATGATTGAAAATACTAAATTATTCAAATGCAAACCAAAATTTGAATTCATTTTAAAATATTTCTCCACAATCTTTGCTTGCCCCTAAAACTCTTGTTTCGTATGTTTGTTTGCTCCTTTCATACAAAAATAACACGGTCAGATTTTTCGTAAAGAATGATGGTAAATACTAAATTTTTCTAATGGTGACCAAAATCTGTGTTGATTTTAAAATATTTTTCCACAATGTTTGTTTGCACATAAAACTCATGTCTCGTGCGTTTGTTTGCTCGTTTCATTCAAAAAAAACTCTGATAGATTTTTCGTAAAGAATGATTGGAAATACTAAATTTTTCAAACAGAAACCAAAATTTCTTTTCACTTTAAAATATTTCTCAACAATCTTTGTTTGTATATAAAACTCATGTTTCGAGCGTTTGTTTGCTTGTTTCATTTAAAAAAAACTCGGATAGATTTTTCTTAAAGAATGATCGTAAATAGTAAATTATTCAAATGCAAATCTAAATTTGTATTCATTTTAAAATATTTCTCCACAATCTTTTTTTGGACCTAAAAGTCATGATTCATGCGTTTGTTTGCACATTTCATATAAAAAAAACTCGGATAGATTTTTCGTAAAGAATGAAAGTAAATACTAAATTATTCAAATGCATATCAAAATTTGTATCCATTTTAAAATATTTCTCCACAATCTTCTTTTGGACCTAAAACTCATGTTTCATGCGTTTGTTTGCACATTTCATATAAAAAAAATTCGGACAGATTTTTCGTAAAGAATGATTGTAAATACTAAATTATTCAAATGCAAACCAAAATTTGAATTCATTTTAAAATATTTCTCCACAATCTTTGCTTGCCCCTAAAACTCTTGTTTCGTATGTTTGTTTGCTCCTTTCATACAAAAATAACACGGTTAGATTTTTCGTAAAGAATGATGGTAAATACTAAATTATTCTAATGGTGACCAAAATCTGTGTTCATTTTAAAATATTTTTCCACAATGTTTGTCTGCACATAAAACTCATGTTTCGTGCGTTTGTTTGCTCGTTTCATTCAAAAAAAACTCTGATAGATTTTTCGTAAAGAATGATTGGAAATACTAAATTCTTGAAACGCAAACCAAAATTTCTTTTCACTTTAAAATATTTCTCAACTATCTTTGTTTGTATATAAAACTCATATTTCGAGCGTTTGTTTGCTTGTTTCATTTAAACAAAAAACTCGGATAGATTTTTCTTAAAGAATGATCGTAAATAGTAAATTATTCAAATGCAAACCAAAATTTGTATTCATTTTAAAATATTTCTCCACAATTTTTTTTGGACCTAAAAGTCATGTTTCATGCGTTTGTTTGCACATTTCATATAAAAAAACTCGGATAGATTTTTCGTAAAGAATGAATGTAAATACTAAATTATTCAAATGCATATCAAAATTTGTATCCATTTTAAAATATTTCTCCACAATCTTCTTTTGGACCTAAAACTCATGTTTCATGCGTTTGTTTGCACATTTCATATAAAAAAAACTCGGATACATTTTTCGTAAAGAATGATTGAAAATACTAAATTATTCAAATGCAAACGAAAATTCGAATTCATTTTAAAATATTTCTCCATAATCTTTGCTTGCTCCTAAAACTCTTGTTTCGTATGTTTGTTTGCTCCTTTCATACAAAAATAACACGGTTAGATTTTTCGTAAAGAATGATGGTAAATACTAAATTATTCTTGTGCCGACCAAAATCTGTGTTCATTTTAAAATATTTTTCTACAACGTTTGTTTGCACATAAAACTCATGTTTCGTGCGTTTGTTTGCTCGTTTCATTCAACAAAAACTCTGATAGATTTTTCGTAAAGAATGATTGGAAATACTAAATTTTTCAAACGCAAACCAAAATTTCTTTTCACTTTAAAATATTTGTCAACAATCTTTGTTTGTATATAAAACTCATGTTTCGAGCGTTTGACTGCTTGTTTCATTTAAAAAAAAACTCGGATAGATTTTTCTTAAAGCATGATCGAAATAGTAAATTATTCAAATGCAAACCTAAATTTGTATTCATTTTAAAATATTTCTCCACATTCTTTTTTTGGACCTAAAAGTCATGATTCATGCGTTTGTTTGCACATTTCATACAAAAAAAACTCGGATAGAGTTTTCGTAAAGAATGAAACTAAATACTAAATTATTCAAATGCGTATCAAAATTTGTATCCATTTAAAAATATTTCTCCACAATCTTGTTTTGGACCTAAAACTCATGTTTCATGCGTTTGTTTGCACATTTCATATAAAAAAACTCGGATAGATTTTTCGTAAAGAATGATTGAAAATACTAAATTATTCAAATGCAAACCAAAATTTGTATTCATTTTAAAATATTTCTCCACAATTTTTTTTGGACCTAAAAGTCATATTTCATGCGTTTGTTTGCACATTTCATATAAAAAAACTCGGATAGATTTTTCGTAAAGAATGAATGTAAATACTAAATTATTCAAATGCATATCAAAATTTGTATCCATTTTAAAATATTTCTCCACAATCTTCTTTTGGACCTAAAACTCATGTTTCATGCGTTTGTTTGCACATTTCATATAAAAAAAACTCGGATAGATTTTTCGTAAATACTAATTGAAAATACTAAATTATTCAAATGCAAACCAAAATTTGAATTCATTTTAAAATATTTCTCCACAATCTTTGCTTGCCCCTAAAACTCTTGTTTCGTATGTTTGTTCGCTCCTTTCATACAAAAATAACACGGTCAGATTTTTCGTAAAGAATGATGGTAAATACTAAATTATTCTAATGGTGACCAAAATCTGTGTTCATTTTAAAATATTTTTCCACAATGTTTGTCTGCACATAAAACTCATGTTTCGTGCGTTTGCTTGCTCGTTTCATTCAAAAAAAACTCTGATAGATTTT
Organism: Juncus effusus; assembly: GCA_027726005.1. NCBI lineage: Eukaryota > Viridiplantae > Streptophyta > Magnoliopsida > Poales > Juncaceae > Juncus > Juncus effusus. The sequence continues at coordinate 4,578,599 of CM050899.1, forward strand.
TCGTAAAGAATGATTGGAAATACTAAATTATTGAAACGCAAACCAAAATTTCTTTTCACTTTAAAATATTTCTCGACAATCTTTGTTTGTATATAAAACTCATATTTCGAACGTTTGTTTGCTTGTTTCATTTAAACAAAAAACTCGGATAGATTTTTCTTAAAGAATGATCGTAAATAGTAAATTATTCAAATGCAAACCAAAATTTGTATTCATTTTAAAATATTTCTCCACAATTTTTTTTGGACCTAAAAGTCATGTTTCATGCGTTTGTTTGCACATTTCATATAAAAAAACTCGGATAGATTTTTCGTAAAGAATGAATGTAAATACTAAATTATTCAAATGCATATCAAAATTTGTATCCATTTTAAAATATTTCTCCACAATCTTCTTTTGGACCTAAAACTCATGTTTCATGCGTTTGTTTGCACATTTCATATAAAAAAAACTCGGATAGATTTTTCGTAAAGAATGATTGAAAATACTAAATTATTCAAATGCAAACCAAAATTTGAATTCATTTTAAAATATTTCTCCACAATCTTTGCTTGCCCCTAAAACTCTTGTTTCGTATGTTTGTTTGCTCCTTTCATACAAAAATGACACGGTTAGATTTTTCGTAAAGAATGATGGTAAATACTAAATTATTCTAATGGTGACCAAAATCTGTGTTCATTTTAAAATATTTTTCCACAATGTTTGTCTGCACATAAAACTCATGTTTCGTGCGTTTGCTTGCTCGTTTCATTCAAAAAAAACTCTGATAGATTTTTCGTAAAGAATGATTGGAAATACTAAATTATTGAAACGCAAACCAAAATTTCTTTTCACTTTAAAATATTTCTCGACAATCTTTGTTTGTATATAAAACTCATATTTCGAGCGTTTGTTTGCTTGTTTCATTTAAACAAAAAACTCGGATAGATTTTTCTTAAAGAATGATCGTAAATAGTAAATTATTCAAATGCAAACCAAAATTTGTATTCATTTTAAAATATTTCTCCACAATTTTTTTTGGACCTAAAAGTCATGTTTCATGCGTTTGTTTGCACATTTCATATAAAAAAACTCGGAAAGATTTTTCGTAAAGAATGAATGTAAATACTAAATTATTCAAATGCATATCAAAATTTGTATCCATTTTAAAATATTTCTCCACAATCTTCTTTTGGACCTAAAACTCATGTTTCATGCGTTTGTTTGCACATTTCATATAAAAAAAACTCGGATAGATTTTTCGTAAAAAATGATTGAAAATACTAAATTATTCAAATGCAAACCAAAATTTGAATTCATTTTAAAATATTTCTCCACAATCTTTGCTTGCCCCTAAAACTCTTGTTTCGTATGTTTGTTTGCTCCTTTCATACAAAAATAACACGGTCAGATTTTTCGTAAAGAATGATGGTAAATACTAAATTATTCTAATGGTGACCAAAATCTGTGTTCATTTTAAAACATTTTTCCACAATGTTTGTCTGCACATAAAACTCATGTTTCGTGCGTTTGTTTGCTCGTTTCATTCAAAAAAAACTCTGATAGATTTTTCGTCAAGAATGATTGGAAATACTAAATTATTGAAACGCAAACCAAAATTTCTTTTCACTTTAAAATATTTCTCAACAATCTTTGTTTGTATATAAAACTCATATTTCGAGCGTTTGTTTGCTTGTTTCATTTAAACAAAAAACTCGGATAGATTTTTCTTAAAGAATGATCGTAAATAGTAAATTATTCAAATGCAAACCAAAATTTGTATTCATTTTAAAATATTTCTCCACAATTTTTTTTGGACCTAAAAGTCATGTTTCATGCGTTTGTTTGCACATTTCATATAAAAAAACTCGGAAAGATTTTTCGTAAAGAATGAATGTAAATACTAAATTATTCAAATGCATATCAAAATTTGTATCCATTTTAAAATATTTCTCCACAATCTTCTTTTGGACCTAAAACTCATGTTTCATGCGTTTGTTTGCACATTTCATATAAAAAAAACTCGGATAGATTTTTCGTAAAGAATGATTGAAAATACTAAATTATTCAAATGCAAACCAAAATTTGAATTCATTTTAAAATATTTCTCCACAATCTTTGCTTGCCCCTAAAACTCTTGTTTCGTATGTTTGTTTGCTCCTTTCATACAAAAATAACACGGTCAGATTTTTCGTAAAGAATGGTGGTAAATACTAAATTATTCTAATGGTGACCAAAATCTGTGTTCATTTTAAAATATTTTTCCACAATGTTTGTCTGCACATAAAACTCATGTTTCGTGCGTTTGTTTGCTCGTTTCATTCAAAAAAAACTCTGATAGATTTTTCGTCAAGAATGATTCGAAATACTAAATTATTCAAACGCAAACCAAAATTTCTTTTCACTTTAAAATATTTCTCAACAATCTTTGTTTGTATATAAAACTCATATTTCGAGCGTTTGTTTGCTTGTTTCATTTAAACAAAAAACTCGGATAGATTTTTCTTAAAGAATGATCGTAAATAGTAAATTATTCAAATGCAAACCAAAATTTGTATTCATTTTAAAATATTTCTCCACAATTTTTTTTGGACCTAAAAGTCATGTTTCATGCGTTTGTTTGCACATTTCATATAAAAAAACTCGGATAGATTTTTCGTAAAGAATGAATGTAAATACTAAATTATTCAAATGCATATCAAAATTTGTATCCATTTTAAAATATTTCTCCACAATCTTCTTTTGGACCTAAAACTCATGTTTCATGCGTTTGTTTGCACATTTCATATAAAAAAAACTCGGATAGATTTTTCGTAAAGAATGATTGAAAATACTAAATTATTCAAATGCAAACCAAAATTTGAATTCATTTTAAAATATTTCTCCACAATCTTTGCTTGCCCCTAAAACTCTTGTTTCGTATGTTTGTTTGCTCCTTTCATACAAAAATAACACGGTCAGATTTTTCGTAAAGAATGATGGTAAATACTAAATTATTCTAATGGTGACCAAAATCTGTGTTCATTTTAAAATATTTTTCCACAATGTTTGTCTGCACATAAAACTCATGTTTCGTGCGTTTGTTTGCTCGTTTCATTCAAAAAAAACTCTGATAGATTTTTCGTCAAGAATGATTCGAAATACTAAATTATTCAAACGCAAACCAAAATTTCTTTTCACTTTAAAATATTTCTCAACAATCTTTGTTTGTATATAAAACTCATATTTCGAGCGTTTGTTTGCTTGTTTCATTTAAACAAAAAACTCGGATAGATTTTTCTTAAAGAATGATCGTAAATAGTAAATTATTCAAATGCAAACCAAAATTTGTATTCATTTTAAAATATTTCTCCACAATTTTTTTTGGACCTAAAAGTCATGTTTCATGCGTTTGTTTGCACATTTCATATAAAAAAACTCGGATAGATTTTTCGTAAAGAATGAATGTAAATACTAAATTATTCAAATGCATATCAAAATTTGTATCCATTTTAAAATATTTCTCCACAATCTTCTTTTGGACCTAAAACTCATGTTTCATGCGTTTGTTTGCACATTTCATATAAAAAAAACTCGGATAGATTTTTCGTAAAGAATGATTGAAAATACTAAATTATTCAAATGCAAACCAAAATTTGAATTCATTTTAAAATATTTCTCCACAATCTTTGCTTGCCCCTAAAACTCTTGTTTCGTATGTTTGTTTGCTCCTTTCATACAAAAATAACACGGTCAGATTTTTCGTAAAGAATGATGGTAAATACTAAATTATTCTAATGGTGACCAAAATCTGTGTTCATTTTAAAATATTTTTCCACAATGTTTGTCTGCACATAAAACTCATGTTTCGTGCGTTTGTTTGCTCGTTTCATTCAAAAAAAACTCTGATAGATTTTTCGTCAAGAATGATTGGAAATACTAAATTATTCAAACGCAAACCAAAATTTCTTTTCACTTTAAAATATTTCTCAACAATCTTTGTTTGTATATAAAACTCATATTTCGAGCGTTTGTTTGCTTGTTTCATTTAAACAAAAAACTCGGATAGATTTTTCTTAAAGAATGATCGTAAATAGTAAATTATTCAAATGCAAACCAAAATTTGTATTCATTTTAAAATATTTCTCCACAATTTTTTTTGGACCTAAAAGTCATGTTTCATGCGTTTGTTTGCACATTTCATATAAAAAAACTCGGATAGATTTTTCGTAAAGAATGAATGTAAATACTAAATTATTCAAATGCATATCAAAATTTGTATCCATTTTAAAATATTTCTCCACAATCTTCTTTTGGACCTAAAACTCATGTTTCATGCGTTTGTTTGCACATTTCATATAAAAAAAACTCGGATAGATTTTTCGTAAAGAATGATTGAAAATACTAAATTATTCAAATGCAAACCAAAATTTGAATTCATTTTAAAATATTTCTCCACAATCTTTGCTTGCCCCTAAAACTCTTGTTTCGTATGTTTGTTTGCTCCTTTCATACAAAAATAACACGGTCAGATTTTTCGTAAAGAATGATGGTAAATACTAAATTTTTCTAATGGTGACCAAAATCTGTGTTGATTTTAAAATATTTTTCCACAATGTTTGTTTGCACATAAAACTCATGTCTCGTGCGTTTGTTTGCTCGTTTCATTCAAAAAAAACTCTGATAGATTTTTCGTAAAGAATGATTGGAAATACTAAATTTTTCAAACAGAAACCAAAATTTCTTTTCACTTTAAAATATTTCTCAACAATCTTTGTTTGTATATAAAACTCATGTTTCGAGCGTTTGTTTGCTTGTTTCATTTAAAAAAAACTCGGATAGATTTTTCTTAAAGAATGATCGTAAATAGTAAATTATTCAAATGCAAATCTAAATTTGTATTCATTTTAAAATATTTCTCCACAATCTTTTTTTGGACCTAAAAGTCATGATTCATGCGTTTGTTTGCACATTTCATATAAAAAAAACTCGGATAGATTTTTCGTAAAGAATGAAAGTAAATACTAAATTATTCAAATGCATATCAAAATTTGTATCCATTTTAAAATATTTCTCCACAATCTTCTTTTGGACCTAAAACTCATGTTTCATGCGTTTGTTTGCACATTTCATATAAAAAAAATTCGGACAGATTTTTCGTAAAGAATGATTGTAAATACTAAATTATTCAAATGCAAACCAAAATTTGAATTCATTTTAAAATATTTCTCCACAATCTTTGCTTGCCCCTAAAACTCTTGTTTCGTATGTTTGTTTGCTCCTTTCATACAAAAATAACACGGTTAGATTTTTCGTAAAGAATGATGGTAAATACTAAATTATTCTAATGGTGACCAAAATCTGTGTTCATTTTAAAATATTTTTCCACAATGTTTGTCTGCACATAAAACTCATGTTTCGTGCGTTTGTTTGCTCGTTTCATTCAAAAAAAACTCTGATAGATTTTTCGTAAAGAATGATTGGAAATACTAAATTCTTGAAACGCAAACCAAAATTTCTTTTCACTTTAAAATATTTCTCAACTATCTTTGTTTGTATATAAAACTCATATTTCGAGCGTTTGTTTGCTTGTTTCATTTAAACAAAAAACTCGGATAGATTTTTCTTAAAGAATGATCGTAAATAGTAAATTATTCAAATGCAAACCAAAATTTGTATTCATTTTAAAATATTTCTCCACAATTTTTTTTGGACCTAAAAGTCATGTTTCATGCGTTTGTTTGCACATTTCATATAAAAAAACTCGGATAGATTTTTCGTAAAGAATGAATGTAAATACTAAATTATTCAAATGCATATCAAAATTTGTATCCATTTTAAAATATTTCTCCACAATCTTCTTTTGGACCTAAAACTCATGTTTCATGCGTTTGTTTGCACATTTCATATAAAAAAAACTCGGATACATTTTTCGTAAAGAATGATTGAAAATACTAAATTATTCAAATGCAAACGAAAATTCGAATTCATTTTAAAATATTTCTCCATAATCTTTGCTTGCTCCTAAAACTCTTGTTTCGTATGTTTGTTTGCTCCTTTCATACAAAAATAACACGGTTAGATTTTTCGTAAAGAATGATGGTAAATACTAAATTATTCTTGTGCCGACCAAAATCTGTGTTCATTTTAAAATATTTTTCTACAACGTTTGTTTGCACATAAAACTCATGTTTCGTGCGTTTGTTTGCTCGTTTCATTCAACAAAAACTCTGATAGATTTTTCGTAAAGAATGATTGGAAATACTAAATTTTTCAAACGCAAACCAAAATTTCTTTTCACTTTAAAATATTTGTCAACAATCTTTGTTTGTATATAAAACTCATGTTTCGAGCGTTTGACTGCTTGTTTCATTTAAAAAAAAACTCGGATAGATTTTTCTTAAAGCATGATCGAAATAGTAAATTATTCAAATGCAAACCTAAATTTGTATTCATTTTAAAATATTTCTCCACATTCTTTTTTTGGACCTAAAAGTCATGATTCATGCGTTTGTTTGCACATTTCATACAAAAAAAACTCGGATAGAGTTTTCGTAAAGAATGAAACTAAATACTAAATTATTCAAATGCGTATCAAAATTTGTATCCATTTAAAAATATTTCTCCACAATCTTGTTTTGGACCTAAAACTCATGTTTCATGCGTTTGTTTGCACATTTCATATAAAAAAACTCGGATAGATTTTTCGTAAAGAATGATTGAAAATACTAAATTATTCAAATGCAAACCAAAATTTGTATTCATTTTAAAATATTTCTCCACAATTTTTTTTGGACCTAAAAGTCATATTTCATGCGTTTGTTTGCACATTTCATATAAAAAAACTCGGACAGATTTTTCGTAAAGAATGAATGTAAATACTAAATTATTCAAATGCATATCAAAATTTGTATCCATTTTAAAATATTTCTCCACAATCTTCTTTTGGACCTAAAACTCATGTTTCATGCGTTTGTTTGCACATTTCATATAAAAAAAACTCGGATAGATTTTTCGTAAAGAATGATTGAAAATACTAAATTATTCAAATGCAAACCAAAATTTGAATTCATTTTAAAATATTTCTCCACAATCTTTGCTTGCCCCTAAAACTCTTGTTTCGTATGTTTGTTTGCTCCTTTCATACAAAAATAACACGGTTAGATTTTTCGTAAAGAATGATGGTAAATACTAAATTATTCTAATGGTGACCAAAATCTGTGTTCATTTTAAAATATTTTTCCACAATGTTTGTCTGCACATAAAACTCATGTTTCGTGCGTTTGTTTGCTCGTTTCATTCAAAAAAAACTCTGATAGATTTTTCGTAAAGAATGATTGGAAATACTAAATTATTGAAACGCAAACCAAAATTTCTTTTCACTTTAAAATATTTCTCAACAATCTTTGTTTGTATATAAAACTCATATTTCGAGCGTTTGTTTGCTTGTTTCATTTAAACAAAAAACTCGGATAGATTTTTCTTAAAGAATGATCGTAAATAGTAAATTATTCAAATGCAAACCAAAATTTGTATTCATTTTAAAATATTTCTCCACAATTTTTTTTGGACCTAAAAGTCATGTTTCATGCGTTTGTTTGCACATTTCATATAAAAAAACTCGGATAGATTTTTCGTAAAGAATGAATGTAAATACTAAATTATTCAAATGCATATCAAAATTTGTATCCATTTTAAAATATTTCTCCACAATCTTCTTTTGGACCTAAAACTCATGTTTCATGCGTTTGTTTGCACATTTCATATAAAAAAAACTTAGATAGATTTTTCGTAAAGAATGATTGAAAATACTAAATTATTCAAATGCAAACCAAAATTTGAATTCATTTTAATATATTTCTCCATTATCTTTGCTTGCCCCTAAAACTCTTGTTTCGTATGTTTGTTTGCTCCTTTCATACAAAAAATAACACGGTTAGATTTTTCGTAAAGAATGATGGTAAATACTAAATTATTCTAGTGCTGACCAAAATCTGTGTTCATTTTAAAATATTTTTCCACAATGTTTGTTTGCACATAAAACTCATGTTTCGTGCGTTTATTTGCTCGTTTCGTTCAAAAACAACTCTGATAGATTTTTCGTAAAGAATGATTGGAAATACTAAATTTTTCAAACAGAAACCAAAATTTCTTTTCACTTTAAAATATTTCTCAACAATCTTTGTTTGTATATAAAACTCATGTTTCGAGCGTTTGTTTGCTTGTTTCATTTAAAAAAAAACTCGGATAGATTTTTCTTAAAGAATGATCGTAAATAGTAAATTATTCAAATGCAAACCTAAATTTGTATTCATTTTAAAATATTTCTCCACAATCTTTTTTTGGACCTAAAAGTCATGATTCATGCGTTTGTTTGCACATTTCATATAAAAAAAACTCGGATAGATTTTTCGTAAAGAATGAAAGTAAATACTAAATTATTCAAATGCATATCAAAATTTGTATCCATTTTAAAATATTTCTCCACAATCTTCTTTTGGACCTAAAACTCATGTTTCATGCGTTTGTTTGCACATTTCATATAAAAAATACTCGGATAGATTTTTCGTAAAGAATGATTGAAAATACTAAATTATTCAAATGCAAACCAAAATTTGAATTCATTTTAAAATATTTCTCCACAATCTTTGCTTGCCCCTAAAACTCTTGTTTCGTATGTTTGTTTGCTCCTTTCATAGAAAAATAACACGGTTAGATTTTTCGTAAAGAATGATGGTAAATACTAAATTATTCTAATGGTGACCAAAATCTGTGTTCATTTTAAAATATTTTTCCACAATGTTTGTCTGCACATAAAACTCATGTTTCGTGCGTTTGTTTGCTCGTTTCATTCAAAAAAAACTCTGATAGATTTTTCGTAAAGAATGATTGGAAATACTAAATTATTGAAACGCAAACCAAAATTTCTTTTCACTTTAAAATATTTCTCAACTATCTTTGTTTGTATATAAAACTCATATTTCGAGCGTTTGTTTGCTTGTTTCATTTAAACAAAAAACTCGGATAGATTTTTCTTAAAGAATGATCGTAAATAGTAAATTATTCAAATGCAAACCAAAATTTGTATTCATTTTAAAATATTTCTCCACAATTTTTTTTGGACCTAAAAGTCATGTTTCATGCGTTTGTTTGCACATTTCATAAAAAAAAACTCGGATAGATTTTTCGTAAAGAATGAATGTAAATACTAAATTATTCAAACGCATATCAAAATTTGTATCCATTTTAAAATATTTCTCCACAATCTTCTTTTGGACCTAAAACTCATGTTTCATGCGTTTGTTTGCACATTTCATATAAAAAAAACTCGGATACATTTTTCGTAAAGAATGATTGAAAATACTAAATTATTCAAATGCAAACGAAAATTTGAATTCATTTTAAAATATTTCTCCATAATCTTTGCTTGCTCCTAAAACTCTTGTTTCGTATGTTTGTTTGCTCCTTTCATACAAAAATAACACGGTTAGATTTTTCGTAAAGAATGATGGTAAATACTAAATTATTCTTGTGCCGACCAAAATCTGTGTTCATTTTAAAATATTTTTCCACAACGTTTGTTTGCACATAAAACTCATGTTTCGTGCGTTTGTTTGCTCGTTTCATTCAACAAAAACTCTGATAGATTTTTCGTAAAGAATGATTGGAAATACTAAATTTTTCAAACGCAAACCAAAATTTCTTTTCACTTTAAAATATTTCTCAACAATCTTTGTTTGTATATAAAACTCATGTTTCGAGCGTTTGACTGCTTGTTTCATTTAAAAAAAAACTCGGATAGATTTTTCTTAAAGAATGATCGAAATAGTAAATTATTCAAATACAAACCAAAATTTGTATTCATTTTAAAATATTTCTCCACAATTTTTTTTGGACCTAAAAGTCATGTTTCATGCGTTTGTTTGCACATTTCATATAAAAAAACTCGGATAGATTTTTCGTAAAGAATGAATGTAAATACTAAATTATTCAAATGCATATCAAAATTTGTATCCATTTTAAAATATTTCTCCACAATCTTCTTTTGGACCTAAAACTCATGTTTCATGCGTTTGTTTGCACATTTCATATAAAAAAAACTCGGATAGATTTTTCGTAAAGAATGATTGAAAATACTAAATTATTCAAATGCAAACCAAAATTTGAATTCATTTTAAAATATTTCTCCACAATCTTTGCTTGCCCCTAAAACTCTTGTTTCGTATGTTTGTTTGCTCCTTTCATACAAAAATAACACGGTCAGATTTTTCGTAAAGAATGATGGTAAATACTAAATTATTCTAATGGTGACCAAAATCTGTGTTCATTTTAAAATATTTTTCCACAATGTTTGTTTGCACATAAAACTCATGTCTCGTGCGTTTGTTTGCTCGTTTCATTCAAAAAAAACTCTGATAGATTTTTCGTAAAGAATGATTGGAAATACTAAATTTTTCAAACAGAAACCAAAATTTCTTTTCACTTTAAAATATTTCTCAACAATCTTTGTTTGTATATAAAACTCATGTTTCGAGCGTTTGTTTGCTTGTTTCATTTAAAAAAAACTCGGATAGATTTTTCTTAAAGAATGATCGTAAATACTAAATTATTCAAATGCAAACCTAAATTTGTATTCATTTTAAAATATTTCTCCACAATCTTTTTTTGGACCTAAAAGTCATGATTCATGCGTTTGTTTGCACATTTCATATAAAAAAAACTCGGATAGATTTTTCGTAAAGAATGAAAGTAAATACTAAATTATTCAAATGCATATCAAAATTTGTATCCATTTTAAAATATTTCTCCACAATCTTCTTTTGGACCTAAAACTCATGTTTCATGCGTTTGTTTGCACATTTCATATAAAAAAAATTCGGACAGATTTTTCGTAAAGAATGATTGTAATTACTAAATTATTCAAATGCAAACCAAAATTTGAATTCATTTTAAAATATTTCTCCACAATCTTTGCTTGCCCCTAAAACTCTTGTTTCGTATGTTTGTTTGCTCCTTTCATACAAAAATAACACGGTTAGATTTTTCGTAAAGGATGATGGTAAATACTAAATTATTCTAATGGTGACCAAAATCTGTGTTCATTTTAAAATATTTTTCCACAATGTTTGTCTGCACACAAAACTCATGTTTCGTGCGTTTGTTTGCTCGTTTCATTCAAAAAATACTCTGATAGATTTTTCGTAAAGAATGATTGGAAATACTAAATTCTTGAAACGCAAACCAAAATTTCTTTTCACTTTAAAATATTTCTCAACTATCTTTGTTTGTATATAAAACTCATATTTCGAGCGTTTGTTTGCTTGTTTCATTTAAACAAAAAACTCGGATAGATTTTTCTTAAAGAATGATCGTAAATAGTAAATTATTCAAATGCAAACCAAAATTTGTATTCATTTTAAAATATTTCTCCACAATTTTTTTTGGACCTAAAAGTCATGTTTCATGCGTTTGTTTGCACATTTCATATAAAAAAACTCGGATAGATTTTTCGTAAAGAATGAATGTAAATACTAAATTATTCAAATGCATATCAAAATTTGTATCCATTTTAAAATATTTCTCCACAATCTTCTTTTGGACCTAAAACTCATGTTTCATGCGTTTGTTTGCACATTTCATATAAAAAAAACTTAGATAGATTTTTCGTAAAGAATGATTGAAAATACTAAATTATTCAAATGCAAACCAAAATTTGAATTCATTTTAATATATTTCTCCATTATCTTTGCTTGCCCCTAAAACTCTTGTTTCGTATGTTTGTTTGCTCCTTTCATACAAAAAATAACACGGTTAGATTTTTCGTAAAGAATGATGGTAAATACTAAATTATTCTAGTGCTGACCAAAATCTGTGTTCATTTTAAAATATTTTTCCACAATGTTTGTTTGCACATAAAACTCATGTTTCGTGCGTTTATTTGCTCGTTTCGTTCAAAAACAACTCTGATAGATTTTTCGTAAAGAATGATTGGAAATACTAAATTTTTCAAACAGAAACCAAAATTTCTTTTCACTTTAAAATATTTCTCAACAATCTTTGTTTGTATATAAAACTCATGTTTCGAGCGTTTGTTTGCTTGTTTCATTTAAAAAAAAACTCGGATAGATTTTTCTTAAAGAATGATCGTAAATAGTAAATTATTCAAATGCAAACCAAAATTTGTATTCATTTTAAAATATTTCTCCACAATTTTTTTTGGACCTAAAAGTCATGTTTCATGCGTTTGTTTGCACATTTCATATAAAAAAACTCGGATAGATTTTTCGTAAAGAATGAATGTAAATACTAAATTATTCAAATGCATATCAAAATTTGTATCCATTTTAAAATATTTCTCCACAATCTTCTTTTGGACCTAAAACTCATGTTTCATGCGTTTGTTTGCACATTTCATATAAAAAAAACTCGGATACATTTTTCGTAAAGAATGATTGAAAATACTAAATTATTCAAATGCAAACGAAAATTTGAATTCATTTTAAAATATTTCTCCATAATCTTTGCTTGCTCCTAAAACTCTTGTTTCGTATGTTTGTTTGCTCCTTTCATACAAAAATAACACGGTTAGATTTTTCGTAAAGAATGATGGTAAATACTAAATTATTCTTGTGCCGACCAAAATCTGTGTTCATTTTAAAATATTTTTCTACAACGTTTGTTTGCACATAAAACTCATGTTTCGTGCGTTTGTTTGCTCGTTTCATTCAACAAAAACTCTGATAGATTTTTCGTAAAGAATGATTGGAAATACTAAATTTTTCAAACGCAAACCAAAATTTCTTTTCACTTTAAAATATTTCTCAACAATCTTTGTTTGTATATAAAACTCATGTTTCGAGCGTTTGACTGCTTGTTTCATTTAAAAAAAAACTCGGACAGATTTTTCTTAAAGAATGATCGAAATAGTAAATTATTCAAATGCAAACCTAAATTTGTATTCATTTTAAAATATTTCTCCACATTCTTTTTTTGCACCTAAAAGTCATGATTCATGCGTTTGTTTGCACATTTCATACAAAAAAAACTCGGATAGAGTTTTCGTAAAGAATGAAACAAAATACTAAATTATTCAAATGCGTATCAAAATTTGTATCCATTTAAAAATATTTCTCCACAATCTTGTTTTGGACCTAAAACTCATGTTTCATGCGTTTGTTTGCACATTTCATATAAAAAAAACTTAGATAGATTTTTCGTAAAGAATGATTGAAAATACTAAATTATTCAAATGCAAACCAAAATTTGAATTCATTTTAATATATTTCTCCATTATCTTTGCTTGCCCCTAAAACTCTTGTTTCGTATGTTTGTTTGCTCCTTTCATACAAAAAATAACACGGTTAGATTTTTCGTAAAGAATGATGGTAAATACTAAATTATTCTAGTGCTGACCAAAATCTGTGTTCATTTTAAAATATTTTTCCACAATGTTTGTTTGCACATAAAACTCATGTTTCGTGCGTTTATTTGCTCGTTTCGTTCAAAAACAACTCTGATAGATTTTTCGTAAAGAATGATTGGAAATACTAAATTTTTCAAACAGAAACCAAAATTTCTTTTCACTTTAAAATATTTCTCAACAATCTTTGTTTGTATATAAAACTCATGTTTCGAGCGTTTGTTTGCTTGTTTCATTTAAAAAAAAACTCGGATAGATTTTTCTTAAAGAATGATCGTAAATAGTAAATTATTCAAATGCAAACCTAAATTTGTATTCATTTTAAAATATTTCTCCACAATCTTTTTTTGGACCTAAAAGTCATGATTCATGCGTTTGTTTGCACATTTCATATAAAAAAAACTCGGATAGATTTTTCGTAAAGAATGAAAGTAAATACTAAATTATTCAAATGCATATCAAAATTTGTATCCATTTTAAAATATTTCTCCACAATCTTCTTTTGGACCTAAAACTCATGTTTCATGCGTTTGTTTGCACATTTCATATAAAAAATACTCGGATAGATTTTTCGTAAAGAATGATTGAAAATACTAAATTATTCAAATGCAAACCAAAATTTGAATTCATTTTAATATATTTCTCCATTATCTTTGCTTGCCCCTAAAACTCTTGTTTCGTATGTTTGTTTGCTCCTTTCATGCAAAAAATAACACGGTTAGATTTTTCGTAAAGAATGATGGTAAATACTAAATTATTCTAGTGCTGACCAAAATCTGTGTTCATTTTAAAATATTTTTCCACAATGTTTGTTTGCACATAAAACTCATGTTTCGTGCGTTTATTTGCTCGTTTCGTTCAAAAACAACTCTGATAGATTTTTCGTAAAGAATGATTGGAAATACTAAATTTTTCAAACAGAAACTAAAATTTCTTTTCACTTTAAAATATTTCTCAACAATCTTTGTTTGTATATAAAACTCATGTTTCGAGCGTTTGTTTGCTTGTTTCATTTAAAAAAAAACTCGGATAGATTTTTCTTAAAGAATGATCGTAAATAGTAAATTATTCAAATGCAAACCAAAATTTGTATTCATTTTAAAATATTTCTCCACAATTTTTTTTGGACCTAAAAGTCATGTTTCATGCGTTTGTTTGCACATTTCATATAAAAAAACTCGGATAGATTTTTCGTAAAGAATGAATGTAAATACTAAATTATTCAAATGCATATCAAAATTTGTATCCATTTTAAAATATTTCTCCACAATCTTCTTTTGGACCTAAAACTCATGTTTCATGCGTTTGTTTGCACATTTCATATAAAAAAAACTCGGATACATTTTTCGTAAAGAATGATTGAAAATACTAAATTATTCAAATGCAAACGAAAATTTGAATTCATTTTAAAATATTTCTCCATAATCTTTGCTTGCTCCTAAAACTCTTGTTTCGTATGTTTGTTTGCTCCTTTCATACAAAAATAACACGGTTAGATTTTTCGTAAAGAATGATGGTAAATACTAAATTATTCTTGTGCCGACCAAAATCTGTGTTCATTTTAAAATATTTTTCTACAACGTTTGTTTGCACATAAAACTCATGTTTCGTGCGTTTGTTTGCTCGTTTCATTCAACAAAAACTCTGATAGATTTTTCGTAAAGAATGATTGGAAATACTAAATTTTTCAAACGCAAACCAAAATTTCTTTTCACTTTAAAATATTTCTCAACAATCTTTGTTTGTATATAAAACTCATGTTTCGAGCGTTTGACTGCTTGTTTCATTTAAAAAAAAACTCGGATAGATTTTTCTTAAAGAATGATCGAAATAGTAAATTATTCAAATGCAAACCTAAATTTGTATTCATTTTAAAATATTTCTCCACATTCTTTTTTTGGACCTAAAAGTCATGATTCATGCGTTTGTTTGCACATTTCATACAAAAAAAACTCGGATAGAGTTTTCGTAAAGAATGAAACTAAATACTAAATTATTCAAATGCGTATCAAAATTTGTATCCATTTAAAAATATTTCTCCACAATCTTGTTTTGGACCTAAAACTCATGTTTCATGCGTTTGTTTGCACATTTCATATAAAAAAACTCGGATAGATTTTTCGTAAAGAATGATTGAAAATACTAAATTATTCAAATGCAAACCAAAATTTGTATTCATTTTAAAATATTTCTCCACAATTTTTTTTGGACCTAAAAGTCATATTTCATGCGTTTGTTTGCACATTTCATATAAAAAAACTCGGATAGATTTTTCGTAAAGAATGAATGTAAATACTAAATTATTCAAATGCATATCAAAATTTGTATCCATTTTAAAATATTTCTCCACAATCTTCTTTTGGACCTAAAACTCATGTTTCATGCGTTTGTTTGCACATTTCATATAAAAAAAACTCGGATAGATTTTTCGTAAAGAATGATTGAAAATACTAAATTATTCAAATGCAAACCAAAATTTGAATTCATTTTAAAATATTTCTCCACAATCTTTGCTTGCCCCTAAAACTCTTGTTTCGTATGTTTGTTTGCTCCTTTCATACAAAAATAACACGGTTAGATTTTTCGTAAAGAATGATGGTAAATACTAAATTATTCTAATGGTGACCAAAATCTGTGTTCATTTTAAAATATTTTTCCACAATGTTTGTCTGCACATAAAACTCATGTTTCGTGCGTTTGTTTGCTCGTTTCATTCAAAAAAAACTCTGATAGATTTTTCGTAAAGAATGATTGGAAATACTAAATTATTGAAACGCAAACCAAAATTTCTTTTCACTTTAAAATATTTCTCAACAATCTTTGTTTGTATATAAAACTCATATTTCGAGCGTTTGTTTGCTTGTTTCATTTAAACAAAAAACTCGGATAGATTTTTCTTAAAGAATGATCGTAAATAGTAAATTATTCAAATGCAAACCAAAATTTGTATTCATTTTAAAATATTTCTCCACAATTTTTTTTGGACCTAAAAGTCATGTTTCATGCGTTTGTTTGCACATTTCATATAAAAAAACTCGGATAGATTTTTCGTAAAGAATGAATGTAAATACTAAATTATTCAAATGCATATCAAAATTTGTATCCATTTTAAAATATTTCTCCACAATCTTCTTTTGGACCTAAAACTCATGTTTCATGCGTTTGTTTGCACATTTCATATAAAAAAAACTTAGATAGATTTTTCGTAAAGAATGATTGAAAATACTAAATTATTCAAATGCAAACCAAAATTTGAATTCATTTTAATATATTTCTCCATTATCTTTGCTTGCCCCTAAAACTCTTGTTTCGTATGTTTGTTTGCTCCTTTCATACAAAAAATAACACGGTTAGATTTTTCGTAAAGAATGATGGTAAATACTAAATTATTCTAGTGCTGACCAAAATCTGTGTTCATTTTAAAATATTTTTCCACAATGTTTGTTTGCACATAAAACTCATGTTTCGTGCGTTTATTTGCTCGTTTCGTTCAAAAACAACTCTGATAGATTTTTCGTAAAGAATGATTGGAAATACTAAATTTTTCAAACAGAAACCAAAATTTCTTTTCACTTTAAAATATTTCTCAACAATCTTTGTTTGTATATAAAACTCATGTTTCGAGCGTTTGTTTGCTTGTTTCATTTAAAAAAAAACTCGGATAGATTTTTCTTAAAGAATAATCGTAAATAGTAAATTATTCAAATGCAAACCTAAATTTGTATTCATTTTAAAATATTTCTCCACAATCTTTTTTTGGACCTAAAAGTCATGATTCATGCGTTTGTTTGCACATTTCATATAAAAAAAACTCGGATAGATTTTTCGTAAAGAATGAAAGTAAATACTAAATTATTCAAATGCATATCAAAATTTGTATCCATTTTAAAATATTTCTCCACAATCTTCTTTTGGACCTAAAACTCATGTTTCATGCGTTTGTTTGCACATTTCATATAAAAAATACTCGGATAGATTTTTCGTAAAGAATGATTGAAAATACTAAATTATTCAAATGCAAACCAAAATTTGAATTCATTTTAAAATATTTCTCCACAATCTTTGCTTGCCCCTAAAACTCTTGTTTCGTATGTTTGTTTGCTCCTTTCATAGAAAAATAACACGGTTAGATTTTTCGTAAAGAATGATGGTAAATACTAAATTATTCTAATGGTGACCAAAATCTGTGTTCATTTTAAAATATTTTTCCACAATGTTTGTCTGCACATAAAACTCATGTTTCGTGCGTTTGTTTGCTCGTTTCATTCAAAAAAAACTCTGATAGATTTTTCGTAAAGAATGATTGGAAATACTAAATTATTGAAACGCAAACCAAAATTTCTTTTCACTTTAAAATATTTCTCAACTATCTTTGTTTGTATATAAAACTCATATTTCGAGCGTTTGTTTGCTTGTTTCATTTAAACAAAAAACTCGGATAGATTTTTCTTAAAGAATGATCGTAAATAGTAAATTATTCAAATGCAAACCAAAATTTGTATTCATTTTAAAATATTTCTCCACAATTTTTTTTGGACCTAAAAGTCATGTTTCATGCGTTTGTTTGCACATTTCATATAAAAAAACTCGGATAGATTTTTCGTAAAGAATGAATGTAAATACTAAATTATTCAAACGCATATCAAAATTTGTATCCATTTTAAAATATTTCTCCACAATCTTCTTTTGGACCTAAAACTCATGTTTCATGCGTTTGTTTGCACATTTCATATAAAAAAAACTCGGATACATTTTTCGTAAAGAATGATTGAAAATACTAAATTATTCAAATGCAAACGAAAATTTGAATTCATTTTAAAATATTTCTCCATAATCTTTGCTTGCTCCTAAAACTCTTGTTTCGTATGTTTGTTTGCTCCTTTCATACAAAAATAACACGGTTAGATTTTTCGTAAAGAATGATGGTAAATACTAAATTATTCTTGTGCCGACCAAAATCTGTGTTCATTTTAAAATATTTTTCCACAACGTTTGTTTGCACATAAAACTCATGTTTCGTGCGTTTGTTTGCTCGTTTCATTCAACAAAAACTCTGATAGATTTTTCGTAAAGAATGATTGGAAATACTAAATTTTTCAAACGCAAACCAAAATTTCTTTTCACTTTAAAATATTTCTCAACAATCTTTGTTTGTATATAAAACTCATGTTTCGAGCGTTTGACTGCTTGTTTCATTTAAAAAAAAACTCGGATAGATTTTTCTTAAAGAATGATCGAAATAGTAAATTATTCAAATGCAAACCTAAATTTGTATTCATTTTAAAATATTTCTCCACAATCTTTTTTTGGACCTAAAAGTCATGATTCATGCGTTTGTTTGCACATTTCATACAAAAAAAACTCGGATAGAGTTTTCGTAAAGAATGAAACTAAATACTAAATTATTCAAATGCGTATCAAAATTTGTATCCATTTAAAAATATTTCTCCACAATCTTGTTTTGGACCTAAAACTCATGTTTCATGCGTTTGTTTGCACATTTCATATAAAAAAAACTCGGATAGATTTTTCGTAAAGAATGATTGAAAATACTAAATTATTCAAATGCAAACCAAAATTTGTATTCATTTTAAAATATTTCTCCACAATTTTTTTTGGACCTAAAAGTCATATTTCATGCGTTTGTTTGCACATTTCATATAAAAAAACTCGGATAGATTTTTCGTAAAGAATGAATGTAAATACTAAATTATTCAAATGCATATCAAAATTTGTATCCATTTTAAAATATTTCTCCACAATCTTCTTTTGGACCTAAAACTCATGTTTCATGCGTTTGTTTGCAGATTTCATATAAAAAAAACTCGGATAGATTTTTCGTAAAGAATGATTGAAAATACTAAATTATTCAAATGCAAACCAAAATTTGAAATCATTTTAAAATATTTCTCCACAATCTTTGCTTGCCCCTAAAACTCTTGTTTCGTATGTTTGTTTGCTCCTTTCATACAAAAATAACACGGTTAGATTTTTCGTAAAGAATGATGGTAAATACTAAATTATTCTAATGGTGACCAAAATCTGTGTTCATTTTAAAATATTTTTCCACAATGTTTGTCTGCACATAAAACTCATGTTTCGTGCGTTTGTTTGCTCGTTTCATTCAAAGAAAACTCTGATAGATTTTTCGTAAAGAATGATTGGAAATACTAAATTATTGAAACGCAAACCAAAATTTCTTTTCACTTTAAAATATTTCTCAACAATCTTTGTTTGTATATAAAACTCTAATTTCGAGCGTTTGTTTGCTTGTTTCATTTAAACAAAAAACTCGGATAGATTTTTCTTAAAGAATGATCGTAAATAGTAAATTATTCAAATGCAAACCAAAATTTGTATTCATTTTAAAATATTTCTCCACAATTTTTTTTGGACCTAAAAGTCATGTTTCATACGTTTGTTTGCACATTTCATATAAAAAAACTCGGATAGATTTTTCGTAAAGAATGAATGTAAATACTAAATTATTCAAATGCATATCAAAATTTGTATCCATTTTAAAATATTTCTCCACAATCTTCTTTTGGACCTAAAACTCATGTTTCATGCGTTTGTTTGCACATTTCATATAAAAAAAACTCGGATACATTTTTCCGTAAAGAATGATTGAAAATACTAAATTATTCAAATGCAAACCAAAATTTGAATTCATTTTAAAATATTTCTCCATAATCTTTGCTTGCCCCTAAAACTCTTGTTTCGTATGTTTGTTTGCTCCTTTCATACAAAAAATAACACGGTTAGATTTTTCGTAAAGAATGATGGTAAATACTAAATTATTCTAGTGCTGACCAAAATCTGTGTTCATTTTAAAATATTTTTTGTCGGGAACAAGAGGACGATATGAGTCTGTATCATGCGAGATGGTCGACTGCACCAATCTCGCCTCCGATACTCTTCCGTACCACTCCATATACTTCAAATGTCTGTCCGGATTATATGCCCTTCTCTTAAATTTCTCCGAGTTATTCGTCCAATATTGCCATTTTTCGAACTCCCAATCCTGAACATATCTCGCGTGAACCGTATGCCAATCATCTCCGCGGCCATTAATCATCTTTGCCAAGAGATGATTGTATTCACACTTTCCTTGAGAGGGTATTCTCTGATGAAGCCCGAACTGTCGCATCACCCGTTGCGAGCGATAATGCTCGACGATCCACATGTAAATCAACTTGGACCGAATAAGTGCAGAATCTCTCTCAAACTCGCAAATGGGTGGAAGTCTCGTGTGGTACTTCTCGTAGGGTCTCCACTCAATCTGCGACTCATGAAGGTTATCCAACTGGTCTCAATTGCCCCACAAATGTGTCGCTCCGGGTTTCTCCTTCACCGTAGCACCAATCCAAATAAATCCCACCTTCTCATCCGGATCATTGAAGATGTGTAAAGCATCCATCTTAGAGCCGAGGGGAGGAGTCGGTCGTCCGAACTTGAAACGCGTCCAAGCCCACATCTGAAGTAACATAATACAACCCCCCATATTCTTTCGTTCAGGCGCTGTACTCTTGCACAACTCCCGGTATAAATATCCTAAAACCGCACTCCCCCATGCCCATTCATCCAATTTCTCCATATCCTCTAAAAATACCAATGGAATAACTGATATACTATCGCCCGACGGTTCTGTGAACAGAATATCACCGCATAAAGCAAGTATAAATGCGCGGCAATATTGTTGTACCGTCAACTCAGGCGCTCCGACCTCCAAATTAGAGAAATACTGAGTAAACCATTTTCTTTTAAGCAATACCGCGCTATCATGCCGGTAATCATTCGCCTCGGGTGTTCTCCCCAATAAATCCGTAATTTTTTGGCGCCAATTCACATCCTTATTACTTACACACATGGCCGCTCCATCGACTCTCAAACCTAATAAACACGACACGTCCTCCAATGTAATCGTCATCTCCCCGTGTGCCATGTGGAACGTATGAGTTTCTTTTCTCCACCGTTCCTGCAATGCGGTTAAACAAATACCGTCTAACGGTATATATCCAATCTTGGCTACTTGGAACAAATTAGCCTTTTTTAGATAAGGGATATAAAGGTCGTTCCAAGGCACCTTCATAAAAGAAAAGAAAAATAATAAATGTATTTACAAATAATATTTATATAATTTAATTAAAAAATAAGTACCGCAAGACGATGTTGCCTGAAACGGTACGATTCGAATGATATCAACCCCTCTTCTTGCGTAAAATGCCTAGTCTTATGTTCGGCTTGTAGTGTGTTAAGCGAATATGGCGGAGGATTATTTTCGTCGATCATACGACCTTTTCCTTTGTCCGCCCGACTAGGTCGACTAGGTCCGCCTCTAGATGCCATCAGTCGCTATTTCTAAAAATTAAAATAATTACTAAAATGAAGATTACAATTCTACAATTATAATTATCTAAAATAAAAATATCTATAAAGTATTTTAATTTGTAATAAAATTACCTACAAGTAAAAACATCTAAAAAAAATTCCTAAAAAAACTATTATGTAAAATAACTAAAAAAATTATTTCTACTAAAAAAATATAAATAATATTTCCGTATGGGTGCTAGTTAATTAATTTTTTTTGTTACGGGTGCTATTTTAAAAAAACAAAATTAATAAACTAAACCCAAAAAATAATAATAAATAACGACTAAAAATAATTACTAATAAATAATTTAAATAACAAGTAAAATAAATAAATTACCTAATCAAATCATATACAAATACAATATGAATTTTTTTTAAAAAATAAATACATTAAATTAGCGTAATTAAATAATATATAAATAAATATGAAAAAAAATACCTCAAATTTCAATGGCAAAAAATTAGCAATTTCTTCTCCTTCTCCTTCCTCTCCTTCTACAAACAAATCAACAAAAAAAAAATCCTAATTAAAAACTCAAAAAAAAAAAATCCTAATTAAAAACTCAAAATCAAATTAATTGTAAGCAATTTGAAGCAATCTATTTAAAGAAATATAACTAATTTCAACAAATCCAACCTTACTTCATACTAATTTCTATCAATTTAAACAAATAATCCTAAACCCTAAACTCAAAAATAAACTAAAATAACTAACCTTTTGCTGAATTCTCTCTATTTTCTTCTTTCTTTCTCAAATATTTTCACTTCAAAATCCACAAATTTTGCTTTTCTTTTTTGGGCTGAAAAATCGTTTTTTTTTGGGGTTTTTCCTTCAGTTTTTTGGGGAAGAAATGGGGAGAGAGAGAGGGGGTCAGGTGGTTTATAAAGTAGGGTAGAGCTTCTACTGCCAGGGGGCCTGACGGTAGAAGCCAATTTTTTTTTCCGGATCTCCCTGTCCAGAGAGCTCTACGCCACCTCTACCGCTAGGAGGCCTGGTGGTAGAGGGTTTTTTCATTTTTTTTCTCCTCTTAACGGGTTTGATACCCGATTGGATCAGAAAAAATTACAACATTGCCACAACCGCCAGAGGGCCTGGCGGTAGAGGCTAATTTGTTTGTAATTAACCTGTTTAAGGCCGCTGATGAGAAAAACATGTAATTTAGGCACTACCGCCACTTGGATTGGCGGTAGAGGGTCTCTACAGCCACCATGGCGGGCGGTAGTGCTAGTTAGTTAATTTTTTTCGAAATAGTGCTATTTGCTGAATTATTTTTAAAAATAATGCTAAAAAAAAAGTCGCAAAATAAATTCTAGTATGGAACAGAGATGTGAAAATCAACTTGACCCTCTTTTAGTAGAGAGGTGAAATATTTTAAAATGAATTAAAATTTTTGTTTGCATTTGAATAATTTAGTATTTACAATCATTCTTTACGAAAAATCTATCCGAGTTTTTTTATATGAAATGTGCAAACAAACGCATGAAACATGAGTTTTAGGTCCAAAAGAAGATTGTGGAGAAATATTGTAAAATGGATACACATTTTGATATGCATTTGAATAATTTAGTATTTACTATCATTCTTTACGAAAAATCTATCCGAGTTTTTTTTTATATGAAATGTGCAAACAAACGCAGGAAACATGAGTTTTAGGTCCAAAAGAAGATTGTGGAGAAATATTGTAAAATGGATACAAATTTTGATATGCATTTTAATAATTTAGTATTTACTATCATTCTTTACGAAAAATCTATCCGAGTTTTTTTTATATGAAATGTGCAAACAAACGCATGAAACATGACTTTTAGGTCCAAAAAAAGATTGTGGAGAAATATTTTAAAATGAATACAAATTTTGGTTTGCATTTGAATAATTTACTATTTACGATCATTCTTTCCGAAAAATCTATCCGAGTTTTTTTTTTTTAATGAAACAAGCAAACAAATTCTCTAAACATGAGTTTTATATACAAACAAAGATTCTTGAGAAATATTTCAAAGTGAAAAGAAATTTTGGTTTGTGTTTGAAAAATTTAGTATTTCCAATCATTCTTTACGAAAAATCTATCAGAGTTTTTTTTGAATGAAACGAGCAAACAAACGCACGAAACATGAGTTTTATGTGCAAACAAACATTGTGGAAAAATATTTCAAACTGAACACAGATTTTGGTTTGCATTTGAATAATTTAGTATTCACCATTATTCTTTACGAAAAATCTAACCGTGTAATTTTTGTATGAAAGGAGAAAACAAACATACGAAACAAGAGTTTTAGGGGCAAGCAAAGATTGTGGAGAAATATTTTAAAATGAATTAAAATTTTTGTTTGCATTTGAATAATTTAGTATTTACTATCATTCTTTACGAAAAATCTATCCGAGTTTTTTTATATGAAATGTGCAAACAAACGCATGAAACATGAGTTTTAGGTCCAAAAGAAGATTGTGGAGAAATATTTTAAAATGGATACACATTTTGATATGCATTTGAATAATTTAGTATTTACTACTCATTCTTTACGAAAAATCTATCCGAGTTTTTTTTATATGAAATGTGCAAACAAACGCATGAAACAAGACTTTTAGGTCCAAAACAAGATTGTAGAGAAATATTTTAAAATAAATACAAATTTTGGTTTGCATTTGAATAATTTACTATTTACGATCATTCTTTAAGAAAAATCTATCCGAGTTTTTTTTTTTAATGAAACAAGCAAACAAACGCTCGAAACATGAGTTTTATATACAAACAAAGATTGTTGAGAAATATTTTAAAGTGAAAAGAAATTTTGGTTTGCGTTTGAAAATTTTAGTATTTCCAATAATTCTTTACGAAAAATCTATCAGAGTTTTTTTTGAATGAAACGAGCAAACAAACGCACGAAACATGAGTTTTATGTCCAAACAAACATTGTGGAAAAATATTTTAAAATGAACACAGATTTTGGTCAGCATTAGAATAATTTAATATTTACCTTCATTATTTACGAAAAATCTAACCGTGTTATTTTTGTAAGAAAGGAGCAAACAAACATACGAAACAAGAGTTTTAGGGGCAAGCAAAGATTGTGGAGAAATATTTTAAAATGAATTCAAATTTTGGTTTGCATTTGAATAATTTAGTATTTGCAATCATTCTTTACGAAAAATCTATCCGAGTTTTTTTATATGAAATGTGCAAACAAACGCCTGAAACATGAGTTTTAGGTCCAAAAAAAGATTGTGGAGAAATATTTTAAAATGAATACAAATTATGGTTTGCATTTGAATAATTTAGTATTTACGATCATTCTTTATGAAAAATCTATCCGAGTTTTTTTTTCATGAAACAAGCAAACATACGCTCGAAACATGAGTTTTATGTGCAAACAAACATTGTGGAAAAATATTTTAGAATGAACAAAGATTTTGGTTTGCATTTGAATAATTTAGTATTTACCATCATTCTTTACGAAAAATCTAACCGTGTTATTTTTGTATGAAAGGAGCAAACAAACATACGAAAAAAGTGTTTTAGGGGCAAGCAAAAATTGAGGACAAATATTTTAAAATGAATTAAATTTTTTGTTTGCATTTGAATAATTTAGTATTTACTATCATTCTTTACGAAAAATCTATCCGAGTTTTTTTTGTATGAAATGTGCAAACAAACGCATGAAACAAGACTTTTAGGTCCAAAACAAGATTGTGGAGAAATATTTTAAAATGAATACAAATTTTGGTTTGCATTTGAATAATTTACTATTTACGATCATTCTTTAAAAAAAATCTATCCGAGTTTTTTTTTTAATGAAACAAGCAAACAAACGCTCGAAACATGAGTTTTATATACAAACAAAGATTGTTGAGAAATATTTTAAAGTAAAAAGAAATTTTGGTTTGCGTTTGAAAAATTTAGTATTTCCAATCATTCTTTACGAAAAATCTATCAGAGTTTTTTTTGAATGAAACGAGCAAACAAACGCACGAAACATGAGTTTTATGTGCAAACAAACATTGTGGACAGATATTTTAAAATGAACACAGATTTTGGTCAGCATTAGAATAATTTAGTATTACCTTCATTATTTACGAAAAATCTAACCGTGTTATTTTTGTATGAAAGGAGCAAATAAACATACGAAACAAGAATTTTAGGGGCAAGCAAAGATTGTGGAGAAATATTTTAAAATGAATTCAAATTTTGGTTTGCATTTGAATAATTTAGTACTTAAAATCATTCTTTACGAAAAATCTATCCGAGTTTTTTTATATGAAATGTGCAAACAAACGCATGAAACATGAGTTTTAGGTCCAAAAGAAGATTGTGGAGAAATATTTTAAAATGGATACAAATTTTGATATGCATTTGAATAATTTAGTATTTACTATCATTCTTTACGAAAAATCTATCCGAGTTTTTTTTATATGAAATGTGCAAACAAACTCATGAAACATGACTTTTAGGTCCAAAAAAAGATTGTGGACAAATATTTTAAAATGAATACAAATTTTGGTTTGCAATTGAATAATTTACTATTTACGATCATTCTTTTCGAAAAATCTATCTGATTTTTTTTTTTTTAATGAAACAAGCAAACAAACGCTCGAAACATGAGTTTTATATACAATCAAAGATTGTTGAGAAATATTTTAAAGTGAAAAGAAATTTTGGTTTGTGTTTGAAAAATTTAGTATTTCCAATCATTCTTTACGAAAAATCTATCAGAGTTTGTTTTTAATAAAACGAGCGAACAAACGCACGAAACATGAGTTTTATGTGCAAACAAACATTGTCGAAAAATATTTCAAAATGAACACAGATTTTGGTTTGCATTTGAATAATTTAGTATTCACCATTATTCTTTACGAAAAATCTAACCGTGTTATTTTTGTATGAAAGGAGAAAACAAACATACGAAACAAGAGTTTTAGGGGCAAGCAAAGATTGTGGAGAAATATTTTAAAATGAATTAAAATTTTTGTTCGCATTTGAATAATTTAGTATTTACTATCATTCTTTACGAAAAATCTATCCGAGTTTTTTTATATGAAATGTGCAAACAAACGCATGAAACATGAGTTTTAGGTCCAAAAGAAGATTGTGGAGAAATATTTTAAAATTGATACACATTTTGATATGCATTTGAATAATTTAGTATTACTGTCATTCTTTACGAAAAATTTATCCGAGTTTTTTTTATATCAAATGTGCAAACAAACGCATGAAACATGACTTTTAAGTCCAAAAAACGATTGTGGAGAAATATTTTAAAATGAATACAAATTTTGGTCTGCATTTGAATAATTTAGTATTTACGATCATTCTTTACGAAAAATCTATCCGAGTTTTGTTTTAATGAAACAAGCAAACAAACGCTCGAAACATGAGTTTTATGTGCAAACAAACATTGTGGAAAAATATTTTAAAATGAACACTGATTTTGGTTTGCATTTGAATAATTTAGTATTTACCATCATTCTTTACGAAAAATCTAACCGTGTTATTTTTGTATGAGGGGAGCAAAGAAACATACGAAAAAAGTGTTTTAGGGGCAAGCAAAGATTGTGGAGAAATATTTGAAAATGAATTAAAATTTTTGTTTGCATTTCAATAATTTAGTATTTACTTTCATTCTTTACGAAAAATCTATCCGAGTTTTTTTATATGAAATGTGCAAACAAACGCATGAAACATGAGTTTTAGGTCCAAAAGAAGATTGTGGAGAAATATTTTAAAATGGATACAAATTTTGATATGCATTTGAATAATTTAGTATTTACTATCATTCTTTACGAAAAATCTATCCGAGTTTTTTTTATATGAAATGTGCAAACAAACGCAAGAAACATGACTTTTAGGTCCAAAAAAATATTGTGGAGAAATATTTTAAAATGAATACAAATTTTGGTTTGCATTTGAATAATTTAGTATTTACTTTCATTCTTTACGAAAAATCTATCCGAGTTTTTTTTATATGAAATGTGCAAATAAACGCTTGAAACATGAGTTTTATATACAAATAAAGATTGTTAAGAAATATTTTAAAGTGAAAAGAAATTTTGGTTTGCGTTTGAAAAATTTAGTATTTCCAATCATTTTTTACGAAAAATCTATCAGAGTTTTTTTTGAATGAAACGAGCAAACAAACGCACGAAACATGAGTTTTATGTGCAAACAAACATTGTGGAAAAATATTTTAAAATGAACACAGATTTTGGTCAGCATTAGAATAATTTAGTATTACCTTCATTCTTTACGAAAAATCTAACCGTGTTATTTTTGTATGAAAGGAGCAAACAAACATACGAAACAATAGTTTTAGGGGCAAGCAAAGATTGTGTAGAAATATTTTAAAATGAGTTAAAATTTTTGTTCGCCTCGGTTATTGGATCTATCATGTATGCCATGATATGCACTAGATCAGATGTATAATATGTATTAAGTGCAACAAGCAGATATCAGTCTAATCCTGGTGAAAGTCAATGGATAACGGTTATGAATATTCTTAAGTACTTGAGAAGAACTAAAGATTCATTCTTACTCTTTGCAGGACTTCAAAGTGAGTTAGTTGTAAAGGGTTACACGGACTCAAGGTTTGAAACCGACAATGACGATTTCAGATCTCAATCAGGTTACATATTTTGTTTGAATGGAGGTATTGTAAGTTGGAAGAGTTCCAAACAAAGCATGGTGGCGGATTCTTCGGCAGAAGTAGCAGCTTCGGAAGCAGCTAAGGAAGCAATGTGGATGAAGAAGTTCATTGACGAGCTTGGTGTGGTTCCTAGCACCGCGGATCCCATAGTTATCTATTGCGACAACAATGGAGCGATTGCTCAGGCAAAGGAACCGAGATCGCACCATCGATCCAAGCACATAATTCGCCGTCTCCATTTGATCAGAGAGATCAACAAAAGAGGAGACGTTGATATATGCAGAGTTGACAGCGATGACAACATCGCTGATCCGTTGACGAAGCCCCTTGCTCAAGCAAAACATGAGGGTCATGTTAGGTCGATGGGTATTAGATACTTATTAGATTCGGCCTAGTGCAAGTGGGAGATTATTGGTTTTATGCCCTAGGCTTTTGTATATGAGACCTAGTTGTATCTGTTGTGTGAATCAAACTTTATATTTGTTTAGAGATATTTAATAAAGTGCATATTGGTTATTTTATTCTTTTGATTTAAAATAAACCTTGAATATGTTATTCAGCTTTGTATCATCAGAATATGTGATTCTGATAGTAAAACAACATAGTAGTATGAAAAACGTATTCTAAACCATCCCTGATCATTTATAGGATATTTGTGGAGACAAATATACTTGCGGAATCATATACAATATATTTATTTAAGTATGCAAGCTATAAATATAAATCAGTATGTTAGTTGATTAATGGTCATGTTTTACTGATCATGAGTAAATGTTACTAAATCATTAACATAGATATATGTTGGAAAACATATATTGGATTGACCCACCGAGAGAATACTGCATGGTTCCTGTCATTGGTATTTCTCATCAATAGTATTGTTATCCTTAGACTTGAGATTATCTGGGTTTCCTACATATGGAATTATGTACTTTAACATAATCTAACATTACCTTTAACCGGGTAACCCTAAGGGTTATGATTAGGTACATAATGAAACATGCAGATGAATGAGATGGATCAAGATAGGATTTGTTCCTCTCATAAATGAGAGAGATATCTTAAGGTCTCTTGATGAATTTGATTGAAGAAAATGCATGGCCGTGCTCGAATGAAAATGCACGGCCTTATTTTGAATTTTTTTTTCACTAAAACGCTACTGATATATACTATTATATCAAAAATTTGTTGGGGGCATGACCCCACAATCTCTATTGAGTTTCATCCCTATAACAAGCTGATAGATTGATTAAAAGCACATAATTATTGGAGCATCGACTCCAAATCTATCTCTATAATGAGTGTGCATATATGTAGTGGTTAAGGTTGAGTTTTGTGGGAGATTATCTACCATCATTCTTTACGAAAAATCTAACCGTATTATATTTGGATGAAAGGAGCAAACAAACATACGAAAAAAGTGTTCTAGGGGCAAGCAAAGATTGTGGAGAAATATTTTAAAATGAATTAAAATTTTTGTTTGCATTTCAATAATTTAGTATTTACTATCATTCTTAACGAAAAATCTATCCGAGTCTTTTTATATGAAATGTGCAAACAAACGCATGAAACATGAGTTTTAGGTCCAAAAGAAGATTGTGGAGAAATATTTTAAAATGGACACAAATTTTGATATGCATTTGAATAATTTAGTATTTACTATCATTCTTTACGAAAAATCTATCCGCGTTTTTTTTATATGAAATGTGCAAACAAACGCATTAAACATGACTTTTAGGTCCAAAAAAAGATTGTGGAGAAATATTTTAAAATGAATACAAATTTAGGTTTGCATTTGAATAATTTACTATTTACGATCATTCTTAAAGAAAAATCTATCCGAGTTTTTTTTATATGAAATGTGCAAACAAACGCATGAAACATGAGTTTTATGTCCAAAAGAAGATTGTGGAGAAATATTTCAAAATGGATACACATTTTGATATGCATTTGAATAATTTAGTATTTACTATCATTCTTTACGAAAAATCTATCCGAGTTTTTTTTTATATGAAATGTGCAAACAAACGCATGAAACATGACTTTTAGGTCTAAAAAAAGATTCTGGAGAAATATTTTAAAATGAATATAAATTTTGGTTTGCATTTGAATAATTTACTATTTACGATCATTCTTTAAGAAAAATCTATCCGAGTGTTTTTTTTAATGAAACAAGCAAACAAACGCTCGAAACATGAGTTTTATATACAAACAAAGATTGTTGAGAAATATTTTAAAGTGAAAAGAAATTTTGGTGTGCGTTTGAAAAATTTAGTATTTCCAATCATTCTTTACGAAAAATCTATCAGAGTTTTTTTTGAATGAAACGAGCAAACAAACGCACGAAACATGAGTTTTATGTGCAAACAAACATTGTAGAAAAATATTTTAAAATGAACACAGATTTTGGTCAGCATTAGAATAATTTAGTATTTAACATCATTCTTTACGAAAAATCTAACCGTGTTATTTTTGTATGAAAGGAGCAAACAAACATACGAAACAAGAGTTTTAGGGGCAAGCAAAGATTGTGGAGAAATATTTTAAAATGAATTCAAATTTTGGTTTGCATTTGAATAATTTAGTATTTACAATCATTCTTTACGAAAAATCTATCCGAGTTTTTTTATATGAAATGTGCAAACAAACGCATGAAACATGAGTTTTAGGTCCAAAAAAAGATTGTGGAGAAATATTTTAAAATGAATACAAATTTTGATTTGCATTTGAATAATTTAGTATTTACGATCATTCTTTACGAAAAATCTATCCGAGTTTTTTTTATATCAAATGTGCAAACAAACGCATGAAACATGACTTTTAAGTCCAAAAAACGATTGTGGAGAAATATTTTAAAATGAATACAAATTTTGGTTTGCATTTGAATAATTTAGTATTTACGATCATTCTTTACGAAAAAACTATCCGAGTTTTTTTTTAATGAAACAAGCAAGCAAACGCTCGAAACATGAGTTTTATGAGCAAACAAACATTTTGGAAAAATATTTTAAAATGAACATAGATTTTGGTTTGCATTTGAATAATTTAGTATTTACCATCATTCTTTACGAAAAATCTAACTGTGTTATTTTTGTATGAAAGGAGCAAACAAACATACGAAAAAAGTGTTTTAGGGGCAAACAAAGATTGTGGAGAAATATTTCAAAACGAATTGAAATTTTTGTTTGCATTTCAATAATTTAGTATTTGCTATCATTCTCTACGAAAAATCTATCCGAGTTTTTTTTTTATGAAATGTGAAAACAAACATACGAAACAAGAGTTTTAGGGGCAAGCAAAGATTGTGGAGAAATATTTTAAAATGAATTAAAATTTTTGTTTGCATTTGAATAATTTAGTATTTAGTATCATTGTTTACGAAAAATCTATCCGAGTTTTTTTATATGAAATGTGCAAACAAACGCATGAAACATGAGTTTTAGGTCGAAAAGAAGATTGTGGAGAAATATTTTAAAATGGATACAAATTTTGATATGCATTTGAATAATTTAGTATTTACTATCATTCTTTACGAAAAATCTATCCGAGTTTTTTTCATATGAAATGTGCAAACAAACGCATGAAACATGACTTTTTGGTCCAAAAAAAGATTGTGGAGAAATATTTTAAAATGAATATAAATTTTGGTTTGCAATTGAATAATTTACTATTTACGATCATTCTTTAAGAAAAATCTATCCGAGTTTTTTTTTTAAATGAAACAAGCAAACAAACGCTCGAAACATGAGTTTTATATACAAACAAAGATTGTTGAAAAATATTTTAAAGTGAAAAGAAATTTTGGTTTGCGTTTAAAAATTTTAGTATTTCCAATTATTCTTTACGAAAAATCTATCAGAGTTTTTTTTGAATGAGACGAGCAAACAAACGCACGAAACATGAGTTTTATGTGCAAACAAACATTGTGGAATAATATTTTAAAATGAACATAGATTTTGGTCAGCATTAGAATAATTTAGTATTACCATCATTCTTTACGAAAAATCTCACCGTGTTATTTTTGTATGAAAGGAGCAAACAAACATACGAAACAAGAGTTTTAGGGGCAAGCAAAGATTGTGGAGAAATATTTTAAAATGAATTCAAATTTTGGTTTGCATGAATAATTTAGTATTTACAATCATTCTTTACGAAAAATCTATCCGAGTTTTTTTATATGAAATGTGCAAACAAACGCATGAAACATGAGTTTTAGGTCCAAAAAAAGATTGTGGAGAAATATTTTAAAATGAATACAAATTTTGGTTTGCATTTGAATAATTTAGTATTTACGATCATTCTTTACGAAAAATCTATCCGAGTTTTTTTTATATCAAATGTGCAAACAAACGCATGAAACATGACTTTTAAGTCCAAAAAACAATTGTGGAGAAATATTTTAAAATGAATACAAATTTTGGTTTGCATTTGAATAATATAGTATTTACGATCATTCTTTACGAAAAAACTATCCGAGTTTTTTTTTAATGAAACAAGCAAACAAACGCTCGAAACATGAGTTTTATGTGCAAACAAGCATTTTGGAAAAATATTTTAAAATGAACATAGATTTTGGTTTGCATTTGAATAATTTAGTATTTACCATCATTCTTTACGAAAAATCTAACTGTGTTATTTTTGTATGAAAGGAGCAAACAAACATACGAAAAAAGTGTTTTAGGGGCAAGCAAAGATTGTGGAGAAATATTTCAAAATGAATTAAAATTTTTGTTTGCATTTCAATAATTTACTATTTGCTGTCATTCTCTACGAAAAATCTATCCGAGTTTTTTTTATATGAAATGTGAAAACAAACATACGAAACAAGAGTTTTAGGGGCAAGCAAAGATTGTGGAGAAATATTTTAAAATGAATTAAAATTTTTGTTTGCATTTGAATAATTTAGTATTTAGTATCATTGTTTACGAAAAATCTATCCGAGTTTTTTTATATGAAATGTGCAAACAAACGCATGAAACATGAGTTTTAGGTCGAAAAGAAGATTGTGGAGAAATATTTTAAAATGGATACAAATTTTGATATGCATTTGAATAATTTAGTATTTACTATCATTCTTTACGAAAAATCTATCCGAGTTTTTTTCATATGAAATGTGCAAACAAACGCATGAAACATGACTTTTAGGTCCAAAAAAAGATTGTGGAGAAATATTTTAAAATGAATATAAATTTTGGTTTGCAATTGAATAATTTACTATTTACGATCATTCTTTAAGAAAAATCTGTCCGAGTTTTTTTTTTAAATGAAACAAGCAAACAAACGCTCGAAACATGAGTTTTATATACAAACAAAGATTGTTGAAAAATATTTTAAAGTGAAAAGAAATTTTGGTTTGCGTTTGAAAATTTTAGTATTTCCAATCATTCTTTACGAAAAATCTATCAGAGTTTTTTTTGAATGAAACGAGCAAACAAACGCACGAAACATGAGTTTTATGTGCTAACAAACATTGTGGAAAAATATTTTAAAATGAACATAGATTTTGGTCAGCATTAGAATAATTTAGTATTACCATCATTCTTTACGAAAAATCTCACCGTGTTATTTTTGTATGAATGGAGCAAACAAACATACGAAACAAGAGTTTTAGGGGCAAGCAAAGATTGTGGAGAAATATTTTAAAATGAATTCAAATTTTGGTTTGCATGAATAATTTAGTATTTACAATCATTCTTTACGAAAAATCTATCCGAGTTTTTTCATATGAAATGTGCAAACAAACGCATGAAATATGAGTTTTAGGTCCAAAAAAAGATTGTGGAGAAATATTTTAAAATGAATAAAAATTTTGGTTTGCATTTGAATAATTTAGTATTTACGATCATTCTTTACGAAAAATCTATCCGAGTTTTTTTTATATCAAATGTGCAAACAAACGCATGAAACATGACTTTTAAGTCCAAAAAACGATTGTGGAGAAATATTTTAAAATGAATACAAATTTTGGTTTGCATTTGAATAATTTAGTATTTACGATCATTCTTTACGAAAAAACTATCCGAGTTTTTTTTTAATGAAACAAGCAAACAAACGCTCGAAACATGAGTTCTATGTGCAAACAAGCATTTTGGAAAAATATTTTAAAATGAACATAGATTTTGGTTTGCATTTGAATAATTTAGTATTTACCATCATACTTTACGAAAAATCTAACTGTGTTATTTTTGTATGAAAGGAGCAAACAAACATACGAAAAAAGTGTTTTAGGGGCAAGCAAAGATTGTGGAGAAATATTTCAAAATGAATTAAAATTTTTGTTTGCATTTCAATAATTTAGTATTTGCTATCATTCTCTACGAAAAATCTATCCGAGTTTTTTTTATATGAAATGTGAAAACAAACATACGAAACAAGAGTTTTAGGGGCAAGCAAAGATTGTGGAGAAACATTTTAAAATGAATTAAAATTTTTGTTTGCATTTGAATAATTTAGTATTTAGTATCATTGTTTACGAAAAATCTATCCGAGTTTTTTTATATGAAATGTGCAAACAAACGCATCAAACATGAGTTTTAGGTCCAAAAGAAGATTGTGGAGAAATATTTTCAAATGGATACAAATTTCGATATGCATTTGAATAATTTAGTATTTACTATCATTCTTTACGAAAAATCTATCCGAGTTTTTTTCATATGAAATGTGCAAACAAACGCATGAAACATGACTTTTAGGTCCAAAAAACGATTGTGGAGAAATATTTTAAAATGAATACAAATTTTTTTTTTGCATTTGAATAATTTACTATTTACGATCATTCTTTAAGAAAAATCTATCCGAGTTTTTTTTTAAATGAAACAAGCAAACAAACGCTCGAAACATGAGTTTCATATACAAAGAAAGATTGTTGAGAAATATTTTAAAGTGAAAAGAAAATTTTGGTTTGCGTTTGAAAAATTTAGTATTTCCAGTCATTCTTTACGAAAAATCTATCAGAGTTTTTTTTGAATGAAACGAGCAAACAAACGCACGAAACATGAGTTTTATGTGCAAACAAACATTGTGGAAAAATATTTTAAAATGAACACCGATTTTGGTCAGCATTAGAATAATTTAGTATTTAACATCATTCTATACGAAAAATCTAACCGTGTTATTTTTGTATGAAAGCAGCAAACAAACATACGAAACAAGAGTTTTAGGGGCAAGCAAATATTGTGGAGAAATATTTTAAAATTAATTCAAATTTTGGTTTGCATTTGAATAATTTAGTATTTGCAATCATTCTTTACGAAAAATCTATCCGAGTTTTTTTATATGAAATGTGCAAACAAACGCATGAAACAAGAGTTTTAGGTCCAAAAAAAGATTGTGGAGAAATATTTTAAAATGAATACAAATTTTGGTTCGCATTTGAATAATTTAGTATTTACGATCATTCTTTACGAAAAATATGTCCGAGTTTTTTTTATATCAAATGTGCAAACAAACGCATGAAACATGACTTTTAAGTCCAAAAAACGATTGTGGAGGAATATTTTAAAATGAATACAAATTTTGGTTTGCATTTGAATAATTTAGTATTTACGATCATTCTTTACGAAAAAACTATCCGAGTTTTTTTTTAATGAAACAAGCAAACAAACGCTCGAAACATGAGTTTTATGTGCAAACAAACATTTTGGAAAAATATTTTAAAATGAACATAGATTTTAGTTTTCATTTGGATAATTTAGTATTTACCATCATTCTTTACGAAAAATTTAACTGTGTTATTTTTGTATGAAAGGAGCAAACAAACATACGAAAAAAGTGTTTTAGGGGCAAGCAAAGATTGTGGAGAAATATTTCAAAATGAATTAAAATTTTTGTTTGCATTTCAATAATTTAGTATTTGCTATCATTCTCTACGAAAAATCTATCCGAGTTTTTTTTATATGAAATGTGAAAACAAACATACGAAACAAGAGATTTAGGGGCAAGCAAAGATTGTGGAGAAATATTTTAAAATGAATTAAAATTTTTGTTTGCATTTGAATAATTTAGTATTTAGTATCATTGATTACGAAAAATCTATGCGAGTTTTTTTATATGAAATGTGCAAACAAACGAATGAAACATGAGTTTTAGGTCCAAAAGAAGATTGTGGAGAA
Source organism: Juncus effusus (assembly GCA_027726005.1). Taxonomy (NCBI): domain Eukaryota; kingdom Viridiplantae; phylum Streptophyta; class Magnoliopsida; order Poales; family Juncaceae; genus Juncus; species Juncus effusus. The sequence continues at coordinate 4,615,097 of CM050899.1, forward strand.
ATATTTTAAAATGGATACAAATTTTGATATGCATTTGAATAATTTAGTATTTACTATCATTCTTTACGAAAAATCTATCCGAGTTTTTTTCATATGAAATGTGCAAACAAACGCATGAAACATGACTTTTAGGTCCAAAAAAAGATTGTGGAGAAATATTTTAAAATGAATATAAATTTTGGTTTGCATTTGAATAATTTACTATTTACGATCATTCTTTAAGAAAAATCTATCCGAGTTTTTTTTTTAAATGAAACAAGCAAACAAACGCTCGAAACATGAGTTTTATATACACACAAAGATTGTTGAAAAATATTTTAAAGTGAAAAGAAATTTTGGTTTGCGTTTGAAAATTTTAGTATTTCCAATCATTCTTTACGAAACATCTATCAGAGTTTTTTTTGAATGAAACGAGCAAACAAACGCACGAAACATGAGTTTTATGTGCAAACAAACATTGTGGAAAAATATTTTAAAATGAACACAGATTTTGGTCAGCATTAGAATAATTTAGTATTTACCATCATTCTTTACGAAAAATCTCACCGTGTTATTTTTGTATGAAAGGAGCAAACAAACATACGAAACAAGAGTTTTAGGGGCAAGCAAAGATTGTGTAGAAATATTTTAAAATGAATTCAAATTTTGGTTTGCATGAATAGTTTAGTCCCCTTTTGACTCACATTCCACATCACTCGAGTTTTCACAAAACACAATCCCTAAATCCCCATTTGACCCATATTCCCCATCAAACAAATGTTCCTCCAACTCGAAGTTTACGTCCTTGTTCTCCTCATTTTTCACCCCTTCGAGCATTTCCTTCTCCTCATCGCCTTGAAAACCCTCAACACCTAATTCTTCAAAAACCCTAGAACCCTCATCACAAAGAGATTCCCCAATTTCCTCTTGTTCAATAATCCTAAGACCCCCATCACAATGGCTAACTTCATCTTGATGAGGTTGGAAGATGGGTTCTCGTTTGTTGAACATCTCCATGAGCGAGTTCGACATTTCTAAGAGGAGGTCCAGCTTCGCGTGCAATTTTTCATCAGAAGAGGTCTGAGGTTGTTGATACTCCTGGTTTGGAGGATAGTACTCGTCTTGGTAGAGGTAAGGTTGGAATGAATGGGTTGGTGTGGCAGGCGTGTACGGGTTTTGGAAGTTCATTTGAGTTTGAGAACCCCAAGGTTGGTTCAACAATTCATCCCTCGATTCCTGATTAGACGAGTGGTTGAACAACGCTCCTTGCCCGTAAGATTGCCTGTAGAGAGGTCGTGTCTGCTCGAATGAGCTTTCGTCATTGTACCTTCGATAGCCGTCGTGTGGCCATCCCGTCCACGTTTGTCTTCCCGTCATTGAATCTCGTTCACCTCTCGCCTTGCCAATCCATTGAAGATCTTGCGCCCTAATAACCCTTAAAAATAAGAGAGACAAAAAACACTAGAGAAAATATGAGATGGGTTAGTTAAAAACTTGATGCAAGCCACTTAGAGAAAATCTATTATTATATATTATAAATTATTATATATATAATTTATAATATATAATAATAATTGACCGTTCTTAGATGTTTGTTAATGTCCTTCTTTACAGGTGTGTGCACTTCGCCTTGCGTTCTCGTCTTTCTCATGCACCTTCAAAATTCAAATGAAACAAAAACACTAGACAATTGATTAGAAGTTAGTAATAAACTCAATTAAAGCCGTCTCCCCGGCAACGGCGCCATTTGTAAATCGCGTAAAACCGTCGTTAAATTTCACACAATTTAGCAAAAATATTTATAATTTTCCCTAGCTTACTCTTAAATGTATATGTGGTCTTTTGAGTCTTAGGGGTCGAACACAAGGAGAATGGCCTTGAGATATTACAATTCTTTTCAAAAGTAGGTTTTGTTTGTTCAAATGTTGTAGATTATTCAAGAAGGTTAATGATGTATTAGATGGAATTTAATCAAGTTCGTACACAATTCTTTTGAAAATTCTTTAATAATATTTCCAAATGTCCAAAAGTTGCGAATGATATGTCAATGAAAACTAGAGAATGAGATCTTCACAATATAAGGCAAATCAATTATCACTTTTATTCATATTTTTGTGTAAATTTTCGTTTTAGTCCACACTTTTCATAATCAATCAACAGAGTTTTTCATAAAATCACAGAAAATCGAAAATTACTTCAAAAATCACCAAAATTTAACAAAAATTAGGACGGCAAGTTCAGATTATGTGGTAAAAATCTCAGATCAAAAGGACTGTTATTCCAAAAGTTATGGTCAAAACTCAGAACATATGACAGAATTAGACAGAGAATGATATGAGTTGCTAAAAGAGGGTGTAATTCAAATTTTATCCAAACAATAATTCAATTAAAATTCAGATTGAGAAACTACACTTCAAAATGATTTACTGAGACCTAGGTTTTTTATTTATAGGAATTTTTTACTAATTTCTAAAAATCATAGAAAAACAGTCAGATTCAAAAATCAAAAACAGAAAATTTAAAAAGTCAAAACTTTACACAGATTTTATCTTACAAATTTAACATAAAAGCATTGGGCACATATTATATGAAAGTTGTTCTAAAATATCTAAAGAAACACAAAATATTTTTTGTATAATTTTCTTTGATCAGATCTGAAGTCAAACAATTTTTTACTGAAACTGACAGAAACAAATTACAGAAAAATGTATTTTTGAATTTAGAAGATAAAAGTAGGGATTTTTAAGGCAATTTGATCAAGAATTGTATCATTAATCACAAAATATTCAATTTATCAGATTTGGAACAAGTTTGAATTATTTCCAACCAGAAAAACTCAGCAAATAGATCAAAATTTCAGATCAAACACCAGTCAACCAACTAGTGTTTGATCTCAATTTTTGAATTAAAAACTTCACTAAATCAAGCAAAAACCTCAACCAAGATTCAAGATGATAAAATGGACTTAACATGCAGGAAAATTCAGTTCTAAATGACCTAATTAATTCAACCAAATCGATTAAATCGAAAAAAAACCAGATTTAACAGCACATTATGAACAGTACCAAATCAGTCAATTTAATTCAAATTAAAGCAAGATTTCAAATAATTCAATCACAAAAGGCCTATCCCTACAAGATTCTACTCACACATGATAAGATCAACCGAAATTAGGCATGTGTTCATCATATTTTTATACAAATTGGATCTTGTGATCTAAAATTGGATACAAGAGATTAAATGAAAATTGGATCAAACCGAGACGTAGAAGATCAACCAGAAGCTTCCTTGAGTCGATTTGAACCTCCAATTGATGCTTGATCCAGCCGGAATCGATCAATTGCCTTTTTCACCAAATTCAGCCCGAATTGGTGAATTTTCACTCAAACTCGAAAATTGAAGCTCGAAAAGCTCTGAGATTCAGTAATGGAGTTACTGAAGCTTAAAGAAGATGACTGGAGAGTTGTGTGTGGAAGGAATTTGGAGAATGGAAGAATGAATGATCAGATTGGATGTAAGGGTTGTGTTTTATAGAGAGGCTGGTCAGGAGAGTGGGGGACAAACCGAGCGATTCCATTGGCTCAGGCAGATCAAGTGGGGTGTACTGAAGATCTGTGCGAAATTTCGTTCAATTTCGTTGAGATTTGAGTGATTTTTGGGCGGATGAATTTTCATTCTGTTCTGACTGGCGGAGAGATTCAGATCGAATCTGAGATTCGAAAACGCGCGCGGTTAATTCTGTTGAGTCACTGACTGACGGGCCCCACTGGATTTGCTGCGCAGAAACGGGTCATAAATCGCGTGAAACGAGTCGCGTGCTGTTCTTCAGTTGGCGCTGAGTTTTTGAATGTCCGTTTGATCTTTTATGGCGGAACGGGTCGAACGCGCGTGAAACGAGTCGTTCTGAGTGAGAATGGCGCTGAATTCATTTTGAACGAAGATTGCTTGATCTTCTGTGGATCGCGAGCTACAGCCGGTCCTAAAACGAAGCTCTGACAGACTAGTGGGAAACGAATATGTATTTTGGATCCAATTTCGCATTGATTTTCAGACCCGTTTTCGCTTCTTCTTCAATCCGTGAGTTGAGCTCGCACGGTTCTTCGCTTCTGCTCGTGTTCTCACTCCCAATGGCTTCCTCTCATTGCCACGAATCTACAGAGCTTTGAAACGCAGAAAATGGTTGAGAGTTCATCGAGTTTTCCTCATTTTTCTCCCGTTCAGTTCGTTTCCGCCATTGATGGCTGTTCGAGCTTCAAGCTCGCTCTTTGAGCAGCGGCAGCTCAAACCAGAGCTCAGGCTTCCTTCCTCACTTCCTCACGATGCTCTGCGTTGCGTTTTATGCGTCAATTCTTCCCTTAATTCACGAATTTCCGCCATTAACCAACTCGGTTTCAATTTCACGAAAATAACCAAAAACTGCTGAACTCGTGAATCAAACTATGATTTTGAGTTGTTTTTCCATCGAATTGAGGCTTCTTAATTCATTGTGAGCCTTCACTAAAGCTTTACGACACGAAAAGAATCATCTTTGCTTGAGAAAAACGGAAATGGATGATCGAATTCATTCGCTGTTCGAAACTCGACCGTTGGTTCATCCAGTTTGAAAAGTTCATTGAGGATTTCGTCGAACAGATTACGGAAACACGGATTTCTCGCTCGATTCCGCATCATTCGATGAGTTCTTCATACGGTTAGAAAGGGTAGACGATGGAGAAGAGAATGAGATCGGTTTTGGCTCGAATGGATGATGGTGGAAGGCACGGCAGATCAACCATGGTTTCGGTCCGTTTTTGGCACTTGTTTTGGCCGAATTCCGGCGATCGCCGGAACTTCCAAGACCGGAGGATGGCACCGGCGTGTTCGTCTCGTCATGCTGAATCCATGGCTGGCCGGTTTGTTCAGTTTCGAGCAAAATTTCGGACTTTGGATGTTGAAGAAGACGGGTTTGACCTGGTCAACTGTTGACTTTGACCAGTTTTGACCTGATTTTCAATTGGTAATTCTGAGAGTTCTAGAAGGTTTCTGATCGCGAGGATTGTACCGTTGGGTTCGTTTCGTCGAGCTCTTCGTTTTGGTATACCGTTTGACCCATTTTGGAGTAGTTGACTTTTGGTCAACTTGGCGATTTTTGGCGTTTGGCTCGGTTTGACTTGGTTGTAGAAGGTTTTTGAATTGTCGTAAAAGTTTGGGGAATTTTTTGTAGAGTGTTTGAGGTTTTTAGTTGGCCATCTTTGGCCCATTATTTGCGTTTTGGTCCAATTCTTCATTTTATGGCCTTTTTGCCTGTAAAATCACACAAAAATGTATTAAGAGGTTTCAAATTATGTTTTATGAATTATGAGCATTTTTCATACATTTAATGTGAATTATGATTGAATTTGAGATGATAAAAACCCTAAAAATGTGTATAAAAATACACATTACAGGTTTGCATTTGAATAATTTAGTATTTACGATCATTCTTTACGAAAAATCTATCCGAGTTTTTTTTATATCAAATGTGCATACAAACGCATGAAACATGACTTTTAAGTCCAAAAAATGATTGTGGAGAAATATTTTAAAATGAATACAAATTTTGGTTTGCATTTGAATAATTTAGTATTTACGATCATTCTATACGAAAAAACTATCCGAGTTTTTTTTTTAATGAAAGAAGCAAACAAACTCTCGAAACATGAGTTTTATGTGCAAACAAGCATTTTGGAAAAATATTTTAAAATGAACATAGATTTTGGTTTGCATTTGAATAATTTAGTATTACCATCATTCTTTACGAAAAATCTAACTGTGTTATTTTTGTATGAAAGGAGCAAACAAACATACGAAAAAAGTGTTTTAGGGGCAAGCAAAAATTGTGGAGAAATATTTCAAAATGAATTAAATTTTTGTTTGCATTTCAATAATTTAGTATTTGCTATCATTCTCTACGAAAAATCTATCCTAGTTTTTTTTATATGAAATGTGAAAACAAACATACGAAACAAGAGTTTTAGGGGCAAGCAAAGATTGTGGAGAAATATTTTAAAATGAATTCAAATTTTGGTTTGCATTTGAATAATTTAGTATTTAGTATCATTCTTTACGAAAAATCTATCCGAGTTTTTTTCATATGAAATGTGCAAACAAACGCATGAAACATGACTTTTAGGTCCAAAAAAAGATTGTGGAGAAATATTTTAAAATGAATATAAATTTTGGTTTGCATTTGAATAATTTACTATTTACGATCATTCTTTAAGAAAAATCTATCCGAGTTTTTTTTTTTTAAACGAAACAAGCAAACAAACGCTCGAAACATGAGTTTTATATACAAACAAAGATTGTTGAGAAATATTTTAAAGTGAAAAGAAATTTTGGTTTGCGTTTGAAAATTTTAGTATTTCCAATCATTCTTTACGAAAAATCTATCAGAGTTTTTTTTGAATGAAACGAGCAAACAAACGCACGAAACATGAGTTTTATGTGCAATCAAACATTGTGGAAAAATATTTTAAAATGAACACAGATTTTGGTCAGCATTAGAATAATTTAGTATTTACCATCATTCTTTACGAAAAATCTCACCGTGTTATTTTTGTATGAAAGGAGCAAACAAACATACGAAACAAGAGTTTTAGGGGCAAGCAAAGATTGTGGAGAAATATTTTAAAATGAATTCAAATTTTGGTTTGCATGAATAATTTAGTATTTACAATCATTTTTTACGAAAAATCTATCCGAGTTGTTTTATATGAAATGTGCAAACAAACGCATGAAACATGAGTTTTAGGTCCAAAAAAAGATTGTGGAGAAATATTTTAAAACGAATACAAATTTTGGTTTGCATTTGAATAATTTAGTATTTACGATCATTCTTTACGAAAAATCTATCCGAGTTTTTTTTATATCAAATGTGCATACAAACGCATGAAACATGACTTTTAAGTCCAAAAAACGATTGTGGAGAAATATTTTAAAATGAATACAAATTTTGGTTTGCATTTGAATAATTTAGTATTTATGATCATTCTTTACGGAAAAACTATCCGAGTTTTTTTTTTAATGAAAGAAGCAAACAAACTCTCGAAACATGAGTTTTATGTGCAAACAAGCATTTTGGAAAAATATTTTAAAATGAACATAGATTTTGGTTTGCATTTGAATAATTTAGTATTACCATCATTCTTTACGAAAAATCTAACTGTGTTATTTTTGTATGAAAGGAGCAAACAAACATACGAAAAAAGTGTTTTAGGGGCAAGCAAAGATTGTGGAGAAATATTTCAAAATGAATTAAATTTTTGTTTGCATTTCAATAATTTAGTATTTGCTATCATTCTCTACGAAAAATCTATCCTAGCTTTTTTTATATGAAATGTGAAAACAAACATACGAAACAAGAGTTTTAGGGGCAAGCAAAGATTGTGGAGAAATATTTTAAAATGAATTCAAATTTTGGTTTGCATTTGAATAATTTAGTATTTAGTATAATTGTTTGCGAAAAATCTATCCGAGTTTTTTTATATGAAATGTGCAAACAAACGCATGAAACATGAGTTTTAGGTCCAAAAGAAGATTGTGGAGAAATATTTTAAAATGGATACAAATTTTGATATGCATTTGAATAATTTAGTATTTACTATCATTCTTTACGAAAAATCTATCCGAGTTTTTTTCATATGAAATGTGCAAACAAACGCACGAAACATGACTTTTAGGTCCAAAAAAAGATTGTGGAGAAATATTTTAAAATGAACATAAATTTTGGTGTGCATTTGAATAATTTACTATTTACGATCATTCTTTAAGAAAAATCTATCCGAGTTTTTTTTTTTAAATGAAACAAGCAAACAAACGCTCGGAACATGAGTTTTATATACAAACAAAGATTGTTGAAAAATATTTTCAAGTGAAAAGAAATTTTGGTTTGCGTTTGAAAATTTTAGTATTTCCAATCATTCTTTACGAAAAATCTATCAGAGTTTTTTTTGAATGAGACGAGCAAACAAACGCACGAAACATGAGTTTTATGTGCAATCAAACATTGTGGAAAAATATTTTAAAATGAACACAGATTTTGGTCAGCATTAGAATAATTTAGTATTTACCATCATTCTTTACGAAAAATCTCACCGTGTTAGTTTTGTATGAAAGGAGCAAACAAACATACGAAACAAGAGTTTTAGGGGCAAGCAAAGATTGTGGAGAAATATTTTAAAATGAATTCAAATTTTGGTTTGCATGAATAATTTAGTATTTACAATCATTTTTTACGAAAAATCTATCCGAGTTTTTTTATATGAAATGTGCAAACAAACGCATGAAACATGAGTTTTAGGTCCAAAAAAAGATTGTGAAGAAAAATTTTAAAACGAATACAAATTTTGGTTTGCATTTGAATAATTTAGTATTTACGATCATTCTTTACGAAAAATCTATCCGAGTTTTTTTTATATCAAATGTGCATACAAACGCATGAAACATGACTTTTAAGTCCAAAAAACGATTGTGGAGAAATATTTTAAAATGAATACAAATTTTGGTTTGCATTTGAATAATTTAGTATTTACGATCATTCTTTACGAAAAAACTATCCGAGTTTTTTTTTTAATGAAAGAAGCAAACAAACTCTCGAAACATGAGTTTTATGTGCAAACAAGCATTTTGGAAAAATATTTTAAAATGAACATAGATTTTGGTATGCATTTGAATAATTTAGTATTACCATCATTCTTTACGAAAAATCTAACTGTGTTATTTTTGTATGAAAGGAGCAAACAAACATACGAAAAAAGTGTTTTAGGGGCACGAAAAGTTTGTTGTGAAATATTTCAAAATGAATTAAAATTTTTGTTTGCATTTCAATAATTTAGTATTTGCTATCATTCTCTACGAAAAATATATCCGAGTTTTTTTTATATGAAATGTGAAAACAAAGATACGAAACAAGAGTTTTAGGGGCAAGCAAAGATTGTGGAGAAATATTTTAAAATGAATTAAAATTTTTGTTTGCATTTGAATAATTTAGTATTTAGTATCATTGTATACGAAAAATCTATCCGAGTTTTTTTATATGAAATGTGCAAACAAACGCATGAAACATGAGTTTTAGGTCCAAAAGAAGATTGTGGAGAAATATTTTAAAATGGATACAAATTTTGATATGCATTTGAATAATTTAGTATTTACTATCATTCTTTACGAAAAATCTATCCGAGTTTTTTTTATATCAAATGTGCAATCAAACGCATGAAACATGACTTTTAAGTCCAAAAAACGATTGTCGAGAAATATTTTAAAATGAATACAAATTTTGGTTTGCATTTGAATAATTTAGTATTTACGATCATTCTTTACGAAAAATCTATCCGAGTTTTTTTTTCATGAAACAAGCAAACAAACGCTCGAAACATGAGTTTTATATACAAACAAAGATTGTTGAGAAATATTTTAAAGTGAAAAGAAATTTTGCTTTGCGTTTGAAAAATTTAGTATTTCCAATCATTCTTTACGAAAAATCTATCAGAGTTTTTTTTGAATGAAACGAGCAAACAAACGCACGAAACATGAGTTTTATGTGCAAACAAACATTGTGGAAAAATATTTTAAAATGCACACAGATTTTGGTCAGCATTAGAATAATTTAGTATTTGCCATCATTCTTTACGAAAAATCTAACCGTGTTATTTTTGTATGAAAGGAGCAAACAAACATACGAAACAAGAGTTTTAGGGGCAAGCAAAGATTGTGGAGAAATATTTTAAAATGAATTCAAATTTTGGTTTGCATTTGAATAATTTAGTATTTTCAATCATTCTTTACGAAAAATCTATCCGAGTCTTTATATATGAAATGTGCAAACAAACGCATGAAACATGACTTTTATGTCCAAAAAAAGATTCTGGAGAAATATTTTAAAATGAATACAAATTTTGCTCTGCATTTGAATAATTTAGTATTTACGATCATTCTTTACGAAAAATCTATCAGAGTTTTTTTTATATGAAATGTGCAAACAAACGCATGAAACATGACTTTTAAGTCCAAAAAACGATTGTGGAGAAATATTTTAAAATGAATACAAATTTTGGTTTGCATTTGAATATTTTAGTATTTACGATCATTCTTTACGAAAAATCTATCCGAGTTTTGTTTTCATGAAACAAGCAAACAAACGCTCGAAACATGAGTTTTATGTGCAAACAAACATTTTGGAAAAATATTTGAAAATGAACACAGATTTTGGTTTGCATTTGAATAATTTAGTATTTACCATCATTCTTTACGAAAAATCTAACCGTGTTATTTTTGTATGAAAGGAGCAAACAAACATACGGAAAGTGTGTTTTAGGGGCAAGCAAAGATTGTGGAGAAATATTTTAAAGTGAAATGAAATTTCGGTTTGCATTTGAATAATTTAGTATTTTCAATCGTTCTTTACGAAAAATCTATCCGACTTTTCTCATATGAAATGTGCAAACAAACGCATGAAATATGAGTTTTAGGTCCAAAAGAAGATGGTGGAGAAATATTTTAAAATGGATACAAATTTTGATATGCATTTGAATAATTTAGTATTTACTTTCATTCTTTACGAAAAATCTATCCGAGTTTTTTTATATGAAATGTGCAAACAAACGCATGAAACATGAGTTTTAGGTCCAAAAGAAGATTGTGGAGAAATATTTTAAAAAGAATACAAATTTTGGTTTGCATTTGAATAATTTACTATTTACGATCATTCTTTAAGAAAAATCTATCCGAGTTTTTTTTTAAAATGAAACAAGCAAACAAACGCTCGAAACATGAGTTTTATATACAAACAAAGATTGTTGAGAAATATTTTAAAGTGAAAAGAAATTTTGGTTTGCTTTTGAAAAATTTAGTATTTCCAATCATTCTTTACGAAAAATCTATCAGAGTTTTTTTTGAATGAAACAAGCAAACAAACGCACGAAACATGAGTTTTATATGCAAACAAACATTGTGGAAAATATTTTAAAATGAACACAGATTTTGGTCAGCATTAGAATAATTTAGTATTTACCATCATTCTTTACGAAAAATCCGACCGTGTTATTTTTTTATGAAAGGAGCAAACAAACATACGAAACAAGAGTTTTAGGGGCAAGCAAAGATTGTGCAGAAATATTTTAAAATGAATTCAAATTTTGGTTTGCATTTGATTAATTTAGTATTTTCAATCATTCTTTACGAAAAATCTATCCGAGTTTTTTTTATATGAAATGTGCTAACAAACGCATGAAACATGACTTTTAGGTCCAAAAAAAGATTGTGGAGAAATATTTTAAAATGAATTCAAATTTTGGTTTGCATTTGAATAATTTACTATTTACGATCATTCTTTAAGAAAAATCTATCCGAGTTTTTTTTTTTAAATGAAACAAGCAAACAAACGCTCGAAACATGAGTTTTATATACAAACAAAGATTGTTGAGAAATATTTTAAAGTGAAAAGAAATTTTGGTTTGCGTTTGAAAAATTTAGTATTTCCAATCATTCTTTACGAAAAATCTATCAGAATTTTTTTTGAATGAAACGAGCAAACAAACGCACGAAACATGAGTTTTATGTGCAAACAAACATTGTGGAAAATAATTTAAAATGAACACAGATTTTGGTCAGCATTAGTATAATTTAGTGTTTACCATCATTATTTACGAAAAATCTAACCGTGTTATTTTTGTATGAAAGGAGCAAACAAACATACGAAACAAGAGTTTTAGGCGCAAGCAAAGATTGCGGAGAAATATTTTAAAATGAATTCAAATTTTGGTTTGCATTTGAATAATTTAGTATTTTCAATCATTCTTTACGAATAATCTATCCGAGTTTTTTTATATGAAATGTGCAAACAAACGCATGAAACATGAGTTTTAGGTCCAAAAGAAGATTGTGGAGAAATATTTTAAAATGGATACAAATTTGGATATGCATTTGAATAATTTAGTATTTACTTTCATTCTTTACGAAAAATCTATCCGAGTTTGTTTATATGAAATGTGCAAACAAACGCATGAAACATGACTTTTAGGTCGAAAAAAAGATTGTGGAGAAATATTTTAAAATGAATACAAATTTTCGTTTGCATTTGAACAATTTACTATTTACGATCATTCTTTAAGAAAAATCTATCCGAGTTTTTTTTTTAACTGAAACAAGCAAACAAACGCTCGAAACATGAGTTTTATATACAAACAAAGATTGTTGAGAAATATTTTAAAGTGAAAAGAAATTTTGGTTTGCGTTTTTAAAAATTTAGTATTTCCAATCATTCTTTACGAAAAATCTATCAGAATTTTTTTTGAATGAAACGAGCAAACAAACGCACGAAACATGAGTTTTATGTGCAAACAAACATTGTGGAAAATATTTTAAAATGAACACAGATTTTGGTCAGCATTAGTATAATTTAGTGTTTACCATCATTCTTTACGAAAAATCTAACCGTGTTATTTTAGTATGAAAGGAGCAAACAAACATACGAAACAAGAGTTTTGGGGCAAGCAAAGATTTTGGAGAAATATTTTAAAATGAATTCAAATTTTGGTTTGCATTTGAATAATTTTGTATTTTCAATCATTCTTTACGAAAAATCTATCCGAGTTTTTTTATATGAAATGTGCAAACAAACGCATGAAACATGAGTTTTAGGTCCAAAAGAAGATTGTGGAGAAATATTTTAAAATGGATACAAATTTTGATATGCATTTGAATAATTTAGTATTTACTTTCGTTCTTTACGAAAAATCGATCTGAGTTTTTTTTATATGAAATGTGCAAACAAACGCACGAAACATGAACTTTAGGTCCAAAAAAAGATTGTGGAGAAAATTTTTAAAATGAATACAAATTTTGGTTTGCATTTGAATAATTTACTATTTACGATCATTCTTTAAGAAAAATCTATCCGAGTTTTTTTTTAAATGAAACAAGCAAACAGACGCTCGAAACATGAGTTTTATATACAAACAAAGATTGTTGAGAAATATTTTAAAGTGTAAAGAAATTTTGGTTTGCGTTTGAAAAATTTAGTATTTCCAATCATTCTTTACGAAAAATCTATCTTTTTTTGGAATGAAACGAGCAAACAAACGCACGAAACATGCGTTTTATGTGCAAACAAACATTGTGGAAAAATATTTTAAAATGAACACAGATTTTGGTCAGTATTAGAATCATTTAGTATTTACCATCATTCTTTACGAAAAATCTAACCGAGTTATTTTTGTTTTAAAGGAGCAAACAAACATACGAAACAAGAGTTTTAGGGGCAAGCAAAGATTGTGGAGAAATATTTTAAAATGAATTCAAATTTTGGTTTGCATTTGATTAATTTAGTATTTTCAATCATTCTTTACGAAAAATCTATCCGAGTTTTTTTTATATGAAATGTGCTAACAAACGCATGAAACATGACTTTTAGGTCCATAAAAAGATTGTGGAGAAATATTTTAAAATGAATACAAATTTTGGTTTGCATTTGAATAATTTACTATTTACGATCATTCTTTAAGAAAAATCTATCCGAGTTTTTTTTTTAAATGAAACAAGCAAACAAACGCTCGAAACATGAGTTTTATATACAAACAAAGATTGTTGAGAAATATTTTAAAGTGAAAAGAAATTTCGGTTTGCGTTTGAAAAATTTAGTATTTCCAATCATTCTTTACGAAAAATCTATCTGAATTTTTTTTGAATGAAACGAGCAAACAAACGCACGAAACATGAGTTTTATGTGCAAACAAACATTGTGGAAAATATTCTAAAATGAACACAGATTTTGGTCAGCATTAGTATAATTTAGTGTTTACCATCATTCTTTACGAAAAATCTAACCGAGTTATTTTTGTATGAAAGGAGCAAACAAACATACGAAACAAGAGTTTTAGGCGCAAGCAAAGATTGTGGAGAAATATTTTAAAATGAATTCAAATTTTGGTTTGCATTTGAATAATTTAGTATTTTCAATCATTCTTTACGAATAATCTATCCGAGTTTTTTTATATGAAATGTGCAAACAAACGCATGAAACATGAGTTTTAGGTCCAAAAGAAGATTGTGGAGAAATATTTTAAAATGGATACAAATTTGGATATGCATTTGAATAATTTAGTATTTACTTTCATTCTTTACGAAAAATCTATCCGAGTTTGTTTATATGAAATGTGCAAACAAACGCATGAAACATGACTTTTAGGTCGAAAAAAAGATTGTGGAGAAATATTTTAAAATGAATACAAATTTTGGTTTGCATTTGAATAATTTACTATTTACGATCACTCTTTAAGAAAAATCTATCCGAGTTTTTTTTTTAACTGAAACAAGCAAACAAACGCTCGAAACATGAGTTTTATACACAAACAAAGATTGTTTAGAAATATTTTAAAGTGAAAAGAAATTTTGGTTTGCGTTTGAAAAATTTAGTATTTCCAATCATTCTTTACGAAAAATCTATCAGAATTATTTTTGAATGAAACGAGCAAACAAACGCACGAAACATGAGTTTTATGTGCAAACAAACATTGTGGAAAATATTTTAAAATGAACACAGATTTTGGTCAGCATTAGTATAATTTAGTGTTTACCATCATTCTTTATGAAAAATCTAACCGTGTTATTTTTGTATGAAAGGAGCAAACAAACATACGAAACAAGAGTTTTAGGGGCAAGCAAAGATTTTGGAGAAATATTTTAAAATGAATTCAAATTTTGGTTTGCATTTGAATAATTTTGTATTTTCAATCATTCTTTACGAAAAATCTATCCGAGTTTTTTTATATGAAATGTGCAAACAAACGCATGAAACATGAGTTTTAGGTCCAAAAGAAGATTGTGGAGAAATATTTTAAAATGGATACAAATTTTGATATGCATTTGAATAATTTAGTATTTACTTTCATTCTTTACGAAAAATCGATCTGAGTTTTTCTTATATGAAATGTGCAAACAAACGCATGAAACATGAATTTTAGGTCCAAAAAAAGATTGTGGAGAAAATTTTTAAAATGAATACAAATTTTGGTTTGCATTTGAATAATTTACTATTTACGATCATTCTTTAAGAAAAATCTATCCGAGTATTTTTTTAAATGAAACAAGCAAACAGACGCTCGAAACATGAGTTTTATATACAAACAAAGATTGTTGAGAAATATTTTAAAGTGTAAAGAAATTTTGGTTTGCGTTTGAAAAATTTAGTATTTCCAATCATTCTTTACGAAAAATCTATGATTTTTGGAATGAAACGAGCAAACAAACGCACGAAACATGAGTTTTATGTGCAAACAAACATTGTGGAAAAATATTTTAAAATGAACACAGATTTTGGTCAGCATTAGAATCATTTAGTATTTACCATCATTCTTTACGAAAAATCTAACCGAGTTATTTTTGTATGAAAGGAGCAAATAAACATACGAAACAAGAGTTTTAGGGGCAAGCAAAGATTGTGGAGAAATATTTTAAAATGAATTCAAATTTTGGTTTGCATTTGATTAATTTAGTATTTTCAATCGTTCTTTACGAAAAATCTATCAGAGTTTTTTTTATATGAAATGTGCTAACAAACGCATGAAACATGACTTTTAGTACCAAAAAAAGATTGTGGACAAATATTTTAAAATGAATACAAATTTTCGTTTGCATTTGAATAATTTACTATTTACGATCATTCTTTAAGAAAAATCTATCCGAGTTTTTTTTTAAAATTAAACAAGGAAACAAACGCTTGAAACATGAGTTTTATATACAAACAAAGATTGTTGAGAAATATTTTAAAGTGAAAAGAAATTTTGGTTTGCGTTTGAAAAATTTAGTATTTCCAATCATTCTTTACGAAAAATCTATCTGAATTTTTTTTGAATGAAACGAGCAAACAAACGCACGAAACATGAGTTCTATGTGCAAACAAACATTGTGGAAAATATTTTAAAATGAACACAGATTTTGGTCAGCATTAGTATAATTTAGTGTTTACCATCATTCTTTACGAAAAATCTAACCGTGTTATTTTTGTATGAAAGGAGCAAACAAACATACGAAACAAGAGTTTTAGGCGCAAGCAAAGATTGTGGAGAAATATTTTAAAATGAATTCAAATTTTGGTTTGCATTTGAATAATTTAGTATTTTCAATCATTCTTTACGAAAAATCTATCCGAGTTTTTTTATATGAAATGTGCAAACAAACGCATGAAACATGAGTTTTAGGTCCAAAAGAAGATTGTGGAGAAATATTTTAAAATGGATACAAATTTGGATATGCATTTGAATAATTTAGTATTTACTTTCATTCTTTACGAAAAATCTATCCGAGTTTGTTTATATGAAATGTGCAAACAAACGCATGAAACATGACTTTTAGGTCGAAAAAAAGATTGTGGAGAAATATTTTAAAATGAATAAAAATTTTGGTTTGCATTTGAATAATTTACTATTTACGATCATTCTTTAAGAAAAATCTATCCGAGTTTTTTTTTTAACTGAAACAAGCAAACAAACGCTCGAAACATGAGTTTTATATACAAACAAAGATTGTTGAGAAATATTTTAAAGTGAAAAGAAATTTTGGTTTGCGTTTGAAAAATTTAGTATTTCCAATCATTCTTTACGAAAAATCTATCAGAATTATTTTTGAATGAAACGAGCAAACAAACGCACGAAACACGAGTTTTATGTGCAAACAAACATTGTGGAAAATCTTTTAAAATGAACACAGATTTTGGTCAGCATTAGTATAATTTAGTGTTTACCATCATTCTTTACGAAAAATCTAACCGTGTTATTTTTGTATGAAAGGAGCAAACAAACATACGAAACAAGAGTTTTAGGGGCAAGCAAAAATTTTGGAGAAATATTTTAAAATGAATTCAAATTTTTGTTTGCATTTGAATAATTTTGTATTTTCAATCATTCTTTACGACAAATCTATCCGAGTTTTTTTATATGAAATGTGCAAACAAACGCATGAAACATGAGTTTTAGGTCCAAAAGAAGATTGTGGAGAAATATTTTAAAATGGATACAAATTTTGATATGCATTTGAATAATTTAGTATTTACTTTCATTCTTTACGAAAAATCGATCTGAGTTTTTTTTATATGAAATGTGCAAACAAACGCATGAAACATGAATTTTAGGTCCAAAAAAAGATTGTGGAGAAATTTTTTAAAATGAATACAAATTTTGGTTTGCATTTGAATAATTTACTATTTACGATCATTCTTTAAGAAAAATCTATCCGAGTTTTTTTTTAAATGAAACAAGCAAACAGACGCTCGAAACATGAGTTTTATATACAAACAAAGATTGTTGAGAAATATTTTAAAGTGTAAAGAAATTTTGGTTTGCGTTTGAAAAATTTAGTATTTCCAATCATTCTTTATGTGCAAACAAACATTGTGGAAAAATATTTTAAAATGAACACAGATTTTGGTCAGTATTAGAATCATTTAGTATTTACCATCATTCTTTACGAAAAATCTGACCGAGTTATTTTTGTATGAAAGGAGCAAACAAACATACGAAACAAGAGTTTTAGGGGCAAGCAAAGATTGTGGAAAAATATTTTAAAATGAATTCAAATTTTTGTTTGCATTTGATTAATTTAGTATTTTCAATCATTCTTTACGAAAAATCTATCCGAGTTTTTTTTATATGAAATGTGCTAACAAACGCATGAAACATGACTTTTAGGTCCAAAAAAAGATTGTGGAGAAATATTTTAAAATGAATACAAATTTTGGTTTGCATTTGAATAATTTACTATTTACGATCATTCTTTAAGAAAAATCTATCCGAGTTTTTTTTTTTAAATGAAACAAGCAAACAAACGCTCGAAACATGAGTTTTATATACAAACAAAGATTGTTGAGAAATATTTTAAAGTGAAAAGAAATTTTGGTTTGCGTTTGGAAAATTTAGTATTTCCAATCATTCTTTACGAAAAATCTATCTGAGTTTTTTTTGAATGAAACGAGCAAACAGACGCACGAAACATGAGTATTTTGTGCAAACAAACATTGTGTAAAAATATTTTAAAATGAACACAGATTTTGGTCAGCATTAGAATAATTTAGTATTTACCATCATTCTTTACGAAAAATCTAACCGTGTAATTTTTGTATGAAAGGAGCAAACAAACATACGACACAAGAGTTTTAGGGGCAAGCAAAGATTGTGGAGAAATATTTTAAAATGAATTCAAATTTTGGTTTGCATTTGAATAATTTAGTATTTACAATCATTCTTTACGAAAAATCTATCAGAGTTTTTTTTATATGAAATGTGCAAACAAACGCATGAAACATGACTTTTAGGTCCAAAAGAAGATTGTAGAGAAATATTTTAAAATGGATACAAATTTTGATATGCATTTGAATAATTTAGTATTTACTTTCATTCTTTACGAAAAATCTATCCGAGTTTTTTTTATACGAAATGTGCAAACAAACGCATGAAACATGACTTTTAGGTCCAAAAAAAGATTGTGGAGAAATATTATAAAATGAATACAAATTTTGGTTTGCATTTGAATAATTTACTATTTACGATCATTCTTTAAGAAGACTCTATCCGATATTTTTTTTTAAATGAAACAAGCAAACAAACGCTCGAAACATGAGTTTTATATACAAAAGATTGTTGAGAAATATTTTAAAGTGTAAAGAAATTTTGGTTTGCGTTTGAAAAATTTAGTATTTCCAATCATTCTTTACGAAAAATCTATCTGAATTTTTTTTGAATGAAACGAGCAAACAAACGCACGAAACATGAGTTTTATGTGCAAAGAAACATTGTGGAAAATATTTTAAAATGAACACAGATTTTGGTCAGCATTAGTATAATTTAGTGTTTACCATCATTCTTTACGAAAAATCTAACCGTGTTATTTTTGTATGAAAGGAGCAAACAAACATACGAAACAAGAGTTTTAGGGGCAAGCAAAGATTGTGGAGAAATATTTTAAAATGAATTCAAATTTTGGTTTGCATTCGAATAATTTAGTATTTTCAATCATTCTTTACGAATAATCTATCCGAGTTTTTTTATATGAAATGTGCAAACAAACGCATGAAACATGAGTTTTAGGTCCAAAAGAAGATTGTGGAGAAATATTTTAAAATGGATACAAATTTGGATATGCATTTGAATAATTTAGTATTTACTTTCGTTCTTTTCGAAAAATCTATCCGAGTTTGTTTATATGAAATGTGCAAACAAACGCATGAAACATGACTTTTAGGTCGAAAAAAAGATTGTGGAGAAATATTTTAAAATGAATACAAATTTTGGTTTGCATTTGAATAATTTACTATTTACGATCATTCTTTAAGAAAAATCTATCCGAGTTTTTTTTTTAACTGAAACAAGCAAACAAACGCTCGAAACATGAGTTTTATATACAAACAAAGATTGTTGAGAAATATTTTAAAGTGAAAAGAAATTTTGGTTTGCGTTTGAAAAATTTAGTATTTCCAATCATTCTTTACGAAAAATCTATCAGAATTTTTTTTGAATGAAACGAGCAAACAAACGCACGAAACATGAGTTTTATGTGCAAACAAACATTGTGGAAAATATTTTAAAATGAACACAGATTTTGGTCAGCATTAGTATAATTTAGTGTTTACCATCATTCTTTACGAAAAATCTAACCGTGTTATTTTTGTATGAAAGGAGCAAACAAACATACGAAACAAGAGTTTTAGGGGCAAGCAAAGATTTTGGAGAAATATTTTAAAACGAATTCAAATTTTGGTTTTCATTTGAATAATTTTGTATTTTCAATCATTCTTTACGAAAAATCTATCCGAGTTTTTTTATATGAAATGTGCAAACAAACGCATGAAACATGAGTTTTAGGTCCAAAAGAAGATTGTGGAGAAATATTTTAAAATGGATACAAATTTTGATATGCATTTGAATAATTTAGTATTTACTTTCATTCTTTACGAAAAATCGATCTGATTTTTTTTTATATGAAATGTGCAAACAAACGCATGAAACATGAATTTCAAGTCCAAAAAAATATTGTGGAGAAAATTTTTAAAATGAATACAAATTTTGGTTTGCATTTGAATAATTTACTATTTACAATCATTCTTTAAGAAAAATCTGTCCGAGTTTTTTTTTAAATGAAACAAGCAAACAGACGCTCGAAACATGAGTTTTATATACAAACAAAGATTGTTGAGAAATATTTTAAAGTGTAAAGAAATTTTGGTTTGCGTTTGAAAAATTTAGTATTTCCAATCGTTCTTTACGAAAAATCTATGTTTTTTTGGAATGAAACGAGCAAACAAACGCACGAAACATGCGTTTTATGTGCAAACAAACATTGTGGAAAAATATTTTAAAATGAACACAGATTTTGGTCAGCATTAGAATAATTTAGTATTTACCATCATTCTTTACAAAAAATCTGACCGTGTAATTTTTGTATGAAAGGAGCAAACAAACATACGAAACAAGAGTTTTAGGGGCAAGCAAAGATTGTGGAGAAATATTTTAAAATAAATTCAAATTTTGGTTTGCATTTGAATAATTTAGTATTTTCAATCATTCTTTACGAAAAATCTATCCGAGTTTTTTTATATGAAATGTGCAAACAAACGCATGAAACATGAGTTTTAGGTCCAAAAGAAGATTGTGGAGAAATATTTTAAAATGGATACAAATTTGGATATGCATTTGAATAATTTAGTATTTACTTTCGTTCTTTTCGAAAAATCTATCCGAGTTTGTTTATATGAAATGTGCAAACAAACGCATGAAACATGACTTTTAGGTCGAAAAAAAGATTGTGGAGAAATATTTTAAAATGAATACAAATTTTGGTTTGCATTTGAATAATTTACTATTTACGATCATTCTTTAAGAAAAATCTATCCGAGTTTTTTTTTTAACTGAAACAAGCAAACAAACGCTCGAAACATGAGTTTTATATACAAACAAAGATTGTTGAGAAATATTTTAAAGTGAAAAGAAATTTTGGTTTGCGTTTGAAAAATTTAGTATTTCCAATCATTCTTTACGAAAAATCTATCAGAATTTTTTTTGAATGAAACGAGCAAACAAACGCACGAAACATGAGTTTTATGTGCAAACAAACATTGTGGAAAATATTTTAAAATGAACACAGATTTTGGTCAGCATTAGTATAATTTAGTGTTTACCATCATTCTTTACGAAAAATCTAACCGTGTTATTTTTGTATGAAAGGAGCAAACAAACATACGAAACAAGAGTTTTAGGGGCAAGCAAAGATTTTGGAGAAATATTTTAAAACGAATTCAAATTTTGGTTTTCATTTGAATAATTTTGTATTTTCAATCATTCTTTACGAAAAATCTATCCGAGTTTTTTTATATGAAATGTGCAAACAAACGCATGAAACATGAGTTTTAGGTCCAAAAGAAGATTGTGGAGAAATATTTTAAAATGGATACAAATTTTGATATGCATTTGAATAATTTAGTATTTACTTTCATTCTTTACGAAAAATCGATCTGATTTTTTTTTATATGAAATGTGCAAACAAACGCATGAAACATGAATTTTAGGTCCAAAAAAATATTGTGGAGAAAATTTTTAAAATGAATACAAATTTTGGTTTGCATTTGAATAATTTACTATTTACAATCATTCTCTAAGAAAAATCTGTCCGAGTTTTTTTTTAAATGAAACAAGCAAACAGACGCTCGAAACATGAGTTTTATATACAAACAAAGATTGTTGAGAAATATTTTAAAGTGTAAAGAAATTTTGGTTTGCGTTTGAAAAATTTAGTATTTCCAATCGTTCTTTACGAAAAATCTATGTTTTTTTGGAATGAAACGAGCAAACAAACGCACGAAACATGCGTTTTATGTGCAAACAAACATTGTGGAAAAATATTTTAAAATGAACACAGATTTTGGTCAGCATTAGAATCATTTAGTATTTACCATCATTCTTTACGAAAAATCTAACCGAGTTATTTTTGTATGAAAGGAGGAAACAAACATACGAAACAAGAGTTTTAGGGGCAAGCAAAGATTGTGGAGAAATATTTTAAAATGAATTCAAATTTTGGTTTGCATTTGATTAATTTTGTATTTTCAATCATTCTTTACGAAAAATCTATCCGAGTTTTTTTTATATTAAATGTGCTAACAAACGCATGAAACATGAGTTTTAGGTCCAAAAAAAGATTGTGGAGAAATATTTTAAAATGAATACAAATTTTGGTTTGCATTTGAATAATTTACTATTTACGATCATTCTTTAAGAAAAATCTATCCGAGTTTTTTTTTTAAATGAAACAAGCAAACAAACGCTCGAAACATGAGTTTTATATACAAACAAAGATTGTTGAGAAATATTTTAAAGTGTAAAGAAATTTTGGTTTGCGTTTGAAAAATTTAGTATTTCCAATCATTCTTTACGAAAAATCTATCAGAATTTTTTTTGAATGAAACGAGCAAACAAACGCACGAAACATGAGTTTTATGTGCAAACAAACATTGTGGAAAATATTTTAAAATGAACACAGATTTTGGTCAGCATTAGTATAATTTAGTGTTTACCATCATTCTTTACGAAAAATCTAACCGTGTTATTTTTGTATGAAAGGAGCAAACAAACATACGAAACAAGAGTTTTAGGGGCAAGCAAAGATTGTGGAGAAATATTTTAAAATGAATTCAAATTTTGGTTTGCATTCGAATAATTTAGTATTTTCAATCATTCTTTACGAATAATCTATCCGAGTTTTTTTATATGAAATGTGCAAACAAACGCATGAAACATGAGTTTTAGGTCCAAAAGAAGATTGTGGAGAAATATTTTAAAATGGATACAAATTTGGATATGCATTTGAATAATTTAGTATTTACTTTCGTTCTTTTCGAAAAATCTATCCGAGTTTGTTTATATGAAATGTGCAAACAAACGCATGAAACATGACTTTTAGGTCGAAAAAAAGATTGTGGAGAAATATTTTAAAATGAATACAAATTTTGGTTTGCATTTGAATAATTTACTATTTACGATCATTCTTTAAGAAAAATCTATCCGAGTTTTTTTTTTAACTGAAACAAGCAAACAAACGCTCGAAACATGAGTTTTATATACAAACAAAGATTGTTGAGAAATATTTTAAAGTGAAAAGAAATTTTGGTTTGCGTTTGAAAAATTTAGTATTTCCAATCATTCTTTACGAAAAATCTATCAGAATTTTTTTTGAATGAAACGAGCAAACATACGCACGAAACATGAGTTTTATGTGCAAACAAACATTGTGGAAAATATTTTAAAACGAACACAGATTTTGGTCAGCATTAGTATAATTTAGTGTTTACCATCATTCTTTACGAAAAATCTAACCGTGTTATTTTTGTATGAAAGGAGCAAACAAACATACGAAACAAGAGTTTTAGGGGCAAGCAAAGATTTTGGAGAAATATTTTAAAACGAATTCAAATTTTGGTTTTCATTTGAATAATTTTGTATTTTCAATCATTCTTTACGAAAAATCTATCCGAGTTTTTTTTATATTAAATGTGCTAACAAACGCATGAAACTTGACTTTTAGGTCCAAAAAAAGATTGTGGAGAAATATTTTAAAATAAATACAAATTTTGGTTTGCATTTGAATAATTTACTATTTACGATCATTCTTTAAGAAAAATCTATCCGAGTTTTTTTTTTAAATGAAACAAGCAAACAAACGCTCGAAACATGAGTTTTATATACAAACAAAGATTGTTGAGAAATATTTTAATGTGAAAAGAAATTTTGGTTTGCGTTTGAAAAATTTAGTATTTCCAATCATTATTTACGAAAAATCTATCAGAGTTTTTTTTGAATGAAACGAGCAAACAAACGCACGAAACATGAGTTTTATGTGCAAACAAACATTGTGGAAAAATATTTTAAAATGAACACAGATTTTGGTCAGCATTAGAATAATTTAGTATTTACCATCATTCTTTACAAAAAATCTGACCGTGTAATTTTTGTATGAAAGGAGCAAACAAACATACGAAACAAGAGTTTTAGGGGCAAGCAAAGATTGTGGAGAAATATTTTAAAATAAATTCAAATTTTGGTTTGCATTTGAATAATTTAGTATTTTCAATCGTTCTTTACGAAAAATCTATCCGAGTTTTTTTATATGAAATGTGCAAACAAACGCATGAAACATGAGTTTTAGGTCCAAAAGAAGATTGTGGAGAAATATTTTAAAATGGATACAAATTTGGATATGCATTTGAATAATTTAGTATTTACTTTCATTCTTTACGAAAAATCTATCCGAGTTTTTTTATATGAAATGTGCAAACAAACGCATGAAACATGACTTTTAGGTCCAAAAAAAGATTGTGGAGAAATATTTTAAAATGAATACAAATTTTGGTTTGCTTTTGAATAATTTACTATTTACGATCATTCTTTAAGAAAAATCAATCCGAGTTTTTTTTTTAAATGAAACAAGCAAACAAACGCTCGAAACATGAGTTTTATTTACAAACAAAGATTGTTGAGAAATATTTTAAAGTGTAAAGAAATTTTAGTTTGCGTTTGAAAAATTTAGTATTTCCAATCATTATTTACGAAAAATCTATCAGAGTTTTTTTTGAATGAAACGAGCAAACAAACGCACGAAACATGAGTTTTATGTGCAAACAAACATTGTGGAAAAATATTTTAAAATGAACACAGATTTTGGTCAGCATTAGAATAATTTAGTATTTACCATCATTCTTTACAAAAAATCTAACCGTGTTATTTTTGTATGAAAGGAGCAAACAAACATACGAAACAAGAGTTTTAGGGGCAAGCAAAGATTGTGGAGAAATATTTTAAAGTGAAGTCAAATTTTGGTTTGCATTTGAATAATTTAGTATTTACAATCATTCTTTACGAAAAATCTATCAGAGTTTTTTTTATATGAAATGTGCAAACAAACGCATGAAACATGAGTTTTAGGTCCAAAAGAAGATTGTGGAGAAATATTTTAAAATGGATACAAATTTTGATATGCATTTGAATAATTTAGTATTTACTTTCATTCTTTACGAAAAATCTATCCGAGTTTTTTTTATATGAAATGTGCAAACAAACGCATGAAACATGAGTTTTAGGTCCAAAAAAAGATTGTGGAGAAATATTTTAAAATGAATACAAATTTTGGTTTGCATTTGAATAATTTACTATTTACGATCATTCTTTAAGAAGACTCTATCCGATATTTTTTTTTAAATGAAACAAGCAAACAAACGCTCGAAACATGAGTTTTATATACAAACAAAGATTGTTGGGAAATATTTTAAAGTGTAAAGAAATTTTTGTTTGCGTTTGAAAAATTTAGTATTTCCAATCATTCTTTACGAAAAATCTATCAGAGCTTTTTTTGAATGAAACGAGCAAACAAACGCACGAAACATGACTTTTATGTGCAAACAAACATTGTGGAAAAATATTTTAAAATGAACACAGATTTTGGTCAGCATTAGAATAATTTAGTATTTACCATCATTCTTTACGAAAAATCTAACCGTGTTATTTTTTGTATGAAAGGAGCAAACAAACATACGAAACAAGAGTTTTAGGGGCAAGCAAAGATTGTGGAGAAATATTTTAAAATGAATTCAAATTTTGGTTTGCATTTGAATAATTTAGTATTTTCAATCATTCTTTACGAAAAATCTATCCGAGTTTTTTTATATGAAATGTGCAAACAAACGCATGAAACATGAGTTTTAGGTCCAAAAGAAGATTGTGGAGAAATATTTTAAAATGAATACAAATTTTGGTCTGCTTTTGAATAATTTACTATTTACGATCATTCTTTAAGAAAAATCAATCCGAGTTTTTTTTTTAAATGAAACAAGCAAACAAACGCTCGAAACATGAGTTTTATATACAAACAAAGATTGTTGAGAAATATTTTAAAGTGTAAAGAAATTTTAGTTTGCGTTTGAAAAATTTAGTATTTCCAATCATTATTTACGAAAAATCTATCAGAGTTTTTTGGAATGAAACGAGCAAACAAACGCACGAAACATGAGTTTTATGTGCAAACAAACATTGTGGAAAAATATTTTAAAATGAACACAGATTTTGGTCAGCATTAGAATAATTTAGTATTTACCATCATTCTTTACAAAAAATCTAACCGTGTTATTTTTGTATGAAAGGAGCAAACAAACATACGAAACAAGAGTTTTAGGGGCAAGCAAAGATTGGTGAGAAATATTTTAAAATGAATTCAAATTTTGGTTTCCATTTGAATAATTTAGTATTTACAATCATTCTTTACGAAAAATCTATCAGAGTTTTTTTTATATGAAATGTGCAAACAAACGCATGAAACATGAGTTTTAGGTCCAAAAGAAGATTGTGGAGAAATATTTTAAAATGGATACAAATTTTGATATACATTTGAATAATTTAGTATTTACTTTCATTCTTTACGAAAAATCTATCCGAGTTTTTTTTATATGAAATGTGCAAACAAACGCATGAAACATGACTTTTAGGTCCAAAAAAAGATTGTGGAGAAATATTTTAAAATGAATACAAATTTTGGTTTGCATTTGAATAATTTACTATTTACGATCATTCTTTAAGAAGACTCTATCCGATATTTTTTTTTAAATGAAACAAGCAAACAAACGCTCGAAACATGAGTTTTATATACAAACAAAGATTGTTGGGAAATATTTTAAAGTGTAAAGAAATTTTTGTTTGCGTTTGAAAAATTTAGTATTTCCAATCATTCTTTACGAAAAATCTATCAGAGCTTTTTTTGAATGAAACGAGCAAACAAACGCACGAAACATGACTTTTATGTGCAAACAAACATTGTGGAAAAATATTTTAAAATGAACATAGATTTTGGTCAGCATTAGAATAATTTAGTATTTACCATCATTCTTTACGAAAAATCTAACCGTGTTATTTTTTGTATGAAAGGAGCAAACAAACATACGAAACAAGAGTTTTAGGGGCAAGCAAAGATTGTGGAGAAATATTTTAAAATGAATTCAAATTTTGGTTTGCATTTGAATAATTTAGTATTTTCAATCATTCTTTACGAAAAATCTATCCGAGTTTTTTATATGAAATGTGCAAACAAACGCATGAAACATGAGTTTTAGGTCCAAAAGAAGATTGTGGAGAAATATTTTAAATGGATACAAATTTTGATATGCATTTGAATAATTTAGTATTTACTTTCATTCTTTACGAAAAATCTATCCGAGTTTTTTTTATAGGAAATATGCAAACAAACGCATGAAACATGACTTTTAGGTCCAAAAAAAGATTGTGGAGAAATATTTTAAAATGAATACAAATTTTGGTTTGCTTTTGAATAATTTACTATTTACGATCATTCTTTAAGAAAAATCTATCCGAGTTTTTTTTTTAAATGAAACAAGCAAACAAACGCTCGAAACGTGAGTTTTATATACAAACAAAGATTGTTGAGAAATATTTTAAAGTGAAAAGAAATTTTGGCTTGCGTTTGAAAAATTTAGTATTTCCAATCATTCTTTACGAAAAATCTATCAGAGTTTTTTTGAATGAAACGAGCAAACAAACGCACGAAACATGAGTTTTATTTGCAAACAAACATTGTGGAAAAATATTTTAAAATGAACACAGATTTTGGTCAGCATTAGAATAATTTAGTATTTGCCATCATTCTTTACGAAAAATCTAACCGTGTTATTTTTGTATGAAAGGAGAAAACAAACATACGAAACAAGAGTTTTAGGGGCAAGCAAAGATTGTGGAGAAATATTTTAAAATGAATTCAAATTTTGGTTTGCATTTGAATAATTTAGTATTTTCAATCATTCTTTACGAAAAATCTATCCGAGTTTTTTTTACATGAAATGTGCAAACAAACGCATGAAACATGAGTTTTAGGTCCAAAAGAAGATTGTGGAGAAATATTTTAAAATGGATACAAATTTTGATATGCATTTGAATAATTTAGTATTTACTTTCATTCTTTACGAAAAATCTGTCCGACTTTTTTTTATATGAAACGTGTAAACAAACGCATGAAACATGACTTTTAGGTCCAGAAAAAGATTGTGGAGAAATATTTTAAAATGAATACAAATTTTGGTTTGCATTTGAATAATTTACTATTTACGATCATTCTTTAAGAAAAATCTATCCGAGTTTTTTTTTTGAATGAAACAAGCAAACAAACGCTCGAAACATGAGTTTTATATACAAACAAAGATTGTTGAGAAATATTTTAAAGTGAAAAGAAATTTTGGTTTGCGTTTGAAAAATTTAGCATTTCCAATCATTCTTTACGAAAAAGCTATCAGAAATTTTTTTGAATGAAACGAGCAAACAAACGCACGAAACATGAGTTTTATGTGCAGACAAACATTGTGGAAAAATATTTTAAAATGAACACAGATTTTGGTCAGCATTAGAATAATTTAGTATTAACATCATTCTTTACGAAAAATTGTAATGTGTATTTTTATACACATTTTTAGGGTTTTTATCATCTCAAATTCAATCATAATTCACATAAAATGTATGAAAAACAGTCATAATTCACAAAATATAAATTGAAACCTCTTAATGCATTTTTGTGTGATTTTACAGGCAAAAAGGCCATAAAATGAAGAACTGGACCAAAACGCGAATCATGGGCCAAAGACGGCCGACCAAGTCTACCAAAACCCTACACAAATTCACCCAAATAACCGAATTTCAAACAAGCTCAAAAATCGATCAAACTGCATATCCTTGGATTCAGCACGACAAGACGAATCGGTTGGTATTATTCTCCACCCCTGAGAACGCCGGTGATCGCCGGAATCCGCCAGCCAAAAGCAAACCAGCCATGTTTCTGACCTGAGAAAGCTTCTTCGAGCAACCTTGCCTTCTACAGTCCACCATTCGAGCCAAAACCAACTCTATTCTCTTTCTCTCTTCCTGCCCTTTCTATCCGTATGAAGAACTCATCAAATGGTGCAGAATCGCGTGAGAAATCTGAAGTTTAATCAACTGTTCGACGAAATCCTAAATGAACTTTTGAAGAACTGATGAACCAACGGTCGAGTTTCGAACAGCGGATGAATTCGATCAACCATTTCAGTTTTTCTCAAGCAAAGATGATTCTTTTTGTGTCTTAAAGCTTCAATGAAGGCTCACAATGAATTAAGAAGCCTCAATTCGATGGAAAAACAACTCAAAATCATAGTTTGATTCGCGAGTTCAGCAATTTTTGGTTATTTTCGCGAAATTGAAACCGAGTTGGTTAATGGAGGAATTCTCTGGATTCGAGGCGAATTGGGAAGTCGTAATGGTTGTGAAGCATCGTGAGGAAGTTGCGAACGAAGCCTGAGTCACCGTTTTGGATTTCGTTGTGTGAATTTCGAACAAGAGGTCGATTTGCACACTCTGGTCAGCAATGGCGGAACAGCGAACGGACGATACTCAGATCAGCAAAACTCGAGTTTTACTCAACGGTTTTCAACCATTCAAAGCTCTGTGGATTCGTGAGAAGATGGAGAAGATATCTGGGTTGATGAATCACAGCGAAATGTACAGAATCACGAGCTCGAATCGATGGTTGTGAGAAACGGGTAAACGGGTCTGAAATCCAGGAGAGAAATCGATCCAAAGTCCAAATTCGAAACTTACAAGGCTGTCAGAGGATTGTTTTAGGACGAGCACACGATCGCAGGCCACAGAAGATCGAGAAAAGGCATTCAGCGCCAATTCTGAAGAAGAAGACGACTCGTTTCATCAGTTATGACTCGTTTCATGCGATTCAAACCGGTTCGCCACACCAGATCAGCGGAACGAGTTTAAAACGAGTCAGTGCCCAGCTCTCACAAAACCGACTCGTTTCAAGCAAGCTGCAGCTCGTTTCGCCGCATGAAATCCGGGAATCTAATTCAAAACTCGGCGCCAAAAGCTGAATAAGAAGACGACCCGTTTCGCAAGTTTCGACCCGTTTCGCCACAGAAAATCAAAAAGACAGTTTGAATACTCAGAGATTAATAACAGAAATAGCGACTCATTTCACGCGATTTGTAACCCGTTTCAGCACAGCAAATCCAGTGGGGCCCGTCAGTCAGAGACTCAACAGAATTAACCGCGCGCGTTTTCGAATCTCAGATGCGATCTGAGTTCTTCCGCCAGTAAGAACAGAGCGAAAATTCAACCGCCCAAAAACCATTCAAATCTCAACGAAATTCAACGAAACTTGGTCCAAATCTTCAGTACAATCCCTTGACCTACCTGAGCCAATCACAAGCCCCAAGATTTCTCTGAACTCTCTATATAAAGAACCGTATTTCAATCCCTAAAAACACAACCCTTACATCCAATCTGATCATTCATTCTTCCATTCTCCAAATTCCTTCCACACACAACTCTCCAGTCATCTTCTTTAAGCTTCAGTAACTCCATTACTGAATCTCAGAGCTTTTCGAGCTTCAATTTTCGAGTTTGAGTGAAAATTCACCAATTCGGGCTGAATTTGGTGAAAAAGGCAATTGATCGATTCCGGCTGGATCAAGCATCAATTGGAGGTTCAAATCGACTCAAGGAAGCTTCTGGTTGATCTTCTACGTCTCGGTTTGATCCAATTTTCATTTAATCTCTTGTATCCAATTTTAGATCACAAGATCCAATTTGTATAAAAATATGATGAACACATGCCTAATTTCGGTTGATCTTATCATGTGTGAGTAGAATCTTGTAGGGATAGGCCTTTTGTGATTGAATTGTTTGAAATCTTGCTTTAATTTGAATTAAATTGACTGATTTGGTTACTGTTCATAATGTGCTGTTAAATCTGGTTTTTTTTTGATTTAATCGATTTGGTTGAATTAATTAGGTCATTTAGAACTGAATTTTCCTGCATGTTAAGTCCATTTTATCATCTTGAATCTTGGTTGAGGTTTTTGCTTGATTTAGTGAAGTTTTTAGTTCAAAAATTGAGATCAAACACTAGTTGATGGACTGGTGTTTGATCTGAAATTTTGATCTATTTGCTGAGTTTTTCTGGTTGGAAATAATTCAAACTTGTTCCAAATCTGATAAATTGAATATTTTGTGATTAATGATACAATTCTTGATCAAATTGCCTTAAAAATCCCTACTTT
This sequence comes from Juncus effusus, assembly GCA_027726005.1. Lineage (NCBI taxonomy): Eukaryota > Viridiplantae > Streptophyta > Magnoliopsida > Poales > Juncaceae > Juncus > Juncus effusus. Next base: position 4,646,223 of record CM050899.1, read on the forward strand.
TATCTTCTAAATTCAAAAATACATTTTTCTGTAATTTGTTTCTGTCAGTTTCAGTAAAAAATTGTTTGACTTCAGATCTGATCAAAGAAAATTATAAAAAAAATATTTTGTGTTTCTTTAGATATTTTAGAACAACTTTCATATAATATGTGCCCAATGCTTTTATGTTAAATTTGTAAGATAAAATCTGTGCAAAGTTTTGACTTTTTAAATTTTCTGTTTTTGATTTTTGAATCTGACTGTTTTTCTATGATTTTTAGAAATTAGTAAAGTATTCCTATAAATAAAAAATCTAGGTCTCAGTAAATCATTTTGAAGTGTAGTTTCTCAATCTGAATTTTAATTGAATTGTTGTTTGGATAAAATTTGAATTACACCCTCTTTTGATAACACATACCATTCTCTGTCCAATTCTGTCATATGTTCTGAGTTTTGACCATAAATTTTGGAATATCAGTCCTTTTAATCTGAGAATTTTACCACATGACCTGAACTTGCCTTCCTAATTTCTGTTAAATTTTGGTGATTTTTGAAGTAATTTTCGATTTTCTGTAATTTTATGAAAAACTCTGTTGATTAATTATGAAAAGTGTGGACTAAAACGAAAATTTACACAAAAATATGAATAAAAGTGATAATTAATTTGCCTTATATTGTGAAGATCTCATTCTCTAGTTTTCATTGACATATCATTTGCAACTTTTGGACATTTGGAAATATTATTAAAGAATTTTCAAAAGAATTGTGTACGAAATTGATTAAATTCCATCTAATACATAATTAACCTTCTTAAAAACAATCTACAACATTTGAACAAAACAAGACCTACTTTTGAAAAGAATTGTAATATCTCAAGGCCATTCTCCTTGTGTTCGACCCCTAAAACTCGAAAGACCACATATACACTTAAGAGTAAGCTAGGGAAATTATAAATATTTTTGCTAAATTGTGTGAAATTTAACGACGGTTTTACGCGGTTTACAAATGGCGCCGTTGCCGGGGAGACGGCTTTAATTGAGTTTATTACTAACTTCTAATCAATTGCCTAGTGTTTTTGTTTCATTGAATTTTGAAGGTGCATGAGAAAGACGAGATCGCAAGGCGAAGTGCACACACCTGTAAAGAAGGACATTAACAAGCATCTAAGAAAGGTCAAGAAGGATAAGGCACGAAGCAAGCAAGACGACACTTACTCAAGGCAAAAAGGACGTAACGAGGCTTCTCCTTCCATCCAAGGGCCTCAAGAAGAAGAAGAACAAAATTGGGAGCAACAACGAGTGGAAGGGCCACAAGAAAGAGCTCAAATCTCTCCAACCATTCACTCATTATCATCCAAGCTAAACTCTCAAACTCTTTTTAATTCTAATTCTCATTCAACACCATCATCATCTCAAATTCATAAAATGGCTCAAGAAAGAACATTAGGGGAACTTTTAGACCATCAAATCCCTCGAAATCCTGGAAATATTGTTATACCAACTGTGCCCAATTTTAAACTAAGTCCATCTATATTAAATGTATTACCCATATTTGAAGGACATAAAAATGACAACCCTTATGCACATTTAGATAATCTAGATCGTAAATGCACAGCATTGTTTGGTAAATCCTATAACTTGGATAATATCAAATTGATCCTCTTCTCGCACACACTTGGGGAAGCACCAAGGGATTGGCTAACCCACTTGCAAGGGGGTCCTTTTACAACGTTTCAAGAGGTAGGAACGCGTTTTCTAAAACGATACTACCCGAGCACGTTGACGGCCAAAATCCGCAAGGAAATCACGGGGATCCAACAAGGAGGAGGGGAGACACTTCAAGAATACTACGAGAATTTTGTGCGATTATGCGCATCATGCCCCAACCATAACCTCGACGAGACCTCACTTATCGACCAATTTCTACAAGGGATGAACGATCTCGATGCGCGATTACTCTAATGCTCGGCTGGAGGATCGTTCAATAACATGACCCCATCGGAAGTGCGAGCTCTTATCGAAACCATGGCCGAAGGAAACCAAGGACGCGGGGGAAGAATGGGTCAAGTGAACATGACAAGTACGGTTGACCTCAAGGCAATGGAATCAAGAATCACACAAAACTTCGAGACAAGATTTAGTCAAATGCTCAAAGCTGTGGGCGCGAAGATCGAACCAAGGAAATGCGAGTTTTGTGGGGATACAAATCATGCGACCGATGAGTGCGATAGGCTACAAGAAGATGTCAATGCCATCGGAAGCTATTCAAACCAACGCCAACCTTTCTCACAAACCTACAATGAGTCATGGAAGAAACACCCAAATTTTCGTTGGAGGAATGAGGATGCGCCACCTCAATTCCCACAATCCAATTACCAAAAACCGAATGTGTATGTTCATCCAAATGCACAAGCGCAACAACAACCTCAAGCTCACCCTCATCAACAACCTCCTCAACCCTCCACATCGAATTCCCAAATCTCTTCTCTTGACGAAAAGCTTGATAAAATGATGGCATTAATGACGGGCCTCACAACCGAGTTGGGAACCGTCAAGAATGATGTAAGCTCACTTAACCAAAACCAAGCTACGCAAGGGCGTCAAATGCAAAACTTGGAAATGCAAATCAAGCAAATCGCGGGGGAAGTCAATTTATTGAAAGGACAAGGGGGCAATCGGTTGCCTTCTCAAGGTTCGGGACCACCGGAGTACAAACCTATCAACGCGATACGCCTAAGAAGTGGGAGAGAGGTTGGCTCACACGACGAAGAAGAAGAGTTAATGGTTCCAAGAAAGCAAGATGAGGAAACAAGTTCAAGCGCGTGTAAACAAGATGAAGCACAAGAAGAGATCAGGAAAGAGGAAGAGCCAATTCAAGAGAAAGAACAAGGAAAGAACGAAGAAAAGGAAATCGCGCAAGAAAAGGAAAAGAAGCGCGCACCATTCCCAACTCGACTAGCGGTTAACTCTCGAAAGGATGAGCTCGATAAAGATATTTTGGAAGTGTTCAAGAAAGTTGAGGTAAACATTCCGATTATCGATGCAATCCGAATGCACCCCCCATATGCCAAGTTCTTCAAGAATCTATGCACAAATAAAAGGAAATTAAAGGGGAACGAGACGATAAACCTACCCTCTGTAATGAGCATCAACACGCGAGTCGCACAAAAAGAGAAAGACCCTGGAGTTTTCGCCATTCCGTGCACCATTGGTCTTCAACAACTCGCGAGGTGCATGCTCGACTTAGGAGCCTCCATAAACGTAATGCCTAGGTCCGTTTACGAGACCTTGGGTTTGGGCGACCTAAAGGATACAAGGGTGATGGTGCAACTCGCCGACCGTTCGACGGCCGCCGTCCTAGGTGTCGCGGAAGATGTACTCGTCAAGGTGAATGGGTTGGTTTTCCCAGCCGACTTCTACATTCTTGAAATGGGCGACAACGCCGATTCGTCCGCCATCCTTTTAGGAAGACCCTTTTTGAGAACCGCGCGAACATGCATAGACTGCCACTCAAGAACGATGTCCATGGAATTCGACAACGAGAAAATCACCTTCAACATATTTGACACCATCAAGTACCCGAACGACTACAATGTATCGAGCATAACCATTACTGACGAGATTGATGAAATGGTTGAAGAACACTTGGAAGAAGAGTACTCGAAGGGATATGATGCGATTTTTGAGGATGTTTGGGGGGAGATCGCACAAACGAATGAGAATCAAGAAATAGAGCAAGAACATAATGAAGAAATAAAATTCATTTCGGGTTCCCCTCACGACAAACTCCAAATATCGCAAGAACGCATTAAGCCATCAATCGAAGAAGCTCCTACTCTCGAACTCAAACCTCTTCCCGATCACCTCAAATACGCGTACCTCGGGCCAAACAACACATTACCCGTCATCATCGCATCGAACCTAACTCTCGACCAAGAAACCCGATTGGTGGAAACTCTTGGAAAACACAAGAAGGCGATCGGATGGACCTTGGCCGATATGCCAGGTATAAGCCCCTCGACATGTATGCACAAAATTGTTTTGGAGGAGGGATCAAAACCATCAAGAGAAGCACAAAGAAGGTTAAATCCCGTAATGATGGAGGTGGTGAAAAAGGAGCTTCTCAAGCTTCTTGATGCGGGAATTATTTACGCGGTGGCCGATTCGGAATGGGTATCTCCAATCCATGTAGTTCCCAAGAAGACGGGAATCACGATTGTGGAAAATGCCGAAGGAGAGAAAGTGCCAACACGAGTACAAAACGGATGGAGAGTTTGCATCGACTATCGCAAACTCAATGCGGCGACAAAAAAGGATCACTTTCCTCTTCCCTTCATCGATCAAATGCTCGAAAGATTAGCGGGGCGGCCCTACTATTGCTTTTTGGATGGGTACTCGGGCTATTTTCAAATCGCCATCGATCCAGAAGATCAGAGGAAGACGACATTCACTTGCCCCTTTGGAACTTTCGCATATCGAAGAATGCCGTTTGGACTATGCAATGCGCCTGGAACTTTTCAAAGGTGTATGATTTCGATCTTTTCTGAGTATATTTCTAAATTTATTGAAGTATTCATGGACGACTTTTCCATTTATGGCAACTCGTTCGATGAGTGTCTCCATAACTTGAGCCTAATAATGGAAAAGTGCGTTGAAGCTAACCTTGTCTTAAATTTTGAGAAGTGCCACTTTATGGTGAGCCAAGGAATTGTATTAGGTCATTTAATTTCAGAAAAGGGGTTGGAAGTCGACAAAGCGAAAATCGACGTTATCAAGACACTTCCATACGCTCGCAATGTGAAAGATGTCCGCTCATTCCTTGGACACGCCGGCTTCTATCGGCGTTTCATTCAAGACTTCTCAAAAATAGCGCAACCAATGTGCAGGCTTCTCCAAAAAGAGATCAAATTCGAGTTCAACGATGCGTGCAAGGCGGCATTCGACAAGCTAAAGGGGAAACTGTGTGAAGCGCCCATTATTCAACCACCGGATTGGAATCTCCCCTTTGAGATCATGTGCGACGCGAGCGATCTAAGTGTCGGGGCGGTTTTGGGGCAACGCATCGGGAAGGTACCCCACGTAATTTACTATGCCTCTAGGACCTTAGACGACGCCCAACGGAATTACACAACAACGGAAAAAGAATTATTGGCCATTGTCTTTGCATTGGAAAAGTTCCGATCATACTTGGTCGGGACAAAAGTTGTTGTATTTTCAGATCATGCCGCGCTCAAACACCTGATGAAAAAGAAGGAGTGCAAACCCCGCCTCCTCCGATGGATCCTTCTCCTTCAAGAGTTTAACGTGGAGATTCGGGATAAAAAAGGAGCCGAAAATTTGGTGGCCGATCATCTTAGCCGACTCCCAACAAACGAAGGCGATATCATTCCTATCAACGAACTCTTTCCTGACGAGCAACTCTATGCTATCCATGGCATGGCGCCTTGGTACGCCGACATCGTCAACTACCTCGAAACTCGCGAGTTGCCAAACACTCTCCCTCGAGCTCAAAAGGACAAAATAAAAAACGACTCGCGCTATTACCTCTGGGAAGACCCCTACCTCTATAAGATTTGCTCCGATCAGATGGTACGAAAATGCGTGCCCGACCACGAGAAAAATTCGGTACTCTCTTTTTGTCACACTTTAGAATGTGGGGGACACTTTGGAGGGCAACGCACAAGTCATAAGGTACTCCAAAGTGGATTATATTGGCCAACTCTTTATAAAGATGCTCATTCCTTTGTAAAGAGTTGTGAAAATTGCCAAAAAACGGGCAATCTAACCCGCAAAAACGAAATGCCTCTTAAAGCTTTATTGTTTTTTGAGCTTTTCGATGTTTGGGGGATAGATTTCATGGGCCCCTTTCCTCAATCAAATGGGTATTTATATATTCTTGTGTGTGTTGATTATGTTTCAAAATGGGTTGAGGCCATACCAACAAGGGACGCCAACTCCAAAACGGTGATTGAATTCCTTAAAAAGAATATTTTTCAGCGTTTTGGGGTGCCTAAAGCTATCATTAGCGATAGGGGTTCGCATTTCAATAATAAGTACCTCGAATCCCTTTTGAAAAATTATCATGTACAACACCGCATGTCAACCGCTTATCATCCCCAAACTAATGGGCAAGCCGAAATATCCAATAGGGAAATAAAATCAATCCTTGAGAAAGTGGTTAATCCCTCTCGCAAGGATTGGAGTCAAAGGCTTGGGGATGCTTTATGGGCCTACCGCACCGCATACAAAACACCGATAGGGATGACTTCTTTTAAACTCGTTTATGGAAAGAGTTGTCACCTACCGGTGGAAATTGAGCACAAAGCATTTTGGGCAATCAAAAAGGTAAATCAAGATTACCCAAAAGATGCGGGGTTGCGAAAATTGCAAATTCAAGAATTAGAAGAGCTTCGCATTGAGGCTTATGATAATTCTCGAATTTACAAAGAAAAACTAACCATCGCTCACGACAAACTTATTCGCAAAAAAGAATTTAAAACTGGCGATAAAGTCTTGTTATTCAACTCTCGGTTGAGATTACATCCCGGGAAGTTGAAGAGCCGATGGACAGGTCCTTACATAATTACCCATATTTTGCCGTTTGGAGTATTTGAAATTTCTAGGGGGGGAGACATCAAATTCAAGGTCAATGGTCATCGCTTGAAGGCTTTTTACGAGAATCATGATACAAGGTGGTTCGATGAGCATGATTTAGAAGCGATGCCACAAAGCGAGGGAAGGAAAGAATGAAAAGCACAAATGCGTCGAGCTCAAGACGTAAAACAAGGGCGCTTGGCGAGAGGCAACTCGTCGTGTCAGGTCGTATTTTTCCTTTCTTTATTTTTCTTCTTTTTACAAAACTCTCTTTCACACTTAAACATTTGCTACGCAAAAGTTTAAGTGTGGTGGGGGGAGGTTTTGCATAAAACCCCAACAATTTTTCCAATCTCCACAAATTTTCTCATTTTTATACTTTTTGTTTGAGGACAAACAAAGGTTTAAGTGTGGTGGGGTGGTTTTGTGTTAAACCAAGTTTTGTTTTCTTGTAAAAATGTGAAAATTCATATAAAAAATTCAAAATTTCAAAAACAACAACAAAACTCATAAAGACCGTAAAAATTTAAATTTTTACTTATTTTTCTTTCATTTTTGTGAATAAATTTGTGTGTTTTAAAAGAAAAAGATTTTAAATGAAAAGTAAATAAAAGGTTTTGTAAAAACAAATTTAAAACTAAGCCCTTTCAAGCAAAATTTTGAAAACACTTAGGGTTTTGGAAAATGATGAAAAGATTTGAAAATTCAAAAAGAGATTAATTATCATCATGAATGCCATATTTTCCACCTCATCCCATCTATAATATCCATTTAAAATCCATTAAGCATTTCAAAAATTCATAAATATTTCACTTACCCCTTTAATGAAATTATAAATCGTTTTCTTTAAAGTAATGCTGTGATTAAAACTTTTGAAAAATCAAACCTTACTTTTAATACCACTAGCTTCGCAAAATTTTTCTAACTCAACCTATCTTTCATGGCATAGTTAATGACTCGTATGTCCATCTCTAATTTTCGCACTAAAAGCAAGTGACAGAAATCGTAACCTGTTATCCCTTCACAAAAAGAATTCAAAAATGTGGGAAATTATTTTTAAACCCTTGAAAAAGAAAAATTTTACATATCCGCAATAGAAAATGAAGGATTTTTTGTACGTGCAAAGCACAGCTTGTCTTTTGATAACATGAGTGGATAACATACCAACCTTTACGTGTTTATAAAAGAGAAAGTTGAGTTAGTTGAAACTTTTGGGGTAAATTTTATAAATTCACCATTTTAAATTTAGGGGGAGAAAGTATCAAAAAAAAACAAAATTAGGGCATTACTTTTTGGAAAAAGGTTCGTATTTGAAGGATTGGGGAATTTTAAATAAACTTGAATTTGAAATTATTAATGGATATTCTTCGACCTTCGTGTATTATTATAATAATCAAATATTAGTATATAACATTCATGGCATAACTAAATCTCTTTTCAAAACGCTTTAACTGATTCTAAAAACCCTAAAACTTGATTTTATTTACGCTTGAGGGCAAGCTTGGTTTAAGTGTGGTGGAATTTGTAATGTGTATTTTTATACACATTTTTAGGGTTTTTATCATCTCAAATTCAATCATAATTCACATAAAATGTATGAAAAACAGTCATAATTCACAAAATATAAATTGAAACCTCTTAATGCATTTTTGTGTGATTTTACAGGCAAAAAGGCCATAAAATGAAGAACTGGACCAAAACGCGAATCATGGGCCAAAGATGGCCGACCAAGTCTACCAAAACCCTACACAAATTCACCCAAATAACCGAATTTCAAACAAGCTCAAAAATCGATCAAACTGCATATCCTTGGATTCAGCACGACAAGACGAATCGGTTGGTATTATTCTCCACCCCTGAGAACGCCGGTGATCGCCGGAATCCGCCAGCCAAAAGCAAACCAGCCATGTTTCTGACCTGAGAAAGCTTCTTCGAGCAACCTTGCCTTCTACAGTCCACCATTCGAGCCAAAACCAACTCTATTCTCTTTCTCTCTTCCTGCCCTTTCTATCCGTATGAAGAACTCATCAAATGGTGCAGAATCGCGTGAGAAATCTGAAGTTTAATCAACTGTTCGACGAAATCCTAAATGAACTTTTGAAGAACTGATGAACCAACGGTCGAGTTTCGAACAGCGGATGAATTCGATCAACCATTTCAGTTTTTCTCAAGCAAAGATGATTCTTTTTGTGTCTTAAAGCTTCAATGAAGGCTCACAATGAATTAAGAAGCCTCAATTCGATGGAAAAACAACTCAAAATCATAGTTTGATTCGCGAGTTCAGCAATTTTTGGTTATTTTCGCGAAATTGAAACCGAGTTGGTTAATGGAGGAATTCTCTGGATTCGAGGCGAATTGGGAAGTCGTAATGGTTGTGAAGCATCGTGAGGAAGTTGCGAACGAAGCCTGAGTCACCGTTTTGGATTTCGTTGTGTGAATTTCGAACAAGAGGTCGATTTGCACACTCTGGTCAGCAATGGCGGAACAGCGAACGGACGATACTCAGATCAGCAAAACTCGAGTTTTACTCAACGGTTTTCAACCATTCAAAGCTCTGTGGATTCGTGAGAAGATGGAGAAGATATCTGGGTTGATGAATCACAGCGAAATGTACAGAATCACGAGCTCGAATCGATGGTTGTGAGAAACGGGTAAACGGGTCTGAAATCCAGGAGAGAAATCGATCCAAAGTCCAAATTCGAAACTTACAAGGCTGTCAGAGGATTGTTTTAGGACGAGCACACGATCGCAGGCCACAGAAGATCGAGAAAAGGCATTCAGCGCCAATTCTGAAGAAGAAGACGACTCGTTTCATCAGTTATGACTCGTTTCATGCGATTCAAACCGGTTCGCCACACCAGATCAGCGGAACGAGTTTAAAACGAGTCAGTGCCCAGCTCTCACAAAACCGACTCGTTTCAAGCAAGCTGCAGCTCGTTTCGCCGCATGAAATCCGGGAATCTAATTCAAAACTCGGCGCCAAAAGCTGAATAAGAAGACGACCCGTTTCGCAAGTTTCGACCCGTTTCGCCACAGAAAATCAAAAAGACAGTTTGAAAACTCAGAGATTAATAACAGAAATTGCGACTCATTTCACGCGATTTGTAACCCGTTTTAGCACAGCAAATCCAGTGGGGCCCGTCAGTCAGAGACTCAACAGAATTAACCGCGCGCGTTTTCGAATCTCAGATGCGATCTGAGTTCTTCCGCCAGTAAGAACAGAGCGAAAATTCATCCGCCCAAAAACCATTCAAATCTCAACGAAATTCAACGAAACTTGGTCCAGATCTTCAGTACAATCCCTTGACCTACCTGAGCCAATCACAAGCCCCAAGATTTCTCTGAACTCTCTATATAAAGAACCGTATTTCAATCCCTAAAAACACAACCCTTACATCCAATCTGATCATTCATTCTTCCATTCTCCAAATTCCTTCCACACACAACTCTCCAGTCATCTTCTTTAAGCTTCAGTAACTCCATTACTGAATCTCAGAGCTTTTCGAGCTTCAATTTTCGAGTTTGAGTGAAAATTCACCAATTCGGGCTGAATTTGGTGAAAAAGGCAATTGATCGATTCCGGCTGGATCAAGCATCAATTGGAGGTTCAAATCGACTCAAGGAAGCTTCTGGTTGATCTTCTACGTCTCGGTTTGATCCAATTTTCATTTAATCTCTTGTATCCAATTTTAGATCACAAGATCCAATTTGTATAAAAATATGATGAACACATGCCTAATTTCGGTTGATCTTATCATGTGTGAGTAGAATCTTGTAGGGATAGGCCTTTTGTGATTGAATTTTTTAAAATCTTGCTTTAATTTGAATTAAATTGACTGATTTGGTTACTGTTCATAATGTGCTGTTAAATCTGGTTTTTTTTCGATTTAATCGATTTGGTTGAATTAATTAGGTCATTTAGAACTGAATTTTCCTGCATGTTAAGTCCATTTTATCATCTTGAATCTTGGTTGAGGTTTTTGCTTGATTTAGTGAAGTTTTTAGTTCAAAAATTGAGATCAAACACTAGTTGGTTGACTGGTGTTTGATCTGAAATTTTGATCTATTTGCTGAGTTTTTCTGGTCGGAAATAATTCAAACTTGTTCCAAATCTGATAAATTGAATATTTTGTGATTAATGATACAATTCTTGATCAAATTGCCTTAAAAATCCCTACTTTTATCTTCTAAATTCAAAAATACATTTTTCTGTAATTTGTTTCTGTCAGTTTCAGTAAAAAATTGTTTGACTTCAGATCTGATCAAAGAAAATTATAAAAAAAATATTTTGTGTTTCTTTAGAAATTTTAGAACAACTTTCATATAATATGTGCCCAATGCTTTTATGTTAAATTTGTAAGATAAAATCTGTGCAAAGTTTTGACTTTTTAAATTTTCTGTTTTTGATTTTTGAATCTGACAGTTTTTCTATGATTTTTAGAAATTAGTAAAAAATTCCTATAAATAAAAAATCTTGGTCTCAGTAAATTATTTTGAAGTGTAGTTTCTCAATCTGAATTTTAATTGAATTGTTGTTTGGATGAAATTTGAATTACACCCTCTTTTGATAACACATACCATTCTCTGTCCAATTCTGTCATATGTTCTGAGTTTCGACCATTACTTTTGGAATATCAGTCCTTTTAATCTGAGATTTTTACCACATAATCTGAACTTGCCTTCCTAATTTCTGTTAAATGTTGGTGATTTTTGAAGTAATTTTCGATTTTCTGTGATTTTATGAAAAACTCTGTTGATTAATTATGAAAAGTGTGGACTAAAACGAAAATTTACACAAAAATATGAATAAAAGTGATAATTAATTTGCCTTATATTGTGAAGATCTCATTCTCTAGTTTTCATTGACATATCATTTGCAACTTTTGGACATTTGGAAATATTATTAAAGAATTTTCAAAAGAATTGTGTACGAAATTGATTAAATTCCATCTAATACATAATTAACCTTCTTAAAAACAATCTACAACATTTGAACAAAACAAGACCTACTTTTGAAAAGAATTGTAATATCTCAAGGCCATTCTCCTTGTGTTCGACCCCTAAAACTCGAAAGAGCACATATACACTTAAGAGTAAGCTAGGGAAATTATAAATATTTTTGCTAAATTGTGTGAAATTTAACAACGGTTTTACGCGGTCTACAAAAATCTAACCGTGTTATTTTTGTATGAAAGGAGCAAACAAACATACGAAACAAGAGTTTTAGGGGCAAGCAAAGATTGTGGAGAAATATTTTAAAATGAATTCAAATTTTGGTTTGCATTTGAATAATTTAGTATTTTCAATCATTCTTTACGAAAAATCTATCCGAGTTTTTTTTATATGAAATGTGCAAACAAACGCATGAAACAGGAGTTTTTGGTCCAAAAGAAGATTGTGGAGAAATATTTTTAAATGGATACAAATTTTGATATGCATTTGAATAATTTAGTATTTACTTTCATTCTTTACGAAAAATCTATCCGAGTTTTTTTTATATGAAATGTGCAAACAAACGCATGAAACATGACTTTTAGGTCCAAAAAAAGATTGTGGAGAAATATTTTAAAATGAATACAAATTTTGGTTTGCATTTGAATAATTTACTATTTACTTTCATTCTTTAAGAAAAATCTATCCGAGTATTTTTTTTAAATGAAACAAGCAAACAAACGCTCGAAACGTGAGTTATATATACAAACAAAGATTGTTGAGAAATATTCTAAAGTGAAAAGAAATTTTGGTCTGCGTTTGAAAAATTTAGTATTTCCAATCATTCTTTACGAAAAATCTATCAGAGTTTTTTTTGAATGAAACGAGCAAACAAACGCACGAAACATGAGTTTTATGTGCAAAGAAACATTGTGGAAAAATATTTTAAAATGAACACAGATTTTGATCAGCATTAGAATAACTTAATATTTACCATCATTCTTTACGAAAAATCTAACCGTGTTATTTTTGTATGAAAGGAGCAAACAAACATACGAAACAAGAGTTTTAGGGGCAAGCAAAGATTGTGGAGAAATATTTTAAAATGAATTCAAATTTTGGTTTGCATTTGAATAATTTAGTATCTTCAATCATTCTTTACGAAAAATCTATCCGAGTTTTTTTTATATGAAATGTGCAAACAAACGCATGAAACATGAGTTTTAGGTCCAAAAGAAGATTGTGGAGAAATATTTTAAAATGGATACAAATTTTGATATGCATTTGAATAATTTAGTATTTACTTTCATTCTTTACGAAAAATCTATCCGCGTTTTTTTTATATGAAATGTGCAAACAAACGCATGAAACATGACTTTTAGGTCAAAAAAAAGATTGTGGACAAATATTTTAAAATGAAGACAAATTTTGATATGCATTTGAATAATTTAGTATTTACTTTCATTCTTTACGAAAAATCTATCCGAGTTTTTTTTATATGAAATGTGCAAACAAACGCATGAAACTTGACTTTTAGGTCCAAAAAAAGATTGTGGAGAAATATTTTAAAATGAATACAAATTTTGGTTTGCATTTGAATAATTTACTATTTACGATCATTCTTTAAGAAAAATCTATCCGAGTTTTTTTTTTGAATGAAACGAGCAAACAAACGCTCGAAACATGAGTTTTATATACAAACAAAGATTGTTGAGAAATATTTTAAAGTGAAAAGAAATTTTGGTTTGCGTTTGAAAAATTTAGCATTTCCAATCATTCTTTACGAAAAATCTATCAGAATTTTTTTTGAATGAAACGAGCAAACAAACGCACGAAACATGAGTTTTATGTGCAAACAAACATTGTGGAAAAATATTTTAAAATGAACACAGATTTTGGTCAGCATTAGAATAATTTAGTATTAACATCATTCTTTACGAAAAATCTAACCGTGTTATTTTTGTATGAAAGGAGCAAACAAACATACGAAACAAGAGTTTTAGGGGCAAGCAAAGATCGTGGAGAAATATTTTAAAATGAATTCAAATTTTGGTTTGCATTTGAATAATTTAGTATTTTCAATCATTCTTTACGAAAAATCTATCCGAGTTTTTTTTACATGAAATGTCCAAACAAACGCAAGAAACATGAGTTTTAGGTCCAAAAGAAGATTGTGGAGAAATATTTTAAAATGGATACAAATTTTGATATGCATTTTAATAATTTAGTATTTACTTTCATTCTTTACGAAAAATCTATCCGACTTTTTTTTATATGAAATGTGGAAACAAACGCATGAAACATGACTTTTAGGTCCAAAAAAAGATTGTGGAGAAATATTTTAAAAAGAATACAAATTTTGGTTTGCATTTGAATAATTTACTATTTACGATCATTCTTTAAGAAAAATCTATCCGAGTTTTTTTTTTGAATGAAACAAGCATACAAACGCTCGAAACAGAAGTTTTATATACAAACAAAGATTGTTGAGAAATATTTTAAAGTGAAAAGAAATTTTGGTTTGCGTTTGAAAAATTTAGCATTTCCAATCATTCTTTACGAAAAAGCTATCAGAATTATTTTTGAATGAAACGAGCAAACAAACGCACGAAACATGAGTTTTATGTGCAGACAAACATTATGGAAAAATATTTTAAAATGAACACAGATTTTGGTCAGCATTAGAATAATTTAGTATTAACATCATTCTTTACGAAAAATCTAACCGTGTTATTTTTGTATGAAAGGAGCAAACAAACATACGAAACAAGAGTTTTAGGGGCAAGCAAAGATTGTGGAGAAATATTTTAAAATGAATTCAAATTTTGGTTTGCATTTGAATAATTTAGTATTTTCAATCATTCTTTACGAAAAATCTATCCGAGTTTTTTTTATATGAAATGTGCAAACAAACGCATGAAACAGGAGTTTTTGGTCCAAAAGAAGATTGTGGAGAAATATTTTAAAATGGATACAAATTTTGATATGCATTTGAATAATTTAGTATTTACTTTCATTCTTTACGAAAAATCTATCCGAGTTTTTTTTATATGAAATGTGCAAACAAACGCATGAAACATGACTTTTTGGTCCAAAAAAAGATTGTGGAGAAATATTTTAAAATGAATACAAATTTTGGTTTGCATTTGAATAATTTACTATTTACGATCATTCTTTAAGAAAAATCTATCCGAGTTTTTTTTTTAAATGAAACAAGCAAACAAACGCTCGAAACGTGAGTTTTATATACAAACAAAGATTGTTGAGAAATATTTTAAAGTGAAAAGAAATTTTGGTTTGCGTTTGAAAAATTTAGTATTTCCAATCATTCTTTACGAAAAATCTATCAGAGTTTTTTTTGAATGAAACGAGCAAACAAACGCACGAAACATGAGTTTTATGTGCAAACAAACATTGTGGAAAAATATTTTAAAATGAACACAGATTTTGATCAGCATTAGAATAACTTAGTATTTACCATCATTCTTTACGAAAAATCTAACCGTGTTATTTTTGTATGAAAGGAGCAAACAAACATACGAAACAAGAGTTTTAGGGGCAAGCAAAGATTGTGGAGAAATATTTTAAAATGAATTCAAATTTTGGTTTGCATTTGAATAATTTAGTATTTTCAATCATTCTTTACGAAAAATCTATCCGAGTTTTTTTTATATGAAATGTGCAAACAAACGCATGAAACATGAGTTTTAGGTCCAAAAGAAGATTGTGGAGAAATATTTTAAAATGGATACAAATTTTGATATGCATTTGAATAATTTAGTATTTACTTTCATTCTTTACGAAAAATCTATCCGAGTTTTTTTTATATGAAATGTGCAAACAAACGCATGAAACATGACTTTTAGGTCCAAAAAAAGATTGTGGACAAATATTTTAAAATGAAGACAAATTTTGATATGCATTTGATTAATTTAGTATTTACTTTCATTCTTTACGAAAAATCTATCCGAGTTTTTTTTATATGAAATGTGCAAACAAACGCATGAAACATGACTTTTAGGTCCAAAAAAAGATTGTGGAGAAATATTATAAAATGAATACAAATTTTGGTTTGCATTTGAATAATTTACTATTTACGATCATTCTTTAAGAAAAATCTATCCGAGTTTTTTTTTTGAATGAAACGAGCAAACAAACGCTCGAAACATGAGTTTTATATACAAACAAAGATTGTTGAGAAATATTTTAAAGTGAAAAGAAATTTTGGTTTGCGTTTGAAAAATTTAGCATTTCCAATCATTCTTTACGAAAAATCTATCAGAATTCTTTTTGAATGAAACGAGCAAACAAACGCACGAAACATGAGTTTTATGTGCAAACAAACATTGTGGAAAAATATTTTAAAATGAACACAGATTTTGGTCAGCATTAGAATAATTTAGTATTAACATCATTCTTTACGAAAAATCTAACCGTGTTATTTTTGTATGAAAGGAGCAAACAAATATACGAAACAAGAGTTTTAGGGGCAAGCAAAGATCGTGGAGAAATATTTTAAAATGAATTCAAATTTTGGTTTGCATTTGAATAATTTAGTATTTTCAATCATTCTTTACGAAAAATCTATCAGAGTTTTTTTTATATGAAATGTGCAAACAAACGCATGAAACATGAGTTTTAGGTCCAAAAGAAGATTGTGGAGAAATATTTTAAAATGGATACAAATTTTGATATGCATTTGAATAATTTAGTATTTACTTTCATTCTTTACGAAAAATCTATCCGACTTTTTTTTATATGAAATGTGGAAACAAACGCATGAAACATGACTTTTAGGTCCAAAAAAAGATTGTGGAGAAATATTTTAAAATGAATACAAATTTTGGTTTGCATTTGAATAATTTACTATTTACGATCATTCTTTAAGAAAAATCTATCCGAGTTTTTTTTTTGAATGAAACAAGCAAATAAACGCTCGAAACATGAGTTTTATATACAAACAAAGATTGTTGAGAAATATTTTAAAGTGAAAAGAAATTTTGGTTTGCGTTTGAAAAATTTAGCATTTCCAATCATTCTTTACGAAAAAGCTATCAGAATTATTTTTGAATGAAACGAGCAAACAAACGCACGAAACATGAGTTTTATGTGCAGACAAACATTGTGGAAAAATATTTTAAAATGAACACAGATTTTGGTCAGCATTAGAATAATTTAGTATTAACATCATTCTTTACGAAAAATCTAACCGTGTTATTTTTGTATGAAAGGAGCAAACAAACATACGAAACAAGAGTTTTAGGGGCAAGCAAAGATTGTGGAGAAATATTTTAAAATGAATTCAAATTTTGGTTTGCATTTGAAAAATTTAGTATTTTCAATCATTCTTTACGAAAAATCTATCCGAGTTTTTTTTATATGAAATGTGCAAACAAACGCATGAAACATGAGTTTTAGGTCCAAAAGAAGATTGTGGAGAAATATTTTAAAATGGATACAAATTTTGATATGCATTTGAATAATTTAGTATTTACTTTCATTCTTTACGAAAAGTCTATCCGAGTTTTTTTATATGAAATGTGCAAACAAACGCATGAAACATGACTTTTAGGTCCAAAAAAAGATTGTGGACAAATATTTTAAAATGAAGACAAATTTTGATATGCTTTTGAATAATTTAGTATTTACTTTCATTCTTTACGAAAAATCTATCCGAGATTTTTTTTTAAATGAAACAAGCAAACAAACGCTCGAAACGTGAGATTTATATACAAACAAAGATTGTTGAGAAATATTTTAAAGTGAAAAGAAATTTTGGTTTGCGTTTGAAAAATTTAGTATTTCCAATCATTCTTTACGAAAAATCTATCAGAGTTTTTTTTGAATGAAACGAGCAAACAAATGCACGAAACATGAGTTTTATGTGCAAACAAACATTGTGGAAAAATATTTTAAAATGAACACAGATTTTGATCAGCATTAGAATAACTTAGTATTTACCATCATTCTTTACGAAAAATCTAACCATGTTATTTTTGTATGAAAGGAGCAAACAAACATACGAAACAAGAGGTTTAGGGGCAAGCAAAGATTGTGGAGAAATATTTTAAAATGAATTCAAATTTTGGTTTGCATTTGAATAATTTAGTATTTTCAATCATTCTTTACGAAAAATCTATCCGAGTTTTTTTTATATGAAATGTGCAAACAAACGCATGAAACATGAGTTTTAGGTCCAAAAGAAGATTATGGAGAAATATTTTAAAATGGATACAAATTTTGATATGCATTTGAATAATTTAGTATTTACTTTCATTCTTTACGAAAAATCTATCCGAGTTTTTTTTATATGAAATGTGCAAACAAACGCATGAAACATGACTTTTAGGTCCAAAAAAAGATTGTGGAGAAATATTTTAAAATGAATACAAATTTTGGTTTGCATTTGAATAATTTACTATTTACGATCATTCTTTAAGAAAAATCTATCCGAGTTTTTTTTTTAAATGAGACAAGCAAACAAACGCTCGAAACGTGAGTTTTATATACAAACAAAGATTGTTGAGAAATATTTTAAAGTGAAAATAAAATTTTGGTTTGCGTTTGAAAAATTTAGTATTTCCAATCATTCTTTACGAAAAATCTACAGAGTTTTTTTTGAATGAAACGAGCAAACAAACGCACGAAACATGAGTTTTATGTGCAAACAAACATTGTGGAAAAATATTTTAAAATGAACACAGATTTTGATCAGCATTAGAATAACTTAGTATTTACCATCATTCTTTACGAAAAATCTAACCGTGTCATTTTTGTATGAAAGGAGCAAACAAACATACGAAACAAGAGTTTTAGGGGCAAGCAAAGATTGTGGAGAAATATTTTAAAATGAATTCAAATTTTGGTTTGCATTTGAATAATTTAGTATTTTCAATCATTCTTTACGAAAAATCTATCCGAGTTTTTTTTATATGAAATGTGCAAACAAACGCATGAAACATGAGTTTTAGGTCCAAAAGAAGATTGTGGAGAAATATTTTAAAATGGATACAAATTTTGATATGCAGTTGAATAATTTAGTATTTACTTTCATTCTTTACGAAAAATCTATCCGAGTTTTTTTTATATGAAATGTGCAAACAAACACATGAAACATGACTTTTAGGTCCAAAAAACGATTGTGGACAAATATTTTAAAATGAATACAAATTTTGATATGCATTTGAATAATTTAGTATTTACTTTCATTCTTTACGAAAAATCTATCCTAGTTTTTTTTATATGAAATGTGCAAACAAACGCATGAAACATAACTTTTAGGTCCAAAAAAAGATTGTGGAGAAATATTTTAAAATGAATACAAATTTTGGTTTGCATTTGAATAATTTACTATTTACGATCATTCTTTAAGAAAAATCTATCCGAGTTTTTTTTTTAAATGAAACAAGCAAACAAACGCTCGAAACGTGAGTTTTATATACAAACAAAGATTGTTGAGAAATATTTTAAAGTGAAAAGAAATTTTGGTTTGCGTTTGAAAATTTTAGTATTTCCAATCATTCTTTACGAAAAATCTATCAGAGTTTTTTTTGAATGAAACGAGCAAACAAACGCACGAAACATGAGTTTTATGTGCAGACAAACATTGTGGAAAAATATTTTAAAATGAACACAGATTTTGATCAGCATTAGAATAACTTAGTATTTACCATCATTCTTTACGAAAAATCTAACCGTGTTATTTTTGTATGAAAGGAGCAAACAAACATACGAAACAAGAGTTTTAGGGGCAAGCAAAGATTGTGGAGAAATATTTTAAAATGAATTCAAATTTTGGTTTGCATTTGAATAATTTAGTATTTTCAATCATTCTTTACGAAAAATCTATCCGAGTTTTTTTTATATGAAATGTGCAAACAAACGCATGAAACATGAGTTTTAGGTCCAAAAGAAGATTGTGGAGAAATATTTTAAAATGGATACAAATTTTGATATGCATTTGAATAATTTAGTATTTACTTTCATTCTTTACGAAAAATCTATCCGAGTTTTTTTTATTTGAAATGTGCAAACAAACGCATGAAACATGAGTTTTAGGTCCAAAAGAAGATTGTGGAGAAATATTTTAAAATGGATACAAATTTTGATATGCATTTGAATAATTTAGTATTTACTTTCATTCTTTACGAAAAATCTATCCGACTTTTTTTTATATGAAATGTGCAAACAAACGCATGAAACATGACTTTTAGGTCCAAAAAAAGATTGTGGAGAAATATTTTAAAATGAATACAAATTTTGGTTTGCATTTGAATAATTTACTATTTACGATCATTCTTTAAGAAAAATCTATCCGAGTTCTTTTTTTGAATGAAACAAGCAAACAAACGCTCGAAACATGAGTTTTATATACAAACAAAGATTGTTGAGAAATATTTTAAAGTGAAAAGAAATTTTGGTTTGCGTTTGAAAAATTTAGCATTTCCAATCATTCTTTACGAAAAAGCTATCAGAATTTTTTTTGAATGAAACGAGCAAACAAACGCACGAAACATGAGTTTTATGTGCAGACAAACATTGTGGAAAAATATTTTAAAATGAACACAGATTTTGGTCAGCATTAGAATAATTTAGTATTAACATCATTCTTTACGAAAAAACTAACCGTGTTATTTTTGTATGAAAGGAGCAAACAAACATACGAAACAAGAGTTTTAGGGGCAAGCAAAGATTGTGGAGAAATATTTTAAAATGAATTCAAATTTTGGTTTGCATTTGAATAATTTAGTATTTTCAATCATTATTTACGAAAAATCTATCCGAGTTTTTTTTATTTGAAATGTGCAAACAAACGCATGAAACATGAGTTTTTGGTCCAAAAGAAGATTGTGGAGAAATATTTTAAAATGGATACAAATTTTGATATGCATTTGAATAATTTAGTATTTACTTTCATTCTTTACGAAAAATCTATCCGAGTTTTTTTTATATGAAATGTGCAAACAAACGCATGAAACATGACTTTTAGGTCCAAAAAAAGATTGTGGAGAAATATTTTAAAATGAATACAAATTTTGGTTTGCATTTGAATAATTTACTATTTACGATCATTCTTTAAGAAAAATCTATCCGAGTTCTTTTTTTGAATGAAACAAGCAAACAAACGCTCGAAACGTGAGTTTTATATACAAATAAAGATTGTCGAGAAATATTTTAAAGTGAAAAGAAATTTTGGTTTGCGTTTGAAAAATTTAGCATTTCCAATCATTCTTTACGAAAAAGCTATCAGAATTTTTTTTGAATGAAACGAGCAAACAAACGCACGAAACATGAGTTTTATGTGCAGACAAACATTGTGGAAAAATATTTTAAAACGAACACAGATTTTGGTCAGCATTAGAATAACTTAGTATTTACCATCATTCTTTACGAAAAATCTGACCGTGTTATTTTTGTATGAAAGGAGCAAACAAACATACGAAACAAGAGTTTTAGGGGCAAGCAAAGATTGTGGAGAAATATTTTAAAATGAATTCAAATTTTGGTTTGCATTTGAATAATTTAGTATTTTCAATCATTCTTTACGAAAAATCTATCCGAGTTTTTTTTATTTGAAATGTGCAAACAAACGCATGAAACATGAGTTTTAGGTCCAAAAGAAGATTGTGGAGAAATATTTTGAAATGGATACAAATTTTGATATGCATTTGAATAATTTAGTATTTACTTTTATTCTTTACGAAAAATCTATCCGACTTTTTTTTATATGAAATGTGTAAAGAAACGCATGAAACATGAGTTTTAGGTCCAAAAGAAGATTGTGGAGAAATATTTTAAAATGGATACAAATTTTGATATGCATTTGAATAATTTAGTATTTACTTTCATTCTTTACGAAAAATATATCCGAGTTTTTTTTATATGAAATGTGCAAACAAACGCATGAAACATGAGTTTTAGGTCCAAAAGAAGATTGTGGAGAAATATTTTAAAATGGATACAAATTTTGATATGCATTTGAATAATTTAGTATTTACTTTCATTCTTTACGAAAAATCTATCCGACTTTTTTTTATATGAAATGTGTAAAGAAACGCATGAAACATGACTTTTAGGTCCAAAAAAAGATTGTGGAGAAATATTTTAAAATGAATACAAATTTTGGTTTGCATTTGAATAATTTACTATTTACGATCATTCTTTAAGAAAAATCTATCCGAGTTCTTTTTTTGAATGAAACAAGCAAACAAACGCTCGAAACATGAGTTTTATATACAGACAAAGATTGTCGAGAAATATTTTAAAGTGAAAAGAAATTTTGGTTTGCGTTTGAAAAATTTAGCATTTCCAATCATTCTTTACGAAAAAGCTATCAGAATTTTTTTTGAATGAAACGAGCAGACAAACGCACAAAACATGAGTTTTATGTGCAGACAAACATTGTGGAAAAATATTTTAAAATGAACACAGATTTTGGTCAGCATTAGAATAATTTAGTATTAACATCATTCTTTACGAAAAAACTAACCGTGTTATTTTTGTATGAAAGGAGCAAACAAACATACGAAACAAGAGTTTTAGGGGCAAGCAAAGATTGTGGAGAAATATTTTAAAATGAATTCAAATTTTGGTTTGCATTTGAATAATTTAGTATTTTCAATCATTCTTTACGAAAAATCTATTCGAGTTTTTTTTATTTGAAATGTGCAAACAAACGCATGAAACATGAGTTTTTGGTCCAAAAGAAGATTGTGGAGAAATATTTTAAAATGGATACAAATTTTGATATGCATTTGAATAATTTATTATTTACTTTCATTCTTTACGAAAAATCTATCCGAGTTTTTTTTATATGAAATGTGCAAACAAACGCATGAAACATGACTTTTAGGTCCAAAAAAAGATTGTGGAGAAATATTTTAAAATGAATACAAATTTTGGTTTGCATTTGAATAATTTACTATTTACGATCATTCTTTAAGAAAAATCTATCCGAGTTCTTTTTTTGAATGAAACAAGCAAACAAACGCTCGAAACATGAGTTTTATATACAGACAAAGATTGTCGAGAAATATTTTAAAGTGAAAAGAAATTTTGGTTTGCGTTTGAAAAATTTAGCATTTCCAATCATTCTTTACGAAAAAGCTATCAGAATTTTTTTTGAATGAAACGAGCAGACAAACGCACAAAACATGAGTTTTATGTGCAGACAAACATTGTGGAAAAATATTTTAAAATGAACACAGATTTTGGTCAGCATTAGAATAATTTAGTATTAACATCATTCTTTACGAAAAAACTAACCGTGTTATTTTTGTATGAAAGGAGCAAACAAACATACGAAACAAGAGTTTTAGGGGCAAGCAAAGATTGTGGAGAAATATTTTAAAATGAATTCAAATTTTGGTTTGCATTTGAATAATTTAGTATTTTCAATCATTCTTTACGAAAAATCTATTCGAGTTTTTTTTATTTGAAATGTGCAAACAAACGCATGAAACATGAGTTTTTGGTCCAAAAGAAGATTGTGGAGAAATATTTTAAAATGGATACAAATTTTGATATGCATTTGAATAATTTATTATTTACTTTCATTCTTTACGAAAAATCTATCCGAGTTTTTTTTATATGAAATGTGCAAACAAACGCATGAAACATGACTTTTAGGTCCAAAAAAAGATTGTGGAGAAATATTTTAAAATGAATACAAATTTTGGTTTGCATTTGAATAATTTACTATTTACGATCATTCTTTAAGAAAAATCTATCCGAGTTCTTTTTTTGAATGAAACAAGCAAACAAACGCTCGAAACATGAGTTTTATATACAGACAAAGATTGTCGAGAAATATTTTAAAGTGAAAAGAAATTTTGGTTTGCGTTTGAAAAATTTAGCATTTCCAATCATTCTTTACGAAAAAGCTATCAGAATTTTTTTTGAATGAAACGAGCAGACAAACGCACAAAACATGAGTTTTATGTGCAGACAAACATTGTGGAAAAATATTTTAAAATGAACACAGATTTTGGTCAGCATTAGAATAATTTAGTATTAACATCATTCTTTACGAAAAAACTAACCGTGTTATTTTTGTATGAAAGGAGCAAACAAACATACGAAACAAGAGTTTTAGGGGCAAGCAAAGATTGTGGAGAAATATTTTAAAATGAATTCAAATTTTGGTTTGCATTTGAATAATTTAGTATTTTCAATCATTCTTTACGAAAAATCTATTCGAGTTTTTTTTATTTGAAATGTGCAAACAAACGCATGAAACATGAGTTTTTGGTCCAAAAGAAGATTGTGGAGAAATATTTTAAAATGGATACAAATTTTGATATGCATTTGAATAATTTATTATTTACTTTCATTCTTTACGAAAAATCTATCCGAGTTTTTTTTATATGAAATGTGCAAACAAACGCATGAAACATGACTTTTAGGTCCAAAAAAAGATTGTGGAGAAATATTTTAAAATGAATACAAATTTTGGTTTGCATTTGAATAATTTACTATTTCCGATCATTCTTTAAGAAAAATCTATCCGAGTTTTTTTTAAAAATGAAACAAGCAAACAAACGCTCGAAACGTGAGTTTTATATACAAACAAAGATTGTTGAGAAATATTTTAAAGTGAAAAGAAATTTTGGTTTGCGTTTGAAAAATTTAGTATTTCCAATCATTCTTTACGAAAAATCTATCAGAGTTTTTTTTGAATGAAACGAGCAAACAAATGCACGAAACATGAGTTTTATGTGCAGACAAACATTGTGGAAAAATATTTTAAAATGAACACAGATTTTGATCAACATTAGAATAACTTAGTATTTACCATCATTCTTTACGAAAAATCTAACCGTGTTATTTTTGTATGAAAGGAGCAAACAAACATACGAAACAAGAGTTTTAGGGGCAAGCAAAGATTGTGGAGAAATATTTTAAAATGAATTCAAATTTTGTTTTGCATTTGAATAATTTAGTATTTTCAATCATTCTTTACGAAAAATCTATCCGAGTTTTTTTATATGAAATGTGCAAACAAACGCATGAAACATGAGTTTTAGGTCCAAAAGAAGATTGTGGAGAAATATTTTAAAATGGATACAAATTTTGATATGCATTTGAATAATTTAGTCTTTACTTTCATTCTTTACGAAAAATCTATCCGAGTTTTTTTTATATGAAATGTGCAATCAAACGCATGAAGCATGAGTTTTAGGTCCAAAAGAAGATTGTGGAGAAATATTTTAAAATGGGTACAAATTTTGATATGCATTTGAATAATTTAGTATTTACTTTCATTCTTTACGAAAAATCTATCCGAGTCTATTTTATATGAAATGTGCAAACAAACGCATGAAGCATGAGTTTTAGGTCCAAAAGAAGATTGTGGAGAAGTATTTTAAAATGGATACAATTTTTGATATGCGTTTGAATAATTTAGTATTTACTTTCATTCTTTAAGAAAAATCTATCCGAGTCTATTTTATATGAAATATGCAAACAAACGCATGAAACATGACTTTTAGGTCCAAAAAAAGATTGCGGTGAAATATTTTAAAATGAATACAAATTTTGGTTTGTATTTGAATAAGTTACTATTTACGATCATTCTTTAAGAAAAATCTATCCGATTTTTTTTATTTAAATGAAACAAGCAAACAAATGCTCGAAACATGAGTTTTATATACAAACAAAGATTGTTGAGAAATATTTTAACGTGAAAAGAAATTTTGGTTTGCGTTTGAAAAATTTAGTATTTCCAATCATTCTTTACGAAAAATCTATCAGAGTTTTTTTTGAATGAAACGAGCAAACAAACGCACGAAACACGAGTTTTTTGTGCAAACAAACATTGTGGAAAAATATTTTAAAATGAGCACAGATTTTGGTCAGCATTAGAATAATTTAGTATTTACCATCATTCTTTACGAAAAATCTAACCGTGTCATTTTTGTATGAAAGGAGCAAACAAACATACGAAACAAGAGTTTTAGGGGCAAGCAAAGATTGGGGAGAAATATTTTAAAATGAATTCAAATTTTGGTTTGAATTTGAATAATTTAGTATTTACAATCATTCTTTACGAAAAATCTATCCGAGTTTTTTTTATATGAAATGTGCAAACAAACGCATGAAACATGAGTTTTAGGTCCAAAAGAAGATTGTGGAGAAATATTTTAAAATGGATACAAATTTTGATATGCATTTGAATAATTTAGTCTTTACTTTCATTCTTTACGAAAAATCTATCCGAGTTTTTTTTATATGAAATGTGCAATCAAACGCATGAAGCATGAGTTTTAGGTCCAAAAGAAGATTGTGGAGAAATATTTTAAAATGGGTACAAATTTTGATATGCATTTGAATAATTTAGTATTTACTTTCATTCTTTACGAAAAATCTATCCGAGTTTTTTTTATATGAAATATGCAAACAAACGCATGAAACATGACTTTTAGGTCCAAAAAAAGATTGCGGTGAAATATTTTAAAATGAATACAAATTTTGGTTTGTATTTGAATAATTTACTATTTACGATCATTCTTTAAGAAAAATCTATCCGATTTTTTTTATTTAAATGAAACAAGCAAACAAACGCTCGAAACATGAGTTTTATATACAAACTAAGATTGTTGAGAAATATTTTAAAGTGAAAAGAAATTTTGGTTTGCGTTTGAAAAATTTAGTATTTCCAATCATTCTTTACGAAAAATCTATCAGAGTTTTTTTTGAATGAAACGAGCAAACAAACGCACGAAACATGAGTTTTTTGTGCAAACAAACATTGTGGAAAAATATTTTAAAATGAGCACAGATTTTGGTCAGCATTAGAATAATTTAGTATTTACCATCATTCTTTACTAAAAATCTAGCCGTGTTATTTTTGTATGAAAGGAGCAAACAAACATACGAAACAAGAGTTTTAGGGGCAAGCAAAGATTGGGGAGAAATATTTTAAAATGAATTCAAATTTTGGTTTGAATTTGAATAATTTAGTATTTACAATCATTCTTTACGAAAAATCTATCCGAATTTTTTTTATATGAAATGTGCAAACAAACGCATGAAACATGAGTTTTAGGTCCAAAAGAAGATTGTGGAGAAATATTTTAAAATGGATACAAATTTTGATATGCATTTGAATAATTTAGTATTTACTTTCATTCTTTACGAAAAATCTATCCGAGTTTTTTTTATATGAAATGTGCAAACAAACGCATGAAACATGAGTTTTAGGTCCAAAAGAAGATTGTGGAGAAATATTTTAAAATGGATACAAATTTTGATATGCATTTGAATAATTTAGTATTTACTTTCATTCTTTACGAAAAATCTATCCGAGTTTTTTTTATATGAAATGTGCAAACAAACGCATGAAGCATGAGTTTTAGGTCCAAAAGAAGATTGTGGAGAAATATTTTAAAATGGGTACAAATTTTGATATGCATTTGAATAATTTAGTATTTACTTTCATTCTTTACGAAAAATCTATCCGAGTTTTTTTTATATGAAATGTGCAAACAAACGCATGAAACTTGACTTTTAGGTCCAAAAAAAGATTGCGGAGAAATATTCTAAAATGAATACAAATTTTGGTTTGCATTTGAATAATTTACTATTTACGATCATTCTTAAAGAAAAATCTATCCGATTTTTTTTTTTAAATGAAAGAAGCAAACAAACGCTCGAAACATGAGTTTTATATACAAACAATGATTGTTGAGAAATATTTTAAAGTGAAAAGAAATTTTGGTTTGCGTTTGAAAAATTTAGTATTTCCAATCATTCTTTACGAAAAATCTATCAGAGTTTTTTTTGAATGAAACGAGCAAACAAACGCACGAAACATGAGTTTTATGTGCAAACAAACATTGTGGAAAAATATTTTAAAATGAACACAGATTTTGTTCAGCATTAGAATAATTTAGTATTTACCATCATTCTTTACGAAAAATCTAACCGTGTTATTTTTGTATGAAAGGAGCAAACAAACATACGAAACAAGAGTTTTAGGGGCAAGCAAAGATTGGGGAGAAATATTTTAAAATGAATTCAAATTTTGGTTTGCATTTGAATAATTTAGTATTTACAATCATTCTTTACGAAAAATCTATCCGAGTTTTTTTTATATGAAATGTGCAAACAAACGCATGAAACATGAGTATTAGGTCCAAAAGAAGATTGTGGAGAAATATTTTAAAATGGAAACAAATTTTGATATGCATTTGAATAATTTAGTATTTACTTTCATTCTTTACGAAAAATCTATCCGAGTTTTTTTTATATGAAATGTGCAAACAAACGCATGAAGCATGAGTTTTAGGTCCAAAAGAAGATTGTGGAGAAATATTTTAAAATGGATACAAATTTTGATATGCATTTGAATAATTTAGTATTACTTTCATTCTTTACGAAAAATCTATCCGAGTCTTTTTTATATGAAATGTGCAAACAAACGCATGAAACATGACTTTTAGGTCCAAAAAAAGATTGGGGAGAAATATTTTAAAATGAATACAAATTTTGGTTTGCATTTGAATAATTTACTATTTACGATCATTCTTAAAGAAAAATCTATCCGATTTTTTTTTTTAAATGAAAGAAGCAAACAAACGCTCGAAACATGAGTTTTATATACAAACAAAGATTGTTGAGAAATATTTTAAAGTGAAAAGAAATTTTGGTTTGCGTTTGAAAAATTCAGTATTCCAATCATTCTTTATGAAAAATCTATCAGATTTTTTTTTGAATGAAACGAGCAAACAAACGCACGAAACATGAGTTTTATGTGCAAACAAACATTGTGGAAAAATATTTTAAAATGAACACAGATTTTGGTCAGCATTAGAATAATTTAGTATTTACCATCATTCTTTACGAAAAATCTAACCGTGTTATTTTTGTATGAAAGGAGCAAACAAACATACGAAACAAGAGTTTTAGGGGCAAGCAAAGATTGGGGAGAAATATTTTAAAATGAATTCAAATTTTGGTTTGCATTTGAATAATTTAGTATTTATAATCATTCTTTACGAAAAATCTATCCGAGTTTTTTTTATATGAAATGTGCAAACAAACGCATGAAACATGAGTTTTAGGTCCAAAAGAAGATTTTGGAGAAATATTTTAAAATGGATACAAATTTTGATATGCATTTGAATAATTTAGTATTTACTTTCATTCTTTACGAAAAATCTATCCGAGTTTTTTTTATATGAAATGTGCAAACAAACGCATGAAGCATGAGTTTTAGGTCCAAAAGAAGATTGTGGAGAAATATTTTAAAATGGATACAAATTTTGATATGCATTTGAATAATTTAGTACTTACTTTCATTCTTTACGAAAAATCTTTCCGAGTTTTTTTTATATGAAATATGCAAACAAACGCATGAAACATGACTTTTAGGTCCAAAAAAAGATTGCGGAGAAATATTTTAAAATGAATACAAATTTTGGTCACCATTAGAATAATTTACTATTTACGATCATTCCTAAAGAAAAATCGATCCGATTTTTTTTTAAATGAAACAGGCAAACAAACGCTCGAAACATGAGTTTTATATACAAACAAAGATTGTTGAGAAATATTTTAAAGTGAAAAGAAATTTTGGTTTGCGTTTGAAAAATTTAGTATTTCCAATTATTATTTACGAAAAATCTATCAGAGTTTTTTTTGAATGAAACGAGCAAACAAACGCACGAAACATGAGTTTTATGTGCAAACAAACATTGTGGAAAAATATTTTAAAATGAACACAGATTTTGGTCAGCATTAGAATAATTTAGTATTTACCGTCATTCATTACGAAAAATCTGACCGTGTTATTTTTGTATGAAAGGAGCAAACAAACATACGAAACAAGAGTTTTAGTGGCAAGCAAAGATTGGGGAGAAATATTTTAAAATGAATTCAAATTTTGGTTTGCATTTGAATAATTTAGTATTTACAATCATTCTTTCCGAAAACTCTATCCGAGTATTTTTTATATGAAATGTGCAAACAAACGCATGAAACATGAGTTTTAGGTCCAAACGAAGATTGTGGAGAAATATTTTAAAATGGATACAAATTTTGATATGCATTTGAATAATTTAGTATTTACTTTCATTCTTTACGAAAACTCTTTCCGAGTTTTTTATATATGAAATGTGCAAACAAACGCATGAAACACGACTTTTAGGTCCAAAAAAAGATTGTGGAGAAATATTTTAAAATGAATACAAATTTTGGTTTGCATTTGAATAATTTACTATTTACGATCATTCTTTAAGAAAAATCTATCCGAGTTTGTTTTTTAAATGAAACAAGCAAACAAACGCTCGAAACATGAGTTTTATATACAAACAAAGATTGTTGAGAAATATTTTAAAGTGAAAAGAAATTTTGGTTTGCGTTTGAAAAATTTAGTATTTCCAATCATTCTTTACGAAAAATCTATCAGAGTTTTTTTTGAATGAAACAAGCAAACAAACGCACGAAACATAAGTTTTATGTGCAAACAAACATTGTGGAAAGATATTTTAAAATGAACACAGATTTTGGTCGGCATTAGAATAACTTAGTATTTACCATCATTCTTTACGAAAAATCTAACGGTGTTATTTTTGTATGAAAGGAGCAAACAAACATAGGAAACAAGAGTTTTAGGGGCAAGGAAAGATTGTGGAGAAATATTTTAAAATGAATTCAAATTTTGGTTTGCATTTGAATAATTTAGTATTTTCAATCATTCTTTACGAAAAATCTATCCGAGTTTTTTTTATATGAAATGTGCAAACAAACGCATGAAGCATGAGATTTAGGTCCAAAAGAAGATTGTGGAGAAGTATTTTAAAATGGATACAAATTTTGATATGCATTTGAATAATTTAGTATTTACTTTCATTCTTTACGAAAAATCTATCCGAGTTTTTTTTATATGAAATGTGCAAACAAACGCATGAAACATGACTTTTAGGTCCAAAAAAATATTGCGGAGAAATATTTTAAAATGAATACAAATTTTGGTTTGCATTTGAATAATTTACTATTTACGATCATTCTTTAAGAAAAATCTATCCGATTTTTTTTTTTAAATGAAACAAGCAAACAAACGGTCGAAACATGAGTTTTATATACAAACAAAGATTGTTGAGAAATATTTTAAAGTGAAAAGAAATTTTGGTATGCGTTTGAAAAATTTAGTATTTCCAATCATTCTTTACGAAAAATCTATCAGAGTTTTTTTTGAATGAAACGAGCAAACAAACGCACGAAACATGAGTTTTATGTGCAAACAAACATTGTGGAAAAATATTTTAAAATGAACACAGATTTTGGTCAGCATTAGAATAATTTAGTATTTACCATCATTCTTTACGAAAAATCTAACCGTGTTATTTTTGTATGAAAGGAGCAAACAAACATACGAAACAAGAGTTTTAGGGGCAAGCAAAGATTGGGGAGAAATATTTTAAAATGAATTCAAATTTTGGTTTGCATTTGAATAATTTAGTATTTACAATCATTCTTTACGAAAAATCTATCCGAGTTTTTTTTATATGAAATGTGCAAACAAACGCATGAAACATGAGTTTTAGGTCCAAAAGAAGATTGTGGAGAAATATTTTAAAATGGATACAAATTTTGATATGCATTTGAATAATTTAGTATTTACTTTCATTCTTTACGAAAAATCTATCCGTGTTTTTTTTATATGAAATGTGCAAACAAACGCATGAAACATGACTTTTAGGTCCAAAAAAAGATTGCGGAGACATATTTTAAAATGAATACAAATTTTGGTTTGCATTTGAATAATTTACTATTTACGATCATTCTTTAAGAAAAATCTGTCCGATTTTTTTTTTTAAATGAAACAAGCAAACAAACGCTCGAAACATGAGTTTTATATACAAACAAAGATTGTTGAGAAATATTTTAAAGTGAAAAGAAATTTTGGTTTGCGTTTGAAAAATTTAGTATTTCCAGTCATTCTTTACGAAAAATCTATCAGAGTTGTTTTTGAATGGAACGAGCAAACAAACGCACGAAACATGAGTTTTTTGTGTAAACAGACATTGTGGAAAAATATTTTAAAATGAGCACAGAGTTTAGTCAGCATTAGAATAATTTAGTATTTACCATCATTCTTTACGAAAAATCTAACCGTGTTATTTTTGTATGAAAGGAGCAAACAAACATACGAAACAAGAGTTTTAGGGGCAAGCAAAGATTGGGGAGAAATATTTTAAAATGAATTCAAATTTTGGTTTGAATTTGAATAATTTAGTATTTACAATCATTCTTTACGAAAAATCTATCCGAGTTTTTTTTATATGAAATGTGCAAACAAACGCATGAAACATGAGTTTTAGGTCCAAAAGAAGATTGTGGAGAAATATTTTAAAATGGATACAAATTTTGATATGCATTTGAATAATTTAGTATTTACTTTCATTCTTTACGAAAAATCTATCCGAGTTTTTTTTATATGAAATGTGCAAACAAACGCATGAAGCATGAGTTTTAGGTCCAAAAGAAGATTGTGGAGAAATATTTTAAAATGGGTACAAATTTTGATATGAATTTGAATAATTTAGTATTTGCTTTCATTCTTTACGAAAAATCTATCCGAGTTTTTTTTATTTGAAATGTGCAAACAAATGCATGAAACTTGACTTTTAGGTCCAAAAAAAGATTGCGGAGAAATATTTTAAAATGAATACAAATTTTGGTTTGCATTTGAATAATTTACTATTTACGATCATTCTTAAAGAAAAATCTATCCGATTTTTTTTTTTAAATGAAAGAAGCAAACAAACGCTCGAAACATGAGTTTTATATACAAACAGAGATTGTTGAGAAATATTTTAAAGTCAGAAGAAATTTTGGTTTGCGTTTGAAAAATTTAGTATTTCCAATCATTCTTTACGAAAAATCTATCAGAGTTTTTTTTGAATGAAACGAGCAAACAAACCCACGAAACATGAGTTTTATGTGCAAACAAACATTGTGGAAAAATATTTTAAAATGAACACAGATTTTGTTCAGCATTAGAATAATTTAGTATTTACCATCATTCTTTACGAAAAATCTAACCGTGTTATTTTTGTATGAAAGGAGCAAACAAACATACGAAACAAGGGTTTTAGGGCCAAGCAAAGATTGGGGAGAAATATTTTAAAATGAATTCAAATTTTGGTTTGCATTTGAATAATTTAGTATTTACAATCATTCTTTACGAAAAATCTATCCGAGTTTTTTTTATATGAAATGTGCAAACAAACGCATGAAACATGAGTTTTAGGTCCAAAAGAAGATTGTGGAGAAATATTTTAAAATGGGTACAAATTTTGATATGCATTTGAATAATTTAGTATTTACTTTCATTCTTTACGAAAAATCTATCCGAGTTTTTTTTATATGAAATGTGCAAACAAACGCATGAAACTTGACTTTTAGGTCCAAAAAAAGATTGCGGAGAAATATTCTAAAATGAATACAAATTTTGGTTTGCATTTGAATAATTTATTATTTACGATCATTCTTAAAGAAAAATCTATCCGATTTTTTTTTTTAAATGAAAGAAGCAAACAAACGCTCGAAACATGAGTTTTATATACAAACAATGATTGTTGAGAAATATTTTAAAGTGAAAAGAAATTTTGGTTTGCGTTTGAAAAATTTAGTATTTCCAATCATTCTTTACGAAAAATCTATCAGAGTTTTTTTTGAATGAAACGAGCAAACAAACGCACGAAACATGAGTTTTATGTGCAAACAAACATTGTGGAAAAATATTTTAAAGTGAACACAGATTTTGTTCAGCATTAGAATAATTTAGTATTTACCATCATTCTTTACGAAAAATCTAACCGTGTTATTTTTGTATGAAAGGAGCAAACAAACATACGAAACAAGAGTTTTAGGGGCAAGCAAAGATTGGGGAGAAATATTTTAAAATGAATTCAAATTTTGGTTTGCATTTGAATAATTTAGTATTTACAATCATTCTTTACGAGAAATCTATCCGAGTTTTTTTTATATGAAATGTGCAAACAAACGCATGAAACATGAGTATTAGGTCCAAAAGAAGATTGTGGAGAAATATTTTAAAATGGAAACAAATTTTGATATGCATTTGAATAATTTAGTATTTACTTTCATTCTTTACGAAAAATCTATCCGAGTTTTTTTTATATGAAATGTGCAAACAAACGCATGAAGCATGAGTTTTAGGTCCAAAAGAAGATTGTGGAGAAATATTTTAAAATGGATACAAATTTTGATATGCATTTGAATAATTTAGTATTACTTTCATTCTTTACGAAAAATCTATCCGAGTCTTTTTTATATGAGATGTGCAAACAAACGCATGAAACATGACTTTTAGGTCCAAAAAAAGATTGCGGAGAAATATTTTAAAATGAATACAAATTTTGGTTTGCATTTGAATAATTTACTATTTACGATCATTCTTAAAGAAAAATCTATCCGATTTTTTTTTTTAAATGAAAGAAGCAAACAAACGCTCGAAACATGAGTTTTATATACAAACAAAGATTGTTGAGAAATATTTTAAAGTGAAAAGAAATTTTGGTTTGCGTTTGAAAAATTTAGTATTCCAATCATTCTTTATGAAAAATCTATCAGATTTTTTTTTGAATGAAACGAGCAAACAAACGCACGAAACATGAGTTTTATGTGCAAACAAACATTGTGGAAAAATATTTTAAAATGAACACAGATTTTGGTCAGCATTAGAATAATTTAGTATTTACCATCATTCTTTACGAAAAATCTAACCGTGTTATTTTTGTATGAAAGGAGCAAACAAACATACGAAACAAGAGTTTTAGGGGCAAGCAAAGATTGGGGAGAAATATTTTAAAATGAATTCAAATTTTGGTTTGCATTTGAATAATTTAGTATTTATAATCATTCTTTACGAAAAATCTATCCGAGTTTTTTTTATATGAAATGTGCAAACAAACGCATGAAACATGAGTTTTAGGTCCAAAAGAAGATTGTGGAGAAATATTTTAAAATGGATACAAATTTTGATATGCATTTGAATAATTTAGTATTTACTTTCATTCTTTACGAAAAATCTATCCGAGTTTTTTTTATATGAAATGTGCAAACAAACGCATGAAGCATGAGTTTTAGGTCCAAAAGAAGATTGTGGAGAAATATTTTAAAATGGATACAAATTTTGATATGCATTTGAATAATTTAGTACTTACTTTCATTCTTTACGAAAAATCTATCCGAGTTTTTTTTATATGAAATATGCAAACAAACGCATGAAACATGACTTTTAGGTCCAAAAAAAGATTGCGGAGAAATATTTTAAAATGAATACAAATTTTGGTCACCATTAGAATAATTTACTATTTACGATCATTCCTAAAGAAAAATCGATCCGATTTTTTTTTTAAATGAAACAGGCAAACAAACGCTCGAAACATGAGTTTTATATACAAACAAAGATTGTTGAGAAATATTTTAAAGTGAAAAGAAATTTTGGTTTGCGTTTGAAAAATTTAGTATTTCCAATTATTATTTACGAAAAATCTATCAGAGTTTTTTTTGAATGAAACGAGCAAACAAACGCACGAAACATGAGTTTTATGTGCAAACAAACATTGTGGAAAAATATTTTAAAATGAACACAGATTTTGGTCAGCATTAGAATAATTTAGTATTTACCGTCATTCATTACGAAAAATCTGACCGTGTTATTTTTGTATGAAAGGAGCAAACAAACATACGAAACAAGAGTTTTAGTGGCAAGCAAAGATTGGGGAGAAATATTTTAAAATGAATTCAAATTTTGGTTTGCATTTGAATAATTTAGTATTTACAATCATTCTTTCCGAAAACTCTATCCGAGTATTTTTTATATGAAATGTGCAAACAAACGCATGAAACATGAGTTTTAGGTCCAAACGAAGATTGTGGAGAAATATTTTAAAATGGATACAAATTTTGATATGCATTTGAATAATTTAGTATTTACTTTCATTCTTTACGAAAAATCTTTCCGAGTTTTTTATATATGAAATGTGCAAACAAACGCATGAAACACGACTTTTAGGTCCAAAAAAAGATTGTGGAGAAATATTTTAAAATGAATACAAATTTTGGTTTGCATTTGAATAATTTACTATTTACGATCATTCTTTAAGAAAAATCTATCCGAGTTTGTTTTTTAAATGAAACAAGCAAACAGACGCTCGAAACATGAGTTTTATATACAAACAAAGATTGTTGAGAAATATTTTAAAGTGAAAAGAAATTTTGGTTTGCGTTTGAAAAATTTAGTATTTCCAATCATTCTTTACGAAAAATCTATCAGAGTTTTTTTTGAATGAAACAAGCAAACAAACGCACGAAACATGAGTTTTATGTGCAAACAAACATTGTGGAAAGATATTTTAAAATGAACACAGATTTTGGTCGGCATTAGAATAACTTAGTATTTACCATCATTCTTTACGAAAAATCTAACGGTGTTATTTTTGTATGAAAGGAGCAAACAAACATAGGAAACAAGAGTTTTAGGGGCAAGGAAAGATTGTGGAGAAATATTTTAAAATGAATTCAAATTTTGGTTTGCATTTGAATAATTTAGTATTTTCAATCATTCTTTACGAAAAATCTATCCGAGTTTTTTTTATATGAAATGTGCAAACAAACGCATGAAGCATGAGATTTAGGTCCAAAAGAAGATTGTGGAGAAGTATTTTAAAATGGATACAAATTTTGATATGCATTTGAATAATTTAGTATTTACTTTCATTCTTTACGAAAAATCTATCCGAGTTTTTTTTATATGAAATGTGCAAACAAACGCATGAAACATGACTTTTAGGTCCAAAAAAAGATTGCGGAGAAATATTTTAAAATGAATACAAATTTTGGTTTGCATTTGAATAATTTACTATTTACGATCATTCTTTAAGAAAAATCTACCCGATTTTTTTTTTTAAATGAAACAAGCAAACAAACGGTCGAAACATGAGTTTTATATACAAACAAAGATTGTTGAGAAATATTTTAAAGTGAAAAGAAATTTTGGTATGCGTTTGAAAAATTTAGTATTTCCAATCATTCTTTACGAAAAATCTATCAGAGTTTTTTTTGAATGAAACGAGCAAACAAACGCACGAAACATGAGTTTTATGTGCAAACAAACATTGTGGAAAAATATTTTAAAATGAACACAGATTTTGGTCAGCATTAGAATAATTTAGTATTTACCATCATTCTTTACGAAAAATCTAACCGTGTTATTTTTGTATGAAAGGAGCAAACAAACATACGAAACAAGAGTTTTAGGGGCAAGCAAAGATTGGGGAGAAATATTTTAAAATGAATTCAAATTTTGGTTTGCATTTGAATAATTTAGTATTTACAATCATTCTTTACGAAAAATCTATCCGAGTTTTTTTTATATGAAATGTGCAAACAAACGCATGAAACATGAGTTTTAGGTCCAAAAGAAGATTGTGGAGAAATATTTTAAAATGGATACAAATTTTGATATGCATTTGAATAATTTAGTATTTACTTTCATTCTTTACGAAAAATCTATCCGAGTTTTTTTTATATGAAATGTGCAAACAAACGCATGAAACATGACTTTTAGGTCCAAAAAAAGATTGCGGAGACATATTTTAAAATGAATACAAATTTTGGTTTGCATTTGAATAATTTACTATTTACGATCATTCTTTAAGAAAAATCTGTCCGATTTTTTTTTTTAAATGAAACAAGCAAACAAACGCTCGAAACATGAGTTTTATATACAAACAAAGATTGTTGAGAAATATTTTAAAGTGAAAAGAAATTTTGGTTTGCGTTTGAAAAATTTAGTATTTCCAGTCATTCTTTACGAAAAATCTATCAGAGTTGTTTTTGAATGGAACGAGCAAACAAACGCACGAAACATGAGTTTTTTGTGTAAACAGACATTGTGGAAAAATATTTTAAATTGAGCACAGAGTTTAGTCAGCATTAGAATAATTTAGTATTTACCATCATTCTTTACGAAAAATCTAACCGTGTTATTTTTGTATGAAAGGAGCAAACAAACATACGAAACAAGAGTTTTAGGGGCAAGAAAAGATTGGGGAGAAATATTTTAAAATGAATTCAAATTTTGGTTTGAATTTGAATAATTTAGTATTTACAATCATTCTTTACGAAAAATCTATCCGAGTTTTTTTTATATGAAATGTGCAAACAAACGCATGAAACATGAGTTTTAGGTCCAAAAGAAGATTGTGGAGAAATATTTTAAAATGGATACAAATTTTGATATGCATTTGAATAATTTAGTATTTACTTTCATTCTTTACGAAAAATCTATCCGAGTTTTTTTTATATGAAATGTGCAAACAAACGCATGAAGCATGAGTTTTAGGTCCAAAAGAAGATTGTGGAGAAATATTTTAAAATGGGTACAAATTTTGATATGAATTTGAATAATTTAGTATTTGCTTTCATTCTTTACGAAAAATCTATCCGAGTTTTTTTTATTTGAAATGTGCAAACAAATGCATGAAACTTGACTTTTAGGTCCAAAAAAAGATTGCGGAGAAATATTTTAAAATGAATACAAATTTTGGTTTGCATTTGAATAATTTACTATTTACGATCATTCTTAAAGAAAAATCTATCCGATTTTTTTTTTTAAATGAAAGAAGCAAACAAACGCTCGAAACATGAGTTTTATATACAAACAGAGATTGTTGAGAAATATTTTAAAGTGAGAAGAAATTTTGGTTTGCGTTTGAAAAATTTAGTATTTCCAATCATTCTTTACGAAAAATCTATCAGAGTTTTTTTTGAATGAAACGAGCAAACAAACCCACGAAACATGAGTTTTATGTGCAAACAAACATTGTGGAAAAATATTTTAAAATGAACACAGATTTTGTTCAGCATTAGAATAATTTAGTATTTACCATCATTCTTTACGAAAAATCTAACCGTGTTATTTTTGTATGAAAGGAGCAAACAAACATACGAAACAAGGGTTTTAGGGCCAAGTAAAGATTGGGGAGAAATATTTTAAAATGAATTCAAATTTTGGTTTGCATTTGAATAATTTAGTATTTACAATCATTCTTTACGAAAAATCTATCCGAGTTTTTTTTATATGAAATGTGCAAACAAACGCATGAAACATGAGTTTTAGGTCCAAAAGAAGATTGTGGAGAAATATTTTAAAATGGATACAAATTTTGAAATGCATTTGAATGATTTAGTATTTACTTTCATTCTTTACGAAAAATCTATCCGAGTTTTTTTTATATGAAATGTGCAAAC
Organism: Juncus effusus; assembly: GCA_027726005.1. NCBI lineage: Eukaryota > Viridiplantae > Streptophyta > Magnoliopsida > Poales > Juncaceae > Juncus > Juncus effusus. Next base: position 4,685,015 of record CM050899.1, read on the forward strand.
AAACGCATGAAGCATGAGTTTTTGGTCCAAAAGAAGATTGTGGAGAAATATTTTAAAATGGATACAAATTTTGATATGCATTTGAATAATTTAGTATTTACTTTCATTCTTTACGAAAAATCTATCCGAGTCTTTTTTATATGAAATGTGCAAACAAACGCATGAAACATGACTTTTAGGTCCAAAAAAAGATTGCGGAGAAATATTTTAAAATGAATACAAATTTTGGTTTGCATTTGAATAATTTACTATTTACGATCATTCTTAAAGAAAAATCTATCCGATTTTTTTTTTTAAATGAAACAAGCAAACAAACGCTCGAAACATGAGTTTTATATACAAACAAAGATTGTTGAGAAATATTTTAAAGTGAAAAGAAATTTTGGTTTGCGTTTGAAAAATTTAGTATTCCAATCATTCTTTATGAAAAATCTATCAGAGTTTTTTTTGAATGAAACGACAAACAAACGCACGAAACATGAGTTTTATGTGCAAACAAACATTGTGGAAAAATATTTTAAAATGAACACAGATTTTGGTCAGCATTAGAATAATTTAGTATTTACCATCATTCTTTACGAAAAATCTAACCGTGTTATTTTTGTATGAAAGGAGCAAACAAACATACGAAACACGAGTTTTAGGGGCAAGCAAAGATTGGGGAGAAATATTTTAAAATGAATTCAAATTTTGGTTTGCATTTGAATAATTTAGTATTTACAATCATTCTTTACGAAAAATCTATCCGAGTTTTTTTTATGTGAAATGTGCAAACAAACGCATGAAACATGAGTTTTAGGTCCAAAAGAAGATTGTGGAGAAATATTTTAAAATGGATACAAATTTTGATATGCATTTCATTAATTTAGTATTTACTTTCATTCTTTACGAAAAATCTATCCGAGTTTTTTTTATATGAAATGTGCAAACAAACGCATGAAGCATGAGTTTTAGGTCCAAAAGAAGATTGTGGAGAAATATTTTAAAATGGATACAAATTTTGATATGCATTTGAATAATTTAGTATTTACTTTCATTCTTTACGAAAAATCTATCCGAGTTTCTTTTATAGGAAATGTGCAAACAAACGAATGAAGCATGAGTTTTAGGTCCAAAAGAAGATTGTGGAGAAATATTTTAAAATGGGTACAAATTTTGATATGCATTTGAATAATTTAGTATTTACTTTCATTCTTTACGAAAAATCTATCCGAGTATTTTTTATATGAAATGTGCAAACAAACGCATGAAGCATGAGTTTTAGGTCCAAAAGAAGATTGTGGAGAAATATTTTAAAATGGATACAAATTTTGATATGCATTTGAATAATTTAGTATTTACTTTCATTCTTTACGAAAAATCTATCCGAGTTTTTTTTATATGAAATGTGCAAACAAACGCATGAAGCATGAGTTTTAGGTCCAAAAGAAGATTGTGGAGAAATATTTTAAAATGGATACAAATTTTGATATGCATTTGAATAATTTAGTATTTACTTTCATTCTTTACGAAAAATCTATCCGAGTCTTTTTTATATGAAATGCGGAAACAAACGCATGAAACATGACTTTTAGGTCCAAAAAAAGATTGCGGAGAAATAGTTTAAAATGAATACAAATTTTGGTTTGCATTTGAATAATTTACTATTTACGATCATTCTTAAAGAAAAATCTGTCCGATTTTTTTTTTTAAATGAAAGAAGCAAACAAACGCTCGAAACATGAGTTTTATATACAAACAAAGATTGTTGAGAAATATTTTAAAGTGAAAAGAAATTTTGGTTTGCGTTTGAAAAATTTAGTATTTCCAATCATTCTTTACGAAAAATCTATCAGAGTTTTTTTTGAATGAAACGAGCAAACAAACGCACGAAACATGAGTTTTATGTGCAAACAAACATTGTGGAAAAATATTTTAAAATGAACACAGATTTTGTTCAGCATTAGAATAATTTAGTATTTACCATCATTCTTTACAAAAAATCTAACCGTGTTATTTTTGTATGAAAGGAGCAAACAAACATACGAAACAAGAGTTTTACGGGCAAGCAAAGATTGGGGAGAAATATTTTAAAATGAATTCAAATTTTGGTTTGCATTTGAATAATTTAGTATTTACAATTATTCTTTACGAAAAATCTATCCGAGTTTTTTTTATATGAAATGTGCAAACAAACGCATGAAACATGAGTTTTAGGTCCAAAAGAAGATTGTGGTGAAATATTTTAAAATGGATACAAATTTTGATATGCATTTGAATAATTTAGTATTTACTTTCATTCTTTACGAAAAATCTATCCGAGTTTTTTTTATATGAAATGTGCAAACAAACGCATGAAGCATGAGTTTTAGGTCCAAAAGAAGATTGTGGAGAAATATTTTAAAATGGATACAAATTTTGATATGCATTTGAATAATTTAGTATTTACTTTCATTCTTTACGAAAAATCTATCCGAGTCTTTTTTATATGAAATGTGCAAACAAACGCATGAAACATGACTTTTAGGTCCAAAAAAAGATTGCGGAGAAATATTTTAAAATGAATACAAATTTTGGTTTGCATTTGAATAATTTACTATTTACGATCATTCTTAAAGAAAAATCTATCCGATTTTTTTTTTTAAATGAAACAAGCAAACAAACGCTCGAAACATGAGTTTTATATACAAACAAAGATTGTTGAGAAATATTTTAAAGTGAAAAGAAATTTTCGTTTGCGTTTGAAAAATTTAGTATTCCAATCATTCTTTACGAAAAATCTATCAGAGTTTTTTTTTGAATGAAACGAGCAAACAAACGCACGAAACATGAGTTTTATGTGCAAACAAACATTGTGGAAAAATATTTTAAAATGAACACAGATTTTGTTCAGCATTAGAATAATTTAGTATTTACCATCATTCTTTACAAAAAATCTAACCGTGTTATTTTTGTATGAAAGGAGCAAACAAACATACGAAACAAGAGTTTTACGGGCAAGCAAAGATTGGGGAGAAATATTTTAAAATGAATTCAAATTTTGGTTTGCATTTGAATAATTTAGTATTTACAATCATTCTTTACGAAAAATCTATCCGAGTTTTTTTTATATGAAATGTGCAAACAAACGCATGAAACATGAGTTTTAGGTCCAAAAGAAGATTGTGGTGAAATATTTTAAAATGGATACAAATTTTGATATGCATTTGAATAATTTAGTATTTACTTTCATTCTTTACGAAAAATCTATCCGAGTTTTTTTTATATGAAATGTGCAAACAAACGCATGAAGCATGAGTTTTAGGTCCAAAAGAAGATTGTGGAGAAATATTTTAAAATGGATACAAATTTTGATATGCATTTGAATAATTTAGTATTTACTTTCATTCTTTACGAAAAATCTATCCGAGTCTTTTTTATATGAAATGTGCAAACAAACGCATGAAACATGACTTTTAGGTCCAAAAAAAGATTGCGGAGAAATATTTTAAAATGAATACAAATTTTGGTTTGCATTTGAATAATTTACTATTTACGATCATTCTTAAAGAAAAATCTATCCGATTTTTTTTTTTAAATGAAACAAGCAAACAAACGCTCGAAACATGAGTTTTATATACAAACAAAGATTGTTGAGAAATATTTTAAAGTGAAAAGAAATTTTGGTTTGCGTTTGAAAAATTTAGTGTTCCAATCATTCTTTATGAAAAATCTATCAGAGTTTTTTTTTAATGAAACGAGCAAACAAACGCACGAAACATGAGTTTTATGTGCAAACAAACATTGCGGAAAAATATTTTAAAATGAACACTGATTTTGGTCAGCATTAGAATAATTTAGTATTTACCATCATTCTTTACGAAAAATCTAACCGTGTTATTTTTGTATGAAAGGAGCAAACAAACATACGAAACAAGAGTTTTAGGGGCAAGCAAAGATTGGGGAGAAATATTTTAAAATGAATTCAAATTTTGGTTTGCATTTGAATAATTTAGTATTTACAATCATTCTTTACGAAAAATCTATCCGAGTGTTTTTTATATGAAATGTGCAAACAAACGCATGAAACATGAGTTTTAGGTCCAAAAGATGATTGTGGAGAAATATTTTAAAATGGATACAAATTTTGATATGCATTTCAATAATATAGTATTTACTTTCATTCTTTACGAAAAATCTATCCGAGTTTTTTTTATATGAAATGTGCAAACAAACGCATGAAGCATGAGTTTTAGGTCCAAAAGAAGATTGTGGAGAAATATTTTAAAATGGATACAAATTTTGATATGCATTTGAATAATTTAGTACTTACTTTCATTCTTTACGAAAAATCTATCCGAGTTTTTTTTATATGAAATGTGCAAACAAACGCATGAAACTTGACTTTTAGGTCCAAAAAAAGATTGCGGAGAAATATTTTAAAATGAATACAAATTTTGGTTTGCATTTGAATAATTTACTATTTACGATCATTCTTAAAGAAAAATCTATCCGATTTTTTTTTTTAAATGAAAGAAGCAAACAAACGCTCGAAACATGAGTTTTATATACAAACAAAGATTGTTGAGAAATATTTTAAAGTGAAAAGAAATTTTGGTTTGCGTTTGAAAAATTTAGTATTTCCAATCATTCTTTACGAAAAATCTATCAGAGTTTTTTTTGAATGAAACGAGCAAACAAACGCACGAAACATGAGTTTTATGTGCAAACAAACATTGTGGAAAAATATTTTAAAATGAACACAGATTTTGTTCAGCATTAGAATAATTTAGTATTTACCATCATTCTTTACGAAAAATCTATCCGTGTTATTTTTGTATGAAAGGAGCAAACAAACATACGAAACAAGAGTTTTAGGGGCAAGCAAAGATTGGGGAGAAATATTTTAAAATGAATTCAAATTTTGGTTTGCATTTGAATAATTTAGTATTTACAATCATTCTTTACGAAAAATCTATCCGAGTTTTTTTTATATGAAATGTGCAAACAAACGCATGAAACATGAGTTTTAGGTCCAAAAGAAGATTGTGGAGAAATATTTTAAAATGGAAACAAATTTTGATATGCATTTGAATAATTTAGTATTTACTTTCATTCTTTACGAAAAATCTATCCGAGTTTTTTTTATATGAAATGTGCAAACAAACGCATGAAGCATGAGTTTTAGGTCCAAAAGAAGATTGTGGAGAAATATTTTAAAATGGATACAAATTTTGATATGCATTTGAATAATTTAGTATTTACTTTCATTCTTTACGAAAAATCTATCCGAGTCTTTTTTATATGAAATGTGCAAACAAACGCATGAAACATGACTTTTAGGTCCAAAAAAAGATTGCGGAGAAATATTTTAAAATGAATACAAATTTTGGTTTGCATTTGAATAATTTACTATTTACGATCATTCTTAAAGAAAAATCTATCCGATTTTTTTTTTAAATGAAACAAGCAAACAAACGCTCGAAACATGAGTTTTATATACAAACAAAGATTGTTGAGAAATATTTTAAAGTGAAAAGAAATTTTGGTTTGCGTTTGAAAAATTTAGTATTTCCAATCATTCTTTACGAAAAATCTATCAGAGTTTTTTTTGAATGAAACGAGCAAACAAACACACGAAACATGAGTTTTTTGTGCAAACAAACATTGTGAACATATATTTTAAAATGAGCACAGATTTTGGTCAGCATTAGAATAATTTAGTATTTACCATCATTCTTTACGAAACATCTAACCGTGTTATTTTTGTATGAAAGGAGCAAACAAACATACGAAACAAGAGTTTTAGGGGCAAGCAAAGATTGGGGAGAAATATTTTAAAATGAATTCAAATTTTGGTTTGCATTTGAATAATTTAGTATTTACAATCATTCTTTACGAAAAATCTATCCGAGTTTTTTTTATATGAAATGTGCAAAAAAACGCATGAAACATGAGTTTTAGGTCCAAAAGAAGATTGTGGAGAAATATTTTAAAATGGATACAAATTTTGATATGCATTTCAATAATATAGTATTTACTTTCATTATTTACGAAAAATCTATCCGAGTTTTTTTTATATGAAATGTGCAAACAAATGCATGAAGCATGAGTTTTAGGTCCCAAAGAAGATTGTGGAGAAATATTTTAAAATGGGTACAAATTTTGATATGCATTTGAATAATTTAGTATTTACTTTCATTCTTTACGAAAAATCTATCCGAGTTTTTTTTATATGAAATGTGCAAACAAACGCATGAAACTTGACTTTTAGGTCCAAAAAAAGATTGCGGAGAAATATTTTAAAATGAATACAAATTTTGGTTTGCATTTGAATAATTTACTATTTACGATCATTCTTAAAGAAAAATCTATCCGATTTTTTTTTTTAAATGAAACAAGCAAACAAACGCTCGAAACATGAGTTTTATATACAAACAAAGATTGTTGAGAAGTATTTTAAAGTGAAAAGAAATTTTGGTTTGCGTTTGAAAAATTTAGTATTTCCAATCATTCTTTACGAAAAATCTATCAGGGTTTTTTTTGAATGAAACGAGCAAACAAACATACGAAACAAGAGTTTTAGGGGCAAGCAAAGATTGGGGAGAAATATTTTAAAATGATTTCAAATTTTGGTTTGCATTTGAATAATTTAGTATTTACAATTATTCTTTACCAAAAATCTATCCGAGTTTTTTTTATATGAAATGTGCAAACAAACGCATGAAACATGAGTTTTAGGTCCAAAAGAAGATTGTGGAGAAATATTTTAAAATGGATACAAATTTTGATATGCATTTGAATAATTTAGTATTTACTTTCATTCTTTACGAAAAATCTATCCGAGTTTTTTTTATATGAAATGTGCAAACAAACGCATGAAGCATGAGTTTTAGGTCCAAAAGAAGATTGTGGAGAAATATTTTAAAATGGATACAAATTTTGATATGCATTTGAATAATTTAGTATTTACTTTCATTCTTTACGAAAAATCTATCCGAGTCTTTTTTATATGAAATGTGCAAACAAACGCATGTAACATGACTTTTAGGTCCAAAAAAAGATTGCGGAGAAATATTTTAAAATGAATACAAATTTTGGTTTGCATTTGAATAATTTACAATTTACGATCATTCTTAAAGAAAAATCTATCCGATTTTTTTTTTTAAATGAAACAAGCAAACAAACGCTCGAAACATGAGTTTTATATACAAACAAAGATTGTTGAGAAATATTTTAAAGTGAAAAGAAATTTTGGTTTGCGTTTGAAAAATTTAGTATTTCCAATCTTTCTTTACGAAAAATCTATCAGAGTTTTTTTTGAATGAAACGAGCAAACAAACGCACGAAACATGAGTTTTATGTGCAAACAAACATTGTGGAAAAATATTTTAAAATGAACACAGATTTTGGTCAGCATTAGAATAATTTAGTATTTACCATCATTCTTTACGAAAAATCTAACCGTGTTATTTTTGTATGAAAGGAGCAAACAAACATACGAAACAAGAGTTTTAGGGGCAAGCAAAGATTGGGGAGAAATATTTTAAAATGAATTCAAATTTTGGTTTGCATTTGAATAATTTAGTATTTACAATCATTCTTTACGAAAAATCTATCCGAGTTTTTTTTATATGAAATGTGCAAACAAACGCATGAAACATGAGTTTTAGGTCCAAAAGAAGATTGTGGAGAAATATTTTAAAATGGATACAAATTTTGATATGCATTTCAATAATATAGTATTTACTTGCATTCTTTACGAAAAATCTATCCGAGTTTTTTTTATATGAAATGTGGAAACAAACGCATGAAGCATGAGTTTTAGGTCCAAAAGAAGATTGTGGAGAAATATTTTAAAATGGATACAAATTTTGATATGCATTTGAATAATTTAGTACTTACTTTCATTCTTTACGAAAAATCTATCCGAGTTTTTTTTATATGAAATGTGCAAACAAACGCATGAAACTTGACTTTTAGGTCCAAAAAAAGATTGCGGAGAAATATTTTAAAATGAATACAAATTTTGGTTTGCATTTGAATAATTTACTATTTACGATCATTCTTAAAGAAAAATCTATCCGATTTTTTTTTTAAATGAAAGAAGCAACCAAACGCTCGAAACATGAGTTTTATATACAAACAAAGATTGTTGAGAAATATTTTAAAGTGAAAAGAAATTTTGGTTTGCGTTTGAAAAATTTAGTATTTCCAATCATTCTTTACGAAAAATTTATTAGAGTTTTTTTTGAATGAAACGAGCAAACAAACGCACGAAACATGAGTTTTATGTGCAAACAAAAATTGTGGAAAAATATTTTAAAATGAACACAGATTTTGTTCAGCATTAGAATAATTTAGTATTTACCATCATTCTTTACGAAAAATCTAACCGTGTTATTTTTGTATGAAAGGAGCAAACAAACATACGAAACAAGAGTTTTAGGGGCAAGCAAAGATTGGGGAGAAATATTTTAAAATGAATTCAAATTTTGGTTTGCATTTGAATAATTTAGTATTTACAATCATTCTTTACGAAAAATCTATCCGAGTTTTTTTTATATGAAATGTGCAAACAAACGCATGAAACATGAGTTTTAGGTCCAAAAGAAGATTGTGGAGAAATATTTTAAAATGGATACAAATTTTGATATGCATTTCAATAATTTAGTATTTACTTTCATTCTTTACGAAAAATCTATCCGAGTTTTTTTTATATGAAATGTGCAAACAAACGCATGAAGCATGAGTTTTAGGTCCAAAAGAAGATTGTGGAGAAATATTTTAAAATGGATACAAATTTTGATATGCATTTGAATAATTTAGTATTTACTTTCATTCTTTACGAAAAATCTATCCGAGTCTTTTTTATATGAAATGTGCAAACAAACGCATGAAACATGACTTTTAGGTCCAAAAAAAGATTGCGGAGAAATATTTTAAAATGAATACAAATTTTGGTCTGCATTTGAATAATTTACTATTTACGATCATTCTTAAAGAAAAATCTATCCGATTTTTTTTTTTAAATGAAACAAGCAAACAAACGCTCGAAACATGAGTTTTATATACAAACAAAGATTGTTGAGAAATATTTTAAAGTGAAAAGAAATTTTGGTTTGCGTTTGAAAAATTTAGTATTCCAATCATTCTTTATGAAAAATCTATCAGAGTTTTTTTTGAATGAAACGAGCAAACAAACGCACGAAACATGAGTTTTATGTGCAAACAAACATTGTGGAAAAATATTTTAAAATGAACACAGATTTTGGTCAGCATTAGAATAATTTAGTATTTACCATCAATCTTTACGAAAAATCTAACCGTGTTATTTTTGTATGAAAGGAGCAAACAAACATACGAAACAAGAGTTTTAGGGGCAAGCAAAGATTGGGGAGAAATATTTTAAAATGAATTCAAATTTTGGTTTGCATTTGAATAATTTAGTATTTACAATCATTCTTTACGAAAAATCTATCCGAGTTTTTTTTATATGAAATGTGCAAACAAACGCATGAAACATGAGTTTTAGGTCCAAAAGAAGATTGTGGAGAAATATTTTAAAATGGATACAAATTTTGATATGCATTTCAATAATTTAGTATTTACTTTCATTCTTTACGAAAAATCTATCCGAGTTTTTTTTATATGAAATGTGCAAACAAACGCATGAAGCATGAGTTTTAGGTCCAAAAGAAGATTGTGGAGAAATATTTTAAAATGGATACAAATTTTGATATGCATTTGAATAATTTAGTATTTACTTTCATTCTTTACGAAAAATCTATCCGAGTCTTTTTTATATGAAATGCGGAAACAAACGCATGAAACATGACTTTTAGGTCCAAAAAAAGATTGCGGAGAAATATTTTAAAATGAATACAAATTTTGGTTTGCATTTGAATAATTTACTATTTACGATCATTCTTAAAGAAAAATCTATCCGATTTTTTTTTTTAAATGAAACAAGCAAACAAACGCTCGAAACATGAGTTTTATATACAAACAAAGATTGTTGAGAAATATTTTAAAGTGAAAAGAAATTTTGGTTTGCGTTTGAAAAATTTAGTATTCCAATCATTCTTTATGAAAAATCTATCAGAGTTTTTTTTGAAAGAAACGAGCAAACAAACGCACGAAACATGAGTTTTATGTGCAAACAAACATTGTGGAAAAATATTTTAAAATGAACACAGATTTTGGTCAGCATTAGAATAATTTAGTATTACCATCATTCTTTACGAAAAATCTAACCGTGTTATTTTTGTATGAAAGGAGCAAACAAACATACGAAACAAGAGTTTTAGGGGCAAGCAAAGATTGGGGAGAAATATTTTAAAATGAATTCAAATTTTGGTTTGCGTTTGAATAATTTAGTATTTACAATCATTCTTTACGAAAAATCTATCCGAGTTTTTTTTATATGAAATGTGCAAACAAACGCATGAAACATGAGTTTTAGGTCCAAAAGAAGATTGTGGAGAAATATTTTAAAATGGATACAAATTTTGATATGCATTTCAATAATTTAGTATTTACTTTCATTCTTTACGAAAAATCTATCCGAGTTTTTTTTATATGAAATGTGCAAACAAACGCATGAAGCATGAGTTTTAGGTCCAAAAGAAGATTGTGGAGAAATATTTTAAAATGGATACAAATTTTGATATGCATTTGAATAATTTAGTACTTACTTTCATTCTTTACGAAAATTCTATCCGAGTTTTTTTTATATGAAATGTGCAAACAAACGCATGAAACATGACTTTTAGGTCCAAAAAAAGATTGCGGAGAAATATTTTAAAATGAATACAAATTTTGGTCACCATTAGAATAATTTACTATTTACGATCATTCTTAAAGAAAAATCTATCCGATTTTTTTTTTAAAATGAAACAGGCAAACAAACTCTCGAAACATGAGTTTTATATACAAACAAAGATTGTTGAGAAATATTTTAAAGTGAAAAGAAATTTTGGTTTGCGTTTGAAAAATTTAGTATTTCCAATTATTATTTACGAAAAATCTATCAGAGTTTTTTTTGAATGAAACGAGCAAACAAACGCACGAAACATGAGTTTTATGTGCAAACAAACATTTTGGAAAAATATTTTAAAATGAACACAGATTTTGGTCAGCATTAGAATAATTTAGTATTTACCGTCATTCATTACGAAAATTCTGACCGTGTTATTTTTGTATGAAAGGAGCAAACAAACATACGAAACAAGAGTTTTAGGGGCAAGCAAAGATTGGGGAGAAATATATTAAAATGAATTCAAATTTTGGTTTGCATTTGAATAATTTAGTATTTACAATCATTCTTTACGAAAAATCTATCCGAGTTTTTTTTATATGAAATGTGCAAACAAACGCATGAAACATGAGTTTTAGGTCCAAAAGAAGATTGTGGAGAAATATTTTAAAATGGATACAAATTTTGATATGCATTTCAATAATATAGTATTTACTTTCATTCTTTACGAAAAATCTATCCGAGTTTTTTTTATATGAAATGTGCAAACAAACGCATGAAGCATGAGTTTTAGGTCCAAAAGAAGATTGTGGAGAAATATTTTAAAATGGATACAAATTTTGATATGCATTTGAATAATTTAGTACTTACTTTCATTCTTTACGAAAAATCTATCCGAGTTTTTTTTATATGAAATGTGCAAACAAACGCATGAAACTTGACTTTTAGGTCCAAAAAAATATTGCGGAGAAATATTTTAAAATGAATACAAATTTTGGTTTGCATTTGAATAATTTACTATTTACGATCATTCTTAAAGAAAAATCTATCCGATTTTTTTTTTTAAATGAAAGAAGCAACCAAACGCTCGAAACATGAGTTTTATATACAAACAAAGATTGTTGAGAAATATTTTAAAGTGAAAAGAAATTTTGGTTTGCGTTTGAAAAATTTAGTATTTCCAATCATTCTTTACGAAAAATCTATCAGAGTTTTTTTTGAATGAAACGAGCAAACAAACGCACGAAACATGAGTTTTATGTGCAAACAAAAATTGTGGAAAAATATTTTAAAATGAACACAGATTTTGTTCAGCATTAGAATAATTTAGTATTTACCATCATTCTTTACGAAAAATCTAACCGTGTTATTTTTGTATGAAAGGAGCAAACAAACATACGAAACAAGAGTTTTAGGGGCAAGCAAAGATTGGGGAGAAATATTTTAAAATGAATTCAAATTTTGGTTTGCATTTGAATAATTTAGTATTTACAATCATTCTTTACGAAAAATCTATCCGAGTTTTTTTTATATGAAATGTGCAAACAAACGCATGAAACATGAGTTTTAGGTCCAAAAGAAGATTGTGGAGAAATATTTTAAAATGGATACAAATTTTGATATGCATTTCAATAATTTAGTATTTACTTTCATTCTTTACGAAAAATCTATCCGAGTTTTTTTTATATGAAATGTGCAAACAAACGCATGAAGCATGAGTTTTAGGTCCAAAAGAAGATTGTGGAGAAATATTTTAAAATGGATACAAATTTTGATATGCATTTGAATAATTTAGTATTTACTTTCATTCTTTACGAAAAATCTATCCGAGTCTTTTTTATATGAAATGTGCAAACAAACGCATGAAACATGACTTTTAGGTCCAAAAAAAGATTGCGGAGAAATATTTTAAAATGAATACAAATTTTGGTTTGCATTTGAATAATTTACTATTTACGATCATTCTTAAAGAAAAATCTATCCGATTTTTTTTTTTAAATGAAACAAGCAAACAAACGCTCGAAACATGAGTTTTATATACAAACAAAGATTGTTGAGAAATATTTTAAAGTGAAAAAAAATTTTGGTTTGCGTTTGAAAAATTTAGTATTCCAATCATTCTTTATGAAAAATCTATCAGAGTTTTTTTTGAATGAAACGAGCAAACAAACGCACGAAACATGAGTTTTATGTGCAAACAAACATTGTGGAAAAATATTTTAAAATGAACACAGATTTTGGTCAGCATTAGAATAATTTAGTATTTACCATCAATCTTTACGAAAAATCTAACCGTGTTATTTTTGTATGAAAGGAGCAAACAAACATACGAAACAAGAGTTTTAGGGGCAAGCAAAGATTGGGGAGAAATATTTTAAAATGAATTCAAATTTTGGTTTGCATTTGAATAATTTAGTATTTACAATCATTCTTTACGAAAAATCTATCCGAGTTTTTTTTATATGAAATGTGCAAACAAACGCATGAAACATGAGTTTTAGGTCCAAAAGAAGATTGTGGAGAAATATTTTAAAATGGATACAAATTTTGATATGCATTTCAATAATTTAGTATTTACTTTCATTCTTTACGAAAAATCTATCCGAGTTTTTTTTATATGAAATGTGCAAACAAACGCATGAAGCATGAGTTTTAGGTCCAAAAGAAGATTGTGGAGAAATATTTTAAAATGGATACAAATTTTGATATGCATTTGAATAATTTAGTATTTACTTTCATTCTTTACGAAAAATCTATCCGAGTTTTTTTTATATGAAATGTGCAAACAAACGCATGAAGCATGAGTTTTAGGTCCAAAAGAAGATTGTGGAGAAATATTTTAAAATGGATACAAATTTTGATATGCATTTGAATAATTTAGTATTTACTTTCATTCTTTACGAAAAATCTATCCGAGTCTTTTTTATATGAAATGCGGAAACAAACGCATGAAACATGACTTTTAGGTCCAAAAAAAGATTGCGGAGAAATATTTTAAAATGAATACAAATTTTGGTTTGCATTTGAATAATTTACTATTTACGATCATTCTTAAAGAAAAATCTATCCGATTTTTTTTTTTAAATGAAACAAGCAAACAAACGCTCGAAACATGAGTTTTATATACAAAAAAAGATTGTTGAGAAATATTTTAAAGTGAAAAGAAATTTTGGTTTGCGTTTGAAAAATTTAGTATTCCAATCATTCTTTATGAAAAATCTATCAGAGTTTTTTTTGAATGAAACGAGCAAACAAACGCACGAAACATGAATTTTATGTGCAAACAAACATTGTGGAAAAATATTTTAAAATGAACACAGATTTTGGTCAGCATTAGAATAATTTAGTATTACCATCATTCTTTACGAAAAATCTAACCGTGTTATTTTTGTATGAAAGGAGCAAACAAACATACGAAACAAGAGTTTTAGGGGCAAGCAAAGATTGGGGAGAAATATTTTAAAATGAATTCAAATTTTGGTTTGCGTTTGAATAATTTAGTATTTACAATCATTCTTTACGAAAAATCTATCCGAGTTTTTTTTATATGAAATGTGCAAACAAACGCATGAAACATGAGTTTTAGGTCCAAAAGAAGATTGTGGAGAAATATTTTAAAATGGATACAAATTTTGATATGCATTTGAATAATTTAGTATTTACTTTCATTCTTTACGAAAAATCTATCCGAGTTTTTTTTATATGAAATGTGCAAACAAACGCATGAAGCATGAGTTTTAGGTCCAAAAGAAGATTGTGGAGAAATATTTTAAAATGGATACAAATTTTGATATGCATTTGAATAATTTAGTACTTACTTTCATTCTTTACGAAAATTCTATCCGAGTTTTTTTTATATGAAATGTGCAAACAAACGCATGAAACATGACTTTTAGGTCCAAAAAAAGATTGCGGAGAAATATTTTAAAATGAATACAAATTTTGGTCACCATTAGAATAATTTACTATTTACGATCATTCTTAAAGAAAAATCTATCGGATTTTTTTTTTTAAATGAAACAGGCAAACAAACTCTCGAAACATGAGTTTTATATACAAACAAAGATTGTTGAGAAATATTTTAAAGTGAAAAGAAATTTTGGTTTGCGTTTGAAAAATTTAGTATTTCCAATTATTATTTACGAAAAATCTATCAGAGTTTTTTTTGAATGAAACGAGCAAACAAACGCACGAAACATGAGTTTTATGTGCAAACAAACATTGTGGAAAAATATTTTAAAATGAACACAGATTTTGGTCAGCATTAGAATAATTTAGTATTTACCGTCATTCATTACGAAAAATCTGACCGTGTTATTTTTGTATGAAAGGAGCAAACAAACATACGAAACAAGAGTTTTAGGGGCAAGCAAAGATTGGGGAGAAATATTTTAAAATGAATTCAAATTTTGGTTTGCATTTGAATAATTTAGTATTTACAATCATTCTTTACGAAAAATCTTTCCGAGTTTTTTTTATATGAAATGTGCAAACAAACGCATGAAACATGAGTTTTAGGTCCAAAAGAAGATTGTGGAGAAATATTTTAAAATGGATACAAATTTTGATATGCATTTCAATAATATAGTATTTACTTTCATTCTTTACGAAAAATCTATCCGAGTTTTTTTTATATGAAATGTGCAAACAAACGCATGAAGCATGAGTTTTAGGTCCAAAAGAAGATTGTGGAGAAATATTTTAAAATGGATACAAATTTTGATATGCATTTGAATAATTTAGTACTTACTTTCATTCTTTACGAAAAATCTATCCGAGTTTTTTTTATATGAAATGTGCAAACAAACGCATGAAACTTGACTTTTAGGTCCAAAAAAAGATTGCGGAGAAATATTTTAAAATGAATACAAATTTTGGTTTGCATTTGAATAATTTACTATTTACGATCATTCTTAAAGAAAAATCTATCCGATTTTTTTTTTTAAATGAAAGAAGCGACCAAAGGCTCGAAACATGAGTTTTATATACAAACAAAGATTGTTGAGAAATATTTTAAAGTGAAAAGAAATTTTGGTTTGCGTTTGAAAAATTTAGTATTTCCAATCATTCTTTACGAAAAATCTATCAGAGTTTTTTTTGAATGAAACGAGCAAACAAACGCACCAAACATGAGTTTTATGTGCAAACAAAAATTGTGGAAAAATATTTTAAAATGAACACAGATTTTGTTCAGCATTAGAATAATTTAGTATTTACCATCATTCTTTACGAAAAATCTAACCGTGTTATTTTTGTATGAAAGGAGCAAACAAACATACGAAACAAGAGTTTTAGGGGCAAGCAAAGATTGGGGAGAAATATTTTAAAATGAATTCAAATTTTGGTTTGCATTTGAATAATTTAGTATTTACAATCATTCTTTACGAAAAATCTATCCGAGTTTTTTTTATATGAAATGTGCAAACAAACGCATGAAACATGAGTTTTAGGTCCAAAAGAAGATTGTGGAGAAATATTTTAAAATGGATACAAATTTTGATATGCATTTGAATAATTTAGTATTTACTTTCATTCTTTACGAAAAATCTATCCGAGTTTTTTTTATATGAAATGTGCAAACAAACGCATGAAGCATGAGTTTTAGGTCCAAAAGAAGATTGTGGAGAAATATTTTAAAATGGATACAAATTTTGATATGCATTTGAATAATTTAGTATTTACTTTCATTCTTTACGAAAAATCTATCCGAGTCTTTTTTATATGAAATGTGCAAACAAATGCATGAAACATGACTTTTAGGTCCAAAAAAAGATTGCGGAGAAATATTTTAAAATGAATACAAATTTTGGTTTGCATTTGAATAATTTACTATTTACGATCATTCTTAAAGAAAAATCTATCCGATTTTTTTTTTTAAATGAAACAAGCAAACAAACGCTCGAAACATGAGTTTTATATACAAACAAAGATTGTTGAGAAATATTTTAAAGTGAAAAGAAATTTTGGTTTGCGTTTGAAAAATTTAGTATTCCAATCATTCTTTATGAAAAATCTATCAGAGTTTTTTTTGAATGAAACGAGCAAACAAACGCACGAAACATGAGTTTTATGTGCAAACAAACATTGTGGAAAAATATTTTAAAATGAACACAGATTTTGGTCAGCATTAGAATAATTTAGTATTTACCATCAATCTTTACGAAAAATCTAACCGTGTTATTTTTGTATGAAAGGAGCAAACAAACATACGAAACAAGAGTTTTAGGGGCAAGCAAAGATTGGGGAGAAATATTTTAAAATGAATTCAAATTTTGGTTTGCATTTGAATAATTTAGTATTTACTTTCATTCTTTACGAAAAATCTATCCGAGTTTTTTTTATATGAAATGTGCAAACAAACGCATGAAGCATGAGTTTTAGGTCCAAAAGAAGATTGTGGAGAAATATTTTAAAATGGATACAAATTTTGATATGCATTTGAATAATTTAGTATTTACTTTCATTCTTTACGAAAAATCTATCCGAGTCTTTTTTATATGAAATGCGGAAACAAACGCATGAAACATGACTTTTAGGTCCAAAAAAAGATTGCGGAGAAATATTTTAAAATGAATACAAATTTTGGTTTGCATTTGAATAATTTACTATTTACGATCATTCTTAAAGAAAAATCTATCCGATTTTTTTTTTTAAATGAAACAAGCAAACAAACGCTCGAAACATGAGTTTTATATACAAACAAAGATTGTTGAGAAATATTTTAAAGTGAAAAGAAATTTTGGTTTGCGTTTGAAAAATTTAGTATTCCAATCATTCTTTATGAAAAATCTATCAGAGTTTTTTTTGAATGAAACGAGCAAACAAACGCACGAAACATGAGTTTTATGTGCAAACAAACATTGTGGAAAAATATTTTAAAATGAACACAGATTTTGGTCAGCATTAGAATAATTTAGTATTACCATCATTCTTTACGAAAAATCTAACCGTGTTATTTTTGTATGAAAGGAGCAAACAAACATACGAAACAAGAGTTTTAGGGGCAAGCAAAGATTGGGGAGAAATATTTTAAAATGAATTCAAATTTTGGTTTGCATTTGAATAATTTAGTATTTACAATCATTCTTTACGAAAAATCTATCCGAGTTTTTTTTATATGAAATGTGCAAACAAACGCATGAAACATGAGTTTTAGGTCCAAAAGAAGATTGTGGAGAAATATTTTAAAATGGATACAAATTTTGATATGCATTTCAATAATTTAGTATTTACTTTCATTCTTTACGAAAAATCTATCCGAGTTTTTTTTATATGAAATGTGCAAACAAACGCATGAAGCATGAGTTTTAGGTCCAAAAGAAGATTGTGGAGAAATATTTTAAAATGGATACAAATTTTGATATGCATTTGAATAATTTAGTATTTACTTTCATTCTTTACGAAAAATCTATCCGAGTCTTTTTTATAGGAAATGCGGAAACAAACGCATGAAACATGACTTTTAGGTCCAAAAAAAGATTGCGGAGAAATATTTTAAAATGAATACAAATTTTGGTTTGCATTTGAATAATTTACTATTTACGATCATTCTTAAAGAAAAATCTATCAGATTTTTTTTTTTAAATGAAACAAGCAAACAAACGCTCGAAACATGAGTTTTATATACAAACAAAGATTGTTGAGAAATATTTTAAAGTGAAAAGAAATTTTGGTTTGCGTTTGAAAAATTTAGTATTCCAATCATTCTTTATGAAAAATCTATCAGAGTTTTTTTTGAATGAAACGAGCAAACAAACGCACGAAACATGAGTTTTATGTGCAAACAAACATTGTGGAAAAATATTTTAAAATGAACACAGATTTTGGTCAGCATTACAATAATTTAGTATTACCATCATTCTTTACGAAAAATCTAACCGTGTTATTTTTGTATGAAAGGAGCAAACAAACATACGAAACAAGAGTTTTAGGGGCAAGCAAAGATTGGGGAGAAATATTTTAAAATGAATTCAAATTTTGGTTTGCGTTTGAATAATTTAGTATTTACAATCATTCTTTACGAAAAATCTATCCGAGTTTTTTTTATATGAAATGTGCAAACAAACGCATGAAACATGAGTTTTAGGTCCAAAAGAAGATTGTGGAGAAATATTTTAAAATGGATACAAATTTTGATATGCATTTCAATAATTTAGTATTTACTTTCATTCTTTACGAAAAATCTATCCGAGTTTTTTTTATATGAAATGTGCAAACAAACGCATGAAGCATGAGTTTTAGGTCCAAAAGAAGATTGTGGAGAAATATTTTAAAATGGATACAAATTTTGATATGCATTTGAATAATTTAGTACTTACTTTCATTCTTTACGAAAATTCTATCCGAGTTTTTTTTATATGAAATGTGCAAACAAACGCATGAAACATGACTTTTAGGTCCAAAAAAAGATTGCGGAGAAATATTTTAAAATGAATACAAATTTTGGTCACCATTAGAATAATTTACTATTTACGATCATTCTTAAAGAAAAATCTATCCGATTTTTTTTTTTAAATGAAACAGGCAAACAAACTCTCGAAACATGAGTTTTATATACAAACAAAGATTGTTGAGAAATATTTTAAAGTGAAAAGAAATTTTGGTTTGCGTTTGAAAAATTTAGTATTTCCAATTATTATTTACGAAAAATCTATCAGAGTTTTTTTTGAATGAAACGAGCAAACAAACGCACGAAACATGAGTTTTATGTGCAAACAAACATTGTGGAAAAATATTTTAAAATGAACACAGATTTTGGTCAGCATTAGAATAATTTAGTATTTACCGTCATTCATTACGAAAAATCTGACCGTGTTATTTTTGTATGAAAGGAGCAAACAAACATACGAAACAAGAGTTTTAGGGGCAAGCAATGATTGTGGAGAAATATTTTAAAATGAATTTAAATTTTGGTTTGCATTTGAACAATTTAGTATTTTCAATCATTCTTTACGAAAAATCTATCCGAGTTTTTTTTATCTGAAATGTGCAAACAAACGCATGAAACATGAGTTTTAGGTCCAAAAGAAGATTGTGGAGAAATATTTTAAAATGAATACAAATTTTGGTTTGCATTTGAATAATTTACTATTTACGATCATTCTTTAAGAAAAATCTATCCGATTTTTTTTTTTAAATGAAACAAGCAAACAAACGCTCGAAACATGAGTTTTATATACAAACAAAGATTGTTGAGAAATATTTTAAAGTGAAAAGAAATTTTGGTTTGCGTTTGAAAAATTTAGTATTTCCAATCATTCTTTACGAAAAATCTATCAGAGTTTTTTTTGAATGAAACGAGCAAACAAACGCACGAAACATGAGTTTTATGTGCAAACAAACATTGTGGAAAATTTTTTTAAAATGAACACAGATTTTGGTCAGCATTAGAATAATTTAGTATTTACCATCATTCTTTACGAAAAATCTGACCGTGCTATTTTTGTATGAAAGGAGCAAACAAACATACGAAACAAGACTTTTAGGGGCAAGCAAAGATTGGGGAGAAATATTTTAAAATGAATTGAAATTTTGGTTTGCATTTGAATAATTTAGTATTTACAATCATTCTTTACGAAAAATCTATCCGAGTTTTTTTTATATGAAATGTGCAAACAAACGCATGAAACATTTTAGGTCCAAAAGAAGATTGTGGAGAAATATTTTAAAATGGATACAAATTTTGATATGCATTTGAATAATTTAGTATTTACTTTCATTCTTTACGAAAAATCTATCCGAGTTTTTTTTATATGAAATGTGCAAACAAACGCATGAAACATGACTTTTAGGTCCAAAAAAAGATTGCGGAGACATATTTTAAAATGAATACAAATTTTGGTTTGCATTTGAATAATTTACTATTTACGATCATTCTTTAAGAAAAATCTATCCGATTTTTTTTTTAAAATGAAACAAGCAAACAAACGCTCGAAACATGAGTTTTATATACAAACAAAGATTGTTGAGAAATATTTTAAAGTGAAAAGAAATTTTGGTTTGCGTTTGAAAAATTTAGTATTTCCAATCATTCTTTACGAAAAATCTATCTGAGTTTTTTTTGAATGAAACGAGCAAACAAACGCACGAGACATGAGTTTTATGTGCAAACAAACATTGTTGTAATGTGTATTTTTATACACATTTTTAGGGTTTTTATCATCTCAAATTCAATCATAATTCACATTAAATGTATGAAAAATGCTCATAATTCATAAAACATAATTTGAAACCTCTTAATACATTTTTGTGTGATTTTACAGGCAAAAAGGCCATAAAATGAAGAATTGGACCAAAACGCAAATAATGGGCCAAAGATGGCCAACTAAAAACCTCAAACACTCTACAAAAAATTCCCCATACTTTTACGACAATTCAAAAACCTTCTACGACCAAGTCAAACCGAGCCAAACGCCAAAAATCGCCAAGTTGACCAAAAGTCAACTTCTCCAAAATGTGTCAAACGGTATACCAGAACGAAGAGCTCGACGAAACGAACCCAACGGTACAATCCTCGCGATCAGAAACCTTCCAGAACTCTCAGAATCACCAATTGAAAATCAGGTCAAAATTGGTCAAAGTCAACGGTTGACCAGGTCAAACCCGTCTTCTTCAACATCCAAATTCCGAAATTTTGCTCGAAACTGAACAAACCGGCCAGCCATGGATTCAGCATGACTAGACGAACATGCCGGTGCCATTCTCCGGTCTTGAAAGTTCCGGCGATCGCCGGAATTCGGCCAGAACAGGTGCCAAATACGTACCGAAACATGGTTGATCTGCCGTGCCTTCCACCATCATCCATTCGAGCCAAAACCGATCTCATTCTCTTCTCCATCGTCTACCCTTTCTAACCGTATGAAGAACTCATCGAATGATGCGAAATCGAGCGAGAAATCCGTGTTTCCGTAATCTGTTCGACGAAATACTCAATGAACTTTTCAAACTGGATGAACCAACGGTCGAGTTTCGAACAGCGAATGAATTCGATCAACCATTTCCGTTTTTCTCAAGAAAAGATGATTCTTTTCGTGTCGTAAAGCTTTATTGAAGGCTCACGATGAATTCAGAAGCCTCAATTCGATGGAAAAACAACTCGAAATCATAGTTTGATTCACGAGTTCAGCCGTTTTTTTGGTTATTTTCGCGAAACTGAAACCGAGTTAGTTAATGGAGGAATTCTCTGGATTCGAGGCGAATTGGGAAGTCATAATGGTTGTGAAGCATCATGGGGAAGTTGCGAACGAAGCATGAATCACCGTTTTGGATTTCGTTGTGTGAAATGCGAGCAAAAGATCGATTTGCACACTCTGGTCAGCAATGGCGGAACAGCGACGGATGATACTCAGATCAGCAAAACTCGAGTTTTACTCAACGGTTTTCAACCATTCAAAGCTCTGTGGATTCGTGAGAAGATGGAGAAGAGATCTAGGTTGATGAATCACAGCGAAATGTGCAGTATGACGAGCTCGAATCGATGGTTGTGAGAAACGGGTAAACGGGTCTGAAATCCAAGAGAAAAATCGATCCAAAGTCCAAATTCGAAACTCACAAGGCTGTCAGAGGATTGTTTTAGGACGAGCACACGATCGCAGGCCACAGAAGATCGAGAAAAGGCATTCAGCGCCAATTCTGAAGAAGAAGACGACTCGTTTCATCAGTTATGACTCGTCTCACGCGATTCAAACCGGTTCGCCACACCAGATCAGCGGAACGAGCTTAAAACGAGTCAGTACCCAGCTCTCACAAAAATGACTCGTTTCAAGCGAGCTGCAGCTCGTCTCGCCGCATGAAATCCAGGAATCTAATTCAAAACTCGGCGCCAAAGGCTGAATAAGAAGACGACCCGTTTCGCAAGTTTCGACCCGTTTCGCCACAGAAAATCAAAAAGACAGTTTGAAAACTCAGAGATTAATAACAGAAATAGCGACTCGTTTCACGCGATTACGACCCGTTTCACCACAACTTATTCTGAAGGGACCCACTGTCAGTCTCAGTAATGCGATTCAAATCGTCTGAACTGAACTCAGTTCATTTTTTTCGCGCGAGTAACAGACGAGATTCAGTGATTCAAAACTCGGCCAACTCTCAACCGAATTCAACGAAATTTCGTCCAGATCTTCAGTACACCCCACTTGATCTGCCTGAGCCAATGGAATCGCTCGGTTTGTCCCCCACTCTCCATACCAGTCTCTCTATAAATTAGACCGATCAATCCAATCTCTCATCATTTCATTCTTCCATTCTCCAAATTCCTTCCACACACAACTCTCCAGTCATCTTCTTTAAGCTTCAGTTACTCCATTACTGAATCTCAGAGCTTTTCGAGCTTCAATTTTCGAGTTTGAGTGAAAATTCACCAATTCGGGCTGAATTTGGTGAAAAAGGCAATTGATCGATTCCGGCTGGATCAAGCATCAATTGGAGGTTCAAATCGACTCAAGGAAGCTTCTGGTTGATCTTCTACGTCTCGGTTTGATCCAATTTTCATTTAATCTCTTGTATCCAATTTTAGATCACAACATCCAATTTGTAAAAAAATATGATGAACACATGCCTAATTTCGGTTGATCTTATCATGTGTGAGTAGAATCTTGTAGGGATAGGCCTTTTGTGATTGAATTGTTTGAAATCTTGCTTTAATTTGAATTAAATTGACTGATTTGGTTACTGTTCATAATATGCTGTTAAGTCTGGTTTTTTTTTGATTTAATCGATTTGGTTGAATTAATTAGGTCATTTAGAACTGAATTTTTCTGCATGTTAGTCCATTTTATCATCTTGAATCTTGGTTGAGGTTTTTGCTTGATTTAGTGAAGTTTTTAGTTCAAAAATTGAGATCAAACACTAAGTTGGTTGACTGGTGTTTGATCTGAAATTTTGATCTATTTGCTGAGTTTTTCTGGTTGGAAATAATTCAAACTTGTTCCAAATCTGATAAATTGAATATTTTGTGATTAATGATACAATTCTTGATCAAATTGCCTTAAAAATCCCTACTTTTATCCTCTAAATTCAAAAATACTTTTTTCTGTAATTTGTTTCTGTCAGTTTCAGTAAAAAAATTGTTTGACTTCAGATCTGATCAAAGAAAATTATAAAACAAATATTTTGTGTTTCTTTAGATATTTTAGAACAACTTCCATATAATATGTGCCCAATGCTTTTATGTTAAATTTGTAAGATAAAATCTGTGCAAAGTTTTGACTTTTTAAATTTTCTGTTTTTGATTTTTGAATCTGACTGTTTTTCTATGATTTTTAGAAATTAGTAAAAAATTCCTATAAATAAAAAATCTAGGTCTCAGTAAATCATTTTGAAGTGTAGTTTCTCAATCTGAATTTTAATTGAACTGTTGTTTGGATAAAATTTGAATTACACCCTCTTTTGATAACACATACCATTCTCTGTCCAATTCTGTCATATGTTCTGAGTTTTAACCATAACTTTTGGAATATCAGTCCTTTTAATCTGAGATTTTTACCACATAATCTGAACTTGCCTTCCTAATTTCTGTTAAAGTTTGGTGATTTTTGAAGTAATTTTCGATTTTCTGTGATTTTATGAAAAACTCTGTTGATTGATTATGAAAAGTGTGGACTAAAACGAAAATTTACACAAAAATATGAATAAAAGTGATAATTGATTTGCCTTATATTGTGAAGATCTCATTCTCTAGTTTTCATTGACATATCATTTGCAACCTTTGGACATTTGGAAATATTATTAAAGAATTTTCAAAAGAATTGTGTACGAAATTCATTAAATTCCATCTAATACATAATTAACCTTCTTAGAAACAATCTACAACATTTGAACAAAACAAGACCTACTTTTGAAAAGAATTGTAATATCTCAAGGCCATTCTCCTTGTGTTCGACCCCTAAAACTCGAAAGACCACATATACACTTAAGAGTAAAGCTAGGGAAATTATAAATATTTTTGCTAAATTGTGTGAAATTTAACGACGGTTTTACGCGGTTTACAAATGGCGCCGTTGCCGGGGAGACGGCTTTAATTGAGTTTATTACTAACTTCTAATCAATTGTCTAGTGTTTTTGTTTCATTTGAATTTTGAAGGTGCATGAGAAAGACGAGATCGCAAGGCGAAGTGCACACACCTGTAAAGAAGGACATTAACAAGCATCTAAGAAAGGTCAAGAAGGATAAGGCACGAAGCAAGCAAGACGACACTTACTCAAGGCAAAAAGGACGTAATGAGGCTTCTCCTTCCATCCAAGGGCCTCAAGAAGAAGAAGAACAAAATTGGGAGCAACAACGAGTGGAAGGGCCACAAGAAAGAACTCCAATCTCTCCAACCGTTCACTCATTATCATCCAAGCTAAACTCTCAAACTCTTTTTAATTCTAATTCTCATTCAACACCATCATCATCTCAAATTCATAAAATGGCTCAAGAAAGAACATTAGGGGAACTGTTAGACCATCAAATCCCTCGAAATCCTGGAAATATTGTTATACCAACTGTGCCCAATTTTAAACTAAGTCCATCTATATTAAATGTATTACCCATATTTGAAGGACATAAAAATGACAACCCATATGCACATTTAGATAATCTAGATCGTAAATGCACAGCATTATTTGGTAAATCCGATAACTTGGATAATATCAAATTGATCCTCTTCTCCCACACACTTGGGGAAGCACCAAGGGATTGGCTAACCCACTTGCAAGGGGGTCCTTTTACAACGTTTCAAGAGGTAGGAACGCGTTTTCTAAAACGATACTACCCGAGCACATTGACGGCCAAAATCCGCAAGGAAATCACGGGGATCCAACAAGGAGGAGGGGAGACACTTCAAGAATACTACGAGCGTTTTGTGCGATTATGCGCATCATGCCCCGACCATAACCTCGACGAGACCTCACTTATCGACCAATTTCTACAAGGGATGAACGATCTCGATGCGCGATTACTCCAATGCTCGGCTGGAGGATCGTTCAATAACATGACCCCATCGGAAGTGCGAGCTCTTATCGAAACCATGGCCGAAGGAAACCAAGGACGCGGGGGAAGAATGGGTCAAGTGAACATGACAAGTACGGTTGACCTCAAGGCAATGGAATCAAGAATCACACAAAACTTCGAGACAAGATTTAGTCAAATGCTCAAAGCTGTGGGCGCGAAGATCGAACCAAGGAAATGCGAGTTTTGTGGGGATACAAATCATGCGACCGATGAGTGCGATAGGCTACAAGAAGATGTCAATGCCATCGGAAGCTATTCAAACCAACGCCAACCTTTCTCACAAACCTACAATGAGTCATGGAAGAAACACCCAAATTTTCGTTGGAAGAATGAGGATGCGCCACCTCAATTCCCACAATCCAATTACCAAAAACCGAATGTGTATGTTCATCCAAATGCACAAGCGCAACAACAACCTCAAGCTCACCCTCATCAACAACCTCCTCAACCCTCCACATCGAATTCCCAAATCTCTTCTCTTGACGAAAAGCTTGATAAAATGATGGCATTAATGACGGGCCTCACAACCGAGTTGGGTACCGTCAAGAATGATGTAAGCTCACTTAACCAAAACCAAGCTACGCAAGGGTGTCAAATGCAAAACTTGGAAATGCAAATCAAGCAAATCGCGGGGGAAGTCAATTTATTGAAAGGACAAGGGGGCAATCGGTTGCCTTCTCAAGGTTCGGGACCACCGGAATACAAACCCATCAACGCGATACGCCTAAGAAGTGGGAGAGAGGTTGGCTCGCACGACGAAGAAGAAGAGTTAATGGTTCCAAGGAAGCAAGATGAGGAAACGAGTTCAAGCGCGTGTAAACAAGATGAGGCACAAGAAGAGATCATGAAAGAGGAAGAGCCAATTCAAGAGAAAGAACAAGGAATGAACGAAGAAAAGGAAATCGCGCAAGAAAAGGAAAAGAAGCGTGCACCATTCCCAACTCGACTAGCGGTTAACTCTCGAAAGGATGAGCTCGATAAAGATATTTTGGAGGTGTTCAAGAAGGTGGAGGTAAACATTCCGATTATCGATGCAATCCGAATGCACCCCCCATATGCCAAGTTCTTCAAGAATCTATGCACAAATAAGAGAAAATTAAAGGGGAACGAGACGATAAACCTACCCTCTGTAATGAGCATCAACACGCGAGTCGCACAAAAAGAGAAAGACCCTGGAGTTTTCGCCATTCCGTGCACCATTGGTCTTCAACAACTCGCGAGGTGCATGCTCGACTTAGGAGCCTCCATAAACGTAATGCCTAGGTCCGTTTACGAGACCTTGGGTTTGGGCGACCTAAAGGATACAAGGGTGATGGTGCAACTCGCCGACCGTTCGACGGCCGCCGTCCTAGGTGTCGCGGAAGATGTACTCGTCAAGGTGAATGGGTTGGTTTTCCCAGCCGACTTCTACATTCTTGAAATGGGCGACAACGCCGATTCGTCCGCCATCCTCTTAGGAAGACCCATTTTGAGAACCGCGCGAACATGCATAGACTGCCACTCAGGAACGATGTCCATGGAATTCGACAACGAGAAAATCACCTTCAACATATTTGACACCATCAAGTACCCGAACGACTACAATGTATCGAGCTTAACCATTATTGACGAGATCGATGAAATGGTTGAAGAACACTTGGAAGAAGAGTACTCGAAGGGATACGATGCGATTTTTGAGGATGTTTGGGGGGAGATCGAACAAACGAATGAGAAGCACGAAATAGAGCAAGAACATAATGAAGAAATAAAGTTCATTTCGGGTTCCCCTCACGACAAACTCCAAATATCGCAAGAACGCATTAAGCCATCAATCGAAGAAGCTCCTACTCTCGAACTCAAACCTCTTTCCGATCACCTCAAATACGCGTACCTCGGGCCGAACAACACATTACCCGTCATCATCGCATCGAACCTAACTCTTGACCAAGAAACCCGATTGGTGGAAACTCTTGGAAAACACAAGAAGGCGATCGGATGGACCTTGGCCGATATGCCAGGTATAAGCCCCTCGACATGTATGCACAAAATTGTTTTGGAGGAGGGATCAAAACCATCAAGAGAAGCACAAAGAAGGTTAAATCCAGTAATGATGGAGGTGGTGAAAAAGGAGCTTCTCAAGCTTCTTGATGCGGGGATTATTTACGCGGTGGCCGATTCGGAATGGGTATCTCCAATCCATGTAGTTCCCAAGAAGACGGGAATCACGATTGTGGAAAATGCCGAAGGAGAGAAAGTGCCAACACGAGTGCAAAACGGATGGAGAGTTTGCATCGACTATCGCAAACTCAATGCGGCGACAAAAAAGGATCACTTTCCTCTTCCCTTCATCGATCAAATGCTCGAAAGATTAGCGGGGCGGCCCTACTATTGCTTTTTGGATGGGTACTCGGGCTATTTTCAAATCGCCATCGATCCAGAAGATCAGAGGAAGACGACATTCACTTGCCCCTTTGGAACTTTCGCATATCGAAGAATGCCGTTTGGACTATGCAATGCGCCTGGAACTTTTCAAAGGTGTATGATTTCGATCTTTTCTGAGTATATTTCTAAATTTATTGAAGTATTCATGGACGACTTTTCCATTTATGGCAACTCGTTCGATGAGTGTCTCCATAACTTGAGCCTAATAATGGAAAAGTGCGTTGAAGCTAACCTTGTCTTAAATTTTGAGAAGTGCCACTTTATGGTGAGCCAAGGAATTGTATTAGGTCATTTAATTTCAGAAAAGGGGTTGGAAGTCGACAAAGCGAAAATCGACGTTATCAAGACACTTCCATACACTCGCAATGTGAAAGATGTCCGCTCATTCCTTGGACACGCCGGCTTCTATCGGCGTTTCATTCAAGACTTCTCAAAAATAGCGCAACCAATGTGCAGGCTTCTCCAAAAAGAGATCAAATTCGAGTTCAACGATGCGTGCAAGGCGGCATTCGACAAGCTAAAGGGGAAACTATGCGAAGCGCCCATTATTCAACCACCGGATTGGAATCTCCCCTTTGAGATCATGTGCGACGCAAGCGATCTAAGTGTCGGGGCGGTTTTGGGGCAACGCATCGGGAAGGTACCCCACGTAATTTACTATGCCTCTAGGACCCTAGATGACGCCCAACGGAGTTACACAACAACGGAAAAAGAACTATTGGCCATTGTCTTTGCATTGGAAAAGTTCCGATCATACTTGGTCGGGACAAAAGTTGTTGTATTTTCAGATCATGCCGCGCTCAAACACTTAATGAAGAAGAAGGAATGCAAGCCGCGCCTCCTCCGATGGATCCTTCTCCTTCAAGAGTTTAACGTGGAGATTCGGGATAAAAAGGGAGCCGAAAACTTGGTGGCCGACCATCTTAGCCGACTCCCAACAAACGAAGGCGATATCATTCCGATAAACGAACTCTTTCCTGACGAGCAACTCTATGCTATCCATGGCATGGCGCCTTGGTACGCCGACATCGTCAACTACCTGGAAACTCACGAATTGCCAAACACTCTCTCTCGAGCTCAAAAGGACAAAATAAAGAACGACTCGCGCTATTACCTCTGGGAAGACCCCTACTTCTACAAGATTTGCTCCGATCAAATGATACGAAAATGCGTGCCCGACCACGAGATAAATTCGGTACTCTCTTTTTGTCACACTTTAGAATGTGGGGGACACTTTGGAGGGCAACGCACAAGTCATAAGGTACTCCAAAGTGGATTATATTGGCCAACTCTTTATAAAGATGCTCATTCCTTTGTAAAGAGTTGTGAAAATTGCCAAAAAACGGGCAATCTAACCCGCAAAAACGAAATGCCTCTTAAAGCTTTATTGTTTTTTGAGCTTTTCGATGTTTGGGGGATAGATTTCATGGGCCCCTTTCCTCAATCAAATGGGTATTTATATATTCTTGTGTGTGTTGATTATGTTTCAAAATGGGTTGAGGCCATACCAACAAGGGACGCCAACTCCAAAACGGTGATTGAATTCCTTAAAAAGAATATTTTTCAGCGTTTTGGGGTGCCTAAAGCTATCATTAGCGATAGGGGTTCACATTTCAATAATAAGTACCTCGAATCCCTTTTGAAAAATTATCATGTACAACACCGCATGTCAACCGCTTATCATCCCCAAACTAATGGGCAAGCCGAAATATCCAATAGGGAAATAAAATCAATCCTTGAGAAAGTGGTTAATCCCTCTCGCAAGGA
This sequence comes from Juncus effusus, assembly GCA_027726005.1. Taxonomy (NCBI): domain Eukaryota; kingdom Viridiplantae; phylum Streptophyta; class Magnoliopsida; order Poales; family Juncaceae; genus Juncus; species Juncus effusus. The sequence goes on from CM050899.1 coordinate 4,714,912, forward strand.
TTGGAGTCAAAGGCTTGGGGATGCTTTATGGGCCTACCGCACCGCATACAAAACACCGATAGGGATGACTCCTTTTAAACTCGTTTATGGAAAGAGTTGTCACCTACCGGTGGAAATTGAGCACAAAGCATTTTGGGCAATCAAAAAGGTAAATCAAGATTACCCAAAAGATGCGGGGTTGCGGAAATTGCAAATTCAGGAATTAGAAGAGCTTCGCATTGAGGCTTATGATAATTCTCGAATTTACAAAGAAAAACTAACCATCGCTCACGACAAACTTATTCGCAAAAAAGAATTTAAAACTGGCGATAAAGTCTTGTTATTCAACTCTCGGTTGAGATTACATCCCGGGAAGTTGAAGAGCCGATGGACAGGTCCTTACATAATTACCCATATTTTGCCGTTTGGAGTATTTGAAATTTCTAGGGGGGGAGCCATCAAATTCAAGGTCAATGGTCATCGCTTGAAGGCTTTTTACGAGAATCATGATACAAGGTGGTTCGATGAGCATGATTTAGAAGCGATGCCACAAAGCGAGGGAAGGAAAGAATGAAAAGCACAAATGCGTCGAGCTCAAGACGTAAAACAAGGGCGCTTGGCGAGAGGCAACTCGTCGTGTCAGGTCGTATTTTTCCTTTCTTTATTTTTCTTCTTTTTACAAAACTCTCTTTCACACTTAAACATTTGCTACGCAAAAGTTTAAGTGTGGTGGGGGAGGTTTTGCATAAAACCCCAACAATTTTTCCAATCTCCACAAATTTTCTCATTTTTATACTTTTTGTTTGAGGACAAACAAAGGTTTAAGTGTGGTGGGGTGGTTTTGTGTAAAACCAAGTTTTGTTTTCTTGTAAAAATGTGAAAATTCATATAAAAAATTCAAAATTTCAAAAACAACAACACAACTCATAAATACCATAAAAATTTTAATTTTTACTTATTTTTCTTTCATTTTTGTGAATAAAATTTGTGTGTTTTAAAAGAAAATTTTTTTTTAAAATGAAAATAAAAGGTTTTGAAAAACAAATTTTAAAACTAAGCCCTTTCAAGCAAATTTTGAAAACACTTAGGGTTTTGGAAAATGATGAAAAGATTTGAAAATTCAAAAAGAGATTAATTATCATCATGAATGCCATATTTTCCACCTCATCTCATCTATAATATCCATTTAAAATCCATTAAACGTTTCGAAAATTCATAAATATTTCACTTACCCCTTTAATGAAATTATAAATCGTTTTCTTTAAAGTAATGCTGTGATTAAAACTTTTGAGAAATCAAACCTTACTTTTAATACCACTAGTTTCGCAAAATTTTTCTAACTCAACCTATCTTTCATGACATAGCTAATGACTCGTATGCCCATCTCTAATTTTCGCACTAAAAGCAAGTGACCGAAATCGTAACCTGTTATCCCTTCACAAAAAGAATTCAAAAATGTGAAAAATTATTTTTAAACCCTTGAAAAAGAAAAATTTTACATATCCGCAATAGAAAATGAAGGATTTTTTTTGTACGTGCAAAGCACAGCTTGTCTTTTGATAACATGAGTGGATAACATACCAACCTTTACGTGTTTATAAAAGAGAAAGTTGAGTTAGTTGAAACTTTTGGGGTAAATTTTATAAATTCACCATTTTAAATTTAGGGGGAGAAAGTATCAAAAACAAAATTAGGGCATTACTTTTTGGAAAAAGGTTCGTATTTGAAGGATTGGGGAATTTTAAATAAACTTGAATTTGAAATTATTAATGGATATTCTTCGACCTTCGTGTATTATTATAATAATCGAATATTATATATAACATTCATGGCAATAACTAAATCTCTTTTCAAAGTACTTTAAACTGATTCTAAAAACCCTAATACTTGATTTTATTTACGCTTGAGGGCAAGCTTGGTTTAAGTGTGGTGGAATTTGTAATGTGTATTTTTATACACATTTTTAGGGTTTTTATCATCTCAAATTCAATCATAATTCACATTAAATGTATGAAAAATGCTCATAATTCATAAAACATAATTTGAAACCTCTTAATACATTTTTGTGTGATTTTACAGGCAAAAAGGCCATAAAATGAAGAATTGGACCAAAACGCAAATAATGGGCCAAAGATGGCCAACTAAAAACCTCAAACACTCTACAAAAAAGTCCCCAAACTTTTACGACAATTCAAAAACCTTCTACAACCAAGTCAAACCGAGCCAAACGCCAAAAATCGCCAAGTTGACCAAAAGTCAACTTCTCCAAAATGGGTCAAACGGTATACCAGAACGAAGAGCTCGACGAAACGAACCCAACGGTACAATCCTCGCGATCAGAAACCTTCCAGAACTCTCAGAATCACCAATTGAAAATCAGGTCAAAATTGGTCAAAGTCAACGGTTGACCAGGTCAAACCCGTCTTCTTCAACATCCAAATTCCGAAATTTTGCTCGAAACTGAACAAACCGGCCAGCCATGGATTCAGCATGACTAGACGAACATGCCGGTGCCATTCTCCGGTCTTGAAAGTTCCGGCGATCGCCGGAATTCGGCCAGAACAGGTGCCAAATACGTACCGAAACCATGGTTGATCTGTCGTGCCTTCCACCATCATCCATTCGAGCCAAAACCGATCTCATTCTCTTCTCCATCGTCTACCCTTTCTAACCGTATGAAGAACTCATCAAATGATGCGAAATCGAGCGAGAAATCCGTGTTTCCGTAATCTGTTCGACGAAATCCTCAATGAACTTTTCAAACTGGATGAACCAACGGTCGAGTTTCGAACAGCGAATGAATTCGATCAACCATTTCCGTTTTTCTCAAGAAAAGATGATTCTTTTCGTGTCGTAAAGCTTTATTGAAGGCTCACGATGAATTCAGAAGCCTCAATTCGATGGAAAAACAACTCGAAATCATAGTTTGATTCACGAGTTCAGCCGTTTTTTTGGTTATTTTCGCGAAACTGAAACCGAGTTAGTTAATGGAGGAATTCTCTGGATTCGAGGCGAATTGGGAAGTCATAATGGTTGTGAAGCATCATGGGGAAGTTGCGAACGAAGCATGAATCACCGTTTTGGATTTCGTTGTGTGAAATGCGAGCAAAAGATCGATTTGCACACTCTGGTCAGCAATGGCGGAACAGCGACGGATGATACTCAGATCAGCAAAACTCGAGTTTTACTCAACGGTTTTCAACCATTCAAAGCTCTGTGGATTCGTGAGAAGATGGAGAAGAGATCTAGGTTGATGAATCACAGCGAAATGTGCAGTATGACGAGCTCGAATCGATGGTTGTGAGAAACGGGTAAACGGGTCTGAAATCCAAGAGAAAAATCGATCCAAAGTCCAAATTCGAAACTCACAAGGCTGTCAGAGGATTGTTTTAGGACGAGCACACGATCGCAGGCCACAGAAGATCGAGAAAAGGCATTCAGCGCCAATTCTGAAGAAGAAGACGACTCGTTTCATCAGTTATGACTCGTCTCACGCGATTCAACCCGGTTCGCCACACCAGATCAGCGGAACGAGCTTAAAACGAGTCAGTACCCAGCTCTCACAAAAATGACTCGTTTCAAGCGAGCTGCAGCTCGTCTCGCCGCATGAAATCCAGGAATCTAATTCAAAACTCGGCGCCAAAGGCTGAATAAGAAGACGACCCGTTTCGCAAGTTTCGACCCGTTTCGCCACAGAAAATCAAAAAGACAGTTTGAAAACTCAGAGATTAATAACAGAAATAGCGACTCGTTTCACGCGATTACGACCCGTTTCACCACAACTTATTCTGAAGGGACCCACTGTCAGTCTCAGTAATGCGATTCAAATCGTCTGAACTGAACTCAGTTCATTTTTTTCGCGCGAGTAACAGACGAGATTCAGTGATTCAAAACTCGGCCAACTCTCAACCGAATTCAACGAAATTTCGTCCAGATCTTCAGTACACCCCACTTGATCTGCCTGAGCCAATGGAATCGCTCGGTTTGTCCCCCACTCTCCATACCAGTCTCTCTATAAATTAGACCGATCAATCCAATCTCTCATCATTTCATTCTTCCATTCTCCAAATTCCTTCCACACACAACTCTCCAGTCATCTTCTTTAAGCTTCAGTTACTCCATTACTGAATCTCAGAGCTTTTCGAGCTTCAATTTTCGAGTTTGAGTGAAAATTCACCAATTCGGGCTGAATTTGGTGAAAAAGGCAATTGATCGATTCCGGCTGGATCAAGCATCAATTGGAGGTTCAAATCGACTCAAGGAAGCTTCTGGTTGATCTTCTACGTCTCGGTTTGATCCAATTTTCATTTAATCTCTTGTATCCAATTTTAGATCACAACATCCAATTTGTAAAAAAATATGATGAACACATGCCTAATTTCGGTTGATCTTATCATGTGTGAGTAGAATCTTGTAGGGATAGGCCTTTTGTGATTGAATTGTTTGAAATCTTGCTTTAATTTGAATTAAATTGACTGATTTGGTTACTGTTCATAATATGCTGTTAAGTCTGGTTTTTTTTTGATTTAATCGATTTGGTTGAATTAATTAGGTCATTTAGAACTGAATTTTTCTGCATGTTAGTCCATTTTATCATCTTGAATCTTGGTTGAGGTTTTTGCTTGATTTAGTGAAGTTTTTAGTTCAAAAATTGAGATCAAACACTAAGTTGGTTGACTGGTGTTTGATCTGAAATTTTGATCTATTTGCTGAGTTTTTCTGGTTGGAAATAATTCAAACTTGTTCCAAATCTGATAAATTGAATATTTTGTGATTAATGATACAATTCTTGATCAAATTGCCTTAAAAATCCCTACTTTTATCCTCTAAATTCAAAAATACATTTTTCTGTAATTTGTTTATGTCAGTTTCAGTAAAAAAATTGTTTGACTTCAGATCTGATCAAAGAAAATTATAAAAAAAATATTTTGTGTTTCTTTAGATATGTTAGAACAACTTTCATATAATATGTGCCCAATGCTTTTATGTTAAATTTGTAAGATAAAATCTGTGCAAAGTTTTGACTTTTTAAATTTTCTGTTTTTGATTTTTGAATCTGACTGTTTTTCTATGATTTTTAGAAATTAGTAAAAAATTCCAATAAATAAAAAATCTAGGTCTCAGTAAATCATTTTGAAGTGTAGTTTCTCAATCTGAATTTTAATTGAATTGTTGTTTGGATAAAATTTGAATTACACCCTCTTTTGATAACACATACCATTCTCTGTCCAATTCTGTCATACGTTCTGAGTTTTGACCATAACTTTTGGAATATCAGTCCTTGTAATCTGAGATTTTTACCACATAATCTGAAGTTGCCCTCCTAATTTCTGTTAAATTTTGGTGATTTGTGAAGTAATTTTCGATTTTCTGTGATTTTATGAAAAACTCTGTTGATTGATTATGAAAAGTGTGGACTAAAACGAAAATTTACACAAAAATATGAATAAAAGTGATAATTGATTTGCCTTATATTGTGAAGATCTCATTCTCTAGTTTTCATTGACATATCATTTGCAACCTTTGGACATTTGGAAATATTATTAAAGAATTTTCAAAAGAATTGTGTACGAAATTCATTAAATTCCATCTAATACATAATTAACCTTCTTAAAAACAATCTACAACATTTGAACAAAACAAGACCTACTTTTGAAAAGAATTGTAATATCTCAAGGCCATTCTCCTTGTGTTCGACCCCTAAAACTCGAAAGACCACATATACACTTAAGAGTAAAGCTAGGGAAATTATAAATACTTTTGCTAAATTGTGTGAAATTTAACGACAGTTTTACGCGGTATACAATTGTGGAAAAATATTTTAAAATGAACACAGATTTTGGTCAGCATTAGAATAATTTAGTATTTACCATCATTCTTTACGAAAAATCTAACCGTGTTATTTTTGTATGAAAGGAGCAAACAAACATACGAAACAAAAGTTTTAGGGGCAAGCAAAGATTGGGGAGAAATATTTTAAAATGAATTCAAATTTTGGTTTGCATTTGAATAATTTAGTATTTACAATCATTCTTTACGAAAAATCTGTCCGAGTTTTTTTTATATGAAATGTGCAAACAAACGCATGAAACATGAGTTTTAGGTCCAAAAGAAGATTGTGGAGAAATATTTTAAAATGGATACAAATTTTGATATGCATTTGAATAATTTAGTATTTACTTTCATTCTTTACGAAAAATCTATCAGAGTCTTTTTTATATGAAATGTGCAAACAAACGCATGAAGCATGAGTTTTAGGTCCAAAAGAAGATTGTGGAGAAATATTTTAAAATGGATACAAATTTTGATATGCATTTGAATAATTTAGTACTTACTTTCATTCTTTACGAAAAATCTATCCGAGTTTTTTTTATATGAAATGTGCAAACAAACGCATGAAACATGACTTTTAGGTCCAAAAAAAGATTGCGGAGAAATATTTTAAAATGAATACAAATTTTGGTCACCATTAGAATAATTTACTATTTACGATCATTCTTAAAGAAAAATCTATCCGATTTTTTTTTTAAATTAAACAAGCAAACAAACGCTCGAAACATGAGTTTTATATACAAACAAAGATTGTTGAGAAATATTTTAAAGCGAAAAGAAATTTTGGTTTGCGTTTGAAAAATTTAGTATTTCCAATCATTCTTAACGAAAAATCTATCAGAGTTTTTTTTGAATGAAACGAGCAAACAAACGCACGAAACATGAGTTTTATGTGCAAACAAACATTGTGGAAAAATATTTTAAAATGAACACAGATTTTGGTCAGCATTAGAATAATTTAGTATTTACCGTCATTCATTACGAAAAATCTGACCGTGTTATTTTTGTATGAAAGGAGCAAACAACCATACGAAACAAGAGTTTTAGGGGCAAGCAAAGATTGGGGAGAAATATTTTAAAATGCATTCAAATTTTGGTTTGCATTTGAATAATTTAGTATTTACAATCATTCTTTCCGAAAACTCTATCCGAGTATTTTTTATATGAAATGTGCAAACAAACGCATGAAACATGAGTTTTAGGTCCAAACGAAGATTGTGGAGAAATATTTTAAAATGGATACAAATTTTGATATGCATTTGAATAATTTAGTATTTACTTTCATTCTTTACGAAAAATCTATCCGAGTTTTTTTTATATGAAATGTGCAAAAAAACGCATGAAACATGACTTTTAGGTCCAAAAAAAGATTGTGGAGAAATATTTTAAAATGAATACAAATTTTGGTTTGCATTTGAATAATTTACTATTTACGATCATTCTTTAAGAAAAATCTATCCGAGTTTGTTTTTTAAATGAAACAAGCAAACAAACGCTCGAAACATGAGTTTTATATACAAACAAAGATTGTTGAGAAATATTTTAAAGTGAAAAGAAATTTTGGTTTGCGTTTGAAAAATTTAGTATTTCCAATCATTCTTTACGAAAAATCTATCAGAGTTTTTTTTGAATGAAACGAGCAAACAAACGCACGAAACATGAGTTTTATGTGCAAACAAACAGTGTGGAAAAATATTTTAAAATGAACACAGATTTTGGTCAGCATTAGAATAACTCAGTATTTACCATCATTCTTTACGAAAAATCTAACCGTATTATTTTTGTATGAAAGGAGCAAACAAACATAGGAAACAAGAGTTTTAGGGGCAAGGAAAGATTGTGGAGAAATATTTTAAAATGAATTCAAATTTTGGTTTGCATTTGAATAATTTAGTATTTTCAATCATTCGTTACGAAAAATCTATCCGAGTTTTTTTAATATGAAATGTGCAAACAAACGCATGAAGCATGAGTTTTAGGTCCAAAAGAAGATTGTGGAGAAGTATTTTAAAATGGATACAAATTTTGATATGCATTTGAATAATTTAGTATTTACTTTCATTCTTTACGAAAAATCTATCCGAGTTTTTTTTATATGAAATGTGCAAACAAACGCATGAAACATGACTTTTAGGTCCAAAAAAAGATTGCGGAGAAATATTTTAAAATGAATACAAATTTTGGTTTGCATTTGAATAATTTACTATTTACGATCATTCTTTAAGAAAAATCTATCCGATTTTTTTTTTAAAATGAAACAAGCAAACAAACGCTCGAAACATGAGTTTTATATACAAACAAAGATTGTTGAGAAATATTTTAAAGTGAAAAGAAATTTTGGTTTGCGTTTGAAAAATTTAGTATTTCCAATCATTCTTTACGAAAAATCTATCAGAGTTTTTTTTGAATGAAACGAGCAAACAAACGCACGAAACATGAGTTTTATGTGCAAACATACATTGTGGAAAAATATTTTAAAATGAACACAGATTTTGGTCGGCATTAGAATAATTTAGTATTTACCATCATTCTTTACGAAAAATCTAACCGTGTTATTTTTGTATGAAAGGAGCAAACAAACATACGAAACAAGAGTTTTAGGGGCAAGCAAAGATTGGGGAGAAATATTTTAAAATGAATTCAAATTTTGGTTTGCATTTGAATAATTTAGTATTTACAATCATTCTTTACGAAAAATCTATCCGAGTTTTTTTTATATGAAATGTGCAGACAAACGCATGAAACATGAGTTTTAGGTCCAAAAGAAGATTGTGGAGAAATATTTTAAAATGGATACAAATTTTGATATGCATTTGAATAATTTAGTATTTACTTTCATTCTTTACGAAAAATCTATCCGAGTTTTTTTTATATGAAATGTGCAAACAAACGCATGAAAGATGACTTTTAGGTCCAAAAAAAGATTGCGGAGAAATATTTTAAAATGAATACAAATTTTGGTTTGCATTTGAATAATTTATTATTTACGATCATTCTTTAAGAAAAATCTATCCGATTTTTTTTTTTAAATGAAACAAGCAAACAAACGCTCGAAACATGAGTTTTATATACAAACAAAGATTGTTGAGAAATATTTTAAAGTGAAAAGAAATTTTGGTTTGCGTTTGAAAAATTTAGTATTTCCAATCATTCTTTACGAAAAATCTATCAGAGTTTTTTTTGAATGAAACGAGCAAACAAACGCACGAAACATGAGTTTTATGTGCAAACAAACATTGTGGAAAAATATTTTAAAATGAACACAGATTTTGGTCAGCATTAGAATAATTTAGTATTTACCATCATTCTTTACGAAAAATCTAACCGTGTTATTTTTGTATGAAAGGAGCAAACAAACATACGAAACAAGAGTTTTAGGGGCAAGCAAAGATTGGGGAGAAATATTTTAAAATGAATTCAAATTTTGGTTTGCATTTGAATAATTTAGTATTTACAATCATTCTTTACGAAAAATCTATCCGAGTTTTTTTTATATGAAATGTGCAAACAAACGCATGAAACATGACTTTTAGGTCCAAAAGATGATTGTGGAAAAATATTTTAAAATGGATACAAATTTTGATATGCATTTGAATAATTTAGTATTTACTTTCATTCTTTACGAAAAATCTATCCGAGTTTTTTTTATATGAAATGTGCAAACAAACGCATGAAACATGACTTTTAGGTCCAAAAAAAGATTGTGGAGAAATATTTTAAAATGAATACAAATTTTACTTTGCATTTGAATAATTTACTATTTACGATCATTCTTTAAGAAAAATCTATCCGAGTTTTTTTTTTAAATGAAACAAGCAAACAAACGCTCGAAACATGAGTTTTATATACAAACAAAGATTGTCGAGAAATATTTTAAAGTGAAAAGAAATTTTTGTTTGCGTTTGAAAAATTTAGTATTTCCAATCATTCTTTACGAAAAATCTATCAGAGTTTTTTTTGAATGAAACGAGCATACAAACGCACGAAACATGAGTTTTATGTGCAAACAAACATTGTGGAAAAATATTTTAAAATGAACACAGATTTTGGTCAGCATTAGAATAACTTAGTATTTACCATCATTCTTTACGAAAAATCTAACCGTGTTATTTTTGTATGAAAGGAGCAAACAAACATACGAAACAAGAGTTTTAGGGGCAAGCAAAGATTGTGGAGAAATATTTTAAAATGAATTCAAATTTTGGTTTGCATTTGAATAATTTAGTATTTTCAATCATTCTTTACGAAAAATCTATCCGAGTTTTTTTTATATGAAATGTGCAAACAAACGCATGAAACATGACTTTTAGGTCCAAAAAACGATTGCGGAGAAATATTTTAAAATGAATACAAATTTTGGTTTGCATTTGAATAATTTACTATTTACGATCATTCTTTAAGAAAAATCTATCCGATTTTTTTTTTTAAATGAAAGAAGCATACAAACGCTCGAAACATGAGTTTTATATACAAACAAAGATTGTTGAGAAATATTTTAAAGTGAAAAGAAATTTTGGTTTGCGTTTGAAAAATTTAGTATTTCCAATCAGTCTTTACGAAAAATCTATCAGAGTTTTTTTTGAATGAAACGAGCAAACAAACGCACGAAACATGAGTTTTATGTGCAAACAAACATTGTGGAAAAATATTTTAAAATGAACACAGATTTTGGTCAGCATTAGAATAATTTAGTATTTACCATCATTCTTTACGAAAAATCTAACCGTGTTATTTTTGTATGAAAGGAGCAAACAAACATACGAAACAAGAGTTTTAGGGGCAAGCAAAGATTGGGGAGAAATATTTTAAAATGAATTCAAATTTTGGTTTGCATTTGAATAATTTAGTATTTACAATCATTCTTTACGAAAAATCTATCCGAGTTTTTTTTATATGAAATGTGCAAACAAACGCATGAAACATGAGTTTTAGGTCCAAAAGAAGATTGTGGAGAAATATTTTAAAATGGATACAAATTTTGATATGCATTTGAATAATTTAGTATTTACTTTCATTCTTTACGAAAAATCTATCCGAGTTTTTTTTATATGAAATGTGCAAACAAACGCATGAAACATGACTTTTAGGTCCAAAAAAAGATTGTGGAGAAATATTTTAAAATGAATACAAATTTTACTTTGCATTTGAATAATTTACTATTTACGATCATTCTTTAAGAAAAATCTATCCGAGTTTTTTTTTAAATGAAACAAGCATACAAACGCTCGAAACATGAGTTTTATATACAAACAAAGATTGTCGAGAAATATTTTAAAGTGAAAAGAAATTTTTGTTTGCGTTTGAAAATTTTAGTATTTCCGATCATTCTTTACGAAAAATCTATCAGAGTTTTTTTTGAATGAAACGAGCAAACAAACGCACGAAACATGAGTTTTATGTGCAAACAAACATTGTGGAAAAACACTTTAAAATGAACACAGATTTTGGTCAGCATTAGAATAACTTAGTATTTACCATCATTCTTTACGAAAAATCTAACCGTGTTATTTTTGTATGAAAGGAGCAAACAAACATACGAAACAAGAGTTTTAAGGGCAAGCAAAGATTGTGGAGAAATATTTTAAAATGAATTCAAATTTTGGTTTGCATTTGAATAATTTAGTATTTTCAATCATTCTTTACGAAAAATCTATCCGAGTTTTTTTTATATGAAATGTGCAAACAAACGCATGAAACATGAGTTTTAGGTCCAAAAGAAGATTGTGGAGAAATATTTTAAAATGGATACAAATTTTGATATGCATTTGAATAATTTAGTATTTACTTTCATTCTTTACGAAAAATCTATCCGAGTTTTTTTTATATGAAATGTGCAAACAAACGCATGAAACATGACTTTTAGATCCAAAAAAAGATTGTGGAGAAATATTTTAAAATGAATACAAATTTTACTTTGCATTTGAATAATTTACTATTTACGATCATTCTTTAAGAAAAATCTATCCGAGTTTTTTTTTAAATGAAACAAGCATACAAACGCTCGAAACATGAGTTTTATATACAAACAAAGATTGTCGAGAAATATTTTAAAGTGAAAAGAAATTTTTGTTTGCGTTTGAAAAATTTAGTATTTCCGATCATTCTTTACGAAAAATCTATCAGAGTTTTTTTTGAATGAAACGAGCAAACAAACGCACGAAACATGAGTTTTATGTGCAAACAAACATTGTGGAAAAACACTTTAAAATGAACACAGATTTTGGTCAGCATTAGAATAACTTAGTATTTACCATCATTCTTTACGAAAAATCTAACCGTGTTATTTTTGTATGAAAGGAGCAAACAAACATACGAAACAAGAGTTTTAGGGGCAAGCAAAGATTGTGGAGAAATATTTTAAAATGAATTCAAATTTTGGTTTGCATTTGAATAATTTAGTATTTTCAATCATTCTTTACGAAAAATCTATCCGAGTTTTTTTTATATGAAATGTGCAAACAAACGCATGAAACATGAGTTTTAGGTCCAAAAGAAGATTGTGGAGAAATATTTTAAAATGGATACAAATTTTGATATGCATTTGAATAATTTAGTATTTACTTTCATTCTTTACGAAAAATCTATCCGAGTTTTTTTTATATGAAATGTGCAAACAAACGCATGAAACATGACTTTTAGGGCCAAAAAAAGATTGTGGAGAAGTATTTTAAAATGAATACAAATTTTACTTTGCATTTGAATAATTTACTATTTACGATCATTCTTTAAGAAAAATCTATCCGAGTTTTTTTTTTAAATGAAACAAGCAAACAAACGCTCGAAACATGAGTTCTATATACAAACAAAGATTGTCGAGAAATATTTTAAAGTGAAAAGAAATTTTTGTTTGCGTTTGAAAAATTTAGTGTTTCCAATCATTCTTTACGAAAAATCTATCAGAGTTTTTTTTGAATGAAACGAGCAAACAAACGCACGAAACATGAGTTTTATGTGCAAACAAACATTGTGGAAAAATATTTTAAAATGAACACAGATTTTGGTCAGCATTAGAATAACTTAGTATTTACCATCATTCTTTACGAAAAATCTAACCGTGTTATTTTTGTATGAAAGGAGCAAACAAACATACGAAACAAGAGTTTTAGGGGCAAGCAAAGATTGTGGAGAAATATTTTAAAATGAATTCAAATTTTGGTTTGCATTTGAATAATTTAGTATTTTCAATCATTCTTTACGAAAAATCTATCCGAGTTTTTTTTATATGAAATGTGCAAACAAACGCATGAAGCATGAGTTTTAGGTCCAAAAGAAGATTGTGGAGAAGTATTTTAAAATGGATACAAATTTTGATATGCATTTGAATAATTTAGTATTTACTTTCATTCTTTACGAAAAATCTATCCGAGTTTTTTTTATATGAAATGTGCAAACAAACGCATGAAACATGACTTTTAGGTCCAAAAAACGATTGCGGAGAAATATTTTAAAATGAATACAAATTTTGGTTTGCATTTGAATAATTTACTATTTACGATCATTCTTTAAGAAAAATCTATCCGATTTTTTTTTTTAAATGAAACAAGCAAACAAACGCTCGAAAGATGAGTTTTATATACAAACAAAGATTGTTGAGAAATATTTTAAAGTGAAAAGAAATTTTGGTTTGCGTTTGAAAAATTTAGTATTTCCAATCATTCTTTACGAAAAATCTATCAGAGTTTTTTTTGAATGAAACGAGCAAACAAACGCACGAAACATGAGTTTTATGTGCAAACAAACATTGTGGAAAAATATTTTAAAATGAACACAGATTTTGGTCAGCATTAGAATAATTTAGTATTTACCATCATTCTTTACGAAAAATCTGACCGTGTTATTTTTGTATGAAAGGAGCAAACAAACATACGAAACAAGAACTTTTTGGGGCAAGCAAAGATTGGGGAGAAATATTTTAAAATGAATTCAAATTTTGGTTTGCATTTGAATAATTTAGTATTTACAATCATTCTTTACGAAAAATCTATCCGAGTTTTTTTTATATGAAATGTGCAAACAAATGCGTGAAACATGAGTTTTAGGTCCAAAAGAAGATTGTGGAGAAATATTTTAAAATGGATACAAATTTTGATATGCATTTGAATAATTTAGTATTTACTTTCATTCTTTACGAAAAATCTATCCGAGTTTTTTTTATATGAAATGTGCAAACAAACGCATGAAACATGACTTTTAGGTCCAAAAAAAGATTGTGGAGAAATATTTTAAAATGAATACAAATTTTACTTTGCATTTGAAAAATTTACTATTTACGATCATTCTTTAAGAAAAATCTATCCGAGTTTTTTTTTAAATGAAACAAGCATACAAACGCTTGAAACATGAGTTTTATATACAAACAAAGATTGTCGAGAAATATTTTAAAGTGAAAAGAAATTTTTGTTTGCGTTTGAAAAATTTAGTATTTCCAATCATTCTTTACGAAAAATCTATCAGAGTTATTTTTGAATGAAACGAGCAAACAAACGCACGAAACATGAGTTTTATGTGCAAACAAACATTGTGGAAAAATATTTTAAAATGAACACAGATTTTGGTCAGCATTAGAATAACTTAGTATTTACCATCATTCTTTACGAAAAATCTAACCGTGTTATTTTTGAATGAAAGGAGCAAACAAACATACGAAACAAGAGTTTTAGGGGCAAGCAAAGATTGTGGAGAAATATTTTAAAATGAATTCAAATTTTGGTTTGCATTTGAATAATTTAGTATTTTCAATCATTCTTTACGAAAAATCTATCCGAGTTTTTTTTATATGAAATGTGCAAACAAATGCATGAAACATGAGTTTTAGGTCCAAAAGAAGATTGTTGAGAAATATTTTAAAATGGATACAAATTTTGATATGCATTTGAATAATTTAGTATTTACTTTCATTCTTTACGAAAAATCTATCCGAGTATTTTTTATATGAAATGTGCAAACAAACGCATGAAACATGACTTTTAGGTCCAAAAAAAGATTGCGGAGAAATATTTTAAAATGAATACAAATTTTGGTTTGCATTTGAATAATTTACTATTTACGATCATTCTTTAAGAAAAATCTATCCGATTTTTATTTTAAATGAAACAAGCAAACAAACGCTCGAAACATGAGTTTTATATACAAACAAAGATTGTTGAGAAATTTTTTAAAGTGAAAAGAAATTTTTGTTTGCGTTTGAAAATTTTAGTATTTCCAATCATTCTTTACGAAAAATCTATCAGAGTTTTTTTTGAATGAAACGAGCAAACAAACGCACGAAACATGAGTTTTATGTGCAAACAAACATTGTGGAAAAATATTTTAAAATGAACACAGATTTTGGTCAGCATTAGAATAACTTAGTATTTACCATCATTCTTTACGAAAAATCTGACCGTGTTATTTTTGTATGAAAGGAGCAAACAAACATACGAAACAAGAGTTTTAGGGGCAAGCAAAGATTGTGGAGAAATATTTTAAAATGAATTCAAATTTTGGTTTGCATTTGAATAATTTAGTATTTTCAATCATTCTTTACGAAAAATCTATCCGAGTTTTTTTTATATGAAGTGTGCAAACAAACGCATGAAACATGAGTTTTAGGTCCAAAAGAAGATTGTGGAGAAATATTTTAAAATGGATACAAATTTTGATATGCATTTGAATAATTTAGTATTTACTTTCATTCTTTACGAAAAATCTATCCGAGTTTTTTTTATATGAAATGTGCAAACAAACGCATGAAACATGACTTTTAGGTCCAAAAAAAGATTGTGGAGAAATATTTTAAAATGAATACAAATTTTACTTTGCATTTGAATAATTTACTATTTACTATCATTCTTTAAGAAAAATCTATCCGAGTTTTTTTTTAAATGAAACAAGCATACAAACGCTCGAAACATGAGTTTTATATACAAACAAAGATTGTCGAGAAATATTTTAAAGTGAAAAGAAATTTTTGTTTGCGTTTGAAAAATTTAGGATTTCCAATCATTCTTTACGAAAAATCTATCAGAGTTTTTTTTGAATGAAACGAGCAAACAAACGCACGAAACATGAGTTTTATGTGCAAACAAACATTGTGGAAAAATATTTTAAAATGAACACAGATTTTGGTCAGCATTAGAATAACTTAGTATTTACCATCATTCTTTACGAAAAATCTAACCGTGTTATTTTTGTATGAAAGGAGCAAACAAACATACGAAACAAGAGTTTTAGGGGCAAGCAAAGATTGTAGAGAAATATTTTAAAATGAATTCAAATTTTGGTTTGCATTTGAATAATTTAGTATTTTCAATCATTCTTTACGAAAAATCTATCCGAGTTTTTTTTATATGAAATGTGCAAACAAACGCATGAAACATGAGTTTTAGGTCCAAAAGAAGGTTGTGGAGAAATATTTTAAAATGGATACAAATTTTGATATGCATTTGAATAATTTAGTATTTACTTTCATTCTTTACGAAAAATCTATCCGAGTTTTTTTTATATGAAATGTGCAAACAAACGCATGAAACATGACTTTTAGGTCCAAAAAAAGATTGCGAAGAAATATTTTAAAATGAATACAAATTTTAGTTTGCATTTGAATAATTTACTATTTACGATCATTCTTTAAGAAAAATCTATCCGAGTTTTTTTTTTAAATGAAACAAGAAAACAAACGCTCGAAACATGAGTTTTATATACAAACAAAGATTGTCGAGAAATATTTTAAAGTGAAAAGAAATTTTTGTTTGCGTTTGAAAAATTTAGTATTTCCAATCATTCTTTACGAAAAATCTATCAGAGTTTTTTTTGAATGAAACGAGCAAACAAACGCACGAAACATGAGTTTTATGTGCAAACAAACATTGTGGAAAAATATTTTAAAATGAACACATATTTTGGTCAGCATTAGAATAACTTAGTATTTACCATCATTTTTTACGAAAAATCTAACCGTGTTATTTTTGTATGAAAGGAGCAAACAAACATACGAAACAAGAGTTTTAGGGGCAAGCAAAGATTGTGGAGAAATATTTTAAAATGAATTCAAATTTTGGTTTGCATTTGAATAATTTAGTATTTTCAATCATTCTTTACGAAAAATCTATCCGAGTTTTTTTTATATGAAATGTGCAAACAAACGCATGAAACATGAGTTTTAGGTCCAAAAGAAGATTGTGGAGAAATATTTTAAAATGGATACAAATTTTGATATGCATTTGAATAATTTAGTATTTACTTTCATTCTTTACGAAAAATCTATCCGAGTTTTTTTTATATGAAATGTGCAAACAAACGCATGAAACATGACTTTTAGGTCCAAAAAAAGATTGCGGAGAAATATTTTAAAATGAATACAAATTTTGGTTTGCACTTGAATAATTTACTATTTACGATCATTCTTTAAGAAAAATCTGTCCGATTTTTTTTTTAAATGAAACAAGCAAACAAACGCTCGAAACATGAGTTTTATATACAAAAAAAGATTGTTGAGAAATATTTTAAAGTGAAAAGAAATTTTCGTTTGCGTTTGAAAAATTTAGTATTTCCAATCATTCTTTACGAAAAATCTATCAGAGTTTTTTTTGAATGAAACGAGCAAACAAACGCACGAAACATGAGTTTTATGTGCAAACAAACATTGTGGAAAAATATTTTAAAATGAACACAGATTTTGGTCAACATTAGAATAATTTAGTATTTACCATCATTCTTTACGAAAAATCTGACCGTGTTATTTTTGTATGAAAGGAGCAAACAAACATACGAAACAAGAACTTTTGGGGGCAAGCAAAGATTGGGGAGAAATATTTTAAAATGAATTCAAATTTTGGTTTGCATTTGAATAATTTAGTATTTACAATCATTCTTTACGAAAAATCTATCCGAGTTTTTTTTATATGAAATGTGCAAACAAATGCGTGAAACATGAGTTTTAGGTCGAAAAGAAGATTGTTGAGAAATATTTTAAAATGGATACAAATTTTGATATGCATTTGAATAATTTAGTATTTACTTTCATTCTTTACGAAAAATCTATCCGAGTTTTTTTTATATGAAATGTGCAAACAAACGCATGAAACATGACTTTTAGGTCCAAAAAAAGATTGCGGAGAAATATTTTAAAATGAATACAAATTTTGGTTTGCATTTGAATAATTTACTATTTACGATCATTCTTCAAGAAAAATCTATCCGATTTTTATTTTAAATGAAACAAGCAAACAAACGCTCGAAACATGAGTTTTATATACAAACAAAGATTGTAGAGAAATATTTTAAAGTGAAAAGAAATTTTTGTTTGCGTTTGAAAATTTTAGTATTTCCAATCATTCTTTACGAAAAATCTATCAGAGTTTTTTTTGAATGAAACGAGCAAACAAATGCACGAAACATGAGTTTTATGTGCAAACAAACATTGTGGAAAAATATTTTAAAATGAACACAGATTTTGGTCAGCATTAGAATAATTTAGTATTTACCATCATTCTTTACGAAAAATCTAACCGTGTTATTTTTGTATGAAAGGAGCAAACAAACATACGAAACAAGAGTTTTAGGGGCAAGCAAAGATTGGGGAGAAATATTTTAAAATGAATTCAAATTTTGGTTTGCATTTGAATAATTTAGTATTTTCAATCATTCTTTACGAAAAATCTATCCGAGTTTTTTTTATATGAAATGTGCAAACAAACGCATGAAACATGAGTTTTAGATCCAAAAGAAGATTGTGGAGAAATATTTTAAAATGGATACAAATTTTGATATGCATTTGAATAATTTAGTATTTACTTTCATTCTTTACGAAAAATCTATCCGAGTTTTTTTTATATGAAATGTGCAAACAAACGCATGAAACATGACTTTTAGGTCCAAAAAAAGATTGTGGAGAAATATTTTAAAATGAATACAAATTTTAGTTTGCATTTGAATAATTTACTATTTACGATCATTCTTTAAGAAAAATCTATCCGAGTTTTTTTTTAAAATGAAACAAGAAAACAAACGCTCGAAACATGAGTTTTATATACAAACAAAGATTGTCGAGAAATATTTTAAAGTGAAAAGAAATTTTTCTTTGCGTTTGAAAAATTTAGTATTTCCAATCATTCTTTACGAAAAATCTATCAGAGTTTTTTTTGAATGAAACGAGCAAACAAACGCACGAAACATGAGTTTTATGTGCAAACAAACATTGTGGAAAAATATTTTAAAATGAACACAGATTTTGGTCAGCATTAGAATAACTTAGTATTTACCATCATTCTTTACGAAAAATCTAACCGTGTTATTTTTGTATGAAAGGAGCAAACAAACATACGAAACAAGAGTTTTAGGGGCAAGCAAAGATTGTGGAGAAATATTTTAAAATGAATTCAAATTTTGGTTTGCATTTGAATAATTTAGTATTTTCAATCATTCTTTACGAAAAATCTATCCGAGTTTTTTTTATATGAAATGTGCAAACAAACGCATGAAACATGAGTTTTAGGTCCAAAAGAAGATTGTGGAGAAATATTTTAAAATGGATACAAATTTTGATATGCATTTGAATAATTTAGTATTTACTTTCATTCTTTACGAAAAATCTATCCGAGTTTTTTTTATATGAAATGTGCAAACAAACGCATGAAACATGACTTTTAGGTCCAAAAAAAGATTGCGGAGAAATATTTTAAAATGAATACAAATTTTGGTTTGCACTTGAATAATTTACTATTTACGATCATTCTTTAAGAAAAATCTGTCCGATTTTTTTTTTAAATGAAACAAGCAAACAAACGCTCGAAACATGAGTTTTATATACAAAAAAAGATTGTTGAGAAATATTTTAAAGTGAAAAGAAATTTTGGTTTGCGTTTGAAAAATTTAGTATTTCCAATCATTCTTTACGAAAAATCTATCAGAGTTTTTTTTGAATGAAACGAGCAAACAAACGCACGAAACATGAGTTTTATGTGCAAACAAACATTGTGGAAAAATATTTTAAAATGAACACAGATTTTGGTCAACATTAGAATAATTTAGTATTTACCATCATTCTTTACGAAAAATCTGACCGTGTTATTTTTGTATGAAAGGAGCAAACAAACATACGAAACAAGAACTTTTGGGGACAAGCAAAGATTGGGGAGAAATATTTTAAAATGAATTCAAATTTTGGTATGCATTTGAATAATTTAGTATTTACAATCATTCTCTACGACAAATCTATCCGAGTTTTTTTTATATGAAATGTGCAAACAAACGCACGAAACATGAGTTTTAGGTCCAAAAGAAGATTGTGGAGAAATATTTTAAAATGGATACAAATTTTGATATGCATTTGAATAATTTAGTATTTACTTTCATTCTTTACGAAAAATCTATCCGAGTTTTTTTTATATGAAATGTGCAAACAAACGCATGAAACATGACTTTTAGGTCCAAAAAAAGATTGCGGAGAAATATTTTAAAATGAATACAAATTTTGGTTTGCATTTGAATAATTTACTATTTACGATCATTCTTTAAGAAAAATCTATCCGAGTTTTTTTTTTAAATGAAACAAGCAAACAAACGCTCGAAACATGAGTTTTATATACAAACAAAGATTGTCCAGAAATATTTTAAAGTGAAAAGAAATTTTTGTTCGCGATTGAAAATTTTAGTATTTCCAATCATTCTTTACGAAAAATCTATCAGGGTTTTTTTTGAATGAAACGAGCAAACAAACGCACGAAACATGAGTTTTATGTGCAAACAAACATGGTGGAAAAATATTTTAAAATGAACACAGATTTTGGTCAGCATTAGAATAACTTAGTATTTACCATCATTCTTTACGAAAAATCTAACCGTGTTATTTTTGTATGAAAGGAGCAAACAAACATACGAAACAAGAGTTTTAGGGGCAAGCAAAGATTGTGGAGAAATATTTTAAAATGAATTCAAATTTTGGTTTGCATTTGAATAATTTAGTATTTTCAATCATTCTTTACGAAAAATCTATCCGAGTTTTTTTTATATGAAATGTGCAAACAAACGCATGAAACATGAGTTTTAGATCCAAAAGAAGATTGTGGAGAAATATTTTAAAATGGATACAAATTTGATATGCATTTGAATAATTTAGTATTTACTTTCATTCTTTACGAAAAATCTATCCGAGTTTTTTTTATATGAAATGTGCAAACAAACGCATGAAACATGACTTTTAGGTCCAAAAAAAGATTGTGGAGAAATATTTTAAAATGAATACAAATTTTAGTTTGCATTTGAATAATTTACTATTTACGATCATTCTTTAAGAAAAATCTATCCGAGTTTTTTTTTTAAATGAAACAAGAAAACAAACGCTCGAAACATGAGTTTTATATACAAACAAAGATTGTCGAGAAATATTTTAAAGTGAAAAGAAATTTTTGTTTGTGTTTGAAAAATTTAGTATTTCCAATCATTCTTTACGAAAAATCTATCAGAGTTTTTTTTGAATGAAACGAGCAAACAAACGCACGAAACATGAGTTTTATGTGCAAACAAACATTGTGGAAAAATATTTTAAAATGAACACAGATTTTGGTCAGCATTAGAATAACTTAGTATTTACCATCATTCTTTACGAAAAATCTAACCGTGTTATTTTTGTATGAAAGGAGCAAACAAACATACGAAACAAGAGTTTTAGGGGCAAGCAAAGATTGTGGAGAAATATTTTAAAATGAATTCAAATTTTGGTTTGCATTTGAATAATTTAGTATTTTCAATCATTCTTTACGAAAAATCTATCCGAGTTTTTTTTATATGAAATGTGCAAACAAACGCATGAAACATGAGTTTTAGGTCCAAAAGAAGATTGTGGAGAAATATTTTAAAATGGATACAAATTTTGATATGCATTTGAATAATTTAGTATTTACTTTCATTCTTTACGAAAAATCTATCCGAGTTTTTTTTATATGAAATGTGCAAACAAACGCATGAAACATGACTTTTAGGTCCAAAAAAAGATTGCGGAGAAATATTTTAAAATGAATACAAATTTTGGTTTGCACTTGAATAATTTACTATTTACGATCATTCTTTAAGAAAAATCTGTCCGATTTTTTTTTTTAAATGAAACAAGCAAACAAACGCTCGAAACATGAGTTTTATATACAAAAAAAGATTGTTGAGAAATATTTTAAAGTGAAAAGAAATTTTGGTTTGCGTTTGAAAAATTTAGTATTTCCAATCATTCTTTACGAAAAATCTATCAGAGTTTTTTTTGAATGAAACGAGCAAACAAACGCACGAAACATGAGTTTTATGTGCAAACAAACATTGTGGTAAAATATTTTAAAATGAACACAGATTTTGGTCAACATTAGAATAATTTAGTATTTACCATCATTCTTTACGAAAAATCTGACCGTGTTATTTTTGTATGAAAGGAGCAAACAAACATACGAAACAAGAACTTTTGGGGGCAAGCAAAGATTGGGGAGAAATACTTTAAAATGAATTCAAATTTTGGTTTGCATTTGAATAATTTAGTATTTTCAATCATTCTTTACGAAAAATCTATCCGAGTTTTTTTTATATGAAATGTGCAAACAAATGCATGAAACATGAGTTTTAGGTCCAAAAGAAGATTGTGGAGAAATATTTTAAAATGGATACAAATTTTGATATGCATTTGAATAATTTAGTATTTACTTTCATTCTTTACGAAAAATCTATCCGAGTTTTTTTTATATGAAATGTGCAAACAAACGCATGAAACATGACTTTTAGGTCCAAAAGAAGATTGTGGAGAAATATTTTAAAATGGATACAAATTTTGATATGCATTTGAATAATTTAGTATTTACTTTCATTCTTTACGAAAAATCTATCCGAGTTTTTTTTTTAAATGAAACAAGCAAACAAACGCTCGAAACATGAGTTTTATATACAAACAAAGATTGTCCAGAAATATTTTAAAGTGAAAAGAAATTTTTGTTTGCGATTGAAAATTTTAGTATTTCCAATCATTCTTTACGAAAAATCTATCCGGGTTTTTTTTGAATGAAACGAGCAAACAAACGCACGAAACATGAGTTTTATGTGCAAACAAACATGGTGGAAAAATATTTTAAAATGAACACAGATTTTGGTCAGCATTAGAATAACTTAGTATTTACCATCATTCTTTACGAAAAATCTAACCGTGTTTTTTTTGTATGAAAGGAGCAAACAAACATACGAAACAAGAGTTTTAGGGGCAAGCAAAGATTGTGGTGAAATATTTTAAAATGAATTCAAATTTTGGTTTGCATTTGAATAATTTAGTATTTACAATCATTCTTTACGAAAAATCTATCCGAGTTTTTTTTATATGAAATGTGCAAACAAACGTATGAAACATGAGTTTTAAGTCCAAAAGAAGATTGTGGAGAAATATTTTAAAATGGATACAAATTTTGATATGCATTTGAATAATTTAGTATTTACTTTCATTCTTTACGAAAAATCTATCCGAGTTTTTTTTATATGAAATGTGCAAACAAACGCATGAAACATGACTTTTAGGTCGAAAAAAAGATTGCGGAGAAATATCTTAAAATGAATACAAATTTTGGTTTGCATTTGAATAATTTACTATTTACGATCATTCTTTAAGAAAAATCTATCCGAGTTTTTTTTTTAAATGAAACAAGCAAACAAACGCTCGAAACATGAGTTTTATATACAAACAAAGATTGTTGAGAAATATTTTAAAGTGAAAAGAAATTTTGGTTTGCGTTTGAAAAATTTAGTATTTCCAATCATTCTTTACGAAAAATCTATCAGAGTTTTTTTTGAATGAAACGAGCAAACAAACGCACGAAACATGAGTTTTATGTGCAAACAAACATTGTGGAAAAATATTTTAAAATGAACACAGATTTTGGTCAGCATTAGAATAATTTAGTATTTACCATCATTCTTTACGAAAAATCTAACCGTGTTATTTTTGTATGAAAGGAGCAAACAAACATACGAAACAAGAACTTTTGGGGGCAAGCAAAGACTGGGGAGAAATATTTTAAAATGAATTCAAATTTTGGTTTGCATTTGAATAATTTAGTATTTACAATCATTCTTTACGAAAAATCTATCCGAGTTTTTTTTATATGAAATGTGCAAACAAACGCATGAAACATGAGTTTTAGGTCCAAAAGAAGATTGTGGAGAAATATTTTAAAATGGATACAAATTTTGATATGCATTTGAATAATTTAGTATTTACTTTCATTCTTTACGAAAAATCTATCCGAGTTTTTTTTATATGAAATGTGCATACAAACGCATGAAACATGACTTTTAGGTCCAAAAAAAGATTGCGGAGAAATATTTTAAAATGAATACAAATTTTGGTTTGCACTTGAATAATTTACTATTTACGATCATTCTTTAAGAAAAATCTGTCCGATTTTTTTTTTTAAATGAAACAAGCAAACAAACGCTCGAAACATGAGTTTTATATACAAAAAAAGATTGTTGAGAAATATTTTAAAGTGAAAAGAAATTTTGGTTTGCGTTTGAAAAATTTAGTATTTCCAATCATTCTTTACGAAAAATCTATCAGAGTTTTTTTTGAATGAAACGAGCAAACAAACGCACGAAACATGAGTTTTATGTGCAAACAAACATTGTGGTAAAATATTTTAAAATGAACACAGATTTTGGTCAACATTAGAATAATTTAGTATTTACCATCATTCTTTACGAAAAATCTGACCGTGTTATTTTTGTATGAAAGGAGCAAACAAACATACGAAACAAGAATTTTTGGGGGCAAGCAAAGATTGGGGAGAAATATTTTAAAATGAATTCAAATTTTGGTTTGCATTTGAATAATTTAGTATTTTCAATCATTCTTTACGAAAAATCTATCCGAGTTTTTTTTATATGAAATGTGCAAACAAATGCATGAAACATGAGTTTTAGGTCCAAAAGAAGATTGTGGAGAAATATTTTAAAATGGATACAAATTTTGATATGCATTTGAATAATTTAGTATTTACTTTCATTCTTTACGAAAAATCTATCCGAGTTTTTTTTATATGAAATGTGCAAACAAACGCATGAAACATGACTTTTAGGTCCAAAAGAAGATTGTGGAGAAATATTTTAAAATGGATACAAATTTTGATATGCATTTGAATAATTTAGTATTTACTTTCATTCTTTACGAAAAATCTATCCGAGTTTTTTTTTTAAATGAAACAAGCAAACAAACGCTCGAAACATGAGTTTTATATACAAACAAAGATTGTTGAGAAATATTTTAAAGTGAAAAGAAATTTTGGTTTGCGTTTGAAAAATTTAGTATTTCCTATCATTTTTTACGAAAAATCTATCAGAGTTTTTTTTGAATGAAACGAGCAAACAAACGCACGAAACATGAGTTTTATGTGCAAACAAACATTGTGGAAAAATATTTTAATATGAACATAGATTTTGGTCAGCATTAGAATAATTTAGTATTTACCATCATTCTTTACGAAAAATCAAACCGTGTTATTTTTGTATGACAGGAGCAAACAAACATACGAAATAAGAGTTTTAGGTGCTTGCAAAGATTGTGGAGAAATATTTTAAAATGAATTCAAATTTTGGTTTGCATTTGAATAATTTAGTATTTTCTATCATTCTTTACGAAAAATCAATCCGAGTTTTTTTTACATGAAATGTGCAAACAAACGCATGAAACATGAGTTTTAGGTCCAAAAGAAGATTGTGGAGAAATATTTTAAAATGGATACAAATTTTGATATGCATTTGAATAATTTAGTATTTACATTCATTCTTTACAAAAAATCTATCCGAGTTTGTTTTATATGAAATGTGCAAACAAACGCATGAAACATGACTTTTAGGTCCAAAACAAGATTGTGGAGAAATATTTTAAAATGAATACAAATTTTGGTTTGCTTTTGAATAATTTACTATTTACGATCATTCTCTAAGGAAAATCTATCCGAGTTTTTTTTTTAATTGAAACAAGCAAACAAACGCTCGAAACATGAGTTTTATATACAAACAAAGATTGATGAGATATATTTTAAAATGAAAAGAAATTTTGGTTTGCGTTTGAAAAATTTAGTATTTCCAATCATTTTTTACGAAAAATCTATCAGAGTTTTTTTTGAATGAAACGAGTAAACAAACGCACGAAACATGAGTTTTATGTGGAAACAAACATTGTGGAAAAATATTTTAAAATGAACACAGATTTTGGTCAGCATTAGAATAATTTAGTATTTACCATCATTCTTTACGAAAAATCTAACCGTGTTATTTTTGTATGAAAGGAGCAAACAAACATACGAAACAAGAGTTTTAGGGGCAAGCGAAGATTGTGGAGAAATATTTTAAAATGAATTCAAATTCTGGTTTGCATTTGAATAATTTAGTATTTTCAATCATTCTTTACGAAAAATCAATCCGAGTTTTTTTTACATGAAATGTGCAAACAAACGCATGAAACATGAGTTTTAGGTCCAAAAGAAGATTGTGGAGAAATATTTTAAAATGGATACAAATTTTGATATGCATTTGAATAATTTAGTATTTACTTTCATTCTTTACGAAAAATCTATCCGAGTTTTTTTTATATGAAATGTGCAAACAAACGCATGAAACATGACTTTTAGGTCCAAAAAAAGATTGTGGAGAAATATTTTAAAATGAATACAAATTTTGGTTTGCATTTGAATAATTTACTATTTACTATCATTCTTTAAGAAAAATGTATCCGAGTTTTTTTTTTGAATGAAACAAGCAAACAAACGCACGAAACATGAGTTTTATATACAAACAAAGATTGTTGAGAAATATTTTAAAGTGAAAAGAAATTTTGGTTTGCGTTTGAAAAATTTAGCATTTCCAATCATTCTTTACGAAAAATCTATCAGAATTTTTTTTGAATGAAACTAGCAAACAAACGCACGAAACATGAGTTTTATGTGCAAACAAACAATGTGGAAAAATATTTTAAAATGAACACAGATTTTGGTCAGCATTAGAATAACTTAGTATTTACCATCATTCTTTACGAAAAATCTAACCGTGTTATTTTTGTCTGAAAGGAGCAAACAAACATACGAAACAAGAGTTTTAGGGGCAAGCAAAGATTGTGGAGAAATATTTTAAAATGAATACAAATTTTGGTTTGCATTTGAATAATTTAGTATTTTCAATCATTCTTTACGAAAAATCTATCCGAGTTTTTTTTATATGAAATGTGCAAACAAACGCATGAAGCATGAGTTTTAGGTCCAAAAGAAGATTGTGGAGAAGTATTTTAAAATGGCTACAAATTTTGATATGCATTTGAATAATTTAGTATTTACATTCATTCTTTACGAAAAATCTATCCGAGTTTTTTTTATATGAAATGTGCAAACAAGCGCATGAAACATGACTTTTAGGTCCAAAAAAAGATTGCGGAGAAATATTTTAAAATGAATACAAATTTTGGTCTGCATTTGAATAATTTACTATTTACGATCATTCTTTAAGAAAAATCTATCCGATTTTTTTTTTTAAATGAAACAAGCAAACAAACGCTCGAAACATGAGTTTTATATACAAACAAAGATTGTTGAGAAATATTTTAAAGTGAAAAGAAATTTTGGTTTGCGTTCGAAAAATTTAGCATTTCCAATCATTCTTTACGAAAAATCTATCAGAGTTTTTTTTGAATGAAACGAGCAAACAAACGCACGAAACATGAGTTTTATGTGGAAACAAACATTGTGGAAAAATATTTTAAAATGAACATAGATTTTGGTCAGCATTAGAATAATTTAGTATTTACCATCATTCTTTACGAAAAATCTAACCGTGCTATTTTTGTATGAAAGGAGCAAACAAACATACGAAACAAGAGTTTTAGGGGCAAGCAAAGATTGTGGAGAAATATTTTAAAATGAATTCAAATTCTGGTTTGCATTTGAATAATTTAGTATTTTCAATCATTCTTTACGAAAAATCAATCCGAGTTTTTTTTACATGAAATGTGCAAACAAACGCATGAAACATGAGTTTTAGGTCCAAAAGAAGATTGTGGAGAAATATTTTAAAATGGATACAAATTTTGATATGCATTTGAATAATTTAGTATTTACTTTCATTCTTTACGAAAAATCTATCCGAGTTTTTTTTATATGAAATGTGCAAACAAACGCATGAAACATGACTTTTAGGTCCAAAAAAAGATTGTGGAGAAATATTTTAAAATGAATACAAATTTTGGTTTGCATTTGAATAATTTACTATTTACTATCATTCTTTAAGAAAAATGTATCCGAGTTTTTTTTTTTGAATGAAACAAGCAAACAAACGCACGAAACATGAGTTTTATATACAAACAAAGATTGTTGAGAAATATTTTAAAGTGAAAAGAAATTTTGGTTTGCGTTTGAAAAATTTAGCATTTCCAATCATTCTTTACGAAAAATCTATCAGAATTTTTTTTGAATGAAACTAGCAAACAAACGCACGAAACATGAGTTTTATGTGCAAACAAACAATGTGGAAAAATATTTTAAAATGAACACAGATTTTGGTCAGCATTAGAATAACTTAGTATTTACCATCATTCTTTACGAAAAATCTAACCGTGTTATTTTTGTCTGAAAGGAGCAAACAAACATACGAAACAAGAGTTTTAGGGGCAAGCAAAGATTGTGGAGAAATATTTTAAAATGAATACAAATTTTGGTTTGCATTTGAATAATTTAGTATTTTCAATCATTCTTTACGAAAAATCTATCCGAGTTTTTTTTATATGAAATGTGCAAACAAACGAATGAAGCATGAGTTTTAGGTCCAAAAGAAGATTGTGGAGAAGTATTTTAAAATGGATACAAATTTTGATATGCATTTGAATAATTTAGTATTTTCTTTCATTCTTTACGAAAAATCTATCCGAGTTTTTTTTATATGAAATGTGCAAACAAGCGCATGAAACATGACTTTTCGGTCCAAAAAAAGATTACGGAGAAATATTTTAAAATGAATACAAATTTTGGTTTGCATTTGAATAATTTACTATTTATGATCATTCTTTAAGAAAAATCTATCCGATTTTTTTTTTTAAATGAAACAAGCAAACAAACGCTCGAAACATGAGTTTAATATACAAACAAAGATTGTTGAGAAATATTTTAAAGTGAAAAGAAATTTTGGTTTGAGTTTGAAAATTTTAGTATTTCCAATCATTCTTTACGAAAAATCTGTCAGAGTTTTTTTTGAATGAAACGAGCAAACAAACGCACGAAACATGAGTTTTATGTGCAAACAAACATTGTGGAAAAATATTTTAAAATGAACACAGATTTTGGTCAGCATTAGAATAATTTAGTATTTACCATCATTCTTTACGAAAAATCTGACCGTGTTATTTTTGTATGAAAGGAGCAAACAAACATACGAAACAAGAGTTTTAGGGGCAAGCAAAGATTGGGGAGAAATATTTTAAAATGAATTCAAATTTTGGTTTGCATTTGAATAATTTAGTATTTTCAATCATTCTTTACGAAAAATCAATCCGAGTTTTTTTTACATGAAATGTGCAAACAAACGCATGAAACATGAGTTTTAGGTCCAAAAGAAGATTGTGGAGAAATATTTTAAAATGGATACAAATTTTGATATGCATTTGAATAATTTAGTATTTACTTTCATTCTTTACGAAAAATCTATCCGAGTTTTTTTTATATGAAATGCGCAAACAAACGCATGAAACATGACTTTTAGGTCCAAAAAAAGATTGTGGAGAAATAATTTAAAATGAATACAAATTTTGGTTTGCATTTGAATAATTTACTATTTACTATCATTCTTTAAGAAAAATGTATCCGAGTTTTTTTTTTGAATGAAACAAGCAAACAAACGCACGAAACATGAGTTTTATATACAAACAAAGATTGTTGAGAAATATTTTAAAGTGAAAAGAAATTTTGGTTTGCGTTTGAAAAATTTAGCATTTCCAATCATTCTTTACGAAAAATCTATCAGAATTTTTTTTGAATGAAACTAGCAAACAAACGCACGAAACATGAGTTTTATGTGCAAACAAACAATGTGGAAAAATATTTTAAAATGAACACAGATTTTGGTCAGCATTAGAATAACTTAGTATTTACCATCATTCTTTACGAAAAATCTAACCGTGTTATTTTTGTCTGAAAGGAGCAAACAAACATACGAAACAAGAGTTTTAGGGGCAAGCAAAGATTGTGGGGAAATATTTTAAAATGAATACAAATTTTGGTTTGCATTTGAATAATTTAGTATTTTCAATCATTCTTTACGAAAAATCTATCCGAGTTTTTTTTATATGAAATGTGCAAACAAACGCATGAAGCATGAGTTTTAGGTCCAAAAGAAGATTGTGGAGAAGTATTTTAAAATGGATACAAATTTTGATATGCATTTGAATAATTTAGTATTTACATTCATTCTTTACGAAAAATCTATCCGAGTTTTTTTTATATGAAATGTGCATACAAGCGCATGAAACATGACTTTTAGGTCCAAAAAAAGATTGCGGAGAAATATTTTAAAATGAATACAAATTTTGGTTTGCATTTGAATAATTTACTATTTACGATCATTCTTTAAGAAAAATCTATCCGATTTTTTTTTTAAATGAAACAAGCAAACAAACGCTCGAAACATTAGTTTAATATACAAACAAAGATTGTTGAGAAATATTTTAAAGTGAAAAGAAATTTTGGTTTGAGTTTGAAAAATTTAGTATTTCCAATCATTCTTTAGGAAAAATCTATCAGAGTTTTTTTTGAATGAAACGAGCAAACAAACGCACGAAACATGAGTTTTATGTGCAAACAAACATTGTGGAAAAATATTTTAAAATGAACACAGATTTTGGTCAGCATTAGAATAATTTAGTATTTACCACCATTCTTTACGAAAAATCTAACCGTGTTATTTTTGTATGAAAGGAGCAAACAAACATACGAAACAAGAGTTTTAGGGGCAAGCAAAGATTGGGGAGAAATATTTTAAAATGAATTCAAATTTTGGTTTGCATTTGAATAATTTAGTATTTACAATCATTCTTTACGAAAAATCTATCCGAGTTTTTTTTATATGAAATGTGCAAACAAACGCATGAAACATGAGTTTTAGGTCCAAAAGAAGATTGTAGAGAAATATTTTAAAATGGTTACAAATTTTGATATGCATTTGAATAATTTAGTATTTACTTTTATTCTTTACGAAAAATCTATCCGAGTTTTTTTTATATGAAATGCGCAAACAAACGCATGAAACATGACTTTTAGGTCCAAAAAATGATTGTGGAGAAATATTTTAAAATGAATACAAATTTTGGTTTGCTTTTGAATAATTTAGTATTTACCATCATTCTTTACATAAAATCTAGCCGAGTTTTTTAGCACGAAAGGAGCGAACAAACGCATGAAACATCAGTTTTAGGTGCAAACAAAGATTGTGGAGAAATATTTTAAAATGAATACAAATTTTGGTTTGCATTTGAATAATTTACTATTTACGATCATTCTTTAAGAAAAATCTATCCGAGTTTTTTTTTTGAATGAAACAAGCAAACAAACGCACGAAACATGAGTTTTATATACAAACAAAGATTGTTGAGAAATATTTTAAAGTGAAAAGAAATTTTGGTTTGCGTTTGAAAAATTTAGTATTTCCAATCATTCTTTACGAAAAATCTATCAGACTTTTTTTTGAATGAAACGAGCAAACAAACGCACGAAACATGAGTTTTATGTGCAAACAAACATTGTGGAAAAATATTTTAAAATGAACACAGATTTTGGTCAGCATTAGAATAATTTAGTATTTACCATCATTCTTTACGAAAAATCTAACCGTGTTATTTTTGTATGAAAGGAGCAAACAAACATACGAAACAAGAGTTTTAGGGGCAAGCAAAGATTGGGGAGAAATATTTTAAAATGAATTCAAATTTTGGTTTGCATTTGAATAATTTAGTATTTACAATCATTCTTTACGAAAAAACTATCCGAGTTCTTTTTATATGAAATGTGCAAACAAACGCATGAAACATGAGTTTTAGGTCCAAAAGAAGATTGTGGAGAAATATTTTAAAATGGATACAAATTTTGATATGCATTTGAATCATTTAGTATTTACTTTCATTCTTTACGAAAAATCTGTCCGAGTTTTTTTTATATGAAATGTGCAAACAAACGCATGAAACATGACTTTTAGGTCCAAAAAATGACTGTGGAGAAATATTTTAAAATGAATACAAATTTTGGTTTGCTTTTGAATAATTTACTATTTACGATCATTCTTTAAGAAAAATCTATCCGAGTTTTTTTTTTAAATGAAACAAGCAAACAAACGCTCGAAACATGAGTTTTATATACAAACAAAGATTGTTGAGAAATATTTTAAAGTGAAAAGAAATTTTGGTTTGCGTTTGAAAAATTTAGTATTTCCAATCATTTTTTACGAAAAATCTATCAGAGTTTTTTTTGAATGAAACGAGCAAACAAACGCAGGAAACATGAGTTTTATGTGCAAACAAACATTGTGGAAAAATATTTTAAAATGAACACAGATTTTGGTCAGCATTAGAATAATTTAGTATTTACCATCATTCTTTACGAAAAATCTAACCGTGTTATTTTTGTATGAAAGGAGCAAACAATCATAAGAAACAAGAGTTCTAGGGGAAAGCAAAGATTGTTGGAGAAATATTTTAAAATGAATTCAAATTTTGGTTTGCATTTGAATAATTTAGTATTTTCAATCATTCTTTACGAAAAATCAATCCGAGTTTTTTTTACATGAAATGTGCAAACAAACGCATGAAACATGAGTTTTAGGTCCAAAAGAAGATTGTGGAGAAATATTTTAAAATGGATACAAATTTTGATATGCATTTGAATAATTTAGTATTTACTTTCATTTTTTACGAAAAATCTATCCGAGTTTTTTTTATATGAAATGTGCAAACAAACGCATGAAACATGACTTTTAGGTCCAAAAAAAGATTGCGGAGAAATATTTTAAAATGAATACAAATTTTGGTTTGCATTTGAATAATTTACTATTTACGATCATTCTTTAA
Organism: Juncus effusus; assembly: GCA_027726005.1. Lineage (NCBI taxonomy): Eukaryota > Viridiplantae > Streptophyta > Magnoliopsida > Poales > Juncaceae > Juncus > Juncus effusus. Next base: position 4,747,808 of record CM050899.1, read on the forward strand.
GAAAAATCTATCCGATTTTTTTTTTTAAATGAAACAAGCAAACAAACGCTCGAAACATGAGTTTTATATACAAACAAAGATTGTTGAGAAATATTTTAAAGTGAAAAGAAATTTTGGTTTGAGTCTGAAAAATTTAGTATTTCCAATCATTCTTTACGAAAAATCTATCAGAGTATTTTTTGAATGAAACGAGCAAACAAACGCACGAAACATGAGTTTTATGTGCAAACAAACATTGTGGAAAAATATTTTAAAATGAACGCAGATTTTGGTCAGCATTAGAATAATTTAGTATTTACCATCATTCTTTACGAAAAATCTAACCGTGTTATTTTTCTATGAAAGGAGCAAACAAACATACGAAACAAGAGTTTTAGGGGCAAGCAAAGATTGTGGAGAAATATTTTAAAATGAATTCAAATTTTGGTTTGCATTTGAATAATTTAGTATTTTCAATCATTCTTTACGAAAAATCAATCCGAGTATTTTTTACATCTTATGTGCAAACAAACGCATGAAACATGAGTTTTATGTCCAAAAGAAGATTGTGGAGAAATATTTTAAAATGGATACAAATTTTGATATGCATTTGAATAATTTAGTATTTACTTTCGTTCTTTACGAAAAATCTATCCAAGTTTGTTTTATATGAAATGTGCAAAGAAACGCATGAAACATGACTTTTAGGTCCAAAACAAGATTGTGGAGAAATATTTTAAAATGAATACAAATTTTGGTTTGCTTTTGAATAATTTACTATTTACGATCATTCTTTAAGAAAAATCTATCCGAGTTTTTTTTTTAAATGAAACAAGCAAGCAAACGCTCGAAACATGAGTTTCATATACAAACAAAGATTGTTGAGAAATATTTTAAAGTGAAAAGAAATTTTGGTTTGCGTTTGAAAAATTTAGTATTTCCAATCATTTTTTACGAAAAATCTATCAGAGTTTTTTTTGAATGAAACGAGCAAACAAACGCAGGAAACATGAGTTTTATGTGCAAACAAACATTGTGGAAAAATATTTTAAAATGAACACAGATTTTGGTCAGCATTAGAATAATTTAGTATTTATCATCATTCTTTACGAAAAATCTAACCGTGTTATTTTTGTATGAAAGGAGCAAACAAACATACGAAACAAGAGTTTTAGGGGCAAGCAAAGATTGGGGAGAAATATTTTAAAAAGAATTCAAATTTTGGTTTGCATTTGAATAATTTAGTATTTACAATCATTCTTTACGAAAAAACTATCCGAGTTTTTTTTATATGAAATGTGCAAACAAACGCATGAAACATGAGTTTTAGGTACAAAAGAAGATTGTGGAGAAATATTTTAAAATGGATACAAATTTTGATATGCATTTGAATAATTTAGTATTTACTTTCATTCTTTACGAAAAATCTATCCGAGTTTTTTTTATATGAAATGTGCAAACAAACGCATGAAACATGACTTTTAGGTCCAAAAAATGATTGTGGAGAAATATTTTAAAATGAATACAAATTTTGGTTTGCTTTTGAATAATTTACTATTTACGATCATTCTTTAAGAAACATCTATCCGAGTTTTTTTTTTATATGAAACAAGCAAACAAACGCTCGAAACATGAGTTTTATATACAAACAAAGATTGTTGAGAAATATTTTAAAGTGAAAAGAAATTTTGGTTTGCGTTTGAAAAATTTAGTATTTCCAATCATTCTTTACGAAAAATCTATCAGAGTTTTTTTTGAATGAAACGAGCAAACAAACGCACGAAACATGAGTTTTATGTGCAAACAAACATTGTGGAAAAATATTTTAAAATGAACACAGATTTTAGTCAGCATTAGAATAATTTAGTATTTACCATCATTCTTTACGAAAAATCTAACCGTGTTATTTTTGTATGAAAGGAGCAAACAAACATACGAAACAAGAGTTTTAGGGGCAAGCAAAGATTGGGGAGAAATATTTTAAAATGAATTCAAATTTTGGTTTGCATTTGAATAATTTAGTATTTACAATCATTCTTTACGAAAAAACTATCCGAGTTTTTTTTATATGAAATGTGCAAACAAACGCATGAAACATGAGTTTTAGGTCCAAAAGAAGATTGTGGAGAAATATTTTAAAATGGATACAAATTTTGATATGCATTTGAATAATTTAGTATTTACTTTCATTCTTTACGAAAAATCTATCCGAGTTTTTTTTATATGAAATGTGCAAACAAACGCATGAAACATGACTTTTAGGTCCAAAAAATGATTGTGGAGAAATATTTTAAAATGAATACAAATTTTGGTTGGCTTTTGAATAATTTACTATTTACGATCATTCTTTAAGAAAAATCTATCCGAGTTTTTTTTTTAAATGAAACAAGCAAACAAACGCTCGAAACATGAGTTTTATATACAAACAAAGATTGTTGAGAAATATTTTAAAGTGAAAAGAAATTTTGGTTTGAGTTTGAAAAATTTAGTATTTCCAATCATTCTTCACGTAAAATCTATCAGAGTTTTTTTTGAATGAAACGAGCAAACAAACGCACGAAACATGAGTTTTATGTGCAAACAAACATTGTGGAAAAATATTTTAAAATGAACACAGATTTTGCTCAGCATTAGAATAATTTAGTATTTACCATCATTCTTTACGAAAAATCTAACCGTGTTATTTTTGTATGAAAGGAGCAAACAAACAAACGAAACAAGAGTTTTAGGGGCAAGCAAAGATTGGGGAGAAATATTTTAAAATGAATTCAAATTTTGGTTTGCATTTGAATAATTTAGTATTTACAATCATTCTTTACGAAAAATCTATCCGAGTTTTTTTTATATGAAATGTGCAAACAAACGCATGAAACATGAGTTTTAGGTCCAAAAGAAGATTGTGGAGAAATATTTTAAAATGGATACAAATTTTGATATGCATTTGAATAATTTAGTATTTACTTTTATTCTTTACGAAAAATCTATCCGAGTTTTTTTTATATGAAATGCGCAAATAAACGCAAGAAACATGACTTTTAGGTCCAAAAAAAGATTGTGGAGAAATATTTTAAAATGAATACAAATTTTGGTTTGCATTTGAATAATTTACTATTTACGATCATTCTTTAAGAAAAATCTATCCGAGTTTTTTTTTGGAATGAAACAAGCAAACAAACGCACGAAACATGAGTTTTATATACAAACAAAGATTGTTGAGAAATATTTTAAAGTGAAAAGAAATTTTGGTTTGCGTTTGAAAAATTTAGTATTTCCAATCATTCTTTACGAAACATCTATCAGAGTTTTTTTTGAATGAAACGAGCAAACAAACGCACGAAACATGAGTTTTATGTGCAAACAAACATTGTGGAAAAATATTTTAAAATAAACACCGATTTTGGTCAGCATTAGAATAATTTAGTATTTACCATCATTCTTTACGAAAAATCTGACCGTGTTATTTTTGTATGAAAGGAGCAAACAAACATACGAAACAAGAGTTTTAGGGGCAAGCAAAGATTGGGGAGAAATATTTTAAAATGAATTCAAATTTTGGTTTGCATTTGAATAATTTAGTATTTACAATCATTCTTTACGAAAAAACTATCCGAGTTTTTTTTATATGAAATGTGCAAACAAACGCATGAAACATGAGTTTTAGGTCCAAAAGAAGATTGTGGAGAAATATTTTAAAATGGATACAAATTTTGATATGCATTTGAATAATTTAGTATTTACTTTCATTCTTTACGAAAAATCTATCCGAGTTTTGTTTATATGAAATGTGCAAACAAACGCATGAAACATGACTTTTAGGTCCAAAAAATGATTGTGGAGAAATATTTTAAAATGAATACAAATTTTGGTTTGCTTTTGAATAATTTACTATTTACGATCATTCTTTAAGAAAAATCTATCCGAGTTTTTTTTTAAATGAAACAAGCAAACAAATGCTCGAAACATGAGTTTTATACACAAACAAAGATGGTTGAGAAATATTTTAAAGTGAAAAGAAATTTTGGTTTGCGTTTGAAAAATTTAGTATTTCCAATCATTCTTTACGAAAAATCTATCAGAGTTTTTTTTGAATGAAACGAGCAAACATACGCACGAAACATGAGTTTTATGTGCAAACGAACGTTGCGGAAAAATATTATAAAATGAACACAGATTTTGGTCAGCATTAGAATAATTTAGTATTTACCATCATTCTTTACGAAAAATCTAACCGTGTTATTTTTGTATGAAAGGAGCAAACAAACATACGAAACAAGAGTTTTAGGGGAAAGCAAAGATTGTGGAGAAATATTTTAAAAAGAATTCAAATTTTGGTTTGCATTTGAATAATTTAGTATTTTCAATCATTCTTTACGAAAAATCAATCCGAGTTTTTTTTACATGAAATGTGCAAACAAACGCATGAAACATGAGTTTTAGGTCCAAAAGAAGATTGTGGAGAAATATTTTAAAATGGATTCAAATTTTGATATACATTTGAATAATTTAGTACTTACTTTCATTCTTTACGAAAAATCTATCCGAGTTTTTTTTATATGAAATGTGCAAACAAACGCATGAAACATGACTTTTAGGTCCAAAAAAAAGATTGTGGAGAAATATTTTAAAATGGATACAAATTTTGGTTTGCTTTTGAACAATTTACTATTTACGATCATTCTTTAAGAAAAATCTATCCGAGTTTTTTTTTAAATGAAACAAGCAAACAAACGCTCGAAACATGAGTTTTATATACAAACAAAGATTGTTGAGAAATATTTTAAAGTGAAAAGAAATTTTGGTTTGCGTTTGAAAAATTTAGTATTTCCAATCATTCTTTACGAAAAATCTATCAGAGTTTTTTTTGAATGAAACGAGCAAACATACGCACGAAACATGAGTTTTATGTGCAAACAAACATTGTGGAAAAATATTTTAAAATGAACACAGATTTTTGTCAGCATTAGAATAATTTAGTATTTACCATCATTCTTTACGAAAAATCTAACCGTGTTATTTTTGTATGAAAGGAGCAAACAAACATACGAAACAAGAGTTTTAGGGGAAAGCAAAGATTGTGGAGAAATATTTTAAAATGAATTCAAATTTTGGTTTGCATTTGAATAATTTAGTATTTTCAATCATTCTTTACGAAAAATCAATCCGAGCTTTTTTTACATGAAATGTGCAAACAAACACATGAAACATGAGTTTTAGGTCCAAAAGAAGATTGTGGAGAAATATTTTAAAATGGATACAAATTTTGATATACATTTGAATAATTTAGTATTTACTTTCATTCTTTACGAAAAATCTATCCGAGTTTTTTTTATATGAAATGTGCAAACAAACGAATGAAACATGACTTTTAGGTCCAAAAAAAAGATTGTGGAGAAATATTTTAAAATGAATACAAATTTTTGTTTGCTTTTGAACAATTTACTATTTACGATCATTCTTTAAGAAAAATCTATCCGAGTTTTTTTTTTAAATGAAACAAGCAAACAAACGCCCGAAACATGTGTTTTATATACAAACAAAGATTGTTGAGAAATATTTTAAAGTGAAAAGAAATTTTGGTTTGCGTTTGAAAAATTTAGTATTTCCAATCATTTTTTACGAAAAATCTATCAGAGTTTTTTTTGAATGAAACGAGCAAACAAACGCACGAAACATGAGTTTTATGTGCAAACAAACATTGTGGAAAAATATTTTAAAATGAACACAGATTTTGGTCACCATTAGAATAATTTAGTATTTACCATCATTCTTTACGAAAAATCTAACCGTGTTATTTTTGTATTAAAGGAGCAAACAAACATACGAAACAAGAGTTTTAGGGGCAAGCATAGATTGTGGAGAAATATTTTAAAATGAATTCAAATTATGGTTTGCATTTGAATAATTTAGTATTTTCAATCATTCTTTACGAAAAATCTATCCGAGTTTTTTTTACATGAAATGTGCAAACAAACGCATGAAAAATGAGTTTTAGGTCCAAAAGAAGATTGTGGAGAAATATTTTAAAATGGATACAAATTTTGATATGCATTTGAATAATTTAGTATTTACTTTCATTCTTTACGAAAAATCTATCCGAGTTTTTTTTATATCAAATGTGCAAACAAGCGCATGAAACATGACGTTTAGGTCCAAAAAAAGATTGCGGAGAAATATTTTAAAATGAATACAAATTTTGGTTTGCATTTGAATAATTTACTATTTACGATCATTCTTTAAGAAAAATCTATCCGATTTTTTTTTTTAAATGAAACAAGCAAACAAACGCTCGAAACATGAGTTTTATATACAAACAAAGATTGTTGAGAAATATTTTAAAGTGAAAAGAAATTTTGGTTTGAGTCTGAAAAATTTAGTATTTCCAATCATTATTTACGAAAAATCTATCAGAGTTTTTTTTGAATGAAACGAGCAAACAAACGCACGAAACATGAGTTTTATGTGCAAACAAAAATTGTGGAAAAATATTTTAAAATGAACACAGATTTTGGTCAGCATTAGAATAATTTAGTATTTACCATCATTCTTTACGAAAAATCTAACCGTGTTATTTTTGTATGAAAGGAGCAAACAAACATATGAAACAAGAGTTTTAGGGGCAAGCAAAGATTGGGGAGAAATTTTTTAAAATGAATTCAAATTTTGGTTTGCATTTGAATAATTTAGTATTTACAATCATTCTTTACGAAAAATCTATCCGAGTTTTTTTTATATGAAATATGCAAACAAACGCATGAAACATGAGTTTTAGGGCCAAAAGAAGATTGTGGAGAAATATTTTAAAATGGAAACAAATTTTGATATGCATTTGAATAATTTAGTATTTACTTTCATTCTTTACGAAAAATCTATCCGAGTTTTGTTTATATGAAATGGGCAAACAAACGCATGAAACATGACTTTTAGGTCCAAAAAATGATTGTGGAGAAATATTTTAAAATCAATACAAATTTTGGTTTGCTTTTGAATAATTTACTATTTACGATCATTCTTTAAGAAAAATCTATCCGAGTTTTTTTTTAAATGAAACAAGCAAACAAACGCTCGAAACATGAGTTTTATATACAAACAAAGATTGTTGAGAAATATTTTAAAGTGAAAAGAAATTTTGGTTTGCGTTTGAAAAATTTAGTATTTCCAATCATTCTTTACGAAACATCTATCAGAGTTTTTTTTGAATGAAACGAGCAAACAAACACACGAAACATGAGTTTTATGTGCAAACAAACATTGTGGAAAAATATTTTAAAATAAAAACAGATTTTGGTCAGCATTAGAATAATTTAGTATTTACCATCATTCTTTACGAAAAATCTAACCGTGTTATTTTTGTATGAAAGGAGCAAACAAACATACGAAACAAGAGTTTTAGGGGCAAGCAAAGATTGGGGAGAAATATTTTAAAATGAATTCAAATTTTGGTTTGCATTTGAATAATTTAGTATTTACAATCATTCTTTACGAAAAAACTATCCGAGTTTTTTTTATATGAAATGTGCAAACAAACGCATGAAACATGAGTTTTAGGTCCAAAAGAAGATTGTGGAGAAATATTTTAAAATGGATACAAATTTTGATATGCATTTGAATAATTTAGTATTTACTTTCATTCTTTACGAAAAATCTATCCGAGTTTTGTTTATATGAAATGTGCAAACAAATGCATGAAACATGACTTTTAGGTCCAAAAAATGATTGTGGAGAAATATTTTAAAATGAATACAAATTTTGGTTTGCTTTTGAATAATTTACTATTTACGATCATTCTTTAAGAAAAATCTATCCGAGTTTTTTTTTAAATGAAACAAGCAAACAAATGCTCGAAACATGAGTTTTATATACAAACAAAGATTGTTGAGAAATATTTTAAAGTGAAAAGAAATTTTGGTTTGCGTTTGAAAAATTTAGTATTTCCAATCATTCTTTACGAAAAATCTATCAGAGTTTTTTTTGAATGAAACGAGCAAACATACGCACGAAACATGAGTTTTATGTGCAAACAAACATTGCGGAAAAATATTTTAAAATGAACACAGATTTTGGTCAGCATTAGAATAATTTAGTATTTACCATCATTCTTTACGAAAAATCTAACCGTGTTATTTTTGTATGAAAGGAGCAAACAAACATACGAAACAAGAGTTTTAGGGGAAAGCAAAGATTGTGGAGAAATATTTTAAAAAGAATTCAAATTTTGGTTTGCATTTGAATAATTTAGTATTTTCAATCATTCTTTACGAAAAATCAATCCGAGTTTTTTTTACATGAAATGTGCAGACAAACGCATGAAACATGAGTTTTAGGTCCAAAAGAAGATTGTGGAGAAATATTTTAAAATGGATTCAAATTTTGATATACATTTGAATAATTTAGTATTCACTTTCATTCTTTACGAAAAATCTATCCGAGTTTTTTTTATATGAAATGTGCAAACAAACGCATGAAACATGACTTTTAGGTCCAAAAAAAAGATTGTGGAGAAATATTTTAAAATGAATACAAATTTTTGTTTGCTTTTGAACAATTTACTATTTACGATCATTCTTTAAGAAAAATCTATCCGAGTTTTTTTTTTAAATGAAACAAGCAAACAAACGCTCGAAACATGAGTTTTATATACAAACAAAGATTGTTGAGAAATATTTTAAAGTGAAAAGAAATTTTGGTTTGCGTTTGAAAAATTTAGTATTTCCAATCATTTTTTACGAAAAATCTATCAGAGTTTTTTTTGAATGAAACGAGCAAACAAACGCACGAAACATGAGTTTTATGTGCAAACAAACATTGTGGAAAAATATTTTAAAATGAACACAGATTTTGGTCAGCATTAGAATAATTTAGTATTTACCATCATTCTTTACGAAAAATCTAACCGTGTTATTTTTGTATTAAAGGAGCAAACAAACATACGAAACAAGAGTTTTAGGGGCAAGCATAGATTGTGGAGAAATATTTTAAAATGAATTCAAATTATGGTTTGCATTTGAATAATTTAGTATTTTCAATCATTCTTTACGAAAAATCTATCCGAGTTTTTTTTACATGAAATGTGCAAACAAACGCATGAAAAATGAGTTTTAGGTCCAAAAGAAGATAGTGGAGAAATATTTTAAAATGGATACAAATTTTGATATGCATTTGAATAATTTAGTATTTACTTTCATTCTTTACGAAAAATCTATCCGAGTTTTTTTTATATGAAATGTGCAAACAAGCGCATGAAACATGACTTTTAGGTCCAAAAAAAGATTGCGGAGAAATATTTTAAAATGAATACAAATTTTGGTTTGCATTTGAATAATTTACTATTTACGATCATTCTTTAAGAAAAATCTATCCGATTTTTTTTTTTAAATGAAACAAGCAAACAAACGCTCGAAACATGAGTTTTATATACAAACAAAGATTGTTGAGAAATATTTTAAAGTGAAAAGAAATTTTGGTTTGAGTCTGAAAAATTTAGTATTTCCAATCATTATTTACGAAAAATCTATCAGAGTTTTTTTTGAATGAAACGAGCAAACTAACGCACGAAACATGAGTTTTATGTGCAAACAAAAATTGCGGAAAAATATTTTAAAATGAACACAGATTTTGGTCAGCATTAGAATAATTTAGTATTTACCATCATTCTTTACGAAAAATCTCACCGTGTTATTTTTGTATGAAAGGAGCAAACAAACATATGAAACAAGAGTTTTAGGGGCAAGCAAAGATTGGGGAGAAATTTTTTAAAATGAATTCAAATTTTGGTTTGCATTTGAATAATTTAGTATTTACAATCATTCTTTACGAAAAATCTATCCGAGTTTTTTTTATATGAAATATGCAAACAAACGCATGAAACATGAGTTTTAGGGCCAAAAGAAGATTGTGGAGAAATATTTTAAAATGGATACAAATTTTGATATGCATTTGAATAATTTAGTATTTACTTTCATTCTTTACGAAAAATCTATCCGAGTTTTGTTTATATGAAATGGGCAAACAAACGCATGAAACATGACTTTTAGGTCCAAAAAATGATTGTGGAGAAATATTTTAAAATCAATACAAATTTTGGTTTGCTTTTGAATAATTTACTATTTACGATCATTCTTTAAGAAAAATCTATCCGAGTTTTTTTTTTAAATGAAACAAGCAAACAAACGCTCGAAACATGAGTTTTATATACAAACAAAGATTGTTGAGAAATATTTTAATGTGAAAAGAAATTTTGGTTTGCGTTTGAAAAATTTAGTATTTCCAATCATTCTTTACGAAAAATCTATCAGAGTTTTTTTTGAATGAAACGAGCAAACAAACGCACGAAACATGAGTTTTATGTGCAAACAAACATTGTGGAAATAATTTAGTATTTACCATTATTCTTTACGAAAAATCTAACCGTGTTATTTTTGTATGAAAGGAGCAAACAAACATACGAAACAAGAGTTTTAGGGGCAAGCAAAGATTGTGGAGAAATATTTTAAAATGAATTCCAATTTTGGTTTGCATTTGAATAATTTAGTATTTTCAATCGTTCTTTACGAAAAATCAATCCGAGTTTTTTTTACATGAAATGTGCAAACAAACGCATGAAACATGAGTTTTAGGTCCAAAAGAAGATTGTGGAGAAATATTTTAGAATGGATACAAATTTTGATATGCATTTGAATAATTTAGTATTTACTTTCATTCTTTACGAAAAATCTATCCGAGTTTTTTTTATATGAAATGTGCAAACAAACGCATGAAACATGACTTTTAGGTCCAAAAAAAGATTGTGGAGAAATATTTTAAAATGAATACAAATTTTGGTTTGCTTTTGACTAATTTACTATTTACGATCATTCTTTAAGAAAAATTTATCCGAGTTTTGTTTTTAAATGAAACAAGCAAACAAACGCTCGAAACATGAGTTTTATATACAAACAAAGCTTGTCGAGAAATATTTTAAAGTGAAAAGAAATTTTGGTTTGCGTTTGAAAAATTTAGTATTTCCAATCATTCTTTACGAAAAATCTATCAGAGTTTTTTTTGAATGAAACGAGCAAACAAACGCACGAAACATGAGTTTTATGTGCAAACAAACATTGTGGAAAAATATTTCAAAATGAACACAGATTTTGGTCAGCATTAGAATAATTTAGTATTACCCTCATTCTTTACGAAAAATCTAACCGTGTTATTTTTGTATGAAAGGAGCAAACAAACATACGAAACAATAGTTTTAGGGGCAAGCAAAGATTGGGGAGAAATTTTTTAAAATGAATTCAAATTTTGGTTTGCATTTGAATAATTTAGTATTTACAATCATTCTTTACGAAAAATCTATCCGAGTTTTTTCTATATGAAATGTGCAAACAAACGCATGAAACATGAGTATTAGGTCCAAAAGAAGATTGTGGAGAAATATTTTAAAATGGATACAAATTTTGATATGCATTTGAATAATTTAGTATTTACTTTCATTCTTTACGAAAAATCTATCCGAGTTTTGTTTATATGAAATGTGCAAACAAACGCATGAAACATGACTTTTAGGTCCAAAAAATGATTGTGGAGAAATATTTTAAAATGAATACAAATTTTGGTTTGCTTTTGAATAATTTACTATTTACGATCATTCTTTAAGAAAAATCTATCCGAGTTTTTTTTTTAAATGCAACAAGCAAACAAACGCTCGAAACATGAGTTTTATATACAAACAAAGATTGTTGAGAAATATTTTAAAGTGAAAAGAAATTTTGGTTTGCGTTTGAAAAATTTAGTATTTCCAATCATTCTTTACGAAAAATCTATCAGAGTTTTTTTTGAATGAAACGAGCATACAAACGCACGAAACTTGAGTTTTATGTGCAAACAAACATTGTGGAAATAATTTAGTATTTACCATCATTCTTTACGAAAAATCTAACCGTGTTATTTTTGTATGAAAGGAGCAAACAAACTTACGAAACAAGAGTTTTAGGGGCAAGCAAAGATTGTGGAGAAATATTTTAAAATGAATTCAAATTTTGGTTTGCATTTGAATAATTTAGTATTTTCAATCATTCTTTACGAAAAATCAATCCGAGTTTTTTTTACATGAAATGTGCAAACAAACGCATGAAACATGAGTTTTAGGTCCAAAAGAAGATTGTGGAGAAATATTTTAAAATGGATACAAATTTTGATATGCATTTGAATAATTTAGTATTTACTTTTCATTCTTTACGAAAAATCTATCCGAGTTTTTTTTATATGAAATGTGCAAACAAACGCATGAAACATGACTTTTAGGTCCAAAAAAAGATTGTGGAGAAATATTTTAAAATGAATACAAATTTTGGTTTGCTTTTGAATAATTTACTATTTACGATCATTCTTTAAGAAAAATTTATCCGAGTTTTTTTTTTAAATGAAACAAGCAAACAAACGCTCGAAACATGAGTTTTATATACAAACAAAGATTGTCGAGAAATATTTTAAAGTGAAAAGAAATTTTGGTTTGCGTTTGAAAAATTTAGTATTTCCAATCATTTTTTACGAAAAATCTATCAGAGTTTTTTTTGAATGAAACGAGCAAACAAACGCACGAAACATGAGTTTTATGTGCAAACAAACATTGTGGAAAAATATTTTAAAATGAACACAGATTTTGGTCAGCATTAGAATAATTTACTATTTACCATCATTCTTTACGAAAAATCTAACCGTGTTATTTTTGTATGAAAGGAGCAAACAAACATACGAAACAAGAGTTTTAGGGGCAAGCAAAGATTGGGGAGAAATATTTTAAAATGAATTCAAATTTTGGTTTGCATTTGAATAATTTAGTATTTTCAATCATTCTTTACGAAAAATCTATCCGAGTTTTTTTTACATGAAATGTGCAAACAAACGCATGAAACATGAGTTTTAGGTCCAAAAGAAGATTGTCGAGAAATATTTTAAAATGGATACAAATTTTGATATGCATTTGAATAATTTAGTATTTACATTCATTCTTTACGAAAAATCTATCCGAGTTTTTTTTATATGAAATGTGCAAGCAAGCGCATGAAACATGACTTTTAGGTCCAAAAAAAGATTGCGGAGAAATATTTTAAAATGTATACAAATTTTGGTTTGCATTTGAATAATTTACTATTTACGATCATTCTTTAAGAAAAATCGATCCGAGTTTTTTTTTTAAATGAAACAAACAAACAAACGCTCGAAAATTGAGTTTTATATACAAACAAAGATTGTTGAGAAATATTTTAAAGTGAAAAGAAATTTTGGTTTGAGTCTGAAAAATTTAGTATGTACAATCATTCTTTACGAAAAATCTATCAGAGTTTTTTTTGAATGAAACGAGCAAACAAACGCACGAAACATGAGTTTTATGTGCAAACAAACATTGTGGAAAAATATTTTAAAATGAACACAGATTTTGGTCAGCATTAGAATAATTTACTATTTACCATCATTCTTTACGAAAAATCTAACCGTGTTATTTTTGTATGTAAGGAGCAACAAACATACGAAACAAGAGTTTTAGGGGCAAGCAAAGATTGGGGAGAAATATTTTAAAATGAATTCAAATTTTGGTTTGCATTTGAATAATTTAGTATTTACAATCATTCTTTACGAAAAATCTATCCGAGTTTTTTTTATACGAAATGTGCAAACAAACGCATGAAACATGAGTTTTAGGTCCAAAAGAAGATTGTGGAGAAATATTTTAAAATGGATACAAATTTTGATATGCATTTGAATAATTTAGTATTTCCTTTCATTCTTTACGAAAAATCTATCCGAGTTTTTTTTGAATGAAACGAGCATACAAACGCACGAAACATGAGTTTTATGTGCAAACAAACATTGTGCAAAAATATTTTAAAATGAACACAGATTTTGGTCAGCATTAGAATAATTTAGTATTTACCATCATTCTTTACGAAAAATCTGACCGTGTTATTTTTGTATGAAAGGAGCAAACAAACATACGAAACAAGAGTTTTAGGGGCAAGCAAAGATTGTGGAGAAATATTTTAAAATGAATTCAAATTTTGGTTTGCATTTGAATAATTTAGTATTTTCAATCATTCTTTACGAAAAATCTATCCGAGTTTTTTTTACATGAAATGTGCAAACAAACGCATGAAACATGAGTTTTAGGTCCAAAAGAAGATTGTGGAGAAATATTTTAAAATGGATACAAATTTTGATATGCATTTGAATAATTTAGTATTTACTTTCATTCTCTACGAAAAATCTATCCGAGTTTTTTTTATATGAAATGTGTAAACATGCGCATGAAACATGACTTTTAGGTCCAAACAAAGATTGCGGTGAAATATTTTCAAATGAATACAAATTTTGGTTTGCATTTGAATAATTTACTATTTACGATCATTCTTTAAGAAAAATCTGTCCGATTTTTTTTTTTAAATGAAACAAGCAAACAAACGCTCGAAACATGAGTTTTATAAACAAACAAAGATTGTTGAGAAATATTTTAAAGTGAAAAGAAATTTTGGTTTGAGTCTGAAAAATTTAGTATGTCCAATCATTCTTTACGAAAAAACTATCAGAGTTTTTTTTAATGAAACGAGCAAACAAACGCACGAAACATGAGTTTTATGTGCAAACAAACATTGTGGAAAAATATTTTAAAATGAACACAGATTTTGGTCAGCATTAGAATAATTTAGTATTTACCATCATTCTTTACGAAAAATCTAACCGTGTTATTTTTGTATGAAAGGAGCAAACAAACATACGAAACAAGAGTTTTAGGGGCAAGCAAAGATTGGGGAGAAATATTTTAAAATGAATTCAAATTTTGGTTTGCATTTGAATAATTTAGTATTTACAATCATTCTTTACGAAAAAACTATCCGAGTTTTTTTTATATGAAATGTGCAAACAAACGCATGAAACATGAGTTTTAGGTCCAAAAGAAGATTGTGGAGAAATATTTTAAAATGGATACAAATTTTGATATGCATTTGAATAATTTAGTATTTCCTTTCATTCTTTACGAAAAATCTATCCGAGTTTTTTTTATATGAAATGTGCAAACAAACGCATGAAACATGACTTTTAGGTCCAAAAAAAGATTTTGGAGAAATATTTTAAAATGAATACAAATTTTGGTTTGCTTTTGAATAATTTACTATTTACGATCATTCTTTAAGAAAAATTTATCCGAGTTTTTTTTTAAAATGAAACCAGCAAACAAACGCTCGAAACATGAGTTTTATGTACAAACAAAGATTGTTGAGAAATATTTTAAAGTGAAAAGAAATTTTGGTTTGCATTTGAAAAATTTAGTATTTCCAATCATTTTTTACGAAAAATCTATCAGAGTTTTTTTTGAATGAAACGAGCAAACAAACGCACGAAACATGAGTTTTATGTGCAAACAAACATTGTGGAAAAATATTTTAAAATGAACACAGATTTTGGTCAGCATTAGAATAATTTAGTATTTACCATCATTCTTTACGAAAAATCTAACCGTGTTATTTTTGTATGAAAGGAGCAAACAAACAAACGAAACAAGAGTTTTAGGGGCAAGCAAAGATTGTGGAGAAATATTTTAAAATGAATTCAAATTTTGGTTTGCATTTGAATAATTTAGTATTTTCAATCATTCTTTACGAAAAATCTATCCGAGTTTTTTTTACATGAAATGTGCAAACAAACGCATGAAACATGAGTTTTAGGTCCAAAAGAAGATTGTGGAGAAATATTTTAAAATGGATACAAATTTTGATATGCATTTGAATAATTTAGTATTTACTTTCATTCTCTACGAAATATCTATCCGAGTTTTTTTTATATGAAATGTGTAAACAAGCGCATGAAACATGACTTTTAGGTCCAAACAAAGATTGCGGTGAAATATTTTAAAATGAATACAAATTTTGGTTTGCATTTGAATAATTTACTATTTACGATCATTCTTTAAGAAAAATCTGTCCGATTTTTTTTTTTAAATGAAACAAGCAAACAAACGCTCGAAACATGAGTTTTATATACAAACAAAGATTGTTGAGAAATATTTTAAAGTGAAAAGAAATTTTGGTTTGAGTCCGAAAAATTTAGTATGTCCAATCATTCTTTACGAAAAAACTATCAGAGTTTTTTTTTAATGAAACGAGTAAACAAACGCACGAAACATGAGTTTTATGTGCAAACAAACATTGTGGAAAAATATTTTAAAATGAACACAGATTTTGGTCAGTATTAGAATAATTTAGTATTTACCATCATTCTTTACGAAAAATCTAACCGTGTTATTTTTGTATGAAAGGAGCAAACAAACATACGAAACAAGAGTTTTAGGGGCAGGCAAAGATTGGGGAGAAATATTTTAAAATGAATTCAAATTTTGGTTTTCATTTGAATAATTTAGTATTTACAATCATTCTTTACGAAAAATCTATCCGAGTTTTTTTTATATGAAATGTGCAAACAAACGCATGATACATGAGTTTTAGGTCCAAAAGAAGATTGTGGAGAAATATTTTAAAATGGATACAAATTTTGATATGCATTTGAATAATTTAGTATTTCCTTTCATTCTTTACGAAAAATCTATCCGAGTTTTTTTTATATGAAATGTGCAAACAAACGCATGAAACATGACTTTTAGGTCCAAAAAAAGATTTTGGAGAAATATTTTAAAATGAATACAAATTTTGGTTTGCTTTTGAATAATTTACTATTTACGATCATTCTTTAAGAAAAATTTATCCGAGTTTTTTTTTTAAATGAAACAAGCAAACAAACGCTCGAAACATGAGTTTTATGTACAAACAAAGATTGTTGAGAAATATTTTAAAGTGAAAAGAAATTTTGGTTTGCGTTTGAAAATTTTAGTATTTCCAATCATTTTTTACGAAAAATCTATCAGAGTTTTTTTTGAATGAAACGAGCAAACAAACGCACGAAACATGAGTTTTAGGTCCAAAAGAAGATTGTGGAGAAATATTTTAAAATGGATACAAATTTTGATATGCATTTGAATAATTTAGTATTTCCTTTCATTCTTTACGAAAAATCTATCCGAGTTTTTTTTATATGAAATGTGCAAACAAACGCATGAAACATGACTTTTAGGTCCAAAAAAAGATTTTGGAGAAATATTTTAAAATGAATACAAATTTTGGTTTGCTTTTGAATAATTTACTATTTACGATCATTCTTTAAGAAAAATTTATCCGAGTTTTTTTTTTAAATGAAACAAGCAAACAAACGCTCGAAACATGAGTTTTATGTACAAACAAAGATTGTTGAGAAATATTTTAAAGTGAAAAGAAATTTTGGTTTGCGTTTGAAAAATTTAGTATTTCCAATCATTTTTTACGAAAAATCTATCAGAGTTTTTTTTGAATGAAACGAGCAAACAAACGCACGAAACATGAGTTTTATGTGCAAACAAACATTGTGGAAAAATATTTTAAAATGAACACAGATTTTGGTCAGCATTAGAATAATTTAGTATTTACCATCATTCTTTACGAAAAATCTAACCGTGTTATTTTTGTATGAAAGGAGCAAACAAACATACGAAACAAGAGTTTTAGGGGCAAGCAAAGATTGTGGAGAAATATTTTAAAATGAATTCAAATTTTGGTTTGCATTAGAATAATTTAGTATTTTCAATCATTCTTTACGAAAAATCTATCCGAGTTTTTTTTACGTGAAATGTGCAAACAAACGCATGAAACATGAGTTTTAGGTCCAAAAGAAGATTGTGGAGAAATATTTTAAAATGGATACAAATTTTGATATGCATTTGAATAATTTAGTATTTACTTTCATTCTCTACGAAAAATCTATCCGAGTTTTTTTTATATGATATGTGTAAACAAGCGCATGAAACATGACTTTTAGGTCCAAACAAAGATTGCGGTGAAATATTTTCAAATGAATACAAATTTTGGTTTGCATTTGAATAATTTACTATTTACGATCATTCTTTAAGAAAAATTTGTCCGATTTTTTTTTTTAAATGAAACAAGCAAACAAACGCTCGAAACATGAGTTTTATAAACAAACAAAGATTGTTGAGAAATATTTTAAAGTGAAAAGAAATTTTGGTTTGAGTCTGAAAAATTTAGTATGTCCAATCATTCTTTACGAAAAAACTATCAGAGTTTTTTTTTAATGAAACGAGCAAACAAACGCACGAAACATGAGTTTTATGTGCAAACAAACATTGTGGAAAAATATTTTAAAATGAACACGGATTTTGGTCAGCATTAGAATAATTTAGTATTTACCATCATTCTTTACGAAAAATCTAACCGTGTTATTTTTGTATGAAAGGAGCAAACAAACATACGAAACAAGAGTTTTAGGGGCAAGCAAAGATTGTGGAGAAATATTTTAAAATGAATTCAAATTTTGGTTTGCATTTGAATAATTTAGTATTTTCAATCATTCTTTACGAAAAATCTATCCGAGTTTTTTTTACATGAAATGTGCAAACAAACGCATGAAACATGAGTTTTAGGTCCAAAAGAAGATTGTGGAGAAATATTTTAAAATGGATACAAATTTTGATATGCATTTGAATAATTTAGTATTTACTTTCATTCTCTACGAAAAATCTATCCGAGTTTTTTTTATATGATATGTGTAAACAAGCGCATGAAACATGACTTTTAGGTCCAAACAAAGATTGCGGTGAAATATTTTCAAATGAATACAAATTTTGGTTTGCATTTGAATAATTTACTATTTACGATCATTCTTTAAGAAAAATCTGTCCGATTTTTTTTTTTAAATGAAACAAGCAAACAAACGCTCGAAACATGAGTTTTATAAACAAACAAAGATTGTTGAGAAATATTTTAAAGTGAAAAGAAATTTTGGTTTGAGTCTGAAAAATTTAGTATGTCCAATCATTCTTTACGAAAAAACTATCAGAGTTTTTTTTTAATGAAACGAGCAAACAAACGCACGAAACATGAGTTTTATGTGCAAACAAACATTGTGGCAAAATATTTTAAAATGAACACGGATTTTGGTCAGCATTAGAATAATTTAGTATTTACCATCATTCTTTACGAAAAATCTAACCGTGTTATTTTTGTATGAAAGGAGCAAACAAACATACGAAACAAGAGTTTTAGGGGCAAGCAAAGATTGTGGAGAAATATTTTAAAATGAATTCAAATTTTGGTTTGCATTTGAATAATTTAGTATTTTCAATCATTCTTTACGAAAAATCTATCCGAGTTTTTTTTACATGAAATGTGCAAACAAACGCATGAAACATGAGTTTTAGGTCCAAAAGAAGAATGTGGAGAAATATTTTAAAATGGATACAAATTTTGATATGCATTTGAATAATTTAGTATTTACTTTCATTCTCTACGAAAAATCTATCCGAGTTTTTTTTATATGATATGTGTAAACAAGCGCATGAAACATGACTTTTAGGTCCAAACAAAGATTGCGGTGAAATATTTTCAAATGAATACAAATTTTGGTTTGCATTTGAATAATTTACTATTTACGATCATTCTTTAAGAAAAATCTGTCCGATTTTTTTTTTTAAATGAAACAAGCAAACAAACGCTCGAAACATGAGTTTTATAAACAAACAAAGATTGTTGAGAAATATTTTAAAGTGAAAAGAAATTTTGGTTTGAGTCTGAAAAATTTAGTATGTCCAATCAATCTTTACGAAAAAACTATCAGAGTTTTTTTTTAATGAAACGAGCAAACAAACGCACGAAACATGAGTTTTATGTGCAAACAAACATTGTGGAAAAATATTTTAAAATGAACACGGATTTTGGTCAGCATTAGAATAATTTAGTATTTACCATCATTCTTTACGAAAAATCTAACCGTGTTATTTTTGTATGAAAGGAGCAAACAAACATACGAAACAAGAGTTTTAGGGGCAAGCAAAGATTGGGGAGAAATATTTTAAAATGAATTCAAATTTTGGTTTTCATTTGAATAATTTAGTATTTACAATCATTATTTACGAAAAATCTATCCGAGTTTTTTTTATATGAAATGTGCAAACAAACGCATGAAACATGAGTTTTAGGTCCAAAAGAAGATTGTGGAGAAATATTTTAAAATGGATACAAATTTTGATATGCATTTGAATAATTTAGTATTTCCTTTCATTCTTTACGAAAAATCTATCCGAGTGTTTTTTATATGAAATGTGCAAACAAACGCATGAAACATGACTTTTAGGTCCAAAAAAAATTTTGGAGAAATATTTTAAAATGAATACAAATTTTGGTTTGCTTTTGAATAATTTACTATTTACGATCATTCTTTAAGAAAAATTTATCCGAGTTTTTTTTATAAATGAAACAAGCAAACAAACGCTCGAAACATGAGTTTTATGTACAAACAAAGATTGTTGAGAAATATTTTAAAGTGAAAAGAAATTTTGGTTTGCGTTTGAAAAATTTAGTATTTCCAATCATTTTTTACGAAAAATCTATCAGAGTTTTTTTTGAATGAAACGAGCAAACAAACGCACGAAACATGAGTTTTATGTGCAAACAAACATTGTGGAAAAATATTTTAAAATGAACCCAGATTTTGGTCAGCATTAGAATAATTTAGTATTTACCATCATTCTTTACGAAAAATCTAACCGTGTTATTTTTGTATGAAAGGAGCAAACAAACATACGAAACAAGAGTTTTAGGGGCAAGCAAAGATTGTGGAGAAATATTTTAAAATGAATTCAAATTTTGGTTTGCATTTGAATAATTTAGTATTTTCAATCATTCTTTACGAAAAATCTATCCGAGTTTTTTTTACATGAAATGTGCAAACAAACGCATGAAACATGAGTTTTAGGTCCAAAAGAAGATTGTGGAGAAATATTTTAAAATGGATACAAATTTTGATATGCATTTGAATAATTTAGTATTTACTTTCATTCTCTACGAAAAATCTATCCGAGTTTTTTTTATATGATATGTGTAAACAAGCGCATGAAACATGACTTTTAGGTCCAAACAAAGATTGCGGTGAAATATTTTCAAATGAATACAAATTTTGGTTTGCATTTGAATAATTTACTATTTACGATCATTCTTTAAGAAAAATCTGTCCGATTTTTTTTTTTAAATGAAACAAGCAAACAAACGCTCGAAACATGAGTTTTATAAACAAACAAAGATTGTTGAGAAATATTTTAAAGTGAAAAGAAATTTTGGTTTGAGTCTGAAAAATTTAGTATGTCCAATCATTCTTTACGAAAAAACTATCAGAGTTTTTTTTTAATGAAACGAGCAAACAAACGCACGAAACATGAGTTTTATGTGCAAACAAACAGTGTGGAAAAATATTTTAAAATGAACACGGATTTTGGTCAGCATTAGAATAATTTAGTATTTACCATCATTCTTTACGAAAAATCTAACCGTGTTATTTTTGTATGAAAGGAGCAAACAAACATACGAAACAAGAGTTTTAGGGGCAAGCAAAGATTGTGGAGAAATATTTTAAAATGAATTCAAATTTTGGTTTGCATTTGAATAATTTAGTATTTTCAATCATTCTTTACGAAAAATCTATCCGAGTTTTTTTTACATGAAATGTGCAAACAAACGCATGAAACATGAGTTTTAGGTCCAAAAGAAGATTGTGGAGAAATATTTTAAAATGGATACAAATTTTGATATGCATTTGAATAATTTAGTATTTACTTTCATTCTCTACGAAAAATCTATCCGAGTTTTTTTTATATGATATGTGTAAACAAGCGCATGAAACATGACTTTTAGGTCCAAACAAAGATTGCGGTGAAATATCTTCAAATGAATACAAATTTTGGTTTGCATTTGAATAATTTACTATTTACGATCATTCTTTAAGAAAAATCTGTCCGATTTTTTTTTTTAAATGAAACAAGCAAACAAACGCTCGAAACATGAGTTTTATAAACAAACAAAGATTGTTGAGAAATATTTTAAAGTGAAAAGAAATTTTGGTTTGAGTCTGAAAAATTTAGTATGTCCAATCATTCTTTACGAAAAAACTATCAGAGTTTTTTTTTAATGAAACGAGCAAACAAACGCACGAAACATGAGTTTTATGTGCAAACAAACATTGTGGAAAAATATTTTAAAATGAACACGGATTTTGGTCAGCATTAGAATAATTTAGTATTTACCATCATTCTTTACGAAAAATCTAACCGTGTTATTTTTGTATGAAAGGAGCAAACAAACATACGAAACAAGAGTTTTAGGGGCAAGCAAAGATTGTGGAGAAATATTTTAAAATGAATTCAAATTTTGGTTTTCATTTGAATAATTTAGTATTTACAATCATTCTTTACGAAAAATCTATCCGAGTTTTTTTTATATGAAATGTGCAAACAAACGCATGAAACATGAGTTTTAGGTCCAAAAGAAGATTGTGGAGAAATATTTTAAAATGGATACAAATTTTGATATGCATTTGAATAATTTAGTATTTCCTTTCATTCTTTACGAAAAATCTATCCGAGTTTTTTTTATATGAAATGTGCAAACAAACGCATGAAACATGACTTTTAGGTCCAAAAAAAGATTTTGGAGAAATATTTTAAAATGAATACAAATTTTGGTTTGCTTTTGAATAATTTACTATTTACGATCATTCTTTAAGAAAAATTTATCCGAGTTTTTTTTTTAAATGAAACAAGCAAACAAACGCTCGAAACATGAGTTTTATGTACAAACAAAGATTGTTGAGAAATATTTTAAAGTGAAAAGAAATTTTGGTTTGCGTTTGAAAAATTTAGTATTTCCAATCATTTTTTATGAAAAATCTATCAGAGTTTTTTTTGAATGAAACGAGCAAACAAACGCACGAAACATGAGTTTTATGTGCAAACAAACATTGTGTAAAAAAATTTTAAAATGAACACAGATTTTGGTCAGCATTAGAATAATTTAGTATTTACCATCATTCTTTACGAAAAATCTAACCGTGTTATTTTTGTATGAAAGGAGCAAACAAACATACGAAACAAGAGTTTTAGGGGCAAGCAAAGATTGTGGAGAAATATTTTAAAATGAATTCAAATTTTGGTTTGCATTTGAATAATTTAGTATTTTCAATCATTCTTTACGAAAAATCTATCCGATTTTTTTTTACATGAAATGTGCAAACAAACGCATGAAACATGAGTTTTAGGTCCAAAAGAAGATTGTGGAGAAATATTTTAAAATGGATACAAATTTTGATATGCATTTGAATAATTTAGTATTTACTTTCATTCTCTACGAAAAATCTATCCGAGTTTTTTTTATATGAAATGTGTAAACAAGCGCATGAAACATGACTTTTAGGTCCAAACAAAGATTGCGGTGAAATATTTTCAAATGAATACAAATTTTGGTTTGCATTTGAATAATTTACTATTTACGATCATTCTTTAAGAAAAATCTGTCCGATTTTTTTTTTTAAATGAAACAAGCAAACAAACGCTCGAAACATGAGTTTTATAAACAAACAAAGATTGTTGAGAAATATTTTAAAGTGAAAAGAAATTTTGGTTTGAGTCTGAAAAATTTAGTATGTCCAATCATTCTTTACGAAAAAACTATCAGAGTTTTTTTTTAATGAAACGAGCAAACAAACGCACGAAACATGAGTTTTATGTGCAAACAAACATTGTGGAAAAATATTTTAAAATGAACATAGATTTTGGTCAGCATTAGAATAATTTAGTATTTACCATCATTCTTTACGAAAAATCTAACCGTGTTATTTTTGTATGAAAGGAGCAAACAAACATACGAAACAAGAGTTTTAGGGGCAAGCAAAGATTGGGGAGAAATATTTTAAAATGAATTCAAATTTTGGTTTGCATTTGAATAATTTAGTATTTACAATCTTTCTTTACGAAAAATCTATCCGAGTTTTTTTTATATGAAATGTGCAAACAAACGCATGAAACATGAGTTTTAGGTCCAAAAGAAGTTTGTGGAGAAATATTTTAAAATGGATACAAATTTTGATATGCATTTGAATAATTTAGTATTTACTTTCATTCTTTACGAAAAATCTATCCGAGTTTTTTTTATATGAAATGTGCAAACAAACGCATGAAACAAGACTTTTAGGTCCAAAAAATGATTGTGGAGAAATATTTTAAAATGAATACAAATTTTGGTTTGCTTTTGAATAATTTACTATTTACGATCATTCTTTAAGAAAAACTATCCGAGTTTTTTTTTAAAATGAAACAAGCAAACAAACGCTCGAAACATGAGTTTTATATACAAACAAAGATTGTTGAGAAATATTTTAAAGTGAAAAGAAATTTCGGTTTGCGTTTGAAAAATTTAGTATTTCCAATCATTTTTTACGAAAAATCTATCAGAGTTTTTTTTGAATGAAACGAGCAAACAAACGCACGAAACATGAGTTTTATGTGCAAGCAAACATTGTGGAAAAATATTTTAAAATGAACACAGATTTTGGTCAGCATTAGAATAATTTAGTATTTACCATCATTCTTTACGAAAAATCTAACCGTGTTATTTTTGTATGAAAGGAGCAAACAAACATACGAAAAAAAGAGTTTTAGGGGCAAGCAAAGATTGGGGAGAAATATTTTAAAATGTATTAAAATTTTGGTTTGCATTTGAATAATTTAGTATTTTCAATCATTCTTTACGAAAAATCAATCCGAGTTTTTTTTACATGAAATGTGCAAACAAACGCATGAAACATGAGTTTTAGGTCCAAAAGAAGATTGTGGAGAAATATTTTAAAATGGATACAAATTTTGATATGCATTTGAAGAATTTAGTATTTACTTTCATTCTTTACGAAAAATCTATCCGAGTTTTTTTTATATGAAATGTGCAAACAAGCGCGTGAAACATGACTTTTAGGTCCAAAAAAAGATTGCGGAGAAATATTTTAAAATGAATACAAATTTTGGTTTGCATTTGAATAATTTACTATTTACGATCATTCTTTAAGAAAAATCTATCCGATTTTTTTTTTTAAATGAAACAAGCGAACAAACGCTCGAAACATGAGTTTTATATACAAACAAAGATTGTAGAGAAATATTTTAAAGTGAAAAGAAATTTTGGTTTGATTCTGAAAAATTTAGTATTTCCAATCATTCTTTACGAAAAATCTATCAGAGTATTTTTTGAATGAAACGAGCAAACAAACGCACGAAACATGAGTTTTATGTGCAAACAAACATTGTGGAAAAATATTTTAAAATGAACACAGATTTTGGTCAGCATTAGAATAATTTAGTATTTACCATCATTCTTTACGAAAAATCTAACCGTGTTATTTTTGTATGAAAGGAGCAAACAAACATACGAAACAAGAGTTTTAGGGGCAAGCAAAGATTGGGGAGAAATATTTTAAAATGAATTCAAATTTTGGTTTGCTTTTGAATAATTTAGTATTTACAATCTTTCTTTACGAAAAATCTATCCGAGTTTTTTTTATATGAAATGTGCAAACAAACGCATGAAACATGAGTTTTAGGTCCAAAAGAAGATTGTGGAGAAATATTTTAAAATGGATACAAATTTTGATATGCATTTGAATAATTTAGTATTTACTTTCATTCTTTACGAAAAATCTATCCGAGTTTTTTTTATATGAAATGTGCAAACAAACGCATGAAACATGACTTTTAGGTCCAAAAAATGATTGTGGAGAAATATTTTAAAATGAATACAAATTTTGGTTTGCTTTTGAATAATTTACTATTTACGATCATTTTTTAAGAAAAATCTATCCGAGTTTTTTTTTTAAATGAAACAAGCAAACAAACGCTCGAAACATGAGTTTTATATACAAACAAAGATTGTTGAGAAATATTTTAAAGTGAAAAGAAATTTCGGTTTGCGTTTGAAAAATTTAGTATTTCCAATCATTCTTTACGAAAAATCTATCAGAGTATTTTTTGAATGAAACGAGCAAACAAACGCACGAAACATGAGTTTTATGTGCAAACAAACATTGTGCAAAAATATTTTAAAATGAACACAGATTTTGGTCAGCATTAGAATAATTTAGTATTTACCATCATTCTTTACGAAAAATCTAACCGTGTTATTTTTGTGTGAAAGGAGCAAACAAACATACGAAAAAAAGAGTTTTAGGGGCAAGCAAAGATTGGGGAGAAATATTTTAAAATGAATTCAAATTTTGGTTTGCATTTGAATAATTTAGTATTTTCAATCATTCTTTACGAAAAATCAATCCGAGTTTTTTTTACATGAAATGTGCAAACAAACGCATGAAACATGAGTTTTAGGTCCAAAAGAAGATTGTGGAGAAATATTTTAAAATGGATACAAATTTTGATATGCATTTGAAGAATTTAGTATTTACTTTCATTCTTTACGAAAAATCTATCCGAGTTTTTTTTATATGAAATGTGCAAACAAGCGCGTGAAACATGACTTTTAGGTCCAAAAAAAGATTCCGGAGAAATATTTTAAAATGAATACAAATTTTGGTTTGCATTTGAATAATTTACTATTTACGATCATTCTTTAAGAAAAATCTATCCGATTTTTTTTTTTAAATGAAACAAGCGAACAAACGCTCGAAACATGAGTCTTATATACAAACAAAGATTGTAGAGAAATATTTTAAAGTGAAAAGAAATTTTGGTTTGAGTCTGAAAAATTTAGTATTTCCAATCATTCTTTACGAAAAATCTATCAGAGTTTTTTTTGAATGAAACGAGCAAACAAACGCACGAAACATGAGTTTTATGTGCAAACAAACATTGTGGAAAAATATTTTAAAATGAACGCAGATTTTGGTCAGCATTAGAATAATTTAGTATTTACCATCATTCTTTACGAAAAATCTAACCGTGTTATTTTTGTATGAAAGGAGCAAACAAACATACGAAACAAGAGTTTTAGGGGCAAGCAAAGATTGTGGAGAAATATTTTAAAATGAATTCAAATTTTGGTTTGCATTTGAATAATTTACTATTTTCAATCATTTTTTACGAAAAATCAATCCGAGTTTTTTTTACAAGAAATGTGCAAACAAACGCATGAAACATGAGTTTTAGGTCCAAAAGAAGTTTGTGGAGAAATATTTTAAAATGGATACAAATTTTGATATGCATTTGAATAATTTAGTATTTACTTTCATTCTTTACGAAAAATCTATCCGAGTTTTTTTTATATGAAATGTGCAAACAAACGCATGAAACATGACTTTTAGGTCCAAAAAAAGATTGTGGAGAAATATTTTAAAATGAATACAAATTTTGGTTTGCTTTTGAATAATTTACTATTTACGATCATTCTTTAAGAAAAATTTATCCGAGTTTTTTTTTTAAATGAAACAAGCAAACAAACGCTCGAAACATGAGTTTTATATACAAACAAAGATTGTTGAGAAATATTTTAAAGTGAAAAGAAATTTTGGTTTGCGTTTGAAAAATTTAGTATTTCCAATCATTTTTTACGAAAAATCTATCAGAGTTTTTTTTGAATGAAACGAGCAAACAAACACACGAAACATGAGTTTTATGTGCAAACAAACATTGTGGAAAAATATTTTAAAATGAACACAGATTTTGGTCAGCATTAGAATAATTTAGTATTTACCATCATTCTTTACGAAAAATCTAACCATGTTATTTTTGTCTGAAAGGAGAAAACAAACATACGAAACAAGAGTTTTAGGGGCAAGCAAAGATTGTGGAGAAATATTTTAAAATGAATTCAAATTTTGGTTTGCATTTGAATAATTTAGTATTTTCAATCATTCTTTACGAAAAATCTATCCGAGTTTTTTTTACATGAAATGTGCAAACAAACGCATGAAACATGAGTTTTAGGTCCAAAAGAAGATTGTGGAGAAATATTTTAAAATGGATACAAATTTTGATATGCATTTGAATAATTTAGTATTTACTTTCATTCTTTACGAAAAATCTATCCGAGTTTTTTTTATATGAAATGTGCAAACAAGCGCATGAAACATGACTTTTAGGTCCAAACAAAGATTGCGGTGAAATATTTTAAAATGAATACAAATTTTGGTTTGCATTTGAATAATTTACTATTTACGATCATTCTTTAAGAAAAATCTGTCCGATTTTTTTTTTTAAATGAAACAAGCAAACAAACGCTCGAAACATGAGTTTTATATACAAACAAAGATTGTTGAGAAATATTTTAAAGTGAAAAGAAATTTTGGTTTGAGTCTGAAAAATTTAGTATGTCCAATCATTCTTTAAGAAAAATCTATCAGAGTTTTTTTTGAATGAAACGAGCAAACAAACGCACGAAACATGAGTTTTATGTGCAAACAAACATTGTGGAAAAATATTTTAAAATGAACACAGATTTTGGTCAGCATTAGAATAATTTAGTATTTACCATCATTCTTTACGAAAAATCTAACCGTGTTATTTTTGTATGAAAGGAGCAAACAAACATACGAAACAAGAGTTTTAGGGGCAAGCAAAGATTGGGGAGAAATATTTTAAAATGAATTCAAATTTTGGTTTGCATTTGAATAATTTAGTATTTACAATCATTCTTTACGAAAAATCTCTCCGAGTTTTTTTTATACGAAATGTGCAAACAAACGCATGAAACATGAGTTTTAGGTCCAAAAGAAGATTGTGGAGAAATATTTTAAAATGGATACAAATTTTGATATGCATTCGAATAATTTAGTATTTACTTTTATTCTTTACGAGAAATCTATCCGAGTTTTTTTTATATGAAATGCGCAAACAAACGCATGAAACATGACTTTTAGGTCCAAAAAAAGATTGTGGAGAAATTTTTTAAAATGAATACAAATTTTGGTTTGCATTTGAATAATTTACTATTTACGATCATTCTTTAAGAAAAATCTATCCGAGTTTTTTTTTTTAATGAAACAAGCAGACAAACGCACGAAACATGAGTTTTATATACAAACAAAGATTGTTGAGAAATATTTTAAAGTGAAAAGAAATTTTGGTTTGAGTTTGAAAAATTTAGTATTTCCAATCAATTTTTACCAAAAATCTATCAGAGTTTTTTTTGAATGAAACGAGCAAACAAATGCACGAAACATGAGTTTTATGTGCAAACAAACATTGTGGAAAAATATTTTAAAATGAACACAGATTTTGGTCAGCATTAGAATAATTTAGTATTTACCATCATTCTTTACGAAAAATCTGACCGTGTTATTTTTGTATGAAAGGAGCAAACAAACATACGAAACAAGAGTTTTAGGGGCAAGCAAAGATTGGGGAGAAATATTTTAAAATGAATTCAAATTTTGGTTTGCATTCAAATAATTTAGTATTTTCAATCATTCTTTACGAAAAATCAATCCGAGTTTTTTTTACATGAAATGTGCAAACAAACGCATGAAACATGAGTTTTAGGTCCAAAAGAAGATTGTGGAGAAATATTTTAAAATGGATACAAATTTTGATATGCATTTGAATAATTTAGTATTTACTTTCATTCTTTACGAAAAATCTATCCGAGTTTTTTTTATATGAAATGTGCAAACAAGCGCATGAAACATGACTTTTAGGTCCAAAAAAAGATTGCGGAGAAATATTTTAAAATGAATACAAATTTTGGTTTGCTTTTGAATAATTTACTATTTACGATTATTCTTTAAGAAAAATCTATCCGAGTTTTTTTTTTAAATGAAACAAGCAAACAAACGCTCGAAACATGAGTTTTATATACAAACAAAGATTGTTGAGAAATATTTTAAAGTGAAAAGAAATTTTGGTTTGCGTTTGAAAAATTTAGTATTTCCAATCATTCTTTACCAAAAATCTATCAGAGTTTTTTTTGAATGAAACGAGCACACAAACGCACGAAACATGAGTTTTATGTGCAAACAAACATTGTGGAAAAATATTTTAAAATGAACACAGATTTTGGTCAGCATTAGAATAATTTAGTATTTACCATCATTCTTTATGAAAAATCTAACCGTGTTATTTTTGTATGAAAGGAGCAAACAAACATACGAAACAAGAGTTTTAGGGGCAAGCAAAGATTGTGGAGAAATATTTTAAAATGAATTCAAATTTTGGTTTGCATTTGAATAATTTAGTATTTTCAATCATTCTTTACGAAAAATCTATCCGAGTTTTTTTTACATGAAATGTGCAAACAAACGCATGAAACATGAGTTTTAGGTCCAAAAGAAGATAGTGGAGAAATATTTTAAAATGGATACAAATTTTTATATGCATTTGAATAATTTAGTATTTACTTTTATTCTTTACGAAAAATCTATCCGATTTTTTTTTATATGAAATGTGCAAACAAGCGCGTGAAACATGACTTTTAGGTCCAAAAAAAGATTGCGGAGAAATATTTTAAAATGAATACAAATTTTGGTTTGCATTTGAATAATTTACTATTTACGATCATTCTTTAAGAAAAATCTATCCGATTTTTTTTTTAAAATGAAACAAGCGAACAAACGCTCGAAACATGAGTCTTATATACAAACAAAGATTGTAGAGAAATATTTTAAAGTGAAAAGAAATTTTGGTTTGAGTCTGAAAAATTTAGTATTTCCAATCATTCTTTACGAAAAATCTATCAGAGTTTTTTTTGAATGAAACGAGCAAACAAACGCACGAAACATGAGTTTTATGTGCAAACAAACATTGTGGAAAAATATTTTAAAATGAACGCAGATTTTGGTCAGCATTAGAATAATTTAGTATTTACCATCATTCTTTACGAAAAATCTAACCGTGTTATTTTTGTATGAAAGGAGCAAACAAACATACGAAACAAGAGTTTTAGGGGCAAGCAAAGATTGTGGAGAAATATTTTAAAATGAATTCAAATTTTGGTTTGCATTTGAATAATTTAGTATTTTCAATCATTCTTTACGAAAAATCAATCCGAGTTTTTTTTACATGAAATGTGCAAACAAACGCATGAAACATGAGTTTTAGGTCCAAAAGAAGATTGTGGAGAAATATTTTAAAATGGATACAAATTTTGATATGCATTTGAATAATTTAGTATTTACTTTCATTCTTTACGAAAAATCTATCCGAGTTTTTTTTATATGAAATGTGCAAACAAGCGCGTGAAACATGACTTTTAGGTCCAAAAAAAGATTGCGGAGAAATATTTTAAAATGAATACAAATTTTGGTTTGCATTTGAATAATTTACTATTTACGATCATTCTTTAAGAAAAATCTATCCGATTTTTTTTTTTAAATGAAACAAGCGAACAAACGCTCGAAACATGAGTTTTATATACAAACAAAGATTGTTGAGAAATATTTTAAAGTGAAAAGAAATTTTGGTTTGAGTCTGAAAAATTTAGTATTTCCAATCATTCTTTACGAAAAATCTATCAGAGTTTTTTTTGAATGAAACGAGCAAACAAACGCACGAAACATGAGTTTTATGTGCAAACAAACATTGTGGAAAAATATTTTAAAATGAACACAGATTTTGGTCAGCATTAGAATAATTTTAATATTTACCATCATTCTTTACGAAAAATCTAACCGTGTTATTTTTGTATGAAAGGAGCAAACAAACATACGAAACAAGAGTTTTAGGGGCAAGCAAAGATTGGGGAGAAATATTTTAAAATGAATTCAAATTTTGGTTTGCATTTGAATAATTTAGTATTTACAATCATTCTTTACGAAAAATCTATCCGAGTTTTTTTTATATGAAATGTGCAAACAAACGCATGAAACATGAGTTTTAGGTCCAAAAGAAGATTGTGGAGAAATATTTTAAAATGGATACAAATTTTGATATGCATTTGAATAATTTAGTATTTACTTTCATTCTTTACGAAAAATCTATCCGAGTTTTTTTTATATGAAATGTGCAAACAAGCGCATGAAACATGACTTTTAGGTCCAAACAAAGATTGCGGTGAAATATTTTAAAATGAATACAAATTTTGGTTTGCATTTGAATAATTTACTATTTACGATCATTCTTTAAGAAAAATCTGTCCGATTTTTTTTTTTAAATGAAACAAGCAAACAAACGCTCGAAACATGAGTTTTATATACAAACAAAGATTGTTGAGAAATATTTTAAAGTGAAAAGAAATTTTGGTTTGAGTCTGAAAAATTTAGTATGTCCAATCATTCTTTAAGAAAAATCTATCAGAGTTTTTTTTGAATGAAACGAGCAAACAAACGCACGAAACATGAGTTTTATGTGCAAACAAACATTGTGGAAAAATATTTTAAAATGAACACAGATTTTGGTCAGCATTAGAATAATTTAGTATTTACCATCATTCTTTACGAAAAATCTAACCGTGTTATTTTTGTATGAAAGGAGCAAACAAACATACGAAACAAGAGTTTTAGGGGCAAGCAAAGATTGGGGAGAAATATTTTAAAATGAATTCGAATTTTGGTTTGCATTTGAATAATTTAGTATTTACAATCATTCTTTACGAAAAATCTCTCCGAGTTTTTTTTATACGAAATGTGCAAACAAACGCATGAAACATGAGTTTTAGGTCCAAAAGAAGATTGTGGAGAAATATTTTAAAATGGATACAAATTTTGATATGCATTCGAATAATTTAGTATTTACTTTTATTCTTTACGAAAAATCTATCCGAGTTTTTTTTATATGAAATGCGCAAACAAACGCATGAAACATGACTTTTAGGTCCAAAAAAAGATTGTGGAGAAATTTTTTAAAATGAATACAAATTTTGGTTTGCATTTGAATAATTTACTATTTACGATCATTCTTTAAGAAAAATCTATCCGAGTTTTTTTTTTTAATGAAACAAGCAAACAAACGCACGAAACATGAGTTTTATATACAAACAAAGATTGTTGAGAAATATTTTAAAGTGAAAAGAAATTTTGGTTTGAGTTTGAAAAATTTAGTATTTCCAATCATTCTTTACCAAAAATCTATCAGAGTTTTTTTTGAATGAAACGAGCAAACAAATGCACGAAACATGAGTTTTATGTGCAAACGAACATTGTGGAAAAATATTTTAAAATGAACACAGATTTTGGTCAGCATTTGAATAATTTAGTATTTACCATCATTCTTTACGAAAAATCTGACCGTGTTATTTTTGTATGAAAGGAGCAAACAAACATACGAAACAAGAGTTTTAGGGGCAAGCAAAGATTGGGGAGAAATATTTTAAAATGAATTCAAATTTTGGTTTGCATTTGAATAATTTAGTATTTGCAATCATTCTTTACGAAAAATCAATCCGAGTTTTTTTTACATGAAATGTGCAAACAAACGCATGAAACATGAGTTTTAGGTCCAAAAGAAGATTGTGGAGAAATATTTTAAAATGGATACAAATTTTGATATGCATTTGAATAATTTAGTATTTACTTTCATTCTTTACGAAAAATCTATCCGAGTTTTTTTTATATGAAATGTGCAAACAAGCGCATGAAACATGACTTTTAGGTCCAAAAAAAGATTGCGGAGAAATATTTTAAAATGAATACAAATTTTGGTTTGCTTTTGAATAATTTACTATTTACGATTATTCTTTAAGAAAAATCTATCCGAGTTTTTTTTTTAAATGAAACAAGCAAACAAACGCTCGGAACATGAGTTTTATATACAAACAAAGATTGTTGAGAAATATTTTAAAGTGAAAAGAAATTTTGGTTTGCGTTTGAAAAATTTAGTATTTCCAATCATTCTTTACCAAAAATCTATCAGAGTTTTTTTTGAATGAAACGAGCAAACAAACGCACGAAACATGAGTTTTATGCGCAAACAAACATTGTGGAAAAATATTTTAAAATGAACACAGATTTTGGTCAGCATTAGAATAATTTAGTATTTACCATCATTCTTTACGAAAAATCTAACCGTGTTATTTTTGTATGAAAGGAGCAAACAAACATACGAAACAAGAGTTTTAGGGGCAAGCAAAGATTGGGGAGAGATATTTTAAAATGAATTCAAATTTTGGTTTGCATTTGAATAATTTAGTATTTACAATCTTTCTTTACGAAAAATCTATCCGAGTTTTTTTTATATGAAATGTGCAAACAAACGCATGAAACATGAGTTTTAGGTCCAAAAGAAGATTGTGGAGAAATATTTTAAAATGGATACAAATTTTGATATGCATTTGAATAATTTAGTATTTACTTTCATTCTTTACGAAAAATCTATCCGAGTTTTTTTTATATGAAATGTGCAAACAAACGCATGAAACATGACTTTTAGGTCCAAAAAATGATTGTGGAGAAATATTTTAAAATGAATACAAATTTTGTTTTGCTTTTGAATAATTTACTATTTACGATCATTCTTTAAGAAAAATCTATCCGAGTTTTTTTTTTAAATGAAACAAGCAAACAAACGCTCGAAACATGAGTTTTATATACAAACAAAGATTGTTGAGAAATATTTTAAAGTGAAAAGAAAATTTGGTTTGCGTTTGAAAAATTTAGTATTTCCAATCATTCTTTACCAAAAATCTGTCAGAGTTTTTTTTGAATGAAACGAGCAAACAAACGCACGAAACATGAGTTTTATGTGCAAACAAACATTGTGGAAAAATATTTTAAAATGAACACAGATTTTGGTCAGCATTAGAATAATTTAGTATTTACCATCATTCTTTACGAAAAATCTAACCGTGTTATTTTTGTATGAAAGGAGCAAACAAACATACGAAACAAGAGCTTTAGGGGCAAGCAAAGATTGTGGAGAAATATTTTAAAATGAATTCAAATTTTGGTTTGCATTTGAATAATTTAGTATTTTCAATCATTCTTTACGAAAAATCTATCCGAGTTTTTTTTACATGAAATGTGCAAACAAACGCATGAAACATGAGTTTTAGGTCCAAAAGAAGATTGTGGAGAAATATTTTAAAATGGATACAAATTTTTATATGCATTTGAATAATTTAGTATTTACTTTTATTCTTTACGAAAAATCTATCCAAGTTTTTTTTATATGAAATGCGCAAACAAACGCATGAAACATGACTTTTAGGTCCAAAAAAAGATTGTGGAGAAATTTTTTAAAATTGCATTTGAATAATTTACTATTTACGATCATTCTTTAAGAAAAATCTATCGGAGTTTTTTTTTTTAATGAAACAAGCAAACAAACGCACGAAACATGAGTTTTATATACAAACAAAGATTGTTGAGAAATATTTTAAGGTGAAAAGAAATTTTGGTTTGAGTTTGAGAAATTTAGTATTTCCAATCATTCTTTACCAAAAATCTATCAGAGTTTTTTTTGAATGAAACGAGCAAACAAACGCACGAAACATGAGTTTTATGTGCAAACAAACATTGTGGAAAAATATTTTAAAATGAACACAGATTTTGGTCAGCATTAGAATAATTTAGTATTTACCATCATTCTTTACGAAAAATCTGACCGTGTTATTTTTGTATGAAAGGAGCAAACAAACATACGAAACAAGAGTTTTACGGGCAAGCAAAGATTGGGGAGAAATATTTTAAAATGAATTCAAATTTTGGTTTGCATTTGAATAATTTAGTATTTTCAATCATTTTTTTCGAAAAATCAATCCGAGTTTTTTTTACATGAAATGTGCAAACAAACGCATGAAACATGAGTTTTAGGTCCAAAAGAAGATTGTGGAGAAATATTTTAAAATGGATACAAATTTTGATATGCATTTGAATAATTTAGTATTTACTTTCATTTTTTACGAAAAATCTATCCGAGTTTTTTTTATATGAAATGTGCAAACAAGCGCATGAAACATGACTTTTAGGTCCAAAAAAAGATTGCGGAGAAATATTTTAAAATGAATACAAATTTTGGTTTGCTTTTGAATAATTTACTATTTACGATCATTCTTTAAGAAAAATCTATCCGAGTTTTTTTTTTAAATGAAACGAGCAAACAAACGCACGAAACATGAGTTTTATATACGAACAAAGATTGTTGAGAAATATTTTAAAGTGAAAAGAAATTTTGGTTTGCGTTTGAAAAATTTAGTATTTCCAATCATTCTTTACCAAAAATCTATCAGAGTTTTTTTTGAATGAAACGAGCAAACAAACGCACGAAACATGAGTTTTATGTGCAAACAAACATTGTGGAAAAATATTTTAAAATGAACACAGATTTTGGTCGGCATTAGAATAATTTAGTATTTACCATCATTCTTTACGAAAAATCTAACCGTGTTATTTTTGTATGAAAGGAGCAAATAAACATACGAAAAAAAGAGTTTTAGGGGCAAGCAAAGATTGGGGAGAAATATTTTAAAATGAATTCAAATTTTGGTTTGCATTTGAATAATTTAGTATTTTCAATCATTCTTTACGAAAAATCAATCCGAGTTTTTTTTACATGAAATGTGCAAACAAACGCATGAAACATGAGTTTTAGGTCCAAAAGAAGATTGTGGAGAAATATTTTAAAATGGATACAAATTTTGATATGCATTTGAATAATTTAGTATTTACTTTCATTCTTTACGAAAAATCTATCCGAGTTTTTTTTATATGAAATGTGCAAACAAGCGCATGAAACATGACTTTTAGGTCCAAAAAAAGATTGCGGAGAAATATTTTAAATTGAATACAAATTTTGGTTTGCTTTTGAATAATTTACTATTTACGATCATTCTTTAAGAAAAATCTATCCGAGTTTTTTTTAAAATGAAACAAGCAAACAAACGCTCGAAACATGAGTTTTATATACAAACAAAGAATGTTGAGAAATATTTTAAAGTGAAAAAAAATTTTGGTTTGCGTTCGAAAAATTTAGTATTTCCAATCATTCTTTACCAAAAATCTATCAGAGTTTTTTTTGAATGAAACGAGCAAACAAACGCACGAAACATGAGTCTTATGTGCAAACAAACATTGTGGAAAAATATTTTAAAATGAACACAGATTTTGGTCAGCATTAGAATAATTTAGTATTTACCATCATTCTTTCCGAAAAATCTAACCGTGTTATTTTTGTATGAAAGGAGCAAACAAACATACGAAACAAGAGTTTTAGGGGCAAGCAAAGATTGGGGAGAAATATTTTAAAATGAATTCAAATTTTGGTTTGCATTTGAATAATTTAGTATTTACAATCTTTTCTTTACGAAAAATCTATCCGAGTTTTTTTTATATGAAATGTGCAAACAAACGCATGAAACATGAGTTTTAGGTCCAAAAGAAGATTGTGGAGAAATATTTTAAAATGGATACAAATTTTGATATGCATTTGAATAATTTAGTATTTACTTTCATTCTTTACGAAAAATCTATCCGAGTTTTTTTTATATGAAATGTGCAAACAAACGCATGAAACATGACTATTAGGTCCAAAAAATGATTGTGGAGAAATATTTTAAAATGAATACAAATTTTGGTTTGCTTTTGAATAATTTACTATTTACGATCATTCTTTAAGAAAAATCTATCCGAGTTTTTTTTTTAAATGAAACAAGCAAACAAACGCTCGAAACATGAGTTTTATATACAAACAAAGATTGTTGAGAAATATTTTAAAGTGAAAAGAAATTTCGGTTTGCGTTTGAAAAATTTAGTATTTCCAATCATTCTTTACGAAAAATCTATCAGAGTTTTTTTTGAATGAAACGAGCAAACAAACGCACGAAACATGAGTTTTATGTGCAAACAAACATTGTGGAAAAATATTTTAAAATGAACACAGATTTTGGTCAGCATTAGAATAATTTAGTATTTACCATCATTCTTTACGAAAAATCTGACCGTGTTATTTTTGTATGAAAGGAGCAAACAAACATACGAAACAAGAGTTTTAGGGGCAAGCAAAGATTGTGGAGAAATATTTTAAAATGAATTCAAATTTTGGTTTGCATTTGAATAATTTAGTATTTTGAATCATTCTTTACGAAAAATCAATCCGAGTTTTTTTTACATGAAATGTGCAAACAAACGCATGAAACATGAGTTTTAGGTCCAAAAGAAGATTGTGGAGAAATATTTTAAAATGGATACAAATTTTGATATGCATTTGAATAATTTAGTATTTACTTTCATTCTTTACGAAAAATCTATCCGAGTTTTTTTTATATGAAATGTGCAAACAAGCGCATGAAACATGACTTTTAGGTCCAAAAAAAGATTGCGGAGAAATATTTTAAAATGAATACAAATTTTGGTTTGCTTTTGAATAATTTACTATTTACGATCATTCTTTAAGAAAAATCTATCCGAGTTTTTTTTAAAATGAAACAAGCAAACAAACGCTCGAAACATGAGTTTTATATACAAACAAAGATTGTTGAGAAATATTTTAAAGTGAAAAGAAATTTTGGTTTGCGTTCGAAAAATTTAGTATTTCCAATCATTCTTTACCAAAAATCTATCAGAGTTTTTTTTGAATGAAACGAGCAAACAAACGCACGAAACATGAGTCTTATGTGCAAACAAACATTGTGGAAAAATATTTTAAAATGAACACAGATTTTGGTCAGCATTAGAAAAATTTAGTATTTACCATCATTCTTTCCGAAAAATCTAACCGTGTTATTTTTGTATGAAAGGAGCAAACAAACATACGAAACAAGAGTTTTAGGGGCAAGCAAAGATTGGGGAGAAATATTTTAAAATGAATTCAAATTTTGGTTTTTTGAATAATTTAGTATTTACAATCTTTTCTTTACGAAAAATCTATCCGAGTTTTTTTTATATGAAATGTGCAAACAAACGCATGAAACATGAGTTTTAGGTCCAAAAGAAGATTGTGGAGAAATATTTTAAAATGGATACAAATTTTGATATGCATTTGAATAATTTAGTATTTACTTTCATTCTTTACGAAAAATCTATCCGAGTTTTTTTTATATGAAATGTGCAAACAAACGCATGAAACATGACTTTTAGGTCCAGAAAAAGATTGTGGAGAAATATTTTAAAATGAATACAAATTTTGGTTTGAATTTGAATAATTTACTATTTACGATCATTCTTTAAGAAAAATCTATCCGAGTTTTTTTTTTTGAATGAAACAAGCAAACAAACGCACGAAACATGAGTTTTATATACAAACAAAGATTGTTGAGAAATATTTTAAAGTGAAAAGAAATTTTGGTTTGCGTTTGAAAAATTTAGCATTTCCAATCATTCTTTATGAAAAATCTATCAGAATTTTTTTTGAATGAAACGAGCAAACAAACGCACGAAACATGAGTTTTATGTGCAAACAAACATTGTGGAAAAATATTTTAAAATGAACACAGATTTTGGTCGGCATTAGAATAATTTAGTATTTACCATCATTCTTTACGAAAAATGTAACCGTGTTATTTTTGTATGAAAGGAGCAAACAAACATACGAAAAAAAGAGTTTTAGGGGCAAGCAAAGATTGGGGAGAAATATTTTAAAATGAATTCAAATTTTGGTTTGCATTTGAATAATTTAGTATTTTCAATCATTCTTTACGAAAAATCAATCCGAGTTTTTTTTACATGAAATGTGCAAACAAACGCATGAAACATGAGTTTTAGGTCCAAAAGAAGATTGTGGAGAAATATTTTAAAATGGATACAAATTTTGATATGCATTTGAATTATTTAGTATTTACTTTCATTCTTTACGAAAAATCTATCCGAGTTTTTTTTATATGAAATGTGCAAACAAGCGCATGAAACATGACTTTTAGGTCCAAAAAAAGATTGCGGAGAAATATTTTAAAATGAATACAAATTTTGGTTTGCTTTTGAATAATTTACTATTTACGATCATTCTTTAAGAAAAATCTATCCGAGTTTTTTTTTAAAATGAAACAAGCAAACAAACGCTCGAAACATGAGTTTTATATACAAACAAATATTGTTGAGAAATATTTTAAAGTGAAAAGAAATTTTGGTTTGCGTTCGAAAAATTTAGTATTTCCAATCATTCTTTACCAAAAATCTATCAGAGTTTTTTTTGAATGAAACGAGCAAACAAACGCACGAAACATGAGTTTTATGTGCAAACAAACATTGTGGAAAAATATTTTAAAATGAACACAGATTTTGGTCAGCATTAGAATAATTTAGTATTTACCATCATTCTTTACGAAAAATCTAACCGTGTTATTTTTGTATGAAACGAGCAAACAAACATACGAAACAAGAGTTTTAGGGGCAAGCAAAGATTGGGGAGAAATATTTTAAAATGAATTCAAATTTTGGTTTGCATTTGAATAATTTAGTATTTACAATCTTTTGTTTAAGAAAAATCTATCCGAGTTTTTTTTATATGAAATGTGCAAACAAACGCATGAAACATGAGTTTTAGGTCCAAAAGAAGATTGTGGAGAAATATTTTAAAATGGATACAAATTTTGATATGCATTTGAATAATTTAGTATTTACTTTCATTCTTTACGAAAAATCTATCCGAGTTTTTTTTATATGAAATGTGCAAACAAACGCATGAAACATGACTTTTAGGTCCAAAAAATGATTGTGGAGAAATATTTTCAAATGAATACAAATTTTGGTTTGCTTTTGAAGAATTTACTATTTACGATCATTCTTTAAGAAAAATCTATCCGAGTTTTTTTTTTTAATGAAACAAGCAAACAAACGCTCGAAACATGAGTTTTATATACAAACAAAGATTGTTGAGAAATATTTTAAAGTGAAAAGAAATTTCGGTTTGCGTTTGAAAAATTTAGTATTTCCAATCATTCTTTACGAAAAATCTATCAGAGTTTTTTTTGAATTAAACGAGCAAACAAACGCACGAAACATGAGTTTTATGTGCAAACAAACATTGTGGAAAAATATTTTAAAATGAACACAGATTTTGGTCAGCATTAGAATAATTTAGTATTTACCATCATTCTTTACGAAGAATCTAACCGTGTTATTTTTGTATGAAAGGAGCAAACCAACATACGAAACAAGGGTTTTAGGGGCAAGCAAAGATTGTGGAGAAATATTTTAAAATGAATTCAAATTTTGGTTTGCATTTGAATAATTTAGTATTTTCAATCATTCTTTACGAGAAATCTATCCGAGTTTTTTTTACATGAAATGTGCAAACAAACGCATGAAACATGAGTTTTAGGTCCAAAAGAAGATTGTGGAGAAATATTTTAAAATGGATACAAATTTTGATATG
Organism: Juncus effusus; assembly: GCA_027726005.1. Taxonomy (NCBI): domain Eukaryota; kingdom Viridiplantae; phylum Streptophyta; class Magnoliopsida; order Poales; family Juncaceae; genus Juncus; species Juncus effusus. Next base: position 4,788,855 of record CM050899.1, read on the forward strand.
CATTTGAATAATTTAGTATTTACTTTTATTCTTTACGAAAAATCTATCGGAGTTTTTTTTATATGAAATGTGCAAACAAACGCATGAAACATGACTTCTACGTCCAGAAAAAGATTGTGGAGAAATATTTTAAAATGAATACAAATTTTGGTTTGCATTTGAATAATTTACTATTTACGATCATTCTTTAAGAAAAATCTATCCGAGTTTTTTTTTTTGAATGAAACAAGCAAACAAACGCACGAAACATGAGTTTTATATACAAACAAAGATTGTTGAGAAATATTTTAAAGTGAAAAGAAATTTTGGTTTGCGTTTGAAAAATTTAGCATTTCCAATCATTCTTTATGAAAAATCTATCAGAATTTTTTTTGAATGAAACGAGCAAACAAACGCACGAAACATGAGTTTTATGTGCAAACAAACATTGTGGAAAAATATTTTAAAATGAACACAGATTTTGGTCGGCATTAGAATAATTTAGTATTTACCATCATTCTTTACGAAAAATCTGACCGTGTTATTTTTGTATGAAAGGAGCAAACAAACATACGAAAAAAAGAGTTTTAGGGGCAAGCAAAGATTGGGGAGAAATATTTTAAAATGAATTCAAATTTTGGTTTGCATTTGAATAATTTAGTATTTTCATTCATTCTTTACGAAAAATCAATCCGAGTTTTTTTTACATGAAATGTGCAAACAAACGCATGAAACATGAGTTTTAGGTCCAAAAGAAGATTGTGGAGAAATATTTTAAAATGGATACAAATTTTGATATGCATTTGAATAATTTAGTATTTACTTTCATTCTTTACGAAAAATCTATCCGAGTTTTTTTTATATGAAATGTGCAAACAAGCGCATGAAACATGACTTTTAGGTCCAAAAAAAGATTGCGGAGAAATATTTTAAAATGAATACAAATTTTGGTTTGCTTTTGAATAATTTACTATTTACGATCATTCTTTAAGAAAAATCTATCCGAGTTTTTTTTTAAAATGAAACAAGCAAACAAACGCTCGAAACATGAGTTTTATATACAAACAAAGATTGTTGAGAAATATTTTAAAGTGAAAAGAAATTTTGGTTTGCGTTCGAAAAATTTAGTATTTCCAATCATTCTTTACCAAAAATCTATCAGAGTTTTTTTTGAATGAAACGAGCAAACAAACGCACGAAACATGAGTTTTATGTGCAAACAAACATTGTGGAAAAATATTTTAAAATGAACACAGATTTTGGTCAGCATTAGAAAAATTTAGTATTTACCATCATTCTTTACGAAAAATCTAACCGTGTTATTTTTGTATGAAACGAGCAAACAAACATACGAAACAAGAGTTTTAGGGGCAAGCAAAGATTGGGGAGAAATATTTTAAAATGAATTCAAATTTTGGTTTGCATTTGAATAATTTAGTATTTACAATCTTTTGTTTACGAAAAATCTATCCGAGTTTTTTTTATATGAAATGTGCAAACAAACGCATGAAACATGAGTTTTAGGTCCAAAAGAAGATTGTGGAGAAATATTTTAAAATGGATACAAATTTTGATATCCATTTGAATAATTTAGTATTTACTTTCGTTCTTTACGAAAAATCTATCCGAGTTTTTTTTATATGAAATGTGCAAACAAACGCATGAAACATGACTTTTAGGTCCAAAAAATGATTGTGGAGAAATATTTTTAAATGAATACAAATTTTGGTTTGCTTTTGAATAATTTACTATTTACGATCATTCTTTAAGAAAAATCTATCCGAGTTTTTTTTTTAATGAAACAAGCAAACAAACGCTCGAAACATGAGTTTTATATACAAACAAAGATTGTTGAGAAATATTTTAAAGTGAAAATAAATTTCGGTTTGCGTTTGAAAAATTTAGTATTTCCAATCATTCTTTACGAAAAATCTATCAGAGTTTTTTTTGAATTAAACGAGCAAACAAACGCACGAAACATGAGTTTTATGTGCAAACAAACATTGTGGAAAAATATTTTAAAATGAACACAGATTTTGGTCAGCATTAGAATAATTTAGTATTAACATCATTCTTTACGAAAAATCTAACCGTGTCATTTTTGTATGAAACGAGCAAACAAACATACGAAACAAGAGTTTTAGGGGCAAGCAAAGATTGTGGAGAAATATTTTAAAATGAATTCAAATTTTGGTTTGCATTTGAATAATTTAGTATTTTCAATCATTCTTTACGAGAAATCTATCCTAGTTTTTTTTACATGAAATGTGCAAACAAACGCATGAAACATGAGTTTTAGGTCCAAAAGAAGATTGTGGAGAAATATTTTAAAATGGATACAAATTTTGATATGCATTTGAATAATTTAGTATTTACTTTCATTCTTTACGAAAAATCTATCGGAGTTTTTTTTATATGAAATGTGCAAACAAACGCATGAAACATGACTTCTACGTCCAGAAAAAGATTGTGGAGAAATATTTTCAAATGAATACAAATTTTGGTTTGCATTTGAATAATTTACTATTTACGATCATTCCTTAAGAAAAATCTCTCCGAGTTTTTTTTTTTGAATGAAACAAGCAAACAAACGCACGAAACATGAGTTTTATATACAAACAAAGATTGTTGAGAAATATTTTAAAGTGAAAAGAATTTTTGGTTTGCGTTTGAAAAATTTAGCATTTCCAATCATTCTTTACGAAAAATCTATCAGAATTTTTTTTGAATGAACGAGCAAACAAACGCACGAAACATGAGTTTTATGTGCAAACAAACATTGTGGAAAAATATTTTAAAATGAACACAGATTTTGGTCAGCATTAGAATAATTTAGTATTAACATCATTCTTTACGAAAAATCTAACCGTGTCATTTTTGTATGAAACGAGCAAACAAACATACGAAACAAGAGTTTTAGGGGCAAGCAAAGATTGTGGAGAAATATTTTAAAATGAATTCAAATTTTGGTTTGCATTTGAATAATTTAGTATTTCCAATCATTCTTTACGAAAAATCTGTCCAAGTTTTTTTTATATGGAATGTGCAAACAAACGCATGAAACATGAGTTTTAGGTCCAAAAGAAGATTGTGGAGAAATATTTTAAAATGGATACAAATTTTGATATGCATTTGAATAATTTAGTATTTACTTTCACTCTTTACGAAAAATCTATCCGAGTTTTTTTTATATGAAATGTGCAAACAAACGAATGAAACATGACTTTTAGGTCCAAAAAAAGATTGTGGAGAAATATTTTAAAATGAATACAAATTTTGGTTTGCATTTGAATAATTTACTATTTACGATCATTCTTTAAGAAAAATCTATCCGATTTTTTTTTTAAAATGAAACAACCAAACAAACGCACGAAACATGAGTTTTATATACAAACAAAGATTGTTGAGAAATATTTTAAAGTGAAAAGAAATTTTGGTTTGCGTTTGAAAAATTTAACATTTCCAATCATTCTTTATGAAAAATCTATCAGAGTTTTTTTTGAATGAAACGAGCAAACAATCGCACGAAACATGAGTTTTATATGCAAACAAACATTGTGGAAAAATATTTTAAAATGAACACAGATTTTGGTCAGCATTAGAATAATTTAGTATTAACATCATTCTTTACGAAAAATCTAACTGTGTTATTTTTGTATGAAACGAGCAAACAAACATACGAAACAAGAGTTTTAGGGGCAAGCAAAGATTGTGGAGAAATATTTTAAAATGAATTCAAATTTTGGTTTCAATTTGAATAATTTAGTATTTTCAATCATTCTTTACGAAAAATCTATCCGAGTTTTTTTTATATGAAATGTGCAAACAAACGCATGAAACATGAGTTTTAGGTCCAAAAGAAGATTGTGGAGAAATATTTTAAAATGGATACAAACTTTGATATGCATTTCAATAATTTAGTATTTACTTTCATTCTTTACGAAAAATCTATCCGAGTTTTTTTTATATGAAATGTGCATACAAACGCATGAAACATGAATTTTAGGTCCAAAAAAAGATTGTGGAGAAATATTTTAAAATGAATACAAACTTTGGTTTGCATTTGAATAATTTACTATTTACGATCATTCTTTAAGAAAAATCTATCCGATTTTTTTTTTAAATGAACATGATGGTGTAATGCCCGAGGCCAAAGTGTTTGTGACCTAGATGATGGATTGTAATAACAAACATAATATTTATTCTAAGATATTTCATATAATATGTGCGTATAGGTTATTTTAATATAATTAAAATAGACCATGAATATGCAATTCAACTTTATGTCATCAAAGTGTGTGACTTTGATAGTAAAACTATAAAGTGTTATGAATGCTATTCTAAATCGTCCCTGGTCATTTATAGGATATTTGTGGAGACAAATATACTTGCGGATATAAATAAATATATATATATTTATATACAAGCTATAAATGTACACCAGTATATTAGTTGACTGATGATTATGTTTTACTGATCATGGATAAATAGTTATCAAGTCATTAATATAGGTATATGTTAGAGACCATATACTGGACTAACCCGCCATAAGAATGCTACATGTTTTATGTCATTAGCTATTCTTGTAACATAAAATATTTATAGGCCTTTGACCTGAGATTGTCTCGGTTCCCAGCATGAGTAATTTTATACTTTAATATAATCTAACACTGCCTTTAACCGGGTGGTCATAACGGTTATAATTAGGTATACAATGAATCATGTAGAGGGATGAGTGCAATCAAGACGGGATTTGTTCCTCTCATAAATGAGAGAGATATCTTTAGGCCTCTTGATGAATTGAATTGAAGAAATGTATGGCCATACTCAAATGAATTAATAAGAGTTATTAATGTTATTTGTTCTTGTTCAGTTTAATTTGGGATCAAGATATATTAATTCGATTAATATAAGGATGACGTATTACATGCCTTATGATCGATATAGATATCGCGTGACAAAGGGACTAAATACGTGATTGTTGATTAGGTAAATCGGATCACCGATATTCACTTAAATTGGGTAGTCATGATGGCTAGCTAGAGTCCGCTCATGATTTATAGACTGTCAAGTTTATTGCCAACATTAAGTGAACCTACAAGGTCACACACAAAGAACAAACTGAAACGGGCGCAGAAAATCCTAGCGACTTATATGATGAGTTGCATAGGAATGTCACAAAAGATATTGTCATCTTATGTGATAAGATGTGATATATATGTATATAAAGACTATGAGCACACAAGATCATGTAATCTAGAAGAGTCTAGATGATGATATGTGGATAATGATGAGTGATGTCATACACATCTTTTAGTGTGAATAGACATGACTCTTCACCTCTATATAAGGATATAGAGGGCTCCAAATTCATTGTACCAAATGATTCTCTCTCTCATTATTTCTCATTCTCTTTTGTGAGACAAAAAGAGAGAAAATATCCTTTCTCATTTTGTGTGACAAAATTACTAAAGGGTGTTTTCCTTTTATATGACAATATGAAAGGGTGCAATTATATGAGAGAATTATACATCTTTTGTGAGACAAAATAAGAAGAAGAAAAAGAGTTTTCTTGTGCAAGAGAAGAACAAGCTACTAGCATATATATTGTTCTTCTTCCCGTTTTAAGAAGTTTGTTCGTGTGGATACCGGTAGAGGCGTTTGTACTTTCGGCGCTTGTGATCTATTCGGCCTAAGAAGATGAGAACGGTTTGTTGAGAGTCTTGGTGGAGACCGATTGTGTGTGCGATAGATGACTTCCGCACGATCCGACCTAGACGGCCTAGACGGACGGAAAATCGGTTAGGACGGTAACCGGTTTAGAGGCGCTTGGACAACACGCATGGTTTGAGCGTCACGGATTAAGCGTAATCCGAAAGGTATCTTTAAGATTTATTTCTTTGATTTAACCGATACGCACGGATCCTCGGATTGGTTTTGGACGAAATTTTTTGTTTTTCCGCTGTGCCATGCACGTCCGAGACCCAACAGTGGTATCAGAGCCTGGTTCGTGTTTCGGTTAAATTAAGACGGTATATATGAGATATATACTATTTAGTTACGATTTGTAATTTTGATTTATAATTATAAGGCTTGCATATAGAGTTTTCAAGTGTTGAATATTCTTAATTGAAAGGATGCGAAGGTTTGGGGATTCATGAAGAGGTGCATGTGATGTACCATATTTTTGAAAGAATTCATATGATGATAAGATAATCAAAAGGTGCATGTAAGGGTTTTATAGTAAAAGCGATACAATCAAAAGGTGTGACCAAAATCTGATAAAAACACATGATATTAATAAGTGTTATTAAGTATCATGTGTACATATTTTCATAACATAATAAAAACATAATAACACATGGCCGAATTAAGTATGCATCTTTTGGCGCCGGTCTATTTTTCAATGAAGATTAATATACATCTTAATTGACCAAACCGACTAGACATCACATAACATGATTAATTAATATACATCTCATAATTTGGTCAAACCGGTTAAGTACAAATCATATATTGGTGCGCATGATTTGACCAAAATTGTTTGGTTGCACGGCCCAATTATATTTGATATTTAAACTATGCATTTGATGCATGAACCAGATTTCACAAAAAATAATTAATGAAATTATATGGTTGCACTTTAATAATTCGTACAATATTCAAATATACTTTGATATGGACCAAGAGTTGTATCCAAAAGTTATGATCCCAGAGTTGCACCCAAAGAACGTGATCAAAGGATATGATCAAAGGATGCGATCCAAAAGTTATGTCCAAGAGATACGATCAAAAGGTGCGATGAATGGATATGATCCAAAAGTTATGTCTAAAAGGTGCACCAAGGGATACGATCCAAAAGCTACTGACCAAGAGGTGCGACCAAAGGGTGCGACTAAAGGGTGTGACCAACGGATGCGATCCAAATGTCACATCCAAAAGACGCGACGAAAGGTTGCGACCAACGGATGCGACCAAAGGGTGCGACCAAAAGGTGCGACTAACGGGTGTGACCAAGGGATGCGTTTCAAATGTCACATCCAAAAGACACAACGAAAGGTTGCGACCAACGGATGCGACCAAAAGGTTGCGAGCAAAAGGTGCGACTAACAGGTGTGACCAAGGGATGCGATTCAAATGTCACATCCAAAAGACGCAACGAAAGGTTGCGACCAACGGATGCGACCAAAGGGTGCGACCAAAGGGTGCGACCAAAAGGTGCGACTAACGGGTGTGACCAAGGGATGCGATTCAAATGTCACATTCAAAAGACGCGACGAAAGGTTGTGACCAAAGGGTGCGACTAAAGGGTGTGACTAACGGATGCGATTCAAATGTCACGTCCATAAGGTTGCGACGAATGGTTGTGACCAAAGGGTGCGACCAAAGGGTGTGACTAAAGGGTGTGACCAATGGATATGATCCAAATATCACGTCCAATAGGTTGCGACTAACGGTTGCGACCAAGAGGTGCGACCAACGGGTGTAATCGACATGCGCAACTAAGAGGTACGATCGAAAAGGTACAATCGCAAGAGTTGCGACCTCTTGAATAGTTGTGTCTTCATGAAAGGGTGCATACCATGAATTGCCTTTTTGAAATGGTGCATGTGATGCATTATTTCATGAAAAGTTACATGTGATGTATTGAATTCATGAAAAGATGCATATGATGCATTAATGTGTAGAAAATGTGTGTTGACAAAGTTGACCATGTTGTGACCATGTTGACCATGTTGACAGTTGACTGTTGACCCACTGTGTTGACTGTGGACTATGTTGACTGTTGATTGTATTGACTGTTAATTGTTGACAGTTGACTACACTAATTTACCCCTTGACTGTTAACAATTAAATTGGTCAAAAGTTGATCATGACCTGGTCAAAATGTTGACCATTGACTGGTGACCTTATCAAATGTTGATCGTTGACCTTGTCAAATGTTGACCAAATCAAATATTGATTTTTGACTTGTCAAATATTGACAATGACGACCGCGCCCCGAATTCGCATTCGTAAGCCTTATACATATATATATTTTATAAATGGTTAAATAATCGAAACATAATATGATTATGTTTATATTTGATATATTTTTGATACGTGTTGATATAATGAAAGAGTTCATTAGGCATAACACATCCATCATGGAGATGAAGGAGTTCATCATCTATCATGAATACATCATTAAGATGACAAGTTCATTTTTAACCACACATCATGGCGATGAAAGAGTTCATCGATTTCTATATATGAGATAAGATTTTCATATACAACATGGAGATGAAAGTATCTTAGGATATCTTTATGTTAGTTCATAAAGATTAAGGCCATGATATAACGTTATTATTATGTCTATTCTATTAGTACATGTGATGTTCTTTCATGAATACATAATAATATATTATATTAAATTCAAAATCCCTCTAAATAATATTAAGTCATGAAGTGCCTTCCATAAGTCTAAATCTCTCGATACTCTGATCGACCCTGCATAGGTCATGCCAAAGCTGGGTATGTAGGGACAATCTTAGGAGGAGAGAATGCGGGAAATGGGAGCCAACATAAGTCATGCCAAAGCTGAGTGTGTTGGGTACTATTTTGCCTAAGATTAGACATGGTTTGACTTAACTGGGCTATCAAGTCGGACTTGAGCTCGGGGCATACGATAGGATATATACGTCAGGCATATGATGCTTATCTTATATTGTTCAAGAGTTGTATGAGATACAATTGGAATTGTTCCTACCTAAATAAGTTAAGTTCTGGGCGATGAGCCAAAGCTCACTTAGGATTTAACTGAAATATGGATCTTGTCTCACTATGAAACTTCAAGGATTGAAAGTTTCCGAATCAATGCAATTAAGGGTTATTGATTTGATTAAAAATAGTGGGAGCCATTATATGAAATATTTAAAGAATAATAGTCTTTGCATATTATTCAAAAAGAATAGTATATCTATTTATGTCTCACGATAGGTCCTTGAAAAGGACAAATAGCATAAGATGCTAATAATCGTTAACATGAACATGGACAAGTATTGTCAATAATGTTCTCGTGCTTAAAAGGAACGTCAAAAGTACTCCCAAAGATAAGGGCAAGATGTTGCCGAGGCTTCGGCCTTAGGTAAGAAATTAGTATCTTTTGCAGTGAATCGGTTCATTGAAAGAAACCATAATTTCTCAAGAAGATATGAAAAAGGGAATGAAAGGATAGTGTGACTACCGCTTCAAGTATTTTTGTTATAGAAATTAACTTGTCTATTTCACATCATGTGTATTAGATACACGATGTGAATCACACATTTGTGAAAATGTGCTGACAAAGTTGTAGACAATTGAGTAAATATGATGTTAACATATGAGTGACAAATGTAGCAAAAGTTGTCGCATTTTCTCGAGTAACTCATTTATTTACATTGTCTTTTTGGACTTATCGCCGACATAAATAATTGTTATTTAATGTCGACAATAGATTTTGTATTATTTATAGTTCGAGTTTCACTGTGAATGGTCATTAATTTATTATTGAGAATAATAATTTCACCATTCACAAAGGTCATTTTTCTTTGGAAATGTTCAAATAGAAAAATTACCTTATGTGTTTTATCGAACAAAATAATTATAAGTCCATCTATAACATTAATATAAAGAATTTAAATCTAGTATTGTCGCTTGGTCTACTTAAATAAGATGAACATTTATTAAATCCATTAAGATGGATTTTCAAATTCATTTGATTTTGAATCATTTTAAACATGTGTAACTTATTTATTAGACAAGATGACATATACGTCTTTCACAAAGTAAAGTGAAAGCAAGTTACTTATTGGCTCTCATACATAGTGATGTATGTTCATCAATGAGTGAAGGTGCTAGAGAAAACTACTTCATCGCTTTATTGAAACAATAAATTTGAATATTTTGAAAAGTTCAAAAGTTACAAATAACGAAATAGAGAATAAAACTTGGCTTTGGAAAATCAAATTTCTTTGATGAGATCGAGGAGTCGAGAACCAAGTGTTTGATGATCATGATAATGATATCGAACTTTATTAGATATAGTTCGATCATGATGAGTCAAATATACAAATTTTTGTTTGCATTTCAATAATTTACTATTTACGATCATTCTTTAAGAAAAATCTATCCGATTTTTTTTTTTAAATGAAACAAGCAAACAAACGCTCGAAACATGAGTTTTATATACAAACAAAGATTGTTGAGAAATATTTTAAAGTGAAAATAAATTTTGGTTTGCGTTTGAAAATTTTAGCATTTCCAATCATTCTTTATGAAAAATCTATCAGAGTTTTTTTTGAATGAAATGAGCAAACAAACGCACGAAACATGAGTTTTATGTGCAAACAAACATTGTGGAAAAATATTTTAAAACGAACACAGATTTTGGTCAGCATTAGAATAATTTAGTATTAACATCATTCTTTACGAAAAATCTAACCGTGTTATTTTTGTATGAAAGGAGCAAACAAACATACGAAACAAGAGTGTTAGGGGCAAGCAAAGATTGTGGAGAAATATTTTAAAATGAATTCAAATTTTGGTTTGCATTTGAATAATTTAGTATTTTCAATCATTCTTTACGAAAAATCTATCCGAGTTTTTTTTATATGAAATGTGCATACAAACGCATGAAACATGAGTTTTAGGTCCAGAAGAAGATTGTGGAGAAATATTTTAAAATGGATACAAATTTTGATATGCATTTGAATAATTTAGTATTTACTTTCATTCTTTACGAAAAATCTATCCGAGTTTTTTTTATATGAAATGTGCATACAAACGCATGAAACATGACTTTTAGGTCCAAAAAAAGATTGTGGAGAAATATTTTAAAATGAATACAAACTTTGGTTTGTATTTGAATAATTTACTATTTACGATCATTCTTTAAGAAAAATCTATCCGATTTTTTTTTTAAATGAAACAAGAAAACAAACGCTCGAAACATGAGTTTTATATACAAACAAAGATTGTTGAGAAATATTTTAAAGTGAAAAGAAATTTTGGTTTGCGTTTGAAAAATTTAGCATTTCCAATCATTCTTTACGAAAAATTTATCAGAGTTTTTTTTGAATGAAACGAGCAAACAAACGCACAAAACATGAGTTTTATGTGCAAACAAACATTGTGGAAAAATATTTTAAAATGAACACAGATTTTGGTCAGCATTAGAATAATTTAGTATTTACCATCATTCTTTACGAAAAATCTAACCGTGTTATTTTTGTATGAAAGGAGCAAACAAACATACGAAACAAGAGTTTTAGGGGCAAGCAAGGATTGTGGAGAAATATTTTAAAATGGATTCAAATTTTGGTTTGCATTTGAATAATTTAGTATTTTCAATCATTCTTTACGAAAAATCTATCCGAGTTTTTTTTATATGAAATGTGCAAACAAACGCATGAAACAAGACTTTTAGGTCCAAAAAAAGATTGTGGAGAAATATTTTAAAATGAATACAAATTTTGGTTTGCATTTGAATAATTTACTATTTACGATCATTCTTTAAGAAAAATCTATCCGATTTTTTTTTTAAAATGAAACAAGCTAACAAACGCTCGAAACATGAGTTTTATATACAAACAAAGATTGTTGAGAAATATTTTAAAGTGAAAATAAATTTTGGTTTGCGTTTGAAAAATTTAGCATTTCCAATCATTCTTTATGAAAAATCTATCAGAGTTTTTTTTGAATGAAACGAGCAAACAAACGCACGAAACATGAGTTTTATGTGCAAACAAACATTGTGGAAAAATATTTTAAAATGAACACAGATTTTGGTCAGCATTAGAATAATTTAGTATTAACATCATTCTTTACGAAAAATCTAACCGTGTTATTTTTGTATGAAAGGAGCAAACAAACATACGAAACAAGAGTTTTAGGGGCAAGCAAAGATTGTGGAGAAATATTTTAAAATGAATTCAAATTTTGGTTTGCATTTGAATAATTTAGTATTTTCAATCATTCTTTACGAAAAGTCTATCCGAGTTTTTTTTATATGAAATGTGCATACAAACGCATGAAACATGACTTTTAGGTCCAAAAAAAGATTGTGGAGAAATATTTTAAAATGAATACAAACTTTGGTTTGTATTTGAATAATTTACTATTTACGATCATTCTTTAAGAAAAATCTATCCGATTTTTTTTTAAAATGAAACAAGAAAACAAACGCTCGAAACATGAGTTTTATATACAAACAAAGATTGTTGAGAAATATTTTAAAGTGAAAAGAAATTTTGGTTTGCGTTTGAAAAATTTAGCATTTCCAATTATTCTTTACGAAAAATCTATCAGAGTTTTTTTGAATGAAACGAGCAAACAAACGCACGAAACATGAGTTTTATGTGCAAACAAACATTGTGGAAAAATATTTTAAAATGAACACAGATTTTGGTCAGCATTAGAATAATTTAGTATTTACCATCATTCTTTACGAAAAATCTAACCGTGTTATTTTTGTATGAAAGGAGCAAACAAACATACGAAACAAGAGTTTTAGGGGCAAGCAAAGGTTGTGGAGAAATATTTTAAAATGAATTCAAATTTTTGTTTGCATTTGAATAATTTAGTATTTACAATCATTCTTTACGAAAAATCTATCCGAGTTTTTTTATATGAAATTTGCAAACAAACGCATGAAACATGACTTTTAGGTCCAAAAAAAGATTGTGGAGAAATATTTTAAAATGAGTACAAATTTTGGTTTGCATTTGAATAATTTACTATTTACGATCATTCTTTAAGAAAAATTTACCCGAGTTTTTTTTTTAAAATGAAACAAGCAAACAAACGCTCGAAACATGAGTTTTATATACAAACAAAGATTGTTGAGAAATATTTTAAAGTGAAAAGAAATTTTGGTTTGCGTTTGAAAAATTTAGCATTTCCAATCATTCTTTACGAAAAATCTATCAGAGTTTTTTTTGAATGAAACGAGCAAACAAACGCACGAAACATGAGTTTTATGTGCAAACAAACATTGTGGAAAAATGTTTTAAAATGAACACAGATTTTGGTCAGCATTAGAATAATTTAGTATTTACCATCATTCTTTACGAAAAATCTAACCGTGTTATTTTTGTATGAAAGGAGCAAACAAACATACGAAACAACAGTTTGAGGGGCAAGCAAGGAATGTGGAGAAATATTTTAAAATGATTACAAATTTTGGTTTGCATTTGAATAATTTAGTATTTTCAATCATTCTTTACGAAAAATCTATCCGAGTTTTTTTTATGTCAAATGTGCAAACAAACGCATGAAACATGAGTTTTAGGTCCAAAAGAAGATTGTGGAGAAATATTTTAAAATGGATACAAATTTTGATATGCATTTGAATAATTTAGTATTTACTTTCATTCTTTACGAAAAATCTATCCGAGTTTTTTTTATATGAAATGTGCAAACAAACGCATGAAACATGACTTTTAGGTCCAAAAAAAGATTGTGGAGAAATATTTTAAAATGAATACAAATTTTGGTTTGCATTTGAATAATTTACTATTTACGATCATTCTTTAAGAAAAATTTTTCCGATTTTTTTTTAAAAATGAAACAAGCAAACAAACGCTCGAAACATGAGTTTTATATACAAACAAAGATTGTTGGGAAATATTTTAAAGTGAAAAGAAATTTTGGTTTGCGTTTGAAAAATTTAGCATTTCCGATCATTCTTTACGAAAAATCTATCAGAGTTTTTTTTTGAATGAAACGAGCAAACAAACGCACGAAACATGAGTTTTATGTGCAAACAAACATGGTGGAAAATTTTTTTAAAATGAACACAGATTTTGGTCAGCATTAGAATAATTTAGTATTAACATCATTCTTTACGAAAAATCTAACCGTGTTATTTTTGTATGAAAGGAGCAAACAAACATACGAAACAAGAGTTTTAGGGGCAACCAAAGATTGTGGAGAAATATTTTAAAATGAATTCAAATTTTGGTTTGCATTTGAATAATTTAGTATTTTCAATCATTCTTTACGAAAAATCTATCCGAGTTTTTTTTATATGAAATGTGCATACAAACGCATGAAACATGACTTTTAGGTCCAAAAAAAGATTGTGGAGAAATATTTTAAAATGAATACAAACTTTGGTTTGTATTTGAATAATTTACTATTTACGATCATTCTTTAAGAAAAATCTATCCGATTTTTTTTTAAAATGAAACAAGAAAACAAACGCTCGAAACATGAGTTTTATATACAAACAAAGATTGTTGAGAAATATTTTAAAGTGAAAAGAAATTTTGGTATGCGTTTGAAAAATTTAGCATTTCCAATTATTCTTTACGAAAAATCTATCAGAGTTTTTTTGAATGAAACGAGCAAACAAACGCACGAAACATAAGTTTTATGTGCAAACAAACATTGTGGAAAAATATTTTAAAATGAACACAGATTTTGGTCAGCATTAGAATAATTTAGTATTTACCATCATTCTTTACGAAAAATCTAACCGTGTTATTTTTGTATGAAAGGAGCAAACAAACATACGAAACAAGAGTTTTAGGGGCAAGCAAAGATTGTGGAGAAATATTTTAAAATGAATTCAAATTTTTGTTTGCATTTGAATAATTTAGTATTTACAATCATTCTTTACGAAAAATCTATCCGAGTTTTTTTATATGAAATTTGCAAACAAACGCACGAAACATGACTTTTAGGTCCAAAAAAAGATTGTGGAGAAATATTTTAAAATGAGTACAAATTTTGGTTTGTATTTGAATAATTTACTATTTACGATCATTCTTTAAGAAAAATTTACCCGAGTTTTTTTTTTAAAATGAAACAAGCAAACAAACGCTCGAAACATGAGTTTTATATACAAACAAAGATTGTTGAGAAATATTTTAAAGTGAAAAGAAATTTTGGTTTGCGTTTGAAAAATTTAGCATTTCCAATCATTCTTTACGAAAAATCTATCAGAGTTTTTTTTGAATGAAACGAGCAAACAAACGCACGAAACATGAGTTTTATGTGCAAACAAACATTGTGGAAAAATGTTTTAAAATGAACACAGATTTTGGTCAGCATTAGAATAATTTAGTATTTACCATCATTCTTTACGAAAAATCTAACCGTGTTATTTTTGTATGAAAGGAGCAAACAAACATACGAAACAACAGTTTTAGGGGCAAGCAAGGAATGTGGAGAAATATTTTAAAATGATTTCAAATTTTGGTTTGCATTTGAATAATTTAGTATTTTCAATCATTCTTTACGAAAAATCTATCCGAGTTTTTTTTATGTGAAATGTGCAAACAAACGCATGAAACATGAGTTTTAGGTCCAAAAGAAGATTGTGGAGAAATATTTTAAAATGGATACAAATTTTGATATGCATTTGAATAATTTAGTATTTACTTTCATTCTTTACGAAAAATCTATCCGAGTTTTTTTTATATGAAATGTGCAAACAAACGCATGAAACATGACTTTTAGGTCCAAAAAAAGATTGTGGAGAAATATTTTAAAATGAATACAAATTTTGGTTTGCATTTGAATAATTTACTATTTACGATCATTCTTTAAGAAAAAATTTTCCGAGTTTTTTTTAAAAATGAAACAAGCAAACAAACGCTCGAAACATGAGTTTTATATACAAACAAAGATTGTTGAGAAATATTTTAAAGTGAAAAGAAATTTTGGTTTGCGTTTGTAAAATTTAGCATTTCCGATCATTCTTTACGAAAAATCTATCAGAGTTTTTTTTTGAATGAAACGAGCAAACAAACGCACGAAACATGACTTTTATGTGCAAACAAACATTGTGGAAAAATATTTTAAAATGAACACAGATTTTGGTCAGCATTAGAATAATTTAGTATTTACCATCATTCTTTACGAAAAATCTAACCGTGTTATTTTTGTATGAAAGGAGCAAACAAACATACGAAACAACAGTTTTAGGGGCAAGCAAGGAATGTGGAGAAATATTTTAAAATGATTTCAAATTTTGGTTTGCATTCGAATAATTTAGTATTTTCAATCATTCTTTACGAAAAATCTATCCGAGTTTTTTTTATGTGAAATGTGCAAACAAACGCATGAAACATGAGTTTTAGGTCCAAAAGAAGATTGTGGAGAAATATTTTAAAATGGATACAAATTTTGATATGCATTTGAATAATTTAGTATTTACTTTCATTCTTTACGAAAAATCTATCCGAGTTTTTTTTATATGAAATGTGCAAACAAACGCATGAAACATGACTTTTAGGTCCAAAAAAAGATTGTGGAGAAATATTTTAAAATGAATACAAATTTTGGTTTGCATTTGAATAATTTACTATTTACGATCATTCTTTAAGAAAAAAATTTCCGAGTTTTTTTTAAAAATGAAACAAGCAAACAAACGCTCGAAACATGAGTTTTATATACAAACAAAGATTGTTGAGAAATATTTTAAAGTGAAAAGAAATTTTGGTTTGCGTTTGTAAAATTTAGCATTTTCGATCATTCTTTACGAAAAATCTATCAGAGTTTTTTTTTGAATGAAACGAGCAAACAAACGCACGAAACATGACTTTTATGTGCAAACAAACATTGTGGAAAAATATTTTAAAATGAATACAGATTTTGGTCAGCATTAGAATAATTTAGTATTTACCATCATTCTTTACGAAAAATCTAACCGTGTTATTTTTGTATGAAAGGAGCAAACAAACATACGAAACAACAGTTTTAGGGGCAAGCAAGGAATGTGGAGAAATATTTTAAAATGATTTCAAATTTTGGTTTGCATTCGAATAATTTAGTATTTTCAATCATTCTTTACGAAAAATCTATCCGAGTTTTTTTTATGTGAAATGTGCAAACAAACGCATGAAACATGAGTTTTAGGTCCAAAAGAAGATTGTGGAGAAATATTTTAAAATGGATACAAATTTTGATATGCATTTGAATAATTTAGTATTTACTTTCATTCTTTACGAAAAATCTATCCGAGTTTTTTTTATATGAAATGTGCAAACAAACGCATGAAACATGACTTTTAGGTCCAAAAAAAGATTGTGGAGAAATATTTTAAAATGAATACAAATTTTGGTTTGCATTTGAATAATTTACTATTTACGATCATTCTTTAAGAAAAATTTTTCCGAGTTTTTTTTAAAAATGAAACAAGCAAACAAACGCTCGAAACATGAGTTTTATATACAAACAAAGATTGTTGAGAAATATTTTAAAGTGAAAAGAAATTTTGGTTTGCGTTTGAAAAATTTAGCATTTCCGATCATTCTTTACGAAAAATCAATCAGAGTTTTTTTTTGAATGAAACGAGCAAACAAACGCACGAAACATGACTTTTATGTGCAAACAAACATTGTGGAAAAATATTTTAAAATGAACACAGATTTTGGTCAGCATTAGAATAATTTAGTATTTACCATCATTCTTTACGAAAAATCTAACCGTGTTATTTTTGTATGAAAGGAGCAAACAAACATACGAAACAACAGTTTTAGGGGCAAGCAAGGAATGTGGAGAAATATTTTAAAATGATTTCAAATTTTGGTTTGCATTCGAATAATTTAGTATTTTCAATCGTTCTTTACGAAAAATCTATCCGAGTTTTTTTTATGTGAAATGTGCAAACAAACGCATGAAACATGAGTTTTAGGTCCAAAAGAAGATTGTGGAGAAATATTTTAAAATGGATACAAATTTTGATATGCATTTGAATAATTTAGTATTTACTTTCATTCTTTACGAAAAATCTATCCGAGTTTTTTTTATATGAAATGTGCAAACAAACGCATGAAACATGACGTTTAGGTCCAAAAAAAGATTGTGGAGAAATATTTTAAAATGAATACAAATTTTGGTTTGCATTTGAATAATTTACTATTTACGATCATTCTTTAAGAAAAATTTATCCGAGTTTTTTTTTAAAATGAAACAAGCAAACAAACGCTCGAAACATGAGTTTTATATACACACAAAGATTGTTGAGAAATATTTTAAAGTGAAAAGAAATTTTGGTTTGCGTTTGAAAAATTTAGCATTTCCAATCATTCTTTACGAAAAATCTATCAGAGTTTTTTTTGAATGAAATGAGCAAACAAACGCACGAAACATGAGTTTTATGTGCAAACAAACATTGTGGAAAAATATTTTAAAATGAACACAGATTTTGGTCAGCATTAGAATAATTTAGTATTTACCATCATTCTTTACGAAAAATCTAACCGTGTTATTTTTGTATGAAAGGAGCAAACAAACGTACGAAACAACAGTTTTAGGGGCAAGCAAGGATTGTGGAGAAATATTTTAAAATGAATTCAAATTTTGGTTTGCATTTGAATAATTTAGTATTTTCAATCATTCTTTACGAAAAATCTATCCGAGTTTTTTTTATGTGAAATGTGCAAACAAACGCATGAAACATGAGTTTTAGGTCCAAAAGAAGATTGTGGAGAAATATTTTAAAATGGATACAAATTTTGATATGCATTTGAATAATTTAGTATTTACTTTCATTCTTTACGAAAAATCTATCCGAGTTTTTTTTATATGAAATGTGCAAACAAACGCATGAAACATGACTTTTAGGTCCAAAAAAAGATTGTGGAGAAATATTTTAAAATGAATACAAATTTTGGTTTGCATTTGAATAATTTACTATTTACGATCATTCTTTAAGAAAAATTTATCCGAGTTTTTTTTAAAAATGAAACAAGCAAACAAACGCTCGAAACATGAGTTTTATATACAAACAAAGATTGTTGAGAAATATTTTAAAGTGAAAAGAAATTTTGGTTTGCGTTTGAAAAATTTAGCATTTCCAATCATTCTTTACGAAAAATCTATCAGAGTTTTTTTTTGAATGAAACGAGCAAACAAACGCACGAGACATGAGTTTTATGTGCAAACAAACATTGTGAAAAAATATTTTAAAATGAACACAGATTTTGGTCAGCATTAGAATAATTTAGTATTTACCATCATTCTTTACGAAAAATCTAACCGTGTTATTTTTGTATGAAAGGAGCAAACAAACATACGAAACAACAGTTTTAGGGGCAAGCAAGGATTGTGGAGAAATATTTTAAAATGAATTCAAATTTTGGTTTGCATTTGAATAATTCAGTATTTTCAATCATTCTTTACGAAAAATCTATCCGAGTTTTTTTTATGTGAAATGTGCAAACAAACGCATGAAACATGAGTTTTAGGTCCAAAAGAAGATTGTGGAGAAATATTTTAAAATGGATACAAATTTTGATATGCATTTGAATAATTTAGTATTTACTTTCATTCTTTACGAAAAATCTATCCGAGTTTTTTTTATATGAAATGTGCAAACAAACGCATGAAACATGACTTTTAGGTCCAAAAAAAGATTGTGGAGAAATATTTTAAAATGAATACAAATTTTGGTTTGCATTTGAATAATTTACTATTTACTTTCATTCTTTACGAAAAATCTATCCGAGTTTTTTTTATGTGAAATGTGCAAACAAACGCATGAAACATGAGTTTTAGGTCCAAAAGAAGATTGTGGAGAAATATTTTAAAATGGATACAAATTTTGATATGCATTTGAATAATTTAGTATTTACTTTCATTCTTTACGAAAAATCTATCCGAGTTTTTTTTATATGAAATGTGCAAACAAACGCATGAAACATGACTTTTAGGTCCAAAAAAAGATTGTGGAGAAATATTTTAAAATGAATACAAATTTTGGTTTGCATTTGAATAATTTACTATTTACTTTCATTCTTTACGAAAAATCTATCCGAGTTTTTTTTATGTGAAATGTGCAAACAAACGCATGAAACATGAGTTTTAGGTCCAAAAGAAGATTGTGGAGAAATATTTTAAAATGGATACAAATTTTGATATGCATTTGAATAATTTAGTATTTACTTTCATTCTTTACGAAAAATCTATCCGAGTTTTTTTTATATGAAATGTGCAAACAAACGCATGAAACATGACTTTTAGGTCCAAAAAAAGATTGTGGAGAAATATTTTAAAATGAATACAAATTTTGGTTTGCATTTGAATAATTTACTATTTACTTTCATTCTTTACGAAAAATCTATCCGAGTTTTTTTTATGTGAAATGTGCAAACAAACGCATGAAACATGAGTTTTAGGTCCAAAAGAAGATTGTGGAGAAATATTTTAAAATGGATACAAATTTTGATATGCATTTGAACAATTTAGTATTTACTTTCATTCTTTACGAAAAATCTATCCGAGTTTTTTTTATATGAAATGTGCAAACAAACGCATGAAACATGACTTTTAGGTCCAAAAAAAGATTGTGGAGAAATATTTTAAAATGAATACAAATTTTGGTTTGCATTTGAATAATTTACTATTTACGATCATTCTTTAAGAAAAATTTATCCGAGTTTTTTTTTTAAATGAAACAAGCAAACAAACGCTCGAAACATGAGTTTTATATACAAACAAAGATTGTTGAGAAATATTTTAAAGTGAAAAGAAATTTTGGTTTGCGTTTGAAAAATTTAGCATTTCCAATCATTCTTTACGAAAAATCTATCAGAGTTTTTTTTGAATGAAACGAGCAAACAAACGCACGAAACATGAGTTTTATGTGCAAACAAACATTGTGGAAAAATATTTTAAAATGAACACAGATTTTGGTCAGCATTAGAATAATTTAGTATTTACCATCATTCTTTACGAAAAATCTAACCGTGTTATTTTTGTATGAAAGGAGCAAACAAACATACGAAACAAGAGTTTTAGGGGCAAGCAAAGATTGTGGAGAAATATTTTAAAATGAATTCAAATTTTTGTTTGCATTTGAATAATTTAGTATTTTCAATCATTCTTTACGAAAAATCTATCCGAGTTTTTTTTATGTGAAATGTGCAAACAAACGCATTAAACATGAGTTTTAGGTCCAAAAGAAGATTGTGGAGAAATATTTTAAAATGGATACAAATTTTGATATGCATTTGAATAATTTAGTATTTACTTTCATTCTTTACGAAAAATCTGTCCGAGTTTTTTTTATATGAAATGTGCAAACAAACGCATGAAACATGACTTTTAGGTCCAAAAAAAGATTGTGGAGAAATATTTTAAAATGAATACAAATTTTGGTTTGCATTTGAATAATTTACTATTTATGATCATTCTTTAAGAAAAATTTATCCGAGTTTTTTTTAAAAATGAAACAAGCAAACAAACGCTCGAAACATGAGTTTTATATACAAACAAAGATTGTTGAGAAATATTTTAAAGTGAAAAGAAATTTTGGTTTGCGTTTGAAAAATTTAGCATTACCAATCATTCTTTACGAAAAATCTATCAGAGTTTTTTTTGAATGAAACGAGCAAACAAACGCACGAAACATGAGTTTTATGTGCAAACAAACATTGTGGAAAAATATTTTAAAATGAACACAGATTTTGGTCAGCATTAGAATAATTTAGTATTTACCATCATTCTTTACGAAAAATCTAACCGTGTTATTTTTGTATGAAAGGAGCAAACAAACATACGAAACAAGAGTTTTAGGGGCAAGCAAAGATTGTGGAGAAATATTTTAAAATGAATTCAAATTTTTGTTTGCATTTGAATAATTTAGTATTTACAATCATTCTTTACGAAAAATCTATCCGAGTTTTTTTATATGAAATGTGCAAACAAACGCATGAAACATGACTTTTAGGTCCAAAAAAAGATTGTGCAGAAATATTTTAAAATGAGTACAAATTTTGGTTTGCATTTGAATAATTTACTATTTACGATCATTCTTTAAGAAAAATTTACCCGAGTTTTTTTTTTAAATGAAACAAGCAAACAAACGCTCGAAACATGAGTTTTATATACAAACAAAGATTGTTGAGAAATATTTTAAAGTGAAAAGAAATTTTGGTTTGCGTTTGAAAAATTTAGCATTTCCAATCATTCTTTACGAAAAATCTATCAGAGTTTTTTTTGAATGAAACGAGCAAACAAACGCACGAAACATGAGTTTTATGTGCAAACAAACATTGTGGAAAAATATTTTAAAATGAACACAGATTTTGGTCAGCATTAGAATAATTTAGTATTTACCATCATTCTTTACGAAAAATCTAACCGTGTTATTTTTGTATGAAAGGAGCAAACAAACATACGAAACAACAGTTTTAGGGGCAAGCAAGGAATGTTGAGAAATATTTTAAAATGATTTTAAATTTGGGTTTGCATTCGAATAATTTAGTATTTTCAATCATTCTTTACGAAAAATCTATCCGAGTTTTTTTTATGTGAAATATGCAAACAAACGCATGAAACATGAGTTTTAGGTCCAAAAGAAGATTGTGGAGAAATATTTTAAAATGGATACGAATTTTAATATGCATTTGAATAATTTAGTATTTACTTTCATTCTTTACGAAAAATCTATCCGAGTTTTTTTTATATGAAATGTGCAAACAAACGCATGAAACATGACTTTTAGGTCCAAAAAAAGAATGTGGAGAAATATTTTAAAATGAATACAAATTTTGGTTTGCATTTGAATAATTTACTATTTACGATCATTCTTTAAGAAAAATTTATCAGAGTTTTTTTTTTAAATGAAACAAGCAAACAAACGCTCGAAACATGAGTTTTATATACACACAAAGATTGTTGAGAAATATTTTAAAGTGAAAAGAAATTTTGGTTTGCGTTTGAAAAATTTAGCATTTCCAATCATTCTTTACGAAAAATCTATCAGAGTTTTTTTTGAGTGAAACGAGCAAACAAACGCACGAAACATGAGTTTTATGTGCAAACAAACATTGTGGAAAAATATTTTAAAATGAACACAGATTTTGGTCAGCATTAGAATAATTTAGTATTTACCATCATTCTTTACGAAAAATCTAACCGTGATATTTTTGTATGAAAGGAGCAAACAAACATACGAAACAAGAGTTTTAGGGGCAAGCAAAGATTGTGGAGAAATATTTTAAAATGAATTCAAATTTTGGTTTGCATTTGAATAATTTAGTATTTTCAATCATTCTTTACGAAAAATCTATCCGAGTTTTTTTTATGTGAAATGTGCAAACAAACGCATGAAACATGAGTTTTAGGTCCAAAAGAAGATTGTGGAGAAATATTTTAAAATGGATACAAATTTTGATATGCATTTGAATAATTTAGTATTTACTTTCATTCTTTACGAAAAATCTGTCCGAGTTTTTTTTATATGAAATGTGCAAACAAACGCATGAAACATGACTTTTAGGTCCAAAAAAAGATTGTGGAGAAATATTTTAAAATGAATACAAATTTTGGTTTGCATTTGAATAATTTACTATTTACGATCATTCTTTAAGAAAAATTTATCCGAGTTTTTTTAAAAAATGAAACAAGCAAACAAACGCTCGAAACATGAGTTTTATATACAAACAAAGATTGTTGAGAAATATTTTAAAGTGATAAGAAATTTTGGTTTGCGTTTGAAAAATTTAGCATTTCCAATCATTCTTTACGAAAAATCTATCAGAGTTTTTTTTGAATGAAACGAGCAAACAAACGCACGAAACATGAGTTTTATGTGCAAACAAACATTGTGGAAAAATATTTTAAAATGAACACAGATTTTGGTCAGCATTAGAATAATTTAGTATTTACCATCATTCTTTACGAAAAATCTAACCGTGTTATTTTTGTATGAAAGGAGCAAACAAACATATGAAACAAGAGTTTTAGGGGCAAGCAAAGATTGTGGAGAAATATTTTAAAATGAATTCAAATTTTTGTTTGCATTTGAATAATTTAGTATTTACAATCATTCTTTACGAAAAATCTATCCGAGTTTTTTTATATGAAATGTGCAAACAAACGCATGAAACATGACTTTTAGGTCCAAAAAAAGATTGTGCAGAAATATTTTAAAATGAGTACAAATTTTGGTTTGCATTTGAATAATTTACTATTTACGATCATTCTTTAAGAAAAATTTACCCGAGTTTTTTTTTTAAATGAAACAAGCAAACAAACGCTCGAAACATGAGTTTTATATACAAACAAAGATTGTTGAGAAATATTTTAAAGTGAAAAGAAATTTTGGTTTGCGTTTGAAAAATTTAGCATTTCCAATCATTCTTTACGAAAAATCTATCAGAGTTTTTTTTGAATGAAACGAGCAAACAAACGCACGAAACATGAGTTTTATGTGCAAACAAACATTGTGGAAAAATATTTTAAAATGAACACAGATTTTGGTCAGCATTAGAATAATTTAGTATTTACCATCATTCTTTACGAAAAATCTAACCGTGTTATTTTTGTATGAAAGGAGCAAACAAACATACGAAACAACAGTTTTAGGGGCAAGCAAGGAATGTTGAGAAATATTTTAAAATGATTTCAAATTTGGGTTTGCATTCGAATAATTTAGTATTTTCAATCATTCTTTACGAAAAATCTATCCGAGTTTTTTTTATGTGAAATGTGCAAACAAACGCATGAAACATGAGTTTTAGGTCCAAAAGAAGATTGTGGAGAAATATTTTAAAATGGATACGAATTTTGATATGCATTTGAATAATTTAGTATTTACTTTCATTCTTTACGAAAAATCTATCCGAGTTTTTTTTATATGAAATGTGCAAACAAACGCATGAAACATGACTTTTAGGTCCAAAAAAAGATTGTGGAGAAATATTTTAAAATGAATACAAATTTTGGTTTGCATTTGAATAATTTACTATTTACGATCATTCTTTAAGAAAAATTTATCCGAGTTTTTTTTTTAAATGAAACAAGCAAACAAACGCTCGAAACATGAGTTTTATATACACACAAAGATTGTTGAGAAATATTTTAAAGTGAAAAGAAATTTTGGTTTGCGTTTGAAAAATTTAGCATTTCCAATCATTCTTTACGAAAAATCTATCAGAGTTTTTTTTGAATGAAACGAGCAAACAAACGCACGAAACATGAGTTTTATGTGCAAACAAACATTGTGGAAAAATATTTTAAAATGAACACAGATTTTGGTCAACATTAGAATAATTTAGTATTTACCATCATTCTTTACGAAAAATCTAACCGTATTATTTTTGTCTGAAAGGAGCAAACAAACATACGAAACAACAGTTTTAGGGGCAAGCAAGGATTGTGGAGAAATATTTTAAAATGAATTCAAATTTTGGTTTGCATTTGAATAATTTAGTATTTTCAATCATTCTTTACGAAAAATCTATCCGAGTTTTTTTTATGTGAAATGTGCAAACAAACGCATGAAACATGAGTTTTAGGTCCAAAAGAAGAGTGTGGAGAAATATTTTAAAATGGATACAAATTTTGATATGCATTTGAATAATATAGTATTTACTTTCATTCTTTACGAAAAATCTATCCGAGTTTTTTTTATATGAAATGTGCAAACAAACGCATGAAACATGACTTTTAGGTCCAAAAAAAGATTGTGGAGAAATATTTTAAAATGAATACAAATTTTGGTTTGCATTTGAATAATATACTATTTACGATCATTCTTTAAGAAAAATTTATCCGAGTTTTTTTTAAAAATGAAACAAGCAAACAAACGCTCGAAACATGAGTTTTATATACACACAAAGATTGCTGAGAAATATTTTAAAGTGAAAAGAAATTTTGGTTTGCGTTTGAAAAATTTAGCATTTCCAATCATTCTTTACGAAAAATCTATCAGAGTTTTTTTTGAATGAAACGAGCAAACAAACGCACGAAACATGAGTTTTATGTGCAAACAAACATTGTGGAAAAATATTTTAAAATGAACACAGATTTTGGTCAGCATTAGAATAATTTAGTATTTACCATCATTCTTTACGAAAAATCTAACCGTGTTATTTTTGTATGAAAGGAGCAAACAAACATACGAAACAACAGTTTTAGGGGCAAGCAAGGATTGTGGAGAAATATTTTAAAATGAATTCAAATTTTGGTTTGCATTTGAATAATTTAGTATTTTCAATCATTCTTTACGAAAAATCTATCCGAGTATTTTTTATGTGAAATGTGCAAACAAACGCATGAAACATGAGTTTTAGGTCCAAAAGAAGATTGTGGAGAAATATTTTAAAATGGATACAAATTTTGATATGCATTTGAATAATTTAGTATTTACTTTCATTCTTTACGAAAAATCTATCCGAGTTTTTTTTATTTGAAATGTGCAAAGAAACGCATGAAACATGACTTTTAGGTCCAAAAAAAGATTGTGGAGAAATATTTTAAAATGAATACAAATTTTGGTTTGCATTTGAATAATTTACTATTTACGATCATTCTTTAAGAAAAATTTATCCGAGTTTTTTTTTTAAATGAAACAAGCAAACAAACGCTCGAAACATGAGTTTTATATACAAACAAAGATTGTTGAGAAATATTTTAAAGTGAAAAGAAATTTTGGTTTGCGTTTGAAAAATTTAGCATTTCCAATCATTCTTTACGAAAAATCTATCAGAGTTTTTTTTTGAATGAAACGAGCAAACAAACGCACGAAACATGAGTTTTATGTGCAAACAAACATTGTGGAAAAATATTTTAAAATGAACACAGATTTTGGTCAGCATTAGAATAATTTAGTATTTACCATCATTTTTTACGAAAAATCTAATCGTGTTATTTTTGTATGAAAGGAGCAAACAAACATACGAAACAACAGTTTTAGGGGCAAGCAAGGATTGTGGAGAAATATTTTAAAATGAATTCAAATTTTGGTTTGCATTTGAATAATTTAGTATTTTCAATAATTCTTTACGAAAAATCTATCCGAGTTTTTTTTATGTGAAATGTGCAAACAAACGCATGAAACATAAAGTTTTAGGTCCAAAAGAAGATTGTGGAGAAATATTTTAAAATGGATACAAATTTTGATATGCATTTGAATAATTTAGTATTTACTTTCATTCTTTACGAAAAATCTATCCGAGTTTTTTTTGTATGAAATGTGCAAACAAACGCATGAAACATGACTTTTAGGTCCAAAAAAAGATTGCGGAGAAATATTTTAAAATGAATACAAATTTTGGTTTGCATTTGAATAATTTACTATTTACGATCATTCTTTAAGAAAAATTTATCCGAGTTTTTTTTTTAAATGAAACAAGCAAACAAACGCTCGAAACATGAGTTTTATATACAAACAAAGATTGTTGAGAAATATTTTAAAGTGAAAAGAAATTTTGGTTTGCGTTTGAAAAATTTAGCATTTCCAATCATTCTTTACGAAAAATCTA
Source organism: Juncus effusus (assembly GCA_027726005.1). Taxonomy (NCBI): domain Eukaryota; kingdom Viridiplantae; phylum Streptophyta; class Magnoliopsida; order Poales; family Juncaceae; genus Juncus; species Juncus effusus. The sequence goes on from CM050899.1 coordinate 4,816,076, forward strand.
TCAGAGTTTGTTTTGAATGAAACGAGCAAACAAACGCACGAAACATGAGTTTTATGTGCAAACAAACATTGTGGAAAAATATTTTAAAATGAACACAGATTTTGGTCAGCATTAGAATAATTTAGTATTTACCATCATTCTTTACGAAAAATCTAATCGTGTTATTTTTGTATGAAAGGAGAAAACAAACATACGAAACAAGAGTATTAGGGGCAAGCAAAGATTGTGGACAAATATTTTAAAATGAATTCAAATTTTGGTTTGCATTTGAATAATTTAGTATTTTCAATCATTCTTTACGAAAAATCTATCCGAGTTTTTTTTATATGAAATGTGCATACAAACGCATGAAACATGAGTTTTAGGTCCAAAAGAAGATTGTGGAGAAATATTTTAAAATGGATACAAATTGTGATATGCATTTGAATAATTTAGTATTTACTTTCATTCTTTACGAAAAATCTATCCGAGTTTTTTAAATATGAAATGTGCATACAAACGCATGAAACATGACTTTTAGGTCGAAAAAAAGATTGTGAAGAAATATTTTAAAATGAATACATACTTTGGTATGTATTTGAATAATTTACTATTTACGATCATTCTTTAAGAAAAATCTATCCGATTTTTTTTTAAAATGAAACAAGAAAACAAACGCTCGAAACATGAGTTTTATATACAAACAAAGATTGTTTAGAAATATTTTAAAGCGAAAAGAAATTTTGGTTTGCGTTTGAAAACTTTAGCATTTCCAATCATTCTTTACGAAAAATCTATCAGAGTTTTTTTTGAATGAAACGAGCAAACAAACGCACAAAACATGAGTTTTATGTGCAAACAAACATTGTGGAAAAATATTTTAAAATGAACACAGATTTTGGTGAGCATTAGAATAATTTAGTATTTACCATCATTCTTTACGAAAAATCTAACCGTGTTATTTTTGTATGAAAGGAGCAAACAAACCTACGAAACAAGAGTTTTAGGGGCAAGCAAGGATTGTGGAGAAATATTTTAAAATGGATTCAAATTTTGGTTTGCATTTGAATAATTTAGTATTTTCAATCATTCTTTACGAAAAATCTATCCGAGTTTTTTTTATATGAAATGTGCAAACAAACGCATGAAACATGAGTTTTAGGGCCAAAAGAAGATTGTGGAGAAATATTTTAAAATGGATACAAATTTTGATATGCATTTGAATAATTTAGTATTTACTTTCATTCTTTACGAAAAATCTATCCGAGTTTTTTATATATGAAATGTGCAAACAAACGCATGAAACATGAATTTTAGGTCCAAAAAAAGATTGTGGAGAAATATTTTAAAATGAATACAAATTTTGGTTTGCATTTGAATAATTTACTATTTACGATCATTCTTTAAGAAAAATCTATCCGATTTTTTTTTTTAAATGAAACAAGCAAACAAACGCTCGAAACATGAGTTTTACGTGTAAACAAACATTGTGGAAAAATATTTTAAAATGAACACATATTTTGGTCAGCATTAGAATAATTTAGTATTAACATCATTCTTTACGAAAAATCTAACCGTGTTATTTTTGTATGAAAGGAGCAAACAAACATACGAAACAAGAGTTTTAGGGGCAAGCAAAGATTGTGGAGAAATATTTTAAAATGAATTCAAATTTTGGTTTGCATTTGAATAATTTAGTATTTTAAATCATTCTTTACGAAAAATCTATCCGAGTTTTTTTTATATGAAATGTGCATACAAACGCATGAAACATGAGGTTTAGGTCCAAAAGAAGATTGTGGAGAAATATTTTAAAATGGATACAAATTTTGATATGCATTTGAATAATTTATTATTTACTTTCATTCTTTACGAAAAATCTATCCGAGTTTTTTTTATATGAAGTGTGCATACAAACGCATGAAACATGACTTTTAGGTCCAAAAAAAGATTGTGGAGAAATATTTTAAAATGAATACATACTTTGGTTTGTATTTGAATAATTTACTATTTACGATCATTCTTTAAGAAAAATCTATCCGATTTTTTTTTTAAATGAAACAAGAAAACAAACGCTCGAAACATGAGTTTTATATACAAACAAAGATTGTTGAGAAATATTTTAAAGTGAAAAGAAATTTTGGTTTGCGTTTGAAAAATTTAGCATTTCCAATCATTCTTTACGAAAAATCTATCAGAGTTTTTTTTGAATGAAACGAGCAAACAAACGCACAAAACATGAGTTTTATGTGCAAACAAACATTGTGGAAAAATATTTTAAAATGAACACAGATTTTGGTCAGCATTAGAATAATTTAGTATTTACCATCATTCTTTACGAAAAATCTAACCGTGTTATTTTTGTATGAAAGGAGCAAACAAACATACGAAACAAGAGTTTTAGGGGCAAGCAAGGATTGTGGAGAAATATTTTAAAATGGATTCAAATTTTGGTTTGCATTTGAATAATTTAGTATTTTCAATCATTCTTTACGAAAAATCTATCCGAGTTTTTTTTATATGAAATTTGCAAACAAACGCATGAAACATGAGTTTTAGGTCCAAAAGAAGATTGTGGAGAAATATTTTAAAATGGATACAAATTTTGATATGCATTTGAATAATTTAGTATTTACTTTCATTCTTTACGAAAAATCTATCCGAGTCTTTTTTATATGAAATGTGCAAACAAACGCATGAAACATAAATTTTAGGTCCAAAAAAAGATTGTGGAGAAATATTTTAAAATGAATACAAATTTTGATATGCATTTGAATAATTTAGTATTTACTTTCATTCTTTACGAAAAATCTATCCGAGTTTTTTATATATGAAATGTGCAAACAAACGCATGAAACATGAATTTTAGGTCCAAAAAAAGATTGTGGAGAAATATTTTAAAATGAATACAAATTTTGGTTTGCATTTGAATAATTTACTATTTACGATCATTCTTTAAGAAAAATCTATCCGATTTTTTTTTTTAAATGAAACAAGCAAACAAACGCCCGAAACATGAGTTTTATATACAAACAAAGATTGTTGAGAAATATTTTAAAGTGAAAATAAATTTTGGTTTGCGTTTGAAAAATTTAGCATTTCCAATCCTTCTTTATGAAAAATCTATCAGAGTTTTTTTTGAATGAAACGAGCAAACAAACGCACGAAACATGAGTTTTACGTGTAAACAAACATTGTGGAAAAATATTTTAAAATGAACACATATTTTGGTCAGCATTAGAATAATTTAGTATTAACATCATTCTTTACGAAAAATCTAACCGTGTTATTTTTGTATGAAAGGAGCAAACAAACATACGAAACAAGAGTTTTAGGGGCAAGCAAAGATTGTGGAGAAATATTTTAAAATGAATTCAAATTTTGGTTTGCATTTGAATAATTTAGTATTTTAAATCATTCTTTACGAAAAATCTATCCGAGTTTTTTTTATATGAAATGTGCATACAAACGCATGAAACATGAGGTTTAGGTCCAAAAGAAGATTGTGGAGAAATATTTTAAAATGGATACAAATTTTGATATGCATTTGAATAATTTATTATTTACTTTCATTCTTTACGAAAAATCTATCCGAGTTTTTTTTATATGAAGTGTGCATACAAACGCATGAAACATGACTTTTAGGTCCAAAAAAAGATTGTGGAGAAATATTTTAAAATGAATACATACTTTGGTTTGTATTTGAATAATTTACTATTTACGATCATTCTTTAAGAAAAATCTATCCGATTTTTTTTTTAAATGAAACAAGAAAACAAACGCTCGAAACATGAGTTTTATATACAAACAAAGATTGTTGAGAAATATTTTAAAGTGAAAAGAAATTTTGCTTTGCGTTTGAAAAATTTAGCATTTCCAATCATTCTTTACGAAAAATCTATCAGAGTTTTTTTTGAATGAAACGAGCAAACAAACGCACAAAACATGAGTTTTATGTGCAAACAAACATTGTGGAAAAATATTTTAAAATGAACACAGATTTTGGTCAGCATTAGAATAATTTAGTATTTACCATCATTCTTTACGAAAAATCTAACCGTGTTATTTTTGTATGAAAGGAGCAAACAAACATACGAAACAAGAGTTTTAGGGGCAAGCAAGGATTGTGGAGAAATATTTTAAAATGGATTCAAATTTTGGTTTGCATTTGAATAATTTAGTATTTTCAATCATTCTTTACGAAAAATCTATCCGAGTTTTTTTTATATGAAATTTGCAAACAAACGCATGAAACAAGAGTTTTAGGTCCAAAAGAAGATTGTGGAGAAATATTTTAAAATGGATACAAATTTTGATATGCATTTGAATAATTTAGTATTTACTTTCATTCTTTACGAAAAATCTATCCGAGTTTTTTATATATGAAATGTGCAAACAAACGCATGAAACATGAATTTTAGGTCCAAAAAAAGATTGTGGAGAAATATTTAAAAATGAATACAAATTTTGGTTTGCATTTGAATAATTTACTATTTACGAACATTCTTTAAGAAAAATCTATCCGATTTTTTTTTTTAAATGAAACAAGCAAACAAACGCTCGAAACATGAGTTTTATATACAAACAAAGATTGTTGAGAAATATTTTAAAGTGAAAATAAATTTTGGTTTGCGTTTGAAAAATTTAGCATTTCCAATCCTTCTTTATGAAAAATCTATCAGAGTTTTTTTTGAATGAAACGAGCAAACAAACGCACGAAACATGAGTTTTACGTGTAAACAAACATTGTGGAAAAATATTTTAAAATGAACACATATTTTGGTCAGCATTAGAATAATTTAGTATTAACATCATTCTTTACGAAAAATCTGACCGTGTTATTTTTGTATGAAAGGAGCAAACAAACATACGAAACAAGAGTTTTAGGGGCAAGCAAAGATTGTGGAGAAATATTTTAAAATGAATTCAAATTTTGGTTTGCATTTGAATAATTTAGTATTTTAAATCATTCTTTACGAAAAATCTATCCGAGTTTTTTTTATATGAAATGTGCATACAAACGCATGAAACATGAGGTTTAGGTCCAAAAGAAGACTGTGGAGAAATATTTTAAAATGGATACAAATTTTGATATGCATTTGAATAATTTATTATTTACTTTCATTCTTTATGAAAAATCTATCCGAGTTTTTTTTATATGAAATGTGCATACAAACGCATGAAACATGACTTTTAGGTCCAAAAAAAGATTGTGGAGAAATATTTTAAAATGAATACATACTTTGGTTTGTATTTGAATAATTTACTATTTACGATCATTCTTTAAGAAAAATCTATCCGATTTTTTTTTTAAATGAAACAAGAATACAAACGCTCGAAACAAGAGTTTTATATACAAACAAAGATTGTTGAGAAATATTTTAAAGTGAAAAGAAATTTTGGTTTGCGTTTGAAAAATTTAGCATTTCCAATCATTCTTTAAGAAAAATCTATCAGAGTTTCTTTTGAATGAAACGAGCAAACAAACGCACGAAACATGAGTTTTATGTGCATACAAACATTGTGGAAAAATATTTTAAAATGAACACAGATTTTGGTCAGCATTAGAATAATTTAGTATTTACCATCATTCTTTAAGAAAAATCTAACCGTGTTATTTTTGTATGAAAGGAGCAAACAAACCTACGAAACAAGAGTTTTAGGGGCAAGCAAAGATTGTGGAGAAATATTTTAAAATGAATTCAAATTTTGGTTTGCATTTGAATAATTTAGTATTTTGAATCATTCTTTACGAAAAATCTATCCGAGTTTTTTTTATATGAAATGTGCATACAAACGCATGAAACATGAGGTTTAGGTCCAAAAGAAGATTGTGGAGAAATATTTTAAAATGGATACAAATTTTGATATGCATTTGAATAATTTATTATTTACTTTCATTCTTTACGAAAAATCTATCCGAGTTTTTTTTATATGAAATGTGCATACAAACGCATGAAACATGACTTTTAGGTCCAAAAAAAGATTGTGGAGAAATATTTTAAAATGAATACATACTTTGGTTTGTATTTGAATAATTTACTATTTACAATCATTCTTTAAGAAAAATCTATCCGATTTTTTTTTAAAATGAAACAAGAAAACAAACGCTCGAAACATGAGTTTTATATACAAACAAAGATTGTTGAGAAATATTTTAAAGTGAAAAGAAATTTTGGTTTGCGTTTGAAAAATTTAGCATTTCCAATCATTCTTTACGAAAAATCTATCAGAGTTTTTTTTGAATGAAACGAGCAAACAAACGCACAAAAAATGAGTTTTATGTGCAAACAAACATTGTGGAAAAATATTTTAAAATGAACACAGATTTTGGTCAGCATTAGAATAATTTAGTATTTACCATCATTCTTTACGAAAAATCTAACCGTGTTATTTTTGTATGAAAGGAGCAAACAAACATACGAAACAAGAGTTTTAGGGGCAAGCAAGGATTGTGGAGAAATATTTTAAAATGGATTCAAATTTTGGTTTGCATTTGAATAATTTAGTATTTTCAATCATTCTTTACGAAAAATCTATCCGAGTTTTTTTTATATGAAATGTGCAAACAAACGCATGAAACATGAGTTTTAGGTCCAAAAGAAGATTGTGGAGAAATATTTCAAAATGGATACAAATTTTGATATGCATTTGAATAATTTAGTATTTACTTTCACTCTTTACGAAAAATCTATCCGAGTTTTTTTTATATGAAATGTGCAAACAAACGCATGAAACATGAATTTTAGGTCCAAAAAAAGATTGTGGAGAAATATTTTAAAATGAATACAAATTTTGGTTTGCATTTGAATAATTTACTATTTACGATCATTCTTTAAGAAAAATCTATCCGATTTTTTTTTAAATGAAACAAGCAAACAAACGCTCGAAACAAGAGTTTTATATACAAACAAAGATTGTTGAGAAATATTTTAAAATGAATACAAATTTTGGTTTGCATTTGAATAATTTACTATTTACGATCATTCTTTAAGAAAAATCTATCAGAGTTTCTTTTGAATGAAACGAGCAAACAAACGCACGAAACATGAGTTTTATGTGCAAACAAACATTGTTGAAAAATATTTTAAAATGAACACAGATTTTGGTCAGCATTAGAATAATTTAGTATTTACCATCATTCTTTACGAAAAATCTAACCGTGTTATTTTTGTATGAAAGGAGCAAACTGCATTACTGAATCTCAGAGCTTTTCGAGCTTCAATTTTCGAGTTTGAGTGAAAATTCACCAATTCGGGCTGAATTTGGTGAAAAAGGCAATTGATCGGTTCCGGCTGGATCAAGCATCAATTGGAGGTTCAAATCGACTCAAGGAAGCTTCTGGTTGATCTTCTACGTCTCGGTTTGATCCAATTTTCATTTAATCTCTTGTATTCAATTTTAGATCACAAGATCCAATTTGTAAAAAAATATGATGAACACATGCCTAATTTCGGTTGATCTTATCATGTGTGAGTAGAATCTTGTAGGGATAGGCCTTTTGTGATTGAATTGTTTGAAATCTTGCTTTAATTTGAATTAAATTGACTGATTTGGTTACTGATTATAATGTGCTGTTAAATCTGGTTTTTCGTGATTTAATCGATTTGGTTGAATTAATTAGGTCATTTAGAACTGAATTTTCATGCATGCTAGTCCATTTTATCATCTTGAATCTTGGTTGAGGTTTTTGCTTGATTTAGTGAAGTTTTTAGTTCAAAAATTGAGATCAAACACTAAGTTGGTTGACTGGTGTTTGATCTGAAATTTTGATCTATTTGCTGAGTTTTTCTGGTTGGAAATAATTCAAACTTGTTCCAAATCTGATAAATTGAATATTTTGTGATTAATGATACAATTCTTGATCAAATTGCCTTAAAAATCCTTACTTTTATCCTCTAAATTCAAAAATACATTTTTCTGCATTTTGTTTCTGTCAGTTTCAGTAAAAAATTGTTTGACTTCAGATCTGATCAAAGAAAATTATAAAAAAAATATTTTGTGTTTCTTTAGATATTTTATAACAACTTTCATATAATATGTGCCCAATGCTTTTATGTTAAATTTTTAAGATAAAATCTGTACAAAGTTTTGACTTTTAAATTTTCTGTTCTTGATTTTTGAATCTGTCTGTTTTTCTACGATTTTTAGAAATTAGTAAAAAAATCCTATAAATAAAAAATCTAAGTCCCAGTAAATCATTTTGAAGTGTAGTTTCTCAATCTGAATTTTAATTGAATTGTTGTTTGGATAAAATTTGAATTACACCCTCTTTTAGCAACACATATCATTCTCTGTCTAATTCTGTCATATGTTCTGAGTTTTGACCATATTTTTGGAATATCAGTCCTTTTGATCTCAGATTTTTACCACATAATCTGAACTTGTTTTCCTAATTTCTGTTAAATGTTGGTGATTTTTGAAGTAATTTTCGATTTTCTGTGATTTTATGAAAAACTTTGTTGATTGATTATGAAAAGTGTGGACTAAAACAAAAATTTACATAAAAATATGAATAAAAGTGATAATTGATTTGCCTTGCATTGTAAAGATCTCATTCTCTAGTTTTCATTGACATATCATTTGCAACTTTTGGACATTTGGAAATATTATTAAAGAATTTTCAAAAGAATTGTGTACGAACTCGATTAAATTCCATCTAATACATAATTAACCTTCTTAAACAATCTACAACATTTGAACAAAACAAGACCTACTTTTGAAAAGAATTGTAATATCTCAAGGCCATTCTCCTTGTGTTCGACCCCTAAAACTCAAAAGACCACATATACACTTAAGAGTAAAGCTAGGGAAAATTATAAATATTTTTGCTAAATTGTGTGAAATTTAACGACGCTTTTGCACGGTTTACAAATGGCGCTGTTGCCGGGGAGACGGCTTTAATTGAGTTTATTACTAACTTCTAATCAATTGTCTAGTGTTTTTGTTTCATTTGAATTTTGAAGGTGCATGAGAAAGACAAGATCGCAAAGCGAAGTGCACACACCTGTAAAGAAGGACATTAACAAGCATCTAAGAAAGGTCAAGAAGGATAAGGCACGAAGCAAGCAAGACGAAACTTACTCAAGGCAAAAAGGGCGTAATGAGGCTTCTCCTTCCATCCAAGGGCCTCAAGAAGAAGAAGAACAAAATTGGGAGCAACAACGAGTGGAAGGGCCACAAGAAAGAACTCCAATCTCTCCAACCGTTCACTCATTATCATCCAAGCTAAACTCTCAAACTCTTTTTAATTCTAATTCTCATTCAACACCATCATCATCTCAAATTCATAAAATGGCTCAAGAAAGAACATTAGGAGAACTTTTAGACCATCAAATCCCTCGAAATCCTGGAAATATTGTTATACCAACTGTGCCCAATTTTAAACTAAGTCCATCTATATTAAATGTATTACCCATATTTGAAGGACATAAAAATGAGAACCCATATGCACATTTAGATAATCTAGATCGTAAATGCACAGCATTGTTTGGTAAATCCGATAACTTGGATAATATCAAATTAATCCTCTTCTCCCACACACTTGGGGAAGCACCAAGGGATTGGCTAACCCACTTGCAAGGGGGTCCTTTTACAACGTTTCAAGAGGTAGGAACGCGTTTTCTAAAACGATACTACCCGAGCACGTCGACGGCCAAAATCCGCAAGGAAATCACGGGGATCCAACAAGGAGGAGGGGAGACACTTCAAGAATATTACGAGCGATTTGTGCGATTATGGGCATCATGCCCCAACCATAACCTCGACGAGACCTCACTTATCGACCAATTTCTACAAGGGATGAACGATCTCGATGCGCGATTACTCCAATGCTCGGCTGGAGGATCGTTCAATAACATGACCCCATCGGAAGTGCGAGCTCTTATCGAAACCATGGCCGAAGGAAACCAAGGACGCGGGGGAAGAATGGGTCAAGTGAACATGACAAGTACGGTTGACCTCAAGGCAATGGAATCAAGAATCACACAAAACTTCGAGACAAGATTTAGTCAAATGCTCAAAGCTGTGGGCGTGAAGATCGAACCAAAGAAGTGCGAGTTTTGTGGGGACACAAATCATGCGACCGATGAATGCGATAGGCTACAAGAAGATGTTAATGCCATCGGAAGCTATTCAAACCAACGCCAACCTTTCTCGCAAACCTATAATGAGTCATGGAAGAAACACCCAAATTTCCGTTGGAAGAATGATGATGCGCCGCCTCCATTATGAAAGGAGCAAACAAACATACGAAACAAGAGTTTTAGGGGCAAGCAAAGATTGTGGAGAAATTTTTAAAACGAATTCAAATTTTTGTTTGCATTTGAATAATTTAGTATTTACAATCATTCTTTACGAAAAATCTATCCGAGTTTTTTTATATGAAATGTGCAAACAAACGCATGAAACATGACTTTTAGGTCCAAAAAAAGATTGTGGAGAAATATTTTAAAATGAGTACAAATTTTGGTTTGCATTTGAATAATTTACTATTTACGATCATTCTTTAAGAAAAATTTACCCGAGTTTTTTTTTTAAATGAAACAAGCAAACAAACGCTCGAAACATGAGTTTTATATACAAACAAAGATTGTTGAGAAATATTTTAAAGTGAAAAGAAATTTTGGTTTGCGTTTGAAATATTTAGCATTTCCAATCATTCTTTACGAAAAATCTATCAGAGTTTTTTTTGAATGAAACGAGCAAACAAAGGCACGAAACATGAGTTTTATGTGCAAACAAACATTGTGGAAAAATATTTTAAAATGAACACAGATTTTGGTCAGCATTAGAATAATTTAATATTTACCATCATCTCTGTTGCGCGGACACTTCTAAAACCCGGCCGTGTCCGTGTCGGACACCGTGTCGGATACGACGCTCCTCGGACACTCCTCGGACACACCACGTGGCGTGTCAAATATTTTATTATTAAAAATCATCAGGACCCTTCTCGGGACACTTCTCAGACAAGTGCATTGGGTTTGTTAGCGCAATTATTGCACTATTTCATCATACTCGTATTTTAAAGACTAGTTCATCTCACATTTCTATTCCAGTAATTGTGGGACTACACATTTGAAGTGAATTTTGATTATTTAGTTTCAAGTTTCCATACATAAATATGTAAAACGTCAAATATCTTGTATGCACGTATAAAAGTGCAATTTCAAATGTTATATATATTGTAACAATTATAAAATATTACGTATAACTTTCTAATTATATGATAAAAATATTATGTATAATTCTCTAAAATAAAATAAAATTGACATAAATAATATATACAATAATTAAATTATATATTTTATTCATAAAAATAATATAATAATATATATATTTAACGTGTCGTGTCCTGATGAATTTTGAGATTCGCCGTGTCGCCGTGTCCGTGTCATGTCGGACACGACACCCGTGTCCGTGTCCGTGCAACATAGACCATCATTCTTTACGAAAAATCTAACCGTGTTATTTTTGTATGAAAGGAGCAAACAAACATACGAAACAAGATTTTTAGGGGCAAGCAAGGATTGTGGAGAAATATTTTAAAATGAATTCAAATTTTGGTTTGCATTTGAATAATTTAGTATTTTCAATCATTCTTTACGAAAAATCTATCCGAGTTTTTTTTATGTGAAATGTGCAAACAAACGCATGAAACATGAGTTTTAGGTCCAAAAGAAGATTGTGGAGAAATATTTTAAAATGGATACGAATTTTGATATGCATTTGAATAATTTAGTATTTACTTTCATTCTTTACGAAAAATCTGTCCGAGTTTTTTTTATATGAAATGTGCAAACAAACACATGAAACAAGACTTTTAGGTCCAAAAAAAGATTGTGGAGAAATATTTTAAAATGAATACAAATTTTGGTTTGCATTTGAATAATTTACTATTTACGATCATTCTTTAAGAAAAATCTATCCGATTTTTTTTTTAAAATGAAACAAGCAAACAAACGCTCGAAACATGAGTTTTATATACAAACAATGATTGTTGAGAAATATTTTAAAGTGAAAAGAAATTTTGGTTTGCGTTTGAAAAATTTAGTATTTCCAATCATTCTTTACGAAAAATCTATCAGAGTTTTTTTTGAATGAAACGAGCAAACAAACGCACGAAACATGAGTTTTATGTGCAAACAAACATTGTGGAAAAATATTTTAAAATGAACACAGATTTTGGTCAGCATTAGAATAATTTAGTATTTACCATCATTCTTTACGAGAAATCTAACCGTGTTATTTTTGTATGAAAGGAGCAAACAAACATACGAAACGAGAGTTTTAGGGGCAAGCAAAGATTGTGGAGAAATATTTTAAAATGAATTCAAATTTTGGTTTGCATTTGAATAATTTAGTATTTTTAATCATTCTTCACGAAAAATCTATCCGAGTTTTTTTTATGTGAAATGTGCAAACAAACGCATGAAACACGAGTTTTAGGTCCAAAAGAAGATTGTGGAGAAATATTTTAAAATGGATACAAATTTTGATATGCATTTGAATAATTTAGTATTTACTTTCATTCTTTATGAAAAATCTGTCCGAGTTTTTTTTATATGAAATGTGCAAACAAACACATGAAACAAGACTTTTAGGTCCAAAAAAACATTGTGGAGAAATATTTTAAAATGAATACAAATTTTGGTTTGCATTTGAATAATTTACTATTTACGATCATTCTTTAAGAAAAATCTATCGGATTTTTTTTTTAAAATGAAACTAGCAAACAAACGCTCGAAACATGAGTTTTATATACAAACAATGATTGTTGAGAAATATTTTAAAGTGAAAAGAAATTTTGGTTTGCGTTTGAAAAATTTAGTATTTCCAATCATTCTTTACGAAAAATCTATCAGAGTTTTTTTTGAATGAAACGAGCAAACAAACGCACGAAACATGAGTTTTATGTGCAAACAAACATTGTGGAAAAATATTTTAAAATGAACACAGATTTTGGTCAGCAATAGAATAATTTAGTATTTACCATCATTCTTTACGAGAAATCTAACCGTGTTATTTTTGTATGAAAGGAGCAAACAAACATACGAAACGAGAGTTTTAGGGGCAAGCAAAGATTGTGGAGAAATATTTTAAAATGAATTCAAATTTTGGTTTGCATTTGAATAATTTAGTATTTTTAATCATTCTTCACGAAAAATCTATCCGAGTTTTTTTTATGTGAAATGTGCAAACAAACGCATGAAACACGAGTTTTAGGTCCAAAAGAAGATTGTGGAGAAATATTTTAAAATGGATACAAATTTTGATATGCATTTGAATAATTTAGTATTTACTTTCATTCTTTATGAAAAATCTGTCCGAGTTTTTTTTATATGAAATGTGCAAACAAACACATGAAACAAGACTTTTAGGTCCAAAAAAACATTGTGGAGAAATATTTTAAAATGAATACAAATTTTGGTTTGCATTTGAATAATTTACTATTTACGATCATTCTTTAAGAAAAATCTATCGGATTTTTTTTTTAAAATGAAACTAGCAAACAAACGCTCGAAACATGAGTTTTATATACAAACAATGATTGTTGAGAAATATTTTAAAGTGAAAAGAAATTTTGGTTTGCGTTTGAAAATTTTAGTATTTCCAATCATTCTTTACGAAAAATCTATCATAGTTTTTTTTGAATGAAACGAGCAAACAAACGCACGAAACATGAGTTTTATGTGCAAACAAACATTGTGGAAAAATATTTTAAAATGAACACAGATTTTGGTCAGCATTAGAATAATTTAGTATTTACCATCATTCTTTACGAGAAATCTCACCGTGTTATTTTTGTATGAAAGGAGCAAACAAACATACGAAACAAGAGTTTTAGGGGCAAGCAAAGATTGTGGAGAAATATTTTAAAATGAATTCAAATTTTGGTTTGCATTTGAATAATTTAGTATTTTCAATCAATCTTTACGAAAAATCTATCCGAGTTTTTTTTATATGAAATGTGCAAACAAACGCATGAAACATGAGTTTTAGGTCCAAAAGAAGATTGTGGTGAAATATTTTAAAATGGATACAAATTTTGATATGCATTTGAATAATTTAGTATTTACTTTCATTCTTTACGAAAAATCTGTCCGAGTTTTTTTTATATGAAATGTGCAAACAAACACATGAAACAAGACTTTTAGGTCCAAAAAAAGATTGTGGAGAAATATTTTAAATTGAATACAAATTTTGGTCTGCATTTGAATAATTTACTATTTACGATCATTCTTTAAGAAAAATCTATCCGATTTTATTTTTAAAATGAAACAAGCATACAAACGCTCGAAACATGAGTTTTATATACAAACAATGATTGTTGAGAAATATTTTAAAGTGAAAAGAAATTTTGGTTTGCGTTTGAAAAATTTAGTATTTCCAATCATTCTTTACGAAAAATCTATCAGAGTTTTTTTTGAATGAAACGAGCAAACAAACGCACGAAACATGAGTTTTATGTGCAAACAAACATTGTGGAAAAATATTTTAAAATGAACACAGATTTTGGTCAGCATTAGAATAATTTAGTATTTACCATCATTCTTTACGAGAAATCTAACCGTGTTATTTTTGTATGAAACAAACATACGAAACAAGAGTTTTAGGGGCAAGCAAAGATTGTGGAGAAATATTTTAAAATGAATTCAAATTTTGGTTTGCATTTGAATAATTTAGTATTTTCAATCAATCTTTACGAAAAATCTATCCGAGTTTTTTTTATATGAAATGTGCAAACAAACGCATGAAACATGAGTTTTAGGTCCAAAAGAAGATTGTGGAGAAATATTTTAAAATGGATACAAATTTTGATATGCATTTGAATAATTTATTATTTACTTTCATTCTTTACGAAAAATCTCTCCGAGTTTTTTTTATATGAAATGTGCATACAAACGCATGAAACATGACTTTTAGGTCCAAAAAAAGATTGTGGACAAATATTTTAAAATGAATACAAATTTTGGTTTGCATTTGAATAATTTACTATTTACGATCATTCTTTAAGAAAAATTTGTCCGAGTTTTTTTTTAAATGAAACAAGCAAACAAACGCTCGAAACATGAGTTTTATATACAAACAAAGATTGTTGAGAAATATTTTAAAGTGAAAAGAAATTTTGGTTTGTGTTTGAAAAATTTTGCATTTCCAATCATTCTTTACGAAAACTCTATCAGAGTTTTGTTTGAATGAAACGAGCAAACAAACGCACGAAACATGAGTTTTATGTGCAAACAAACATTGTGGAAAAATATTTTAAAATGAACACAGATTTTGGTCACCATTAGAATAATTTAGTATTTACCATCATTCTTTACGAAAAATCTAACCGTGTTATTTTTGTATGAAAGGAGCAAACAAACATACGAAACAAGAGTTTTAGGGGCAAGCAAAGATTGTGGAGAAATATTTTAAAATGATTTCAAATTTTTGTTTGCATTTGAATAATTTAGTATTTACAATCATTCTTTACGAAAAATCTATCCGAGTTTTTTTTATATGAAATGTGCAAACAAACGCATGAAACATGACTCTTAGGTCCAAAAAAAGATTGTGGAGAAATAGTTTAAAATGAATACAAATTTTGGTTTGCATTTGAATAATTTACTATTTACGATCATTCTTTAAGAAAAATTTATCCGAGTTTCTTTTTAAATGAAACAAGCAAACAAACGCTCGAAACATGAGTTTTATATACAAACAAAGATTGTTGAGAAATATTTTAAAGTGAAAAGAAATTTTGGTTTGTGTTTGAAAAATTTTGCATTTCCAATCATTCTTTACGAAAAATCTATCAGAGTTTTTTTTGAATGAAACGAGCAAACAAACGCACGAAACATGAGTTTTATGTGCAAACAAACATTGTGGAAAAATATTTTAAAATGAACACAGATTTTGGTCAGCATTAGAATAATTTAGTATTTACTATCATTCTTTACGAAAAATCTAACTGTGTTATTTTTGTATGAAAGGAGCAAACAAACATATGAAACAAGAGTTTTAGGGGCAAGCAAAGATTGTGGAGAAATATTTTAAAATGAATTCAAATTTTGGTTTGCATTTGAATAATTTAGTATTTACAATCATTCTTGACGAAAAATCTATCCGAGTTTTGTTTATATGAAATGTGCAAACAAACGCATGAAACATGAGTTTTAGGTCCAAAAGTAGATTGTGGAGAAATATTTCAAAATGGATACAAATTTTGATATGCATTTGAATAATTTAGTATTTACTTTCACTCTTTACGAAAAATCTATCCGAGTTTTTTTTATATGAAATGTGCAAACAAACGCATGAAACATGACTTTTAGGTCCAAAAAAAGATTGTGGAGAAATATTTTAAAATGAATACAAATTTTGGTCACCATTAGAATAATTTAGTATTTACCATCATTCTTTACGAAAAATCTAACCGTGTTATTTTTGTATGAAAGGAGCAAACAAACGTATGAAACAAGAGTTTTAGGGGCAAGCAAAGATTGTGGAGAAATATTTTAAAATGAATTCAAATTTTTGTTTGTATTTGAATAATTTAGTATTTACAATCATTCTTTACAAAAAATCTATCCGAGTTTTTTTAAATGAAATGTGCAAACAAACGCATGAAACATGACTTTTAGGTCCAAAAAAAGATTGTGGAGAAATATTTTAAAATGAATACAAATTTTGGTTTGCATTTGAATAATTTACTATTTACGATCATTCTTTAAGAAAAATTTACCCTTAGTTTTTTTTTAAATGAAAAAAGCAAACAAACGCTCGAAACATGAGTTTTATATACAAACAAAGAATGCTGAGAAATATTTTAAAGTGAAAAGAAATTTTGGTTTGCGTTTGAAAAATTTTGCATTTCCAATCATTCTTTACGAAAAATCTATCAGAGTTTTTTTTGAATGAAACGAGCAAACAAACGCACGAAACATGAGTTTTATGTGCAAACAAACATTGTGGAAAAATATTTTAAAATGAACACAGATTTTGGTCAGCATTAGAATAATTTAGTATTTACCATCATTCTTTACGAAAAATCTAACTGTGTTATTTTTGTATGAAAGGAGCAAACAAACATATGAAACAAGAGTTTTAGGGGCAAGCAAAGATTGTGGAGAAATATTTTAAAATGAATTCAAATTTTGGTTTGCATTTGAATAATTTAGTATTTACAATCATTCTTGACGAAAAATCTATCCGAGTTTTGTTTATATGAAATGTGCAAATAAACGCATGAAACATGAGTTTTAGGTCCAAAAGTAGATTGTGGAGAAATATTTCAAAATGGATACAAATTTTGATATGCATTTGAATAATTTAGTATTTACTTTCACTCTTTACGAAAAATCTATCCGAGTTTTTTTTATATGAAATGTGCAAACAAACGCATGAAACATGACTTTTAGGTCCAAAAAAAGATTGTGGAGAAATATTTTAAAATGAATACAAATTTTGGTCACCATTAGAATAATTTAGTATTTACCATCATTCTTTACGAAAAATCTAACCGTGTTATTTTTGTATGAAAGGAGCAAACAAACGTATGAAACAAGAGTTTTAGGGGCAAGCAAAGATTGTGGAGAAATATTTTAAAATGAATTCAAATTTTTGTTTGTATTTGAATAATTTAGTATTTACAATCATTCTTTACAAAAAATCTATCCGAGTTTTTTTAAATGAAATGTGCAAACAAACGCATGAAACATGACTTTTAGGTCCAAAAAAAGATTGTGGAGAAATATTTTAAAATGAATACAAATTTTGGTTTGCATTTGAATAATTTACTATTTACGATCATTCTTTAAAAAAAATTTACCCTTAGTTTTTTTTTAAATGAAAAAAGCAAACAAACGCTCGAAACATGAGTTTTATATACAAACAAAGATTGTTGAGAAATATTTTAAAGTGAAAAGAAATTTTGGTTTGCGTTTGAAAAATTTTGCATTTCCAATCATTCTTTACGAAAAATCTATCAGAGTTTTTTTTGAATGAAACGAGCAAACAAACGCACGAAACATGAGTTTTATGTGCAAACAAACATTGTGGAAAAATATTTTAAAATGAACACAGATTTTGGTCAGCATTAGAATAATTTAGTATTTACCATCATTCTTTACGAAAAATCTAACTGTGTTATTTTTGTATGAAAGGAGCAAACAAACATATGAAACAAGAGTTTTAGGGGCAAGCAAAGATTGTGGAGAAATATTTTAAAATGAATTCAAATTTTGGTTTGCATTTGAATAATTTAGTATTTACAATCATTCTTGACGAAAAATCTATCCGAGTTTTGTTTATATGAAATGTGCAAACAAACGCATGAAACATGAGTTTTAGGTCCAAAAGTAGATTGTGGAGAAATATTTCAAAATGGATACAAATTTTGATATGCATTTGAATAATTTAGTATTTACTTTCACTCTTTACGAAAAATCTATCCGAGTTTTTTTTATATGAAATGTGCAAACAAACGCATGAAACATGACTTTTAGGTCCAAAAAAAGATTGTGGAGAAATATTTTAAAATGAATACAAATTTTGGTCACCATTAGAACAATTTAGTATTTACCATCATTCTTTACGAAAAATCTAAACGTGTTATTTTTGTATGAAAGGAGCAAACAAACGTATGAAACAAGAGTTTTAGGGGCAAGCAAAGATTGTGGAGAAATATTTTAAAATGAATTCAAATTTTTGTTTGTATTTGAATAATTTAGTATTTACAATCATTCTTTACGAAAAATCTATCCGAGTTTTTTTAAATGAAATGTGCAAACAAACGCATGAAACATGACTTTTAGGTCCAAAAAAAGATTGTGGAGAAATATTTTAAAATGAATACAAATTTTGGTTTGCATTTGAATAATTTACTATTTACGATCATTCTTTAAGAAAAATTTACCCGAGTTTTTTTTTAAATGAAAAAAGCAAACAAACGCTCGAAACATGAGTTTTATATACAAACAAAGATTGTTGAGAAATATTTTAAAGTGAAAAGAAATTTTGGTTTGCGTTTGAAAAATTTTGCATTTCCAATCATTCTTTACGAAAAATCTATCAGAGTTTTTTTTGAATGAAACGAGCAAACAAACGCACGAAACATGAGTTTTATGTGCAAACAAACATTGTGGAAAAATATTTTAAAATGAACACAGATTTTGGTCAGCATTAGAATAATTTAGTATTTACCATCATTCTTTACGAAAAATCTAACTGTGTTATTTTTGTATGAAAGGAGCAAACAAACATATGAAACAAGAGTTTTAGGGGCAAGCAAAGATTGTGGAGAAATATTTTAAAATGAATTCAAATTTTGGTTTGCATTTGAATAATTTAGTATTTACAATCATTCTTGACGAAAAATCTATCCGAGTTTTTTTTTATATGAAATGTGCAAACAAACGCATGAAACATGACTTTTAGGTCCAAAAGTAGATGCAAACAAACGCTCGAAACATTACTTTTATATACAAACAAAGATTGTTGAGAAATATTTTAAAGTGAAAAGAAATTTTGGTTTGCGTTTGAAAAATTTTGCATTTCCAATCATTCTTTACGAAAAATCTGTCAGAGTATTTTTTGAATGAAACGAGCAAACAAACGCACGAAACATGAGTTTTATGTGCAAACAAACATTGTGGAAAAATATTTTAAAATGAACACAGATTTTGGTCACCATTAGAATAATTTAGTATTTACCATCATTCTTTACGAAAAATCTAACCGTGTTATTTTTGTATGAAAAGAGCAAACAAACATACGAAACAAGAGTTTTAGGAGCAAGCAAAGATTGTGGAGAAATATTTTAAAATGAATTCAAATTTTTGTTTGCATTTGAATAATTTAGTATTTACAATCATTCTTTACTAAAAACCTATCCGAGTTTTTTTATATGAAATGTGTAAACAAACGAATGAAACATGACTTTTAGGTCCAAAAAAAGATTGTGGAGAAATATTTTAAAATGAGTAGAAATTTTGGTTTGCATTTGAATAATTTACTATTTTTGATCATTCTTTAAGAAAAATTTACCCGTGTTTTTTTTTTAAATGAAACAAGCAAACAAACGCTCGAAACATGAGTTTTATATACAAACAAAGATTGTTGAGAAATATTTTAAAGTGAAAAGAAATTTTGGTTTGCGTTTGAAAAATTTAGCATTTCCAATCATTCTTTACGAAAAATCTATCAGAGTTTTTTTTTAATGAAACGAGCAAACAAACGCACGAAACATGTGTTTTATGTGCAAACAAACATTGTGGAAAAATATTTTAAAATGAACACAGATTTTGGTCAGCATTAGAATAATTTAGTATTTACCATCATTCTTTACGAAAAATCTAACTGTGTTATTTTTGTATGAAAGGAGCAAACAAACATATGAAACAAGAGTTTTAGGGGCAAGCAAAGATTGTGGAAAAATATTTTAAAATGAATTCAAATTTTGGTTTGCATTTGAATAATTTAGTATTTACAATCATTCTTGACGAAAAATCTATCAGAGTTTTTTTTTATATGAAATGTGCAAACAAACGCATGAAACATGAGTTTTAGGTCCAAAAGTAGATTGTGGAGAAATATTTTAATATGGGTACAAATTTTGATATGCATTTGAATAATTTAGTATTTACATTTATTCTTTACGAAAACTCTATCCGAGTTTTTTTTATATGAAATGTGCAAACAAACGCATGAAACATGACTTTTAGGTCAAAAAAAAGATTGTGGAGAAATATTTTGAAATGAATACAAATTTTGGTTTGCATTTGAATAATTTACTATTTACGATCATTCTTTAAGAAAAATCTATCCGAGTATTTTTTTTAAATGAAACATGCAAACAAACGCTCGAAACATTAGTTTTATATACAAACAAAGATTGTTGAGAAATATTTTAAAGTGAAAAGAAATTTTGGTTTGCGTTTGAAAAATTTTGCATTTCCAATCATTTTTTACGAAAAATCTGTCAGAGTATTTTTTGAATGAAACGAGCAAACAAACGCACGAAACATGAGTTTTATGTGCAAACAAACATTGTGCAAAAATATTTTAAAATGAACACAGATTTTGGTCACCATTAGAATAATTTAGTATTTACCATCATTCTTTACGAAAAATCTAACCGTGTTATTTTTGTATGAAAAGAGCAAACAAACATACGAAACAAGAGTTTTAGGGGCAAGCAAAGATTGTGGAGAAATATTTTAAAATGAATTCAAATTTTTGTTTGCATTTGAATAATTTAGTATTTACAATCATTCTTTACGAAAAATCTATCCGAGTTTTTTTATATGAAATGTGCAAACAAACGCATGAAACATGAGTTTTAGGTCCAAAAGTAGATTGTGGAGAAATATTTCAAAATGGATACAAATTTTGATATGCATTTGAATAATTTAGTATTTACTTTCATTCTTTACGAAAAATCTATCCGAGTTTTTTTTATATGAAATGTGCGAACAAACGCATGAAACATGACTTTTAGGTCCAAAAAAAGATTGTGGAGAAATATTTTAAAATGAGTACAAATTTTGGTTTGCATTTGAATAATTTACTATTTACGATCATTCTTTAAGAAAAATTTACCCGAGTTTTTTTAAAAAATGAAACAAGCAAACAAACGCTCGAAACATGAGTATTATATACAAACAAAGATTGTTGAGAAATATTTTAAAGTGAAAAGAAATTTTGGTTTGCGTTTGAAAAATTTAGCATTTCCAATCATTCTTTACGAAAAATCTATAAGAGTTTTTTTTGAATGAAACGAGCAAACAAACGCACGAAACATGAGTTTTATGTGCAAACAAACATTGTGGAAATATATTTTAAAATGAACACAGATTTTGGTCAGCATTAGAATAATTTAGTATTTACCATCATTCTTTACGAAAAATCTAACTGTGTTATTTTTGTATGAAAGGAGCAAACAAACATATGAAACAAGAGTTTTAGGGGCAAGCAAAGATTGTGGAGAAATATTTTAAAATGAATTCAAATTTTGGTTTGCATTTGAATAATTTAGTATTTACAATTATTCTTGACGAAAAATCTATCCGAGTTTTTTTTATATGAAATGTGCAAACAAACGCATGAAACATGAGTTTTAGGTCCAAAAGTAGATTGTGGAGAAATATTTCAAAATGGATACAAATTTTGATATGCATTTGAATAATTTAGTATTTACTTTCATTCTTTACGAAAAATCTATCCGAGTTTTTTTTATATGAAATGTGCAAACAAACGCATGAAACATTACTTTTAGGTCCAAAAAAAGATTGTGGAGAAATATTTTAAAATGAGTACAAATTTTGGTTTGCATTTGAATAATTTTCTATTTACGATCATTCTTTAAGAAAAATTTACCCGAGTTTTTTTTTAAAATGAAACAAGCAAACAAACGCTCGAAACATGAGTTTTATATACAAACAAAGATTGTTGAGAAATATTTTAAAGTGAAAAGAAATTTTGGTTTGCGTTTTAAAAATTTTGCATTTCCAATCATTCTTTACGAAAAATCTATCAGAGTTTTTTTTGAATGAAATGAGCAAACAAACGCACGAAACATGAATTTTATGTGCAAACAAACATTGTGGAAAAATATTTTAAAATGAACACAGATTTTGGTCAGCATTAGAATAATTTAGTATTTACCATCATTCTTTACGAAAAATCTAACTGTGTTATTTTTGTATGAAAGGAGCAAACAAACATATGAAACAAGAGTTTTAGGGGCAAGCAAAGATTGTGGAGAAATATTTTAAAATGAATACAAATTTTGGTTTGCATTTGAATAATTTACTATTTACGATCATTCTTTAAGAAAAATCTATCCGAGTATTTTTTTTTAAATGAAACATGCAAACAAACGCTCGAAACATTAGTTTTATATACAAACAAAGATTGGTGAGAAATATTTTAAAGTGAAAAGAAATTTTGGTTTGCGTTTGAAAAATTTAGCATTTCCAATCATTCTTTACGAAAAATCTATCAGAGTTTTTTTTGAATGAAACGAGCAAACAAACGCACGAAACATGAGTTTTATGTGCAAACAAACATTGTGGAAACATATTTTAAAATGAACACAGATTTTGGTCAGCATTAGAATAATTTAGTATTTACCATCATTCTTTACGAAAAATCTAACTGTGTTATTTTTGTATGAAAGGAGCAAACAAAGATATGAAACAAGAGTTTCAGGGGCAAGCAAAGATTGTGGAGAAATATTTTAAAATGAATTCAAATTTTTGTTTGCATTTGAATAATTTAGTATTTACAATCATTCTTGACGAAAAATCTATCCGAGTTTTGTTTATATGAAATGTGCAAACAAACGCATGAAACATGAGTTTTAGGTCCAAAAGAGGACTGTGGAGAAATATTTTAAAATGGATACAAATTTTGATATGCATTTGAATAATTTAGTATTTACTTTCATTCTTTACGAAAAATCTATCCGAGTTTTTTTTATATGAAATGTGCAAACAAACGCATGAAACATGACTTTTAGGTCAAAAAAAAGATTGTGGAGAAATATTTTAAAATGAATACAAATTTTGGTTTGCATTTGAATAATTTACTATTTACGATCATTCTTTAAGTAAAATCTATCCGAGTTTTTTTTTTAAATGAAACAAGCAAACAAACGCTCGAAACATTAGTTTTATATACAAACAAAGATTGTTGAGAAATATTTTAAAGTGAAAAGAAATTTTGGTTTGCGTTTGAAAAATTTAGCATTTCCAATCATTCTTTACGAAAAATCTATCAGAGTTTTTTTTGAATGAAACGAGCAAACAAACGCACGAAACATGAGTTTTATGTGCAAACAAACATTGTGGAAATATATTTTAAAATGAACACAGATTTTGGTCAGCATTAGAATAATTTCGTATTTACCATCATTCTTTACGAAAAATCTAACTGTGTTATTTTTGTATGAAAGGAGCAAACAAACATATGAAACAAGAGTTTTAGGGGCAAGCAAAGATTGTGGAGAAATATTTTAAAATGAATTCAAATTTTGGTTTGCATTTGAATAATTTAGTATTTACAATTATTCTTGACGAAAAATCTATCCGAGTTTTTTTTATATGAAATGTGCAAACAAACGCATGAAACATGAGTTTTAGGTCCAAAAGTAGATTGTGGAGAAATATTTCAAAATGGATACAAATTTTGATATGCATTTGAATAATTTAGTATTTACTTTCATTCTTTACGAAAAATCTATCCGAGTTTTTTTTATATGAAATGTGCAAACAAACGCATGAAACATGACTTTTAGGTCCAAAAAAAGATTGTGGAGAAATATTTTAAAATGAGTACAAATTTTGGTTTGCATTTGAATAATTTTCTATTTACGATCATTCTTTAAGAAAAATTTACCCGAGTTTTTTTTTTAAATGAAACAAGCAAACAAACGCTCGAAACATGAGTTTTATATACAAACAAAGATTGTTGAGAAATATTTTAAAGTGAAAAGAAATTTTGGTTTGCGTTTTAAAAATTTTGCATTTCCAATCATTCTTTACGAAAAATCTATCAGAGTTTTTTTTGAATGAAATGAGCAAACAAACGCACGAAACATGAATTTTATGTGCAAACAAACATTGTGGAAAAATATTTTAAAATGAACACAGATTTTGGTCAGCATTAGAATAATTTAGTATTTACCATCATTCTTTACGAAAAATCTAACTGTGTCATTTTTGTATGAAAGGAGCAAACAAACATATGAAACAAGAGTTTTAGGGGCAAGCAAAGATTGTGGAGAAATATTTTAAAATGAATACAAATTTTGGTTTGCATTTGAATAATTTACTATTTACGATCATTCTTTAAGAAAAATCTATCCGAGTATTTTTTTTTAAATGAAACATGCAAACAAACGCTCGAAACATTAGTTTTATATACAAACAAAGATTGTTGAGAAATATTTTAAAGTGAAAAGAAATTTTGGTTTGCGTTTGAAAAATTTAGCATTTCCAATCATTCTTTACGAAAAATCTATCAGAGTTTTTTTTGAATGAAACGAGCAAACAAACGCACGAAACATGAGTTTTATGTGCAAACAAACATTGTGGAAACATATTTTAAAATGAACACAGATTTTGGTCAGCATTAGAATAATTTAGTATTTACCATCATTCTTTACGAAAAATCTAACTGTGTTATTTTTGTATGAAAGGAGCAAACAAAGATATGAAACAAGAGTTTCAGGGGCAAGCAAAGATTGTGGAGAAATATTTTAAAATGAATTCAAATTTTTGTTTGCATTTGAATAATTTAGTATTTACAATCATTCTTGACGAAAAATCTATCCGAGTTTTGTTTATATGAAATGTGCAAACAAACGCATGAAACATGAGTTTTAGGTCCAAAAGAGGACTGTGGAGAAATATTTTAAAATGGATACAAATTTTGATATGCATTTGAATAATTTAGTATTTACTTTCATTCTTTACGAAAAATCTATCCGAGTTTTTTTTATATGAAATGTGCAAACAAACGCATGAAACATGACTTTTAGGTCAAAAAAAAGATTGTGGAGAAATATTTTAAAATGAATACAAATTTTGGTTTGCATTTGAATAATTTACTATTTACGATCATTCTTTAAGTAAAATCTATCCGAGTTTTTTTTTTAAATGAAACAAGCAAACAAACGCTCGAAACATTAGTTTTATATACAAACAAAGATTGTTGAGAAATATTTTAAAGTGAAAAGAAATTTTGGTTTGCGTTTGAAAAATTTAGCATTTCCAATCATTCTTTACGAAAAATCTATCAGAGTTTTTTTTGAATGAAACGAGCAAACAAACGCACGAAACATGAGTTTTATGTGCAAACAAACATTGTGGAAATATATTTTAAAATGAACACAGATTTTGGTCAGCATTAGAATAATTTCGTATTTACCATCATTCTTTACGAAAAATCTAACTGTGTTATTTTTGTATGAAAGGAGCAAACAAACATATGAAACAAGAGTTTTAGGGGCAAGCAAAGATTGTGGAGAAATATTTTAAAATGAATTCAAATTTTGGTTTGCATTTGAATAATTTAGTATTTACAATTATTCTTGACGAAAAATCTATCCGAGTTTTTTTTATATGAAATGTGCAAACAAACGCATGAAACATGAGTTTTAGGTCCAAAAGTAGATTGTGGAGAAATATTTCAAAATGGATACAAATTTTGATATGCATTTGAATAATTTAGTATTTACTTTCATTCTTTACGAAAAATCTATCCGAGTTTTTTTTATATGAAATGTGCAAACAAACGCATGAAACATGACTTTTAGGTCCAAAAAAAGATTGTGGAGAAATATTTTAAAATGAGTACAAATTTTGGTTTGCATTTGAATAATTTTCTATTTACGATCATTCTTTAAGAAAAATTTACCCGAGTTTTTTTTTTAAATGAAACAAGCAAACAAACGCTCGAAACATGAGTTTTATATACAAACAAAGATTGTTGAGAAATATTTTAAAGTGAAAAGAAATTTTGGTTTGCGTTTTAAAAATTTTGCATTTCCAATCATTCTTTACGAAAAATCTATCAGAGTTTTTTTTGAATGAAATGAGCAAACAAACGCACGAAACATGAATTTTATGTGCAAACAAACATTGTGGAAAAATATTTTAAAATGAACACAGATTTTGGTCAGCATTAGAATAATTTAGTATTTACCATCATTCTTTACGAAAAATCTAACTGTGTCATTTTTGTATGAAAGGAGCAAACAAACATATGAAACAAGAGTTTTAGGGGCAAGCAAAGATTGTGGAGAAATATTTTAAAATGAATACAAATTTTGGTTTGCATTTGAATAATTTACTATCTACGATCATTCTTTAAGAAAAATCTATCCGAGTATTTTTTTTTAAATGAAACATGCAAACAAACGCTCGAAACATTAGTTTTATATACAAACAAAGATTGTTGAGAAATATTTTAAAGTGAAAAGAAATTTTGGTTTGCGTTTGAAAATTTTAGCATTTCCAATCATTCTTTACGAAAAATCTGTCAGAGTATTTTTTGAACGAAACGAGCAAACAAACGCTCGAAACATGAGTTTTATGTGCAAACAAACATTGTGGAAAAATATTTTAAAATGAACACAGATTTTGGTCACCATTAGAATAATTTAGTATTTACCATCGTTCTTTACGAAAAATCTGACCGTGTTATTTTTGTATGAAAAGAGCAAACAAACATACGAAACAAGAGTTTTAGGGGCAAGCAAAGATTGTGGAGAAATATTTTAAAATGAATTCAAATTTTTGTTTGCATTTGAATAATTTAGTATTTACAATCATTCTTTACGAAAAATCTATCCGAGTTTTTTTTATATGAAATGTGCAAACAAACGCATGAAACATGAGTTTTAGGTCCAAAAGTAGATTGTGGAGAAATATTTCAAAATGGATACAAATTTTGATATGCATTTGAATAATTTAGTATTTACTTTCATTCTTTACGAAAAATCTATCCGAGTTTTTTTTATATGAAATGTGCAAACAAACGCATGAAACATGACTTTTAGGTCAAAAAAAAGATTGCGGAGAAATATTTTAAAATGAGTAGAAATTTTGGTTTGCATTTGAATAATTTACTATTTTCGATCATTCTTTAAGAAAAATTTACCCGAGTTTTTTTTTTAAAATGAAACAAGCAAACAAACGCTCGAAACATGAGTTTTATATACAAACAAAGATTGTTGAGAAATATTTTAAAGTGAAAAGAAATTTTGGTTTGCGTTTGAAAAATTTAGCATTTCTAATCATTCTTTACGAAAAATCTATCAGAGTTTTTTTTTAATGAAACGAGCAAACAAACGCACGAAACATGACTTTTATGTGCAAACAAACATTGTGGAAAAATATTTTAAAATGAACACAGATTTTGGTCAGCATTAGAATAATTTAGTATTTACCATCATTCTTTACGAAAAATCGAACTGTGTTATTTTTGTATGAAAGGAGCAAACAAACATATGAAACAAGAGTTTTAGGGGCAAGCAAAGATTGTGGAAAAATATTTTAAAATGAATTCAAATTTTGGTTTGCATTTGAATAATTTAGTATTTACAATCATTCTTGACGCAAAATCTATCCGACTTTTTTTTTATATGAAATGTGCAAACAAACGCATGAAACATGAGTTTTAGGTCCAAAAGTAGATTGTGGAGAAATATTTTAAAATGGATACAAATTTTGATATGCATTTGAATAATTTAGTATTTACATTTATTCTTTACGAATACTCTATCCGAGTTTTTTTTATATGAAATGTGCAAACAAACGCATGAAACATGACTTTTAGGTCAAAAAAAAGATTGTGGATAAATATTTTAAAATGAATACAAATTTTGGTTTGCATTTGAATAATTTACTATTTACGATCATTCTTTAAGAAAAATCTATCCGAGTATTTTTTTTAAATGAAACGTGCAAACAAACGCTCGAAACATTAGTTTTATATACAAACAAAGATTGTTGAGAAATATTTTAAAGTGAAAAGAAATTTTGGTTTGCGTTTGAAAAATTTTGCATTTCCAATCATTCTTTACGAAAAATCTGTCAGAGTATTTTTTGAATGAAATGAGCAAACAAACGCACGAAACATGAGTTTTATGTGCAAACAAACATTGTGGAAAAATATTTTAAAATGAACACAGATTTTGGTCACCATTAGAATAATTTAGTATTTACCATCATTTTTTACGACAAATCTAACCGTGTTATTTTTGTATGAAAAGAGCAAACAAACATACGAAACAAGAGTTTTAGGGGCAAGCAAAGATTGTGGAGAAATATTTTAAAATGAATTCAAATTTTTGTTTGCATTTGAATAATTTTGTATTTACAATCATTCTTTACGAAAAATCTATCCGAGTTTTTTTATATGAAATGTGTAAACAAACGCATGAAACATGACTTTTAGGTCCAAAAAAAGATTGTGGAGAAATATTTTAAAATGAGTACAAATTTTGGTTTGCATTTGAATAATTTACTATTTACGATCATTCTTTAAGAAAAACTTACCCGAGTTTTTTTTTAAAATGAAACAAGCAAACAAACGCTCGAAACATGAGTTTTATATACAAACAAAGATTGTTGAGAAATATTTTAAAGTGAAAAGAAATTTTGGTTTGCGTTTGAAAAATTTAGCATTTCCAATCATTCTTTACGAAAAATCTATCAGAGTTTTTTTTGAATGAAACGAGCAAACAAACGCACGAAACATGACTTTTATGTGCAAACAAAATTGTGGAAAAATATTTTAAAATGAACACAGATTTTGGTCAGCATTAGAATAATTTAGTATTTACCATCATTCTTTACGAAAAATCTAACTGTGTAATTTTTGTATGAAAGGAGCAAACAAACATATGAAACAAGAGTTTCAGGGGCAAGCAAAGATTGTGGAGAAATATTTTAAAATGAATTCAAATTTTTGATTGCATTTGAATAATTTAGTATTTACAATCATTCTTGACGAAAAATCTATCCGAGTTTTGTTTATATGAAATGTGCAAACAAACGCATGAAACATGAGTTTTAGGTCCAAAAGAGGATTGTGGAGAACTATTTTAAAATGAATTCAAATTTTTGTTTGCATTTGAATAATTTAGTATTTACAATCATTCTTTACGAAAAATCTATCCGAGATTTTTTATATGAAATGTGCAAACAAACGCATCAAACATCACTTTTAGGTCCAAAAAAAGATTGTGGAGAAATATTTTAAAATGAGTACAAATTTTGGTTTGCATTTGAATAATTTACTATTTACGATCATTCTTTAAGAAAAATTTACCCGAGTTTTTTTTTTAAATGAAACAAGCAAACAAACGCTCGAAACATGAGTTTTATATACAAACAAAGATTGTTGAGAAATATTTTAAAGTGAAAAGAAATTTTGGTTTGCGTTTGAAAAATTTTGCATTTCCAATCATTCTTTACGAAAAATCTTTCAGAGTTTTTTTGAATGAAATGAGCAAACAAACGCACGAAACATGAGTTTTATGTGCAAACAAACATTGTGGAAAAATATTTTAAAATGAACACAGATTTTGGTCAGCATTAGAATAATTTAGTATTTACCATCATTCTTTACGAAAAATCTAACTGTGTTATTTTTGTATGAAAGGAGCAAACAAACATATGAAACAAGAGTTTTAGGGGCAAGCAAAGATTGTGGAGAAATATTTTAAAATGAATTCAAATTTTTGTTTGCATTTGAATAATTTAGTATTTACAATCATTCTTTACGAAAAATCTATCCGAGTTTTTTTATATGAAATGTGCAAACAAACGCATGAAACATGACTTTTAGGTCCAAAAAAAGATTGTGGAGAAATATTTTAAAATGAGTACAAATTTTGGTTTGCATTTGAATAATTTACTATTTACGATCATTCTTTAAGAAAAATTTACCCGAGTTTTTTTTTTAAATGAAACAAGCAAACAAATGCTCGAAACATGAGTTTTATATACAAACAAAGATTGTTGAGAAATATTTTAAAGTGAAAAGAAATTCTGGTTTGCTTTTGAAAATTTTTGCATTTCCAATCATTCTTTACGAAAAATCTATCAGAGTTTTTTTTGAATGAAATGAGCAAACAAACGCACGAAACATGAGTTTTATGTGCAAACAAACATTGTGGAAAAATATTTTAAAATGAACACAGATTTTGGTCAGGATTAGAATAATTTAGTATTTACCATCATTCTTTACGAAAAATCTGACTGTGTTATTTTTGTATGAAAGGAGCAAACAAACATATGAAACAAGAGTTTTAGGGGCAAGCAAAGATTGTGGAGAAATATTTTAAAATGAATACAAATTTTGGTTTGCATTTGAATAATTTACTATTTACGATCATTCTTTAAGAAAAATCTATCCGAGTATTTTGTTTTAAATGAAACCTGCAAACAAACGCTCGAAACATTAGTTTTATATACAAACAAAGATTGTTGAGAAATATTTTAAAGTGAAAAGAAATTTTGGTTTGCGTTTGAAATTTTTTGCATTTCCAATCATTCTTTACGAATATCTGTCAGAGTATTTTTTGAACGAAACGAGCAAACAAACGCACGAAACATGAGTTTTATGTGCAAACAAACATTGTGGAAAAATATTTTAAAATGAACACAGATTTTGGTCACCATTAGAATAATTTAGTAATTACCATCATTCTTTACGAAAAATCTAACCGTGTTATTTTTGTATGAAAAGAGCAAACAAACATACGAAACAAGAGTTTTAGGGGCAAGCAAAGATTGTGGAGAAATATTTTAAAATGAATTCAAATTTTTGTTTGCATTTGAATAATTTAGTATTTACAATCATTCTTTACGAAAAATCTATCCGAGTTTTTTTATATGAAATGTGTAAACAAACGCATGAAACATGACTTTTAGGTCCAAAAAAAGATTGTGTAGAAATATTTTAAAATGAGTAGAAATTTTGGTTTGCATTTGAATAATTTACTATTTTCAATCATTCTTTAAGAAAAATTTACCCGAGTTTTTTTTTTAAATGAAACAAGCAAACAAACGCTCGAAACATGAGTTTTATATACAAACAAAGATTGTTGAGAAATATTTTAAAGTGAAAAGAAATTTTGGTTTGCGTTTGAAAAATTTAGCATTTCCAATCATTCTTTACGAAAAATCTATCAGAGTTTTTTTTTTTAATGAAACGAGCAAACAAACGCACGAAACATGAGTTTTATGTGCAAACAAACATTGTGGAAAAATATTTTAAAATGAACACAGATTTTGGTCAGCATTAGAATAATTTAGTATTTACCATCATTCTTTACGAAAAATCTAACTGTGTTATTTTTGTATGAAAGGAGCAAACAAACATATGAAACAAGAGTTTTAGGGGCAAGCAAAGATTGTGGAAAAATATTTTAAAATGAATTCTAATTTTGGTTTGCATTTGAATAATTTAGTATTTACAATCATTCTTGACGAAAAATCTATCCGAGTTTTTTTTTATATGAAATGTGCAAACAAACGCATGAAACATGAGTTTTAGGTCCAAAAGTAGATTGTGGAGAAATATTTTAAAATGGATACAAATTTTGATATGCATTTGAATAATTTAGTATTTACATTTATTCTTTACGAAAACTCTATCCGAGTTTTTTTTATATGAAATGTGCAAACAAACGCATGAAACATGACTTTTAGGTCAAAAAAAAGATTGTGGAGAAATATTTTAAAATGAATACAAATTTTGGTTTGTATTTGAATAATTTACTATTTACGATCATTCTTTAAGAAAAATCTATCCGAGTATTGTTTTTAAATGAAACATGCAAACAAACGCTCGAAACATTAGTTTTATATACAAACAAAGATTGTTGAGAAATATTTTAAAGTGAAAAGAAATTTTGGTTTGCGTTTGAAAAATTTTGCATTTCCAATCATTCTTTACGAAAAATCTGTCAGAGTATTTTTTGAATGAAACGAGCAAACAAACGCACGAAACATGAGTTTTATGTGCAAACAAACATTGTGGAAAAATATTTTAAAATGAACACAGATTTTGGTCACCATTAGAATAATTTAGTATTTACCATCATTCTTTCCGAAAAATCTGACCGTGTTATTTTTGTATGAAAAGAGCAAACAAACATACGAAACAAGAGTTTTAGGGGCAAGCAAAGATTGTGGAGGAATATTTTAAAATGAATTCAAATTTTTGATTGCATTTGAATAATTTTGTATTTACAATCATTCTTTACGAAAAATCTATCCGAGTTTTTTTATATGAAATGTGTAAACAAACGCATGAAACATGACTTTTAGGTCCAAAAAAAGATTGTGGAAAAATATTTTAAAATGAGTACAAATTTTGGTTTGCATTTGAATAATTTACTATTTACGATCATTCTTTAAGAAAAACTTACCCGAGTTTTTTTTTTAAATGAAACAAGCAAACAAACGCTCGAAACATGAGTTTTATATACAAACAAAGATTGTTGAGAAATATTTTAAAGTGAAAAGAAATTTTGGTTTGCGTTTGAAAAATTTAGCATTTCCAATCATTCTTTACGAAAAATCTATCAGAGTTTTTTTTGAATGAAACGAGCAAACAAACGCACGAAACATGAGTTTTATGTGCAAACAAACATTGTGGAAAAATATTTTAAAATGAACACAGATTTTGGTCGGCATTAGAATAATTTAGTATTTACCATCATTCTTTACGAAAAATCTAACTGTGTTATTTTTGTATGAAAGGAGCAAACAAACATATGAAACAAGAGTTTCAGGGGCAAGCAAAGATTGTGGAGAAATATTTTAAAATGAATTCAAATTTTTGTGTGCATTTGAATAATTTAGTATTTACAATCATTCTTGACGAAAAATCTATCCGAGTTTTGTTTATATGAAATGTGCAAACAAACGCATGAAACATGAGTTTTAGGTCCAAAAGAGGATTGTGGAGAAATATTTTAAAATGGATACAAATTTTGATATGCATTTGAATAATTTAGTATTTACTTTCATTCTTTACGAAAAATCTATCCGAGTTTTTTTTATATGAAATGTGCAAACAAACGCATGAAACATGACTTTTAGGTCAAAAAAAAGATTGTGGGGAAATATTTTAAAATGAATACAAATTTTGGTTTGCATTTGAATAATTTACTATTTACGATCATTCTTTAAGAAAAATCTATCCGAGTTTTTTTTTTAAATGAAACAAGCAAACAAACGCTCGAAACATTAGTTTTATATACAGACAAAGATTGTTGAGAAATATTTTAAAGTGAAAAGAAATTTTTGTTTGCGTTTGAAAAATTTAGCATTTCCAATCATTCTTTACGAAAAATCTATCAGAGTTTTTTTGGAATGAAACGAGCAAACAAACGCACGAAACATGAGTTTTATGTGCAAACAAACATTATGGAAAAATATTTTAAAATGAACACAGATTTTGGTCACCATTAGAATAATTTAGTATTTACCATCATTCTTTACGAAAAATCTAACTGTGTTATTTTTGTATGAAAGGAGCAAACAAACATATGAAACAAGAGTTTCAGGGGCAAGCAAAGATTGTGGAGAAATATTTTAAAATGAATTCAAATTTTTGTGTGCATTTGAATAATTTAGTATTTACAATCATTCTTGACGAAAAATCTTTCCGAGTTTTGTTTATATGAAATGTGCAAACAAACGCATGAAACATGAGTTTTAGGTCCAAAAGAGTATTGTGGAGAAATATTTTAAAATGGATACAAATTTTGATATGCATTTGAATAATTTAGTATTTACTTTCATTCTTTACGAAAAATCTATCCGAGTTTTTTTTATATGAAATGTGCAAACAAACGCATGAAACATGACTTTTAGGTCAAAAAAAAGATTGTGGGGAAATATTTTAAAATGAATACAAATTTTGGTTTGCATTTGAATAATTTACTATTTACGATCATTCTTTAAGAAAAATCTATCCGAGTTTTTTTTTTAAATGAAACAAGCAAACAAACGCTCGAAACATTAGTTTTATATACAGACAAAGACTGTTGAGAAATATTTTAAAGTGAAAAGAAATTTTTGTTTGCGTTTGAAAAATTTAGCATTTCCAATCATTCTTTACGAAAAATCTATCAGAGTTTTTTTTGAATGAAACGAGCAAACAAACGCACGAAACATGAGTTTTATGTGCAAACAAACATTGTGGAAAAATATTTTAAAATGAACACAGATTTTGGTCACCATTAGAATAATTTAGTATTTACCATCATTCTTTACGAAAAAACTTACCGTGTTATTTTTGTATGAAAGGAGCAAACAAACATACGAAACAAGAGTTTTAGGGGCAACCAAAGATTGTGGAGAAATATTTTAAAATGAATTCAAATTTTGGTTTGCATTTGAATAATTTAGTATTTACAATCATTCTTGACGAAAAATCTATCCGAGTTTTGTTTATATGAAATGTGCAAACAAACGCATGAAACATGAGTTTTAGGTCCAAAAGAGGATTGTGGAGAAATATTTTAAAATGGATACAAATTTTGATATGCATTTGAATAATTTAGTATTTACTTTCATTCTTTACGAAAAATCTATCCGAGTTTTTTTTATATGAAATGTGCAAACAAACGCATGAAACATGACTTTTAGGTCCAAAAAAAGATTGTGGAGAAATATATTAAAATGAGTACAAATTTTGGTTTGCATTTGAATAATTTACTATTTACGATCATTCTTTAAGAAAAATTTACCCGAGTTTTTTTTAAAAATGAAACAAGCAAACAAACGCTCGAAACATGAGTATTATATACAAACAAAGATTGTTGAGAAATATTTTAAAGTGAAAAGAAATTTTGGTTTGCGTTTGAAAAATTTAGCATTTCCGATCATTCTTTACGAAAAATCTATCAGAGTTTTTTTTGAATGAAACGAGCAAACAAACGCACGAAACATGAGTTTTATGTGCAAACAAACATTGTGGAAAAATATTTTAAAATGAACACAGATTTTGGTCAGCATTAGACTAATTTAGTATTTACCACCATTCTTTACGAAAAATCTAACTGTGTTATTTTTGTATGAAAGGAGCAAACAAACATATGAAACAAGAGTTTTAGGGGCAACCAAAGATTGTGGAGAAATATTTTAAAATGAATTCAAATTTTGGTTTGCATTTGAATAATTTAGTATTTACAATCATTCTTGACGAAAAATCTATCCGAGTTTTGTTTATATGAAATGTGCAAACAAACGCATGAAACATGAGTTTTAGGTCCAAAAGAGGATTGTGGAGAAATATTTTAAAATGGATACAAATTTTGATATGCATTTGAATAATTTAGTATTTACTTTCATTCTTTACGAAAAATCTATCCGAGTTTTTTTTATATGAAATGTGCAAACAAACGCATGAAACATGACTTTAAGGTCAAAAAAAAGATTGTGGGGAAATATTTTAAAATGAATACAAATTTTGGTTTGCATTTGAATAATTTACTATTTACGATCATTCTTTAAGAAAAATCTATCCGAGTTTTTTTTTAAAATGAAACAAGCAAACAAACGCTCGAAACATTAGTTTTATATACAGACAAAGATTGTTGAGAAATATTTTAAAGTGAAAAGAAATTTTTGTTTGCGTTTGAAAAATTTAGCATTTCCAATCATTCTTTACGAAAAATCTATCAGAGTTTTTTTTGAATGAAACGAGCAAACAAACGCACGAAACATGAGTTTTATGTGCAAACAAACATTGTGGAAAAATATTTTAAAATGAACACAGATTTTGGTCACCATTAGAATAATTTAGTATTTACCATCATTCTTTACGAAAAATCTAACCGTGTTATTTTTGTATGAAAGGAGCAAACAAACATACGAAACAAGAGTTAGGGGCAAGCAAAGATTATGGAGAAATATTTTAAAATGAATTCAAATTTTTGTTTGCATTTGAATAATTTAGTATTTACAATCATTCTTTACGAAAAATGTATCCGAGTTTTTTTATATGAAATGTGCAGACAAACGCATGAAACATGAGTTTTAGGTCCAAAAGAAGATTGTGGAGAAATATTTTAAAATGGATACAAATTTTGATATTCATTTGAATAATTTAGAATTTACTTTCATTCTTTACGAAAAATCTATCCGAGTTTTTTTTATATGAAATGTGCAAACAAACGCATGAAACATGACTTTTAGGTCAAAAAAAAGATTGTGGAGAAATATTTTAAAATGAATACAAATTTTGGTTTGCATTTGAATAATTTACTATTTACGATCATTCTTTAAGTAAAATCTATCCGAGTATTTTTTTTAAATGAAACAAGCAAACAAACGCTCGAAACATTAGTTTTATATACAAACAAAGATTGTTGAGAAATATTTTAAAGTGAAAAGAAATTTTGGTTTGCGTTTGAAAAATTTAGCATTTCCAATCATTCTTTACGAAAAATCTATCAGAGTTTTTTTTGAATGAAACGAGCAAACAAACGCACGAAACATGAGTTTTATGTGCAAACAAACATTGTGGAAAAATATTTTAAAATCAACACAGATTTTGGTCACCATTAGAATAATTTAGTATTTACCATCATTCTTTACGAAAAATCTAACCGTGTTATTTTTGTATGAAAGGAGCAAACAAACATACGAAACAAGAGTTTTAGGGGCAAGCAAAGATTGTGGAGAAATATTTTAAAATGAATTCAAATTTTGGTTTGCATTTGAATAATTTAGTATTTACAATCATTCTTACGAAAAATCTATCCGAGGTTTTTTATATGAAATGTGCAAACAAACGCATGAAACATGACTTTTAGGTCCAAAAAAAGATTGTGGAGAAATATATTAAAATGAGTACAAATTTTGGTTTGCATTTGAATAATTTACTATTTACGATCATTCTTTAAGAAAAATTTACCCGAGTTTTTTTTAAAAATGAAACAAGCAAACAAACGCTCGAAACATGAGTATTATATACAAACAAAGATTGTTGAGAAATATTTTAAAGTGAAAAGAAATTTTGGTTTGCGTTTGAAAAATTTAGCATTTCCGATCATTCTTTACGAAAAATCTATCAGAGTTTTTTTTGAATGAAACGAGCAAACAAACGCACGAAACATGAGTATTATGTGCAAACAAACATTGTGGAAAAATATTTTAAAATGAACACAGATTTTGGTCAGCATTAGACTAATTTAGTATTTACCATCATTCTTTACGAAAAATCTAACTGTGTTATTTTTGTATGAAAGGAGCAAACAAACATATGAAACAAGAGTTTTAGGGGCAACCAAAGATTGTGGAGAAATATTTTAAAATGAATTCAAATTTTGGTTTGCATTTGAATAATTTAGTATTTACAATCATTCTTGACGAAAAATCTATCCGAGTTTTTTTTTATATGAAATGTGCAAACAAACGCATGAAACATGAGTTTTAGGTCCAAAAGTAGATTGTGGAGAAATATTTAAAAATGGATACAAATTTTGATATGCATTTGAATAACTTAGTATTTACTTTTATTCTTTACGAAAAATCTATCCGAGTTTTTTTTATGTGAAATGTGCAAACAAACGCATGAAACATGACTTTTAGGTCAAAAAAAAGATTGTGGAGAAATATTTTAAAATGAATACAAATTTTGGTTTGCATTTGAATAATTTACTATTTACGATCATACTTTAAGAAAAATCTATCCGACTATTTTTTTTAAATGAAACAAGCAAACAAACGCTCGAAACATTAGTATATACAAACAAAGATTGTTGAGAAATATTTTAAAGTGAAAAGAAAATTTGGTTTGCGTTTGAAAAATTTTGCATTTCCAATCATTCTTTACGAAAAATCTGTCAGAGTTTTTTTTGAATGAAACGAGCAAACAAACGCACGAAACATGAGTGTTATGTGCAAAGAAACATTGTGGAAAAATATTTTAAAATGAACACAGATTTTGGTCACCATTAGAATAATTTAGTATTTACCATCATTCTTTACGAAAAATCTGACCGTGTTATTTTTGTATGAAAGGAGCAAACAAACATACGAAACAAGAGTTTTAGGGGCAAGCAAAGATAGTGGAGAAATATTTTAAAATGAATTCAAATTTTTGTTTGCATTTGAATAATTTAGTATTTACAATCATTCTTTATGAAAACTCTATCCGAGTTTTTTTATATGAAATGTGCAAACAAACGCATGAAACATGACTTTTAGGTCCAAAAAAAGATTGTGGAGAAATATTTTAAAATGAGTACAAATTTTGGTTTGAATTTGAATAATTTACTATTTACGATCATTCTTTAAGAAATATTTACCCGAGTTTTTTTTTTAAATGAAACAAGCAAACAAACGCTCGAAACATGAGTTTTATATACAAACAAAGATTGTTGAGAAATATTTTAAAGTGAAAAGAAATTTTGGTCTGCGTTTGAAAAATT
Source organism: Juncus effusus (assembly GCA_027726005.1). Lineage (NCBI taxonomy): Eukaryota > Viridiplantae > Streptophyta > Magnoliopsida > Poales > Juncaceae > Juncus > Juncus effusus. The sequence goes on from CM050899.1 coordinate 4,855,017, forward strand.
TAGCATTTCGAATCATTCTTTACGAAAAATCTATCAGAGTTTTTTTTGAATGAAACGAGCAAACAAACGCACGAAACATGAGTTTTATGTGCAAACAAACATTGTGGAAAAATATTTTAAAATAAACACAGATTTTGGTCAGCATTAGAATAATTTAGTATTTACCATCATTCTTTACGAAAAATCTAACTGTGTTATTTTTGTATGAAAGGTGCAAACAAACATAGGAAACAAGAGTTTCAGGGGCAAGCAAAGATTGTGGAGAAATATTTTAAAATGAATTCAAATTCTGGTTTGCATTTGAATAATTTAGTATTTACAATCATTCTTGACGAAAAATCTATCCGAGTTTTGTTTATATGAAATGTGCAAACAAACGCATGAAACATGAGTTTTAGGTCCAAAAGTATATTGTGGAGAAATATTTTAAAATGGATACAAATTTTGATATGCATTTGAATAATTTAGTATTTACTTTCATTCTTTACGAAAAATCTATCCGAGTTTTTTTTATATGAAATGTGCAAACAAACGCATGAAACATGACTTTTAGGTCAAAAAAAAGATTGTGGAGAAATATTTTAAAATGAATACAAATTTTGGTTTGCATTTGAATAATTTACTATTTACGATCATTCTTTAAGTAAAATCTATCCGAGTATTTTTTTTAAATGAAACAAGCAAACAAACGCTCGAAACATTAGTTTTATATACAAACAAAGATTGTTGAGAAATATTTTAAAGTGAAAAGAAATTTTGGTTTGCGTATGAAAAATTTTGCATTTCCAATCATTCTTTACGAAAAATCTGTCAGAGTTTTTTTTGAATGAAACGAGCAAACAAACGCACGAAACATGAGTTTTATGTGCAAACAAACATTGTGGAAAAATATTTTAAAATGAACACAGATTTTGGTCACCATTAGAATAATTTAGTATCTACCATCATTCTTTACGAAAAATCTAACCGTGTTATTTTTGTATGAAAGGAGCAAACAAACATACGAAACAAGAGTTTTAGGGGCAAGCAAAGATAGTGGAGAAATATTTTAAAATGAATTCAAATTTTTGTTTGCATTTGAATAATTTAGTATTTACAATCATTCTTTACGAAAAATCTATCCGAGTTTTTTTATATGAAATGTGCAAACAAACGCATGAAAAATGACTTTTAGGTCCAAAAAAAGATTGTGGAGAAATATTTTAAAATGAGTACAAATTTTGGTTTGCATTTGTATAATTTACTATTTACGATCATTCTTTAAGAAAAATTTACCCGAGTTTTTTTTTAAAATGAAACAGGCAAACAAACGCTCGAAACATGAGTTTTATATACAAACAAAGATTGTTGAGAAATATTTTAAAGTGAGAAGAAATTTTGGTTTGCGTTTGAAAAATTTAGCATTTACAATCATTCTTTACGAAAACTCTATCAGAGTTTTTTTTGAATGAAACGAGCAAACAAACGCACGAAACATGAGTTTTATGTGCAGACAAACATTGTGGAAAAATATTTTAAAATGAACACAGATTTTGGTCAGCATTAGAATAATTTAGTATTTACCATCATTCTTTACGAAAAATCTAACTGTGTTATTTTTGTATGAAAGGAGCAAACAAACATATGAAACAAGAGTTTCAGGGGCAAGCAAAGATTGTGGAGAAATATTTTAAAATGAATTCAAATTTTGGTTTGCATTTGAATAATTTAGTATTTACAATCATTCTTGACGAAAAATCTATCCGAGTTTTGTTTATATGAAATGTGCAAACAAACGCATGAAACATGAGTTTTAGGTCCAAAAGTAGATTGTGGAGAAATATTTTAAAATGGATACAAATTTTGATATGCATTTGAATAATTTAGTATTTACTTTCATTCTTTACGAAAAATCTATCCGAGTTTTTTTTATATGAAATGTGCAAACAAACGCATGAAACATGACTTTTTGGTCCAAAAAAAGATTGTGGAGAAATATTTTAAAATGAATACAAATTTTGGTCACCATTAGAATAATTTAGTATTTACCATTATTCTTTACGAAAAATCTAACCGTGTCATTTTTGTATGAAAGGAGCAAACAAACATACGAAACAAGAGTTTTAGGGGCAAGCAAAGATTGTGGAGAAATATTTTAAAATGAATTCAAATTTTTGTTTGCATTTGAATAATTTAGTATTTACAATCATTCTTTACGAAAAATCTATCCGACTTTTTTTATATGAAATGTGCAAACAAACGCATGAACCATGACTTTTAGGTCCAAAAAAAGATTGTGGAGAAATATTTTAAAATGAGTACAAATTTTGGTTTGCATTTGAATAATTTACTATTTACGATCATTCTTGACGAAAAATCTATCCGAGTTTTTTTTATATGAAATGTGCAAAGAAACGCATGAAACATGAGTTTTAGGTCCAAACGTAGATTGTCGAGAAATATTTTAAAATGGATACAAATTTTCATATGCATTTGAATAATTTAGTATTTACTTTTATTCTTTACGAAAAATCTATCCGAGTTTTTTTTTATATGAAATGTGCAAACAAACGCATGAAACATGACTTTTAGGTCAAAAAAAAGATTGTGGAGAAATATTTTAAAATGAATACAAATTTTGGTTTGCATTTGACTAATTTACTATTTACGATCATTCTTTAAGAAAAATCTATCCGAGTATTTTTTTTAAATGAAACAAGCAAACAAACGCTCGAAACATTAGTTTTATATACAAACAAAGATTGTTGAGAAATATTTTAGAGTGAAAAGAAATTTTGGTTTGCGTTTGAAAAAATTAGCATTTCCAATCATTCTTTACGAAAAATCTATCAGAGTTTTTTTTGAATGAAACGAGCAAACAAACGCACGAAACATGAGTTTTATGTGCAGACAAACATTGTGGAAAAATATTTTAAAATGAACACAGATTTTGGTCACCATTAGAATAATTTAGTATTTACCATCATTCTTTACGAAAAATCTAACCGTGTTATTTTTGTATGAAAGGAGCAAACAAACATACGAAACAAGAGTTAGGGGCAAGCAAAGATTGTGGAGAAATATTTTAAAATGAATTCAAATTTTTGTTTGCATTTGAATAATTTAGTATTTACAATCATTCTTTACGAAAAATGTATCCGAGTTTTTTTATATGAAATGTGCAAACAAACGCATGAAACATGAGTTTTAGGTCCAAAATAAGATTGTGGAGAAATATTTTAAAATGGATACAAATTTTGATATGCATTTGAATAATTTAGTATTTACTTTCATTCTTTACGAAAAATCTATCCGAGTCTTTTTTATATGAAATGTGCAAACAAACGCATGAAACATGACTTTTAGGTCAAAAAAAAGATTGTGGAGAAATATTTTAAAATGAATACAAATTTTGGTTTGCATTTGAATAATTTACTATTTACGATCATTCTTTAAGAAAAATCTATCCGAGTATTTTTTTTAAATGAAACAAGCAAACAAACGCTCGAAACATTAGTTTTATATACAAACAAAGATTGTTGAGAAATATTTTAAAGTGAAAAGAAATTTTGGTTTGCGTTTGAAAAATTTTGCATTTCCAATCATTCTTTACGAAAAATCAGTCAGAGTTTTTTTTGAATGAAACGAGCAAACAAACGCACGAAACATGAGTTTTATGTGCAAACAAACATTGTGGAAAAATATTTTAAAATGAACACAGATTTTGGTCACCATTAGAATAATTTAGTATTTACCATCATTCTTTACGAAAAATCTAACCGTGTTATTTTTGTATGAAAGGAGCAAACAAACATACGAAACAAGAGTTAGGGGCAAGCAAAGATTGCGGAGAAATATTTTAAAATGAATTCAACTTTTTGTTTGCATTTGAATAATTTAGTATTTACAATCATTCTTTACGAAAAATGTATCCGAGTTTTTTTATATGAAATGTGCGAACAAACGCATGAAACATGAGTTTTAGGTCCAAAAGAAGATTGTGGAGAAATATTTTAAAATGGATACAAATTTTGATATGCATTTGAATAATTTAGTATTTACTTTCATTCTTTACGAAAAATCTATCCGAGTTTTTTTTATATGAAATGTGAAAATAAACGCATGAAACAGGACTTTTTGGTCAAAAAAAAGATTGTGGAGAAATATTTTAAAATGAATACAAATTTTGGTTTGCATTTGAATAATTTACTATTTACGATCATTCTTTAAGAAATATCTATCCGAGTTTTTTTTTTAAATGAAACAAGCAAATAAACGCTCGAAACATTAGTTTTATATACAAACAAAGATTGTTGAGAAATATTTTAAAGTGAAAAAAATTTTGGTTTGCGTTTGAAAAATTTAGCATTTCCAATCATTCTTTACGAAAAATCTATCAGAGTTTTTTTTGAATGAAACGAGCAAACAAACGCACGAAACATGAGTTTTATGTGCAAACAAACATTGTGGAAAAATATTTTAAAATGAACACAGATTTTGGTCACCATTAGAATAATTTAGTATTTACCATCATTCTTTACGAAAAATCTAACCGTGTTATTTTTGTATGAAAGGAGCAAACAAACATACGAAACAAGAATTAGGGGCAAGCAAAGATTGAGGAGAAATATTTTAAAATGAATTCAAATTTTTGTTTGCATTTGAATAATTTAGTATTTACAATCATTCTTTACGAAAAATGTATCCGAGTTTTTTTATATGAAATGTGCAAACAAACGCATGAAACATGAGTTTTAGGTCCAAAAGAAGATTGTGGAGAAATATTTTAAAATGGATACAAATTTTGATATGCATTTGAATAATTTAGTATTTACTTTCATTCTTTACGAAAAATCTATCCGAGTTTTTTTTATATGAAATGTGCAAACAAACGCATGAAACATGACTTTTAGGTCAAAAAAAGATTGTGGAGAAATATTTTAAAATGAATACAAATTTTGGTTTGCATTTGAATAATTTACTATTTACGATCAATCTTTAAGAAAAATCTATCCGAGTATTTTTTTTAAATGAAACAAGCAAACAAACGCTCGAAACATTAGTTTTATATACAAACAAAGATTGTTGAGAAATATTTTAAAGTGAAAAGAAATTTTGGTTTGCGTTTGAAAAATTTTGCATTTTCCAATCATTCTTTACGAAAAATCTGTCAGAGTTTTTTTTGAATGAAACGAGCAAACAAACGCACGAAACATGAGTTTTATGTGCAAACAAAGATTGTGGAAAAATATTTTAAAATGAACACAGATTTTGGTCACCATTAGAATAATTTAGTATTTACCATCATTCTTTACGAAAAATCTAACCGTGTTATTTTTGTATGAAAGGAGCAAATAAACATACGAAACAAGAGTTTTAGGGGCAAGCAAAGATAGTGGAGAAATATTTTAAAATGAATTCAAATTTTTGTTTGCATTTGAGTAATTTAGTATTTACAATCATTCTTTACGAAAAATCTATCCGAGTTTTTTTATATGAAATGTGCAAACAAACGCATGAAACATGACTTTTAGGTCCAAAAAAAGATTGTGGAGAAATATTTTAAAATGAGTACTAATTTTGGTTTGCATTTGAATAATTTACTATTTACGATCATTCTTTAAGAAAAATTTACCCGAGTTTTTTTTTAAAATGAAACAAGCAAACAAACGCTCGAAACATGAGTTTTATATACAAACAAACATTGTTGAGAAATATTTTAAAGTGAAAAGAAATTTTGGTTTGCGTTTGAAAAATTTAGCATTTCCAATCATTCTTTACGAAAAATCTATTAGAGTTTTTTTTGAATGAAACGAGCAAACAAACGCACGAAACACGAGTTTTATGTGCAAACAAACATTGTGGAAAAATATTTTAAAATGAACACAGATTTTGGTCAGCATTAGAATAATTTAGTATTTACCATCATTCTTTACGAAAAATCTAACTGTGTTATGTTTGTATGAAAGGAGCAAACAAACATACGAAACAAGAGTTTTAGAGGCAAGCAAAGATTGTGGAGAAATATTTTAAAATGAATTCAAATTTTGGTTTGCATTTGAATAATTTAGTATTTACAATCATTCTTGACGAAAAATCTATCCGAGTTTTGTTTATATGAAATGTGCAAACAAACGCATGAAACATGAGTTTTAGGTCCAAAAGTAGATTGTGGAGAAATATTTTAAAATGGATACAAATTTTGATATGCATTTGAATAATTTAGTATTTACTTTCATTCTTTACGAAAAATCTATCCGAGTTTTTTTTATATGAAATGTGCAAACAAACGCAAGAAACATGACTTTTTGGTCCCAAAAAAGATTGTGGAGAAATATTTTAAAATGAATACAAATTTTGGTCACCATTAGAATAATTTAGTATTTACCATCATTCTTTACGAAAAATCTTACCGTGTTATTTTTGTATGAAAGGAGCAAACAAACATACGAAACAAGAGTTTTAGAGGCAAGCAAAGATTGTGGAGAAATATTTTAAAATGAATAAAAATTTTGGTTTGCATTTGAATAATTTACTATTTACGATCAATCTTTAAGAAATATCTATCCGAGTATTTTTTTTAAATGAAACAAGCAAACAAACGCTCGAAACATTAGTTTTATATACAAACAAAGATTGTTGAGAAATATTTTAAAGTGAAAAGAAATTTTGGTTTGCGTTTGAAAAATTTAGCATTTCCAATCATTCTTTACGAAAAATCTGTCAGAGTTTTTTTTGAATGAAACGAGCAAACAAACGCACGAAACATGAGTTTTATGTGCAAACAAACATTGTGGAAAAATATTTTAAAATGAACACAGATTTTGGTCACCATTAGAATAATTTAGTATTTACCATCATTCTTTACGAAAAATCTAACCGTGTTATTTTTGTATGAAAGGAGCAAACAAACATACGAAACAAGAGTTTTAGGGGCAAGCAAAGATAGTGGAGAAATATTTTAAAATGAATTCAAATTTTTGTTTGCATTTGAATAATTTAGTATTTACAATCATTCTTTACGAAAAATCTATCCGAGTTTTTTTTACATGAAATGTGCAAACAAACGCATGAAACATGAGTTTTAGGTCCAAAAGTAGATTGTGGAGAAATATTTTAAAATGGATACAAATTTTGATATGCATTTGAATAATTTAGTATTTACTTTCATTCTTTACGAAAAATCTATCCGAGTTTTTTTTATATGAAATGTGCAAACAAACGCATGAAACATGACTTTTTGGTCCAAAAAAAGATTGTGGAGAAATATTTTAAAATGAATACAAATTTTGGTCACCATTAGAATAGTTTAGTAGTTACCATCATTCTTTACGAAAAATCTAACCGTGTTATTTTTGTATGAAAGGAGCAAACAAACATACGAAACAAGAGTTTTAGAGGCAAGCAAAGATTGTGGAGAAATATTTTAAAATGAATTCAAATTTTTGTTTGCATTTGAATAATTTAGTATTTACAATCATTCTTTACGAAAAATATATCCGAGTTTTTTTATATGAAATGTGCAAACAAACGCATGAAACATGAGTTTTAGGTCCAAAAGAAGATTGTGGAGAAATATTTTAAAATGGATACAAATTTTGATATGCATTTGAATAATTTAGTATTTACATTCATTCTTTACGAAAAATCTATCCGAGTTTTTTTTGTATGAAATGTGCAAACAAACGCATGAAACATGACTTTTAGGTCAAAAAAAAAGATTGTGGAGAAATATTTTAAAATGAATACAAATTTTGGTTTGCATTTGAATAATTTACTTTTTACCATCAATCTTTAAGAAAAATCTATCTGAGTATTTTTTTTAAATGAAACAAGCAAACAAACGCTCGAAACATTAGTTTTATATACAAACAAAGATTGTTGAGAAATATTTTAAAGTGAAAAGAAATTTTGGTTTGCGTTTGAAAAATTTAGCATTTCCAATCATTCTTTACGAAAAATCTGTCAGAGTTTTTTTTGAATGAAACGAGCAAACAAACGCACGAAACATGAGTTTTATGTGCAAACAAACATTGTGGAAAAATATTTTAAAATGAACACAGATTTTGGTCACCATTAGAATAATTTAGTATTTACCATCATTCTTTACGAAAAATCTAACCGTGTTATTTTTGTATGAAAGGAGCAAACAAACATACGAAACAAGAGTTTTAGGGGCAAGCAAAGATAGTGGAGAAATATTTTAAAATGAATTCAAATTTTTGTTTGCATTTGAATAATTTAGTATTTACAATCATTCTTTACGAAAAATCTATCCGAGTTTTTTTTACATGAAATGTGCAAACAAACGCATGAAACATGAGTTTTAGGTCCAAAAGTAGATTGTGGAGAAATATTTTAAAATGGATACAAATTTTGATATGCATTTGAATAATTTAGTATTTACTTTCATTCTTTACGAAAAATCTATCCGAGTTTTTTTTATATGAAATGTGCAAACAAACGCATGAAACATGACTTTTTGGTCCAAAAAAAGATTGTGGAGAAATATTTTAAAATGAATACAAATTTTGGTCACCATTAGAATAGTTTAGTAGTTACCATCATTCTTTACGAAAAATCTAACCGTGTTATTTTTGTATGAAAGGAGCAAACAAACATACGAAACAAGAGTTTTAGAGGCAAGCAAAGATTGTGGAGAAATATTTTAAAATGAATTCAAATTTTTGTTTGCATTTGAATAATTTAGTATTTACAATCATTCTTTACGAAAAATATATCCGAGTTTTTTTATATGAAATGTGCAAACAAACGCATGAAACATGAGTTTTAGGTCCAAAAGAAGATTGTGGAGAAATATTTTAAAATGGATACAAATTTTGATATGCATTTGAATAATTTAGTATTTACATTCATTCTTTACGAAAAATCTATCCGAGTTTTTTTTGTATGAAATGTGCAAACAAACGCATGAAACATGACTTTTAGGTCAAAAAAAAAGATTGTGGAGAAATATTTTAAAATGAATACAAATTTTGGTTTGCATTTGAATAATTTACTTTTTACCATCAATCTTTAAGAAAAATCTATCTGAGTATTTTTTTTAAATGAAACAAGCAAACAAACGCTCGAAACATTAGTTTTATATACAAACAAAGATTGTTGAGAAATATTTTAAAGTGAAAAGAAATTTTGGTTTGCGTTTGAAAAATTTTGCATTTCCAATCATTCTTTACGAAAAATCTGTCAGAGTTTTTTTTGAATGAAACGAGCAAACAAACGCACGAAACATGAGTTTTATGTGCAAACAAACATTGTGGAAAAATATTTTAAAATGAACACAGATTTTGGTCACCATTAGAATAATTTAGTATTTACCATCATTCTTTACGAAAAATCTAACCGTGTTATTTTTGTATGAAAGGAGCAAACAAACATACGAAACAAGAGTTTTAGGGGCAAGCAAAGATAGTGGAGAAATATTTTAAAATGAATTCAAATTTTTGTTTGCATTTGAATAATTTAGTATTTACAATCATTCTTTACGAAAAATCTATCCGAGTTTTTTTTACATGAAATGTGCAAACAAACGCATGAAACATGAGTTTTAGGTCCAAAAGTAGATTGTGGAGAAATATTTTAAAATGGATACAAATTTTGATATGCATTTGAATAATTTAGTATTTACTTTCATTCTTTACGAAAAATCTATCCGAGTTTTTTTTATATGAAATGTGCAAACAAACGCATGAAACATGACTTTTTGGTCCAAAAAAAGATTGTGGAGAAATATTTTAAAATGAATACAAATTTTGGTCACCATTAGAATAATTTAGTAGTTACCATCATTCTTTACGAAAAATCTAACCGTGTCATTTTTGTATGAAAGGAGCAAACAAACATACGAAACAAGAGTTTTAGAGGCAAGCAAAGATTGTGGAGAAATATTTTAAAATGAATTCAAATTTTTGTTTGCATTTCAATAATTTAGTATTTACAATCATTCTTTACGAAAAATCTGTCCGAGTTTTTTTTACATGAAATGTGCAAACAAACGCATGAAACATGAGTTTTAGGTCCAAAAGTAGATTGTGGAGAAATATTTTAAAATGGATACAAATTTTGATATGCATTTGAATAATTTAGTATTTACTTTCATTCTTTACGAAAAATCTATCCGAGTTTTTTTATATGAAATGTGCAAACAAACGCATGAAACATGACTTTTTCGTCCAAAAAAAATTGTGGAGAAATATTTTAAAATGAATACAAATTTTGGTCACCATTAGAATAATTTAGTATTTACCATCATTCTTTACGAAAAATCTAACCGTGTCATTTTTGTATGAAAGGAGCAAACAAACATACGAAACAAGAGTTTTAGAGGCAAGCAAAGATTGTGGAGAAATATTTTAAAATGAATTCAAATTTTTGTTTGCATTTGAATAATTTAGTATTTACAATCATTTTTTACGAAAAATGTATCCGAGTTTTTTTATATGAAATGTGCAAACAAACGCATGAAACATGAGTTTTAGGTCCAAAAGAAGATTGTGGTGAAATATTTTAAAATGGATACAAATTTTGATATGCATTTGAATAATTTAGTATTTACTTTCATACTTTACGAAAAATCTATCCGAGTTTTTTTTATATGAAATGTGCAAACAAACGCATGAAACATGACTTTTAAGTCAAAAAAAAGATTGTGGAGAAATATTTTAAAATGAATACAAATTTTGGTTTGCATTTGAATAATTTACTTTTTACGATCAGTCTTTAAGAAAAATCTATCCGAGTATTTTTTTTAAATGAAACAAGCAAACAAACGCTCGAAACATTAGTTCTATATACAAACAAAGATTGTTGAGAAATATTTTAAAGTGAAAAGAAATTTTGGTTTGCGTTTGAAAAATTTAGCATTTCCAATCATTCTTTACGAAAAATCTATCAGAGTTTTTTTTGAATGAAACGAGCAAACAAACGCACGAAACATGAGTTTTATGTGCAAACAAACATTGTGGAAAAATATTTTAAAATGAACATAGATTTTGGTCACCATTAGAATAATTTAGTATTTACCATCATTCTTTACGAAAAATCTAACCGTGTTATTTTTGTATGAAAGGAGCAAACAAACATACGAAACAAGAGTTTTCGGGGCAAGCAAAGATAGTGGAGAAATATTTTAAAATGAATTCAAATTTTTGTTTGCATTTGAATAATTTAGTATTTACAATCATTCTTTACGAAAAATCTATCTGAGTTTTTTTATATGAAATGTGCAAACAAACGCATGAAACATGACTTTTAGGTCCAAAAAAAGATTGTGGTGAAATATTGTAAAACGAGTACAAATTTTGGTATGCATTTGAATAATTTACTATTTACGATCATTCTTTAAGAAAAATTTACCCGAGTTTTTTTTAAAAATGAAACAAGCAAACAAACGCTCGAAACATGAGTTTTATATACAAACAAAGATTGTTGAGAAATATTTTAAAGTGAAAAGAAATTTTGGTTTGCGTTTGAAAAATTTAGCATTTCCAATCATTCTTTATGAAAAATCTACCAGAGTCTTTTTTGAATGAAACGAGCAAACAAACGCACGAAACATGAGTTTTATGTGCAAACAAACATTGTGGAAAAATATTTTAAAATGAACACAGATTTTGGTCAGCATTAGAATAATTTAGTATTTACCATCATTCTTTACGAAAAATCTAACTGTGTTATTTTTGTATGAAAGGAGCAAACAAACATACGAAACAAGAGTTAGGGGCAAGCAAAGATTGTGGAGAAATATTTTAAAGTGAATTCAAAGTTTTGTTTGCATTTGAATAATTTAGTATTTACAATCATTCTTTACGAAAAATGTATCCGAGTTTTTTTATATGAAATGTGCAAACAAATGAATGAAACATGAGTTTTAGGTCCAAAAGAAGATTGTGGAGAAATATTTTAAAATGAGTACAAATTTTGGTTTGCATTTGAATAATTTACTATTTACGATCATTCTTCAAGAAAAATTTACCCATGTTATTTTTGTATGAAAGGAGCAAACAAACATACGAAACAAGAGTTTTAGGGGCAAGCAAAGATAGTGGAGAAATATTTTAAAATGAATTCAAATTTTTGTTTGCATTTCAATAATTTAGTATTTACAATCATTCTTTACGAAAAATCTATCCGAGTTTTTTTTACATGAAATGTGCAAACAAACGCATGAAACATGAGTTTTAGGTCCAAAAGTAGATTGTGGAGAAATATTTTAAAATGGATACAAATTTTGATATGCATTTGAATAATTTAGTATTTACTTTCATTCTTTACGAAAAATCTATCCGAGTTTTTTTTATATGAAATATGCAAACAAACGCATGAAACATGACTTTTAGGTCAAAAAAAAGATTGTGGAGAAATATTTTAAAATGAATACAAATTTTGGTTTGCATTTGAATAATTTACTATTTACGATCATTCTTTAAGAAAAATCTACCCGAGTTTTTTTTTTAAATGAAACAAGCAAACAAACGCTCGAAACATTAGTTTTATATACAAACAAAGATTGTTGAGAAATATTTTAAAGTGAAAAGAAATTTTGGTTTGCGTTTGAAAAATTTAGCATTTCCAATCATTCTTTACGAAAAATCTATCAGAGTTTTTTTTGAATGAAACGAGCAAACAAACGCACGAAACATGAGTTTTATGTGCAAACAAACATTGTGGAAAAATATTTTAAAATGAACATAGATTTTGGTCACCATTAGAATAATTTAGTATTTACCATCATTCTTTACGAAAAATCTAACCGTGTTATTTTTGTATGAAAGGAGCAAACAAACATACGAAACAAGAGTTTTCGGGGCAAGCAAAGATAGTGGAGAAATATTTTAAAATGAATTCAAATTTTTGTTTGCATTTGAATAATTTAGTATTTACAATCATTCTTTACGAAAAATCTATCCGAGTTTTTTTATATGAAATGTGCAAACAAACGCATGAAACATGACTTTTAGGTCCAAAAAAAGATTGTGGTGAAATATTGTAAAACGAGTACAAATTTTGGTTTGCATTTGAATAATTTACTATTTACGATCATTCTTTAAGAAAAATTTACCCGAGTTTTTTTTAAAAATGAAACAAGCAAACAAACGCTCGAAACATGAGTTTTATATACAAACAAAGATTGTTGAGAAATATTTTAAAGTGAAAAGAAATTTTGGTTTGCGTTTGAAAAATTTAGCATTTCCAATCATTCTTTATGAAAAATCTATCAGAGTCTTTTTTGAATGAAACGAGCAAACAAACGCACGAAACATGTGTTTTATGTGCAAACAAACATTGTGGAAAAATATTTTAAAATGAACACAGATTTTGGTCAGCATTAGAATAATTTAGTATTTACCATCATTCTTTACGAAAAATCTAACTGTGTTATTTTTGTATGAAAGGAGCAAACAAACATACGAAACAAGAGTTAGGGGCAAGCAAAAATTGTGGAGAAATATTTTAAAGTGAATTCAAAGTTTTGTTTGCATTTGAATAATTTAGTATTTACAATCATTCTTTACGAAAAATGTATCCGAGTTTTTTTATATGAAATGTGCAAACAAATGAATGAAACATGAGTTTTAGGTCCAAAAGAAGATTGTGGAGAAATATTTTAAAATGAGTACAAATTTTGGTTTGCATTTGAATAATTTACTATTTACGATCATTCTTCAAGAAAAATTTACCCATGTTATTTTTGTATGAAAGGAGCAAACAAACATACGAAACAAGAGTTTTAGGGGCAAGCAAAGATAGTGGAGAAATATTTTAAAATGAATTCAAATTTTTGTTTACATTTCAATAATTTAGTATTTACAATCATTCTTTACGAAAAATCTATCCGAGTTTTTTTTACATGAAATGTGCAAACAAACGCATGAAACATGAGTTTTAGGTCCAAAAGTAGATTGTGGAGAAATATTTTAAAATGGATACAAATTTTGATATGCATTTGAATAATTTAGTATTTACTTTCATTCTTTACGAAAAATCTATCCGAGTTTTTTTTATATGAAATATGCAAACAAACGCATGAAACATGACTTTTAGGTCAAAAAAAAGATTGTGGAGAAATATTTTAAAATGAATACAAATTTCGGTTTGCATTTGAATAATTTACTATTTACGATCATTCTTTAAGAAAAATCTACCCGAGTTTTTTTTTTAAATGAAACAAGCAAACAAACGCTCGAAACATTAGTTTTATATACAAACAAAGATTGTTGAGAAATATTTTAAAGTGAAAAGAAATTTTGGTTTGCGTTTGAAAAATTTAGCATTTCCAATCATTCTTTACGAAAAATCTATGAGAGTTTTTTTTGAATGAAACGAGCAAACAAACGCACGAAACATGAGTTTTATGTGCAAACAAACATTGTGGAAAAATATTTTAAAATGAACAAAGATTTTGGTCACCATTAGAATAATTTAGTATTTACCATCATTCTTTACGAAAAATCTAACCGTGTTATTTTTGTATGAAAGGAGCAAACAAACATAGGAAACAAGAGTTAGGGGCAAGCAAAGATTGTGGAGAAATATTTTAAAATGAATTCAAATTTTTGTTTGCATTTGAATAATTTAGTATTTACAATCATTCTTTACGAAAAGTGTATCCGAGTTTTTTTATATGAAATGTGCAAACAAACGCATGAAACATGAGTTTTAGGTCCAAAAGAAGATTGTGGGGAAATATTTTAAAATGGATACTAATTTTGACATGCATTTGAATAATTTAGTATTTACTTTCATTCTTTACGAAAAATCTATCCGAGTTTTTTTTATATGAAATATGCAAACAAACGCATGAAACATGACTTTTAGGTCAAAAAAAAGATTGTGGAGAAATATTTTAAAATGAATACAAATTTTGGTTTGCATTTGAATAATTTACTATTTACGATCATTTTTTAAGAAAAATCTACCCAAGTTTTTTTTTTAAATGAAACAAGCAAACAAACGCTCGAAACATTAGTTTTATATACAAACAAAGATTGTTGAGAAATATTTTAAAGTGAAAAGAAATTTTGGTTTGCGTTTGAA
The DNA here is from genome assembly GCA_027726005.1 of Juncus effusus. Classification (NCBI taxonomy): domain Eukaryota; kingdom Viridiplantae; phylum Streptophyta; class Magnoliopsida; order Poales; family Juncaceae; genus Juncus; species Juncus effusus. The sequence continues at coordinate 4,870,053 of CM050899.1, forward strand.
AAATTTAGCATTTCCAATCATTCTTTACGAAAAATCTATCAGAGTTTTTTTTGAATGAAACGAGCAAACAAACGCACGAAACATGAGTTTTATGTGCAAACAAACATTGTGGAAAAATATTTTAAAATGAACACAGATTTTGGTCAGCATTAGAATAATTTAGTATTTACCATCATTCTTTACGAAAAATCTAACCGTGTTATTTTTGTATGAAAGGAGCAAACAAACATACGAAACAAGAGTTTTAGGGGCAAGCAAAGATTGTGGAGAAATATTTTAAAATGAATTGAAATTTTTGTTTGCATTTGAATAATTTAGTATTTACAATCATTCATTACGAAAAATCTATCCGAGTTTTTTTATATGAAATGTGCAAACAAACGCATGAAACAAGACTTTTAGGTCCAAAAAAAGATTGTGGAGAAATATTTTAAAATGAGTACAAATTTTGGTTTGCATTTGAATAATTTACTATTTACGATCATTCTTTAAGAAAAATTTACCCGAGTTTTTTTTTAAAATGAAACAAGCAAACAAACGCTCGAAACATGAGTTTTATATACAAACAAAGATTGTTGAGAAATATTTTAAAGTGAAAAGAAATTTTGGTTTGCGTTTGAAAAATTTTGCATTTCCAATCATTCTTTACGAAAAATCTATCAGAGTTTTTTTTGAATTAAACGAGCAAACAAACGCACGAAACATGAGTTTTATGTGCAAACAAACATTGTGGAAAAATATTTTAAAATGAACAAAGATTTTGGTCACCATTAGAATAATTTAGTATTTACCATCATTCTTTACGAAAAATCTAACCGTGTTATTTTTGTATGAAAGGAGCAAACAAACATAGGAAACAAGAGTTAGGGGCAAGCAAAGATTGTGGAGAAATATTTTAAAATGAATTCAAATTTTTGTTTGCATTTGAATAATTTAGTATTTACAATCATTCTTTACGAAAAGTGTATCCGAGTTTTTTTATATGAAATGTGCAAACAAACGCATGAAACATGAGTTTTAGGTCCAAAAGAAGATTGTGGGGAAATATTTTAAAATGGATACTAATTTTGACATGCATTTGAATAATTTAGTATTTACTTTCATTCTTTACGAAAAATCTATCCGAGTTTTTTTTATATGAAATATGCAAACAAACGCATGAAACATGACTTTTAGGTCAAAAAAAAGATTGTGGAGAAATATTTTAAAATGAATACAAATTTTGGTTTGCATTTGAATAATTTACTATTTACGATCATTTTTTAAGAAAAATCTACCCAAGTTTTTTTTTTAAATGAAACAAGCAAACAAACGCTCGAAACATTAGTTTTATATACAAACAAAGATTGTTGAGAAATATTTTAAAGTGAAAAGAAATTTTGGTTTGCGTTTGAAAAATTTAGCATTTCCAATCATTCTTTACGAAAAATCTATCAGAGTTTTTTTTGAATGAAACGAGCAAACAAACGCACGAAACATGAGTTTTATGTGCAAACAAACATTGTGGAAAAATATTTTAAAATGAACACAGATTTTGGTCAGCATTAGAATAATTTAGTATTTACCATCATTCTTTACGAAAAATCTAACCGTGTTATTTTTGTATGAAAGGAGCAAACAAACATACGAAACAAGAGTTTTAGGGGCAAGCAAAGATTGTGGAGAAATATTTTAAAATGAATTGAAATTTTTGTTTGCATTTGAATAATTTAGTATTTACAATCATTCATTACGAAAAATCTATCCGAGTTTTTTTATATGAAATGTGCAAACAAACGCATGAAACAAGACTTTTAGGTCCAAAAAAAGATTGTGGAGAAATATTTTAAAATGAGTACAAATTTTGGTTTGCATTTGAATAATTTACTATTTACGATCATTCTTTAAGAAAAATTTACCCGAGTTTTTTTTTAAAATGAAACAAGCAAACAAACGCTCGAAACATGAGTTTTATATACAAACAAAGATTGTTGAGAAATATTTTAAAGTGAAAAGAAATTTTGGTTTGCGTTTGAAAAATTTTGCATTTCCAATCATTCTTTACGAAAAATCTATCAGAGTTTTTTTTGAATTAAACGAGCAAACAAACGCACGAAACATGAGTTTTATGTGCAAACAAACATTGTGGAAAAATATTTTAAAATGAACACAGATTTTGGTCACCATTAGAATAATTTAGTATTTTCCATCATTCTTTACGAAAAATCTAACCGTGTTATTTTTGTATGGAAGGAGGAAACAAACATACGAAACAAGAGTTTTAGGGGTAAGCAAAGATTGTGGAGAAATATTTTAAAATGAATTCAAATTTTTGTTTGCATTTGAATAATTTAGTATTTACAATCATTCATTACGAAAAATCTATCCGAGTTTTTTTATATGAAATGTGCAAACAAACGCATGAAACATGACTTTTAGGTCCAAAAAAAGATTGTGGAGAAATATTTTAAAATGAGTACAAATTTTGGTTTGCATTTGAATAATTTACTATTTACGATCATTCTTTAAGAAAAATTTACCCGAGTTTTTTTTAAAAATGAAACAAGCAAACAAACGCTCGAAACATGAGTCTTATATACAAACAAAGATTGTTGAGAAATATTTTAAAGTGAAAAGAAATATTGGTTTGCGTTTGAAAAATTTAGCGTTTCGAATCATTCTTTACGAAAAATCTATCAGAGTTTTTTTTGAATGAAACGAGCAAACAAACGCACGAAACATGAGTTTTATGTGCAAACAAACATTGTGGAAAAATATTTTAAAATGAACACAGATTTTGGTCATCATTAGAATAAATTAGTATTTACCATCATTCTTTACGAAAAATCTAACCGTGTTATTTTTGTATGAAAGGAGCAAACAAACATACGAAACAAGAGTTTTAGGGGCAAGCAAGGATTGTGGAGAAATATTTTAAAATGAATTCAAATTTTGGTTTGCATTTCAATAATTTAGTATTTCCAATCATTCTTTACGAAAAATCTATCCGAGTTTTTTTTATGTGAAATGTGCAAACAAAGGCATGAAACATGACTTTTAGGTCCAAAAAAGATTGTGGAGAAATATTTTAAAATGGATACAAATTTTGATATGCATTTGAATAATTTAGTATTTCCAATCATTTTTTACGAAAAATCTGTCCGAGTTTTTTTTATATGAAATGTGCAAACAAACGCATGAAACATGACTTTTAGGTCCAAAAAAAGATTGTGGAGAAATATTTTAAAATGAATACAAATTTTGGTTTGCATTTGAATAATTTACTATTTACGATCATTCTTTAAGAAAAATCTATCCGATTTTTTTTTTAAATGAAACAAGCAAACAAACGCTCGAAACATGAGTTTTATATACAAACAAAGATTGTTGAGAAATATTTTAAAGTGAAAAGAAATTTTGGTTTGCGTTTGAAAATTTTAGTATTTCCAATCATTCTTGACGAAAAATCTATCAGAGTTTTTTTTGAATAAAACGAGCAAACAAACGCACGAAACATGAGTTTTATGTGCAAACAAACATTGTGGAAAAATATTTTAAAATGAACACAGATTTTGGTCGGCATTAGAATAATTTAGTATTTACGATCATTCTTTATGTGAAATCTAACCGTGTTAGTTTTGTATGAAAGGAGCAAACGAACATACGAAACAAGAGTTTTAGGGGCAAGCAAAGATTGTGTAGAAATATTTTAAAATGAATTCAAATTTTGGTTTGCATTTGAATAATTTAGTATTTTCAATCAATCTTTACGAAAAATCTATACGAGTTTTTTTTGTATGAAATGTGCAAACAAACGCATGAAACATGAGTTTTAGGTCCAAAAGAAGATTGTGGAGAAATATTTTAAAATGGATACAAATTTTGATATGCATTTGAATAATTTAGTATTATTTTCATTCTTTACGAAAAATCTATCCGAGTTTTCTTTATATGAAATGTGCAAACAAACACATGAAACATGACTTTTAGGTCAAAAAAAAAGATTGTGGAGAAATATTTTAAAATGAATACAACTTTTGGTTTGCATTTGAATAATTTACTCTTTACGATCATTCCTTAAGAAAAATTTATCCGAGTTTTTTTTTTAAATGAAACAAGCAAACAAACGCTCGAAACATGAGTTTTATATACAAACAAAGATTGTTGAGAAATATTTTAAAGTGAAAAGAAATTTTGGTTTGCGTTTGAAAAATTTGGCATTTCCAATCATTCTTTACGAAAAATCTATCAGAGTTTTTTTTGAATGAAACGAGCAAACAAACGCACGAAACATGAGTTTTATGTGCAAACAAACATTGTGGAAAAATATTTTAAAATGAACACAGATTTTGGTCAGCATTAGAATAATTTAGTATTTACCATCATTCTTTACGAAAAATCTAACTGTGTTATTTTTGTATGAAAGGAGCAAACAAACATACGAAACAAGAGTTAGGGGCAAGCAAAGATTGTGGAGAAATATTTTAAAATGAATTTAAATTTTTGTTTGCATTTGAATAATTTAGTATTTACAATCATTCTTTACGAAAAATGTATCCGAGTTTTTTTATATGAAATGTGCAAACAAACGCATGAAACATCAGTTTTAGGTCCAAAAGAAGATTGTGGAGAAATATTTTAAAATGGATACAAATTTTGATATGCATTTGAATAATTTAGTATTTACTTTCATTCTTTACGAAAAATCTATCCGAGTTTTTTTTATATGAAATGTGCAAACAAACGCATGAAACATGACTTTTAGGTCCAAAAAAAGATTGTGGAGAAATATTTTAAAATGAATACAAATTTTGGTCACCATTAGAATAATTTAGTATTTACCATCATTCTTTACGAAAAATCTAACCGTGTTATTTTTGTATGAAAGGAGCATACAAACATACGAAAGTAGAGTTTTAGGGGCAGGCAAAGATTGTGGAGAAATATTTTAAAATGAATTCAAATTTTTGTTTGCATTTGAATAATTTAGTATTTACAATCATTCTTTACGAAAAATCTATCCGAGTTTTTTTATATGAAATGTGCAAACAAACGCATGAAACATGACTTTTAGGTCCAAAAAAAGATTGTGGAGAAATATTTTAAAATGAGTACAAATTTTGGTTTGCATTTGAATAATTTACTATTTACGATCATTCTTTAAGAAAAATTTACCCGAGTTTTTTTTTAAATGAAACAAGCAAACAAACGCTCGAAACATGAGTTTTATATACAAACAAAGATTGTTGAGAAAAATTTTAAAGTGAAAAGAAATTTTGGTTTGCGTTTGAAAAATTTAGCATTTCCAATCATTCTTTACGAAAAATCTATCAGAGTTTTATTTGAATGAAACGAGCAAACAAACGCACGAAACATGAGTTTTATGTGCAAACAAACATTGTGAAAAATATTTTAAAGTGAACACAGATTTTGGTCAGCATTAGAATAATTTAGTATTTACCATCATTCTTTACGAAAAATCTAACTGTGTTATTTTTGTATGAAAGGAGAAAACAAACATATGAAACAAGAGTTTTAGGGGCAAGCAAAGATTGTGGAGAAATATTTTAAAATGAATTCAAATTTTGGTTTGCATTTGAATAATTTAGTATTTACAATCATTCTTGACGAAAAATCTATCCGAGTTTTTTTTATATGAAATGTGCAAACAAACGCATGAAACATGAGTTTTAGGTCCAAAAGTAGATTGTGGAGAAATATTTTAAAATGGATACAAATTTTGATATGCATTTGAATAATTTAGTATTTACTTTCATTCTTTACGAAAAATCTATCCGAGTTTTTTTTATATGAAATGTGAAAACAAACGCATGAAACATGACTTTTAGGTCCAAAAAAAGATTGTGGAGAAATATTTTAAAATGAATACAAATTATGGTCACCATTAGAATAATTTAGTATTTACCATCATTCTTTACGAAAAATCTAACCGTGTTATTTTTGTATGAAAGGAGCAAACAAACATACGAAACAAGAGTTTTAGGGGCAGGCAAAGATTGTGGAGAAATATTTTAAAATGAATTCAAATTTTTGTTTGCATTTGAATAATTTAGTATTTACATTCATTCTTTACGAAAAAGCTATCCGAGTTTTTTTTATATGAAATGTGCAAACAAACGCATGAAACATGACTTTTAGGTCAAAAAAAAGATTGTGGAGAAATATTTTAAAATGAATAAAAATTTTGGTTTGCATTTGAATAATTTACTATTTACGATCATTCTTTAAGAAAAATCTACCCGAGTTTTTTTTTTAAATGAAACAAGCAAACAAACGCTCGAAACATTAGTTTTATATACAAACAAAGATTGTTGAGAAATATTTTAAAGTGAAAAGAAATTTTGGTTTGCGTTTGAAAAATTTAGCATTTCCAATCATTCTTTACGAAAAATCTATCAGAGTTTTTTTTGAATGAAACGAGCAAACAAACGCACGAAACATGAGTTTTATGTGCAAACAAACATTGTGGAAAAATATTTTAAAATGAACACAGATTTTGGTCACCATTAGAATAATTTAGTATTTACCATCATTCTTTACGAAAAATCTAACCGTGTTATTTTTGTATGAAAGGAGCAAACAAACATACGAAACAAGAGTTAGGGGCAAGCAAAGATTGTGGAGAAATATTTTAAAATGAATTCAAATTTTTGTTTGCATTTGAATAATTTAGTATTTACAATCATTCTTTACGAAAAGTGTATCCGAGTTTTTTTATATGAAATGTGCAAACAAACGCATGAAACATGAGTTTTAGGTCCAAAAGAAGATTGTGGAGAAATATTTTAAAATGGATACAAAATTTGATATGCATTTGAATAATTTAGTATTTACTTTCATTCTATACGAAAAATCTATCCGAGTTTTTTTTATATGAAATGTGCAAACAAACGCATGAAACATGACTTTTAGGTCAAAAAAAAGATTGTGGAGAAATATTTTAAAATGAATACAAATTTTGGTTTGCATTTGAATAATTTACTATTTACGATCATTCTTTAAGAAAAATCTATCCGAGTTTTTTTTTTAAATGAAACAAGCAAACAAACGCTCGAAACATTAGTTTTATATACAAACAAAGATTGTCGAGAAATATTTTAAAGTGAAAAGAAATTTTGGTTTGCGTTTGAAAAATTTAGCATTTCCAATCGTTATTTACGAAAAATCTATCAGAGTTTTTTTTGAATGAAACGAGCAAACAAACGCACGAAACATGAGTTTTATGTGCAAACAAACATTGTGGAAAAATATTTTAAAATGAACACCATTAGAATAATTTAGTATTTACCATCATTCTTTACGAAAAATCTGACCGTGTTATTTTTGTATGAAAGGAGCAAACAAACATACGAAACAAGAGTTTTAGGGGCAAGCAAAGATTGTGGAGAAATATTTTAAAATGAATTCAAATTTTTGTTTGCATTTGAATAATTTAGTATTTACAATCATTCTTGACGAAAAATCTATCCGAGTTTTTTTATATGAAATGTGCAAACAAACGCATGAACCATGACTTTTAGGTCCAAAAAAAGATTGTGGACAAATATTTTAAAATGGATACAAATTTTGATATGCATTTGAATAATTTAGTATTTACTTTTATTCTTTACGAAAAATCTATCCGAGTTTTTTTTATATGAAATGTGCAAACAAACGCATGAAACATGACTTTTAGGTCAAAAAAAAGATTGTGGAGAAATATTTTAAAATGAAAACAAATTCTGGTTTGCATTTGAATAATTTATTATTTACGATCATTCTTTAAGAAAAATCTATCCGAGTCTTTTTTTTAAATGAAACAAGCAAACAAACGCTCGAAACATTAGTTTTATATACAAACAAAGATTGTTGAGAAATATTTTAAAGTGAAAAGAAATTTTGGTTTGCGTTTGAAAATTTTAGTATTTTCAATCATTCTTTACGAAAAATCTATCAGAGTTTTTTTTGAATGAAACGAGCAAACAAACGCACGAAACATGAGTTTTATGTGCAAACAAACATTGTGGAAAAATATTTTAAAATGAACACAGATTTTGGTCAGCATTAGAATAATGTAGTATTTACCATCATTCTTTACGAAAAATCTAACCGTGTTATTTTTGTATGAAAGGAGCAAACAAACATACGAAACAAGAGTTTTAGGGGCAAGCAAAGATTGTGGAGAAATATTTTAAAATGAATTCAAATTTTGGTTTGCATTTGAAAAATTTAGTATTTTCAATCATTCTTTACGACAAATCTATCCGAGTTTTTTTTCTATGAAATGTGCAAACAAACGCATGAAACATGAGTTTTAGGTCCAAAAGAAGATTGTGGAGAAATATTTTAAAATGGATACAAATTTTGATATGCATTTTAATAATTTATTATTTACATTCATTCTTTACGAAAAATCTATCCGAGTTTTTTTATATGAAATGTGCAAACAAACGCATGAACCATGACTTTTAGGTCCAAAAAAAGATTGTGGACAAATATTTTAAAATGAATACAAATTTTGGTTTGTATTTGAATAATTTACTATTTACGATCATTCTGTAAGAAAAATTTACCCGAGTTTTTTTATTAAATGAAACAGGCAAACAAACGCTCGAAACATGAGTTTTATATACAAATAAAGATTGTTGAGAAATATTTTAAAGTGAAAAGAAATTTTGGTTTGCGTTTGAAAAATTTAGCATTTCCAATCATTCTTTACGAAAAATCTATTAGAGTTTTTTTTGAATGAAACGAGCAAACAAACGCACGAAACATGAGTTTTATGTGCAAACAAACATTGTGGAAAAATATTTTAAAATGAACACAGATTTTGGTCAGCATTAGAATAATTTAGTATTTACCATCATTCTTTACGAAAAATCTAACTGTGTTATTTTTGTATGAAAGGAGCAAACAAACATATGAAACAAGAGTTTGAGGGGCAAGCAAAGATTGTGGAGAAATATTTTAAAATGAATTCAAATTTTGGTTTGCATTTGAATAATTTAGTATTTACAACCATTCTTGATGAAAAATCTATCCGAGTTTTTTTTATATGAAATGTGCAAACAAACGCATGAAACATGAGTTTTAGGTCCAAAAGTAGATTGTGGAGAAATATTTTAAAATGGATACAAATTTTGATATGCATTTGAATAATTTAGTATTTACTTTCATTCTTTACGAAAAATCTATCCGAGTTTTTTTTATATGAAATGTGCAAACAAACGCATGAAACATGACTTTTAGGTCCAAAAAAAGATTGTGGAGAAATATTTTAAAATGAATACAAATTTTGGTCACCATTAGAATAATTTAGTATTTACCATCATTCTTTACGAAAAATCTAACCGTGTTATTTTTGTATGAAAGGAGCAAACAAACATACGAAAGAAGAGTTTTAGGGGCAGGCAAAGATTGTGGAGAAATATTTTAAAATGAATTCAAATTTTTGTTTGCATTTGAATAATTTAGTATTTACAATCATTCTTTACGAAAAATCTATCCGAGTTTTTTTATATGAAATGTGCAAACAAACGCATGAAACATGACTTTTAGGTCCAAAAAAAGATTGTGGAGAAATATTTTAAAATGAGTACAAATTTTGGTTTGCATTTGAATAATTTACTATTTACGATCATTCTTTAAGAAAAATTTACCCGAGTTTTTTTTTAAATGAAACAAGCAAACAAACGCTCGAAACATGAGTTTTATATACAAACAAAGATTGTCGAGAAATATTTTAAAGTGAAAAGAAATTTTGGTTTGCGTTTGAAAAATTTAGCATTTCCAATCATTCTTTACGAAAAATCTATCAGAGTTTTATTTGAATGAAACGAGCAAACAAACGCACGAAACATGAGTTTTATGTGCAAACAAACATTGTGAAAAATATTTTAAAATGAACACAGTTTTTGGTCAGCATTAGAATAATTTAGTATTTACCATGATTCTTTACGAAAAATCTAACTGTGTTATTTTTGTATGAAAGGAGCAAACAAACATATGAAACAAGAGTTTTAGGGGCAAGCAAAGATTGTGGAGAAATATTTTAAAATGAATTCAAATTTTGGTTTGCATTTGAATAATTTAGTATTTACAATCATTCTTTACGAAAAATGTATCCGAGTTTTTTTATATGAAATGTAGCAACAAACGCATGAAACATGAGTTTTAGGTCCAAAAGTAGATTGTGGAGAAATATTTTAAAATGGATACAAATTTTGATATGCATTTGAATAATTTAGTATTTACTTTAATTCTTTACGAAAAATCTATCCGAGTTTTTTTTATATGAAATGTGCAAACAAACGCATGAAACATGACTTTTAGGTCCAAAAAAAGATTGTGGAGAAATATTTTAAAATGAATACAAATTTTGGTCACCATTATAATAATTTAGTATTTACCATCATTCTTTACGAAAAATCCAACCGTGTTATTTTTATATGAAAGGAGCAAACAAACATACGAAACAAGAGTTTTAGGGGCAAGCAAAGATTGTGGAGAAATATTTTAAAATGAATTCAAATTTTTGTTTGCATTTGAATAATTTTGTGTTTACAATCATTCTTTACGAAAAATCTATCCGAGTTTTTTTTATATGAAATGCGCAAACAAACGCATGAAACATGACTTTTAGGTCAAAAAAAAGATTGTGGAGAAATATTTTAAAATGAATACAAATTTTGGTTTGCATTTGAATAATTTACTATTTACGATCATTCTTTAAGAAAAATCTATCCGAGTCTTTTTTTTAAATGAAACAAGCAAACAAACGCTCGAAACATTAGTTTTATATACGACCAAAGATTGTTGAGAAAAATTTTAGAGTGAAAAGAAATTTTGGTTTGCGTTTGAAAAATTTAGCATTTCCAATCATTCTTTACGAAAAATCTATCAGAGTTTTATTTGAATGAAACGAGCAAACAAACGCACGAAACATGAGTTTTATGTGCAAACAAACATTGTGAAAAATATTTTAAAATGAACACAGATTTTGGTCAGCATTAGAATAATTTAGTATTACCATCATTCTTTACGAAAAATCTAACTGTGTTATTTTTGTATGAAAGGAGCAAACAAACATATGAAACAAGAGTTTTAGGGGCAAGCAAAGATTGTGGAGAAATATTTTAAAATGAATTCAAATTTTGGTTTGCATTTGAATAATTTAGTATTTACAATCATTCTTTACGAAAAATGTATCCGAGTTTTTTTATATGAAATGTAGCAACAAACGCATGAAACATGAGTTTTAGGTCCAAAAGTAGATTGTGGAGAAATATTTTAAAATGGATACAAATTTTGATATGCATTTGAATAATTTAGTATTTACTTTCATTCTTTACGAAAAATCTATCAGAGTTTTTTTTGAATGAAACGAGCAAACAAACGCACGAAACATGAGTTTTGTGTGCAAAATAAACATTGTGGAAAAATATTTTAAAATGAACACAGATTTTGGTCACCATTAGAATAATTTAGTATTTACCATCATTCTTTACGAAAAATCTAACCGTGTTATTTTTTTATGAAAGGAGCAAATAACCATACGAAACAAGAGTTTTAGGGGCAAGCAAAGATTGTGGAGAAATATTTTAAAATGAATTCAGATTTTTGTTTGCATTTGAATAATTTAGTATTTACAATCATTCTTTACGAAAAATCTATCCGAGTTTTTTTATATGAAATGTGCAAACAAACGCATGAAACATGAGTTTTAGGTCCAAAAGAAGATTGTGGAGAAATATTTTAAAACGGATACAAATTTTGATATGCATTTGAATAATTTAGTATTTAATTTTATTCTTTACGAAAAGTCTATCCGAGTTTTTTTACATGAAATGTGCAAACAAACGCATGAAACATGACTTTTAGGTCCAAAAAAAGATTGTGGAGAAATATTTTAAAATGAGTACAAATTTTGGTTTGCATTTGAATAATTTACTATTTACGATCATTCTTTAATAAAAATTTACCCAAGTTTTTTTTAAAAATGAAACAAGCAAACAAACGCTCGAAACATTAGTTTTATATACGAACAAAGATTGTTGAGAAAAATTTTAGAGTGAAAAGAAATTTTGGTTTGCGTTTGAAAAATTTAGCATTTCCAATCATTCTTTACGAAAAATCTATCAGAGTTTTTTTTGAATGAAACGCGCAAACAAACGCACGAAACATGAGTTTTATGTGCAAACAAACATTGTGGAAAAATATTTTAAAATGAACACAGATTTTGGTCACCATTAGAATAATTTAGTATTTACCATCATTCTTTACGAAAAATCTATCCGAGTTTTTTTTTTAAATGAAACAAGCAAACAAACGCTCGAAACATCAGTTTTATATACAAACAAAGATTGTTGAGAAATATTTTAAAGTGAAAAGAAATTTTGGTTTGCGTTTGAAAAATTTAGTATTTCCAATCATTCTTTACGAAAAATCTATCAGAGTTTTTTTTGAATGAAACGAGCAAACAAACGCACGAAACATGAGTTTTATGTGCAAACAAACATTGTGGAAAAATATTTTAAAATGAACACAGATTTTGGTCAGCATTAGAATAATTTAGTATTTACCATCATTCTTTACGAAAAATCTAACCGTGTTATTTTTGTATGAAAGGAGCAAACAAACATACGAAACAAGAGTTTTAGGGGCAAGCAAAGATTGTGGAGAAATATTTTAAAATGAATTCAAATTTTGGTTTGCATTTGAAAAATTTAGTATTTTCAATGATTCTTTACGACAAATCTATCCGAGTTTTTTTTCTATGAAATGTGCAAACAAACGCATGAAACATGAGTTTTAGGTCCAAAAGAAGATTGTGGAGAAATATTTTAAAACGGATACAAATTTTGATATGCATTTGAATAATTTAGTATTTACATTCATTCTTTACGAAAAATCTATCCGAGTTTTTTTATTTGAAATGTGCAAACAAACGCATGAAACATGACTTTTAGGTCCAAAAAAAGATTGTGGAGAAATATTTTAAAATGAATACAAATTTTGGTTTGCATTTGAATAATTTACTATTTACGATCATTCTGTAAGAAAAATGTACCCGAGTTTTTTTTTTAAATGAAACAAGCAAACAAACGCTCGAAACATGAGTTTTATATACAAATAAAGATTGTTGAGAAATATTTTAAAGTGAAAAGAAATTTTGGTTTGCGTTTGAAAAATTTAGCATTTCCAATCATTCTTTACGAAAAATCTATTAGAGTTTTTTTTGAATGAAACGAGCAAACAAACGCACGAAACATGAGTTTTATGTGCAAACAAACATTGTGGAAAAATATTTTAAAATGAACACAGATTTTGGTCAGCATTAGAATAATTTAGTATTTACCATCATTCTTTACGAAAAATCTAACTGTGTTATTTTTGTATGAAAGGAGCAAACAAACATATGAAACAAGAGTTTTAGGGGCAAGCAAAGATTGTGGAGAAATATTTTAAAATGAATTCAAATTTTGGTTTGCATTTGAATAATTTAGTATTTACATTCATTCTTGACGAAAAATCTATCCGAGTTTTTTTTATATGAAATGTGCAAACAAACGCATGAAACATGAGGTTTAGGTCCAAAAGTAGATTGTGGAGAAATATTTTAAAATGGATACAAATTTTGATATGCATTTGAATAATTTAGTATTTACTTTCATTCTTTACGAAAAATCTATCCGAGTTTTTTTTATATGAAATGTGCAAACAAACGCATGAAACATGACTTTTAGGTCCAAAAAAAGATTGTGGAGAAATATTTTAAAATGTATACAAATTTTGGTCACCATTAGAATAATTTAGTATTTACCATCATTCTTTACGAAAAATCTAACCGTGTTATTTTTGTATGAAAGGAGCAAACAAACATACGAAACAAGAGTTTTAGGGGCAGGCAAAGATTGTGGAGAAATATTTTAAAATGAATTCAAATTTTTGTTTGCATTTGAATAATTTAGTATTTACAATCATTCTTTACGAAAAATCTATCCGAGTTTTTTTATATGAAATGTGCAAACAAACGCATGAAACATGACTTTTAGGTCCAAAAAAAGATTGTGGAGAAATATTTTAAAATGAGTACAAATTTTGGTTTGCATTTGAATAATTTACTATTTACGATCATTCTTTAAGAAAAATTTACCCGAGTTTTTTTTTAAATGAAACAAGCAAACAAACGCTCGAAACATGAGTTTTATATACAAACAAAGATTGTTGAGAAATATTTTAAAGTGAAAAGAAATTTTGGTTTGCGTTTGAAAAATTTAGCATTTCCAATCATTCTTTACGAAAAATCTATCAGAGTTTTATTTGAATGAAACGAGCAAACAAACGCACGAAACATGAGTTTTATGTGCAAACAAACATTGTGAAAAATATTTTAAAATGAACACAGATTTTGGTCAGCATTAGAATAATTTAGTATTTACCATCATTCTTTACGAAAAATCTAACTGTGTTATTTTTTTATGAAAGGAGAAAACAAACATATGAAACAAGAGTTTTAGGGGCAAGCAAAGATTGTGGAGAAATATTTTAAAATGAATTCAAATTTTGGTTTGCGTTTGAATAATTTAGTATTTACAATCATTCTTGACGAAAAATCTATCCGAGTTTTTTTTTTATGAAATGTGCAAACAAACGCATGAAACATGAGTTTTAGGTCCAAAAGTAGATTGTGGACAAATATTTTAAAATGGATACAAATTTTGATATGCATTTGAATAATTTAGTATTTACTTTCATTCTTTACGAAAAATCTATCCGAGTTTTTTTTATATGAAATGTGCAAACAAATGCATGAAACATGACTTTTAGGTCCAAAAAAAGATTGTGGAGAAATATTTTAAAATGAATACAAATTTTGGTCACCATTAGAATAATTTAGTATTTACCATCATTCTTTACGAAAAATCTAACCGTGTTATTTTTGTATGAAAGGAGCAAACAAACATATGAAACAAGAGTTTTAGGGGCAAGCAAAGATTGTGGAGAAATATTTTAAAATGAATTCAAATTTTTGTTTGCATTTGAATAATTTAGTATTTACAATCATTCTTTACGAAAAATCTATCCGAGTTTTTTTTATATGAAATGCGCAAACAAACGCATGAAACATGACTTTTAGGTCAAAAAAAAGATTGTGGAGAACTATTTTAAAATGAATACAAATTTTGGTTTGCATTTGAATAATTTACTATTTACGATCATTCTTTAAGAAAAATCTATCCGAGTTTTTTTTTTAAATGAAACAAGCAAACAAACGCTCGAAACATTAGTTTTATATACGAACAAAGATTGTTGAGAAAAATTTTAGAGTGAAAAGAAATTTTGGTTTGCGTTTGAAAAATTTAGCATTTCCAATCATTCTTTACGAAAAATCTATCAGAGTTTTTTTTGAATGAAACGCGCAAACAAGCGCACGAAACATGAGTTTTATGTGCAAACAAACATTGTGGAAAAATATTTTAAAGTGAACACAGATTTTGGTCACCATTAGAATAATTTAGTAAATACCATCATTCTTTACGAAAAATCTAACCGTGTTATTTTTGTATGAAAGGAGCAAACAAACATACGAAACAGGAGTTAGGGGCAAGCAAAGATTGTGGAGAAATTTTTTAAAATGAATTCAAATTTTTGTTTGCATTTGAATAATTTAGTATTTACAATCATTCTTTACGAAAAATGTATCCGAGTTTTTTTATATGAAATGTGGCAACAAACGCATGAAACATGAGTTTTAGGTCCAAATGAAGATTGTGGAGAAATATTTTAAAATGGATACAAATTTTGATATGCATTTGAATAATTTAGTATTTACTTTCATTCTTTACGTAAAATATATCCGAGTTTTTTTTATATGAAATGTGCAAACAAACGCATGAAGCATGAGTTTTAGGTCCAAAAGAAGATTGTGGAGAAATATTTTAAAATGGATACAAATTTTGATATGCATTTGAATAATTTACTATTTACGATCATTCTTTAAGAAAAATCTATCCGAGTTTTTTTTTTAAATGAAACAAGCAAACAAACGCTCGAAACATTAGTTTTATATACAAACAAAGATTGTTGAGAAATATTTTAAAGTGAAAAGAAATTTTGGTTTGCGTTTGAAAAATTTAGCATTTCCAATCATTCTTTACGAAAAATCTATCAGAGTTTTTTTTGAATGAAACGAGCAAACAAACGCACGAAACATGAGTTTTATGTGCAAATAAACATTGTGGAAAAATATTTTAAAATGAACACAGATTTTGGTCACCATTAGAATAATTTAGTATTTACCATCATTCTTTACGAAAAATCTAACCGTGTTATTTTTTTATGAAAGGAGCAAACAACCATACGAAACAAGAGTTTTAGGGGCAAGCAAAGATTGTGGAGAAATATTTTAAAATGAATTCAAATTTTTGTTTGCATTTGAATAATTTAGTATTTACAATCATTCTTTACGAAAAATCTATCCGAGTTTTTTTATATGAAATGTGCAAACAAACGCATGAAACATGAGTTTTAGGTCCAAAAGAAGATTGTGGAGAAATATTTTAAAACGGATACAAATTTTGAGATGCATTTGAATAATTTAGTATTTACTTTTATTCTTTACGAAAAGTCTATCCGAGTTTTTTTACATGAAATGTGCAAACAAACGCATGAAACATGACTTTTAGGTCCAAAAAAAGATTGTGGAGAAATATTTTAAAATGAGTACAAATTTTGGTTTGCATTTGAATAATTTACTATTTACGATCATTCTTTAAGAAAAATTTACCCAAGTTTTTTTTTTAAATGAAACAAGCAAACAAACGCTCGAAACATTAGTTTTATATACATACAAAGATTGTTGAGAAATATTTTAAAGTGAAAAGAAATTTTGGTTTGCGTTTGAAAAATTTAGCATATCCTATCATTCTTTACGGAAAATCTATCAGAGTTTTTTTTGAATGAAACGAGCAAACAAACACACAATATATGAGTTTTATGTGCAAACAAACATTGTGGAAAAATATTTTAAAATGAACACAGATTTTGGTCAGCATTAGAATAATTTAGTATTTACCATCATTCTTTACGAAAAATCTAACTGTGTTATTTTTGTAGGAAAGGAGCAAACAAACATATGAAACACGAGTTTTAGGGGCAAGCAAAGATTGTGGAGAAATATTTTAAAATGAATTTAAATTTTGGTTTCCATTTGAATAATTTAGTATTTACAATCATTCTTGACGAAAAATCTATCCGAATTTTTTTTAGATGAAATGTGCAAACAAACGCATGAAACATGAATTTTAGGTCCAAAAGTAGATTGTGCAGAAATATTTTAAAATGGATACAAATTTTGATATGCATTTGAATAATTTAGTATTTACATTCATTCTTCACGAAAAATCTCTCCGAGTTTTTTTATATGAAATGTGCAAACAAACGCATGAAACATGAGTTTTAGGTCCAAAAGAAGATTGTGGAGAAATATTTTAAAACGGATACAAATTTTGATATGCATTTGAATAATTTAGTATTTAATTTTATTCTTTACGAAAAGTCTATCCGAGTTTTTTTACATGAAATGTGCAAACAAACGCATGAAACATGACTTTTAGGTCCAAAAAAAGATTGTGGAGAAATATTTTAAAATGAGTACAAATTTTGGTTTGCATTTGAATAATTTACTATTTACGATCATTCTTTAAGAAAAATTTACCCAAGTTTTTTTTTAAAATGAAACAAGCAAACAAACGCTCGAAACATTAGTTTTATATACGAACAAAGATTGTTGAGAAAAATTTTAGAGTGAAAAGAAATTTTGGTTTGCGTTTGAAAAATTTAGCATTTCCAATCATTCTTTACGAAAAATCTATCAGAGTTTTTTTTGAATGAAACGCGCAAACAAACGCACGAAACATGAGTTTTATGTGCAAACAAACATTGTGGAAAAATATTTTAAAATGAACACAGATTTTGGTCACCATTAGAATAATTTAGTATTTACCATCATTCTTTACGAAAAATCTATCCGAGTTTTTTTTTTAAATGAAACAAGCAAACAAACGCTCGAAACATCAGTTTTATATACATACAAAGATTGTTGAGAAATATTTTAAAGTGAAAAGAAATTTTGGTTTGCGTTTGAAAAATTTAGTATTTCCAATCATTCTTTACGAAAAATCTATCAGAGTTTTTTTTGAATGAAACGAGCAAACAAACGCACGAAACATGAGTTTTATGTGCAAACAAACATTGTGGAAAAATATTTTAAAATGAACACAGATTTTGGTCAGCATTAGAATAATTTAGTATTTACCATCATTCTTTACGAAAAATCTAACCGTGTTATTTTTGTATGAAAGGAGCAAACAAACATACGAAACAAGAGTTTTAGGGGCAAGCAAAGATTGTGGAGAAATATTTTAAAATGAATTCAAATTTTGGTTTGCATTTGAAAAATTTAGTATTTTCAATGATTCTTTACGACAAATCTATCCGAGTTTTTTTTCTATGAAATGTGCAAACAAACGCATGAAACATGAGTTTTAGGTCCAAAAGAAGATTGTGGAGAAATATTTTAAAATGGATACAAATTTTGATATGCATTTGAATAATTTAGTATTTACATTCATTCTTTACGAAAAATCTATCCGAGTTTTTTTATATGAAATGTGCAAACAAACGCATGAAACATGACTTTTAGGTCCAAAAAAAGATTGTGGAGAAATATTTTAAAATGAATACAAATTTTGGTTTGCATTTGAATAATTTACTATTTACGATCATTCTGTAAGAAAAATTTACCCGAGTTTTTTTTTTAAATGAAACAAGCAAACAAACGCTCGAAACATGAGTTTTATATACAAATAAAGATTGTTGAGAAATATTTTAAAGTGAAAAGAAATTTTGGTTTGCGTTTGAAAAATTTAGCATTTCCAATCATTCTTTACGAAAAATCTATTAGAGTTTTTTTTGAATGAAACGAGCAAACAAACGCACGAAACATGAGTTTTATGTGCAAACAAACATTGTGGAAAAATATTTTAAAATGAACACAGATTTTGGTCAGCATTAGAATAATTTAGTATTTACCATCATTCTTTACGAAAAATCTAACTGTGTTATTTTTGTATGAAAGGAGCAAACAAACATATGAAACAAGAGTTTTAGGGGCAAGCAAAGATTGTGGAGAAATATTTTAAAATGAATTCAAATTTTGGTTTGCATTTGAATAATTTAGTATTTACAATCATTCTTGACGAAAAATCTATCCGAGTTTTTTTTATATGAAATGTGCAAACAAACGCATGAAACATGAGGTTTAGGTCCAAAAGTAGATTGTGGAGAAATATTTTAAAATGGATACAAATTTTGATATGCATTTGAATAATTTAGTATTTACTTTCATTCTTTACGAAAAATCTATCCGAGTTTTTTTTATATGAAATGTGCAAACAAACGCATGAAACATGACTTTTAGGTCCAAAAAAAGATTGTGGAGAAATATTTTAAAATGTATACAAATTTTGGTCACCATTAGAATAATTTAGTATTTACCATCATTCTTTACCAAAAATCTAACCGTGTTATTTTTGTATGAAAGGAGCAAACAAACATACGAAACAAGAGTTTTAGGGGCAGGCAAAGATTGTGGAGAAATATTTTAAAATGAATTCAAATTTTTGTTTGGATTTGAATAATTTAGTATTTACAATCATTCTTTACGAAAAATCAATCCGAGTTTTTTTATACGAAATGTGCAAACAAACGCATGAAACATGACTTTTAGGTCCAAAAAAAGATTGTGGAGAAATATTTTAAAATGAGTACAAATTTTGGTTTGCATTTGAATAATTTACTATTTACGATCATTCTTTAAGAAAAATTTACCCGAGTTTTTTTTTAAATGAAACAAGCAAACAAACGCTCGAAACATGAGTTTTATATACAAACAAAGATTGTTGAGAAATATTTTAAAGTGAAAAGAAATTTTGGTTTGCGTTTGAAAAATTTAGCATTTCCAATCATTCTTTACGAAAAATCTATCAGAGTTTTATTTGAATGAAACGAGCAAACAAACGCACGAAACATGAGTTTTATGTGCAAACAAACATTGTGAAAAATATTTTAAAATGAACACAGATTTTGGTCAGCATTAGAATAATTTAGTATTTACCATCATTCTTTACGAAAAATCTAACTGTGTTATTTTTTTATGAAAGGAGAAAACAAACATATGAAACAAGAGTTTTAGGGGCAAGCAAAGATTGTGGAGAAATATTTTAAAATGAATTCAAATTTTGGTTTGCGTTTGAATAATTTAGTATTTACAATCATTCTTGACGAAAAATCTATCCGAGTTTTTTTTTTATGAAATGTGCAAACAAACGCATGAAACATGAGTTTTAGGTCCAAAAGTAGATTGTGGAGAAATATTTTAAAATGGATACAAATTTTGATATGCATTTGAATAATTTAGTATTTACTTTCATTCTTTACGAAAAATCTATCCGAGTTTTTTTTATATGAAATGTGCAAACAAATGCATGAAACATGACTTTTAGGTCCAAAAAAAGATTGTGGAGAAATATTTTAAAATGAATACAAATTTTGGTCACCATTAGAATAATTTAGTATTTACCATCATTCTTTACGAAAAATCTAACCGTGTTATTTTTGTATGAAAGGAGCAAACAAACATATGAAACAAGAGTTTTAGGGGCAAGCAAAGATTGTGGAGAAATATTTTAAAATGAATTCAAATTTTTGTTTGCATTTGAATAATTTAGTATTTACAATCATTCTTTACGAAAAATCTATCCGAGTTTTTTTTATATGAAATGCGCAAACAAACGCATGAAACATGACTTTTAGGTCAAAAAAAAGATTGTGGAGAAATATTTTAAAATGAATACAAATTTTGGTTTGCATTTGAATAATTTACTATTTACGATCATTCTTTAAGAAAAATCTATCCGAGTTTTTTTTTTAAATGAAACAAGCAAACAAACGCTCGAAACATTAGTTTTATATACGAACAAAGATTGTCGAGAAAAATTTTAGAGTGAAAAGAAATTTTGGTTTGCGTTTGAAAAATTTAGCATTTCCAATCATTCTTTACGAAAACTCTATCAGAGTTTTTTTTGAATGAAACGCGCAAACAAGCGCACGAAACATGAGTTTTATGTGCAAACAAACATTGTGGAAAAATATTTTAAAATGAACACAGATTTTGGTCACCATTAGAATAATTTAGTAAATACCATCATTCTTTACGAAAAATCTAACCGTGTTATTTTTGTATGAAAGGAGCAAACAAACATACGAAACAGGAGTTAGGGGCAAGCAAAGATTGTGGAGAATTTTTTTAAAATGAATTCAAATTTTTGTTTGCATTTGAATAATTTAGTATTTACAATCATTCTTTACGAAAAATGTATCCGAGTTTTTTTATATGAAATGTGGCAACAAACGCATGAAACATGAGTTTTAGGTCCAAATGAAGATTGTGGAGAAATATTTTAAAATGGATTCAAATTTTGATATGCATTTGAATAATTTAGTATTTACTTTCATTCTTTACGAAAAATCTATCCGAGTTTTTTTTATATGAAATGTGCAAACAAATGCATGAAACATGACTTTTAGGTCCAAAAAAAGATTGTGGAGAAATATTTTAAAATGAATACAAATTTTGGTCACCATTAGAATAATTTAGTATTTACCATCATTCTTTACGAAAAATCTAACCGTGTTATTTTTGTATGAAAGGAGCAAACAAACATATGAAACAAGAGTTTTAGGGGCAAGCAAAGATTGTGGAGAAATATTTTAAAATGAATTCAAATTTTTGTTTGCATTTGAATAATTTAGTATTTACAATCATTCTTTACGAAAAATCTATCCGAGTTTTTTTTATATGAAATGCGCAAACAAACGCATGAAACATGACTTTTAGGTCAAAAAAAAGATTGTGGAGAAATATTTTAAAATGAATACAAATTTTGGTTTGCATTTGAATAATTTACTATTTACGATCATTCTTTAAGAAAAATCTATCCGAGTTTTTTTTTTAAATGAAACAAGCAAACAAACGCTCGAAACATTAGTTTTATATACGAACAAAGATTGTCGAGAAAAATTTTAGAGTGAAAAGAAATTTTGGTTTGCGTTTGAAAAATTTAGCATTTCCAATCATTCTTTACGAAAACTCTATCAGAGTTTTTTTTGAATGAAACGCGCAAACAAGCGCACGAAACATGAGTTTTATGTGCAAACAAACATTGTGGAAAAATATTTTAAAATGAACACAGATTTTGGTCACCATTAGAATAATTTAGTAAATACCATCATTCTTTACGAAAAATCTAACCGTGTTATTTTTGTATGAAAGGAGCAAACAAACATACGAAACAGGAGTTAGGGGCAAGCAAAGATTGTGGAGAATTTTTTTAAAATGAATTCAAATTTTTGTTTGCATTTGAATAATTTAGTATTTACAATCATTCTTTACGAAAAATGTATCCGAGTTTTTTTATATGAAATGTGGCAACAAACGCATGAAACATGAGTTTTAGGTCCAAATGAAGATTGTGGAGAAATATTTTAAAATGGATACAAATTTTGATATGCATTTGAATAATTTAGTATTTACTTTCATTCTTTACGTAAAATCTATCCGAGTTTTTTTTATATGAAATGTGCAAACAAACGCATGAAACATGACTTTTAGGTCAAAAAAAAGATTGTGGAGAAATATTTTAAAATGAATACAAATTCTGGTTTGCATTTGAATAATTTACTATTTACGATCATTCTTTAAGAAAAATCTATCCGAGTTTTTTTTTTAAATGAAACAAGCAAACAAACGCTCGAAACATTAGTTTTATATACAAACAAAGATTGTTGAGAAATATTTTAAAGTGAAAAGAAATTTTGGTTTGCGTTTGAAAAATTTAGCATTTCCAATCATTCTTTACGAAAAATCTATCAGAGTTTTTTTTGAATGAAACGAGCAAACAAACGCACGAAACATGAGTTTTATGTGCAAATAAACATTGTGGAAAAATATTTTAAAATGAACACAGATTTTGGTCACCATTAGAATAATTTAGTATTTACCATCATTCTTTACGAAAAATCTAACCGTGTTATTTTTGTAGGAAAGGAGCAAACAAACATATGAAACACGAGTTTTAGGGGCAAGCAAAGATTGTGGAGAAATATTTTAAAATGAATTCAAATTTTTGTTTGCATTTGAATAATTTAGTATTTACAATCATTCTTTACGAAAAATCTATCCGAGTTTTTTTATATGAAATGTGCAAACAAACGCATGAAACATGAGTTTTAGGTCCAAAAGAAGACTGTGGAGAAATATTTTAAAACGGATACAAATTTTGATATGCATTTGAATAATTTAGTATTTACTTTTATTCTTTACGAAAAGTCTATCCGAGTTTTTTTACATGAAATGTGCAAACAAACGCATGAAACATGACTTTTAGGTCCAAAAAAAGATTGTGGAGAAATATTTTAAAATGAGTACAAATTTTGGTTTGCATTTGAATAATTTACTATTTACGATCATTCTTTAAGAAAAATTTACCCAAGTTTTTTTTTTAAATGAAACAAGCAAACAAACGCTCGAAACATTAGTTTTATATACAAACAAAGATTGTTGAGAAATATTTTAAAGTGAAAAGAAATTTTGGTTTGCGTTTGAAAAATTTAGCATATCCTATCATTCTTTACGGAAAATCTATCAGAGTTTTTTTTGAATGAAACGAGCAATCAAACACACAATATATGAGTTTTATGTGCAAACAAACATTGTGGAAAAATATTTTAAAATGAACACAGATTTTGGTCAGCATTAGAATAATTTAGTATTTACCATCATTCTTTACGAAAAATCTAACTGTGTTATTTTTGTAGGAAAGGAGCAAACAAACATATGAAACACGAGTTTTAGGGGCAAGCAAAGATTGTGGAGAAATATTTTAAAATGAATTTAAATTTTGGTTTCCATTTGAATAATTTAGTATTTACAATCATTCTTGACGAAAAATCTATCCGAATTTTTTTTAGATGAAATGTGCAAACAAACGCATGAAACATGAATTTTAGGTCCAAAAGTAGATTGTGGAGAAATATTTTAAAATGGATACAAATTTTGATATGCATTTGAATAATTTAGTATTTACATTCATTCTTCACGAAAAATCTCTCCGAGTTTTTTTATATGAAATGTGCAAACAAACGCATGAAACATGACTTTTAGGTCAAAAAAAAGATTGTGGAGAAATATTTTAAAATGAATACAAATTCTGGTTTGCATTTGAATAATTTACTATTTACGATCATTCTTTAAGAAAAATTTACCCGAGTTTTTTTTTTTAAATGAAACAAGCAAACAAACGCTCGAAACATGAGTTTTATATACAAAAAAAGATTGTTGAGAAATATTTTAAAGTGAAAAGAAATTTTGGTTTGCGTTTGAAAAATTTAACGTTTCCAATCATTCTTTACGAAAAATCTATCAGAGTTTTTTTTGAATGAAACGAGCAAACAAACGCACGAAACCTGAGTTTTTTGTGCAAACAAACATTGTGGAAAAATATTTTAAAATGAACACAGATTTTGGTCAGCATTAGAATAATTTAGTATTTACCATCATTCTTTACGAAAAATCTAACTGTGTTATTTTTGTATGAAAGGAGCAAACAAACATACGAAACAAGAGTTTTAGGGGCAAGCAAAGATTGTGGAGAAATATTTTAAAATGAATTCAAATTTTGGTTTGCATTTGAAAAATTTAGTATTTTCAATCATTCTTTACGACAAATCTATCCGAGTTTTTTTTATATGAAATGTGCAAACAAACGCATGAAACATGAGTTTTAGGTCCAAAAGAAAATTGTGGAGAAATATTTTAAAATGGATACAAATTTTGATATGCATTTGAATAATTTAGTATTTACATTCATTCTTTACGAAAAATCTATCCGAGTTTTTTTATATGAAATGTGCAAACAAACGCATGAAACATGACTTTTAGGTCCAAAAAAAGATTGTGGAGAAATATTTTAAAATGAATACAAATTCTGGTTTGCATTTGAATAATTTACTATTTACGATCATTCTTTAAGAAAAATCTATCCGAGTTTTTTTTTTAAATGAAACAAGCAAACAAACGCTCGAAACATTAGTTTTATATACAAACAAAGATTGTTGAGAAATATTTTAGAGTGAAAATAAATTTTGGTTTGCGTTTGAAAAATTTAGCATTTCCAATCATTCTTTACGAAAAATCTATCAGAGTTTTTTTTGAATGAAACGAGCAAACAAACGCACGAAATATGAGTTTTATGTGCAAATAAACATTGTGGAAAAATATTTTAAAATGAACACAGATTGTGGTCACCATTAGAATAATTTAGTATTTACGATCATTCTTTACGAAAAATCTAACCGTGTTATTTTTTTATGAAAGGACCAAACAACCATACGTAACAAGAGTTTTAGGGGCAAGCAAAGATTGTGGAGAAATATTTTAAAATGAATTCATATTTTTGTTTGCATTTGAATAATTTAGTATTTACAATCATTCTTTACGAAAAATCTATCGGAGTTTTTTTATATGAAATGTGCAAACAAACGCATGAAACATGAGTTTTAGGTCCAAAAGAAGATTGTGGAGAAATATTTTAAAACGGATACAAATTTTGATATGCATTTGAATAATTTAGTATTTACTTTTATTCTTTACGAAAAGTCTATCCGAGTTTTTTTACATGAAATGTGCAAACAAACGCATGAAACATGACTTTTAGGTCCAAAAAAAGATTGTGGAGAAATATTTTAAAATGAGTACAAATTTTGGTTTGCATTTGAATAATTTACTATTTACGATCATTCTTTAAGAAAAATTTACCCGATTTTTTTTTTTAAATGAAACAAGCAAACAAACGCTCGAAACATGAGTTTTATATACAAACAAAGATTGTTGAGAAATATTTTAAAGTGAAAAGAAATTTTGGTTTGCGTTTGAAAAATTTAGCATATCCTATCATTCTTTACGGAAAATCTATCAGAGTTTTTTTTGAATGAAACGAGCAAACAAACACACAATATATGAGTTTTATGTGCAAACAAACATTGTGGAAAAATATTTTAAAATGAACACAGATTATGGTCAGCATTAGAATAATTTAGTATTTACCATCATTCTTTACGAAAAATCTAACTGTGTTATTTTTGTAGGAAAGGAGCAAACAAACATATGAAACAAGAGTTTTAGGGGCAAGCAAAGATTATGGAGAAATATTTTAAAATGAATTCAAATTTTGGTTTGCATTTGAATAATTTAGTATTTACAATCATTCTTGACGAAAAATCTATCCGAATTTTTTTTATATGAAATGTGCAAACAAACGCATGAAACATGAATTTTAGGTCCAAAAGTAGATTGTGGAGAAATATTTTAAAATGGATACAAATTTTGATATGCATTTGATTAATTTAGTATTTACTTTTATTCTTTACGAAAAATCTATCCGAGTTTTTTTTATATGAAATGTGCAAACAAACGCATGAAACATGACTTTTAGGTCAAAAAAAAGATTGTGGAGAAATATTTTAAAATGAATACAAATTCTTGTTTGCATTTGAATAATTTACTATTTACGATCATTCTTTAAGAAAAATCTATCCGAGTTTTTTTTTTGAATGAAACAAGCAAACAAACGCTCGAAACATTAGTTTTATATACAAACAAAGATTGTTGAGAAATATTTTAAAGTGAAAAGAAATTTTGGTTTGCGTTTGAAAAATTTAGTATTTCCAATCTTTCTTTACGAAAAATCTATCAGAGTTTTTTTTGAATGAAACGAGCAAACAAACGCACGAAACATGAGTTTTATGTGCAAATAAACATTGTGGAAAAATATTTTAAAATGAACACAGATTTTGGTCAGCATTAGAATAATTAGTATTTACCATCATTCTTTACGAAAAATCTAACCGTGTTATTTTTGTATGAAAGGAGCAAACAAACATACGAAACAAGAGTTTTAGGGGCAAGCAAAGATTGTGGAGAAATATTTTAAAATGAATTCAAATTTTGGTTTGCATTTGAAAAATTTAGTATTTTCAATCATTCTTTACGACAAATCTATCCGAGTTTTTTTTATATGAAATGTGCAAACAAACGCATGAAACATGAGTTTTAGGTCCAAAAGAAGATTGTGGAGAAATATTTTAAGATGGATACAAACTTTGATATGCATTTGAATAATTTAGTATTTACATTCATTCTTTACGAAAAATCTATCCGAGTTTTTTTATATGAAATGTGCAAACAAACGCATGAAACATGACTTTTAGGTCCAAAAAAAGATTGTGGAGAAATATTTTAAAATGAATACAAATTTTGGTTTGCATTTGAATAATTTACTATTTACGATCATTCTTTAAGAAAAATTTACCCGATTTTTTTTTTTAAATGAAACAAGCAAACAAACGCTCGAAACATGAGTTTTATATACAAACAAAGATTGTTGAGAAATATTTTAAAGTGAAAAGAAATTTTGGTTTGCGTTTGAAAAATTTAGCATATCCTATCATTCTTTACGGAAAATCTATCAGAGTTTTTTTTGAATGAAACGAGCAAACAAACGCACGAAACATGAGTTTTATGTGCAAACAAACATTGTGGAAAAATATTTTAAAATGAACACAGATTTTGGTCACCATTAGAATAATTTAGTATTTACCATCATTCTTTACGAAAAATCTAACCGTGTTATTTTTGTATGAAAGGAGCAAACAAACATACGAAACAAGAGTTTTAGGGGCAAGCAAAGATTGTGGAGAAGTATTTTAAAATGAATTCAAATTTTGGTTTGCATTTGAATAATTTAGTATTTACAATCATTCTTGACGAAAAATCTATCCGAGTTTTTTTATATGAAATGTGCAAACAAACGCGTGAAACATGAGTTTTAGGTCCAAAAGAAGATTGTGGAGAAATATTTTAAAACGGATACAAATTTTGGTATGCATTTGAATAATTTAGTATTTACTTTTATTCTTTACGAAAAGTCTATCCGAGTTTATTTATATGAAATGTGCAAACAAACGCATGAAACATGACTTTTAGGTCCAAAAAAAGATTGTCGAGAAATATTTTAAAATGAGTACAAATTTTGGTTTGCATTTGAATAATTTACTATTTACGATCATTCTTTAAGAAAAATTTACCCGAGTTTTTTTTTTAAATGAAACAAGCAAACAAACGCTCGAAACATGAGTTTTATATACAAACAAAGATTGTTGAGAAATATTTTAAAGTGAAAAGAAATTTTGGTTTGCGTTTGAAAAATTTAGCATTTCCAATCATCTTTACGAAAAATCTATCAGAGTTTTTTTTGAATGAAACGAGCAAACAAACGCACGAAACATGAGTTTTATGTGCAAACAAACATTGTGGAAAAATATTTTAAAATGAACACAGATTTTGGTCAGCATTAGAATAATTTAGTATTTACCATCATTCTTTACGAAAAATCTAACTGTGTTATTTTTGTATGAAAGGAGCAAACAAACATATGAAACAAGAGTTTTAGGGGCAAGCAAAGATTGTGGAGAAATATTTTAAAATGAATTCAAATTTTGGTTTGCATTTGAATAATTTAGTATTTACAATCATTCTTTACGAAAAGTGTATTTTAAAATGAAATGTGGCAACAAATGCATGAAACATGAGTTTTAGGTCCAAAAGAAGATTGTGGAGAAATATTTTAAAATGGATACAAATTTTGATATGCATTTGAATAATTTAGTATTTACTCTTATTCTTTACGAAAAATCTATCCTAGTTTTTTTATATGAAATGTGCAAACAAACGCATGAAACATGACTTTTAGGTCCAAAAAAAGATTGTGGAGAAATATTTTAAAATGAATACAAATTTTGGTTTGCATTTGAATAATTTACTATTTACGATCATTCTTTAAGAAAAATTTACCCGAGTTTTTTTTTTAAATGAAACAAGCAAACAAACGCTCGAAACATGAGTTTTATATACAAACAAAGATTCTTGAGAAATATTTTAAAGTGAAAAGAAATTTTGGTTTGCGTTTGAAAAATTTAGCATTTCCAATCATTCTTTACGAAAAATCTATTAAAGTTTTTTTTGAATGAAACGAGCAAACAAACGCACGAAACATGAGTTTTATGTGCAAACAAACATTGTGGAAAAATATTTTAAAATGAACACAGATTTTGGTCTGCATTAGAATAATTTAGTATTTACCATCATTCTTTACGAAAAATCTAAATGTGTTATTTTTGTATGAAAGGAGCAAACAAACATACGAAACAAGAGTTTTAGGGGCAAGCAAAGATTGTGGAGAAATATTTTAAATTGAATTCAAATTTTGGTTTGCATTTGCGTAATTTAGTATTTACAATCATTCTTGACGAAAAATCTATCCGAGTTTTTTTTATATGAAATGTGCAAACAAACGCATGAAACATGAGTTTTAGGTCCAAAAGTAGATTATTGAGAAATATTTTAAAATGGATACAAATTTTGATATGCATTTGAATAATTTAGTATTTACTTTTATTCTTTACGAAAAGTCTATCCGAGTTTATTTATATGAAATGTGCAAACAAACGCATGAAACATGACTTTTAGGTCCAAAAAAAGATTGTCGAGAAATATTTTAAAATGAGTACAAATTTTGGTTTGCATTTGAATAATTTACTATTTACGATCATTCTTTAAGAAAAATTTACCCGAGTTTTTTTTTTAAATGAAACAAGCAAACAAACGCTCGAAACATGAGTTTTATATACAAACAAAGATTGTTGAGAAATATTTTAAAGTGAAAAGAAATTTTGGTTTGCGTTTGAAAAATTTAGCATTTCCAATCATCTTTACGAAAAATCTATCAGAGTTTTTTTTGAATGAAACGAGCAAACAAACGCACGAAACATGAGTTTTATGTGCAAACAAACATTGTGGAAAAATATTTTAAAATGAACACAGATTTTGGTCAGCATTAGAATAATTTAGTATTTACCATCATTCTTTACGAAAAATCTAACTGTGTTATTTTTGTATGAAAGGAGCAAACAAACATATGAAACAAGAGTTTTAGGGGCAAGCAAAGATTGTGGAGAAATATTTTAAAATGAATTCAAATTTTGGTTTGCATTTGAATAATTTAGTATTTACAATCATTCTTTACGAAAAGTGTATTTTAAAATGAAATGTGGCAACAAATGCATGAAACATGAGTTTTAGGTCCAAAAGAAGATTGTGGAGAAATATTTTAAAATGGATACAAATTTTGATATGCATTTGAATAATTTAGTATTTACTCTTATTCTTTACGAAAAATCTATCCGAGTTTTTTTATATGAAATGTGCAAACAAACGCATGAAACATGACTTTTAGGTCAAAAAAAAGATTGTGGAGAAATATTTTAAAATGAATACAAATTCTGGTTTGCATTTGAATAATTTACTATTTACGATCATTCTTTAAGAAAAATCTAACCGACTTTTTTTTTTAAATGAAACAAGCAAACAAACGCTCGAAACATTAGTTTTATATACAAACAAAGATTGTTGAGAAATATTTTAAAGTGAAATGAAATTTTGGTTTGCGTCTGAAAAATTTAGTATTTCCAATCATTCTTTACGAAAAATCTATCAGAGTTTTTTTTGAATGAAACGAGCAAACATACGCACGAAACATGAGTTTTATGTGCAAACGAACATTCTGGAAAAATATTCTAAAATGAACACAGATTTTGGTCAGCATTAGAATAATTTAGTATTTACCATCATTCTTTACGAAAAATCTAACCGTGTTATTTTTGTATGAAAGGAGCAAACAAACATACGAAACAAGAGTTTTAGGGGCAAGCAAAGATTGTGGAGAAATAATTTAAAATGAATTCAAATTTTTGTTTGCATTTGAATAATTTAGTATTTACAATCATTCTTTACGAAAAGTGTATCCGAGTTTTTTTATATGAAATGTGGCAACAAACGCATGAAACATGAGTTTTAGGTCCAAAAGAAAATTGTGGAGAAATATTTTAAAATGGATACAAATTTTGATATGCATTTGAATAATTTAGTATTTACTATTATTCTTTACGAAAATTCTATCCGAGTTTTTTTATATGAAATGTGCAAACAAACGCATGAAACATGACTTTTAGGTCCAAAAAAAGATTGTGGAGAAATATTTTAAAATGAATACAAATTTTGGTTTGCATTTGAATAATTTACTATTTACGATCATTCTTTAAGAAAAATTTTCCCGAGTTTTTTTTTTAAATGAAACAAGCAAACAAACGCTCGAAACATGAGTTTTATATAGAAACAAAGATTCTTGAGAAATATTTTAAAGTGAAAAGAAATTTTGGTTTGCGTTTGAAAATTTTAGCATTTCCAATCATTCTTAACGAAAAATCTATTACAGTTTTTTTTGAATGAAACGAGCAAACAAACGCACGAAACATGAGTTTTATGTGCAAACAAACATTGTGGAAAAATATTTTAAAATGAACACAGATTTTGGACAGCATTACAATAATTTAGTATTTACCATCATTCTTTACGAAAAATCTAACTGTGTTATTTTTGTATGAAAGGAGCAAACGAACATATGAAACAAGAGTTTTAGGGGCAAGCAAAGATTGTGGAGAAATATTTTAAAATGAATTCAAATTTTGGTTTGCATTTGAATAATTTAGTATTTACAATCATTCTTGACGAAAAATCTATCCGAGTTTTTTTTATATGAAATGTGCAAACAAACGCATGAAACATGAGTTTTAGGTCCAAAAGTAGATTGTTGAGAAATATTTTAAAATGGATACAAATTTTGATATGCATTTGAATAATTTAGTATTTACTTTCGTTCTTTACGAAAAATCTATCCGAGTTTTTTTTATATGAAATGTGCAAACAAACGCATGAAACATGACTTTTAGGTCCAAAAAAAGATTGTGGAGAAATATTTTAAAATGAATACAAATTTTGGTCACCATTAGAATAATTTAGTATTTACCATCATTCTTTACGAAAAATCTAACCGTGTTATTTTTGTACGAAAGGAGCAAACAAACATACGAAACAAGAGTTTTAGGGGCATGCAAAGATTGTGGAGAAATATTTTAAAATGAATTCAAATTTTTGTTTGCATTTGAATAATTTAGTATTTACAATCATTCTTTACGAAAAATCTATCCGAGTTTTCTTATATGAAATGTGCAAACAAACGCATGAAACATGACCTTTAGGTCCAAAAAAAGATTGTGGAGAAATATTTTAAAATGAGTACAAATTTTGGTTTCCATTTGAATAATTTACTATTTACGATCATTCTTTAAGAAAAATTTACCCGAGTTTTTTTTTAAATGAAACAAGCAAACAAACGCTCCAAACATGAGTTTTATATACAAACAAAGATTGTTGAGAAATATTTTAAAGTGAAAAGAAATTTTGGTTTGCCTTTGAAAAATTTAGCATTTCCAATCATTCTTTACGAAAAATCTATCAGAGTTTTTTTTGAATGAAACGAGCAAACAAACGCACGAAACATCAGTTTTATGTGCAAACAAACCTTGTGGAAAATTATTTTAAAATGAACACAGATTTTGGTCACCATTAGAATAATTTAGTATTTACCATCATTCTTTACGAAAAATCTAACCGTGTTATTTTTGTATGAAAGGAGCAAACATACATACGAAACAAGAGTTTTAGGGGCAACCGAAGATTGTGGAGAAATATTTTAAAATGAATTCAAATTTTGGTTTGCATTTGAATAATTTAGTATTTTGAATAATTTAGTATTTTTATGTGAAATGTGCAAACAAACGCATGAAACATGAGTTTTAGGTCCAAAAGAAGATTGTGGAGAAATATTTTAAAATGGATACAAATTTTGATATGCATTTGAATAATTTAGTATTTACTTTCATTCTTTACGAAAAATCTGTCCGAGTTTTTTTTATATGAAATGTGCAAACAAACGCATGAAACATGACTTTTAGGTCCAAAAAAAGATTGTGGAGAAATATTTTAAAATGAATACAAATTTTGGTTTGCATTTGAATAATTTACTCTTTACGATCATTCTTTAAGAAAAATTTATCCGAGTTTTTTTTTTAAATGAAACAAGCAAACAAACGCTCGAAACATGAGTTTTATATACAAACAAAGATTGTTGAGAAATATTTTAAAGTGAAAAGAAATTTTGGTTTGCGTTTGAAAAATTTAGCATTTCCAATCATTCTTTACGAAAAATCTATCAGAGTTTTTTTTGAATGAAACGAGCAAACAAACGCACGAAACATGAGTTTTATGTGCAAACAAACATTGTGGAAAAATATTTTAAAATGAACACAGATTTTGGTCACCATTAAAATAATTTAGTATTTACCATCATTCTTTACGAAAAATCTAACCGTGTTTTTTTTGTATGAAAGGAGCAAACAAACATACGAAACAAGAGTTTTAGGGGCAAGCAAAGATTGTGGAGAAATATTTTAAAATGAATTCAAATTTTTGTTTGCATTTGAATAATTTAGTATTTACAATCATTCTTTACGAAAAATCTATCCGAGTTTTTTTATATGAAATGTGCAAACAAACGCATGAAACATGAGTTTTAGGTCCTAAAGAAGATTGTGCAGAAATATTTTAAAACGGATACAAATTTGATATGCATTTGAATAATTTAGTATTTACTTTTGTTCTTTACGAAAAGTCTATCCGAGTTTTTTTATATGAAATGTGCAAACAAACGCATGAAACATGACTTTTAGGTCCAAAAAAGGATTGTGGAGAAATATTTTAAAATTAGTACAAATTTTGGTTTGCATTTGAATAATTTACTATTTACGATCATTCTTTAAGAAAAATTTACCCGAGTTTTTTTTTTAAATGAAACAAGCAAACAAACGCTCGAAACATGAGTTTTATATACAAACAAAGATTGTTGAGAAATATTTTAAAGTGAAAAGAAATTTTGGTTTGCGTTTGAAAAATTTAGCATTTCCAATCATTCTTTACGAAAAATCTATCAGAGTTTTTTTTGAATGAAACGAGCAAACAAACGCACGAAACATGAGTTTTATGTGCAAACAAACATTGTGGAAAAATATTTTAAAATGAACACAGATTTTAGTCACCATTAGAATAATTTAGTATTTACCATCGTTCTTTACGAAAAATCTAACCGTGTTATTTTTGTATGAAAGGAGCAAACAAACATACGAAAACAAGAGTTTTAGGGGCAAGCAAAGATTGTGGAGAAATATTTTAAAATGAATTCAAATTTTTGTTTGCATTTGAATAATTTAGTATTTACAATCATTCTTTACGAAAAATGTATCCGAGTTTTTTTATACGAAATGTGGCGACAAACGCATGAAACATGAGTTTTAGGTCCAAAAGAAGATTGTGGAGAAATATTTTAAAATGGATACAAATTTTGATATGCATTTGAATAATTTAGTTTTTACTATTATTCTTTACGAAAAATCTATCCGAGTTTTTTTTATATGAAATGTGCAAACAAACGCATGAAACATGACTTTTAGGTCAAAAAAAAGATTGTGGAGAAATATTTTAAAATGAATGCAAATTTTGGTTTGCATTTGAATAATTTACTATTTACGATCATTCTTTAAGAAAAATCCATCCGAGTTTTTTTTTTAAATGAAACAAGCAAACAAACGCTCGAAACATTAGTTTTATATACAAACAAAGATTGTTGAGAAATATTTTAAAGTGAAAAGAAATTTTGGTTTGCGTTTGAACAATTTAGCATTTCCAATCATTCTTTACGAAAAATCTATCAGAGTTTTTTTTGAATGAAACGAGCAAACAAACGCACGAAACATGAGTTTTATGGGCAAACAAACATTGTGGAAAAATATTTTAAAATGAACACAGATTTTGGTCACCATTAGAATAATTTAGTATTTACCATCATTCTTTACGAAAAATCTAACCGTGTTATTTTTGTATGAAAGGAGCAAACAAACATACGAAAACAAGAGTTTTAGGGGCTAGCAAAGATTGTGGAGAAATATTTTAAAATGAATTCAAATTTTTGGTTGCGTTTCAATAATTTAGTATTTACAATCATTCTTTACGAAAAATCTATCCGAGTTTTTTTTATATGAAATGTGCAAACAAACGCACGAAACATGAGTTTTAGGTCCGAAAGAAGATTGTGGAGAAATATTTTAAAACGGATACAAATTTTGATATGCATTTGAATAATTTAGTATTTACTTTTATTCTTTACGAAAAGTCTATCCGAGTTTTTTTATATGAAATTTGCAAACAAACGCATGAAACATGACTTTTAGGTCCAAAAAAGGATTGTGGAGAAATATTTTAAAATGAGTACAAATTTTGGTTTGCATTTGAATAATTTACTATTTACGATCATTCTATAAGAAAAATTTACCCGAGTTTTTTTTTTAAATGAAACAAGCAAACAAACGCTCGAAACATGAGTTTTATATACAAACAAAGATTGTTGAGAAATATTTTAAAGTGAAAAGAAATT
This sequence comes from Juncus effusus, assembly GCA_027726005.1. NCBI lineage: Eukaryota > Viridiplantae > Streptophyta > Magnoliopsida > Poales > Juncaceae > Juncus > Juncus effusus. The sequence continues at coordinate 4,905,653 of CM050899.1, forward strand.
TTGGTTTGCGTTTGAAAAATTTAGCATTTCCAATCATTCTTTACGAAAAATCTAGCAGAGTTTTTTTTGAATGAAATGAGCAAACAAACGCACGAAACATGAGTTTTATGTGCAAACAAACATTGTGGAAAAATATTTTAAAATGAACACAGATTTTGGTCACCATTAGAATAATTTAGTATTTACCATCATTCTTTACGAAAAATCCAACTGTGTTATTTTTGTATGAAAGGAGCAAACAAACATATGAAACAAGAGTTTTAGGGGCAAGCAAAGATTCTGGAGAAATATTTTAAAGTGAATTCAAATTTTGGTTTGCATTTGAATAATTTAGTATTTACAATCATTCTTGACGAAAAATCTATCCGAGTTTTTTTTATATGAAATGTGCAAACAAACGCATGAAACAAGAGTTTTAGGTCCAAAAGTAGATTGTGGAGAAATATTTTAAAATGGATACAAATTTTGATATGCATTTGAATAATTTAGTATTTACTTTCATTCTTTACGAAAAATCTATCCGAGTTGTTTTTATATGAAATGTGCAAACAAACGCATGAAACATGACTTTTAGGTCCAAAAAAAGATTGTGGAGAAATATTTTAAAATGAATACAAATTTTGGTCACCATTAGAATAATTTAGTATTTACCATCATTCTTTACGAAAAATCTAACCGTGTTATTTTTGTATGAAAGGAGCAAACAAACATACGAAACAAGAGTTTTAGGGGCAAGCAAAGATTGTGGAGAAATATTTTAAAATGAATTCAAATTTTTGTTTGCATTTGAATAATTTAGTATTTACAATCATTCTTTACGAAAAATCTATCCGAGTTTTTTTATATGAAATGTGCAAACAAACGCATGAAACATGACTTTTAGGTCCAAAAAAAGATTGTGGAGAAAGATTTTAAAATGAGTACAAATTTTGGTTTGCATTTGAATAATTTACTATTTACGATCATTCTTTAAGAAAAATTTACCCGAGTTTTTTTTTAAATGAAACAAGCAAACAAACGCTCGAAACATGAGTTTTATATACAAACAAAGATTGTTGAGAAATATTTTAAAGTGAAAAGAAATTTTGGTTTGCGTTTGAAAAATTTAGCATTTCCAATAATTCTTTACGAAAAATCTATCAGAGTTTTTTTTGAATGAAACGAGCAAACAAACGCACGAAACATGAGTTTTATGTGCAAACAAACATTGTGAAAAATATTTTAAAATGAACACAGATTTTGGTCAGCATTAGAATAATTGAGTATTTACCATCATTCTTTACGAAAAATCTAACCGTGTTACTTTTGTATGAAAGGAGCAAACAAACATACGAAACAAGAGTTTTAGGGGAAAGCAAGGATTGTGGAGAAATATTTTAAGATGAATTCAAATTTTGGTTTGCATTTGAATAATTTAGTATTTTGAATCAATCTTTACGAAAAATCTATTCGAGTTTTTTTTATGTGAAATGTGCAAACATACGCATGAAACATGAGTTTTTGGTCCAAAAGAAGATTGTGGAGAAATATTTTAAAATGGATACAAATTTTGATATTCATTTGAATAATTTAGTATTTACTTTCATTCTTTACGAAAAATCTGTCCGAGTTTTTTTTATATGAAATGTGCAAACAAACGCATGAAACCTGAGTTTTAGGTCCAAAAGTAGATTGTGGAGAAATATTTTAAAATGGATACCAATTTTGATATGCATTTGAATAATTTAGTATTTACATTCATTCTTTACGAAAAATCTATCCGAGTTTTTTTTATATGAAATGTGCAAACAAACGCATGAAACATGACTTTTTGGTCAAAAAAAAGATTGTGGAGAAATATTTTAAAATGAATACAAATTTTGGTTTGCATTTGAATAATTTACTATTTACGATCATTCTTTAAGAAAAATCTATCCGAGTTATTTTTTTAAATGAAACAAGCAAACAAATGCTCGAAACAATAGTTTTATATACGAACAAAGATTGTTGAGAAATATTTTAGAGTGAACAGAAATTTTGGTTTGCGTTTGAAAAATTTAGCATTTCCAATCATTCTTTACAATAAATCTATCAGAGTTTTTTTTGAATGAAACGAGCAAACAAACGCACGAAACATGAGTTTTATGTGCAAACAAACATTGTGGAAAAATATTTTAAAATGAACACAGGCTTCGGTCACCATTAGAATAATTTAGTATTTACCATCATTCTTTACGAAAAATCTGACCGTGTTATTTTTGTATGAAAGGAGCAAACAAACATACGAAACAAGAGTTAGGGGCAAGCAAAGATTGTGGAGAAATATTTTAAAATGAATTCAAATTTTTGTTTGCATTTGAATAATTTAGTATTTACAATCATTCTTTACGAAAAATGTATCCGAGTTTTTTTATATGAAATGTGGCAACAAACGCATGAAACATGAGTTTTAGGTCCAAAAGAAGATTGTGGAGAAATATTTTAAAATGGATACAAATTTTTATATGCATTTGAATAATTTAGTATTTACTATTATTCTTTACGAAAAATCTATCCGAGTCTTTTTTATATGAAATGTGCAAACAAACGCATGAAACATGACTTTTCGGTCAAAAAAAAGATTGTGGAGAAATATTTTAAAATGAATACAAATTTTGGTTTGCATTTGAATAATTTACTATTTACGATCATTCTTTAAGAAAAATCTATCCGAGTTTTTTTTTTAAATGAAACAATCAAACAAACGCTCGAAACATTAGTTTTATATACAAATAAAGATTGTAGAGAAATATTTTAAAGCGAAAAGAAATTTTGGTTTGCGTTTGAAAAATTTAGCATTTCCAATCATTCTTTACGAAAAATCTATCAGAGTTTTTTTTGAATGAAACGAGCAAACAAACGCACGAAACATGAGTTTTATGTGCAAACAAACATTGTGGAAAACTATTTTAAAATGAACACAGATTTTGGTCACCATTAGAATAATTTAGTATTTACCATCATTCTTTACGAAAAATCTAACCGTGTTATTTTTGTATAAAAGGAGCAAAAAAACATACGAAACAAGAGTTTTAGGGGCAAGCAAAGGTTGTGGAGAAATATTTTAAAATGAATTCAAATTTTTGTTTGCATTTGAATAATTTAGTATTTACAATCATTCTTTACGAAAAATCTATCCGAGTTTTTTTATATGAAATGTGCAAACAAACGCATGAAACTTGAGTTTTAGGTCCAAAAGAAGATTGTGGAGAAATATTATAAAACGGATACAAATTTTGATATGCATTTGAATAATTTAGTATTTACTTTTATTCTTTACGAAAAGTCTATCCGAGTTTTTTTATATGAAATGTGCAAACAAACGCATGAAACATGACTTTTAGGTCCAAAAAAGGATTATGGAGAAATATTTTAAAATTAGTACAAATTCTGGTTTGCATTTGAATAATTTACTATTTACGATCATTCTTTAAGAAAAATTTACCCGAGTTTTTTTTTAAATGAAACAAGCAAGCAAACGCTCGAAACATGAGTTTTATATACAAACAAAGATTGTTGAGAAATATTTTTAAGTGAAAAGAAATTTTGGTTTGCGTTTGAAAAATTTAGCATTTCCAATCATTCTTTACGAAAAATCTATCAGAGTTTTTTTTGAATGAAACGAGCAAACAAACGCACGAAACATGAGTTTTATGTGCAGACAAACATTGTGGAAAAATATTTTAAAATGAACACAGATTTTGGTCACCATTAGAATAATTTAGTATTTACCATCATTCTTTACAAAAAATCTGACCGTGTTATTTTTGTATGAAAGGAGCAAACAAACATACGAAACAAGAGTTTTAGGGGCAAGCAAAGATTGTGGAGAAATATTTTAAAATGAATTCAAATTTTTGTTTGCATTTGAATAATTTAGTATTTACAATCATTCATTACGAAAAATCTATCCGAGTTTTTTTATATGAAATGTGCAAACAAACGCATGAAACATGACTTTTAGATCCAAAAAAAGATTGTGGAGAAATATTTTAAAATGAGTACAAATTTTGGTTTGCATTTGAATAATTTACTATTTACGATCATTCTTTAAGAAAAATTTACCCGAGTTTTTTTTTTAAATGAAACAAGCAAACAAACGCTCGAAACATTAGTTTTATATACAAACAAAGATTGTTGAGAAATATTTTAAAGTGAAAAGAAATTTTGGTTTGCGTTTGAAAAATTTAGCATTTCCAATCATTCTTTACGAAAAATCTATCAGAGTTTTTTTTGAATAAAACGAGCAAACAAACGCACGAAACATGAGTTTTATGTGCAAACAAAAATTGTGGAAAAATATTTTAAAATGAACACAGATTTTGGTCAGCATTAGAATAATTTAGTATTTACCATCATTCTTTACGAAAAATCTATCTGTGTTATTTTTGTATGAAAGGAGCAAACAAACATATGAAACAAGAGTTTTAGGGGCAAGCAAAGATTGTGGAGAAATACTTTAAAATGAATTCAAATTTTGGTTTGCATTTGAATAATTTAGTATTTACAATCATTCTTGACGAAAAATCTATCCGAGTTTTTTTTATATGAAATGTGCAAACAAACGCATCAAACATGAGTTTTAGGTCCAAAAGTAGATTGTGGAGAAATATTTTAAAATGGATACAAATTTTGATATGCATTTGAATAATTTAGTATTTACTTTTATTCTTTACGAAAAATCTATCCGAGTTTATTTTATATGAAATGTGCAAACAAACGCATGAAACATGACTTTTAGGTCAAAAAAAAGATTGTGGAGAAATATTTTAAAACGAATACAAATTTTGGTTTGAATTTGAATAATTTACTATTTACGATCATTCTTTAAGAAAAATCTATCCGAGTTTTTTGTTTAAATGAAACAAGCAAACTGTAGTGTGTATTTTTATACACATTTTTAGGGTTTTTATCGTCTCAAATTCAATCATTATTCACATTAAATGTATGAAAAGTGCTCATAATTCATAAAAGATAATTTGAAAGCTCTTAATACATTTTTGTGTGATTTTACAGGCAAAAAGGCCATAAAATGAAGAATTGGACCAAAACGCAAATAATGGGCCAAAGATGGCCAACTAAACACCTCAAACACTCTACAAAAAATTCCCCAAACTTTTACAACATTTAAAAAACCTTCTACAACCAAGTCAAACCGAGCCAAACGCCAAAAATCGCCAAGTTGATCAAAAGTCAACTTATCCAAAATGGGTCAAACAGTATACCAAAACGAAGAGCTCGTCGAAACGAACCCAACGGTACAATCGTCGCGATCAGAAACCTTGTAGAACTCTCAAAATCACCAATTGAAGATCAGGTCAAAATTGGTCAAAGTCAACGAATTGACCAGGTCAAACCCATCTTCTTCAAACCTCATAATTCACAATTCTGCTCGAAATCGAACAAACAAGCCATCCATGGATTCAGCATGACGAGACGAACATGCCGGTGCCATTTTCCGGTCTTGGAAGTTCCGGCGATCGCCGGAATTCGGCCAAAACAAGTGCCAAAAACGGACCGAAACCATGGTTGATCTGCCGTGCCTTCCACCATCATCCATTCGAGACAAAACCGATCTCATTCTCTTCTCCATCGTCTACCCTTTCTAACCGTATGAAGAACTCATCGAATGATGCGAAATCGAGCGAGAAATCCGTGTTTCCGTAATCTGTTCGACGAAATCCTCAATGAACTTTTCAAACTGGATGAACCAACGGTCGAGTTTCGAACAGCGAATGAATTCGATCAACCATTTCCGTTTTTCTCAAGCAAAGATGATTATTTTCGTGTCGTAAAGCTTTAGTGAAGGCTCACAATGAATTAAGAAGCCTCAATTCGATGGAAAAACAACTCAAAATCATAGTTTGATTCACGAGTTCAGCAGTTTTTGGTTATTTTCGCGAAACTGAAACCGAGTTGGTTAATGGAGGAATTCTCTGGATTCGAGGCGGATTGGGAAGTCATAATGGTTGTGAAGCATCATGAGGAAGTTGCGAACGAAGCCTGAGTCACCGTTTTGGATTTCGTTGTGTGAAATGCGAACAAAAGGTCGATTTGCACACTCTGGTCAGCAATGGCGGAACAGCGAACGGATGATACTCAGATCAGCAAAACTCGAGTTTTACTCAACGGTTTTCTACCATTCAAAGCCCTGTAGATTCGTGAGAAGATGGAGAAGAGATCTAGGTTGATGAATCACAGCGAAATGTACAGAATCACGAGCTCGAATCGATGGTTGTGAGAAACGGGTAAACGGGTCTGAAATCCAAGAGAAAAATCGATCCAAAGTCCAAATTCGAAACTTACAAGGCTGTCAGAGGATTGTTTTAGGACGAGCACACGATCGCAGGCCACAGAAGATCGAGAAAAGGCATTCGGCGCCAATTCTGAAGAAGAAGACGACTCGTTTCATCAGTTATGACTCGTCTGACGCGATTCAAACCGTTTCGCCACACCAGATCAGCGGAACGAGTTAAAACGAGTCAGTACCCAGCTCACACAAAAGCGACTCGTTTCAAGCGAGCTGCAGCTCGTTTCGTCGCATGAAATCCGGAAATTTAATTCAAAACTCAGCGCCAAAGGCTGAAGAAGAAGATGACTCGTTTCATCAGTTATGACTCGTCTCACCGTTTCTCCACAGAAAATCAAAAAAAGACAGTTTGAAAATGCAGAGATTAATAACGGAATAGCGACTCGTTTCACGCGATTACGACCCGTTTCACCACAACTTATTCTGAAGGGACCCACTGTCAGTCTCAGTAATGCGATTCAAATCGCATCTGAACTGAACTCAGTTCATTTTCGCACGAGTAACAGAAGAGATTTCGATGATTCAAACCCGTTCAATTCTCAACCAAATTCAACGAAATTTCGCACAGATCTTCAGTACACCCCACTTGATCTGCCTGAGCCAATGAAATCGCTGGGTTTGTCCCCCACTCTCCAGACCAGCCTCTCTATAAAATTCGACCGATACCCCCATTTATGATCATTCATTCTTCCATTCGCAAAATTCTTTCAACACACCACTCTCCAATCATCTTCTTTAAGCTTCAGTAACTCCATTACTGAATCTCAGAGCTTTTCGAGCTTCAATTTTCGAGTTTGAGTGAAAATTCACCAATTCGGGCTGATTTTGGTGAAAAAGGCAATTGATCGGTTCCGGCTGGATCAAGCATCAATTGGAGGTTCAAATCGACTCAAGGAAGCTTCTGGTTGATCTTCTACGTCTCGGTTTGATCTAATTTTCATTTAATCTCTTGTATTCAATTTTAGATCACAAGATCCAATTTGTAAAAAAATATGATGAACACATGCCTAATTTCGGTTGATCTTATCATGTGTGAGTAGAATCTTGTAGGGATAGGCCTTTTGTGATTGAATTGTTTGAAATCTTGCTTTAATTTGAAGTAAATTGACTGATTTGGTTACTGTTCATAATGTGCTGTTGAATCTGGAATTTCTTGATTTAATCGATTTGGTTGAATTAATTAGGTCATTTAGAACTGAATTTTCGTGCATATTAGTCCATTTTATCATCTTGAATCTTGGTTAAGGTTTTTGCTTGGTTTAGTGAAGTTTTTTGTTCAAAAGTTGAGATCAAACACTAGTTGGTTGACTGGTGTTTGATCTGAAATTTTGATCTATTTGCTGAGTTTTTCTGGTTGGAAATAATTCAAACTTGTTCCAAATCTGATAAATTGAATATTTTGTGATTAATGATACAATTCTTGATCAAATTGCCTTAAAACTCCCTACTTTTATCCTCTAAATTCAAAAATACATTTTTCTGCATTTTGTTTCTGTCAGTTTCAGTAAAAAATTGTTTGACTTCAGATCTGATCAAAGAAAATTATAAAAAAAATATTTTGTGATTCTTTAGATATTTTAGAACAACTTTCATATAATATGTGCCCAATGCTTTTATGTTAAATTTGTAAGATAAAATCTGTGCAATGTTTTGATTTTTTTAATTTTTCTGTTCTTGATTTTGAATCTGACAGTTTTTCTACAATTTTTAAAAATTAGTAAAAAAATCCTATAAATAAAAAATCTAGGTCTCAGTGAATCATTTTGAAGTGTAGTTTATTGATCTGAATTTTAATTCAATTGTTGTTTGGATAAAATTTGAATTCCCCCCTCTTTTGGCAACACATACCATTCTCTGTCCAATTCTGTCATATGTTCTGAGTTTTGACCATAATTTTTGGAATATCAGTCTTTTTGATCTGAGATTTTTACCACATAATCTGAACTTGCTTTCCTAAGTTTTGTTAAATTTTGGTAATTTTTGAAGTAATTTCCGATTTTCTGTGATTTTATGAACAATTCTGTCGATTGATTATGAAAAGTGTAGATTAAAACGAAAATTACATAAAAATATGTACAAAAGTGATAATTGATTTGACTTGCATCGTGAAGATCTCATTCTCTAGTTTTCATTGACATATCATTTGCAACTTTTGGACATTTGGAACTATTATTAAAGAATTTTCAAAAGAATTGTGTACGAACTTGATTAAAATCCATCTAATACATCATTACCCATCTTAAACAATCTACAACATTTGAACAAAACAAGACCTACTTTTGAAAAGAATTGTAATATCTCAAGGCCATTCTCCTTGTGTTCGACCCCTAAAACTCAAAATACCACATATACACTTAAGAGTAAAGCTAGGAAAATTATAAATATTTTTGCTAAATTGTGTGAAATTTAACGACGGTTTTGCGCGGTTTACATAAACAAACGCTCGAAACATGAGTTTTATATACAAACAAAGATTGTTGAGAAATATTTTAAAGTGAAAAGAAATTTTGGTTTGCGTTTCAATAATTTAGTATTTCCAATCATTCTTTACGAAAAATCTATCAGAGTTTTTTTTGAATGAAACGAGCCAAGAAACGCACGAAACATGAGTTTTATGTGCAAACAAACATTGTGGAAAAATATTTTAAAATGAACACAGATTTTGGTCAGCACTAGAATAATTTAGTATTTACCATCATTCTTTACGAAAAATCTAACCGTGTTATTTTTGTATGAAAGGAGCAAACAAACATACGAAACAAGAGTTTTAGGGGCAAGCAAAAATTGTGGAGAAATATTTTAAAATGAATTCAAATTTTGGTTTGCATTTGAATAATTTAGTATTTTCAATCATTCTTTACGAAAAATCTATCCGAGTTTTTTTTATATGAAATGTGCAAACAAACGTATGAAACATGAGTATTAGGTCCAAAAGAAGATTGTGGAGAAATATTTTAAAATGGATACAAATTTTGATATGAATTTGAATAATTCAGTATTTACTTTCATTCTTTACGAAAAATCTATCCGAGTTTTTTTTATATGAAATGTGCAAACAAACGCATGAATCATGACTTTTAGGTCCAAAAAAAGATTGTGGAGAAATATTTTAAAATGAATACAAATGTTGGTTTGCATTTGAATAATTTACTATTTACGATCATTCTTTAAGAAAAATCTATCCGAGTTTTTTTTTAAAGGAAACAAGCAAACAAACGCTCGAAACATGAGTTTTATATACAAACAAAGATTGTTGAGAAATATTTTAAAGTGAAAAGAAATTTTGGTTTGCGTTTGAAAAATTTAGTATTTCCAATCATTCTTTACGAAAAATCTATCAGAGTTTTTTTTGAATGAAACGAGCATACAAACGCACGAAACATGAGTTTTATGAGCAAACAAACATTGTGGAAAAATATTTTAAAATGAACACAGATTTTAGTCAGCATTAGAATAATTTAGTATTTACCATCATTCTTTACGAAAAATCTAACTGTGTTATTTTTGTATGAAAGGAGCAAACAAACATATGAAACAAGAGCTTTAGGGGCAAGCAAAGATTGTGGAGAAATATTTTAAAATGAATTCAAATTTTGGTTTGAATTTGAATAATTTAGTATTTACAATCATTCTTGACGAAAAATCTATCCGACTTTTTTTTATATGAAATGTGCAAACAAACGCATGAAACATGAGTTTTAAGTCCAAAAGTAGATTGTGGAGAAATATTTTAAAATGGATACAAATTTTGATATAAATTTGAATAATTTAGTATTTAATTTTATTCTTTACGAAAAATCTATCCGAGTTTTTTTTATATGAAATGTGCAAACAAACGCATGAAACATGACTTTTAGGTCAAAAACAAGATTGTGGAGAAATATTTTAAAATGAATACAAATTTTGGTTTGCATTTGAATAATTTACTATTTACGATAATTCTTTAAGAAAAATCTATCCGAGTTTTTTTTTTAAATGAAACAAGCAAACAAACGCTCGAAACATGAGTTTTATATACAAACAAAGATTGTTGAGAAATATTTTAAAGTGAAAAGAAATTTTGGTTTGCGTTTGAAAAATTTAGTATTTCCAATCATTCTTTACGAAAAATCTATCAGAGTTTTTTTTGAATGAAACGAGCATACAAACGCACGAAACATGAGTTTTATGAGCAAACAAACATTGTGGAAAAATATTTTAAAATGAACACAGATTTTAGTCAGCATTAGAATAATTTAGTATTTACCATCATTCTTTACGAAAAATCTAACTGTGTTATTTTTGTATGAAAGGAGCAAACAAACATATGAAACAAGAGCTTTAGGGGCAAGCAAAGATTGTGGAGAAATATTTTAAAATGAATTCAAATTTTGGTTTGAATTTGAATAATTTAGTATTATAATCATTCTTGACGAAAAATCTATCCGAGTTTTTTTTGTATGAAATGTGCAAACAAACGCATGAAACATGAGTTTTAGGTCCAAAAGTAGATTGTGGAGAAATATTTTAAAATGCATACAAATTTTGATATAAATTTGAATAATTTAGTATTTACTTTTATTCTTTACGAAAAATCTATCCGAGTTTTTTTTATATGAAATGTGCAAACAAACGCATGAAACATGACTTTTAGGTCAAAAACAAGATTGTGGAGAAATATTTTAAAATGAATACAAATTTTGGTTTGCATTTGAATAATTTACTATTTAAGATAATTCTTTAAGAAAAATCTATCCGAGTTTTTTTTTTAAATGAAACAAGCAAACAAACGCTCGAAACATGAGTTTTATATACAAACAAAGATTGTTGAGAAATATTTTAAAGTGAAAAGAAATTTTGGTTTGCGTTTGAAAAATTTAGTATTTCCAATCATTCTTTACGAAAAATCTATCAGAGTTTTTTTTGAATGAAACGAGCGAACAAACGCACGAAACATGAGTTTTATGTGCAAACAAACATTTTGGAAAAATATTTTAAAATGAACACAGATTTTAGTCAGCATTAGAATAATTTAGTATTACCATCATTCTTTATGAAAAATCGAACTGTGTTATTTTTGTATGAAAGGAGCAAACAAACATATGAAACAAGAGCTTTAGGGGCAAGCAAAGATTGTGGAGAAATATTTTAAAATGAATTAAAATTTTGGTTTGCATTTGAATAATTTAGTATTTACAATCATTCTTGACGAAAAATCTATCCGAGTTTTTTTTATATGAAATGTGCAAACAAACGCATGAAACATGAGTTTTAGGTCCAAAAGTAGATTGTGGAGAAATATTTTAAAATGGATACATATTTTGATATGCATTTGAATAATTTAGTATTTACGATCATTCTTTAAGAAAAATCTATCCGAGTTTTTTTTATATGAAATGTGCAAACAAACGCATGAAACATGACTTTTAGGTCAAAAACAAGATTGTGGAGAAATATTTTAAAATGAATACAAATTTTGGTTTGCATTTGAATAATTTACTATTTACGATCATTCTTTAAGAAAAATCTATCCGAGTTTTTTTTTAAAATGAAACAAGCAAACAAACGCTCGAAACATTAGTTTTATATACAAACAAAGATTGTTGAGAAATATTTTAAAGTGAAAAGAAATTTTGGTTTGCGTTTGAAAAATTTAGTATTTCCAATCATTCTTTACGAAAAATCTATCAGAGTTTTTTTTGAATGAAACGAGCAAACAAACGCACGAAACATGAGTTTTATGTGCAAACAAACATTGTGGAAAAATATTTTAAAATGAACACAGATTTTGGTCAGCATTAGAATAATTTAGTATTTACCATCATTCTTTACGAAAAATCTAACCGTGTTATTTTTGTATGAAAGGAGCAAACAAACATACGAAACAAGAGTTTTAGGGGCAAGCAAAGATTGTGGAGAAATATTTTAAAATGAATTCAAATTTTTGTTTGCATTTGAATAATTTAGTATTTACTTTTATTCTTTACGAAAAATCTATCCGAGTTTTTTTTATATGAAATGTGCAAACAAACGCATGAAACATGACTATTAGGTCAAAAAATAGATTGTGGAGAAATATTTTAAAATGAATACAAATTTTGGTTTGCATTTGAATAATTTAGTATTTACGATCATTCTTTAAGAAAAATCTATCCGAGTTTTATTTTTAAATGAAATAAGCAAACAAACGCTCGAAACATGAGTTTTATATACAAACAAAGATTGTTGAGAAATATTTTAAAGTGAAAGGAAATTTTGGTTTGCGTTTGAAAAATTTAGTATTTCCAATCATTCTTTACGAAAAATCTATCAGAGTTTTTTTTGAATGAAACGAGCGAACAAACGCACGAAACATGAGTTTTATGTGCAAACAAACATTGTGGAAAAATATTTTAAAATGAACACAGATTTTAGTCAGCATTAGAATAATTTAGTATTTATCATCATTCTTTACGAAAAATCTAACTGTGTTATTTTTGTATGAAAGGAGCAAACAAACGTACGAAACAAGAGCTTTAGGGGCAAGCAAAGATTGTGGAGAAATATTTTAAAATGAATTAAAATTTTGGTTTGCATTTGAATAATTTAGTATTTACAATCATTCTTGACGAAAAATCTATCCGAGTTTTTTTTATATGAAATGTGCAAACAAACGCATGAAACATGAGTTTTAGGTCCAAAAGTAGACTGTGGAGAAATATTTTAAAATGGATACAAATTTTGATATGCATTTGAATAATTTAGTATTTACGATCATTCTTTAAGAAAAATCTATCCGAGTTTTTTTTATATGAAATGTGCAAACAAACGCATGAAACATGACTTTTAGGTCAAAAAAAAGATTGTGGAGAAATATTTTAAAATGAATACAAATTTTGGTTTGCATTTGAATAATTTACTATTTACGATCATTCTTTAAGAAAAATCTATCCGAGTTTTTTTTTTAAATGAAACAAGCAAGCAAACGCTCGAAACATTAGTTTTATATACAAACAAAGATTGTTGAGAAATATTTTAAAGTGAAAAGAAATTTTGGTTTGCGTTTAAAAAATTTAGTATTTCCAATCATTCTTTACGAAAAATCTATCAGACTTTTTTTTGAATGAAACGAGCAAACAAACGCACGAAACATGAGTTTTATGTGCAAACAAACATTATGGAAAAATATTTTAAAATGAACACAGATTTTGGTCAGCATTAGAATAATTTAGTATTTACCATCATTCTTTACGAAAAATCTAACCGTGTTATTTTTGTATGAAAGGAGCAAACAAACATACGAAACAAGAGTTTTAGGGGCAAGCAAAGATTGTGGAGAAAAATTTTAAAATGAATTCAAATTTTTGTTTGCATTTGAATAATTTAGTATTTACAATCATTCTTTACGAAAAATCTATCCGAGTTTTTTTATATGAAATGTGCAAACAAACGCATGAAACATGAGTTTTAGGTCGAAAAGAAGATTGTGGAGAAATATTTTAAAATGGATACAAATTTTGATATGCATTTGAATAATTTAGTATTTACTTTTATTCTTTACGAAAAATCTATCCGAGTTTTTTTTATATGAAATGTGCAAACAAACGCATGAAACATGACTTTTAGGTCCAAAAAAAGATTGTGGAGAAATATTTTAAAATGAGTACAAATTTTGGTTTGCATTTGAATAATTTACTATTTACGATCATTCTTTAAGAAAAATTTACCCGAGTTTTTTTTTTAAATGAAACAAGCAAACAAACGCTCGAAACATGAGTTTTATATACAAACAAAGATTGTTGAGAAATATTTTAAAGTGAAAAGAAATTTTGGTTTGCGTTTGAAAAATTTAGCATTTCCAATCATTCTTTACGAAAAATCTATCAGAATTGTTTTTGAATGAAAGGAGCAAACAGACGCACGAAACATGAGTTTTATGTGCAAACAAACATTGTGGAAAAATATTTTAAAATGAACACAGATTTTGGTCAGCATTGGAATAATTTAGTATTTACCATCATTCTTTACAAAAAATCTAACTTTGTTATTTTTGTATGAAAGGAGCAAACAAACATATGAAACAAGACTTTTAGGGGCAAGCAAAGATTATGGTTGTGGAGAAATATTTTAAAATGGATACAAATTTTGATATGCATTTGAATAATTTAGTATTTACGATCATTCTTTAAGAAACATCTATCCGAGTTTTTTTTATATGAAATGTGCAAACAAACGCATGAAACATGAGTTTTAGGTCCAAAAGTAGATTGTGGAGAAATATTATAAAATGGATACATATTTTGATATGCATTTGAATAATTTAGTATTTACGATCATTCTTTAAGAAAAATCTATCCGAGTTTTTTTTATATGAAATGTGCAAACAAACGCATGAAACATGACTTTTAGGTCAAAAACAAGATTGTGGAGAAATATTTTAAAATGAATACAAATTTTGGTTTGCATTTGAATAATTTACTATTTACGATCATTCTTTAAGAAAAATCTATCCGAGTTTTTTTTAAAAATGAAACAAGCAAACAAACGCTCGAAACATTAGTTTTATATACAAACAAAGATTGTTGAGAAATATTTTAAAGTGAAAAGAAATTTTGGTTTGCGTTTGAAAAATTTAGTATTTCCAATCATTCTTTACGAAAAATCTATCAGAGTTTTTTTTGAATGAAACGAGCAAACAAACGCACGAAACCTGAGTTTTATGTGCAAACAAACATTGTGGAAAAATATTTTAAAATGAACACAGATTTTGGTCAGCATTAGAATAATTTAGTATTTACCATCATTCTTTACGAAAAATCTAACCGTGTTATTTTTGTATGAAAGGAGCAAACAAACATACGAAACAAGAGTTTTAGGGGCAAGCAAAGATTGTGGAGAAATATTTTAAAATGAATTCAAATTTTTGTTTGCATTTGAATAATTTAGTATTTACTTTTATTCTTTACGAAAAATCTATCCGAGTTTTTTTTATATGAAATGTGCAAACAAACGCATGAAACATGACTTTTAGGTCCAAAAAAAGATTGTGGAGAAATATTTTAAAATGAGTACAAATTTTGGTTTGCATTTGAATAATTTACTATTTACGATCATTCTTTAAGAAAAATTTACCCGAGTTTTTTTTTAAAATGAAACAAGCAAACAAACGCTCGAAACATGAGTTTTATATACAAACAAAGATTGTTGAGAAATATTTTAAAGTGAAAAGAAATTTTGGTTTGCGTTTGAAAAATTTAGCATTTCCAATCATTCTTTACGAAAAATCTATCAGAATTTTTTTTGAATGAAAGGAGCAAACAGACGCACGAAACATGAGTTTTATGTGCAAACAAACATTGTGGAAAAATATTTTAAAATGAACACAGATTTTGGTCAGCATTGGAATAATTTAGTATTTACCATCATTCTTTACAAAAAATCTAACTGTGTTATTTTTGTATGAAAGGAGCAAACAAACATATGAAACAAGACTTTTAGGGGCAAGCAAAGATTGTGGTTGTGGAGAAATATTTTAAAATGGATACAAATTTTGATATGCATTTGAATAATTTAGTATTTACGATCATTCTTTAAGAAACATCTATCCGAGTTTTTTTTATATGAAATGTGCAAACAAACGCATGAAACATGACTTTTAGGTCAAAAAAAAGATTGTGGAGAAATATTTTAAAATGAATACAAATTTTGGTTTGCATTTGAATAATTTACTATTTACGATCATTCTTTAAGAAAAATCTATCCGAGTTTTTTTTTTAAATGAAACAAGCAAGCAAACGCTCGAAACATTAGTTTTATATACAAACAAAGATTGTTGAGAAATATTTTAAAGTGAAAAGAAATTTTGGTTTGCGTTTAAAAAATTTAGTATTTCCAATCATTCTTTACGAAAAATCTATCAGACTTTTTTTTGAATGAAACGAGCAAACAAACGCACGAAACATGAGTTTTATGTGCAAACAAACATTATGGAAAAATATTTTAAAATGAACACAGATTTTGGTCAGCATTAGAATAATTTAGTATTTACCATCATTCTTTACGAAAAATCTAACCGTGTTATTTTTGTATGAAAGGAGCAAACAAACATACGAAACAAGAGTTTTAGGGGCAAGCAAAGATTGTGGAGAAAAATTTTAAAATGAATTCAAATTTTTGTTTGCATTTGAATAATTTAGTATTTACAATCATTCTTTACGAAAAATCTATCCGAGTTTTTTTATATGAAATGTGCAAACAAACGCATGAAACATGAGTTTTAGGTCGAAAAGAAGATTGTGGAGAAATATTTTAAAATGGATACAAATTTTGATATGCATTTGAATAATTTAGTATTTACTTTTATTCTTTACGAAAAATCTATCCGAGTTTTTTTTATATGAAATGTGCAAACAAACGCATGAAACATGACTTTTAGGTCCAAAAAAAGATTGTGGAGAAATATTTTAAAATGAGTACAAATTTCGGTTTGCATTCGAATAATTTACTATTTACGATCATTCTTTAAGAAAAATTTACCCGAGTTTTTTTTTTAAATGAAACAAGCAAACAAACGCTCGAAACATGAGTTTTATATACAAACAAAGATTGTTGAGAAATATTTTAAAGTGAAAAGAAATTTTGGTTTGCGTTTGAAAAATTTAGCATTTCCAATCATTCTTTACGAAAAATCTATCAGAATTTTTTTTGAATGAAAGGAGCAAACAGACGCACGAAACATGAGTTTTATGTGCAAACAAACATTGTGGAAAAATATTTTGAAATGAACACAGATTTTGGTCAGCATTAGAATAATTTAGTATTTACCATCATTCTTTACAAAAAATCTAACTGTGTTATTTTTGTATGAAAGGAGCAAACAAACATATGAAACATGACTTTTAGGGGCAAGCAAAGATTGTGGTTGTGGAGAAATATTTTAAAATGGATACAAATTCTGATATGCATTTGAATAATTTAGTATTTACGATCATTCTTTAAGAAAAATCTATCCGAGTTTTTTTTATATGAAATGTGCAAACAAACGCATGAAACATGACTTTTAGGTCAAAAAAAAGATTGTGGAGAAATATTTTAAAATGAATACAAATTTTGGTTTGCATTTGAATAATTTACTATTTACGATCATTCTTTAAGAAAAATCTATCCGAGTTTTTTTTTTAAATGAAACAAGCAAACAAACGCTCGAAACATTAGTTTTATATACAAACAAAGATTGTTGAGAAATATTTTAAAGTGAAAAGAAATTTTGGTTTGCGTTTGAAAAATTTAGTATTTCCAATCATTCTTTACGAAAAATCTATCAGAGTTTTTTTTGAATGAAACGAGCAAACAAACGCACGAAACATGAGTTTTATGTGCAAACAAACATTGTGGAAAAATATTTTAAAATGAACACAGATTTTGGTCAGCATTAGAATAATTTAGTATTTACCATCATTCTTTACGAAAAATCTAACCGTGTTATTTTTGTATGAAAGGAGCAAACAAACATACGAAACAAGAGTTTTAGGGGCAAGCAAAGATTGTGGAGAAATATTTTAAAATGAATTCAAATTTTTGTTTGCATTTGAATAATTTAGTATTTACTTTTATTCTTTACGAAAAATCTATCCGAGTTTTTTTTATATGAAATGTGCAAACAAACGCATGAAACATGACTTTTAGGTCAAAAAATAGATTGTGGAGAAATATTTTAAAATGAATACAAATTTTGGTTTGCATTTGAATAATTTAGTATTTACGATCATTCTTTAAGAAAAATCTATCCGAGTTTTTTTTTTAAATGAAACAAGCAAACAAACGCTCGAAACATGAGTTTTATATACAAACAAAGATTGTTGAGAAATATTTTAAAGTGAAAGGAAATTTTGGTTTGCGTTTGAAAAATTTAGTATTTCCAATCATTCTTTACGAAAAATCTATCAGAGTTTTTTTTGAATGAAACGAGCGAACATACGCACGAAACATGAGTTTTATGTGCAAACAAACATTGTGGAAAAATATTTTAAAATGAACACAGATTTTAGTCAGCATTAGAATAATTTAGTATTTACCATCGTTCTTTACGAAAAATCTAACTGTGTTATTTTTGTATGAAAGGAGCAAACAAACGTATGAAACAAGAGCTTTAGGGGCAAGCAAAGATTGTGGAGAAATATTTTAAAATGAATTAAAATTTTGGTTTGCATTTGAATAATTTAGTATTTACAATCATTCTTGACGAAAAATCTATCCGAGTTTTTTTTATATGAAATGTGCAAACAAACGCATGAAACATGAGTTTTAGGTCCAAAAGTAGACTGTGGAGAAATATTTTAAAATGGATACAAATTTTGATATGCATTTGAATAATTTAGTATTTACGATCATTCTTTAAGAAAAATCTATCCGAGTTTTTTTTATATGAAATGTGCAAACAAACGCATGAAACATGACTTTTAGGTCAAAAAAAAGATTGTGGAGAAATATTTTAAAATGAATACAAATTTTGGTTTGCATTTGAATAATTTACTATTTACGATCATTCTTTAAGAAAGATCTATCCGAGTTTTTTTTTTAAATGAAACAAGCAAGCAAACGCTCGAAACATTAGTTTTATATACAAACAAAGATTGTTGAGAAATATTTTAAAGTGAAAAGAAATTTTGGTTTGCGTTTAAAAAATTTAGTATTTCCAATCATTCTTTACAAAAAATGTATCAGACTTTTTTTTGAATGAAACGAGCAAACAAACGCACGAAACATGAGTTTTATGTGCAAACAAACATTATGGAAAAATATTTTAAAATGAACACAGATTTTGGTCAGCATTAGAATAATTTAGTATTTACCATCATTCTTTACGAAAAATCTGACCGTGTTATTTTTGTATGAAAGGAGCAAACAAACATACGAAACAAGAGTTTTAGGGGCAAGCAAAGATTGTGGAGAAATATTTTAAAATGAATTCAAATTTTTGTTTGCATTTGAATAATTTAGTATTTACAATCATTCTTTACGAAAAATCTATCCGAGTTTTTTTATATGAAATGTGCAAACAAACGCATGAAACATGAGTTTTAGGTCGAAAAGAAGATTGTGGAGAAATATTTTAAAATGGATACAAATTTTGATATGCATTTGAATAATTTAGTATTTACTTTTGTTCTTTACGAAAAATCTATCCGAGTTTTTTTTTATATGAAATGTGCAAACAAACGCATGAAACATGACTTTTAGGTCCAAAAAAAGATTGTGGAGAAATATTTTAAAATGAGTACAAATTTTGGTTTGCATTTGAATAATTTACTATTTACGATCATTCTTTAAGAAAAATTTACCCGAGTTTTTTTTTTAAATGAAACAAGCAAACAAACGCTCGAAACATGAGTTTTATATACAAACAAAGATTGTTGAGAAATATTTTAAAGTGAAAAGAAATTTTGGTTTGCGTTTGAAAATTTTAGCATTTCCAATCATTCTTTACGAAAAATCTATCAGAATTTTTTTTGAATGAAAGGAGCAAACAGACGCACGAAACATGAGTTTTATGTGCAAACAAACATTGTGGAAAAATATTTTAAAATGAACACAGATTTTGGTCAGCATTAGAATAATTTAGTATTTACCATCATTCTTTACAAAAAATCTTACTGTGTTATTTTTGTATGAAAGGTGCAAACAAACATATGAAACAAGACTTTTAGGGGCAAGCAAAGATTGTGGTTGTGAAGAAATATTTTAAAATGGATACAAATTTTGATATGCATTTGAATAATTTAGTATTTACGATCATTCTTTAAGAAAAATCTATCCGAGTTTTTTTTATATGAAATGTGCAAACAAACGCATGAAACATGACTTTTAGGTCAAAAAAAAGATTTTGGAGAAATATTTTAAAATGAATACAAATTTTGGTTTGCATTTGAATAATTTACTATTTACGATCATTCTTTAAGAAAAATCTATCCGAGTTTTTGTTTTAAATGAAACAAGCAAACAAACGCTCGAAACATTAGTTTTATATACAAACAAAGATTGTTGAGAAATATTTTAAAGTGAAAAGAAATTTTGGTTTGCGTTTGAAAAATTTAGTATTTCCAATCATTCTTTACGAAAAATCTATCAGAGTTTTTTTTGAATGAAACGAGCAAACAAACGCACGAAACATGAGTTTTATGTGCAAACGAACATTGTGGAATAATATTTTAAAATGAACACAGATTTTGGTCAGCATTAGAATAATTTAGTATTTACCATCATTCTTTACGAAAAATCTTACCGTGTTATTTTTGTATGAAAGGAGCAAACAAACATACGAAACAAGAGTTTTAGGGGCAAGCAAAGATTGTGGAGAAATATTTTAAAATGAATTCAAATTTTTGTTTGCATTTGAATAATTTAGTATTTACTTTTATTCTTTACGAAAAATCTATCCGAGTTTTTTTTATATGAAATGTGCAAACAAACGCATGAAACATGACTTTTAGGTCAAAAAATAGATTGTGGAGAAATATTTTAAAATGAATACAAATTTTGGTTTGCATTTGAATAATTTAGTATTTACGATCATTCTTTAAGAAATGTCTATCCGAGTTTTTTTTAAAAATGAAACAAGCAAACAAACGCTCGAAACATGAGTTTTATATACAAACAAAGATTGTTGAGAAATATTTTAAAGTGAAAGGAAATTTTGGTTTGCGTTTGAAAAATTTAGTATTTCCAATCATTCTTTACGAAAAATCTATCAGTGTTTTTTTTGAATGAAACGAGCGAACAAACGCACGAAACATGAGTTTTATGTGCAAACAAACATTGTGGAAAAATATTTTAAAATGAACACAGATTTTAGTCAGCATTAGAATAATTTAGTATTTACCATCGTTTTTACGAAAAATCTAACTGTGTTATTTTTGTATGAAAGGAGCAAACAAACGTATGAAACAAGAGCTTTAGGGGCAAGCAAAGATTGTGGAGAAATATTTTAAAATGAATTAAAATTTTGGTTTGCATTTGAATAATTTAGTATTTACAATCATTCTTGACGAAAAATCTATCAGTGTATTTTTTATATGAAATGTGCAAACAAACGCATGAAACATGAGTTTTAGGTCCAAAAGTAGACTGTGGAGAAATATTTTAAAATGGACACAAATTTTGATATGCATTCGAATAATTTAGTATTTACGATCATTCTTTAAGAAAAATCTATCCGAGTTTTTTTTATATGAAATGTGCAAACAAACGCATGAAACATGACTTTTAGGTCAAAAAAAAGATCGTGCAGAAATATTTTAAAATGAATACAAATTTTGGTTTGCATTTGAATAATTTACTATTTACGATCATTCTTTAAGAAAGATCTATCCGAGTTTTTTTTTTAAATGAAACAAGCAAACAAACGCTCGAAACATTAGTTTTATATACAAACAAAGATTGTTGAGAAATATTTTAAAGTGAAAAGAAATTTTGGTTTGCGTTTAAAAAATTTAGTATTTCCAATCATTCTTTACGAAAAATCTCTCAGAGTTTTTTTGAATGAAACGAGCAAACAGACACACGAAACATGAGTTTTATGTGCAAACTAACATTGTGAAAAAATATTTTAAAATGAACACAGACTTTGGTCAGCATTAGAATAATTTAGTATTTACCATCATTCTTTACGAAAAATCTAACCGTGTTATTTTTGTATGAAAGGAGCAAACAAACATACGAAACAAGAGTTTTAGGGGCAAGCAAAGATTGTGGAGAAATATTTTAAAATGAATTCAAATTTTTGTTTGCATTTGAATAATTTGGTATTTACAATCATTCTTTACGAAAAATCTATCCGAGTTTTTTTATATGAAATGTGCAAACAAACGCATGAAACATGAGTTTTAGGTCGAAAAGAAGATTGTGGAGAAATATTTTAAAATGGATACAAATTTTGATATGCATTTGAATAATTTAGTATTTACTTTTATTTTTTACGAAAAATCTATCCGAGTTTTTTTTATATGAAATGTGCAAACAAACGCATGAAACATGACTTTTTGGTCCAAAAAAAGATTGTGGAGAAATATTTTAAAATGAGTACAAATTTTAGTTTGCATTTGAATAATTTACTATTTACGATCATTCTTTAAGAAAGATCTATCCGAGTTTTTTTTTTAAATGAAACAAGCAAACAAACGCTCGAAACATTAGTTTTATATACAAACAAAGATTGTTGAGAAATATTTTAAAGTGAAAAGAAATTTTGGTTTGCGTTTGAAAAATTTAGTATTTCCAATCATTCTTTACGAAAAATCTCTCAGAGTTTTTTTGAATGAAACGAGCAAACAGACACACGAAACATGAGTTTTATGTGCAAACTAACATTGTGAAAAAATATTTTAAAATGAACACAGACTTTGGTCAGCATTAGAATAATTTAGTATTTACCATCATTCTTTACGAAAAATCTAACCGTGTTATTTTTGTATGAAAGGAGCAAACAAACATACGAAACAAGAGTTTTAGGGGCAAGCAAAGATTGTGGAGAAATATTTTAAAATGAATTCAAATTTTGGTTTGCATTTGAATAATTTAGTATTTACAATCATTCTTGACGAAAAATCTATCCGAGTTTTTTTTATATGAAATGTGCAAACAAACGCATGAAACATGAGTTTTAGGTCCAAAAGTAGATTGTGGAGAAATATTTTAAATTGGATACAAATTTTGATATGCATTTGAATAATTTAGTATTTACGATCATTCTTTAAGAAAAATCTATCCGAGTTTTTTT
The DNA here is from genome assembly GCA_027726005.1 of Juncus effusus. NCBI lineage: Eukaryota > Viridiplantae > Streptophyta > Magnoliopsida > Poales > Juncaceae > Juncus > Juncus effusus. The sequence continues at coordinate 4,928,713 of CM050899.1, forward strand.
TATATGAAATGTGCAAACAAACGCATGAAACATGACTTTTAGGTCAAAAAAAAGATTGTGGAGAAATATTTTAAAATGAATACAAATTTTGGTTTGCATTTGAATAATTTACTATTTACGATCATTCTTTAAGAAAAATCTATCCGAGTTTTTTTTTTAAATGAAACAAGCAAACAAACGCTGGAAACATTAGTTTTATATACAAACAAAGATTGTTGAGAAATATTTTAAAGTGAAAAGAAATTTTGGTTTGCGTTTGAAAAATTTAGTATTTCCAATCATTCTTTACGAAAAATCTATCAGAGTTTTTTTGAATGAAACGAGCAAACAAACGCACTAAACATGACTTTTATGTGCAAACAAACATTGTGTAAAAATATTTTAAAATGAACACAGATTTTGGTCAACATTAGAATAATTTAGTATTTACCATCATTCTTTACGAAAAATCTAACCGTGTTATTTTTGTATGAAAGGAGCAAACAAACATACGAAACAAGAGTTTTAGGGGCAAGCAAAGATTGTGGAGAAATATTTTAAAATGAATTCAAATTTTTGTTTGCATTTGAATAATTTAGTATTACAATCATTCTTTACGAAAATTCTATCCGAGTTTTTTTTATATGAAATGTGCAAACAAACGCATGAAACATGACTTTTAGGTCCAAAAAAATATTGTGGAGAAATATTTTAAAATGAGTACAAATTTTGGTTTGCATTTGAATAATTTACTATTTACGATCATTCTTTAAGAAAAATTTACCCGAGTTTTTTTTTTAAATGAAACAAGCAAACAAACGCTCGAAACTTGAGTTTTATATACAAACAAAGATTGTTGAGAAATATTTTAAAGTGAAAAGAAATTTTGGTTTGCGTTTGAAAAATTTAGCATTTCCAATCATTCTTTGCGAAAAATCTATCAGAGTTTTTTTTGAATGAAACGTGCAAACAAACGCACGAAACACGAGTTTTATGTGCAAACAAACATTGTGGAAAAATATTTTAAAATGAACACAGATTTTGGTCAGCATTAGAATAATTTAGTATTTACCATCATTCTTTACAAAAAATCTAACTGTGTTATTTTTGTATGAAAGGTGCAAACAAACATATGAAACAAGACTTTTAGGGGCAAGCAAAGATTGTGGTTGTGGAGAAATATTTTAAAATGGATACAAATTTTGATATGCATTTGAATAATTTAGTATTTACGATCATTCTTTAAGAAAAATCTATCCGAGTTTTTTTTATATGAAATGTGCAAACAAACGCATGAAACATGACTTTTAGGTCAAAGAAAAGATTGTGGAGAAATATTTTAAAATGAATACAAATTTTGGTTTGCATTTGAATAATTTACTATTTACGATCATTCTTTAAGAAAAATCTATCCGAGTTTTTTTTTTAAATGAAACAAGCAAACAAACGCTCGAAACATTAGTTTTATATACAAACAAAGATTGTTGAGAAATATTTTAAAGTGAAAAGAAATTTTGGTTTGCGTTTGAAAAATTTAGTATTTCCAATCATTCTTTACGAAAAATCTATCAGAGTTTTTTTTGAATGAAACGAGCAAACAAACGCACGAAACATGAGTTTTATGTGCAAACGAACATTGTGGAATAATATTTTAAAATGAACACAGATTTTGGTCAGCATTAGAATAATTTAGTATTTACCATCATTCTTTACGAAAAATCTAACCGTGTTATTTTTGTATGAAAGGAGCAAACAAACATACGAAACAAGAGTTTTAGGGGCAAGCAAAAATTGTGGAGAAATATTTTAAAATGAATTCAAATTTTTGTTTGCATTTGAATAATTTAGTATTTACTTTTATTCTTTACGAAAAATCTATCCGAGTTTTTTTTATATGAAATGTGCAAACAAACGCATGAAACATGACTTTTAGGTCAAAAAATAGATTGTGGAGAAATATTTTAAAATGAATACAAATTTTGGTTTGCATTTGAATAATTTAGTATTTACGATCATTCTTTAAGAAAAGTCTATCCGAGTTTTTTTTAAAAATGAAACAAGCAAACAAACGCTCGAAACATGAGTTTTATATACAAACAAAGATTGTAGAGAAATATTTTAAAGTGAAAGGAAATTTTGGTTTGCGTTTGAAAAATTTAGTATTTCCAATCATTCTTTACGAAAAATCTATCAGTGTTTTTTTTGAATGAAACGAGCGAACAAACGCACGAAACATGAGTTTTATGTGCAAACAAATATTGTGGAAAAATATTTTAAAATGAACACAGATTTTAGTCAGCATTAGAATAATTTAGTATTTACCATCGTTTTTACGAAAAATCTGACTGTGTAATTTTTGTATGAAAGGAGCAAACAAACGTACGAAACAAGACCTTTAGGGGCAAGCAAAGATTGTGGAGAAATATTTTAAAATGAATTAAAATTTTGGTTTGCATTTGAATAATTTAGTATTTACAATCATTCTTGACGAAAAATCTATCAGTGTATTTTTTATATGAAATGTGCAAACAAACGCATGAAACATGAGTTTTAGGTCCAAAAGTAGACTGTGGAGAAATATTTTAAAATGGATACAAATTTTGATATGCATTCGAATAATTTAGTATTTACGATCATTCTTTAAGAAAAATCTATCCGAGTTTTTTTTATATGAAATGTGCAAACAAACGCATGAAACATGACTTTTAGGTCAAAAAAAAGATTGTGCAGAAATATTTTAAAATGAATACAAATTTTGGTTTGCATTTGAATAATTTACTATTTACGATCATTCTTTAAGAAAGATCTATCCGAGTTTTTTTTTTAAATGAAACAAGCAAACAAACGCTCGAAACATTAGTTTTATATACAAACAAAGATTGTTGAGAAATATTTTAAAGTGAAAAGAAATTTTGGTTTGCGTTTAAAAAATTTAGTATTTCCAATCATTCTTTACGAAAAATCTATCAGAGTTTTTTTGAATGAAACGAGCAAACAGACACACGAAACATGAGTTTTATGTGCAAAACAACATTGTGAAAAAATATTTTAAAATGAACACAGACTTTGGTCAGCATTAGAATAATTTAGTATTTACCATCATTCTTTACGAAAAATCTAACCGTGTTATTTTTGTATGAAAGGAGCAGACAAACATACGAAACAAGAGTTTTAGGGGCAAGCAAAGATTGTGGAGAAATATTTTAAAATGAATTCAAATTTTTGTTTGCATTTGAATAATTTGGTATTTACAATCATTCTTTACGAAAAATCTATCCGAGTTTTTTTATATGAAATGTGCAAACAAACGCATGAAACATGAGTTTTAGGTCGAAAAGAAGATTGTGGAGAAATATTTTAAAATGGATATAAATTTTGATATGCATTTGAATAATTTAGTATTTACTTTTATTTTTTACGAAAAATCTATCCGAGTTTTTTTTATATGAAATGTGCAAACAAACGCATGATACATGACTTTTAGGTCCAAAAAAAGATTGTGGAGAAATATTTTAAAATGAGTACAAATTTTAGTTTGCATTTGAATAATTTACTATTTACGATCATTCTTTAAGAAATATTTACCCGAGTTTTTTTTTTAAATGAAACAAGCAAACAAACGCTCGAAACTTGAGTTTTATATACAAACAAAGATTGTTGAGAAATATTTTAAAGTGAAAAGAAATTTTGGTTTGCGTTTGAAAAATTTAGCATTTCCAATCATTCTTTGCGAAAAATCTATCAGAGTTTTTTTTGAATGAAACGTGCAAACAAACGCACGAAACACGAGTTTTATGTGCAAACAAACATTGTGGAAAAATATTTTAAAATGAACACAGATTTTGGTCAGCATTAGAATAATTTAGTATTTACCATCATTCTTTACAAAAAATCTAACTGTGTTATTTTTGTATGAAAGGTGCAAACAAACATATGAAACAAGACTTTTAGGGGCAAGCAAAGATTGTGGTTGTGGAGAAATATTTTAAAATGGATACAAATTTTGATATGCATTTGAATAATTTAGTATTTACGATCATTCTTTAAGAAAAATCTATCCGAGTTTTTTTTATATGAAATGTGCAAACAAACGCATGAAACATGACTTTTAGGTCAAAGAAAAGATTGTGGAGAAATATTTTAAAATGAATACAAATTTTGGTTTGCATTTGAATAATTTACTATTTACGATCATTCTTTAAGAAAAATCTATCCGAGTTTTTTTTTTAAATGAAACAAGCAAACAAACGCTCGAAACATTAGTTTTATATACAAACAAAGATTGTTGAGAAATATTTTAAAGTGAAAAGAAATTTTGGTTTGCGTTTGAAAAATTTAGTATTTCCAATCATTCTTTACGAAAAATCTATCAGAGTTTTTTTTGAATGAAACGAGCAAACAAACGCACGAAACATGAGTTTTATGTGCAAACGAACATTGTGGAATAATATTTTAAAATGAACACAGATTTTGGTCAGCATTAGAATAATTTAGTATTTACCATCATTCTTTACGAAAAATCTAACCGTGTTATTTTTGTATGAAAGGAGCAAACAAACATACGAAACAAGAGTTTTAGGGGCAAGCAAAAATTGTGGAGAAATATTTTAAAATGAATTCAAATTTTTGTTTGCATTTGAATAATTTAGTATTTACTTTTATTCTTTACGAAAAATCTATCCGAGTTTTTTTTATATGAAATGTGCAAACAAACGCATGAAACATGACTTTTAGGTCAAAAAATAGATTGTGGAGAAATATTTTAAAATGAATACAAATTTTGGTTTGCATTTGAATAATTTAGTATTTACGATCATTCTTTAAGAAAAGTCTATCCGAGTTTTTTTTAAAAATGAAACAAGCAAACAAACGCTCGAAACATGAGTTTGATATACAAACAAAGATTGTAGAGAAATATTTTAAAGTGAAAGGAAATTTTGGTTTGCGTTTGAAAAATTTAGTATTTCCAATCATTCTTTACGAAAAATCTATCAGTGTTTTTTTTGAATGAAACGAGCGAACAAACGCACGAAACATGAGTTTTATGTGCAAACAAATATTGTGGAAAAATATTTTAAAATGAACACAGATTTTAGTCAGCATTAGAATAATTTAGTATTTACCATCGTTTTTACGAAAAATCTGACTGTGTAATTTTTGTATGAAAGGAGCAAACAAACGTACGAAACAAGACCTTTAGGGGCAAGCAAAGATTGTGGAGAAATATTTTAAAATGAATTAAAATTTTGGTTTGCATTTGAATAATTTAGTATTTACAATCATTCTTGACGAAAAATCTATCAGTGTATTTTTTATATGAAATGTGCAAACAAACGCATGAAACATGAGTTTTAGGTCCAAAAGTAGACTGTGGAGAAATATTTTAAAATGGATACAAATTTTGATATGCATTCGAATAATTTAGTATTTACGATCATTCTTTAAGAAAAATCTATCCGAGTTTTTTTTATATGAAATGTGCAAACAAACGCATGAAACATGACTTTTAGGTCAAAAAAAAGATTGTGCAGAAATATTTTAAAATGAATACAAATTTTGGTTTGCATTTGAATAATTTACTATTTACGATCATTCTTTAAGAAAGATCTATCCGAGTTTTTTTTTTAAATGAAACAAGCAAACAAACGCTCGAAACATTAGTTTTATATACAAACAAAGATTGTTGAGAAATATTTTAAAGTGAAAAGAAATTTTGGTTTGCGTTTAAAAAATTTAGTATTTCCAATCATTCTTTACGAAAAATCTATCAGAGTTTTTTTGAATGAAACGAGCAAACAGACACACGAAACATGAGTTTTATGTGCAAAACAACATTGTGAAAAAATATTTTAAAATGAACACAGACTTTGGTCAGCATTAGAATAATTTAGTATTTACCATCATTCTTTACGAAAAATCTAACCGTGTTATTTTTGTATGAAAGGAGCAGACAAACATACGAAACAAGAGTTTTAGGGGCAAGCAAAGATTGTGGAGAAATATTTTAAAATGAATTCAAATTTTTGTTTGCATTTGAATAATTTGGTATTTACAATCATTCTTTACGAAAAATCTATCCGAGTTTTTTTATATGAAATGTGCAAACAAACGCATGAAACATGAGTTTTAGGTCGAAAAGAAGATTGTGGAGAAATATTTTAAAATGGATATAAATTTTGATATGCATTTGAATAATTTAGTATTTACTTTTATTTTTTACGAAAAATCTATCCGAGTTTTTTTTATATGAAATGTGCAAACAAACGCATGATACATGACTTTTAGGTCCAAAAAAAGATTGTGGAGAAATATTTTAAAATGAGTACAAATTTTAGTTTGCATTTGAATAATTTACTATTTACGATCATTCTTTAAGAAATATTTACCCGAGTTCTTTTTTTAAATGAAACAAGCAAACAAACGCTCGAAACATTAGTTTTATATACAAACAAAGATTGTTGAGAAATATTTTAACGTGAAAAGAAATTTTGGTTTGCGTTTGAAAAATTTAGCATTTCCAATCATTCTTTACGAAAAATCGATCAGAGTTTTTTTTGAATGAAACGAGCAAACAAACGCACGAAACATGAGTATTATGTGCAGACAAACATTGTGGAAAAATATTTTAAAATGAACACAGATTTTGGTCAGCATTAGAATAATTTAGTATTTACCATCATTCTTTACGAAAAATCTAACTGTGTTATTTTTGTATGAAAGGAGCAAACAAACATATGAAACAAGACTTTTAGGGGCAAGCAAAGATTGTGGAGAAATATTTTAAAATAAATTCAAATTTTGGTTTGCATTTGAATAATTTAGTATTTACAATCATTCTTGACGAAAAATCTATCCGAGTTTTTTTTATATGAAATGTGCAAACAAACGCATGAAACATGAGTTTTAGGTCCAAAAGTAGATTGTGGAGAAATATTTTAAATTGGATACAAATTTTGATATGCATTTGAATAATTTAGTATTTACGATCATTCTTTAAGAAAAATCTATCCGAGTTTTTTTTATATGAAATGTGCAAACAAACGCATGAAACATGACTTTTAGGTCAAAAAAAAGATTGTGGAGAAATATTTCAAAATGAATACAAATTTTGGTTTGCATTTGAATAATTTACTATTTACGATCATTCTTTAAGAAAAATCTATCCGAGTTTTTTTTTTAAATGAAACAAGCAAACAAACGCTGGAAACATTAGTTTTATATACAAACAAAGATTGTTGAGAAATATTTTAAAGTGAAAAGAAATTTTGGTTTGCGTTTGAAAAATTTAGTATTTCCAATCATTCTTTACGAAAAATCTATCAGAGTTTTTTTGAATGAAACGAGCAAACAAACGCACTAAACATGACTTTTATGTGCAAACAAACATTGTGTAAAAATATTTTAAAATGAACACAGATTTTGGTCAGCATTAGAATAATTTAGTATTTACCATCATTCTTTACGAAAAATCTAACCGTGTTATTTTTGTATGAAAGGAGCAAACAAACATACGAAACAAGAGTTTTAGGGGCAAGCAAAGATTGTGGAGAAATATTTTAAAATGAATTCAAATTTTTGTTTGCATTTGAATAATTTAGTATTACAATCATTCTTTATGAAAATTCTATCCGAGTTTTTTTATATGAAATGTGCAAACAAACGCATGAAACATGAGTTTTTGGTCCAAAAGAAGATTGTGGAGAAATATTTTAAAATGGATACAAATTTTGATATGCATTTGAATAATTTAGTATTTACTTTTATTCTTTACGAAAAATCTATCCGAGTTTTTTTTATATGAAATGTGCAAACAAACGCATGAAACATGACTTTTAGGTCCAAAAAAATATTGTGGAGAAATATTTTAAAATGAGTACAAATTTTGGTTTGCATTTGAATAATTTACTATTTACGATCATTCTTTAAGAAAAATTTACCCGAGTTTTTTTTTTAAATGAAACAAGCAAACAAACGCTCGAAACATGAGTTTTATATACAAACAAAGATTGTTGAGAAATATTTTAAAGTGAAAAGAAATTTTGGTCTGCGTTTGAAAAATTTAGCATTTCCAATCATTCTTTGCGAAAAATCTATCAGAGCTTGTTTTGAATGAAACGTGCAAACAAACGCACGAAACACGAGTTTTATGTGCAAACAAACATTGTGGAAAAATATTTTAAAATGAACACAGATTTTGGTCAGCATTAGAATAATTTAGTATTTACCATCATTCTTTACGAAAAATCTAACTGTGTTATTTTTGTATGAAAGGAGCAAACAAACATATGAAACAAGAGTTTTAGGGGCAAGCAAAGATTGTGGAGAAATATTTTAAAATGAATTCAAATTTTGGTTTGCATTTGAATAATTTAGTATTTACAATCATTCTTGACGAAAAATCTATCCGAGTTTTTTTTATATGAAATGTGCAAACAAACGCTTGAAACATGAGTTTTAGGTCCAAAAGTAGATTGTGGAGAAATATTTTAAAATGGTTACAAATTTTGATATGCATTTGAATAATTTAGTATTTACTTTTATTCTTTACGAAAAATCTATCCGAGTTTTTTTTATATGAAATGTGCAAACAAACGCATGAAACATGACTTTTAGGTCAAAAAAAAGATTGGGGAGAAATATTTTAAAATGAATTCAAATTTTGGTTTGCATTTGAATAATTTAGTATTTACAATCATTCTTGACGAAAAATCTATCCGAGTTTTTTTTATATGAAATGTGAAAACAAACGCATGAAACATGAGTTTTAGGTCCAAAAGTAGATTGTGGAGAAATATTTTAAAATGGATACAAATTTTGATATGCATTTGAATAATTTAGTATTTACTTTTATTCTTTACGAAAAATCTATCCGAGTTTTTTTTATATGAAATGTGCAAACAAACGCATGAAACATGACTTTTAGGTCAAAAAAAAGATTGTGAAGAAATATTTTAAAATGAATACAAATTTTGGTTTGCATTTGAATAATTTACTATTTACGATCATTCTTTAAGAAAAATCTATCCGAGTTTTTTTTTTAAATGAAACAAGCAAACAAACGCTGGAAACATTAGTTTTATATACAAACAAAGATTGTTGAGAAATATTTTAAAGTGAAAAGAAATTTTGGTTTGCGTTTGAAAAATTTAGTATTTCCAATCATTCTTTACGAAAAATCTATCAGAGTTTTTTTGAATGAAACGAGCAAACAAACGCACGAAACATGACTTTTATGTGCAAACAAACATTGTGTAAAAATATTTTAAAATGAACACAGATTTTGGTCAGCATTAGAATAATTTAGTATTTACCATCATTCTTTACGAAAAATCTAACCGTGTTATTTTTGCATGAAAGGAGCAAACAAACATACGAAACAAGAGTTTTAGGGGCAAGCAAAGATTGTGGAGAAATATTTTAAAATGAATTCAAATTTTTGTTTGCATTTGAATAATTTAGTATTACAATCATTCTTTACGAAAATTCTATCCGAGTTTTTTTATATGAAATGTGCAAACAAACGCATGAAACATGAGTTTTTGGTCCAAAAGAAGATTGTGGAGAAATATTTTAAATTGGATACAAATTTTGATATGCATTTGAATAATTTGGTATTTACTTTTATTCTTTACGAAAAATCTATCCGAGTTTTTTTTATATGAAATGTGCAAACAAACGCATGAAACATGACTTTTAGGTCCAAAAAAATATTGTGGAGAAATATTTTAAAATGAGTACAAATTTTGGTTTGCATTTGAATAATTTACTATTTACGATCATTCTTTAAGAAAAATTTACCCGAGTTTTTTTTTTAAATGAAACAAGCAAACAAACGCTCGAAACATGAGTTTTATATACAAACAAAGATTGTTGAGAAATATTTTAAAGTGAAAAGAAATTTTGGTTTGCGTTTGAAAAATTTAGCATTTCCAATCATTCTTTGCGAAAAATCTATCAGAGTTTTTTTTGAATGAAACGTGCAAACAAACGCACGAAACACGAGTTTTATGTGCAAACAAACATTGTGGAAAAATATTTTAAAATGAACACAGATTTTGGTCAGCATTAGAATAATTTAGTATTTTCCATCATTCTTTACGAAAAATCTAACTGTGTTATTTTTGTATGAAAGGAGCAAACAAACATATGAAACAAGAGTTTTAGGGGCAAGCAAAGATTGTGGAGAAATATTTTAAAATGAATTCAAATTTTGGTTTGCATTTGAATAATTTAGTATTTACAATCATTCTTGACGAAAAATCTATCCGAGTTTTTTTTATATGAAATGTGCAAACAAACGCTTGAAACATGAGTTTTAGGTCCAAAAGAAGATTGTGGAGAAATATTTTAAAATGGATACAAATTTTGATATGCATTTGAATACTTTAGTATTTACTTTTATTCTTTACGAAAAATCTATCCGAGTTTTTTTTTTATGAAATGTGCAAACAAACGCATGAAACATGACTTTTAGGTCAAAAAAAAGATTGTGGAGAAATAATTTAAAATGAATACAAATTTTGGTTTGCATTTGAATAATTTACTATTTACGATCATTCTTTAAGAAAAATCTATCCGAGTGTTTTTTTTAAATGAAACAAGCAAACAAACGCTCGAAACATTAGTTTTATATACAAACAAAGATTGTTGAGAAATATTTTAAAGTGAAAATAAATTTTGGTCTGCGTTTTAGAATTTTAGTATTTCCAATCATTGTTTACGAAAAATCTATCAGAGTTTTTTTTGAATGAAACGAGCAAACAAACGCACGAAACATGAGTTTTATGTGCAAACAAACATTGTGGAAAAATATTTTATAATGAACACAGATTTTGGTCAGCATTAGAATAATTTAGTATTTACCATCATTCTTTACGAAAAATCTAACTGTGTTATTTTTGTATGAAAGGAGCAAACAAACATATGAAACAAGAGTTTTAGGGGCAAGCAAAGATTGTGGAGAAATATTTTAAAATGAATTCAAATTTTGGTTTGCATTTGAATAATTTAGTATTTACAATCATTCTTGACGAAAAATCTGTCCGAGTTTTTTTTATATCAAATGTGCAAACAAACGCTTGAAACATGAGTTTTAGGTCCAAAAGTAGATTGTGGAGAAATATTTTAAAATGGATACAAATTTTGATATGCATTTGAATAATTTAGTATTTACTTTTATTCTTTACGAAAAATCTATCCGAGTTTTTTTTATATGAAATGTGCAAACAAACGCATGAAACATGACTTTTAGGTCAAAAAAAAAGATTGGGGAGAAATATTTTAAAATGAATTCAAATTTTGGTTTGCATTTGAATAATTTAGTATTTACAATCATTCTTGACGAAAAATCTATCCGAGTATTTTTTATATGAAATGTGAAAACAAACGCATGAAACATGAGTTTTAGGTCCAAAAGTAGATTGTGGAGAAATATTTTAAAATGGATACAAATTTTGATATGCATTTGAATAATTTAGTATTTACTTTTATTCTTTACGAAAAATCTATCCGAGTTTTTTTTATATGAAATGTGCGAAAGAACGCATGAAACATGACTTTTAGGTCAAAAAAAAGATTGTGGAGAAATATTTTAAAATGAATACAAATTTTGGTTTGCATTTGAATAATTTACTATTTACGATCATTCTTTAAGAAAAATCTATCCGAGCTTTTTTTTTAAATGAAACAAGCAAACAAACGCTCGAAACATTAGTTTTATATACAAACAAAGATTGTTGAGAAATATTTTAAAGTGAAAATAAATTTTGGTTTGCGTTTTAAAATTTTAGTATTTCCAATCATTGTTTACGAAAAATCTATCAGAGTTTTTTTTGAATAAAACGAGCAAACAAACGCACGAAACATGAGTTTTATGTGCAAACAAACATTGTGGAAAAATATTTTAAAATGAACACAGATTTTGGTCAGCATTAGAATAATTTAGTATTTACCATCATTCTTTACGAAAAATCTAACCGTGTTTTTTTTGTATGAAAGGAGCAAACAAACATACGAAACAAGAGTTTTAGGGGAAAGCAATGATTGTGGAGAAATATTTTAAAATGAATTCAAATTTTGGTTTGCATTTGAATAATTTAGTATTTACAATCATTCTTGACGAAAAATCTATCCGAGTTTTTTTTATATGAAATGTGCAAACAAACGCTTGAAACATGAGTTTTATGTCCAAAAGTAGATTGTGGAGAAATATTTTAAAATGGATACAAATTTTGATATGCATTTGAATAATTTAGTATTTACTTTTATTCTTTACGAAAAATCTATCCGAGTTTTTTTTATATGAAATGTGCAAACAAACGCATGAAACATGACTTTTAGGTCAAAAAAAAGATTGGGGAGAAATATTTTAAAATGAATTCAAATTTTGGTTTGCATTTGAATAATTTAGTATTTACAATCATTCTTGACGAAAAATCTATCCGAGTTTTTTTTATATGAAATGTGCAAACAAACGCATGAAACATGAGTTTTAGGTCCAAAAGTAGATTGTGGAGAAATATTTTAAAATGGATACAAATTTTGATATGCATTTGAATAATTTAGTATTTACTTTTATTCTTTATGAAAAATCTATCCGAGTTTTTTTTATATGAAATGTGCAAACAAACGCATGAAACATGACTTTTAGGTCAAAAAAAAGATTGTGGAGAAATATTTTAAAATGAATACAAATTTTGGTTTGCATTTGAATAATTTACTATTTACGATCATTCTTTAAGAAAAATCTATCCGAGTTTTTTTTTTAAATGAAACAAGCAAACAAACGCTCGAAACATTAGTTTTATATACAAACAAAGATTGTTGAGAAATATTTTAAAGTGAAAATAAATTTTGGTCTGCGTTTTAAAATTTTAGTATTTCCAATCATTCTTTACGAAAAATCTATCAGAGTTTTTTTTTGAATGAAACGAGCAAACAAACGCACGAAACATGAGTTTTATGTGCAAACAAACATTGTGGAAAAATATTTTAAAATGAACATAGATTTTGGTCAGCATTAGAATAATTTAGTATTTACCATCATTCTTTACGAAAAATCTCACCGTGTTTTTTTTGTATGAAAGGAGCAAACAAACATACGAAACAAGAGTTTTAGGGGAAAGCAATGATTGTGGAGAAATATTTTAAAATGAATTCAAATTTTGGTCTGCATTTGAATAATTTAGTATATTCAATCATTCTTTACGAAAAATCTATCCGAGTTTTTTTTATATGAAATGTGCAAACAAACGCATGAAACATGAGTTTTAGGTCCAAAAGTAGATTGTGGAGAAATGTTTTAAAATGGATACAAATTTTGATATGCATTTGAATAATTTAGTATTTACTTTTATTCTTTACGAAAAATCTATCCGAGTTTTTTTTATATGAAATGTGCAAAAGAACGCATGAAACATGACTTTTAGGTCAAAAAAAAGATTGTGGAGAAATATTTTAAAATGAATACAAATTTTGGTTTGCATTTGAATAATTTACTATTTACGATCATTCTTTAAGAAAAATCTATCCGAGCTTTTTTTTTAAATGAAACAAGCAAACAAACGCTCGAAACATTAGTTTTATATACAAACAAAGATTGTTGAGAAATATTTTAAAGTGAAAATAAATTTTGGTTTGCGTTTTAAAATTTTAGTATTTCCAATCATTGTTTACGAAAAATCTATCAGAGTTTTTTTTGAATAAAACGAGCAAACAAACGCACGAAACATGAGTTTTACGTGCAAACAAACATTGTGGAAAAATATTTTAAAATGAACACAGATTTTGGTCAGCATTAGAATAATTTAGTATTTACCATCATTCTTTACGAAAAATCTAACCGTGTTTTTTTTGTATGAAAGGAGCAAACAAACATACGAAACAAGAGTTTTAGGGGAAAGCAATGATTGTGGAGAAATATTTTAAAATGAATTCAAATTTTGGTTTGCATTTGAATAATTTAGTATTTACAATCATTCTTGACGAAAAATCTATCCGAGTTTTTTTTATATGAAATGTGCAAACAAACGCTTGAAACATGAGTTTTATGTCCAAAAGTAGATTGTGGAGAAATATTTTAAAATGGATACAAATTTTGATATGCATTTGAATAATTTAGTATTTACTTTTATTCTTTACGAAAAATCTATCCGAGTTTTTTTTATATGAAATGTGCAAACAAACGCATGAAACATGACTTTTAGGTCAAAAAAAAGATTGGGGAGAAATATTTTAAAATGAATTCAAATTTTGGTTTGCATTTGAATAATTTAGTATTTACAATCATTCTTGACGAAAAATCTATCCGAGTTTTTCTTATATGAAATGTGCAAACAAACGCATGAAACATGAGTTTTAGGTCCAAAAGTAGATTGTGGAGAAATATTTTAAAATGGATACAAATTTTGATATGCATTTGAATAATTTAGTATTTACTTTTATTCTTTACGAAAAATCTATCCGAGTTTTTTTTATATGAAATGTGCAAACAAACGCATGAAACATGACTTTTAGGTCAAAAAAAAGATTGTGGAGAAATATTTTAAAATGAATACAAATTTTGGTTTGCATTTGAATAATTTACTATTTACGATCATTCTTTAAGAAAAATCTATCCGAGTTTTTTTTTTAAATGAAACAAGCAAACAAACGCTCGAAACATTAGTTTTATATACAAACAAAGATTGTTGAGAAATATTTTAAAGTGAAAATAAATTTTGGTCTGCGTTTTAAAATTTTAGTATTTCCAATCATTCTTTACGAAAAATCTATCAGAGTTTTTTTTGAATGAAACGAGCAAACAAACGCACGAAACATGAGTTTTATGTGCAAACAAACATTGTGGAAAAATATTTTAAAATGAACATAGATTTTGGTCAGCATTAGAATAATTTAGTATTTACCATCATTCTTTACGAAAAATCTCACCGTGTTTTTTTTGTATGAAAGGAGCAAACAAACATACGAAACAAGAGTTTTAGGGGAAAGCAATGATTGTGGAGAAATATTTTAAAATGAATTCAAATTTTGGTTTGCATTTGAATAATTTAGTATATTCAATCATTCTTTACGAAAAATCTATCCGAGTTTTTTTTATATGAAATGTGCAAACAAACGCATGAAACATGAGTTTTAGGTCCAAAAGTAGATTGTGGAGAAATGTTTTAAAATGGATACAAATTTTGATATGCATTTGAATAATTTAGTATTTACTTTTATTCTTTACGAAAAATCTATCCGAGTTTTTTTTATGTGAAATGTGCAGAAGAACGCATGAAACATGACTTTTAGGTCAAAAAAAAGATTGTGGAGAAATATTTTAAAATGAATACAAATTTTGGTTTGCATTTGAATAATTTACTATTTACGATCATTCTTTAAGAAAAATCTATCCGAGCTTTTTTTTTAAATGAAACAAGCAAACAAACGCTCGAAACATTAGTTTTATATACAAACAAAGATTGTTGAGAAATATTTTAAAGTGAAAAGAAATTTTGGTTTGCGTTTGAAAAATTTAGCATTTCCAATCATTCTTTGCGAAAAATCTATCAGAGTTTTTTTTGAATGAAACGTGCAAACAAACGCACGAAACACGAGTTTTATGTGCAAACAAACATTGTGGAAAAATATTTTAAAATGAACACAGATTTTGGTCAGCATTAGAATAATTTAGTATTTTCCGTCATTCTTTACGAAAAATCTAACTGTGTTATTTTTGTATGAAAGGAGCAAACAAACATATGAAACAAGAGTTTTAGGGGCAAGCAAAGATTGTGGAGAAATATTTTAAAATGAATTCAAATTTTGGTTTGCATTTGAATAATTTAGTATTTACAATCATTCTTGACGAAAAATCTATCCGAGTTTTTTTTATATGAAATGTGCAAACAAACGCTTGAAACATGAGTTTTAGGTCCAAAAGTAGATTGTGGAGAAATATTTTAAAATG
Source organism: Juncus effusus (assembly GCA_027726005.1). NCBI lineage: Eukaryota > Viridiplantae > Streptophyta > Magnoliopsida > Poales > Juncaceae > Juncus > Juncus effusus. The sequence continues at coordinate 4,944,641 of CM050899.1, forward strand.
GATACAAATTTTGATATGCATTTGAATACTTTAGTATTTACTTTTATTCTTTACGAAAAATCTATCCGAGTATTTTTTTTATGAAATGTGCAAACAAACGCATGAAACATGACTTTTAGGTCAAAAAAAAGATTGTGGAGAAATAATTTAAAATGAATACAAATTTTGGTTTGCATTTGAATAATTTACTATTTACGATCATTCTTTAAGAAAAATCTATCCGAGTGTTTTTTTTAAATGAAACAAGCAAACAAACGCTCGAAACATTAGTTTTATATACAAACAAAGATTGTTGAGAAATATTTTAAAGTGAAAATAAATTTTGGTCTGCGTTTTAGAATTTTAGTATTTCCAATCATTGTTTACGAAAAATCTATCAGAGTTTTTTTTGAATGAAACGAGCAAACAAACGCACGAAACATGAGTTTTATGTGCAAACAAACATTGTGGAAAAATATTTTATAATGAACACAGATTTTGGTCAGCATTAGAATAATTTAGTATTTACCATCATTCTTTACGAAAAATCTAACTGTGTTATTTTTGTATGAAAGGAGCAAACAAACATATGAAACAAGAGTTTTAGGGGCAAGCAAAGATTGTGGAGAAATATTTTAAAATGAATTCAAATTTTGGTTTGCATTTGAATAATTTAGTATTTACAATCATTCTTGACGAAAAATCTATCCGAGTTTTTTTTATATCAAATGTGCAAACAAACGCTTGAAACATGAGTTTTAGGTCGAAAAGTAGATTGTGGAGAAATATTTTAAAATGGATACAAATTTTGATATGCATTTGAATAATTTAGTATTTACTTTTATTCTTTACGAAAAATCTATCCGAGTTTTTTTTATATGAAATGTGCAAACAAACGCATGAAACATGACTTTTAGGTCAAAAAAAAGATTGGGGAGAAATATTTTAAAATGAATTCAAATTTTGGTTTGCATTTGAATAATTTAGTATTTACAATCATTCTTGACGAAAAATCTATCCGAGTATTTTTTATATGAAATGTGAAAACAAACGCATGAAACATGAGTTTTAGGTCCAAAAGTAGATTGTGGAGAAATATTTTAAAATGGATACAAATTTTGATATGCATTTGAATAATTTAGTATTTACTTTTATTCTTTACGAAAAATCTATCCGAGTTTTTTTTATATGAAATGTGCGAAAGAACGCATGAAACATGACTTTTAGGTCAAAAAAAAGATTGTGGAGAAATATTTTAAAATGAATACAAATTTTGGTTTGCATTTGAATAATTTACTATTTACGATCATTCTTTAAGAAAAATCTATCCGAGCTTTTTTTTTAAATGAAACAAGCAAACAAACGCTCGAAACATTAGTTTTATATACAAACAAAGATTGTTGAGAAATATTTTAAAGTGAAAATAAATTTTGGTTTGCGTTTTAAAATTTTAGTATTTCCAATCATTGTTTACGAAAAATCTATCAGAGTTTTTTTTGAATAAAACGAGCAAACAAACGCACGAAACATGAGTTTTATGTGCAAACAAACATTGTGGAAAAATATTTTAAAATGAACACAGATTTTGGTCAGCATTAGAATAATTTAGTATTTACCATCATTCTTTACGAAAAATCTAACCGTGTTTTTTTTGTATGAAAGGAGCAAACAAACATACGAAACAAGAGTTTTAGGGGAAAGCAATGATTGTGGAGAAATATTTTAAAATGAATTCAAATTTTGGTTTGCATTTGAATAATTTAGTATTTACAATCATTCTTGACGAAAAATCTATCCGAGTTTTTTTTATATGAAATGTGCAAACAAACGCTTGAAACATGAGTTTTATGTCCAAAAGTAGATTGTGGAGAAATATTTTAAAATGGATACAAATTTTGATATGCATTTGAATAATTTAGTATTTACTTTTATTCTTTACGAAAAATCTATCCGAGTTTTTTTTATATGAAATGTGCAAACAAACGCATGAAACATGACTTTTAGGTCAAAAAAAAGATTGGGGAGAAATATTTTAAAATGAATTCAAATTTTGGTTTGCATTTGAATAATTTAGTATTTACAATCATTCTTGACGAAAAATCTATCCGAGTTTTTTTTATATGAAATGTGCAAACAAACGCATGAAACATGAGTTTTAGGTCCAAAAGTAGATTGTGGAGAAATATTTTAAAATGGATACAAATTTTGATATGCATTTGAATAATTTAGTATTTACTTTTATTCTTTACGAAAAATCTATCCGAGTTTTTTTTATATGAAATGTGCAAACAAACGCATGAAACATGACTTTTAGGTCAAAAAAAAGATTGTGGAGAAATATTTTAAAATGAATACAAATTTTGGTTTGCATTTGAATAATTTACTATTTACGATCATTCTTTAAGAAAAATCTATCCGAGTTTTTTTTTTAAATGAAACAAGCAAACAAACGCTCGAAACATTAGTTTTATATACAAACAAAGATTGTTGAGAAATATTTTAAAGTGAAAATAAATTTTGGTCTGCGTTTTAAAATTTTAGTATTTCCAATCATTCTTTACGAAAAATCTATCAGAGTTTTTTTTGAATGAAACGAGCAAACAAACGCACGAAACATGAGTTTTATGTGCAAACAAACATTGTGGAAAAATATTTTAAAATGAACATAGATTTTGGTCAGCATTAGAATAATTTAGTATTTACCATCATTCTTTACGAAAAATCTCACCGTGTTTTTTTTGTATGAAAGGAGCAAACAAACATACGAAACAAGAGTTTTAGGGGAAAGCAATGATTGTGGAGAAATATTTTAAAATGAATTCAAATTTTGGTTTGCATTTGAATAATTTAGTATATTCAATCATTCTTTACGAAAAATCTATCCGAGTTTTTTTTGTATGAAATGTGCAAACAAACGCATGAAACATGAGTTTTAGGTCCAAAAGTAGATTGTGGAGAAATGTTTTAAAATGGATACAAATTTTGATATGCATTTGAATAATTTAGTATTTACTTTTATTCTTTACGAAAAATCTATCCGAGTTTTTTTTATATGAAATGTGCAAAAGAACGCATGAAACATGACTTTTAGGTCAAAAAAAAGATTGTGGAGAAATATTTTAAAATGAATACAAATTTTGGTTTGCATTTGAATAATTTACTATTTACGATCATTCTTTAAGAAAAATCTATCCGAGCTTTTTTTTTAAATGAAACAAGCAAACAAACGCTCGAAACATTAGTTTTATATACAAACAAAGATTGTTGAGAAATATTTTAAAGTGAAAATAAATTTTGGTTTGCGTTTTAAAATTTTAGTATTTCCAATCATTGTTTACGAAAAATCTATCAGAGTTTTTTTTGAATAAAACGAGCAAACAAACGCACGAAACATGAGTTTTATTTGCAAACAAACATTGTGGAAAAATATTTTAAAATGAACACAGATTTTGGTCAGCATTAGAATAATTTAGTATTTACCATCATTCTTTACGAAAAATCTAACCGTGTTTTTTTTGTATGAAGAGCAAACAAACATACGAAACAAGAGTTTTAGGGGAAAGCAATGATTGTGGAGAAATATTTTAAAATGAATTCAAATTTTGGTTTGCATTTGAATAATTTAGTATTTACAATCATTCTTGACGAAAAATCTATCCGAGTTTTTTTTATATGAAATGTGCAAACAAACGCTTGAAACATGAGTTTTATGTCCAAAAGTAGATTGTGGAGAAATATTTTAAAATGGATACAAATTTGGATATGCATTTGAATAATTTAGTATTTACTTTTATTCTTTACGAAAAATCTATCCGAGTTTTTTTTATATGAAATGTGCAAACAAACGCATGAAACATGACTTTTAGGTCAAAAAAAAGATTGGGGAGAAATATTTTAAAATGAATTCAAATTTTGGTTTGCATTTGAATAATTTAGTATTTACAATCATTCTTGACGAAAAATCTATCCGAGTTTTTTTTATATGAAATGTGCAAACAAACGCATGAAACATGAGTTTTAGGTCCAAAAGTAGATTGTGGAGAAATATTTTAAAATGGATACAAATTTTGATATGCATTTGAATAATTTAGTATTTACTTTTGTTCTTTACGAAAAATCTATCCGAGTTTTTTTTATATGAAATGTGCAAACAAACGCATGAAACATGACTTTTAGGTCAAAAAAAAGATTGTGGAGAAATATTTTAAAATGAATAAAAATTTTGGTTTGCATTTGAATAATTTACTATTTACGATCATTCTTTAAGAAAAATCTATCCGAGTTTTTTTTTTAAATGAAACAAGCAAACAAACGCTCGAAACATTAGTTTTATATACAAACAAAGATTGTTGAGAAATATTTTAAAGTGAAAATAAATTTTGGTCTGCGTTTTAAAATTTTAGTATTTCCAATCATTCTTTACGAAAAATCTATCAGAGTTTTTTTTGAATGAAACGAGCAAACAAACGCACGAAACATGAGTTTTATGTGCAAACAAACATTGTGGAAAAATATTTTAAAATGAACATAGATTTTGGTCAGCATTAGAATAATTTAGTATTTACCATCATTCTTTACGAAAAATCTCACCGTGTTTTTTTTGTATGAAAGGAGCAAACAAACATACGAAACAAGAGTTTTAGGGGAAAGCAATGATTGTGGAGAAATATTTTAAAATGAATTCAAATTTTGGTTTGCATTTGAATAATTTAGTATATTCAATCATTCTTTACGAAAAATCTATCCGAGTTTTTTTTATATGAAATGTGCAAACAAACGCATGAAACATGAGTTTTAGGTCCAAAAGTAGATTGTGGAGAAATGTTTTAAAATGGATACAAATTTTGATATGCATTTGAATAATTTAGTATTTACTTTTATTCTTTACGAAAAATCTATCCGAGTTTTTCTTATATGAAATGTGCAAACAAACGCATGAAACATGACTTTTAGGTCAAAAAAAAGATTGTGGAGAAATATTTTAAAATGAATACAAATTTTGGTTTGCATTTGAATAATATACTATTTACGATCATTCTTTAAGAAAAATCTATCCGAGTTTTTTTTTTAAATGTAACAAGCAAACAAACGCTCGAAACATTAGTTTTATATACAAACAAAGATTGTTGAGAAATATTTTAAAGTGAAAATAAATTTTGGTTTGCGTTTTAAAATTTTAATTTTTCCAATCATTGTTTACGAAAAATCTATCAGAGTTTTTTTTGAATGAAACGAGCAAACAAACGCACGAAACATGAGTTTTATGTGCAAACAAACATTGTGGAAAAATATTTTAAAATGAACACAGATTTTGGTCAGCATTAGAATAATTTAGTATTTACCATCATTCTTTACGAAAAATCTAACCGTGTTTTTTTTGTATGAAAGGAGCAAACAAACATACGAAACAAGAGTTTTAGGGGAAAGCAATGATTGTGGAGAAATATTTTAAAATGAATTCAAATTTTGGTTTGCATTTGAATAATTTAGTATTTTCAATCATTCTTTACGAAAAATCTATCCGAGTTTTTTTTATATGAAATGTGCAAACAAATGCATGAAACATGAGTTTTAGGTCCAAAAGTAGATTGTGGAGAAATGTTTTAAAATGGATACAAATTTTGATATGCATTTGAATAATTTAGTATTTACTTTTATTCTTTACGAAAAATCTATCCGAGTTTTTTTTATATGAAATGTGCAAACAAACGCATGAAACATGACTTTTAGGTCAAAAAAAAGATTGGGGAGAAATATTTTAAAATGAATTCAAATTTTGGTTTGCATTTGAATAATTTAGTATTTACAATCATTCTTGACGAAAAATCTATCCGAGTTTTTTTTATATGAAATGTGCAAACAAACGCATGAAACATGAGTTTTAGGTCCAAAAGTAGATTGTGGAGAAACATTTTAAAATGGATACAAATTTTGATATGCATTTGAATAATTTAGTATTTACTTTTATTCTTTACGAAAAATCTATCCGAGTTTTTTTTATATGAAATGTGCAAACAAACGCATGAAACATGACTTTTAGGTCAAAAAAAAGATTGTGGAGAAATATTTTAAAATGAATAAAAATTTTGGTTTGCATTTGAATAATTTACTATTTACGATCATTCTTTAAGAAAAATCTATCCGAGTTTTTTTTTTAAATGAAACAAGCAAACAAACGCTCGAAACATTAGTTTTATATACAAACAAAGATTGTTGAGAAATATTTTAAAGTGAAAATAAATTTTGGTCTGCGTTTTAAAATTTTAGTATTTCCAATCATTCTTTACGAAAAATCTATCAGAGTTTTTTTTGAATGAAACGAGCAAACAAACGCACGAAACATGAGTTTTATGTGCAAACAAACATTGTGGAAAAATATTTTAAAATGAACATAGATTTTGGTCAGCATTAGAATAATTTAGTATTTACCATCATTCTTTACGAAAAATCTCACCGTGTTTTTTTTGTATGAAAGGAGCAAACAAACATACGAAACAAGAGTTTTAGGGGAAAGCAATGATTGTGGAGAAATATTTTAAAATGAATTCAAATTTTGGTTTGCATTTGAATAATTTAGTATATTCAATCATTCTTTACGAAAAATCTATCCGAGTTTTTTTTATATGAAATGTGCAAACAAACGCATGAAACATGAGTTTTAGGTCCAAAAGTAGATTGTGGAGAAATGTTTTAAAATGGATACAAATTTTGATATGCATTTGAATAATTTAGTATTTACTTTTATTCTTTACGAAAAATCTATCCGAGTTTTTCTTATATGAAATGTGCAAACAAACGCATGAAACATGACTTTTAGGTCAAAAAAAAGATTGTGGAGAAATATTTTAAAATGAATACAAATTTTGGTTTGCATTTGAATAATATACTATTTACGATCATTCTTTAAGAAAAATCTATCCGAGTTTTTTTTTTAAATGAAACAAGCAAACAAACGCTCGAAACATTAGTTTTATATACAAACAAAGATTGTTGAGAAATATTTTAAAGTGAAAATAAATTTTGGTTTGCGTTTTAAAATTTTAATTTTTCCAATCATTGTTTACGAAAAATCTATCAGAGTTTTTTTTGAATGAAACGAGCAAACAAACGCACGAAACATGAGTTTTATGTGCAAACAAACATTGTGGAAAAATATTTTAAAATGAACACAGATTTTGGTCAGCATTAGAATAATTTAGTATTTACCATCATTCTTTACGAAAAATCTAACCGTGTTTTTTTTGTATGAAAGGAGCAAACAAACATACGAAACAAGAGTTTTAGGGGAAAGCAATGATTGTGGAGAAATATTTTAAAATGAATTCAAATTTTGGTTTGCATTTGAATAATTTAGTATTTTCAATCATTCTTTACGAAAAATCTATCCGAGTTTTTTTTATATGAAATGTGCAAACAAATGCATGAAACATGAGTTTTAGGTCCAAAAGTAGATTGTGGAGAAATGTTTTAAAATGGATACAAATTTTGATATGCATTTGAATAATTTAGTATTTACTTTTATTCTTTACGAAAAATCTATCCGAGTTTTTTTTATATGAAATGTGCAAACAAACGCATGAAACATGACTTTTAGGTCAAAAAAAAGATTGGGGAGAAATATTTTAAAATGAATTCAAATTTTGGTTTGCATTTGAATAATTTAGTATTTACAATCATTCTTGACGAAAAATCTATCCGAGTTTTTTTTATATGAAATGTGCAAACAAACGCATGAAACATGAGTTTTAGGTCCAAAAGTAGATTGTGGAGAAACATTTTAAAATGGATACAAATTTTGATATGCATTTGAATAATTTAGTATTTACTTTTATTCTTTACGAAAAATCTATCCGAGTTTTTTTTCTATGAAATGTGCAAACAAACGCATGAAACATGACTTTTTTAAAAAGGTCAAAAAAAAATTGTGGAGAAATATTTTAAAATGAATACAAATTTTGGTTTGCATTTGAATAATTTACTATTTACGATCATTCTTTAAGAAAAATCTATCCGAGTGTTTTTTTTAAATGAAACAAGCAAACAAACGCTCGAAACATTAGTTTTATATACAAACAAAGATTGTTGAGTAATATTTTAAAGTGAAAATAAATTTTGGTTTGCGTTTTAAAATTTTAGTATTTCCAATCATTGTCTACGAAAAATCTATCAGTGTTTTTTTTGAATGAAACGAGCAAACAAACGCACGAAACATGAGTTTTATGTGCAAACAAACATTGTGGAAAAATATTTTAAAATGAACACAGATTTTGGTCAGCATTAGAATAATTTAGTATTTACCATCATTCTTTACGAAAAATCTAACTGTGTTATTTTTGTATGAAAGGAGCAAACAAACATATGAAACAAGAGTTTTAGGGGCAAGCAAAGATTGTGGAGAAATATTTTAAAATGAATTCAAATTTTGGTTTGCATTTGAATAATTTAGTATTTACAATCATTCTTGACGAAAAATCTATCCGAGTTTTTTTTATATGAAATGTGCAAACAAACGCATGAAACATGAGTTTTAGGTCCAAAAGTAGATTGTGGAGAAATGTTTTAAAATGGATACGAATTTTGATATGCATTTGAATAATTTAGTATTTACTTTTATTCTTTACGAAAAATCTATCCGAGTTTTTTTTATATGAAATGTGCAAACAAACGCATGAAACATGACTTTTAGGTCAAAAAAAAGATTGGGGAGAAATATTTTAAAATGAATTCAAATTTTGGTTTGCATTTGAATAATTTAGTATTTACAATCATTCTTGACGAAAAATCTATCCGAGTTTTTTTTATATGAAATGTGCAAACAAACGCATGAAACATGAGTTTTAGGTCCAAAAGTAGATTGTGGAGAAACATTTTAAAATGGATACAAATTTTGATATGCATTTGAATAATTTAGTATTTACTTTTATTCTTTACGAAAAATCTATCCGAGTTTTTTTTATATGAAATGTGCAAACAAACGCATGAAACATGACTTTTAGGTCAAAAAAAAGATTGTGGAGAAATATTTTAAAATGAATAAAAATTTTGGTTTGCATTTGAATAATTTACTATTTACGATCATTCTTTAAGAAAAATCTATCCGAGTTTTTTTTTTAAATGAAACAAGCAAACAAACGCTCGAAACATTAGTTTTATATACAAACAAAGATTGTTGAGAAATATTTTAAAGTGAAAATAAATTTTGGTCTGCGTTTTAAAATTTTAGTATTTCCAATCATTCTTTACGAAAAATCTATCAGAGTTTTTTTTGAATGAAACGAGCAAACAAACGCACGAAACATGAGTTTTATGTGCAAACAAACATTGTGGAAAAATATTTTAAAATGAACATAGATTTTGGTCAGCATTAGAATAATTTAGTATTTACCATCATTCTTTACGAAAAATCTCACCGTGTTTTTTTTGTATGAAAGGAGCAAACAAACATACGAAACAAGAGTTTTAGGGGAAAGCAATGATTGTGGAGAAATATTTTAAAATGAATTCAAATTTTGGTTTGCATTTGAATAATTTAGTATATTCAATCATTCTTTACGAAAAATCTATCCGAGTTTTTTTTATATGAAATGTGCAAACAAACGCATGAAACATGAGTTTTAGGTCCAAAAGTAGATTGTGGAGAAATGTTTTAAAATGGATACAAATTTTGATATGCATTTGAATAATTTAGTATTTACTTTTATTCTTTACGAAAAATCTATCCGAGTTTTTCTTATATGAAATGTGCAAACAAACGCATGAAACATGACTTTTAGGTCAAAAAAAAGATTGTGGAGAAATATTTTAAAATGAATACAAATTTTGGTTTGCATTTGAATAATATACTATTTACGATCATTCTTTAAGAAAAATCTATCCGAGTTTTTGTTTTAAATGAAACAAGCAAACAAACGCTCGAAACATTAGTTTTATATACAAACAAAGATTGTTGAGAAATATTTTAAAGTGAAAATAAATTTTGGTTTGCGTTTTAAAATTTTAATTTTTCCAATCATTGTTTACGAAAAATCTATCAGAGTTTTTTTTGAATGAAACGAGCAAACAAACGCACGAAACATGAGTTTTATGTGCAAACAAACATTGTGGAAAAATATTTTAAAATGAACACAGATTTTGGTCAGCATTAGAATAATTTAGTATTTACCATCATTCTTTACGAAAAATCTAACCGTGTTTTTTTTGTATGAAAGGAGCAAACAAACATACGAAACAAGAGTTTTAGGGGAAAGCAATGATTGTGGAGAAATATTTTAAAATGAATTCAAATTTTGGTTTGCATTTGAATAATTTAGTATTTTCAATCATTCTTTACGAAAAATCTATCCGAGTTTTTTTTATATGAAATGTGCAAACAAATGCATGAAACATGAGTTTTAGGTCCAAAAGTAGATTGTGGAGAAATGTTTTAAAATGGATACAAATTTTGATATGCATTTGAATAATTTAGTATTTACTTTTATTCTTTACGAAAAATCTATCCGAGTTTTTTTTATATGAAATGTGCAAACAAACGCATGAAACATGACTTTTAGGTCAAAAAAAAGATTGGGGAGAAATATTTTAAAATGAATTCAAATTTTGGTTTGCATTTGAATAATTTAGTATTTACAATCATTCTTGACGAAAAATCTATCCGAGTTTTTTTTATATGAAATGTGCAAACAAACGCATGAAACATGAGTTTTAGGTCCAAAAGTAGATTGTGGAGAAACATTTTAAAATGGATACAAATTTTGATATGCATTTGAATAATTTAGTATTTACTTTTATTCTTTACGAAAAATCTATCCGAGTTTTTTTTCTATGAAATGTGCAAACAAACGCATGAAACATGACTTTTAGGTCAAAAAAAAATTGTGGAGAAATATTTTAAAATGAATACAAATTTTGGTTTGCATTTGAATAATTTACTATTTACGATCATTCTTTAAGAAAAATCTATCCGAGTGTTTTTTTTAAATGAAACAAGCAAACAAACGCTCGAAACATTAGTTTTATATACAAACAAAGATTGTTGAGTAATATTTTAAAGTGAAAATAAATTTTGGTTTGCGTTTTAAAATTTTAGTATTTCCAATCATTGTCTACGAAAAATCTATCAGTGTTTTTTTTGAATGAAACGAGCAAACAAACGCACGAAACATGAGTTTTATGTGCAAACAAACATTGTGGAAAAATATTTTAAAATGAACACAGATTTTGGTCAGCATTAGAATAATTTAGTATTTACCATCATTCTTTACGAAAAATCTAACTGTGTTATTTTTGTATGAAAGGAGCAAACAAACATATGAAACAAGAGTTTTAGGGGCAAGCAAAGATTGTGGAGAAATATTTTAAAATGAATTCAAATTTTGGTTTGCATTTGAATAATTTAGTATTTACAATCATTCTTGACGAAAAATCTATCCGAGTTTTTTTTATATGAAATGTGCAAACAAACGCTTGAAACATGAGTTTTAGGTCCAAAAGTAGATTGTGGAGAAATATTTTAAAATGGATACAAATTTTGATATGCATTTGAATAATTTAGTATTTACTTTTATTCTTTACGAAAAATCTATCCGAGTTTTTTTTATATGAAATGTGCAAACAAACGCATGAAACATGACTTTTAGGTCAAAAAAAAGATTGGGGAGAAATATTTTAAAATGAATTCAAATTTTGGTTTGCATTTGAATAATTTAGTATTTACAATCATTCTTGACGAAAAATCTATCCGAGTTTTTTTTATATGAAATGTGCAAACAAACGCATGAAACATGAGTTTTAGGTCCAAAAGTAGATTGTGGAGAAATATTTTAAAATGGATACAAATTTTGATATGCATTTGAATAATTTAGTATTTACTTTTATTCTTTACGAAAAATCTATCCGAGTTTTTTTTATATGAAATGTGCAAAGAAACGCATGAAACATGACTTTTAGGTCAAAAAAAAATTGTGGAGAAATATTTTAAAATGAATACAAATTTTGGTTTGCATTTGAATAATTTACTATTTACGATCATTCTTTAAGAAAAATCTATCCGAGTGTTTTTTTTAAATGAAACAAGCAAACAAACGCTCGAAACATTAGTTTTATATACAAACAAAGATTGTTGAGAAATATTTTAAAGTGAAAATAAATTTTGGTTTGCGTTTTAAAATTTTAGTATTTCCAATCATTGTCTACGAAAAATCTATCAGAGTTTTTTTTGAATGAAACGAGCAAACAAACGCACGAAACATGAGTTTTATGTGCAAACAAACATTGTGGAAAAATATTTTAAAATGAACACAGATTTTGGTCAGCATTAGAATAATTTAGTATTTACCATCATTCTTTACGAAAAATCTAACCGTGTTTTTTTTGTATGAAAGGAGCAAACAAACATACGAAACAAGAGTTTTAGGGGAAAGCAATGATTGTGGAGAAATATTTTAAAATGAATTCAAATTTTGGTTTGCATTTGAATAATTTAGTATTTTCAATCATTCTTTACGAAAAATCTATCCGAGTTTTTTTTATATGAAATGTGCAAACAAACGCATGAAACATGAGTTTTAGGTCCAAAAGTAGATTGTGGAGAAATGTTTTAAAATGGATACGAATTTTGATATGCATTTGAATAATTTAGTATTTACTTTTATTCTTTACGAAAAATCTATCCGAGTTTTTTTTATATGAAATGTGCAAACAAACGCATGAAACATGACTTTTAGGTCAAAAAAAAGATTGTGGAGAAATATTTTAAAATGAATACAAATTTTGGTTTGCATTTGAATAATTTACTATTTACGATCATTCTTTAAGAAAAATCTATCCGAGTTTTTTTTTTAAATGAAACAAGCAAACAAACGCTCGAAACATTAGTTTTATATACAAACAAAGATTGTTGAGAAATATTTAAAAGTGAAAATAAATTTTGGTCTGCGTTTTAAAATTTTAGTATTTCCAATCACTCTTTACGAAAAATCTATCAGAGTTTTTTTTGAATGAAACGAGCAAAAAAACGCACCAAACATAAGTTTTATGTGCAAACAAACATTGTGGAAAAATATTTTAAAATGAACACAGATTTTGGTCAGCATTAGAATAATTTAGTATTTACCATCATTCTTTACGAAAAGTCTAACCGTGTTTTTTTTGTATGAAAGGAGCAAACAAACATACGAAACAAGAGTTTTAGGGGAAAGCAATGATTGTGGAGAAATATTTTAAAATGAATTCAAATTTTGGTTTGCATTTGAATAATATAGTATTTTCAATCATTCTTTACGAAAAATCTATCCGAGTTTTTTTTATATGAAATGTGCAAACAAACGCATGAAACATGACTTTTAGGTCAAAAAAAAGATTGGGGAGAAATATTTTAAAATGAATTCAAATTTTGGTTTGCATTTGAATAATTTAGTATTTACAATCATTCTTGACGAAAAATCTATCCGAGTTTTTTTTATATGAAATGTGCAAACAAACGCATGAAACATGAGTTTTAGGTCCAAAAGTAGATTGTGGAGAAACATTTTAAAATGGATACAAATTTTGATATGCATTTGAATAATTTAGTTTTTACTTTTATTCTTTACGAAAAATCTATCCGAGTTTTTTTTATATGAAATGTGCAAACAAACGCATGAAACATGACTTTTAGGTCAAAAAAAAATTGTGGAGAAATATTTTAAAATGAATACAAATTTTGGTTTGCATTTGAATAATTTACTATTTACGATCATTCTTTAAGAAAAATCTATCCGAGTGTCTTTTTTAAATGAAACAAGCAAACAAACGCTCGAAACATTACTTTTATATACAAACAAAGATTGTCGAGAAATATTTTAAAGTGAAAATAAATTTTGGTTTGCGTTTTAAAATTTTAGTATTTCCAATCATTGTTTACGGAAAATCTATCAGAGTTTTTTTTGAATGAAACGAGCAAACAAACGCACGAAACATGAGTTTTATGTGCAAACAAACATTGTGGAAAAATATTTTAAAATGAACACAGATTTTGGTCAGCATTAGAATAATTTAGTATTACCATCATTCTTTAAGAAAAATCTAACTGTGTTATTTTTGTATGAAAGGAGCAAACAAACATATGAAACAAGAGTTTTAGGGGCAAGCAAAGATTGTGGAGAAATATTTTAAAATGAATTCAAATTTTGGTTTGCTTTTGAATAATTTAGTATTTACAATCATTCTTGACGAAAAATCTATCCGAGTTTTTTTTATATGAAATGTGCAAACAAACGCATGAAACATGAGTTTTAGGTCCAAAAGTAGATTGTGGAGAAATATTTTAAAATGGATACAAATTTTGATATGCTTTTGAATAATTTAGTATTTACTTTTATTCTTTACGAAAAATCTATCCGAGTTTTTTTTATATGAAATGTGCAAACAAACGCATGAAACATGACTTTTAGGTCAAAAAAAAGATTGGGGAGAAATATTTTAAAATGAATTCAAATTTTGGTTTGCATTTGAATAATTTAGTATTTACAATCATTCTTGACGAAAAATCTATCCGAGTTTTTTTTATATGAAATGTGCAAACAAACGCATGAAACATGACTTTTAGGTCCAAAAGTAGATTGTGGAGAAATATTTTAAAATGGATACAAATTTTGATATGCATTTGATTAATTTAGTATTTACTTTTATTCTTTACGAAAAATCTATCCGAGTTTTTTTTATATGAAATGTGCAAACAAACGCATGAAACATGACTTTTAGGTCAAAAAAAAATTGTGGAGAGATATTTTAAAATGAATACAAATTTTGGTTTGCATTTGAATAATTTACTATTTACGATCATTCTTTAAGAAAAATCTATCCGAGTGTTTTTTTTAAATGAAACAAGTAAACAAACGCTCGAAACATTAGTTTTATATACAAACAAAGATTGTTGAGAAATATTTTAAAGTGAAAATAAATTTTGGTTTGCGTTTTAAAATTTTAGTATTTCCAATCATTGTTTACGAAAAATCTATCAGAGTTTTTTTTGAATGAAACGAGCAAACAAACGCACGAAACATGAGTTTTATGTGCAAACAAACATTGTGGAAAAATATTTTAAAATGAACACAGATTTTGGTCAGCATTAGAATAATTTAGTATTACCATCATTCTTTAAGAAAAATCTAACTGTGTTATTTTTGTATGAAAGGAGCAAACAAACATATGAAACAAGAGTTTTAGGGGCAAGCAAAGATTGTGGAGAAATATTTTAAAATGAATTCAAATTTTGGTTTGCTTTTGAATAATTTAGTATTTACAATCATTCTTGACGAAAAATCTATCCGAGTTTTTTTTATATGAAATGTGCAAACAAACGCATGAAACATGAGTTTTAGGTCCAAAAGTAGATTGTGGAGAAATATTTTAAAATGGATACAAATTTTGATATGCATTTGAATAATTTAGTATTTACTTTTATTCTTTACGAAAAATCTATCCGAGTTTTTTTTATATGAAATGTGCAAACAAACGCATGAAACACGACTTTTAGGTCAAAAAAAAGATTGTGGAGAAATATTTTAAAATGAATTCAAATTTTGGTTTGCATTTGAATAATTTAGTATTTACAATCATTCTTGACGAAAAATCTATCCGAGTTTTTTTTATATGAAATGTGCAAACAAACGCTTGAAACATGAGTTTTAGGTCCAAAAGTAGATTGTGGAGAAATATTTTAAAATGGATACAAATTTTGATATGCATTTGAATAATTTAGTATTTACTTTTATTCTTTACGAAAAATCTATCCGAGTTTTTTTTATATGAAATGTGCAAACAAACGCATGAAACATGACTTTTAGGTCAAAAAAAAGATTGGGGAGAAATATTTTAAAATGAATTCAAATTTTGGTTTGCATTTGAATAATTTAGTATTTACAATCATTCTTGACGAAAAATCTATCCGAGTTTTTTTTATATGAAATGTGCAAACAAACGCATGAAACATGAGTTTTAGGTCCAAAAGTAGATTGTGGAGAAACATTTTAAAATGGATACAAATTTTGATATGCATTTGAATAATTTAGTTTTTACTTTTATTCTTTACGAAAAATCTATCCGAGTTTTTTTTATATGAAATGTGCAAACAAACGCATGAAACATGACTTTTAGGTCAAAAAAAAATTGTGGAGAAATATTTTAAAATGAATACAAATTTTGGTTTGCATTTGAATAATTTACTATTTACGATCATTCTTTAAGAAAAATCTATCCGAGTGTCTTTTTTAAATGAAACAAGCAAACAAACGCTCGAAACATTACTTTTATATACAAACAAAGATTGTCGAGAAATATTTTAAAGTGAAAATAAATTTTGGTTTGCGTTTTAAAATTTTAGTATTTCCAATCATTGTTTACGGAAAATCTATCAGAGTTTTTTTTGAATGAAACGAGCAAACAAACGCACGAAACATGAGTTTTATGTGCAAACAAACATTGTGGAAAAATATTTTAAAATGAACACAGATTTTGGTCAGCATTAGAATAATTTAGTATTACCATCATTCTTTAAGAAAAATCTAACTGTGTTATTTTTGTATGAAAGGAGCAAACAAACATATGAAACAAGAGTTTTAGGGGCAAGCAAAGATTGTGGAGAAATATTTTAAAATGAATTCAAATTTTGGTTTGCTTTTGAATAATTTAGTATTTACAATCATTCTTGACGAAAAATCTATCCGAGTTTTTTTTATATGAAATGTGCAAACAAACGCATGAAACATGAGTTTTAGGTCCAAAAGTAGATTGTGGAGAAATATTTTAAAATGGATACAAATTTTGATATGCATTTGAATAATTTAGTATTTACTTTTATTCTTTACGAAAAATCTATCCGAGTTTTTTTTATATGAAATGTGCAAACAAACGCATGAAACATGACTTTTAGGTCAAAAAAAAGATTGGGGAGAAATATTTTAAAATGAATTCAAATTTTGGTTTGCATTTGAATAATTTAGTATTTACAATCATTCTTGACGAAAAATCTATCCGAGTTTTTTTTATATGAAATGTGCAAACAAACGCATGAAACATGACTTTTAGGTCCAAAAGTAGATTGTGGAGAAATATTTTAAAATGGATACAAATTTTGATATGCATTTGATTAATTTAGTATTTACTTTTATTCTTTACGAAAAATCTATCCGAGTTTTTTTTATATGAAATGTGCAAACAAACGCATGAAACATGACTTTTAGGTCAAAAAAAAATTGTGGAGAGATATTTTAAAATGAATACAAATTTTGGTTTGCATTTGAATAATTTACTATTTACGATCATTCTTTAAGAAAAATCTATCCGAGTGTTTTTTTTAAATGAAACAAGTAAACAAACGCTCGAAACATTAGTTTTATATACAAACAAAGATTGTTGAGAAATATTTTAAAGTGAAAATAAATTTTGGTTTGCGTTTTAAAATTTTAGTATTTCCAATCATTGTTTACGAAAAATCTATCAGAGTTTTTTTTGAATGAAACGAGCAAACAAACGCACGAAACATGAGTTTTATGTGCAAACAAACATTGTGGAAAAATATTTTAAAATGAACACAGATTTTGGACCGCATTAGAATAATTTAGTATTTACCATCATTCTTTACGAAAAATCTAACCGTGTTTTTTTTGTATGAAAGGAGCAAACAAACATACGAAACAAGAGTTTTAGGGGAAAGCAATGATTGTGGAGAAATATTTTAAAATGAATTCAAATTTTGGTTTGCATTTGAATAATTTAGTATTTTCAATCATTCTTTACGAAAAATCTATCTGAGTTTTTTTTATATGAAATGTGCAAACAAACGCATGAAACATAAGTTTTAGGTCCAAAAGTAGATTGTGGAGAAATGTTTTAAAATGGATACAAATTTTGATATGCATTTGAATAATTTAGTATTTACTTTTATTCTTTACGAAAAATCTATCCGAGTTTTTTTTATATGAAATGTGCAAACAAACGCATGAAACACGACTTTTAGGTCAAAAAAAAGATTGTGGAGAAATATTTTAAAATGAATACAAATTTTGGTATGCATTTGAATAATTTACTATTTACGATCATTCTTTAAGAAAAATCTATCCGAGTTTTTTTTTTAAATGAAACAAGCAAACAAACGCTCGAAACATTAGTTTTATATACAAACAAAGATTGTTGAGAAATATTTAAAAGTGAAAATAAATTTTGGTCTGCGTTTTAAAATTTTAGTACTTCCAATCATTCTTTACGAAAAATCTATCAGAGTTTTTTTTGAATGAAACGAGCAAACAAACGCACGAAACATGAGTTTTATGTGCAAACAAACATTGTGGAAAAATATTTTAAAATGAACACAGATTTTGGTCAGCATTAGAATAATTTAATATTTACCATCATTCTTTACGAAAAATCTAAACGTGTTTTTTTTGTATGAAAGGAGCAAACAAACATACGAAACAAGAGTTTTAGGGGAAAGCAATGATTGTGGAGAAATATTTTAAAATGAATTCAAATTTTGGTTTGCATTTGAATAATTTAGTATTTTCAATCATTCTTTACGAAAAATCTATCCGAGTTTTTTTTATATGAAATGTGCAAACAAACGCATGAAACATGAGTTTTAGGTCCAAAAGTAGATTGTGGAGAAATGTTTTAAAATGGATACAAATTTTGATATGCATTTGAATAATTTAGTATTTACTTTTATTCTTTACGAAAAATCTATCCGAGTTTTTTTAATATGAAATGTGCAAACAAACGCATGAAACATGACTTTTAGGTCCAAAAGTAGATTGTGGAGAAATGTTTTAAAATGGATACAAATTTTGATATGCATTTGAATAATTTAGTATTTACTTTTATTCTTTACGAAAAATCTATCCGAGTTTTTTTTATACGAAATGTGCAAACAAACGCAAGAAACATGACTTTTAGGTCAAAAAAAAATTGTGGAGAAATATTTTAAAATGAATACAAATTTTGGTTTGCGTTTGAATAATTTACTATTTACGATCATTCTTTAAGAAAAATCTGTCCGAGTGTTTTTTTTAAATGAAACAAGCAAACAAACGCTCGAAACATTAGTTTTATATACAAACAAAGATTGTTGAGAAATATTTTAAAGTGAAAATAAATTTTGGTTTGCGTTTTAAAATTTTAGTATTTCCAATCATTGTTTACGAAAAATCTATCAGAGTTTTTTTTGAATGAAACGAGCAAACAAACGCACGAAACATGAGTTTTATGTGCAAACAAACATTGTGGAAAAATATTTTAAAATGAACACGGATTTTGGTCAGCATTAGAATAATTTAGTATTTACCATCATTCTTTACGAAAAATCTAACCGTGTTTTTTTTGTATGAAAGGAGCAAACAAACATACGAAACAAGAGTTTTAGGGGAAAGCAATGATTGTGGAGAAATATTTTAAAATGAATTCAAATTTTGGTTTGCATTTGAATAATTTAGTATTTTCAATCATTCTTTACGAAAAATCTATCCGAGTTTTTTTTATATGAAATGTGCAAACAAACGCATGAAACATGAGTTTTAGGTCCAAAACTAGATTGTGGAGAAATGTTTTAAAATGGATACAAATTTTGATATGCATTTGAATAATTTAGTATTTACTTTTATTCTTTACGAAAAATCTATCCGTGTTTTTTTTATATGAAATGTGCAAACAAACGCATGAAACATGACTTTTAGGTCAAAAAAAAGATTGTGGAGAAATATTTTAAAATGAATACAAATTTTGGTTTGCATTTGAATAATTTACTATTTACGATCATTCTTTAAGAAAAATCTATCCGAGTTTTTTTTTTAAATGAAACAAGCAAACAAACGCTCGAAACATTAGTTTTATATACAAACAAAGATTGTTGAGAAATATTTTAAAGTGAAAATAAATTTTGGTCTGCGTTTTAAAATTTTAGTATTTCCAATCAATCTTTACGAAAAATCTATCAGAGTTTTTTTTGAATGAAACGAGCAAACAAACGCACGAAACATGAGTTTTATGTGCAAACAAACATTGTGAAAAAAATATTTTAAAATGAACACAGATTTTGGTCAGCATTAGAATAATTTAATATTTACCATCATTCTTTACGAAAAATCTAACCGTGTTTTTTTTGTATGAAAGGAGCAAACAAACATACGAAACAAGAGTTTTTGGGGAAAGCAATGATTGTGGAGAAATATTTTAAAATGAATTCAAATTTTGGTTTGCATTTGAATAATTTAGTATTTTCAATCATTCTTGACGAAAAATCTATCCGAGTTTTTTTTATATGAAATGTGCAAACAAACGCATGAAACATGAGTTTTAGGTCCAAAAGTAGATTGTGGAGAAATGTTTTAAAATGGATACAAATTTTGATATGCATTTGAATAATTTAGTATTTACTTTTATTCTTTACGAAAAATCTATCCGAGTTTTTTTAATATGAAATGTGCAAACAAACGCATGAAACATGACTTTTAGGTCCAAAAGTAGATTGTGGAGAAATGTTTTAAAATGGATACAAATTTTGATATGCATTTGAATAATTTAGTATTTACTTTTATTCTTTACGAAAAATCTATCCGAGTTTTTTTTATACGAAATGTGCAAACAAACGCATGAAACATGACTTTTAGGTCAAAAAAAAATTGTGGAGAAAGATTTTAAAATGAATACAAATTTTGGTTTGCGTTTGAATAATTTACTATTTACGATCATTCTTTAAGAAAAATCTGTCCGAGTGTTTTTTTTAAATGAAACAAGCAAACAAACGCTCGAAACATTAGTTTTATATACAAACAAAGATTGTTGAGAAATATTTTAAAGTGAAAATAAATTTTGGTTTGCGTTTTAAAATTTTAGTATTTCCAATCATTGTTTACGAAAAATCTATCAGAGTTTTTTTTGAATGAAACGAGCAAACAAACGCACGAAACATGAGTTTTATGTGCAAACAAACATTGTGGAAAAATATTTTAAAATGAACACGGATTTTGGTCAGCATTAGAATAATTTAGTATTTACCATCATTCTTTACGAAAAATCTAACTGTGTCATTTTTGTATGAAAGGAGCAAACAAACATATCAAACAAGAGTTTTAGGGGCAAGCAAAGATTGTGGAGAAATATTTTAAAATGAATTCAAATTTTGGTTTGCATTTGAATAATTTAGTATTTACAATCATTCTTGACGAAAAATCTATCCGAGTTTTTTTTCTATGAAATGTGCAAACAAACGCTTCAAACATGAGTTTTAGGTCCAAAAGTAGATTGTGGAGAAATATTTTAAAATGGATACAAATTTTGATATGCATTTGAATAATTTAGTATTTACTTTTATTCTTTACGAAAAATCTATCCGAGTTTTTTTTATATGAAATGTGCAAACAAACGCATGAAACATGACTTTTAGGTCAAAAAAAAGTTTGGGGAGAAATATTTTAAAATGAATTCAAATTTTGGTTTGCATTTGAATAATTTAGTATTTACAATCATTCTTGACGAAAAATCTATCCGAGTTTTTTTTATATGAAATGTGCAAACAAACGCATGAAACATGAGTTTTAGGTCCAAAAGTAGATTGTGGAGAAATATTTTAAAATGGATACAAATTTTGATATGCATTTGAATAATTTAGTATTTACTTTTATTCTTTACGAAAAATCTATCCGAGTTTTTTTTATATGAAATGTGCAAACAAACGCATGAAACATGACTTTTAGGTCAAAAAAAAATTGTGGAGAAATATTTTAAAATGAATACAAATTTTGGTTTGCATTTGAATAAGTTACTATTTACGATCATTCTTTAAGAAAAATCTATCCGAGTGTTTTTTTTAAATGAAACAAGCAAACAAACGCTCGAAACATTAGTTTTATATACAAACAAAGATTGTTGAGAAATATTTTAAAGTGAAAATAAATTTTGGTTTGCGTTTTAAAATTTTAGTATTTCCAATCATTGTTTACGAAAAATCTATCAGAGTTTTTTTTGAATGAAACGAGCAAACAAACGCACGAAACATGAGTTTTATGTGCAAACAAACATTGTGGAAAAATATTTTAAAATGAACACAGATTTTGGTCAGCATTAGAATAATTTAGTATTTACCATCATTCTTTACGAAAAATCTAACCGTGTTTTTTTTGTATGAAAGGAGCAAATAAACATACGAAACAAGAGTTTTAGGGGAAAGCAATGATTGTGGAGAAATATTTTAAAATGAATTCAAATTTTGGTTTGCATTTGAATAATTTAGTATTTTCAATCATTCTTTACGAAAAATCTATCCGAGTTTTTTTTATATGAAATGTGCAAACAAACGCATGAAACATGAGTTTTAGGTCCAAAACTAGATTGTGGAGAAATGTTTTAAAATGGATACAAATTTTGATATGCATTTGAATAATTTAGTATTTACTTTTATTCTTTACGAAAAATCTATCCGTGTTTTTTTTATATGAAATGTGCAAACAAACGCATGAAACATGACTTTTAGGTCAAAAAAAAGATTGTGGAGAAATATTTTAAAATGAATACAAATTTTGGTTTGCATTTGAATAATTTACTATTTACGATCATTCTTTAAGAAAAATCTATCCGAGTTTTTTTTTTAAATGAAACAAGCAAACAAACGCTCGAAACATTAGTTTTATATACAAACAAAGATTGTTGAGAAATATTTTAAAGTGAAAATAAATTTTGGTCTGCGTTTTAAAATTTTAGTATTTCCAATCAATCTTTACGAAAAATCTATCAGAGTTTTTTTTGAATGAAACGAGCAAACAAACGCACGAAACATGAGTTTTATGTGCAAACAAACATTGTGGAAAAATATTTTAAAATGAACACAGATTTTTGTCAGCATTAGAATAATTTAGTATTTACCATCATTCTTTACGAAAAATCTGACCGTGTTTTTTTTGTATGAAAGGAGCAAACAAACATACGAAACAAAAGTTTTAGGGGAAAGCAATGATTGTGGAGAAATATTTTAAAATGAATTCAAATTTTCGTTTGCATTTGAATAATTTAGTATTTTCAATCATTCTTTACGAAAAATCTATCCGAGTTTTTTTTATATGAAATGTGCAAACAAACGCATGAAACATGAGTTTTAGGTCCAAAAGTAGATTGTGGAGAAATGTTTTAAAATGGATACAAATTTTGATATGCATTTGAATAATTTAGTATTTACTTTTATTCTTTACGAAAAATCTATCCGAGTTTTTTTTATATGAAATGTGCAAACAAACGCATGAAACATGACTTTTAGGTCAAAAAAAAGATTGTGGAGAAATATTTTAAAACGAATACAAATTTTGGTTTGCATTTGAATAATTTACTATTTACGATCATTCTTTAAGAAAAATCTATCCGAGTTTTTTTTTTAAATGAAACAAGCAAACAAACGCTCGAAACATTAGTTTTATATACAAACAAAGATTGTTGAGAAATATTTTAAAGTGAAAATAAATTTTGGTCTGTGTTTTAAAATTTTAGTATTTCCAATCATTCTTTACGAAAAATCTATCAGAGTTTTTTTTGAATGAAACGAGAAAACAAACGCACGAAACATGAGTTTTATGTGCAAACAAACATTGTGGAAAAATATTTTAAAATGAACACAGATTTTGGTCAGCATTAGAATAATTTAGTATTTACCATCATTCTTTACGAAAAATCTGACCGTGTTTTTTTTGTATGAAAGGAGCAAACAAACATACGAAACAAGAGTTTTAGGGGAAAGCAATGATTGTGGAGAAATATTTTAAAATGAATTCAAATTTTGGTTTGCATTTGAATAATTTAGTATTTTCAATCATTCTTTACGAAAAATCTATCCGAGTTTTTTTTATATGAAATGTGCAAACAAACGCATGAAACATGAGTTTTAGGTCCAAAAGTAGATTGTGGAGAAATGTTTTAAAATGGATACAAATTTTGATATGCATTTGAATAATTTAGTATTTACTTTTATTCTTTACGAAAAATCTATCCGAGTTTTTTTTATATGAAATGTGCAAACAAACGCATGAAACATGACTTTTAGGTCAAAAAAAAGATTGTGGAGAAATATTTTAAAATGAATACAAATTTTGGTTTGCATTTGAATAATTTACTATTTACGATCATTCTTTAAGAAAAATCTATCCGAGTTTTTTTTTTAAACGAAACAAGCAAACAAACGCTCGAAACATTAGTTTTATATACAAACAAAGATTGTTGAGAAATATTTTAAAGTGAAAATAAATTTTGGTTTGCGTTTTAAAATTTTAGTATTTCCAATCATTGTTTACGAAAAATCTATCAGAGTTTTTTTTGAATGAAACGAGCAAACAAACGCACGAAACATGAGTTTTATGTGCAAACAAACATTGTGGAAAAATATTTTAAAATGAACACAGATTTTGGTCAGCATTAGAATAATTTAGTATTTACCATCATTCTTTACGAAAAATCTAACCGTGTTTTTTTTGTATGAAAGGAGCAAACAAACATACGAAACAAGAGTTTTAGGGGAAAGCAATGATTGTGGAGAAATATTTTAAAATGAATTCAAATTTTGGTCTGCATTTGAATAATTTAGTATTTTCAATCGTTCTTTACGAAAAATCTATCCGAGTTTTTTTTATATGAAATGTGCAAAAAAACGCATGAAACATGAGTTTTAGGTCCAAAAGTAGATTGTGGAGAAATGTTTTAAAATGGATACAAATTTTGATATGCATTTGAATAATTTAGTATTTACTTTTATTCTTTACGAAAAATCTATCCGAGTTTTTTTTATATGAAATGTGCAAACAAACGCATGAAACTTGACTTTTAGGTCAAAAAAAAGATTGTGGAAAAATATTTTAAAATGAATACAAATTTTGGTTTGCATTTGAATAATTTACTATTTACGATCATTCCTTAAGAAAAATCTATCCGAGTTTTTTTTTTAAATTAAACAAGCAAACAAACGCTCGAAACATTAGTTTTATATACAAACAAAGATTGTTGAGAAATATTTTAAAGTGAAAATCAATTTTGGTTTGCGTTTTAAAATTTTAGTATTTCCAATCATTGTTTACGAAAAATCTATCAAAGTTTTTTTTGAATGAAACGAGCAAACAAACGCACGAAACATGAGTTTTATGTGCAAACAAACATTGTGGAAAAATATTTTAAAATGAACACAGATTTTGGTCAGCATTAGAATAATTTAGTATTTACCATCATTCTTTACGAAAAATCTAACCGTGTTTTTTTTGTATGAAAGGAGCAAACAAACATACGAAACAAGAGTTTTAGGGGAAAGCAATGATTGTGGAGAAATATTTTAAAATGAATTCAAATTTTGGTTTGCATTTGAATAATTTAGTATTTTCAATCATTCTTTACGTAAAATCTATCCGAGTCTTTTTTATATGAAATGTGCAAACAAACGCATGAAACATGAGTTTTAGGTCCAAAAGTAGATTGTGGAGAAATGTTTTAAAATGGATACAAATTTTGATATGCATTTGAATAATTTAGTATTTACTTTTATTCTTTATGAAAAATCTATCCGAGTTTTTTTTATATGAAATGTGCAAACAAACGCATGAAACATGACTTTTAGGTCAAAAAAAAGATTGTGGAGAAATATTTCAAAATGAATACAAATTTTGGTTTGCATTTGAATAATTTACTATTTACGATCATTCTTTAAGAAAAATCTATCCGAGTTTTTTTTTTAAATGAAACAAGCAAACAAACGCTCGAAACATTAGTTTTATATACAAACAAAGATTGTTGAGAAATATTTTAAAGTGAAAATAAATTTTGGTCTGTGTTTTAAAATTTTAGTATTTCCAATCATTCTTTACGAAAAATCTATCAGAGTTTTTTTTGAATGAAACGAGAAAACAAACGCACGAAACAAGAGTTTTATGTGCAAACAAACATTGTGGAAAAATATTTTAAAATGAACACAGATTTTGGTCAGCATTAGAATAATTTAGTATTTACCATCATTCTTTACGAAAAATCTGACCGTGTTTTTTTTGTATGAAAGGAGCAAACAAACATACGAAACAAGAGTTTTAGGGGAAAGCAATGATTGTGGAGAAATATTTTAAAATGAATTCAAATTTTGGTTTGCATTTGAATAATTTAGTATTTTCAATCATTCTTTACGAAAAATCTATCCGAGTTTTTTTTATATGAAATGTGCAAACAAACACATGAAACATGAGTTTTAGGTCCAAAAGTAGATTGTGGAGAAATGTTTTAAAATGGATACAAATTTTGATATGCATTTGAATAATTTAGTATTTACTTTTATTCTTTACGAAAAATCTAACCGAGTTTTTTTTATATGAAATGTGCAAACAAACGCATGAAACATGACTTTTAGGTCAAAAAAAAGATTGTGGAGAAATATTTTAAAATGAATACAAATTTTGGTTTGCATTTGAATAATTTACTATTTACGATCATTCTTTAAGAAAAATCTATCCGAGTTTTTTTTTTAAACGAAACAAGCAAACAAACGCTCGAAACATTAGTTTTATATACAAACAAAGATTGTTGAGAAATATTTTAAAGTGAAAATAAATTTTGGTTTGCGTTTTAAAATTTTAGTATTTCCAATCATTGTTTACGAAAAATCTATCAGAGTTTTTTTTGAATGAAACGAGCAAACAAACGCACGAAACATGAGTTTTATGTGCAAACAAACATTGTGGAAAAATATTTTAAAATGAACACAGATTTTGGTCAGCATTAGAATAATTTAGTATTTACCATCATTCTTTACGAAAAATCTAACCGTGTTTTTTTTGTATGAAAGGAGCAAACAAACATACGAAACAAGAGTTTTAGGGGAAAGCAATGATTGTGGAGAAATATTTTAAAATGAATTCAAATTTTGGTTTGCATTTGAATAATTTAGTATTTTCAATCATTCTTTACGAAAAATCTATCCGAGTTTTTTTTATATGAAATGTGCAAAAAAACGCATGAAACATGAGTTTTAGGTCCAAAAGTAGATTGTGGAGAAATGTTTTAAAATGGATACAAATTTTGATATGCATTTGAATAATTTAGTATTTACTTTTATTCTTTACGAAAAATCTATCCGAGTTTTTTTTATATGAAATGTGCAAACAAACGCATGAAACTTGACTTTTAGGTCAAAAAAAAGATTGTGGAAAAATATTTTAAAATGAATACAAATTTTGGTTTGCATTTGAATAATTTACTATTTACGATCATTCTTTAAGAAAAATCTATCCGAGTTTTTTTTTTAAATGAAACAAGCAAACAAACGCTCGAAACATTAGTTTTATATACAAACAAAGATTGTTGAGAAATATTTTAAAGTGAAAATCAATTTTGGTTTGCGTTTTAAAATTTTAGTATTTCCAATCATTGTTTACGAAAAATCTATCAAAGTTTTTTTTGAATGAAACGAGCAAACAAACGCACGAAACATGAGTTTTATGTGCAAACAAACATTGTGGAAAAATATTTTAAAATGAACACAGATTTTGGTCAGCATTAGAATAATTTAGTATTTACCATCATTCTTTACGAAAAATCTAACCGTGTTTTTTTTGTATGAAAGGAGCAAACAAACATACGAAACAAGAGTTTTAGGGGAAAGCAATGATTGTGGAGAAATATTTTAAAATGAATTCAAATTTTGGTTTGCATTTGAATAATTTAGTATTTTCAATCATTCTTTACGTAAAATCTATCCGAGTCTTTTTTATATGAAATGTGCAAACAAACGCATGAAACATGAGTTTTAGGTCCAAAAGTAGATTGTGGAGAAATGTTTTAAAATGGATACAAATTTTGATATGCATTTGAATAATTTAGTATTTACTTTTATTCTTTACGAAAAATCTATCCGAGTTTTTTTTATATGAAATGTGCAAACAAACGCACGAAACATGACTTTTAGGTCAAAAAAAAGATTGTGGAGAAATATTTTAAAATGAATACAAATTTTGGTTTGCATTTGAATAATTTACTATTTACGATCATTCTTTAAGAAAAATCTTTCCGAGTTTTTTTTTTAAATGAAACAAGCAAACAAACGCTCGAAACATTAGTTTTATATACAAACAAAGATTGTTGAGAAATATTTTAAAGTGAAAATAAATTTTGGTCTGCGTTTTAAAATTTTAGTATTTCCAATCATTCTTTACGAAAAATCTATCAGAGTTTTTTTTGAATGAAACGAGCAAACAAACGCACGAAACATGAGTTTTATGTGCAAACAAACATTGTGGAAAAATATTTTAAAATGAACACAGATTTTGGTCAGCATTAGAATAATTTAGTATTTACCATCATTCTTTACGAAAAATCTAACCGTGTTTTTTTTGTATGAAAGGAGCAAACAAACATACGAAACAAGAGTTTTAGGGGAAAGCAATGATTGTGGAGAAATATTTTAAAATGAATTCAAATTTTGGTTTGCATTTGAATAATTTAGTATTTTCAATCATTCTTTACGAAAAATCTATCCGAGTTTTTTTTATATGAAATGTGCAAAAAAACGCATGAAACATGAGTTTTAGGTCCAAAAGTAGATTGTGGAGAAATGTTTTAAAATGGATACAAATTTTGATATGCATTTGAATAATTTAGTATTTACTTTTATTCTTTACGAAAAATCTATCCGAGTCTTTTTTATATGAAATGTGCAAACAAACGCATGAAACATGAGTTTTAGGTCCAAAAGTAGATTGTGGAGAAATGTTTTAAAATGGATACAAATTTTGATATGCATTTGAATAATTTAGTATTTACTTTTATTCTTTACGAAAAATCTATCCGAGTTTTTTTTATATGAAATGTGCAAACAAACGCACGAAACATGACTTTTAGGTCAAAAAAAAGATTGTGGAGAAATATTTTAAAATGAATACAAATTTTGGTTTGCATTTGAATAATTTACTATTTACGATCATTCTTTAAGAAAAATCTTTCCGAGTTTTTTTTTTAAACGAAACAAGCAAACAAACGCTCGAAACATTAGTTTTATATACAAACAAAGATTGTTGAGAAATATTTTAAAGTGAAAATAAATTTTGGTTTGCGTTTTAAAATTTTAGTATTTCCAATCATTGTTTACGAAAAATCTATCAGAGTTTTTTTTGAATGAAACGAGCAAACAAACGCACGAAACATGAGTTTTATGTGCAAACAAACATTGTGGAAAAATATTTTAAAATGAACACAGATTTTGGTCAGCATTAGAATAATTTAGTATTTACCATCATTCTTTACGAAAAATCTAACCGTGTTTTTTTTGTATGAAAGGAGCAAACAAACATACGAAACAAGAGTTTTAGGGGAAAGCAATGATTGTGGAGAAATATTTTAAAATGAATTCAAATTTTGGTTTGCATTTGAATAATTTAGTATTTTCAATCATTCTTTACGAAAAATCTATCCGAGTTTTTTTTATATGAAATGTGCAAAAAAACGCATGAAACATGAGTTTTAGGTCCAAAAGTAGATTGTGGAGAAATGTTTTAAAATGGATACAAATTTTGATATGCATTTGAATAATTTAGTATTTACTTTTATTCTTTACGAAAAATCTATCCGAGTTTTTTTTATATGAAATGTGCAAACAAACGCATGAAACTTGACTTTTAGGTCAAAAAAAAGATTGTGGAAAAATATTTTAAAATGAATACAAATTTTGGTTTGCATTTGAATAATTTACTATTTACGATCATTCTTTAAGAAAAATCTATCCGAGTTTTTTTTTTAAATGAAACAAGCAAACAAACGCTCGAAACATTAGTTTTATATACAAACAAAGATTGTTGAGAAATATTTTAAAGTGAAAATCAATTTTGGTTTGCGTTTTAAAATTTTAGTATTTCCAATCATTGTTTACGAAAAATCTATCAAAGTTTTTTTTGAATGAAACGAGCAAACAAACGCACGAAACATGAGTTTTATGTGCAAACAAACATTGTGGAAAAATATTTTAAAATGAACACAGATTTTGGTCAGCATTAGAATAATTTAGTATTTACCATCATTCTTTACGAAAAATCTAACCGTGTTTTTTTTGTATGAAAGGAGCAAACAAACATACGAAACAAGAGTTTTAGGGGAAAGCAATGATTGTGGAGAAATATTTTAAAATGAATTCAAATTTTGGTTTGCATTTGAATAATTTAGTATTTTCAATCATTCTTTACGTAAAATCTATCCGAGTCTTTTTTATATGAAATGTGCAAACAAACGCATGAAACATGAGTTTTAGGTCCAAAAGTAGATTGTGGAGAAATGTTTTAAAATGGATACAAATTTTGATATGCATTTGAATAATTTAGTATTTACTTTTATTCTTTACGAAAAATCTATCCGAGTTTTTTTTATATGAAATGTGCAAACAAACGCACGAAACATGACTTTTAGGTCAAAAAAAAGATTGTGGAGAAATATTTTAAAATGAATACAAATTTTGGTTTGCATTTGAATAATTTACTATTTACGATCATTCTTTAAGAAAAATCTTTCCGAGTTTTTTTTTTAAATGAAACAAGCAAACAAACGCTCGAAACATTAGTTTTATATACAAACAAAGATTGTTGAGAAATATTTTAAAGTGAAAATAAATTTTGGTCTGCGTTTTAAAATTTTAGTATTTCCAATCATTCTTTACGAAAAATCTATCAGAGTTTTTTTTGAATGAAACGAGCAAACAAACGCACGAAACATGAGTTTTATGTGCAAACAAACATTGTGGAAAAATATTTTAAAATGAACACAGATTTTGGTCAGCATTAGAATAATTTAGTATTTACCATCATTCTTTACGAAAAATCTAACCGTGTTATTTTTGTATGAAAGGACCAAACAAACATACGAAACAAGAGTTTTAGGGGCAAGAAAAGATTGTGGAGAAATATTTTAAAATGAATTCAAATTTTGGTTTGCATTTGAATAATTTAGTATTTTCAATCATTCTTTACGAAAAATCTATCCGAGTATTTTTTATATGAAATGTGCAAACAAACGCGTGAAACATGAGTTTTAGGTCCAAAAGAAGATTGTGGAGAAATATTTTAAAATGGATACAAATATTGATATGCATTTGAATAATTTAGTATTTACATTCATTCTTTACGAAAAAGCTATCCTTGTTTTTTTTATATGAAATGTGCAAACAAACGCATGAAACATGACTTTTAGGTCCAAAAAAAGATTGTGGAGAAATATTTTAAAATGAATACAAATTTTTGTTTGCATTTGAATAATTTACTAGTTACGATCATTCTTTAAAAAAAATCTATACGAGTTTTTTGTTTAAATGAAACAAGCAAACAAACGCTCGAAACATCAGTTTTATATACAAACAAAGATTGTTGAGAAATATTTTAAAGTGAAAAGAAATTTTAGTTTGCGTTTCAATAATTTAGTATTTCCAATCATTCTTTACGAAAAATCTATCAGAGTTTTTTTTGAATGAAACGAGCAAAGAAACGCACGAAATATAAGTTTTATGTGCAAACAAACATTGTGGAAAAATATTTTAAAATGAACACAGATTTTGGTCAGCATTAGAATAATTTAGTATTTACCATCATTCTTTACGAAAAATCTAACCGTGTTTTTTTTGTATGAAAGGAGCAAACAAACATACGAAACAAGAATTTTAGGGGC
This sequence comes from Juncus effusus, assembly GCA_027726005.1. Lineage (NCBI taxonomy): Eukaryota > Viridiplantae > Streptophyta > Magnoliopsida > Poales > Juncaceae > Juncus > Juncus effusus. Next base: position 4,976,291 of record CM050899.1, read on the forward strand.
AAGCAAAGATTGTGGAGAAATATTTTAAAATGAATTCAAATTTTGGTTTGCATTTGAATAATTTAGTATTTTCAATCATTCTTTACGAAAAATCTATCCGAGTTTTTTTTATATGAAATGTGCAAACAAACGCATGAAACATGAGTTTTAGGTCCAAAAGTAGATTGTGGAGAAATATTTTAAAATGGATACAAATTTTGATATGCATTTGAATAATTTAGTATTTACTTTTATTCTTTACGAAAAATCTATCCGAGTTTTTTTTATATGAAATGTGCAAACAAACGCATGAAACATGACTTTTAGGTCAAAAAAAAGATTGTGGAGAAATATTTTAAAATGAATACAAATTTTGGTTTGCATTTGAATAATTTACTATTTACGATCATTCTTTAAGAAAAATCTTTCCGAGTTTTTTTTTTAAATGAAACAAGCAAACAAACGCTCGAAACATTAGTTTTATATACAAACAAAGATTGTTGAGAAATATTTTAAAGTGAAAATAAATTTTGGTCTGCGTTTTAAAATTTTAGTATTTCCAATCATTCTTTACGAAAAATCTATCAGAGTTTTTTTTGAATGAAACGAGCAAACAAACGCACGAAACATGAGTTTTATGTGCAAACAAACATTGTGGAAAAATATTTTAAAATGAACACAGATTTTGGTCAGCATTAGAATAATTTAGTATTTACCATCATTCTTTACGAAAAATCTAACCGTGTTTTTTTTGTATGAAAGGAGCAAACAAACATACGAAACAAGAGTTTTAGGGGAAAGCAATGATTGTGGAGAAATATTTTAAAATGAATTCAAATTTTGGTTTGCATTTGAATAATTTAGTATTTTCAATCATTCTTTACGTAAAATCTATCCGAGTCTTTTTTATATGAAATGTGCAAACAAACGCATGAAACATGAGTTTTAGGTCCAAAAGTAGATTGTGGAGAAATGTTTTAAAATGGATACAAATTTTGATATGCATTTGAATAATTTAGTATTTACTTTTATTCTTTACGAAAAATCTATCCGAGTTTTTTTTATATGAAATGTGCAAACAAACGCATGAAACATGACTTTTAGGTCAAAAAAAAGATTGTGGAGAAATATTTTAAAATGAATACAAATTTTGGTTTGCATTTGAATAATTTACTATTTACGATCATTCTTTAAGAAAAATCTTTCCGAGTTTTTTTTTTAAATGAAACAAGCAAACAAACGCTCGAAACATTAGTTTTATATACAAACAAAGATTGTTGAGAAATATTTTAAAGTGAAAATAAATTTTGGTCTGCGTTTTAAAATTTTAGTATTTCCAATCATTCTTTACGAAAAATCTATCAGAGTTTTTTTTGAATGAAACGAGCAAACAAACGCACGAAACATGAGTTTTATGTGCAAACAAACATTGTGGAAAAATATTTTAAAATGAACACAGATTTTGGTCAGCATTAGAATAATTTAGTATTTACCATCATTCTTTACGAAAAATCTAACCGTGTTATTTTTGTATGAAAGGACCAAACAAACATACGAAACAAGAGTTTTAGGGGCAAGAAAAGATTGTGGAGAAATATTTTAAAATGAATTCAAATTTTGGTTTGCATTTGAATAATTTAGTATTTTCAATCATTCTTTACGAAAAATCTATCCGAGTATTTTTTATATGAAATGTGCAAACAAACGCGTGAAACATGAGTTTTAGGTCCAAAAGAAGATTGTGGAGAAATATTTTAAAATGGATACAAATATTGATATGCATTTGAATAATTTAGTATTTACATTCATTCTTTACGAAAAAGCTATCCTAGTTTTTTTTATATGAAATGTGCAAACAAACGCATGAAACATGACTTTTAGGTCCAAAAAAAGATTGTGGAGAAATATTTTAAAATGAATACAAATTTTTGTTTGCATTTGAATAATTTACTAGTTACGATCATTCTTTAAAAAAAATCTATACGAGTTTTTTGTTTAAATGAAACAAGCAAACAAACGCTCGAAACATCAGTTTTATATACAAACAAAGATTGTTGAGAAATATTTTAAAGTGAAAAGAAATTTTAGTTTGCGTTTCAATAATTTAGTATTTCCAATCATTCTTTACGAAAAATCTATCAGAGTTTTTTTTGAATGAAACGAGCAAAGAAACGCACGAAATATAAGTTTTATGTGCAAACAAACATTGTGGAAAAATATTTTAAAATGAACACAGATTTTGGTCAGCATTAGAATAATTTAGTATTTACCATCATTCTTTACGAAAAATCTAACCGTGTTTTTTTTGTATGAAAGGAGCAAACAAACATACGAAACAAGAGTTTTAGGGGCAAGCAAAGATTGTGGAGAAATATTTTAAAATGAATTCAAATTTTGGTTTGCATTTGAATAATTTAGTATTTTCAATCATTCTTTACGAAAAATCTATCCGAGTTTTTTTTATATGAAATGTGCAAACAAACGCATGAAACATGAGTTTTAGGTCCAAAAGTAGATTGTGGAGAAATATTTTAAAATGGATACAAATTTTGATATGCATTTGAATAATTTAGTATTTACTTTTATTCTTTACGAAAAATCTATCCGAGTTTTTTTTATATGAAATGTGCAAACAAACGCATGAAACATGAGTTTTAGGTCAAAAAAAAGATTGTGGAGAAATATTTTAAAATGAATACAAATTTTGGTTTGCATTTGAATAATTTACTATTTACGATCATTCTTTAAGAAAAATCTTTCCGAGTTTTTTTTTTAAATGAAACAAGCAAACAAACGCTCGAAACATTAGTTTTATATACAAACAAAGATTGTTGAGAAATATTTTAAAGTGAAAATAAATTTTGGTCTGCGTTTTAAAATTTTAGTATTTCCAATCATTCTTTACGAAAAATCTATCAGAGTTTTTTTTGAATGAAACGAGCAAACAAACGCACGAAACATGAGTTTTATGTGCAAACAAACATTGTGGAAAAATATTTTAAAATGAACACAGATTTTTGTCAGCATTAGAATAATTTAGTATTTACCATCATTCTTTACGAAAAATCTAACCGTGTTATTTTTGTATGAAAGGACCAAACAAACATACGAAACAAGAGTTTTAGGGGCAAGAAAAGATTGTGGAGAAATATTTTAAAATGAATTCAAATTTTGGTTTGCATTTGAATAATTTAGTATTTTCAATCATTCTTTACGAAAAATCTATCCGAGTTTTTTTTATATGAAATGTGCAAATAAACGCATGAAACATGAGTTTTAGGTCCAAAAGAAGATTGTGGAGAAATATTTTAAAATGGATACAAATATTGATATGCATTTGAATAATTTAGTATTTACATTCATTCTTTACGAAAAAGCTATCCTAGTTTTTTTTATATGAAATGTGCAAACAAACGCATGAAACATGACTTTTAGGTCCAAAAAAAGATTGTGGAGAAATATTTTAAAATGAATACAAATTTTTGTTTGCATTTGAATAATTTACTAGTTACGATCATTCTTTAAAAAAAATCTATACGAGTCTTTTGTTTAAATGAAACAAGCAAACAAACGCTCGAAACATCAGTTTTATATACAAACAAAGATTGTTGAGAAATATTTTAAAGTGAAAAGAAATTTTGGTTTGCGTTTCAATAATTTAGTATTTCCAATCATTCTTTACGAAAAATCTATCAGAGTTTTTTTTGAATGAAACGACCAAAGAAACGCACGAAATATGAGTTTTATGTGCAAACAAACATTGTGGAAAAATATTTTAAAATGAACACAGATTTTGGTCAGCATTAGAATAATTTAGCATTTACCATCATTCTTTACGAAAAATCTAACCGTGTTTTTTTTGTATGAAAGGAGCAAACAAACATACGAAACAAGAGTTTTAGGGGCGACAAATATTGTGGAGAAATATTTTAAAATGAATTCAAATTTTGGTTTGCATTTCAATAATTTAGTATTTTCAATCATTCTTTACGAAAAATCTATCCGAGTTTTTTTTATATGAAAGGTGCAAACAAACGCATGAAACATGAGTTTTAGGTCCAAAAGTAGATTGTGGAGAAATATTTTAAAATGGATACAAATTTTGATATGCATTTGAATAATTTAGTATTTACTTTTATTCTTTACGAAAAATCTATCCGAGTTTTTTTTATATGAAATGTGCAAACAAACGCATGAAACATGACTTTTAGGTCAAAAAAAAGATTGTGGAGAAATATTTTAAAATGAATACAAATTTTGGTTTGCATTTGAATAATTTAATATTTACGATCATTCTTTAAGAAAAATCTATCCGAGTTGTTTTTTTAAATGAAACAAGCAAACAAACGCTCGAAACATTAGTATTATATACAAACAAAGATTGTTGAGAAATATTTTAAAGTGAAAATAAATTTTGGTATGCGTTTGAAAATTTTAGTATTTCCAATCATTCTTTACGAAAAATCTATCAGAGTTTTTTTTGAATGAAACGAGCAAACAAACGCACGAAACAAGAGTTTTATGTGCAAACAAACATTGTGGAAAAATATTTTAAAATGAACACAGATTTTGGTCAGCATTAGAATAATTTAGTATTTACCATCAATCTTTACGAAAAATCTAACCGTGTTATTTTTGTATGAAAGGAGCAAACAAACATACGAAACAAGAATTTTAGGGGCAAGCAAAGATTGTGGAGAAATATTTTAAAATGAATTCAAATTTTGGTTTGCATTTGAATAATTCAGTATTTTCAATCATTCTTTATGAAAAATATATCCGAGTTTTTTTTATATGAAATGTGCAAACAAACGCATGAAACATGAGTTTTAGGTCCAAAAAAAGATTGTGGAGAAATATTTTAAAATGGATACAAATATTGATATGCATTTGAATAATTTAGTATTTACATTCATTCTTTACGAAAAAGTTATCCGAGTTTTTTTTATATGAAATGTGCAAACAAACGCATGAAACATGACTTTTAGGTCCAAAAAAAGATTGTGGAGAAATATTTTAAAATGAATACAAATTTTTGTTTGCATTTGAATAATTTACTATTTACGATCATTCTTTAAGAAAAATCTATCCGAGTTTTTTGTTTAAATGAAACAAGCAAACAAACGCTCGAAACATGAGTTTTATATACAAACAAAGATTGTTGAGAAATATTTTAAAGTGAAAAGAAATTTTGGTATGCGTTTCAATAATGTAGTATTTCCAATCATTCTTTACGAGAAATCTATTTTAGTTTTTTTTGAATGAAACGAGCCAAGAAACGCACGAAACATGAGTTTTATGTGCAAACAAACATTGTGGAAAAATATTTTAAAATGAACACAGACATTGGTCAGCATTAGAATAATTTAGTATTTACCATCATTCTTTACGAAAAATCTAACCGTGTTTTTTTTGTATGAAAGGAGCAAACAAACATACGAAACAAGAGTTTTAGGGGCAAGCAAATATTGTGGAGAAATATTTTAAAATAAATTCAAATTTTGGTTTGCATTTGAATAATTTAGTATTTTCAATCATTCTTTACGAAAAATCTATCCGAATTTTTTTTATATGAAATGTGCACACAAACGCATGAAACATGAGTTTTAGGTCCAAAAGAAGATTGTGGAGAAATATTTTAAAATGGATACAAATTTTGATATGCATTTGAATAATTTAGTATTTATTTTCATTCTTTACGAAAAATCCATCCGAGTTTTTTTTATATGAAATGTGCAAACAAACGCATGAATCATGACTTTTAGGTCCAAAAAAAGATTGTGGTGAAATATTTTAAAATGAATACAAATTTAGGTTTGCATTTGAATAATTTACTATTTACGATCATTCTTTAAGAAAAATCTATCCGAGTTTTTTTTTAAATAAAACAAGCAAACAAACGCTCGAAACATGAGTTTTATATACAAACAAAGATTGTTGAGAAATATTTTAAAGTGAAAAGAAATTTTGGTTTGCGTTTGAAAAATTTAGTATTTCCAGTCATTCTTTACGAAAAATCTATGAGAGTTTTTTTTGAATGAAACGAGCAAACAAACGCACGAAACATGAGTTTTATGTGCAAACAAACATTGTGGAAAAATATTTTAAAATGAACACAGATTTTGGTCAGCATTAGAATAATTTAGTATTTACCATCATTCTTTACGAAAAATCTAACCGTGTTATTTTTGTATGAAAGGAGCAAACAAACATACGAAACAAGAGTTTTAGGGGCAAGTAAAGATTGTGGAGAAATATTTTAAAATGAATTCAAATTTTGGTTTGCATTTAAATAATTTAGTATTTTCAATCATTTTTTACGAAAAATCTATCCGAGTTTTTTTTATATGAAATGTGCAAACAAACGCATGAAACATGAGTTTTAGGTCCAAAAGTAGATTGTGGAGAAATATTTTAAAATGGATACAAATTTTGATATGCCTTTGAATAATTTAGTATTTACTTTTATTCTTTACGAAAAATCTATCCGAGTTTTTTTTATATGAAATTTGCAAACAAACGCATGAAACATGACTTTTAGGTCAAAAAAAAGATTGTGGAGAAATATTTTAAAATGAATACAAATTTTGGTTTGCATTTGAATAATTTACTATTTACGATCATTCTTTAAGAAAATCTATCCGAGTTTTTTGTTTATATGTAACAAGAAAACAATCGCTCGAAACATGAGTTTTATATACAAACAAAGATTGTTGAGAAATATTTTAAAGTGAAAAAAATTTTGGTTTGCGTTTCAATAATTTAGTATTTCCAATCATTCTTTACGAAAAATCTATCAGAGTTTTTTTTGAATGAAACGAGCAAAGAAACGCACGAAACATGAGTTTTATGTGCAAACAAATATTGTGGAAAAATATTTTAAAATGAACACAGATTTTGGTCAGCACTAGAATAATTTAGTATTTACCATCATTCTTTACGAAAAATCTAACCGTGTTTTTTTGTATGAAAGGAGCAAACAAACATACGAAACAAGAGTTTTAGGGGCAAGCAAAGATTGTGGAGAAATATTTTAAAATGAATTCAAATTTTGGTTTGCATTTGAATAATTTAGTATTTTCAATCATTCTTTACGAAAAATATATCCGAGTTTTTTTTATATGAAATGTGCAAACAAACGCATGAAACATGAGTTTTAGGTCCAAAAGAAAATTGTGGAGAAATATTTTAAAATGGATACAAATATTGATATGCATTTGAATAATTTAGTATTTACATTCATTTCTTTACGAAAAAGCTATCCGAGTTTTTTTTATATGAAATGTGCAAACAAACGCATGAAACATGACTTTTAGGTCCAAAAAAAGATTGTGGAGAAATATTTTAAAATGAATACAAATTTTTGTTTGCATTTGAATAATTTACTATTTACGATCATTCTTTAAGAAAAATCTATCCGAGTTTTTTGTTTAAATGAAACAAGCAAACAAACGCTCGAAACATTAGTTTTATATACAAACAAAGATTGTTGAGAAATATTTTAAAGTGAAAAGAAATTTTGGTTTGCGTTTCAATAATTTAGTATTTCCAATCATTCTTTACGAGAAATCTAATAGAGTTTTTTTTGAATGAAACGAGCCAAGAAACGCACGAAACATGAGTTTTATGTGCAAACAAACATTGTGGAAAAATATTTTAAAATGAACACAGATTTTGGTCAGCATTAGAATAATTTAGTATTTACCATCATTCTTTACGAAAAATCTAACCGTGTTTTTTTTGTATGAAAGGAGCAGACAAACATACGAAACAAGAGTTTTAGGGGCAAGCAAAGATTGTGGAAAAATATTTTAAAATGAATTCAAATTTTGGTTTGCATTTGAATAATTTAGTATTTTCAATCATTCTTTACGAAAAATATATCCGAGTTTTTTTTATATGAAATGTGCAAACAAACGCATGAAACATGAGTTTTAGGTCCAAAAGAAGATTGTGGAGAAATATTTTAAAATGGATACAAATATTGATATGCATTTGAATAATTTAGTATTTACATTCATTCTTTACGAAAAAGCTATCCGAGTTTTTTTTATATGAAATGTGCAAACAAACGCATGAAACATGACTTTTAGGTCCAAAAAAAGATTGTGGAGAAATATTTTAAAATGAATACAAATTTTTGTTTGCATTTGAATAATTTACTATTTACGATCATTCTTTAAGAAAAATCTATCCGAGTTTTTTGTTTAAATGAAACAAGCAAACAAACGCTTGAAACATGAGTTTTATATACAAACAAAGATTGTTGAGAAATATTTTAAAGTGAAAAGAAATTTTGGTTTGCGTTTCAATAATTTAGTATTTCCAATCATTCTTTACGAAAAATCTATCAGAGTTTTTTTTGAATGAAACGAGCCAAGAAACGCACGAAACATGAGTTTTATGTGCAAACAAACATTGTGGAAAAATATTTTAAAATGAACACAGATTTTGGTCAGCATTAGAATAATTTAGTATTTACCATCATTCTTTACGAAAAATCTAACCGTGTTATTTTTGTATGAAAGGAGCAAACAAACATACGAAACAAGAGTTTTAGGGGCAAGTAAAGATTGTGGAGAAATATTTTAAAATGAATTCAAATTTTGGTTTGCATTTGAATAATTTAGTATTTTCAATCATTCTTTACGAAAAATATATCCGAGTTTTTTTTATATGAAATGTGCAAACAAACGCATGAAACATGAGTTTTAGGTCCAAAAGAAAATTGTGGAGAAATATTTTAAAATGGATACAAATATTGATATGCATTTGAATAATTTAGTATTTACATTCATTCTTTACGAAAAATCTATCCGAGTTTTTTTTATATGAAATGTGCAAACAAACGCATGAAACATGACTTTTAGGTCAAAAAAAAGATTGTGGAGAAATATTTTAAAATGAATACAAATTTTGGTTTGCATTTGAATAATTTACTATTTACGATCATTCTTTAAGAAAAATCTATCCGAGTTTTTTGTTTAAATGAAACAAGCAAACAAACGCTCGAAACATGAGTTTTGTATACAAACAAAGATTGTTGAGAAATATTTTAAAGTGAAAAGAAATTTTGGTTTGCGTTTCAATAATTTAGTATTTCCAATCATTCTTTACGAGAAATCTAATAGAGTTTTTTTTGAATGAAACGAGCAAAGAAACGCACGAAACATGAGTTTTATGTGCAAACAAACATTGTGGAAAAATATTTTAAAATGAACACAGATTTTGGTCGGCATTAGAATAATTTAGTATTTACCATCATTCTTTACGAAAAATCTAACCGTGTTTTTTTTGTATGAAAGGACCAGACAAACATACGAAACAAGAGTTTTAGGGGCAAGCAAAGATTGTGGAGAAATATTTTAAAATGAATTCAAATTTTGGTTTGCATTTGAATAATTTAGTATTTTCAATCATTCTTTACGAAAAATATATCCGAGTTTTTTTTATATGAAATGTGCAAACAAACGCATGAAACATGAGTTTTAGGTCCAAAAGAAGATTGTGGAGAAATATTTTAAAATGGATACAAATTTTGATATGCATTTGAATAATTTAGTATTTACTTTTATTCTTTACGAAAAATCTATCCGAGTTTTTTTTATATGAAATTTGCAAACAAACGCATGAAACATGACTTTTAGGTCAAAAAAAAGATTGTGGAGAAATATTTTAAAATGAATACAAATTTTGGTTTGCATTTGAATAATTTACTATTTACGATCATTCTTTAAGAAAAATCTATCCGAGTTTTTTGTTTAAATGAAACAAGCAAACAAACGCTCGAAACATGAGTTTTGTATACAAACAAAGATTGTTGAGAAATATTTTAAAGTGAAAAGAAATTTTGGTTTGCGTTTCAATAATTTAGTATTTCCAATCATTCTTTACGAAAAATCTATCAGAGTTTTTTTTGAATGAAACGAGCAAAGAAACGCACGAAACATGAGTTTTATGTGCAAACAAATATTGTGGAAAAATATTTTAAAATGAACACATATTTTGGTCAGCACTAGAATAATTTAGTATTTACCATCATTCTTTACGAAAAATCTGACCGTGTTTTTTTTGTATGAAAGGAGCAAGCAAACATACGAAACAAGAGTTTTAGGGGCAAGCAAAGATTGTGGAGAAATATTTTAAAATGAATTCAAATTTTGGTTTGCATTTGAATAATTTAGTATTTTCAATCATTCTTTACTAAAAATCTATCCGAGTTTTTTTTATATGAAATGTTCAAACAAACGCACGAAACATGAGTATTAGGTCCAAAAGAAGATTGTGGAGAAATATTTTCAAATGGATACAAATTTTGATATGCATTTGAATAATTTAGTATTTACTTTCATTCTTTACGAAAAATCTATCCGAGTTTTTTATATATGAATTCTGCAAACAAACGCATGAATCATGACTTTTAGGTCCAAAAAAAGTTTGTGGAGAAATATTTTAAAATGAATACAAATTTAGGTTTGCATTTGAATAATTTACTATTTACGATCATTCTTTAAGAAAAATCTATCCGAGTTTTTTTTTAAATAAAACAAGCAAACAAACGCTCGAAACATGAGTTTTATATACAAACAAAGATTGTTGAGAAATATTTTAAAGTGAAAAGAAATTTTGGTTTGCGTTTGAAAATTTTAGTATTTCCAATCATTCTTTACGAAAAATCTATCAGAGTTTTTTTTGAATGAAACGAGCAAACAAACGCACGAAACATGAGTTTTATATGCAAACAAACATTGTGGAAAAATATTTTAAAATGAACACAGATTTTGGTCAGCATTAGAATAATGTAGTATTTACCATCATTCTTTACGAAAAATCTAACGGTGTTATTTTTGTATGAAAGGAGCACACAAACATACGAAACAAGAGTTTTAGGGGCAAGTAAAGATTGTGGAGAAATATTTTAAAATGAATTCAAATTTTGGTTTGCATTTGAATAATTTAGTATTTTCAATCATTCTTTACGAAAAATATATCCGAGTTTTTTTTATATGAAATGTGCAAACAAACGCATGAAACATGAGTTTTAGGTCCAAAAGAAAATTGTGGAGAAATATTTTAAAATGGATACAAATATTGATATGCATTTGAATAATTTAGTATTTACATTCATTCTTTACGAAAAAGCTATCCGAGTTTTTTTTATATGAAATGTGCAAACAAACGCATGAAACATGACTTTTAGGTCCAAAAAAAGATTGTGGAGAAATATTTTAAAATGAATACAAATTTTTGTTTGCATTTGAATAATTTACTATTTACGATCATTCTTTAAGAAAAATCTATCCGAGTTTTTTGTTTAAATGAAACAAGCAAACAAACGCTCGAAACATGAGTTTTATATACAAACAAAGATTGTTGAGAAATATTTTAAAGTGAAAAGAAATTTTGGTATGCGTTTCAATAATTTAGTATTTCCAATCATTCTTTACGAGAAATCTAATAGAGTTTTTTTTGAATGAAACGAGCCAAGAAACGCACGAAACATGAGTTTTATGTGCAAACAAACATTGTGGAAAAATATTTTAAAATGAACACAGATTTTGGTCAGCATTAGAATAATTTAGTATTTACCATCATTCTTTACGAAAAATCTAACCGTGTTTTTTTTGTATGAAAGGAGCAGACAAACATACGAAACAAGAGTTTTAGGGGCAAGCAAAGATTGTGGAAAAATATTTTAAAATGAATTCAAATTTTGGTTTGCATTTGAATAATTTAGTATTTTCAATCATTCTTTACGAAAAATATATCCGAGTTTTTTTTATATGAAATGTGCAAACAAACGCATGAAACATGAGTTTTAGGTCCAAAAGAAGATTGTGGAGAAATATTTTAAAATGGATACAAATATTGATATGCATTTGAATAATTTAGTATTTACTTTCATTCTTTACGAAAAAGCTATCCGAGTTTTTTTTATATGAAATGTGCAAACAAACGCATGAAACATGACTTTTAGGTCCAAAAAAAGATTGTGGAGAAATATTTTAAAATGAATACGAATTTAGGTTTGCATTTGAATAATTTAGTATTTACTTTTATTCTTTACGAAAAATCTATCCGAGTTTTTTTTATATGAAATTTGCAAACAAACGCATGAAACATGACTTTTAGGTCAAAAAAAAGATTGTGGAGAAATATTTTAAAATGAATACAAATTTTGGTTTGCATTTAAATAATTTAGTATTTACCATCATTCTTTACGAAAAATCTAACCGTGTTATTTTTGTATGAAAGGAGCAAACAAACATACGAAACAAGAGTTTTAGGGGCAAGTAAAGATTGTGGAGAAATATTTTAAAATGAATTCAAATTTTGGTTTGCATTTAAATAATTTAGTATTTTCAATCATTTTTTACGAAAAATCTATCCGAGTTTTTTTTATATGAAATGTGCAAACAAACGCATGAAACATGAGTTTTAGGTCCAAAAGTAGATTGTGGAGAAATATTTTAAAATGGATACAAATTTTGATATGCCTTTGAATAATTTAGTATTTACTTTTATTCTTTACGAAAAATCTATCCGAGTTTTTTTTATATGAAATTTGCAAACAAACGCATGAAACATGACTTTTAGGTCAAAAAAAAGATTGTGGAGAAATATTTTAAAATGAATACAAATTTTGGTTTGCATTTGAATAATTTACTATTTACGATCATTCTTTAAGAAAATCTATCCGAGTTTTTTGTTTATATGTAACAAGAAAACAATCGCTCGAAACATGAGTTTTATATACAAACAAAGATTGTTGAGAAATATTTTAAAGTGAAAAAAATTTTGGTTTGCGTTTCAATAATTTAGTATTTCCAATCATTCTTTACGAAAAATCTATCAGAGTTTTTTTTGAATGAAACGAGCAAAGAAACGCACGAAACATGAGCTTTATGTGCAAACAAATATTCTGGAAAAATATTTCAAAATGAACACAGATTTTGGTCAGCACTAGAATAATTTAGTATTTACCATCATTCTTTACGAAAAATCTAACCGTGTTTTTTTGTATGAAAGGAGCAAACAAACATACGAAACAAGAGTTTTAGCGGCAAGCAAAGATTGTGGAGAAATATTTTAAAATGAATTCAAATTTTGGTTTGCATTTGAATAATTTAGTATTTTCAATCATTCTTTACTAAAAATCTATCCGAGTTCTTTTTATATGAAATGTGCAAACAAACGCACGAAACATGAGTTTTAGGTCCAAAAGAAGATTGTGGAGAAATATTTTCAAATGGATACAAATTTTGATATGCATTTGAATAATTTAGTATTTACTTTCATTCTTTACGAAAAATCTATCCGAGTTTTTTATATATGAATTCTGCAAACAAACGCATGAATCATGACTTTTAGGTCCAAAAAAAGTTTGTGGAGAAATATTTTAAAATGAATACAAATTTAGGTTTGCATTTGAATAATTTACTATTTACGATCATTCTTTAAGAAAAATCTATCCGAGTTTTTTTTTAAATAAAACAAGCAAACAAACGCTCGAAACATGAGTTTTATATACAAACAAAGATTGTTGAGAAATATTTTAAAGTGAAAAGAAATTTTGGTTTGCGTTTGAAAATTTTAGTATTTCCAATCATTCTTTACGAAAAATCTATCAGAGTTTTTTTTGAATGAAACGAGCAAACAAACGCACGAAACATGAGTTTTATGTGCAAACAAACATTGTGGAAAAATATTTTAAAATGAACACAGATTTTGGTCAGCATTAGAATAATGTAGTATTTACCATCATTCTTTACGAAAAATCTAACGGTGTTATTTTTGTATGAAAGGAGCAAACAAACATACGAAACAAGAGTTTTAGGGGCAAGTAAAGATTGTGGAGAAATATTTTAAAATGAATTCAAATTTTGGTTTGCATTTGAATAATTTAGTATTTTCAATCATTCTTTACGAAAAATATATCCGAGTTTTTTTTATATGAAATGTGCAAACAAACGCATGAAACATGAGTTTTAGGTCCAAAAGAAAATTGTGGAGAAATATTTTAAAATGGATACAAATATTGATATGCATTTGAATAATTTAGTATTTACATTCATTTCTTTACGAAAAAGCTATCCGAGTTTTTTTTATATGAAATGTGCAAACAAACGCATGAAACATGACTTTTAGGTCCAAAAAAAGATTGTGGAGAAATATTTTAAAATGAATACAAATTTTTGTTTGCATTTGAATAATTTACTATTTACGATCATTCTTTAAGAAAAATCTATCCGAGTTTTTTGTTTAAATGAAACAAGCAAACAAACGCTCGAAACATGAGTTTTATATACAAACAAAGATTGTTGAGAAATATTTTAAAGTGAAAAGAAATTTTGGTTTGCGTTTCAATAATTTAGTATTTCCAATCATTCTTTACGAGAAATCTAATAGAGTTTTTTTTGAATGAAACGAGCCAAGAAACGCACGAAACATGAGTTTTATGTGCAAACAAACATTGTGGAAAAATATTTTAAAATGAACACAGATTTTGGTCAGCATTAGAATAATTTAGTATTTACCATCATTCTTTACGAAAAATCTAACCGTGTTTTTTTTGTATGAAAGGAGCAGACAAACATACGAAACAAGAGTTTTAGGGGCAAGCAAAGATTGTGGAAAAATATTTTAAAATGAATTCAAATTTTGGTTTGCATTTGAATAATTTAGTATTTTCAATCATTCTTTACGAAAAATATATCCGAGTTTTTTTTATATGAAATGTGCAAACAAACGCATGAAACATGAGTTTTAGGTCCAAAAGAAGATTGTGGAGAAATATTTTAAAATGGATACAAATATTGATATGCATTTGAATAATTTAGTATTTACATTCATTCTTTACGAAAAAGCTATCCGAGTTTTTTTTATATGAAATGTGCAAACAAACGCATGAAACATGACTTTTAGGTCCAAAAAAAGATTGTGGAGAAATATTTTAAAATGAATACAAATTTTTGTTTGCATTTGAATAATTTACTATTTACGATCATTCTTTAAGAAAAATCTATCCGAGTTTTTTGTTTAAATGAAACAAGCAAACAAACGCTTGAAACATGAGTTTTATATACAAACAAAGATTGTTGAGAAATATTTTAAAGTGAAAAGAAATTTTGGTTTGCGTTTCAATAATTTAGTATTTCCAATCATTCTTTTCGAAAAATCTATCAGAGTTTTTTTTGAATGAAACGAGCCAAGAAACGCACGAAACATGAGTTTTATGTGCAAACAAACATTGTGGAAAAATATTTTAAAATGAACACAGATTTTGGTCAGCATTAGAATAATTTAGTATTTACCATCATTCTTTACGAAAAATCTAACCGTGTTATTTTTGTATGAAAGGAGCAAACAAACATACGAAACAAGAGTTTTAGGGGCAAGTAAAGATTGTGGAGAAATATTTTAAAATGAATTCAAATTTTGGTTTGCATTTGAATAATTTAGTATTTTCAGTCATTCTTTACGAAAAATATATCCGAGTTTTTTTTATATGAAATGTGCAAACAAACGAATGAAACATGAGTTTTAGGTCCAAAAGAAAATTGTGGAGAAATATTTTAAAATGGATACAAATATTGATATGCATTTGAATAATTTAGTATTTACATTCATTCTTTACGAAAAATCTATCCGAGTTTTTTTTATATGAAATGTGCAAACAAACGCATGAAACATGACTTTTAGGTCAAAAAAAAGATTGTGGAGAAATATTTTAAAATGAATACAAATTTTGGTTTGCATTTGAATAATTTACTATTTACGATCATTCTTTAAGAAAAATCTATCCGAGTTTTTTGTTTAAATGAAACAAGCAAACAAACGCTCGAAACATGAGTTTTGTATACAAACAAAGATTGTTGAGAAATATTTTAAAGTGAAAAGAAATTTTGGTTTGCGTTTCAATAATTTAGTATTTCCAATCATTCTTTACGAGAAATCTAATAGAGTTTTTTTTGAATGAAACGAGCAAAGAAACGCACGAAACATGAGTTTTATGTGCAAACAAACATTGTGGAAAAATATTTTAAAATGAACACAGATTTTGGTCGGCATTAGAATAATTTAGTATTTACCATCATTCTTTACGAAAAATCTAACCGTGTTTTTTTTGTATGAAAGGAGCAGACAAACATACGAAACAAGAGTTTTAGGGGCAAGCAAAGATTGTGGAGAAATATTTTAAAATGAATTCAAATTTTGGTTTGCATTTGAATAATTTAGTATTTTCAATCATTCTTTACGAAAAATATATCCGAGTTTTTTTTATATGAAATGTGCAAACAAACGCATGAAACATGAGTTTTAGGTCCAAAAGAAGATTGTGGAGAAATATTTTAAAATGGATACAAATTTTGATATGCATTTGAATAATTTAGTATTTACTTTTATTCTTTACGAAAAATCTATCCGAGTTTTTTTTATATGAAATTTGCAAACAAACGCATGAAACATGACTTTTAGGTCAAAAAAAAGATTGTGGAGAAATATTTTAAAATGAATACAAATTTTGGTTTGCATTTGAATAATTTACTATTTACGATCATTCTTTAAGAAAAATCTATCCGAGTTTTTTGTTTAAATGAAACAAGAAAACAAACGCTCGAAACATGAGTTTTGTATACAAACAAAGATTGTTGAGAAATATTTTAAAGTGAAAAGAAATTTTGGTTTGCGTTTCAATAATTTAGTATTTCCAATCATTCTTTTCGAAAAATCTATCAGAGTTTTTTTTGAATGAAACGAGCAAAGAAACGCACGAAACATGAGTTTTATGTGCAAACAAATATTGTGGAAAAATATTTTAAAATGAACACAGATTTTGGTCAGCACTAGAATAATTTAGTATTTACCATCATTCTTTACGAAAAATCTGACCGTGTTTTTTTTGTATGAAAGGAGCAAACAAACATACGAAACAAGAGTTTTAGGGGCAAGCAAAGATTGTGGAGAAATATTTTAAAATGAATTCAAATTTTGGTTTGCATTTGAATAATTTAGTATTTTCAATCATTCTTTACTAAAAATCTATCCGAGTTTTTTTTATATGAAATGTTCAAACAAACGCACGAAACATGAGTTTTAGGTCCAAAAGAAGATTGTGGAGAAATATTTTCAAATGGATACAAATTTTGATATGCATTTGAATAATTTAGTATTTACTTTCATTCTTTACGAAAAATCTATCCGAGTTTTTTATATATGAATTCTGCAAACAAACGCATGAATCATGACTTTTAGGTCCAAAAAAAGTTTGTGGAGAAATATTTTAAAATGAATACAAATTTAGGTTTGCATTTGAATAATTTACTATTTACGATCATTCTTTAAGGAAAATCTATCCGAGTTTTTTTTTAAATAAAACAAGCAAACAAACGCTCGAAACATGAGTTTTATATACAAACAAAGATTGTTGAGAAATATTTTAAAGTGAAAAGAAATTTTGGTTTGCGTTTGAAAATTTTAGTATTTCCAATCATTCTTTACGAAAAATCTATCAGAGTTTTTTTTGAATGAAACGAGCAAACAAACGCACGAAACATGAGTTTTATGTGCAAACAAACATTGTGGAAAAATATTTTAAAATGAACACAGATTTTGGTCAGCATTAGAATAATGTAGTATTTACCATCATTCTTTACGAAAAATCTAACGGTGTTATTTTTGTATGAAAGGAGCACACAAACATACGAAACAAGAGTTTTAGGGGCAAGTAAAGATTGTGGAGAAATATTTTAAAATGAATTCAAATTTTGGTTTGCATTTGAATAATTTAGTATTTTCAATCATTCTTTACGAAAAATATATCCGAGTTTTTTTTATATGAAATGTGCAAACAAACGCATGAAACATGAGTTTTAGGTCCAAAAGAAAATTGTGGAGAAATATTTTAAAATGGATACAAATATTGATATGCATTTGAATAATTTAGTATTTACATTCATTCTTTACGAAAAAGCTATCCGAGTTTTTTTTATATGAAATGTGCAAACAAACGCATGAAACATGACTTTTAGGTCCAAAAAAAGATTGTGGAGAAATATTTTAAAATGAATACAAATTTTTGTTTGCATTTGAATAATTTACTATTTACGATCATTCTTTAAGAAAAATCTATCCGAGTTTTTTGTTTAAATGAAACAAGCAAACAAACGCTCGAAACATGAGTTTTATATACAAACAAAGATTGTTGAGAAATATTTTAAAGTGAAAAGAAATTTTGGTATGCGTTTCAATAATTTAGTATTTCCAATCATTCTTTACGAGAAATCTAATAGAGTTTTTTTTGAATGAAACGAGCCAAGAAACGCACGAAACATGAGTTTTATGTGCAAACAAACATTGTGGAAAAATATTTTAAAATGAACACAGATTTTGGTCAGCATTAGAATAATTTAGTATTTACCATCATTCTTTACGAAAAATCTAACCGTGTTTTTTTTGTATGAAAGGAGCAGACAAACATACGAAACAAGAGTTTTAGGGGCAAGCAAAGATTGTGGAAAAATATTTTAAAATGAATTCAAATTTTGGTTTGCATTTGAATAATTTAGTATTTTCAATCATTCTTTACGAAAAATATATCCGAGTTTTTTTTATATGAAATGTGCAAACAAACGCATGAAACATGAGTTTTAGGTCCAAAAGAAGATTGTGGAGAAATATTTTAAAATGGATACAAATATTGATATGCATTTGAATAATTTAGTATTTACATTCATTCTTTACGAAAAAGCTATCCGAGTTTTTTTTATATGAAATGTGCAAACAAACGCATGAAACATGACTTTTAGGTCAAAAAAAAGATTGTGGAGAAATATTTTAAAATGAATACAAATTTTGGTTTGCATTTGAATAATTTACTATTTACGATCATTCTTTAAGAAAAATCTATCCGAGTTTTTTGTTTAAATGAAACAAGCAAACAAACGCTTGAAACATGAGTTTTATATACAAACAAAGATTGTTGAGAAATATTTTAAAGTGAAAAGAAATTTTGGTTTGCGTTTCAATAATTTAGTATTTCCAATCATTCTTTACGAAAAATCTATCAGAGTTTTTTTTGAATGAAACGAGCCAACAAACGCACGAAACATGAGTTTTATGTGCAAACAAACATTGTGGAAAAATATTTTAAAATGAACACAGATTTTGGTCAGCATTAGAATAATTTAGTATTTACCATCATTCTTTACGAAAAATCTAACCGTGTTATTTTTGTATGAAAGGAGCAAACAAACATACGAAACAAGAGTTTTAGGGGCAAGTAAAGATTGTGGAGAAATATTTTAAAATGAATTCAAATTTTGGTTTGCATTTGAATAATTTAGTATTTTCAATCATTCTTTACGAAAAATCTATCCGAGTTTTTTTTATATGAAATGTGCAAACAAACGCATGAAACATGAGTTTTAGGTCCAAAAGTAGATTGTGGAGAAATATTTTAAAATGGATACAAATTTTGATATGCATTTGAATAATTTTGTATTTACTTTTATTCTTTACGAAAAATCTATCCGAGTTTTTTTTATATGAAATTTGCAAACAAACGCATGAAACATGACTTTTAGGTCAAAAAAAAGATTGTGGAGAAATATTTTAAAATGAATACAAATTTTGGTTTGCATTTGAATAGTTTACTATTTACGATCATTCTTTAAGAAAAATCTATCCGAGTTTTTTGTTTAAATGAAACAAGAAAACAAACGCTCGAAACATGAGTTTTGTATACAAACAAAGATTGTTGAGAAATATTTTAAAGTGAAAAGAAATTTTGGTTTGCGTTTCAATAATTTAGTATTTCCAATCATTCTTTACGAAAAATCTATCAGATTTTTTTTTGAATGAAACGAGCAAAGAAACGCACGAAACATGAGTTTTATGTGCAAACAAATATTGTGGAAAAATATTTTAAAATGAACACAGATTTTGGTCAGCACTAGAATAATTTAGTATTTACCATCATTCTTTACGAAAAATCTAACCGTGTTTTTTTTGTATGAAAGGAGCAAACAAACATACGAAACAAGAGTTTTAGGGGCAAGCAAAGATTGTGGAGAAATATTTTAAAATGAATTCAAATTTTGGTTTGCATTTGAATAATTTAGTATTTTCAATCATTCTTTACGAAAAATCTATCCGAGTTTTTTTTATATGAAATGTGCAAACAAACGCACGAAACATGAGTTTTAGGTCCAAAAGAAGATTGTGGAGAAATATTTTCAAATGGATACAAATTTTGATATGCATTTGAATAATTTAGTATTTACTTTCATTCTTTACGAAAAATCTATCCGAGTTTTTTATATATGAATTGTGCAAACAAACGCATGAATGATGACTTTTAGGTCCAAAAAAAGTTTGTGGAGAAATATTTTAAAATGAATACAAATTTAGGTTTGCATTTGAATAATTTACTATTTACGATCATTCTTTAAGAAAAATCTATCCGAGTTTTTTTTTAAATGAAACAAGCAAACAAACGCTCGAAACATGAGTTTTATATACAAACAAAGATTGTTGAGAAATATTTTAAAGTGAAAAGAAATTTTGGTTTGCGTTTGAAAAATTTAGTATTTCCAGTCATTCTTTACGAAAAATCTATGAGAGTTTTTTTTGAATGAAACGAGCAAACAAACGCACGAAACATGAGTTTTATGTGCAAACAAACATTGTGGAAAAATATTTTAAAATGAACACAGATTTTGGTCAGCATTAGAATAATTTAGTATTTACCATCATTCTTTACGAAAAATCTAACCGTGTTATTTTTGTATGAAAGGAGCAAGCGGTATGTGAAATAATTTAATAGCTTAATAATTTGAATAATATTACATTTTAACAATATTACATTATTAATTTATTTTAGATGGGAAATTTTACGGAGGCGTGAGAAAAGGGGTTAAAAGCCATTCGTAAGAGATGGAACGGGGCGAAGATGAGAAGTGTCATGCTAGATATGTTAGGATGCATGCGAAAAGGGTATATTGAGGCTAATGAATATCCTGCCGGCCTTCCATGGCATTATCTCGACACTCCTAATGAGTATGATGAAGATAGTGACGATGATGACGGTGGAAATGAGGACGGTGACGAGGGCGTAGGCGTCAGCCAACTTACGCAAGAGCCTGTCAGACGACGCACTACTAGACGGGGTGCTGGACGCGGTGTTGCACGGTACACGCCTAATTAGGGGTTATGTGTTATGTTATGTATTATGTTTGGACTATTTATGTATTATGTTTGGATGGACTATTTATGTATTATGTTTGGGCTATTTATATATTATGTTTGTTTCAACAACAAACTACAAGTTCCAACAAACAACAAGTTCTTAAAATAATACATAGTTCGAAACAAACTAAAACAACAAACTACAACACTACAACAAACTACGGCCCATTGTATCGACCTCCACCCCTTTGTGTGCATCTTGGTTTTGTGTGACCCGGCAACTTGCACACACTACAACACTTTGCACGGATAGATGTGTGCATGGTATCCATACTGTTCTTGAAACGTATCTCCCGACGTCGTCCACGTTTCATCCTTCCGTTACTATTTTTTCTTACGAGTTTATCACCCAGATATAATGTAAAATCACAAAATTTTTCGCGTGGCCTCCAATGTGATCTTTCCTTAACAAGATAAAAACTTCTTTCGTACGTATGTTTCAGATTATCCAAGGAATAACATGGATGAATAAAAGGTTCGGGTGATACTACTTTATGCATGCAAACTGATATGATGTCAGAACACGGGTAGTGATATATAATCGGTTTCTAACACTCACATTTACCTTCATTGAAGTTAACTTCCCAAGTCTTTCCCCGAATTCTGATACCACTCGTCGTCCGCCGAGGTCGTGTCTCCACCTGATAAACACCTTCGTCTAAATTGTAACATATAACGATATGCGTAGCAGCCTTATTTCTTCTCCGTTCCATTTTTTCCATCACCAAACCCGACCATTGTTTATCCCGGATTTCAACAGCCGTCCGATATCTCACATGATAATAGTTCAACTTGTAAAATGTCGCCATAACAATTGCCGTAACCGGCAGCTTTCTTATACCTTTAAAAACATAATTCATAATTTCAGCGTTATTACTAGTTGATAGGCCCCACCGACGACCATCCTTATCGTGCGAGAGCGTCCAATTTGCTTTAGGTACTCTCGACAACCATTCAGTTCTCTCAGGATACTTCGTTTTCATTTTTTCCCAAATTTTATTGAATTTATATTTATTATGCGCGCATACTAATCTCGGCACTAATGGAATCATTGTTTTGTTCGTCGCGTTGCTACTGAAATTTGCTTCGAGATGGCGCATGCAGTAACGATGATAACCGTAAGGGGACTTCCATCTATCACCTCTCATTACGCTAATTATACCAGGATGCCTATCCGAAATAACACAATAACTATTTTGATTTCTGATTACATTTCGCAAACAATCAAAAAACCACTCCCATGTCTCTTTCTTCTCTCTCTCAACTAACGCAAAAGCTTGAGGATATAATTGACCATTATCGTCGTTACAAATTGCCGTCAGCAAACATCCTTGGTACTTTCCGGTTAGAAATGTTCCATCTACTGTTATGACGGGTTTACACCATTGAAAACTGTGGAGTGATGGACCAAATGTCCAGAAAAGACCTTCGAACTCGAGCTCACCCGCACTATTTGGATCTCCCGTTCTTAAAAAATATTTTGTACCAGGATTTGCTGACAATATCGCCACCATCAATTCAGGAAGCAAATTATATGCCTCCCTCCAACCCCCGAATAAGAATCGAATCGCATGTTGCTTCGCGTTCCACGCCTTCCAATATGATATGGTATATTCAACCTTCAATTTAATTGTTTCTATTATAGTTATAGGTTTAATTTCTAAATCCGCTCTAACTATATCTAGAATTAGTCCCCCAACAAGCGCACTCGTTAACTGTTTGTGGTCTTTTCGAGGGGTTTGGTTAGTACACACGTGTGGTTGTTTAAATGTTTTAATCTCCCATAATTAATTTTTCTTATTAATCGAAGCGTGCATCCTCCAACTACATTTTGTACCTTCATCTTTAAGCTTGCAGACCACAATATATATCTTTTTGCTTAAGTGATCAACTATTATTTCTCGATGTTGCTTGACACTATATGCTCTTACAGCCGATTGTAGTTCCGATTTTGTTTCGAATGTATGCCCCTTATACAATATTTCATCCTCTCTTTCAGTCACACGCCTACCTGATACAACATCATTTATCGCATATTCCCACATTGAACTGTCTTCGAACTCCGCTGTCGGCGGATCGCCAAAAGTCCCTATACTAACCATCTCATCCGTTTCCGTATATCGGAATCGCATTATCCCCTCTTCTTTGTTAAGCTCATAAATTTCCTCTTCCTCTTCGTCCTCTGACCCCATTTCTGGTTCCTCGTCCAATTTATTTTCTTCTTCATCTATTTCCGAAAAAATATTATTATTCGCTCAGGCCATATCAAATGCCACAAAAATGTCTTCATTCTCACATTCATTTCTATCCTCGTCCAATTCATTTTCGTTTGCATTTGAAACTACATTCGATCTACTACTAGTTCCTACATGTGGTTGTTTATTCTGGACGCGGTCAACATATATTTCTAATTCAACCCCAACCCTCATAACGTGTTCTGCAAATTTAACCCATTGTGTATCGTTCATAATTTTCAATAACCTATAATTTAACCCGTTGTCACGTTGAATGGAAGGAAATCTACCTCGGATTATAAGATCATCACTATAGGACCAACCGATATTCTCACAAATCTCGTTACACAATTCGTAATAATCTCTGCTTACATTCGTATTTTCTGGTATATAAGACGGTTCAGGTGGGTCATAGTTTATTCCGTTCGATAGATGAACAACCCGACCATCATAATATACGAGAATTGGTCCGTTCTGTGCCATTTTCTTCCAAGAATTTACTCTTGTTTTTTCCCTAAATACAATAATATTTCAATTAATAAACAACAAGATTTTTCTTAAATAGTCAAAAATTCCAAAATAATCTATAATACAAACAAATAAACCAAAAAAAATTCTAAAATAAAAACTCAAAATCAAACTAATTCTAAGCAATTTGAAGCAATCTATATAAAGAAATATAACTAATTTCAACAAATTCAAACTTATTTCATACTAATTTTACTCTATTTAAATAAATAATCTTAAACCCTAAACTCAAAAACAAACTAAAAGATCTAACTTTTTGTTGAATTCACTCTATTTTCTTCTTTCTTCTTTCTACTTCCCAAATATTTTTGCTTTAATTTCCACAAATTTTGCTTTTTTTCTGGCTGAAAAATCATTTTTCTTTTTCGATTTTTTCTTCAATTTTTTTTGGGGGAGAAATGGGGAGAGAGAGGGGGGCTCGGGTGGGTTTTGAGGTCGGGTAGAGCTTCTACCGCCAGGACCCCTGGGGGTAGAAGCAAAAAAAATTTTCCGCTCTTCCAACAAAGGGATCTCCGCCACCTCTACCGCCAGGAGGCCTGGTGGTAGAGGGTTTTTTCATTTTTTTTTTCCTCTTAACGGGTTTGATACCCGATTAGATCAGAAAAAATTATAACATTGCCACTACCACCAGAGGGCCTGGCGGTAGAGGCTAATTTGTATCTAATTAACCTGTTTAAGGCCGCTGATGGAAAAAACATGTAAATTAGGCACTACCGCCACTTGGATTGGCGGTAGAGGGTCTCTACCGTTACCATGGCTGGCGGTAGTGCTAGTTAGTTAATGTTTTTCGAAACAGTGCTATTTGCTGAATTATTTTTGAAAATAATGCTAAAAAGTTTTATTTTGCACAAGCCCAAGTCTCATGGGCGTGCCAAAAGATGCTAGTGCATGAATGCAAATATTCAACCACACAGATAGCAACACAATGAGTGCTACACATAATCTAACCTTCAGGTCATGTTCTCAGTAAGACCAGTTGAATCAAGATCACTGCCGTTTATTTTGTGATATTGAATGAATGAACGGACGAGATTGAGAGATCGGCAGCTTCTATTCAGAGTCAACGCCGCCATAAACGGGCAACAAAGATTCCGTTAACTTTGGATGTTTGTTCTTACAAAACCCAAAAAAGATTAGAAATTAAATTTTATTTGCTTATAGTTTATATACCCATGAAGAACTATGATTTATAAGTTCTTTTCATGTATCTATTATTATTTGACAAATAGGTTGTACATCTAGAAATTCTTTTTACTAAGAAATATAAACTTACTCATGTGAAGTGTTGTGCTCATATAAAACTATATTTTTATAGTTCGGATTGTAATATTAAGATAGGTCATAAAATTCGATAGATGTGGTATTTTGCACATATGTATCTACTTTGAACTAAAAAGATAATTATTTAGAACCCTCCCCAATTCATTCAAAAAAAATATAAAAAGATAATTATTTAATTAATTAATGTCCATAAATGATACATGCATAGTTCAATCATGATATATATTAACTTATTTTAAATGTTTTCTTAGATAAATACGTAAAATAAATACTTCTTTTTTAAACATACATTTTAATTGTCATAATTGACATATATTACTAGTTTTATACTTAACAACTTTCCTAAAAGAATATATATTCCATTATACTTTAATAATTTGTTCTAATATCAAACACATCACATTTTGGCATTTCGCGGAAATTTGCATTTTTATTATTATCTTATTTTTATTACTTTTTTATATTATTATCTAAGTTATATTACTATTCTGATTTAATTAAAACTATTTTTTGTCATGCTTATCGTACACTGTCAAATTCGATTTCTCTATTTCCATGTATTTTTCATTTGGTGGAGGTGGAGAGGATGATGTTACCAATTTTAATTTTCCATGGATTTGTAAGAGAAAGTCAATTTCTTCCTGTCTAGAAAATTACACAAAAATATTTTTCTAGAAGCAACTACCAAAACTCTATCAATCATCTCTCCCTTCTTTCAATTAGATATACAGTAGAGGAGAGAGAAACCTGGCCCTCTTTTGGGCTTTGTCTCCTCTGCATCTCTCTCTCATCGCAGGAGAGAAGAAAAGACAGAAATAAACAAGAGCTCACAAACCCATCTATCCATCCATATATCAATTATCTCCAAAACTCTGTTCCAACGTTTTGCACTTTTTGGATTGTCAGAAGAATCAGCTGATTCTGTGAGTAGTTCCAATTTGGGGGAATTTTTGTGGGATTAATTGTTGATTTAAGTCAAAATGGATGAGAGAATTGCGCCTCCTACTTACTTTCAGTACTCTCCATCTGGCGTTCATTCTTCCCCACATCACCATATGAGGTCGCCAGCTGCCTCTGAGAGAGAAAGGTCGAATTTTTCTCGTTTAATCTGCTTTCATTTTGTTCGTTTCTGTGAAATCTGATGTTGGTATATTCAATTTTTAGTCTTAGCTCAGCTCAGTGTGCTTCGTGCTTTCAACTTATCTAGTCGCTAAAGAAAGTTCTATCTTTTCCACAGTTTAATTACCAATCTGCCGTTCAGCTCTCTGCTTTAAATGTGAAGTGTGAATTATCTTATCTGAAAAGAGTTGAATCTGTTTATGAAGAATTAATTTTGGTCAGACGAGCAGTTACTTAATTCCAGTTATATCTTAGATTGGTCATTTGATTATTAGATACCTTCACAATACTACCACTAATTAAATTAAATTTGATCATGATGTTTGTTGAGTATTTAATGATAATCATTCTACTTATTCTATGTTTAGCTAATTATCTTCATTATTAACCAATTATTCTATAAGATAATACAAACTGATTTTGGCATCTTTCCACGTTTGCTATTTCCCAAATAAGAAATTAGTTGTTTCATTATCTGTATTTTCCTTTTAAGCCCGTCTTACAATTTACTAAAATTGTACAATTGAACCTTTCTCTTTTTTTGGTAATTAATATAACAATTATCTTGCCTATTCTATTTTTAGATGCTTAGACTATTGTATAACGATTCGACCAAATTTTAATCATTTTTGTATGCTATATTTCATTTTATTCATATCTTTAATTTTTTTTTATTTTGAATTTCAGATATTTGGCTGAATTACTGGCTGAAAGGCAGAAATTGGCGCCATTTGTGCAAGTTCTTCCTTTTTGCAGCCGTCTTTTAAATCAAGGTACAATTATTATAACTTAATCCTCTCATTAATTAATATTAAAATAAATTGCTTTAGCTTTAAATCTGAAAAATTTCCCATCAATTTATATACCCTTTTGAGTGTCATTATGCCTTTCTAAATACACTCTTCACACACTTACCTTTTGAAGTGTCATTCTAAGAAAACTAAAACTATCATGTTGTTAATTCATGCGTGATCAAGTAAACACCTAACACATTATATAATAATAACAACAATAATAAACTCTAGAAATAATAAATTGAATAAATGCAGAAATATTAAGAGCCTCATCTCTTTCCGGAAGCACCACCACCATCAACAACAATAATTTTGGAATGGAGCACGAGAGGCTAGACCACAGCAGTCCTCTGAGACTGCCAGTTCAGCACCCTCTCCATTCCAACGGCGGGCCCATGGACCTTGAGCCCTGGCAACAATCCGAGGTACCCGTTCATCCATTTTAAGAATTTTGACAATTTAAGAGGGTTTAGATGTGAAATGTTGGGTTTGTATTTCAGGGCAACGGATACTTTCCGCAAATGGTGCAGGCGTCGCCTCTGGGGTGGAATGGTGTTGGTGGACCGGGTCTAGTTACAACTCCGATTGTCAAGAAAGTTGTAAGGTTGGACGTGCCGGCCGAGAAGTATCCCAACGTGAGTACAATGTAGTTTATTGTTTATTTATCTTGGCGGAATTTCATGTTTAGATCCATGTAGAACTGGGTAATATATTCAAGTAGGCCACTTGAAAAAGGGAAAATAAATAACATGGATTCGGTTGGAAAACATCATGGATAGTCTTCCTCTCCTTTTTTCTGAAAAAATGTCGAAACTACCCCTCATCATATTTCAAGAAAATGTTGAAACTACCCTCTTTGTATAAATTAAATGTTATGCCCGACATTTCCAATGTTTTGTATGTTTATATAATCCATGACATAGCCTATTCTTAAAATTCGCATTCATGATATTCCCATTTCGTGAGGGGTACGTACACATGATATTTTCCATTTTACCCCTTTATTGTATTTGATAATAATACTAATTTGTTTACGAACATTTTTTGTTGTTGAAGTTCAATTTTGTGGGGCGGTTGTTGGGTCCGCGGGGGAACTCGTTGAAGAGAGTGGAGGCCACGACGCAATGTCGCGTTTACATCCGCGGGAGAGGCTCTGTCAAAGATTCCGTCAAGGTACTCGAGGTTTACTTTTTCCCCTTCTTTTTTCTTTTTTGTTTTTCACCTCTTTGGTGTTTTATTTGTTCACTCAATCTGCTATTTTTAAGTGTGACGTGATGTTAAATGTTTTGCGGTTATTTTGTGATGCGTATTTTTTCTTTTAACCTTTTATACTCATTAGTCAATATTCTAGTATTGTTGTAAACATGATATTATTAATTATTGTACCATTATTATATTATACATATTTGTTTCTTTCATTTTTCTTCTTCACTCAATATACTATTTTTTTTTTTGTAAAACGTGATATTATTAATTATTGTGCCATTATTATATCATACATGTTTTTTCCTTTTAACCTTTTTTCTTCACTCAGTGTACTATTTTTTAGTATAACCTGATACCGTTATATAACCATTATATGATAAATATCATACGAATCAAGTGTATATTGGCACACAAATATTATGCTGACATTTGCACCACCGAAATGATATAAAGTACTTGAAAATGGCATACTTTATTTTATGTTTTATGTTTTTTTATATTTTTATATTTTTCTAGGAAGATAAATTGAGAGATAAACCAGGATACGAACATTTGAACGAGCCATTACACGTATTAGTTGAGGCCGAATTTCCAGCTGATATAATTGACACGCGTTTAAACCAAGCTGTTTCCATTTTAGAAGATCTTCTTAAACCAGTGGTACATTTAATTAAACAAAACACCACATAAAAAACCCGAATTTATCTTTTGCCTTCAGCTTATTAAATATCTTTTTTTATTTCAGGACGAGTCGATGGATTATTACAAAAAACAACAATTGAGAGAACTTGCGATATTAAACGGAACTCTAAGAGAAGAGAGCCCGAGTCCTCATTTGAGTCCGAGTGTCTCTCCATTTAATACAACCGCTATGAAACGGGCCAAAACAGGGCGCTGACTCAGCATCAATTTTGACTATGGACTGGATGCCTCCAGTTCTGAAACCCTTCTGTTGATCAGGAGTTTTGTGATAATAGATAATTGGTATTTGTTTATTAATACTGCGCATGAAGTGAAACTGTGAAAGTAGCTGTTGGATTGGTAATATTTTTGTTGTAACTTAAGAACTCTGGATTTTTATTATTGTTGGTTTGGATTAGCTTAATTAACACGTGGGTATTTATTATTGGTCTGAATTGGGAAAATTTGTAACTGCTATTTATTCTTGTTGTATGAAGGATTGTTTGTTATATTGCTGTACTTTTTAATGAAGCTGGACTTTATCTATTTATTATTCTTTTTGCAATTAAATGAGTAAATGTAATAATTCATTTATGTAGCGGTACCAACCAACACGGATTGAACACATGTTAAAATGCATTATGATTGTGTGTTGCTTCACTGGGTTTATAATTTTCTTTTTACAATTACTTTTTATTATCTTTCAATTGCATGGAATCAGACATGGTCTTCGATATAACAATGCAAAAAAATATTGACAGAAAGATCAAAGATAGATTTACAATTAAGAGTCCATGGTCTAATAATCACATGTGAACACATGCTCTCACAATTAAGAGATATTCTTAATCACCTGTATACTTTGAATAATAATACTCAATGGCCTGTAAAGTCAATGGGAAACAATATATTAACATCAATGCAACATGCACAAAATATAAAATTCTTACAAAATATAGATATAACTATGTAAGTAATAAGAATAAACAAGGAATTATATTAATCCCATCTCCATTTGTCAATCTCTCTTGATGCGGCTTTCATCAGCCGTTTCGTGTTCTCTATTAGCTCATTAACAAGTATATCAACCTCATCTCTGTCCACAATAAATATAAAAATTAATAATTTTAATAATAATAATTGTAATAATATTTTTTTTCCGAAATTATTCAAATCTAAATGAAGCTAATTTTTATAGCAGCAATATAGCATCCTAAATACTAAATAAAAAGAACTAGGAAAATTCCATAATTTCCTTTATTTTACTAAAGAGAGCAATTTCCTAAAGATTCCAACTTTGTTTCATGCCATTATGCATTTTTCGGGGCTTCACAACTGTCTAACCAAAACTTCAATTGATAAACCCTAACTAAGAATTTCTATCCACGCCAACACATAGCAAATAGCACTTCAATATTCATTTCACAGGGTTATATACGCAAAAAAGTACTTACTGAGATGGGGAGTTCCTTGAAGCTCGCTGGAAAAACTTGCCGACATTGGAATATCGCCTTTTATCATCAAATGCGACTCCCTTACCGGATCCATACCCGAATCCGATTCCAACTCCGCAACCCACTCCCAGACCGAACCCGAATTGCAAACCCGGTAACCCGGCTCCTATTCCAGCACCTGACTTTGAAAAATTCAATTGTTATGCTTCTTCATCCAGTTAAATTCGTGAGGGCAACAAATACTGTAATGCAATTATTGAATCTAAGCAACGATATACAAGGGGAAAGAGGAGGGAGGAGTTTACCTCCGATGAGACCGACGCCGAAGCCGAGGCCGCAGCCGGCGCCGTAACCGAAGGCAGGGCCGAGTTTGCCGAGCTCTCTTGACTTGAGGACTGGAAGACTCCAGATCAGTCCCTTATCCCTGCCTCCGCCGGAGTCTCCGTTCATCTCTCTCCTCTCTCTCGCTCTTTCGCTCTATAGCTCTAGAGCCGTGTCCAAGGCTCTATCTCTACTGGCGCCAACAAATGGGTTGGGTTCAGGGCCAGGCCTGAATACAAGGGCTTTTCTGATCTGAATTTGTAGGGCTTTTTTTTGGAAGGTATCTCATAAAATTTCATTCAGATTTCGTTGTATCAATCAAGACCGAGGGGGAGAAAAAGCAAAAACCCCATTAACTTATAGAATTTCATATTTACCCTTCCAAAAACCTAAAATGAAAATATCATATTTATCCTTCTAAACATCCGAAATATCAAATTTATACTTATATTAAAGGGTGCTGATATTGCACGCCACTTTTGGGCGCGACCTGTGCGCGATGCTGACGTGGCGACGAGAGCGCGACGCTTCTCCACTCAGCGCCTTCCAGCTCAGCAGGCAGTGACGACAGCATGACGGGATGAAAACAGGGGCGCAACACGAAAACAGTATATATATGTAATATAATTCAGACAAACGGTATATATATATATATATATATATATATATATATATATATATATATATAGGGAGAGAATATATAGACCAATTTTTATACCAATTTTTTTACACATAACGTGACAATTAAAAATTCCGTCTATTCCCATCTATTTCCGTTTCCTCCTGGTCCATTGCTCCTTCCTTCTCCGTTGAGGTAAGAAAAGGAAACAAATCAACTCCCGTGCTCACTTCGCCAAATCCATAGCTCTCTCTCTCTCGAGCTATCTCGAGCTCTCTCTCGCATCCACAACTCGAGCTCGATCTCTCTCTTTCTCTACTCCAGATGTTTCTTTGCCGCCAAGAATCTCGGGCTCTCTCCTTCAGAGCTAGGTCGCCTCCAAGATGCCGTCGAGTTCCGCGTGTCTTCCCTCGCCGGCCGGCGTGTCTTCCATTGGAAGATGCGTCATTGCTTCTTACTGTAAGATCTGCAAAATACTTCATTGTAGCTTAATTTGGTCAAGACTAGTGTTTTAGGTTTTAATTTGGTCTAAGTTATGGTTATTAAATTCAAATTACTTCTTAATTAGGTCTAATTGTAGATTCATTTAGAGGAATTGGGGCTATTATTATCAAATTACTGAAGAAGTTGGTTTCTGCATGTCGTGAGATAACCTGATAAGGGTTGTAGGACATAGTCGACTCTGGTTTCAGCACCTGCATATATTTCTTTCTAGAAAATAAGTGCTAATCTCTAGCATATAATTCTCTGATGCTAATTGTTTGTTTTCTATATTTTATCTTTGTAGGTGTTACTTGAGATGTTTGCTCACTTTAAGAACATATGATTTGAGATGAAATCACAATTGAAAAATTTGGTGAATGATGATGATGATAACAAGAGGCGAAGTTTTCTTCTCTGTTGCAAAGTAATAATAGTATATTAATTAATTCATGTTTTATTAATTAATAAATATGTTAATATACTATTTATTTCACT
The DNA here is from genome assembly GCA_027726005.1 of Juncus effusus. NCBI lineage: Eukaryota > Viridiplantae > Streptophyta > Magnoliopsida > Poales > Juncaceae > Juncus > Juncus effusus. The sequence continues at coordinate 5,008,734 of CM050899.1, forward strand.
AATAACTTATTGTGTGATTAATTTAGGGGGAAGCGGCTCAAGGTATAGAAATGGATAGAGAGTACAGAAGGCTTGTTATGATTTTTTGAAATAAAAAAAGCTATACTCTTGAAAATTATGGCATGATGATATTTGCTAACAAAGAGGCATATTTTTTAATTAAATATATGTTTTTTTAACACAATTTAAGAACTTATTTTCATGCAAAAAACAGGTTCACGTACACCAAGCGGTTTATATAAACAATAAACATGTCCATGTTTGATTGCTCTAAGTCGAAAGAAACGCATCATCAATGTTAACAATTTTAGCAACAGTTTTAAGTACCTAAACCGGGTTAATCATTCATATAGGTCTTGACTCTTGTAAAACTATGGTCAACGTAAATCCAGTCTACACAAAGGGCATGTTTGATTTGGTGTATTTTGAGGGATTGTTAAACAATAAACACTATATGATCTAAAATCTATTGTTTGAATTACCATGATCCTGCATTTTAGAGGTTGAAATTGTGTAAAGTGTAATACGGAAGGAACACAAAGGAGAGAGAAAACTCGTCTCTTCGGACCACTTTTCTTCATCACTTTTTCTTCGTTACAAAAATTGTGTGGAACGTTCCACTATTTCATCGTCTTTTTGTTTGACTAGAAAAAATTTCACGTTTTGCTGCGATTTTTCTTATTTTTATTATTTAATGATTAACACATTAAATTAATCTTATAAATTGATAAACATAAAAAGTCTACATAAATTATCTCAAGAAAGAACTTATAATAGAAAAAACAATGAATTATTCATATTTTTATTATAAATTATCTCTGAATCAAATAAGATTTATACAAGTCATAATACAAAATATATAATACTGACATAAAATTATAATCAAAAAATTTAAACTTTGTTTTCTCATCGATGCACTATTTAAAAAAAATAAAGTACATTGTTTTTATAAATTGATTATAATTTCATCTTTCTTTTCACAATACTTAATTTGTATATTTCTCACAATTTATATCATATAAAAAACTTTGGTTGCAGATATTAACATTATATATGGGTCATTTCCTGCAACAAATATAATTTTTTTCTTTAATCCAAAAAAATAATTAATTTTTTTCAATTTATAATTTTTTCAAATGTAATTTGCTTATCAATTATATCTTATTCATAATTTGGACGAAAGTTTCTTTTTTAAATGCAAATCTCACACTTACATGTTAATCTCTCAGTTAGAAATTCAATCATCTACTTCTTATACAAAATTATTTACTCACAAATCTTGGTGTATCATAACTATAAGCACCTATAAGATGAAAAATAGATAAATCATATTTTTATTATGACTGGTCTTGAGTCGTAATGCAATCTGATATTGTGATATTCAATTCAATCGTCCTTACCTCAATTCAATAGCTTCTATAGAAAACTTCATCTTGTTTGAATACACGAGATATTGAAAATCACTATAAGAAAACATAATAGTGTATTCAAAAATATAACAATTGAGATCTTAAATGAAAGATCCATCATACTTTATATTATCTAGGGTTGCAAACAAAAAAAAATCAGACCCTTATCCCCTAAATGCTGAATAATTTAGTTCTTCCTCTGATGTTGCTCCCTAAATGACAAGATGCCTTGCTGGCAACAAATGAAATGCTTTATTAGTTCGTCTTTTTGCCGGCAAAAATGGCATTTTTTCTCTTTCATTTCATTTTTAGAAAATTGGACTTTGCTTCAATGTTGGTCTTTTCCATATGGAAATTTGGACTTTTATTATTTCGTCTTTTTGCCTTTTTTAGTAATATTTGGTCTTCCAATCTATTCCTGTCATACGCAATAGATGACCAATGCTGCTTTGCATTGGATTTTTTTACATTGAGATGTACTAGTTTTTTAAGGCCTGATGAGTTAATTTCTTGACTGGATTTTTTTACATTGAGACTTACTAATTTTCTACATTCTGTTTTGTATTGTATTTTGGGAAGGAGAGTGCAAAATTATTAATTTTGCTTTTATAAATTTCATTAAAGAACAAGACACAAATTGACTAATTTTGAGTAGAGGTGGCAAATCTGCGGGTCAGGTCGGGTTCGGTCGGGTCAATTCGGGTTTCGGGACATTCGGGTTTCGGGTCGTTCGGTTTACGGGTCGTTCAGATTTCGGATCGTTCGGGTTTCGGGTCATTCGGGTTCTGGACATTTCGGGTTTTGGGTCATTCAGGTTCGGGACATTTTGAGTTTCTGTACATTCGGGTTCGGGTCACGGGTCATTCGGTTCGCGGGTCACACGGGTCGTTCGGGTTCGAGTCAATTCGGGTCACGGGTCATTCGGGTCACAGGTACAGGTGGCAAATGGGTGGGTCGGGTCGGGTCTCGGGTCATTCGAATTTTGGGTCGTTCGGGTCTCGGGTATCTCGTATCTCGGGTCTCGGGTCATTCGGGTTCGGGTCGGGTCGGGTCGGGTTTCGGGTCGTTGACTTGTCAATATTTTCGGGTCGGGTCGGGTTTGGATTCAGACGGGTCGGGTCGGGTCAAATTTTACCACTTCTAGTCACGGGTCGTTCGGGTTTTCATGTAGTTCAGGTTTTGGGTCATTCGGGTTTCGGGTCATTCCGGATTTCGGGTTACTCGACGTCGGGTCGGGTCAGGCGGGTTTTTTTGGGTCGAGTCAGATTTTGCCAGCTCTAATTTTGAGTAATTATTTCATTAGGCCTAATTTCAAAAGAAACAAATTGCAGTAATTTCAAAATATAAATAGGTAATTATCAATTGATTCTAAATCATCTATCAATAAATAAAACAATATTCATTTGATATTTAGGAGATAATTAAAACCTCTCAAATTGAATAAAAATTGGATGATTCAAAATATTTTCTAAAATATGCTATAGAAATTTATATAAACCATATTTAACTTAAATCAAAATTAAAATCTCGGATTTACATAGAAAATCAAATAATTAATTTTTCTTTACTTGATTTATAATACATCTAATTAAATAACTCAAGTGTATTCTCAAAATCAAATATTATCGTAATGATGTATTTAAGATATCCATGAAACTTCAAATACTCAAATCAAACATGCGCTAAATTTTTGATGGGCTGGCTTGAAATCAACATTTTATTGTGTCTGTGATATTACTATTATTACTCTTTATGTAGTGAGTCATTTTATAATTAAGACAATGTCCCGTTTAGAGTATTTACACTCATTGTTATTCATTTAAAAGAAAATTGGTTCATGTATGAATTTTATCCATTCTTTATCAAAATATATTGTTATTTTAGTTACCATATTGTCTAAAATAATGTAAAAAGATAATAAAAAATTTCAACAAAATACTATATTCATTATGTCATGGAGTTATTTTAACAATTTTCCTAATATTATATTAATGATGCCCAAACATTTGGACCAGAAGATAATAAAACATAAGTGTAATAATAAGGTTTTTCTTATAATCACTTTTGTGTCATGAGGAAACTTATAGTTTTATAACATAAAAGTTACTTAACATTAACCTTATATTGAATAATTATTAATATTTTTACAAGGCCATTTCCTATGTTACATGGATAATCCAAAAACTCGGAAGTATCCTGAGGATACGGATATCCGATACAGATACGGCTCCGATACGTATCAGATGCGCCACGTGACGTATCTGACTATTTTAATAATATTTTTTTCAGATACATTCAGGATACGGTAGTAGGATATGTCAGATACTTTGGGATACTTCTAGAATACGGTTAGGTTACTTCGGTTAGAATACTTCCACTAAACCATTATACTTTCTTTAACCATTTTTTTTTCTTAAATCAAATTTTGATGCACATTCAAACCAGTAGAAGACATATTTGCGTTTTATAATTCACATTCTTTATTTTGTCTATAACTCACATAATTAATAAAATAAAATAAAAATTCTATTCCCGAGAAAGCCAGAAATCATTAACTTTCTTTATATCAAAATTTGAATTTTACAAATATTAAATATCAAGTATGTGTTTTTTCATTCACATATTTTGGTATTAAATTTAAAATATTGATTATTTATTATTATATTATATAAATATAATTTAAAAAATATATATATATAGTTGTATCTGTATTCTAAATGTTTTGAGTTTTGTCAAATCCCCATATCCGTATTGTATCGGATATGATATCCATATACATATTCGTGCAATATAGCTTATCATCCATGAGAGTGGATTATAATTTCATGTTTGGTTACATAACTAAATAATAAAGTAACGACATCCAATATTTCTTAGGTTGCTTGTCGCATTAGCAATTACAAGATATATTGGAGTTTCTGCAACAAAATCTTCTATAGTTGTAGTTACAATTCAATTGTTTTGATGGAAGAACATGTAATTACTGTAGCTACATGTTACATATTTGGATTGATGTAATTAGGATATGTAATTATGTGATACTATTTAATTATTAAATCAAATACCATATGAAACTTTATTTATAAATAATTATACATTTGTATATCATTTAAATATATATTACTTTTTGAATAAAATAATTTTCACAAAAGATATCATGTTATAGGTAGTACCAAAATGCATATTTTAATAAGTGAAAGCATTTCAATTATAATTTAAATAATAAATTAAGTCTAAAATATCTCTAATTTTAACCATACAAACCTGATATGTTAAGGTTCTCTAGCGGTTTTCAGCACAACAGTTTATTTCCCCCCATTTTTCTTCCATCCGTAAGTCGGAATCCCGGGTTTCCAACGAAAGGATGACTTACCGCACGTGGATGCATAAAGAATCTCCAATTATCGTAGGTAAACTGATAGGGATAATTCATATAGATGTTTACCCGCTATCTTGTATTTTACTTTCCGTACTTCAGTTAGTATTTTTAGTAGTTTACTTATGTTTTTACCCAAGATCTAAGTTACTGCCAGAGTTATATGTGATTGCAGGAAATATATCAAAAAGAACGCGGAAAGAGGCGCGGGGAATCTAGGGAGCGATTGGAACAATCATCGCACCGCGGTCTTACCCACGGGCACGGTATCTCTCGACCCGTCAGCACGGATCACAAGGAATTACGACTCGAGAGGAGCAACTTACAGGCATCCAAACTGGGAAAGAAACGCAAGCGCTGGAATAATAGACTGATTGATTGGCAATTTAAGAGGAGATCCGGCAACACCAAGCATACATGTTCAAGAAGGAGCAGATCGGGAAAGAAGCAATCAAGATCAATCAACATTAATGGTGAGAAGATCTGCGAGGATATTCTGAAGATGCTACCTTCCGTTTGAAGACGCTGGAAACCCTAGGGGTATCTTCCCTATAAAAGGCCCTTAGATAGGACGGCTAGAGGGGGATCAAGGATAGAGAGAGAAAGAGAGAAATACTCAGAGAGAGAGGGAGGATAGTCTCGTTAGTCACTCATGGTGACAGCCCGTGACTACGGACTTAGATTTAGAGAGAGAGTTTTCATATTTGATACTCATGTATCTTGGTTTTAGTTATTGTATCATGTACTGTAACTAACTCCGTCCTCTAGGGCGAGGTGTTAGTAGTCTTATCAATTTAGTATTTCAATAAGTTATTTCTCTCATTGTCCATTATTATTATTTACTGTGATGTTGTTTGTGAATTGCTTAACTTTTATCTTGAAGTGTGTAACGCGCCACATGACTTGATATATAGGCGAGTAGGTGAAAGACCGAGAGGAGAAGTCGAAAGCCAGACCCGCAATCAACACTTGGACCGACGAGGCACGAGAGTAGCCGGGACGTCCATCTGATGGTGAAATAAATGTCGTGATATGACACAATAAAAATGCTCAAAGATGGGTTAACTATGACATGCTTATTTTTTACATCAATTGTAAAATTCTCAGAATTGCATTATTAATTATATAAACCATAAATTTAATTACCATAAATTTCAGGCTTTTTTCTACAAAAGAACGAATAATATTACATCAATAGCCCAAAATGAGCATTATTACAAAAAATGAATAATTAATACCTCCTCTTTCAAATAGGGCTTTATTATAAAAAAATACAAATAAAAATCAATGCACATATGTTAATTCACAATTAGTCTTAAAAATTAGAGACTAATTATTCGCGAAACTAAATACTCTTCCGCTTCAATTTCATTTCCACACTTGTCAATATTCAGCTGGAAAAAAAAATTGTCAGCACAAAAAATAAATTAATAAATCATTTTTGAACATTAAATTTCTTACATTATTTTCTAAAATATATTGCTCAAAAGCACCGTCTCCTCTAAGAATTTTCGCTCCAAAACCCGTTTTGTTATTGGATCCAAATTCATTAATAGATTCTGAATCCACTATTACTGCCTCCACTTTCTCCTTTCCTCTTTTTGCATCCGGTATCTATAAATTAATTTCAAAATTAATAAAAAAAAATATAATAAAGAATTTAGTCAAACAAAACCTACATCATTGGAAATTGCAAACAAAAAAAACCTATATTTAGGGCCTTTTTTGGAATTTCAGCACAATGCAGGCCTTTTTTGCGAATTTCCCAAAAATACATGCATGTATAAAATTAGAAATTTGAATTTGATTAATTATACCTCATACATAGCCTCTAATAAAATGTTTTCCAAAATTGACCTTAAACCTCTTGCGCCAGTATTTTGTTCTATCGCTTTTCTTGCCACCATTCTAAGGGCATTTTCGGTAAAATGTAATTTCACCTGCAAAACAAAACACAATAATTAAAAAATAAAATAAAAGAGGAAAATTGTGGGACTAATGTAAGAACAAAAAATTAATTCGCGCGCACCTTATTCATGCTGAATATTTTCTTGTATTGCTTGCATAAAGAGTTCTTTGGCTCTGTAAGCACCTGAAAAATTATCATATTATTTATGAAATTTGAAAAATAAAATAAAAAACAGAAATAAAAAGATAATATACTATATTTATAATGTACCTGTACTAGTTGATCTTCATTTAATGCTAATAAATTTACTAAAATTGGAAGCCGACCAGTAAATTCTGGAATTAAACCATACGATACCAAATCGCTGCTTTCTACCTATAAATAAAATAAAATAACTTTTAATTTTTGATATTTTGAATTTCTTTAGTATAAAAATATTTTTTAATGCTTACAGATTCCAATAAAGATGAGGAAATAAAGGGATTTGAATGCTGATTTTTTCTCAAGTTTTGCCGAACCGGTGCACCAAATCCTATAGAAGAATCTTGCTTTCTAAAAATAATAATAAATTTAAAAATGTTAAATTTAATAAAAATTAGATATTTTTATTTTTTTGTGAGATTGGAATTTACCGTTCTGAAATGGTTTTGTCTAGATCAACAAAAGCGCCTCCACAAATAAAAAGAATATCTTTTGTATCTATCTACATTTGTTAAAAATAAATAAACATAATAATAACAAATTAACAATAATAATAACAATGATTAAATAAATAAAGTATTATTACTTGAAAATTTTGAACCCGAGATTGCCTACGAGGTCCCTTTTCTGGTATAGTAACGATCTATAAATTACCAAAATTATATTTAATTATTATAATAATATTTTTTTATATAAAATAATAATAAAACTTACAGTGCCTTCTAAGATTTTAAGCAAAGCTTGTTGAACACCTTCGCCAGATACATCTCTACCTGAAGCGGTCCCCTCAGCCTAAAATGAGCAAAACGGTCATTTCATATAAAAAATAAAATATCATGATTTTTTAATAATTAATTAATTCTTTTTTTGGAATTACCTTTTTAGTTATCTTATCTATTTCATCGATATACACGATGCCTCTCTGAGCTGCTTCTACATCATATTCCGCGACCTAAAAAATAAAAATGGAAATAATTCATTACTAATTATTCACATATTTGAGAAATACAAATGTAAAATAGAAGTAAATTAAGGAAAAAATAATGTATTTTTTGAATCACATTACATACCAAGAGTAATTTGTGCAATATTGATTCAACATCTTCTCCCACATAGCCAGCCTATAAAGTAAATCAAAATATATAATTATTTCAAATAATAATATCTATTCTATGTAATTATTTCTTTTTTATTTCCTTATTTTGGATTAAATGAAATAATAAATAATTTTTTTTGAACTTGCCTGAGTAAGTGACGTGGCATCAGCAATTACAAAAGGTACATTAACAAGTCTTGCCAATTTTTTAGCAAGCAATGTTTTTCCTTCATTTATATAAAACAATAATGTTTAAGTCAATATTAATTAATTAAATGATTAAAGTATTTTGAAATACGTACCTGATCCAGTGGGGCCCATTAAAAGAACATTGCTTTTATCTATCTCTACATTCTCATGATCTTCATTTTCTGAATCAGCTACTGATCTGAATTTAAAATTAAAAAAAAAATAATTTATTACAAAAAATGGAAAAAAGCAATTTAGTTAGAACACGAAAATAATTAATTAAAAAATTACCAACCCTTTTTGCAGAGATCCGTGATAAATTCTTTTGTAGTGGTTATGAACAGCCACAGATAGAACCTGAAATTAATGAGTGAAACAAGGATTAAAATGCAATTTGGTCGCTCTTTGTACATTCTTTCTCTCTAATTGAATGTATGCTGCTTAATTGCTCAATTGATAGTAAATTGAGGCCAAATTGGGTTATATTGAGGTAAATCAAAGACTCAATTTAAGAATCAGAGGTTAATCAAGCCCAATTCTGCTAGATTTGAGCATAATTCACATCAAAGAGAAAAGAAACGATATAGAATTCCATAATTGTGTACCTTCTTAGCTCTTTCTTGCCCAATTACAAACTTATCCAGTCTTTCAGAAATCTCTCTGGGAGTGGGCAAATCCTTTCCTAGATCCGACCCGCCCCACCACTTCGATTTAGATCCATTCTCCCCTCCCGATTCCGATCCGGATCCGGATCCGAACTGGTCACCAGGCGGAAGAAAAAACCCACCACCACCACCACCGCCATCTCCTCTCCCCTTTCCTCCTCTCCCTCTCAACCTCCCTCCATTCATCGTCACTAACGGAGGCTCACTCAGCGGGTCCCAATTGTCAGGCGGGTCCCCTGAGCTCGAGCTCCAATTGTTCGGCCCAGATGGAGGGGACTGAATCCTCGAGCCCAATTTGATCAGATTCGCTGGGTCCCAATTGTCGGATGGTCCTTCCTTCTTCCTCCCTCTTCTCTTCCCCCTCGAATTGTTGCTCTGATCCGGTCGGATTGGGGGGTCCCAATCATCAGGCGGATCAGTGGAGAACCAATGGCATGTGGAAACACCGTAGATCCGGCCGGAGAAGAGGAGACCAGCTTGTCTCATCAATCTGCCATTGTTGAGAATTGCATACATTTTTTGTGTCAGAAAGAGAGAGATGAGATGAGGTGAGGTCTTTTATACGTTCGGGATTGTTGTGATAATTGGATGGAAGTGGTTTTCGCTAAGTTGGTGCACCTAATTTTGTGCTAATTTGAGACTGATCTGATCTATTATTAGTCATTTATTATTTAGAAAAAAAAAATGTGCTTGTAATGTCTTTTCAGAATTAGTCTTCTTCCGGTTTCATTGTTTGAAAAAAAAATTGTCTTAGGAGAAAAAATGATGTAACTATTTTATAGGAAAAGAATGATTATATTGCAAATAAAACTGGTTTTACAAACTTTTATCAATATTTCGAAATTGCACTATCTCTTCTGAAAGTTTTGTGAACTCATAAACTTGTTTCATTTCTTAAATATATTACAAAATATGTAGTTATATATTATATCGTACAAATTTTGGTGTTATAAAAATAATTTATCTAAATTTATATATTAAATAATATAAGTTCTAATATTACCAATAATTTTATCTATTTTTTTTAACAAATAAGGTCTTATTCTGGTTTAGACATTTAATGATAGACCCCAGGCCAAAAAGTTGTTAATGAAGGGAAAGCGGAGTAGATCAAGATTTAATTGGATAAATCCTGACCGTCCATATATAGATGTTGTCCTGATTGAGTGATCCAACGGACTGAGCGCAAGGAATGCCAACGGCCCGCTTTCTTCATTCCTTCCTTGTGCAATGCTTTTTCCTTGAGTCAATTTCCTCTCCAGTACTTTAAAATACTGGATCTTTTCTCCATTGATGTGAACAACCTGAGATTGTAAAAATGGAGAGGATTATTATTTGAAACATTTTACAGGAGAACCGTCCGATGATAATCTGACGTCTCAGTGCCTCTCAACCACGTCATACTTCATAGCTTCTCCTCTTTTTTCAATTCAATAAAGTTAGCGCTTTAAACCAGACCAAATCAAAAGTTTATTAAAGTCATTTTTCCACTAATTAGTGATTAGAGAGAGAGCAAGAGATGAGTTTATTGATGGATGTAAAACTCAGGCCGGTGCTGACTCAGCTAGTGAATCTTGGTACTTAAACCAACTAATTCTAACATTTCTACTGATTGAATTGCCATTCTTTGGCCTGAATTGAGTAATTTCAGTGAATTCGTTTCAGGAATGATTGTCAGTACGGCGTTAATTATATGGAAGGGTTTGATTTGCATAACGGGATGTCAGTCGCCAGTGATGGTGGTTCTTACGGGCAGTATGGAGCCTGGATTTAAGCGAGTTAGTGTTAAATTAACTTTGAGTTTTTCTATTTTCATCAGTTGGTACTTGTTTGGTTAGGCAGAAGTCAAGGTTTAAGCATTAAATTTTATCCAAAATTGAAAAAGAAATGTATAAAGTTTTCGTACCAAATTCAGTTTGGTAGTTGGTACCACCTGTACTTCTGTGCAGCAGTATTTTATTTTATTTTTTATTATTTTTTAAATTACATTAGTTTATTATTATTTTTGTAAATTTGAATTTTTTTACGTTTTATTAATTATTTCAGGGTGATCTTTTATTTTTCAACATGAATAAGGAGCCAATTCACGCTGGTGAAATTGTTGTCTTTGATATTGATGTAAGTTCGAAAATATCTAAAAACAGAAAAATATAATTCTGTTTGGTACATTTTATTAATTTTTTGATGTAAAATTTTATTAATTTTATTTGCAGGGACATGATATTCCAATTGTTCATCGCGTCATAGAGGTAATTAATTGGCTCTTACATTTCTCCCTTTAAATTGTTTTTCTTAAATGATTTATCTATTAATTTAAATCGATATTCCATTAATTTGTAATAGCATTCTTTTCTATTTTAATGCAGGTTCATGACAAGCAAGATAACAGAGACATTGATATTCTTACAAAAGGTATGTATTTTATAAAATTAATACTAATCGTTAAGGGGCTAGCTACATCTATAAAAATCACAATTTTTATTTAAGACTAATTATTATAAAATAAATAAATTTTTATTTTATTTTATTTAGGTGATAATAATTTAGTAGACGATAGAGATCTTTATCCAAGAGGCCAGCTCTGGCTAAATAATCAACATATAATTGGCCGAGCTAAAGGGTATTTTTTTTTTGAATTTTTTAATACGGTGGCTCATACATCCCCGCATATTTTTTTTAGAAAAAACCCCGGCAAGCCGGACTCGAACTTGGGATCTCTCCCTTATTCAAGTTTTTTGTGTGTGGCCAACTGCGCTAGCAGTCTTTCACGAGCTAAAGGATATTATTATTATTAAAATATTTATTTTCTTTTTTTCCCTTCTAAATCAAGATCGATTTGTGTCGATCTTATTAAGGCACTTTTTCTTTTGTAGCCACACAAAATGAAAATCTATCATATTGTATACCCCTATCAAAATTGGAAATTTTATGGATAAAAATTTTCATGGATACCCCTATATGAAAATTTCAGTATTATATAATTTAGAGACGTATTCATGAAATTTCTTGGCTCGATTGATGTATTTGTTTGCTTTTAGGAGTTCAGTATATATGGAATTATTGTTATTATAAATCATAATTTTCATATTTTTTTGGTGGATATTTGGAATTATACAGGTATTTACCATATGTTGGCTATGTAACGATTATCATGACCGAAAAGCCCATAATTAAGGTACATTTTTATTAAAATAAAATAAATCAATATTTATAATTTATTAAAATAAATCAATATTAATATATTTTTATTTATTGATTTAATTTCGCAGTATCTTCTAATTGGTGCTTTGGGATTGCTTGTTATAACCTCAAAATAGAAGTTTGTAAAGGATATAAAAGCTTCGATACTTCAATTATTCTTAGGATATCGTATGAAAACATAATATATATATTTTCTATCACATAATATTTTTCTTAATATATTTGTGACCAAAATAATAAAATCTAATCATAACGATGAATGTTTGGAGTTGGTAAAAGATGGAATTGTTTCTGTATTCTTGAATATTAGAAATCAACAATTCATAATTTTTTATTAGCATGGAAATTCAGCTTATAATTTCTAATTAAAAAAAATATTTTCCTCTATTTCTTAAGATTCTATTTTCCTCTATTGCATGTAATTATATCTCTTAATTAAGATTCCACAACACATATAGCAGGCCAATGGATATTAGTTTTTTTTTCTTTTGAAGATTTATGTACATGATGCCAAAATGACATATCCATACAATATATCAAAGCCCAAATTTGTTTTTGAATTATTATCAAAGCCCAAAATTATTTCTTTTTTTTTTTCTTTTCTTTTTTTTTGCTTTTTCTTTATAATTTTGGTAAATCCATGATAGTTTCACATTTATCTAACCAGTCTTAAAAATTGTACCCCAAAATAGTCCCATATAATGCATGTTTTATCCAATGGCATCTTATAATTTACAACTATATTGAGTGTTTTTGTGCACTTCTCTAAGATTGCTAATAAAACAATATGAAAACACTTTGTGGTAGTAAATTAAAAACAATAATGTTGGACAACATGATGGAAAATTTCAACGACATCCCGACAGAGTTTGTTATGTAAATATTACAGCTAATTAAAGAAATTAAGTAATGATGAATGCATTTATTAGTTGTAATATTTACATAAAAATTTATATTGGGATACCGTCGGGATTTCCATCATGTTGTCTAGTATTATTGGATTAAAAAAAAATCCTGCTTTTGGATGTTTTAATACTTTATCTTATCTCCTATTATATCCAAATGTATCCAATTGGCACAATTTTTTGACGTGGCCCCAAATCCATCAGGTCCACGTCAGCAAGAGAAGATACTGCACCTCTCATTTTTACATGGTCTCCATTTATTAATAAACTAAATCAAGAGGAATTTTAAAAGGTCAAAAATATAAAGGGATTATAAATTTATAAAACAAGTAATGGTACTATGAAAATAATTAAAATTGTATACTTTTGGGGAATAGGTCAAATTTATTTATTGACAACAATAAATTTCTATTTAGTTTCATTAATTTTTGTAAGATTGTAATATTTGATAAGATTAATTTGACATTGGAATCTCTCAAATCAAAATTTATTAAATTAAAGTTTGTCTTTGAATCCATTTCTGCTTATAGAAACCAAATAAAAGGCCATAGAAAGTTTGATCAACCACTATGGGAATTTTGAGTAGATTGATGATCATCTCCATTCTAAAAAACTGGAGATGTCCCCTCTCAAAAGTTAAATCACACACAAGTGTCTATTCTAATCTAGGTTAAATATATTTTTATACTAATAATTCGAAAATATCAGGGACATAATATATGCTAATATAATTTTATACTTGAGAGGGAATGAGAAAAATGATGTAGTAGTGGTACTATGTAAAATGTTATATTTAATATTTATACATTCAAGGAATCAAGATTCTCATTGATCATCAAGAAGAGACATGGGTTCGAGAGTGGTAAAACCTTGCTCCTACACCCCTTTCAAAGTCTACACCCCCCACAAAAACTATAAAACCCCTCTCATACAACAGTCACTCTCTCTCCACCCCCCTCTCACCACCCAAAAATGAAACCACACTTCTCCAACAAAGGGAAAAAACCTCTCAACAATGGCTTCCACTCTAACAAGAATTAAACCCGGAATCACCTCAACTCAAACAACAATTGACCATCTCTCCCACCTTCCTCCAGCGGGGGTCACCAGAGCCGACACGGAACCTCCATTACCGGAAAAAGGAAGTCCGACACTTACCTCCATGCTCTCATGGAGGTATCCGCCCCCCTGCTTACTGCACCATACCAAAAACCCCTCTCTCTCTCCCCCCCAACCCTTTTCACCCTGACTGGATCAACCGGTGCTTCCGTTGCCTCGAGCTCGGCCACCACCACTCGACTTGCCGGAACGATCCCCGATGTGTTCATTGCTTCCGTGCCGGTCACAAGGTAAAAATATGTCCTTTCATTGATGCTAATTGGGAGAAGAAGTACGATCACCCCAAAATCGTCGGTTTCACCCCCTACCACCCACTTCAATCGAGAGGCATCATCGGGGAGGAGCATATGCCGGTTGATCGAGTCGAGAAGGCCGTCATTTACCTCCACCAATCCTCTAAGCATTTACACGAGCTCAATCGCCTCAAGAGGGCGATCGTGCTTGATGCTAGAATGGTATCAGGCCATAGCCTCCATGTGACTCACTCTCTTGTGTCAAGATCAAGGATTTGGGGTGATTACCCAATTGAGCTCACCTATCTCGGCAAGCAACGGTACCTCTTGGTCTTACCGGAAGGAACCAACCGTGATCTTGTCTTCGACAAACTGAAGAAAGCTAACTTCGTTTGTCACCCATGGAAAAGATCGATCGATGCAAAATCTCAAACTTTCGAATACAAGGTATGGATTGAAATTCTTAATCTCCCTCCTCATGCATGGTGTTTGGAGGACCTTACCTCTCTCACAAGCTCTTTTGGCATTATTCTCATCCATGGCCCTTTGGAGGAATTGACCTCCATGAGGAGCATAGAAATGGCCGTGGCCACGTCACAGCTCAAAAGGGTTCCCAAATTACTAGATATGATTTCCGATGGGCTTGTCCACGAGTTGACAGTCCGAGTCAAGTCTCACTTGCGTGAAACCACCACCTACTTCATCCCAGCCGACCCCTCCCCGCCGGAGAAGATCTTTGATGATATGGTTCACGAAATCATAGCGGGGATTCGACGTCACTCACCGGAGAATGGAAGTCCTGACCACCTCGGCATTTGGGACTCACCCCGTGACAGTCCTCAATCGGAGGACCGATTGGTCACGATGAAATCAAGTGAGCTCCGCACCCTAGTCCAAGCGGCAACCTCAAAGATCCTGGCTGAGAGCCAGAAATCTGCTACACAAATCGACGTCACGGACATGGTCGGCACGAAGAAATAGAGAACAATTTCACCACCATTAATGGCGGAAACCGAGACAGGCCTTGTCCTTACTACCGAGGTGAGGGAGCCTACGGTTCTGGCGCTTGCCCCGCTGACGTTGGAAGTTGTCGCACGTCCTGTGTCTCAGTCCACTGACGCTAGAAGGACTGATCAGACGGCTGGAAAAGACGGGCTGGAAAAGGCGGCCGGAAGCGTGCAGAGCACGCGTGGGAGAGATGAAGTCCCATCACCTTCAGGTAACCTCACCACTCATTCCATCTCTTCTAAGCAGCTCCTCATGTAAAGATAGATGTAAATGGGCCGAAAAAAAAAGAAAATTATTTCTAATTATATTAAGACAAAGCCTAAATCTATTTCTATCTCTTCATCTAATATTTTAAAGAGCCTTAGAAAATCAACTAGAAGACCCAAATCTGTTACATTTCATGATGGTACACACAAGGGCCTAAAAAAAGACAAAACAAAAATAAACGTAAAGTTTATAGAAACCAAAAGAAAGTTGATTTAAATATTAAGGATTTAGAGAATGAGATGATAAACCCAACACCCTTAGCTGATGGATCAAAAAATAAAGTACATAAGGCCTGTGGGACAGTAACTTATATTAAATCCAAATGGGGTGCATGTTCATCCGGTTATGA
This sequence comes from Juncus effusus, assembly GCA_027726005.1. Classification (NCBI taxonomy): domain Eukaryota; kingdom Viridiplantae; phylum Streptophyta; class Magnoliopsida; order Poales; family Juncaceae; genus Juncus; species Juncus effusus. The sequence goes on from CM050899.1 coordinate 5,024,661, forward strand.
TAGTCTATCTAAAATTAATATACCAACAGTAGGTATAGTTACTTAATCCATCCTCAAACCTTGTCTCAAAAAATGCACTCCTCAACTTATCTCATCTACTAATAATCAATCTAATAATATTTGTTTAATTGATAACTTAGTAGCACCCTCTAATGAGAATCAGAAAAATGAGGAAGGAAAAGAGCCTAGTCTTGACAAGGTCGACTACGGCGAGGATAGCATGGAGAGTATCCATGCTTTTGAATGAAATGGGCCGAAGCCATTCATGTTGTGGATCTACGCTAGATCAATCCTTCTATTTTGTTGTATTTTGTTTTAATGAATGTACTATTTAATTTCATCTCTCTTTTATTTTGGAACATTAGGGGTTTAAACAACCCGGAAAAATGTAATACTATTAAAAACTCGGTTCGTGATGCTTGTTGTAATATCTTTTGTATGTAAGAGACGAAATGGGAGAGTCCCAACTTCTTTCACATGCGACGTGTTAGTACGTCTAAGTTTAAAAACTTTGTGTATAAGAGTGCTTTAGGTACTAAGGGCGGTTTACTCACATCATGGAGTAACGCCTTCTCTCTCATCTCATCTTCTCAAAATGACTTCTTCCTTACCGTACACCTCTCCTCTAAGGAGGGATTTCACTTTCTCCTCACTAATATCTATGGTCCGACGGTGGACACTCTCAAATTCCCTTTCCTTCAAAGTATCCAACAACTTGCCGAGGAACTCTCAATTCCTTGGATTTTGGTTGGTGATTTTAACATCATCCGATATATGGATGAAACTACGGGAGATAATCATCAACTTGAACACATCATTGAGTTCAACCACATTATAAATGAGCTCGAGTTGGTAGAGGTACCTCTCTCGGGGGGTGGAACTTCACTTGGTCTAGTAAGAGACCATCCCCTACTCTCTCTCGTCTTGATAGATATTTTCTTTCTCATCACTTTCTCTCCCTTAATACTATCTCATCTCTCCTTGATCTTCCTACCACCACATCCGACCATGCGTCTCTCAAGCTAGAAATTAAAAAAGTTCGCCGGCAAGCACCTTTACCGCCTAAATTGGAAAGGTATTGGTTGAGAAATCAAGAGGCAACAATACTAACACAAGATAAGTGGAATTCTCTCTCCCCATCCTAATTCGGCCTACTCTTTCATAAATGTAAAGTCCCCCCCAAAAAAAAAAAAAATTCCGTTTCAATTCCGTTCGAAACGGACTATTCCGTTCCGAACGGAAGGTTCCATCCCGAACGGAAGGTTCCGTTCAGCAAGGATTCTCACTGTCAGTTTTGGCTGAAATCTTGGTTTAGTCCGTTCGGAACGGAATAGGTCCGTTCCGAACGGAATAACTGATAAAAGTGGCTTCTCTCTCACCCAACTCATTTACTTTCGATTCATTTCTCTCTTCCTTCCACTCCTTCCTTCTCGTTGAAGCTTCCGCTCTTGAATCGGGATTTGGAGTTTGTCTCGCTAGCGTTTCCAATTAGTGAGACTTCGTTCTCTCTCTCTCTCTCTCTCTCTCTCTCTCTCTCTCTCTCTCTTCAACTCTCTCCTTCTCCTTGAAGCCTCCGCTCTTGAATCGGGATTTGGAGCTTGTCTCAATAGCGTTTCCCAAGTGTGAGTGTTCTTCCCTTTGCTTGAGTGAGAGTGATTTTCTTGATTTCGTATTGATTTTTCTTCTTGAGACGAAACTAAGTAAATCTAGTTCAAGCCGTGAATCAAAAGGTTTAACCCAATTGTTTTGCTCCAATGGAATTGTATTAAAATCATCTAGATCTTGAAAACTTGGATGCGTGAATTTTTCAATTTTCCCTTTTAATTTCTTATTATGATGTGGTTAGGGTTTTACCCTATTAGGCCGTTAATCATGATCCAACCCCATGTTTTGCTCTACACCTTATAATGAGTCATAACTCACTATAATTGCTATTAAAGATATTATAATTATTTGTTCGGAATAGGACGGGATCCTCCCGTCTATTCTTATCGTATTTGTTCGGAATAGGACGGGGTCCTCCCGTCTATTCGGCACTGATGTTGAATGCTAGTCCTAACCCTCAACTTGTATTTATGTATAAACTAGTTATGTTATATAAAATTATATCTATATTTTGAAATAAAAGAAATCCTAGTTTGGAGCCTAGGAAGAAAAGAAGATTTTGGAGCTTTTGAGAAAGGAAATGTTTTATTTAAATTCATGTATTGGCCCGTCATGTTATAAAGTATATATAGTAGTTTATATTTGATATATATATGCATAATATACTCATTAGATTTGTTCTCATTTGAGTAATTCTTTGGGGATAGCCTACGAGACGCGGCCGTCTTAATAAGCTAGCCCTAAAGCATGCCTCACTTAGTCGACTCTCAACTAACTATACTTTTCATTTGGTGTTTTTGTTTTGGGACTAGGTGGGGAGCGGGGAGCAGCTGGAGCGCAGGAGTAGATTTGGTGAGGTTGCGTAGTGAGATCACGGTTTTGTGTATTGATTCGACTCTTTTGTCCTGCTTTTATGATGTTGTATTTTGGAGACTTAATTGTCTCATTAGACTTGTTCTTCCGCTTTACTATGTTAGAAAAGGGTTGTATTCATATTGCACCGTGAATCTTTATTTTATATCATGTTATGTTATCTTTGTTATGATATTTGTTTAAACCTTAACGTATCTACGGTACGTGGCGGGTTGTTGCACTCGTTTCGTTTTGGGTGTGACAATAAAGAAATCAAGGCACACTTTACTAGCTTTGAAGAGATGGGCCAGAGATAGATTCACATCATGTAATGCCGAGTTGAAGGATGCAAAGGAAGTTACTCAATACCTAGATCGAAAGGAGGAATCACATCCCCTCTCAACACAAGAATTCTCTCTAAGAATTTTACTTAGGGGAAAATTTCACGAAATCTCTAACAATCAAGAAGACATGTGGCAACAATGCTCTTCTTGTACATGGCTTCAACTTGGCGATATGAATACCCGATATTTTCATTCTATTGCATCCTCCAAACGGCAAGAAAATTTCATTCCTCGACTTCTCATTGAAGGTAATTTCATTACGGAAACAAACGACATTTGTCTTGCATTTTCCTCCTACTACAAATCGCTTATCGGTTCGGCTTAAACATCTCAACTCTCTTTTCCTATTTCTCTCTACCCCCTTCTCTCGATATTTCCCTCCTTCAATATCTTATTGAGCCCATCTCCGAGGCCGAGGTAAAACATAATATATCCGAACTTCAACGTGGGGAAATCCTCCGGCCCGGATGGGCTACCATCCGAATTTTTTCAAAGGCATTGGGACCTCATCAAGGAGGACTTGCTTCGGCTCATTTCGAACTTCTACTCTAATTCACTCGATCTTTGGTGTCTTAATAAAGCCACTATTACTCTTATCCCTAAGAAAGAGGAAGCTCACCTACTTGAAGACTTCCGCCCCATTAGTGTCATAAATGCACCAATTAAAATTATTACTAAAATTCTTGCTAATCGCCTACAACGCGTGATACCTTTATTGGTGCACAAAAATCAAACGGCGTTTATTAAACAACGGTCGATCATGGAAACTTTTCTCTCTACAAGAGAGATCCTAAACTTTTATCACAAAAGGAAGATTCCATGTGTCATGCTCAAAGTGGACTTTAAAAAGGCCTTTGATAGCGTCTCTTGGCCATACCTCATCCACCTTCTCTTCTCCCGTGGATTCCCCTACCGGTGGATTAATTGGATCCACAATCATCTTATAACCTCAAGCTCTTGTATTAAGGTCAATGGCACCTTGGGCCCCGCATTCCCTCATCAAAAGGGGCTCCGCCAAGGCGACCCCCTTTCTCCTCTCATTTTCAATTTGGTATCCGACTCTCTCCAACAAATTCTTCACAACCTTACTCCCCTCCTCACTAGTGCGGCGATTCTAGCACTGCAATCCTTGCAATATGCCGATGATACGGTAATATTCATTGAAGCTCACCCACAAAATTTGAAGATTATTTCGCTAGCGCTTGAATTGTTCGCGGAAATGTCCGGCCTACAAGTCAATTGGGCAAAGAGTGGTTTCACCCCCATTGCAATTCCCGACCAATTTATTCCCCTCATTGAGAACATCCTCCGTTGTAATCGGCAATTCTTCCCCATCAAATATTTAGGTTTCCTCCTTACCGTCAAAAAACCTTTGAATGTTACCTTTCTCCCCCTTATTAAAAAAGTCCAAGGAAGAGTAGACTCGTGGCGGAGTAAATTGCTCTCCTATGGAGGACGGAACACTCTCATTAAGGCAAATCTAGGGGCACTTCCCATCTATTATATGCAAGCTTTCAAGCTCTCTAAGTGAGTCTTCAAGCAATTAAATCGGGTAATACGTTCTTTCTTTTGGAAAGGTGAATCCTCATGTCCGGGTGGTAAATGTCTTGTAAAATGGCCTAGGGTTTGCCTTCCAAAGAAGCATGGAGGCTTGGGGATAGCCGACCTAGCATCTCAAAACAAATCGCTCCTACTTAAATGGATTTGGAGACTCGACAATGATAAAGAAGGGTTATGGGCACAAATGGTCTATCTTACACAAGATGTCTCCAACTCTACTATGTTAGGTCATCTATCATCTTCCTCTTCCTCCTTTTTGAAAGATTTATTGTCCCTACTTCCAATCTACAATGCCTCCACCATTCGAGAGGACTTTTCCTCACGGGTTAAGTGGCGATGGTGCCCGAATGGGATCTTCTCATCCAAATCGGCATACTTATTTCTTCGAAACCCGGATGTAACGTTTAGGTGGACCACGAGACTATGGAAAATCAATTGCCCGCCGAGAGTTAAAATATTTGTTTGGCTTCTACTTCATAATAAAGCTCTAACGGCCGACAATTTAGCAAAGCGAAGGTGGCCACACAATGAGAGGTGTATGATGTGCAACCTCCACTTCGAAGATAGGAACCACCTTTTCGTTGGATGCACATTTGCCATATGGTACTGGAGAGCCGCTCTTGGGCACTTTGGCATCACGGCAATGTTGGACATGCCATTCGAGGACCTATGGCTTCATCACCGAGCGCTTTTGTCGAAGGAAGAGGCAAATAAATGGGATGTTCTTTGGATGGCGGGACTCTGGATGATATGGCTTGAGCGGAACAGACGAATATTCTCAAACATAGAGAGAATACCAAATTCATTACTCAGATGGGCAGCTGCAGAGGTAGCATCATGGTTGGAGCACTGTTGAAGATTTTTATTAGCTTCTTACTTATCTTGTATCTTTGATCATTTCTTTTGTTCTATTTTAATTTTACGTAATCCATTGTAAGCAAGCATGCGATTGCATGCATTTACAATTAAAAAAAAAAAAAAACAAGGAATCAAGATTCTATGATTATCATACATGATAATTAAGTGGCGCTTTTTTATTAAGAGGACATCTCCACTTTGACTCGACTAGACAGAAGATCAATTACTAGTTTATGCCTTCCAACCCTAATGCAGAATTAGCTTCACCAACCCAATTGCAAAAACTTGTGTATTTACTTATTAATTAACTTAAATTAAATGCAACATTTTTGAATCAAATTAGTTAATACTGTCTTGATATTGTATATAATGATGTTCCATTCCAACGAACAGAATATAATCAATGGATACTTTCAAAATCAAGTTGCAGACACACATATATGAATTTTTTTTTTTTGAATAGTAATGAAACAATATATATAACATAAACATACATACTGTATTCTAAGTTTTTTTTTTTTTGAAATTATTGTATCTTTGTGACATATGCGATGCTAGAGCAGGAGGCGAAATTTTTCTCTTAGTTGCTACTTGTTAGTTTTGGTTTGACAGCTCGAAGCAATAGGATATATAATTGGTTTGATTTTTATGGAATAAATTTGCATTTATACAAATTGCTCAATAACTAAATTTTCTCCTTTTGAATGCAAAAGTTACATTTTCTCTAGAATTTTTAATCCAATGGTTTCGTAATAACAAATACCCATCAACACAACTCTTGCGTAATGCATTATTAATAGATAAATAATAAGACAAACTAATCCAACCATTTTTTATGATAGAAGACATTAGTTAGTCACAACATGCAAATTGATATAAGTCCAAAATTCATCAATCCATGCATACACCTTGTCACATGTCCTACATGATGCTCCCAACAAATATGAAAGTATGAACATTTTTGTCTCCAACAAAAAAAATATTAATTAAATTAAAAAATATATATATTTGCAATTTTTTCTGTTATTGATTAAATTTTGATAGCAGAGGCATTCAATATATGTATGGTTTTCTGATTCTATTGAAATTTTGCAGATATGCATGTGTGGTTTCCTGCTTCTATCACAATTTAATGTTGGCGACCAGATCCATATATATATAACTATTTTAGATAAATAAAAATGTTCTAAAAGTGTTTTTAACTCTTGAAATTAACAAATTTTGTTTACATTAAATGCCTAAACTTTCTGATGGGTGGTGAGGGATTCTTTTGTAATTATTCTAAAAGGAGGGTTACATTGAAAAAGTGGTGAGCTAGAGGACTAGAGGAGGCCAAAACATTACATCTGGACTAGATTCGGTTTACAGTTGCAGCAAATGCACATGTATGGTTTTCTGATTCTATCAAAATTCAATCTTAATGACCAAATTCAAATTTAGTAATGAATTTATACAGACGTCTACTTGAGACTCCCCAAAAAATTCTAAAAGTATGTCAACTTTTGCAATCAACTGACTTTTTCACATGAATGCGTTAACTTTCTGGTGGGTGATGAGAGGCTGTTTTTAAAATTATTTTAAAAGGAGAGTTAAATTGAAAAAGTGATAAATAAGAAGAGACCAAACATCTGGACTAGATTAATTAACATGTACACATGTGTGGTTTCTTGATTCTCACAAAATTTAATCTTGATGTTCGGATTTCAATTTTTATTTTTATTTTTACAATATCCTGTAGCCGTCAACACACGCACATACACTCACTCACACACTGAGAGCTCGTATCTAATTTTATCTGAAAAATCTTCTAAAAACATCTCTAAATATCGCTGGACGCGAGATTCAATCCCCTCACCTATAGAAAATGGGGTTAATACCAAGTATTTCAATTTTGATGATATGAATATATACAAACTGCTATTTAAGTTAAAAAAAAATTAGCCTAGTGGTAATGATACTAACCCACCTTTCCGTAGATGAGGGGTTCGAATCTCGTGTCTAACATGATTGATTTAAGAATTTAGGTTAGGACATACGAGTTCACCTAAAGAGAACACAGCAAGCGCTCGCTTGTAGTTTTGACCAGTGGCGAATCTTAGTGGAGACTAGGGGCAGCCGCCCCTTCTAGATTTTGAAATTGTAATAAATATATATAATTATTCTACTGTATTTTGTATAGAATCACAAATTATATGTACTCTGCCTCCTTAGATTTTCGGTGTATTTGCACTTCAGCCCCCGCATTGACTTCGATCAAGATCCACCACCGATTCTCACTCATAAGGTAAACAAAATAAAATCCAAATATATGTTTGTTTTTATAATTGACAAACTTCTTTAAATGTCTAAACTTTCTGATGAGTTAGCAAATGGCTCATAATCTAGTTAAGTAAAACAAAAAAAACAAAAAAAATCTTTTGAAGTGATGAGTGATAAGGGTCTCTTTTTAAATTATTTCAGAAATGAGGATTAAATAGAAAAAAGTGAAGATCAAGAGGAGACCAAAACAAGCATGACATCTGGACCGGATCCGGATCCGCCAGTTGCACACAACACACACAAACACAGTCACGCACGCTTACAAGTGGTGGGCTGTAGGCCCACTGCCAGCACAAGGTCACCAAACGCCGGCCAGAGATTTTTTTCTCTCAGTTTTTACTTTTATTTTTTCGTTTTATTTTGATTTTATGAAATCATAACAAAAATTCCAATGGCTCAACAGTGTCCTTCTGAGAGTGTTTATGCTGGACCTGTGGCAGAACTAAATGCTTACACCGTCAACTATCAAATTAGTAATTTAATTTTTGCACAAATAGATCTGATTTAGAGTTCTGATTAGTGTACTTGAGCATACGTCTAGTATACTTTTCCCTAATTTGCAACCTGTGTGTCCTAATTTTGTTCATACGTCTAGAGAAAATTACTCACATATTAATCTATATACAGAGAAAATTATTAATAAATAATAATGCATCTTGGGAAATTAATATATTTTATGAATTGATATATTTAACTCATTTAACTTGTCGTCTTCAAGACATGACATAAGGCTAAGTGACATGATAGATAGATATGATAAAGTAACACTTCCGATATCATATTATATCTTTTTAACATCTTTTTAACATATAATATATGATTATATACTTAGTAGATTTTTAGCCCATGACATAAGATAATATATATTAAGTGAAAATATTATATTCTTCATATTACAAATATTATTATGACATGTCATCCAGTTAACATATCTTTATCATTCATTGTTACTTTCTTGTATTAAAGTGAGAAGTGGAATCTAATTGACATTTTTTAAGCTATTTGTATATACACCTATATGATTTTAGCACGGGTAGAATCATAGTTAAGTCATTCGGAATTTGACATACAATACGCGATACATTCAGGTATTATTTGGATTGGATGCTTATTATTAGGTTGATCAAATATTATGAACAAAAGATAATAGTAATTCGGCAATTCTCATATATATACGTTTGTTTTACATAATATAAATACAATAATATGGTATATAAAGACATATAAAATTACATCGTAATGTTTATTTTAGTCCAAAATCCAAAATCCTAAATTATAAGATGCTGATATTTAATATTTCGATATTTGATTTATGTTATCATTTTTAATAATCGGATTCTAATTTTTGAAAAATATTTTTATGCAATACGTCAATACTTGTTTTTTAAGTAAATTTTGTAAGGTATGCAGAATTTTTTATTAAATTGAATTTAACTGTATCAATACACAAACCTCCTAATAATAATGCACAACGGTGAATTATAAAAATATTATTTTGTGTCTAAACAACCATATGAGTAAGATGTTGAAAAATATTATTTGACATTTATAATGCGTCATTTTTCATTTTCTTTGTCTTGAGTGGACTAAACAGTTCAAATTTTCTCTCTGAAGAAAAAACAAAAGAAAAGAAAAATAAAGAAAGATTAAAAAAACTATTTTATTTTCTAGTAAATTGTCTCATAATAATAGAATATCTTTCTTAAGGTCTCGTTTGGCATCGTTTTTTTTTTCTGTTTTTAAAAACAAAAATTAGTTTTCTGTTTTTTAGTTTTTATTTTCAAAAAACTATTTTTTATTTTTAAGACCGATAATAATTTTTCTGCTTATTATTTTATCAAATGCATATTTTATACAGTATTTCGTGCCAATATATCAAGTTTTCAGTGCCAATATGCCGTCAATATAATATTTTTAGTGTCATTATATTATTTTCAGCGTTAATATACAATTTTAAATACCAATATATCATTTTCAGTGTCAATGTGCCATTTATAATGTTGATTTATAATTTTCAGTAATCATTTTTACTGTTAATATACTATTTTCGATGCCAATATATTGAGTTTTCAGTATTAATCTACCGTTTCTATATCAATCTATCATTTTTTGTGTTAGTATACTATTTCTAGTGAAAATATATTACTTTTCGTGTATCAATTAAAATACCGTTTTTAGTATCAATAAACCACTTCTAATTTCAATATATTATTTTTAGTACTAAAAAATATCAATATATTATTTTGAATATAGTATATCATTTATAGTGTCAATATACATTTTCAGTGTGAATATAAAGATTTAAGTATTAATAATCCTTTTTCAGTATCATTGTATTATTTTCAGTGCTAACTTACCTTTTTTTATTGCAATATAAAATTTCACGGTTAATTTTTTTTATTGTCAACTTACCTTTTTTAGTGTGATATAAAGTTTTAGATTCAAAATTCTTTTTTTTAATGTGAATATACCATTTTTAGCGTCAACTTTTCTTTTTTACAGCAACATAATGGTTCAAGATTAATATTATTATTTTAGTGCTACCATATTATTTTCGTACGATTTAGGATATTTATAGGTTTGAAAACGAAAAACAAAAAATAAGAAATAACTTTTTTTCGTTTTCAAAATCCTGTTTATTTTTTGCTATTTGGATAGAAAAAAATGGAAACGGAGCAAATTATCCAAACACTTTTTATTTTTTTTTCTGGAGAAAAAAAAAACAGAAAACAACAACAATACCAAACAAGCCCTTAGATATAAGAAGAAGAGTTTTTTAGTTCAAATTCCATTTTTATAAATAGAGCCATTTTTTTTTCTTATAAAATAATTCTCACTTAGCAGCAGAGGTGGATGTAAGGGGTAGCCTAGAGGGGCCATGGTTCCCCCTATAAATCACAAAATTTTATTTTAGTCCTTATTAATTTTATACAAATTCTTGGATGTGTTAGTATCTGGTCCCCCTTCATGAATGACAGAATGAACTCATTCATGACAGCAAAAATATTAGGGTTATAAAACTAAAATAAAAAAAAAGCTAATACTAAACTTTGTCGGAAATCACACCTCTTTAATACAAATGATTATCTTTGGCATAAAGTTATATGAAACTTGTACTAGTACGAGTTTTATACAGGCCATAAGCTTTGTATAGAACATTCATCTCAAAAACTCATTACACGAGATATATGATGAGAAAAACATGGGTTGTATGCAGGCACGGAGTTTGACTGAATTTACTGAGAGGGCCGAAAAATTTTCTCCTTACTGATTAACACTGTATAAAAATTTTGGGGGGCCAAATACATAAAAATACATGTATTTCAAAATTTTTTTCACTAAAACACTACTAATATATACTACTCCGTCAAAATCTTGGAAGGGCCGTGGCTCCCCCCCCCAGTCATATCTATTTTTTTTTTTTTTTTGCATATATCCTAATTCCAATATTTTTTGTTCATGCAATTAAAATATAAATACTTATTTTTAGTTAGTTGGATAATATTTTATAATATTAATCACAAAACATTTGTAAATATGAAAAAATTACACACAAATTTCACCTTCTAACTTCTTGAAAAAAAAATCAAATTCTTAAAAGTATGTATATCCTATAAGGTCCTAATAATAGTTGAGTTTGAATTCAAAATATAATTATTATATTATTTCCAGAATGTCATTTATAAAATTTTATGGTATTATTATTTTTTCGTTAAATAAGTATACTTTTATTTGAATGTATTAATTACAAAGTCAAATTTTCTTTTAGCTTACTTATATTATGTAGAGTAATAAATTGGGTCAAACATAGTATATTTTAATATTTAGTTATTAATTATACAAACTTTTTTTAGACAATTATGTATAATTGCAAGATTTTAAAGTCTTTATTGAGAAAATGATGCGCTGAAAAAAGTTTATGTTAGTTATTTTGTCTTTTGACACGTCTCAGTCTCGGCTCCGCTTTAATCCTGGTTCCGCCCCCTGTTTAGTAGTAAGAAAAGAAGAAAAGAAATTGTTTGAGGTCATACGTCCGTCCATTCACTCTCTTCCGAAGACTAGTAGTGAAAGAGAGATTCACTTTCCTCGCCCAAGGAAACACCGTGTGCCAATTCCATATTTCTTTTCCTCCGTCTTGTGTGGACTCAACCGTCCAAATTTTCTCTCTGACAAAAAACCAAAAAATAATAAAAAACAAAACTCTGTGACTCCGTGTAAACAAAGGCGACACCCCCAAAGCAAAGCCCTCTCTTCCTTATATACTCTCAGAGACTCGAACCCTCTCTTTTCTCTCCAGACTCTCCATCTCCCTCCACACATTCTCTCCCTCCCTCCCTCCCTCCAGATGGCGCCTATCCCGATGAAACAGTCCACGCAAAGCTCGGCTCTGGTGCGGGAGGCCGTGACGCGTGCCACCCTCGCCACCTCAGCCGACCAGATTCAGCCGGCTGACGTCAGATGCGGGCCTCCGCTGATTGAATTGGGTGCCGGTTTGGGGACGGATAGGGTTTTGTGCTGGGAGGAAGTGGGCGGGAGGAAGTGGAGGTATGAAGTGGATTCGGACCGGAGTGGGAAGAGCGGCTCTAGATCCGTTAAGGCCGTTTCCTTGCAGACTCCTGTGCATCCAGCTGAGGTATTTATTGGGGTTTTTTTTGGTGGATTTTTTTGCAGTTTGTTTACGTTTCTTCAGTTGGTGGTTTTCTGTGAGGTTTTTTTGAGCAATTGGATTGATTTTTGAAGGGGAAAATTGGATGGATATTCATATATTTGGGTATTTTTGTCAATTTTATAGCAAGATTTTGGCGATTGGTTCAGTTCAGAACCTTGGATGCAATGTTTTTTGTCAATTTCTTTCTTAATTGAGATTCATATCAGTCAATTGATGCCATATAAGAGCTTAATTACAAACTTAAACTTCTTCTCTTGCTTAATTTAAAAATCAGATGTCTCCATCTCTTTTTCTAATTAATAAAGTCAATTTTTGGATTAATTGAGATTTAAATGGTTGGAATAAATAAAATCAACTATTAGCCAGTGTCAATTTTCCGATTAATTGAAATTTAAACACAGGAATAAATAAATTCAACCATTCACTAATTCTGTTTATTTTTTTAATAAAAAATACAACAAATTACTAATTTCTATTTTAATTTTATAGGAAATAATGTCATTTGTAAGATCTTATGTGGTGCCAGAAGGATTTCCAGACAGTGTTACTCCTTCTTATGTTCCATACATGACATGGCGAGCTCTTAAGGTAATAATATTAAAAAAAAATATTTAATTTAATTTATTTTGTACCCCTAAAAACCTCATATTTTCAAATATACCCCTAAAACAATATGTTACATTGCTCTATTTACCACATCCCTTCCCATTTTCTTCAAAAGGGACAAAAATTACTCTCATGTTAGGAATTTTGATTAATTCCCTATATTTTATTGCTTGATTTTAATTTTGTTTTAATATTTTTTGTGTGATTTAGCATTTTTTTGGGGGAGCAATGGGAGTTTTAACGACACAGGCTTTGTTGCGCTCAATAGGCGTTTGTCAAAAAGCCGCTCCTGGTGCTGTCGCGATTAACTGGATTCTTAAGGTCCTTTTCACAATTCCATATTGTTTTTTATTATATTTGTTTCCATATTTAGAAATAACTAGGTCAAGTTAAGCTATTGTGTCATTAATTAGCGTTTATTTCTTCAGGACGGGGCTGGGCGTGTTGGCAAAATGATATTTTCAAGGCAAGGGAAGAAGTTCGATTATGACCTCAAACAGGTAGTTAATCAACTACGCCCAAAATTAAAATTTGGGAAAGAAATTATTTAATTAATTAATATATATTTTTGAATTTGTTAAGTTGAGATTTGCGGCGGATTTACTGCTGGAAATAGGAGCGGGCGTTGAGCTGGCGACAGCAGCTGCACCGCACCTTTTCTTGCCTATGGCTTGTGCTGCTAATGTTGCTAAGGTTGACTTTCTTGTCTTTTTTTTTTTGATTAAAATTAATTCAGTAATTTTAAATTTTCGGTTTTGTTCTTTTTTGAGAAGTTATCTTGGGGCGTCTAAAAGGATCTCTTCTTTAGAGGCCCAATATACCTTTTTTGAGTGTTAGTAATTGACTTTCTTGACTTCTTTTTTTTAAAATAAAATTAATTCAGTAATCTTAAATTTTGGGTTTTGTTCTTTTTTGAGAAATTATCTTCAGGCGTATAAAGGGCTGTCTTTAGAGGGACAATTTACCTTTTTGGGTGTTAGTAACTAGTCTGCAGTTTTCAAGTGAAAAAATACTTTGATATCTGATTTAATGTCATTGTACATTTTGAAGAAAACAGGAGTATAATTACCTTTCCTTTCTTTTTTTTGTCTTAAATTATTTCTTATTGTATCCTTTTCTTTCGTTTTGTTTGTCTTAAATTAATTTTTAATTTACCTTTTCTTTCATTTTGTTTGTCTTAATTTGTTTGTTCTTTTACTTTTCATTTCATCTTTTTTGGTCATAGACTAATTTTTAGCTCACCTTTTCGTTTCGTTTCTTTCGTTTTGTTTGTCTTAAACTAATTTTTATCTTACCTTTAAAATGATCTTTTTTTTTTGTCTTGTAATAGTTTTTATTTTACCTTTCCTTTCTTTCATTTTTTCTCTTAAATTAATTTTTTTTACCTTCTCATTCAGTTTTCTAAATTATATTTCACTTTACCTTTCCTTTCACGTTGTTTGTCTTATCTTTATTGAATTTTAATTTCACCTTCTATTTCCATTTTAGAATGTGGCGGCTGTGACATCAACATCAACACGGACTCCGATTTACAAATCTTACGCGAGAGCCGAAAATATCGGGGACGTAACTGCAAAAGGCGAATGTGTTGGCAACGTTGCCGATCTGGTATTTTTCCTTTTTTTACTCTCACTTTTCATTTCAGTCGCTACAAAATTATTCTTCCTTTTTTCTTCTTTTCTATCTTTTTATTTAGGAAAAATTGCAAAAAAGCCCATGCATTCTAACTACCGACAGGGACTTTTTTGATATTTTGGCAATAATATAGGGGCTTTTTTGCAAATGTCGTTTGTCTTTATTGTATTAATTATTGTAATAATGTTTCTAGATGGGGACCGGTTTAAGCATATTGATTTCAAAACGGAGTCCTTCATTGGTCACCACATTTGCTGTGCTGTCATGTGGATATCTTCTCAGTTCATATCAAGAGGTTTGATTTGTACATTTTTTTATCTATTAATTCACAATTATTCCCCAATTAGTCCTCATTTTGGAATCCAAATATCTCAAGTGGACTTTGATTGTGTGATTCTTATTATATGACTGTAAATAAAAACTAATGAAAACTTATTAATTTGTTTTTATCCAATAGGTGAAATCAGTGGTTCTTAATACTCTAAACAGAGCAAGGTTCACAGTTGCAGTGGATTCATTTATTAAAACTGGTACAAATTTACATAAAGGCCCTTCTTAACATTTAATTTAACAATTTTAGTTTATTTACATGACTAATAACCTTATTTTTGTTGATAATTATTACTTTTTGAATTTATAGGATATGTACCTTCATTACAGCAAGGAAATTCAATGGAGAATATTTTCAGTCCGCCTTGGGTTAAACATACCGATGTCGTGTTAGGTAAATATATATATTTATATATTATATATTTATGAATTTTTTAATTTTTTTAATATTGATTTTTGTACATTATTGCAGGGTCAAGATTTGGGGAGGCATTTCAGGAGCCTAACTCTTATGTTGCTGTTAAGCCTCTATTTGAGGTAACAAAATAAAAATAAAAATTTAAACTAAGTTTTGAAAATAAGTTTAAGAAAGATTTTAACTTAATTATTTTATTTAACTTTTACAGAGCGAGAGATATATGATTACATATAATCCATCGAAAGATAAAATATTCGCTCTGCTTAAAGATCAAGCCAAATCCGATGATATACTTAAAGCAGCTTATCATGTACGTGTTTTATTATTATTTCATTATTTATTTATTTAATTACCATAGTATTGATTAATATAACCTGGTTCATTTTTTTTTTAATATTTTGCTGCAGGCCCATGTTCTTTTGCATTTTGTAAATTCAACAAACGCAAAGAAAAATAGTTCAGATCAAATGAAACAAAATAATTTTGATTATTTAAATCATATCGCCGAATCTTGCAAGGTTGTTTCAAACTCATATGGCCTTTTCAAGAATAAAGCTAAAGAACAGGTATTACGTACTATTCACATCTCAAAATAATAAAAATGAAAATAATAATTAAATGTCTAATAACAACTTATTTTATTTATTTATTTATTTTATTATTTTAGGGATGGATTATGTCAGAAAGTCTATTAAATCCTGGAAGAGCGAGAATTTGTGGATTGAAAGAACTGTAAATGAGACTCTTTAAATGAGAAACTAACACTATATATAATGGCGAAAAATCAAGTATTGCATTTTTTATTCGTTAATCTTTTTATCAAACCCTAATTTTATTTTTTAATTATTATACTGTCTAATAGTTTCTCATTATTTTTTTAATTTATTTTGTAGGAAGAAATTAACTGTAAACTAACAATAAATAGCGATTAGGCGGAAGATTGAGAGAGGGAGGTTAATTAGGAAAATTAAGAGAGTTGTATTAAATTTAAATGCGAGTTTTTTTATTATATATATTTTATCGGATCTTGACCTTGAGATGATTAGGTTATGTTTTTTGTTTACTTGTTTTGTAGACCATTTTTGTGACTTGAAATACTTTTTACCTAGTATAATATAAATGATATCTTACTAAAATTCGCCTAGAAGTATTGTTATACTTGGAAATTTACCCTATCTGTTGTTTTGTTGGTGTGAGATTCTCTAATTAGCAAAATACTTGAAAACGAAGTTTTGTAGGTTTGGAAGAAATGTCAAGCAAATTATAAGCTGTGTATGGATTGACAAAATATTACAATGGCTGATTTATTTTAGAGACAATGTTCCAAATATTCAAAGGGACCTGATAGAGCATGTTGGCGTCGTGCCGGCTGACGTCAATTCACGTCGGTTTCCAGTAATCACCTCCCTTCGTCGTGCAGCAGTATATATATTATTTTTGTGTTTTATATACTGTTTTTATGTTATATATATTGTTTTTGATATATAATATATTGTGTATTTTTATATACTGTGTTTATTTATATATGATGTTTTCAAAATATATATTTTATGTTTTGTTTTATTGTTTTAATATACTCTTTCTATTATTATATATTGTTTTCGTGCTTTTATATATTGGTTTTCCATACTATACATTTTTATAGAGACGTTTCTCAAAATAATCTAAATAAAACTTAAAACTTCCCAAAATAACCTAGTGTTGAAAAATATTCCCAAACTATATATTCATGGATCCCGTCATTTAAAAAATAAAATAACAAAAAAACGGAATCAGTGTTTCTCTCTTTCTTTTGTGGGTTTTCATAACAGCCCCACAATCTCCACCTAATGGTCCTGATTTCTAAAATTCATACTATGGTCATTTAAATTAATTTTTTAAATTAATTTTGGTTTGAAATAACTGTATAGTATTTAAAAATAACAACATATAATTAAAAGTTCAATCAACACTAAATTTTCAATCATCAGTTATGTTGTTCTCAGTTTGATGATATTTTAAACATTTCTGAGCCAATAATCTATTTTTGAGAATGATTTATAAGTTCAGATGAATTCAAGTTTAAGAAATCAGAAATGAAGATTTAGTCGTATTGGAACTTCGGGTTCACGTCATCAGAATACGTGATTCCAATAGTAGAATTGTGAACCACGAATGATATTCTAAACCGTCCTAGTGATATGTAGGATGTTTATAGAGATAAACATACTACAGGTAAGAAGCTACATATCCACACTAGTATATTCGGAGACTTGATGATTATGTTATGCTGATCATGGACATATGGATGTCAAGTTTGGAATATAGGTATGTGTTAGAGAACATGTACTGGACTGACCACATTATGAGAATATGCATGGTATATGTCATTAGTGATTTTCATATGAATAGTGTGCTTGTTCCTACGACCTGATGTCACCATGAATTTTTGTATGTAGAACTGCATACTTTAATATGATCATATGCCATCCGTAACGGGATGATCATTAGGGTCATCATTAGGTATGCACTGAATCATGACGAGGAATGTGAGTGACCAAGCTGAGATTTGTTCCCCTCATCAAGAGGGAGATATCTCTGGGCCCCCTGATGAGTTAGGACTGAAGGAAATGCATGACCATACTCAAAATGGATTAAGATATATTGTTAATATTATTTTGTATTTACTCAGTCTAATTCTCGATCAGGAAATAGACTTTGATTAAATTCAAGGATTGACATATTTTTATGCATTGTGATCAAGACATATATCGTAGAACAAAAGGAATAAGCAAAAGTCTATTCACATAGGTTTATGATCGCTGATCATTTCATTTAACATGAGTAGTCATGACATCAGTATAGAAGTTACTCATGACTTACGATCTTTAGAAGATCATTGCCAGCATTAAATGGAACCTACACGGTCACACAATGAACTCTATACATACGGGATGAAAATGCCTCAAAAATTTTATAAATGTGAGGTATAAATTGGTGAATGAAATAATCAATTAATAGATATGATAATTGCGCTTCCTTGGCTGCCAAGGTTTTATACATGGAAACCCCTATTCCGTTCGGAACGGAATATGCGCAGAATTAGAGTTCCTGTCTAGTATAAATAGAGAGGCAACCCCTCTCTATTTTAGACATAATTCTCAAGCCTTAGACGCCGCGTCTCTATTTTCAGATCTCAGCAGCCAGTTTCATCCCGTCTTGCTGCCGTCGTCACCTGCTCAGCTAGAAGTTGCTGATTGGAGATCCGGCATGTCACCGTCGCATTTTGACTGACATGACGTCTTCCACATCAGCTGTCGCGGAAGGGTTGTTACCAGACCCGTCGCGCAATATCACAACCTATTAAATTATATATATTTAGAAAGGTCCTTGAAGAAAAAGAATGTTCTTTTTTTTTCTTTTCATTTTTTCCATTTATTTTATAGCGCATTTGTTTTGTTTTTGAAGTGCTAAACTGTGAATTTATGTGAACCGAGTATAGTAGGAAATAAAGCGGTTGGCATGATTCATATGGTCCACGTTTAGAGAGAATACTACCTAGACCTATATGCTATGTGTCAACTCCTAAGTAGGGATGTCAATGGATCGGGTTCAGGTCGGATTCACACAATATCCATATGCGAATCCAATATAAATTCAAAAGATCCAAATGCGAATCCAAATCCATAAAAAAAATGAAGATCCATATGTAAATCCAAATTCATTAACTAAACGGGTTTCCGAATTTTGAATCTTGTCATCAAGTTCAAAAAGTTATAAATGAGTAAATAAAAGAATCTTGCTAATTAGTCACTTACCAAATATTCATTGTCAAAAAAAATCTTGCTAATTGGCCAATTGTGAATTAGTCAATGTGAAAAAAAATCTTGTTAGTTGGCAACTTATCAAATATTCATCCTAATAGATATGCGATTTCTTGCCTAATTTTTATTATCGGATTCATATCGGGTTTCGGATTCGGATCTACCAAGATCCAAATGCAAATTCAATAAACTAACGAATCTTTTCAAAAATCCAAATGCGAATCCATTCTATTATTGGATACATTTGTTAGATCTACATGCGAATTCATTCATTCAGATTCGGATCGGGTTATTAGATTATGGGTACCCATTGACACCCCTACTCCTAAGTGGCGGGTGACATAATCAAGAGGTACTAGCTCGTATATTCATCTCTCATATCACAATTGATAAATTTCACAAAAATAAAGGATAATTGATATTAACTTGCTTAAATTAAAGCTTAATTAACTATTTTATTGTTCAAAAAATTTGCAGAATAATGCAAACAAACTTTGCACAGTGAGCTTGCTTGTAGAAGTACCTCAAAACAAACATGATATGATGCCATTTTTAGGGGAAAAAATGCTTTGTGAAAGATGCTTATTATTTTGAGAAAAGAAAACATGGCTTTTTTGTTGCAAACAAGATTCTCTGTGTGTGTGCACGATGTGTTTGTGTGTGATGTGTGCAAATATTGAAAGAGGTGACATGATCTAAAAATAATAAACTATTAATATTGGGGGAGGACTTTGAGTTGAGCGCTAAATACATATAAATATATGTATTTCGAATTTTTTTACACTAAAGTACTATTGATATATAGTATTCTATCAAAATTTTGGGAGGGTCACAACCTCTCCAGCCTCTATAAAACTTCGCCACCGGTGAGGACTGAAAATTCCTGTTTGAAGAGCGCAACTGCCAACTATTATCGCATACCCCTCTCTCTCTCTCTCTCTCTCAGTAAAAAGAAAGAACCCTTGAATCACTGTACGTTCAACAAAATGTTGTGAGTTGAGAAAATTTCAAATTGAGCCCATGAGTTAGTCAAACCAATATGTTTAAGCCAATATTATCAATCACATTTACCCAATTTGAGGGTCATCTATTTCGTGAGGAAAGTTTAACATTCTTGGGAAAATTGAGGGGTGAGAATCACATTTTTACCGCCAAAAACACACTCCTTGGGTATTTGATAGAATGCCATGTCATCTATGTGGAAGCAAAGAAGGCTTTGTCGCATTTTTCAAAAAAGAAAAAACCCTATATTTTGTGGTATTATGAAAAAGCCTTTATCTTTTGGAAAAAGAAAAAATGCCTTTACTTTAATCTTTCCATTTTTCAAAAAACCTATTAAATTTGAAAATACTCAGAATAGTCATAGGAATTTGGGATTCATATCAAGTATAAATTAAAATATACTGCATTGTGGCAGAAACACACTCCTATGTGGAAGCAAACTTAAACACAAAAAGGCTCCGTTTGGAAGGAGGGTATAATTTAATTTAGATGTAAGAGTTATGCCTTCTTATCCCAACGGTCTGAGTTGGTCTCATAGTTGTCTTGTTTGCGAATTATATTTGTATAATTCAGAAAAACACTGAATTAAAGATGGCGCTTATTTGATATGTTTACATCCCTATTTTTTCTTTCCTTCCCGAGGACCAGAGCCTGAGGCCGGGTACCTTTTTTTTCCCTTAAAAAAAAATGGTACCCGGCCTCAGGCTCTGATCCTCGGGAAGAAAATAAAATAGGGATTTAAACATATCAAATAAGTGCCATCTTTAATTCAGTGTTTTTCTGAATTATACAAATATAATTCGCAAACAAGACAACTATTAGACCGACTCGGACCCGACCCATTTAGCCTGAGATTCTTCCACATTTAATGAGTAAGGGTTTCGCCACTTTTAACACTTCTTTCTAATCATTGCCCTCATATATTTCTAGGCATCAGTACAGGTTAATTAATGATAGGTGATTGTAAGGAATGAGGATTTCTATTTATTTTAGAGATTCAAATCACAAAGAGAGAGAGAGAGAGAGAGAGAGAGAGAGAGAGAGAGAGAAACAATTTTTCCAAAATTTTCACGGAACCCAGTTGAATGATTGAATCGACTATCAAGCATAGATGCCATATTTGTTGACATTACAAATGTGGCAAATATGATATTTCAAGTTCTGAAATGGCAAATATAATACTCAAGTTTTCATAATGGCAAATGTGAAATTTTCCCAAGAAATAAACATGGTTCATATTCACATATGTACAATCATTTTCAATATTTCCATCCTTTATTTCTAAGCATCACAACAATACCATTTAAAAACCAAACAGAGAATTTTTAAATGCAATTCCATATACAAAAAGGTTGTGCATGCAACAAAACAACCCTTCAGCATATGATCAAAAGTAAGAGAAGGGGAGAAATGGGAAAAAGATTTGCAATTATACAATCCATCCAAGAATTATCAATTCTTTCTATCATCATTGCCATGATCAATAAGAATCAGATCATCATCATGATCCAACAATTATCGATTCTTTAGCCTTGGGTATTTGATAGAATGCCATGTCATCATCTGATAGCCCCATAATCACTTATAGAACAGCAACATCATCATTTGGCAGCCAATAAGAGGATGCCAGCAACATTAGTTTTAGTAGTAGTAAGAGAGAAGAGGGAGAGAAAAATGCCCACATAAAGATAGAGAGAGAGCGTCTGGTTACTTTTGGTTACTTTGGAGGATCATTATGACTTATGAGCAACAAATCCAACAAGGAGAATCAAATATGGCTCAAATTCACTTTTTTACAATCATTTTCAAAATTTTCACCCTTCATTTTTTTTCCTCTTGAACTAATGATCAATTGCTCCTTTTGTTTCCAAATAGGGATTGCATTGGTTATTTCTAGGCAACATCAATACGAGTTTAGAAACCAAATATAGTTTTTAATACAAAATAGTGCATATTTTGTTTTACATATGCCTCTATATATCACCATAATGTGGAATGCCATTCCTTTCTTTCTCTCTCTCTTTATTTATCTCTCTATATCTCAATATTCTCATATATATCCTAACAGCAAGCAACAAAACAACCTTTTTCAATGGCATGTGATCAAAAGTCAAGAGAAGTAAAACAAAAGGGGGAAAAATAGGAAAATATTTGCAGCAATGCAATTCCTCAATCATATATCAATTATTTGCATCATCATTGTCATGTTTAACAACAATAATCATTAAACTGATATGAGACAATGAAGTATTAACATTGAAATATAACGCAAAAGGATTGTTTCCTTACATATGCCTCTATATATCACCATAATGTGGAATGTCATTCCTTTATTTCTCTTTCTCTCTTTATTTCTCTCTCTATATCTCAATATTCTCATATATATCCTAACAGCAAGCAACAAAACAATCTTTTTCAATGGCATGTGATCAAAAGTCAAGAGAAGTAAAACAAAATGAGGAAAAATAGGAAAAGATTTGCAGCAATGCAATTCATATATCAATTATTTACATCATCATTGCCATGTTTAACAGCCATAATCATTAAACTGACATGAGACAATGAAGTATTAACATTGAAATATAACGCAAAAGGATTGTTTCCCACATCATAATATACTACATATGCATTTCAATAAATGCCATGTCATTATTACAAAGTCAAAAAATCAATTTCAGCCCCTTATTTTTGGATGTTGAAAAATCCAAAAAAGCCCTTTTAAAGGCATAATTAGGTAATTTGATTTCCAAATGGGATTGGATTGGTTCCTTATTGTTAAGCATCTAAACAGCAATATCATTTTGGAAACTAAATAAAGCAGTTTTGAATCAGAAGTCAAGAGAAAAAAAAAACAAAGGGGAAAAATCGGAAAAGGATTTACAATAATGCAATCGAGTCCCTCAATTACCAATTCATTATATCATCATTGCCATGTTTAACAACTCCAAAGAGTTTCTAAAACTGCTCAATTATCAATACATGAAATCATCATCGCCATGTTTAATAAGTCCAAAGAGTTTCTAAAACTACTCAATGAATAGCTAAATATGCGCATCTGCCACATCATCATAATATGAAACATAGGCATTTCATAGCAATGCCATGTCACCAGTTGATAGCCACATCATCATTTATCTGACATGAGGTAGGTAGGTAAGTACTCAAAACTGAAATATACTTCAAAAACTTTTGCCAATACATAACATAATACACCAAATATTCATTTCAATAAAATGCCAACTGATCATTTATCAGCCACAACATCAATTTGCTGACGTGGCTTAGATTAACCTTTTAACAATCATTTTTGAAATTTTCCATCCTTTATTTCCCCTTCTCTCAAATTCTTGATCAAATTCTTAGAAATCAAAGAGTAGTATTTGATGCAATTCCACATACAAAAGAGTAGTGCATGCAACAAAAAAACCCTTAAGCATCTCTCGTCAAAAGGAAAGAGAAGAAAAAGGGAAAAAAATCTGAAAAATAAATGCCATTATACTATCCATCCAACAATTATCTATTAATTTT
Source organism: Juncus effusus (assembly GCA_027726005.1). Classification (NCBI taxonomy): domain Eukaryota; kingdom Viridiplantae; phylum Streptophyta; class Magnoliopsida; order Poales; family Juncaceae; genus Juncus; species Juncus effusus. The sequence goes on from CM050899.1 coordinate 5,048,190, forward strand.
CTAAATTAGTAAGTTTTCTGTTTTTGACCCTTCTGTCCAGATTTGCTGTTTCCTTTCTTCTGAATTTTTAAAACTATAAAAATAAATAATAAAAATACAAAAATAGTCCTACTTAAAGTATTTCGAAGTGTAGAATCCAAATCTGAATTTTAAAATAGTAGTTGTTAAGACAGATTAGGATATATTGCCACTTTTATAAATACTGGTCTGTCAGATCTAATTTTTGAATCAAGATTTGAGTTTCATTATAAATCTTAAACCACAAATCATAACTATACAAAGTTTTGACAAATGCTCTATAATCGGATAATTGAATTTCTATACAATTTTTGGGTTTTTCAAGCTTTGGTGATTTTTCTAGAATTTTCTGAAGTTATTGCTGAACTGATTTCGAAATTAAAATAAGTTCTGGATTAATATGCAAATATCTCGAAATTCTTGGATAAAATAATAATAATAGTAAAGGACCATATCTTAGATCACTTTTTCTAGTTTCCAACGGTATCTCGTGTGTTGGATTCGGAGTTTATTTGGTCTAGTTACGAATTAAAACACTAAAGTGTGACGTGCTGAATTCTTGAAACAAAACTGAAATTTGAATTTAAACTTGGAAATTTACCTAATGAACCTTGAACTAAAAGATTTCACGCTAGAGATAAATCATTGAGATTAGTTAATTCTTGAGGCCACACCTCCTTGTGTTCGACCCCTAAACTCATTTACCGCTCATACTCGTAAATTGAATAATAGGGAAATATAAATTATTTTGTTAAATTGTGTGAAATTCAATGATGATTTTACCCGATTTACAGCTGTAGGTAAACTCATAAGGGCCATGCCACCGAGTTGGGAGATGCTTCGGATCTCGTTGGAGACAATGATGGCGACGCAAGAGCTCGGGCTGGAAGATCTTATCAACTACTTCCGGAAGTTTGATTCTCGACTCAAGCAATTGGGAATCGACTCCCAACCAAGAACCATAGCGATGCCGGCATCGACGTCAACAAATGAAGATGATGAGATGACACTTTTGATGCGACAATTTGGTGACTTTCGAGCATGAGAGAAGTGGTTTAACGACAATCGCAATAAGAAAGGACACACTATCGAAAATTGCTATACCCTACATCCCAAGCTCGCACCATGGAACAAAAAGGAAGGTGAGAAATGGGAAAGAAGGTTCGATGACCGACACAAGCGAAATGATAGACGATTTGATGATCGACGTGACCGACGTGAAGAATGATCCGATAGTCGACATGAGGATAGGCGCCAAAAGAGACGCGATGATCGAGGAAAGCACAAGAAGAAGGATAATCACTTCGTCAAGCTAGCCGTATGGGATTTTTTCGATCATTATTGCCTCAATTATTGAAATATCTTGCAAAAAGAGCTTCTTGCCACATCATAGTATACCACAAAGTCATTTTATTAAAATGTCAAACCATCATTTAACATGCTAATCCAATAAGAAAGAATCAAACATGGCTCAGATTCACTTTTGTACAATCATTTTCAAATTTTCATCCCTCAATTTTTTCCTTCTCTTGAAGCAAATGAGATTGTATTGGTTCCTTATTTATAAGCATCTCAAAAGCAGTACCATTTAGAAACCAAATAGACTAGTTTTGTATACAAAATAATGCATGTTTTGTTTTATGTATGCCTCTATATATCACCATAATGTGTTTCATTTTATTCCTCTATTATATCACCATAAAGTGCCAAGCCATCATTTGACATGCTAATCCAACAAAAAAGAAACAAACATGGCTCATATTCGCTTTTGTACAATCATTTCCGAAATTTCGCCCCCTTAGTTTAGACCTCTTGAACTCTTGATCAAATAAAAATTTGGTTTCTAACTAGGATTGCAGTAGTTCCTTATTTCTAAGCATCTAAAAAACATACCATTTAGAAACCAAACAGACCAATTTTGAATACGAAATAGTGCATGTGTTTCTCTCTTTCTTTCTCTCTCTATATCTCCATATTCTCATAACTATCCTAACAACATGTAAAAACAGCCCTTGAGCATGTGATCAACAGTCAAGAGACGAAAATCAAAAGGGGAAAAAATCGGAAAAAGAATTGCAATGTTTAACAGCCACAATTCATCAATCATATATCACTTATTTTTACATTATCATCGCCATGTTTAATAGCCACAAATCATTAACTAATATGATAGTAAATATTTTCTGATGTCTCTTTGTATCTACACTTTAACATGATGCCATATTTTCCGAGGAAATGGAAAATAAAATCAGTCCTTTTATGGGCTGATGTATAAATGCAATGAGGAAAAATAACAGAGAATGTATAAATTTGCCATGTTCTGAGTTTTCTTCCCTACCCTGTTAGATTCTATCCCAACTTTGATTTTATTTATATTTTGGTTATGAGTTTTCTTCTTCTCTCATTTTATCTCTTCTCTCTTCTTTTTTTTTGAAAGAATTATCTCTTCTCTCTTCATTTCACTGTATAACAGTTTTATAAAACTCTTGTGATTTGTTGAGCAACAACTTTCTAGACATAATATGCCACAAAAAATGTTTTTTGCCACATCATAATATGCCACATAGGCATTTTAAATATATGCCATGTCATAATTTCACAACCACATCATCAATATCCAGCCTTTATTATTTTGGATGTTGTAACATCCTCTAATTTAGTGATATTTGAATGATTGAATCAAACATAGAAGCACAATTACAAACATCAAAATGTGGATCAGATTCGTCTCTGTACAATCATTTTCAAAATCTCTCCCCTTTACCTTTGCCCTCTCACGAACTCTTAATCAAACACTCATTTGATTTCCAAATGGTATTGCATTGGTTCCTTATTACTAAGCATCCAAACAACAATACCACTTTAGAAGCCAAAGAGTAGTTTTCAATCGAAAGTCAAGAGAAAAAAACAAAGGGGAAAAATCGAAGGGCCCGTTTGGCAAGTGGAATTAAGTGGAATTAGGAAGTGAAATTGGATCTCAAAATTTCAATTCCTACAAATTCTTTGTTTGGCAAACCATTGGAATAAGAATTAAGTAATTCTTGAAATTTCCTCTCTATACAATTTCACCCAAATGAAATTCTCTCAAAAAGCTGGAAGTCCAAAATTCCATCATCTCTTTATTATATTATATTATATTATATTATATTATATTATATTATATTATATTATATTATATTATATTATATTATATTATATTATTTTATTTTATTTTATTTTATATTACTTATGTTATATTATATTATATTATATTATATTATATTATATTATATTATATTATATTATATTCGATTCCATTTTATATAATTCCAGATTTTTACAAACAACCAAACAAGGAATTATGTTTTACAGAATTTTATACTTCTAACATCCAAACAAACTTTAGAATTAATTAATTCAGAATTTTATACTTCTCCATCTTAAAATTCAATTCCATTCTACTAATTCCACTTGCCAAACGGGCCCGAAAAGAATTTACAGTAATGCAATGCATTCCATCAATTATTAATTCTTTATATCATCATAGCCATGTTTAATATGTCCAGAGAGCGTTTAATATTGCTCAACAAATTTATGCCTCAATTAAGCCCTCAAAATAATTTATGCCTCAATTAAGCCCTCAAAAATAATTTATGCCTCAATTAAGCCTCAAAAGTAATTATATCTCAATTAAGCACTCAAAATTAATTTATACCTAATTAAAACATCATGTAATTTATGCCTCCAATAAGCTTCAAAAGTAATTTTTGCCTAATTAAGCATTTCTAAATCTCTCTGAATTTAAGAACAAATTAGCCAAAGCAAAATAATTTTCTACATCAGCCATTTTCAGAGCATAAATGAGAATTCAATCCTTCCAAAATTTCTCAATTGCTCAAATTTAAATCATTGAATCAAACACATAAAATACCACTATAGAATTCAAACATGGCTCAGGTTCGTCATTGTGCAATCATTTCAAAATTTTCACCCTTTATTTTTGCTTCCTCTTAAACTCATGATCAAATGCTAATATGGTTTCTAAAAAGTATTGCTGGTTCCTTATTTCTAGAAATTCAATCAACAATACAATTTAGAAACCAAACAGAGAAGTTTTGGATGCAATTCCACATACAAAAAGTAGGACTTGAAACCAAAACAACTCTTAAACATTTGATCAAAAGTCAAGAGAATAAAAATAATGGGAGAAATCGGAAAAATATATGCAATTATACAATCCATCCAACAATTATCAATTTTTTCGATCATCATTGCCATGTTTAATAAGAATAACATCATCATCACGATCCAACAATTATCGATTCTTTATAAGCCATGGGTATTTCATAGCATGCCACATCATCATTTGATAGCCATATAAGCACTTAACAGACATGAGGAAGCAAAATATTTCAAATTGATATATACCTCAAAAAGAGTTTTTTGCTAAGTCATAATTAGAACAGCCACATCATCAATTGATCACAGCCACTAAGAGGATGCTAGTAGCATTAGTATAAGTAGTAAGATAAGAGGCACAGAGAAATGCCCACATAAAGATAGAGAGAGAGTATCATTATGAGCAACAAATCCAGCAAGAAGAATCAAACATGGCTCAGATTCTCTTTTGAACAGCCATATTTAAAATTGTTCCAACCCTTATTTTTCCCTCTCTTGAACTAAAGATCAAATGCTCATTTGGTTTCCAAAGTGGGATTGAATTGGTTCCTTATGTCTAAGCATCTCAAAAACAATATCATCTCAGAAACCAAATGACTAGTTTTGTATACAAAATAGTGCATGTGTTGTGTTATGCTATGTTACGTATGCCTGTATATATCACCTTAATGTGTTGTACTCTCTCGCTCTCTCAAAAAAAAAAACAAATCCTTAAGCGCGTGATCAAAAGTCAACAGCCATGTTCCACAACCACAAATCACTAACTAATATGAGCTAGTCAAGTATTCAAATTGAAATATACTCAAAGCGAGATTGTACCCACATTATATATGCCACATAAGCATTTAAATAAATGCTGTGTCATTATTTCCCCTCTATTTCAAAATTCAAGCCTTGTTAAAAGCTTAATTGGGGAATTTGATGCTTCTAAAATTTCTCAGTTACTCATATTTGAATGATCAAATCAAGAATAGAAAGCAGAATTATAGACAAAACATGGCTCAGATTCGATTTTGTACAATCATTTTTCAAAATCTCTCTCCTTTACCTTTGCCCTCTCTTGAATTTTTAATCAAACACTCATTTGATTTCCAAATGGGATTAGAGTGGTTCCTTATTTCTAAGCATCCAAACAACAATACCATTTTGGAAACCAAATACAGTAGTTTTGAATAAAAAATCAAGAGAAAAAACAAAGGGGAAAAATCGGAAAAGAACTCACATTGATGCAATTCATTCCATCAATTATCAATTCATTATATCATCATTGCCATTGCCATGTTTAATAAGCCCAAAGAGTTTCTAAAATTGCTCAATGAATCACAAATTATGTGCATTTGCCACATCATCATAATATGCCACACAAGCCTTCTTTACTATTTTAATCATTTTTCAAGTTTCTGGATTAGCTAGGCTCATTGTGAAAACTGTTTTGACTCAATTTCTCTACATGAGAGGTTCTGAATGTGAAAAAAATACGCCACAGAGGCAGTTCAATCTGCCATGTCATCATTTAAGAGCCACATCATCACTTAAATGAAACGAGAGACTTTCTCAACATCATGTGAAACATGAGGGGGTCCCAAGCATAACTATGTTAGACGCATAGTATTAGTAGAGAGAGATGCACCAACAATCCTTCAATAATTTCTGTCGTTATAGTATCTGTATAACATTTTCAGTGTTAATATACTGTTTTAAATATCAATATATAATTTTCAGTGTCATTGTATCACTTATAATGTTGATTTATCATTATTGAGTATTAATATCGTATTTTCAGTAATCATTCTTTCGTGTTAATATATTATTTTCGATGCTAATATATTGAGTTTTCAGTATCAATCTACTATATACAATATCAATATATCCTTTTTTTGTGTCAGTATACTATTTTCAGTAAAAATATATTACTTTTAATGTATTAAAATACTGTTTTTAGTATCAATAAACCACTTTCAATGTTAATATATAATTTTTTTAGTATTAAAAATATCAATATATCATTTTTAATATTAGTATATATCATTTCTAATATCAATATATACCCTTTCAGTGTAAATATAGATATTTCAGTATTAATAATCATTTTTTCGATATCATTATACTATTCTCAGCGTTAACTTATCTTTTTTTGCTGCAATATAAAGTTTTAGGATCACTATTTTTTATTTGTGTCAACTTACCTTTTTTTAGTGTGATATAAAATTTTAGGATCAAAATTCTTTTTTTTTAATGTTAATATAACATTTTTTACGCTAACTTACCTTTTTTAACGCAATATAATATTTCAACGTCAATATTCTTTTTTAGTGCTATCATATTATTTCCGTGTGATTTATGACATTTATAGGTTTGAAATGAAAAACAAAAAAGAAGAAATAATTTTATCTCGTTTCTAAAATCCTATTTAATTTTCACCATTTGGATAGAAAAAAAAATGGAAACAGAGTCATTTACTCAAACATGTTTTTTTTCTGGAGAAAAAACATAAAACAGGAAACAGCAACGATACCAAACGAGCCTTTAACTAAAAACAAAATTCAATTAAATATTTCGTGCGAACTGCGTTTAAAAACTAAAACCAACTATACCTCCCTATGGATTCGACTCCCAAAGTACTACGTGTAGATCATGCGCTTGCGATCGAAACTATGTATATTCAGGTAAATTTGGAAAGCAAATCATATCATATACACAGCACACGCCACTCGCACTATGCTACGAATATTTAATTGTAGAGCTAATTTCGAAAGAAAAGCGCAAAAAATTATAATGATACAAATCCAAATAATATGGATTTAAGTTGCTTAATAACATGTACTTATGCATTATCATTTATTTACAAACAAAGTTTGTGATTCACAATGTGAGTATGAAAAAAAAAGGAATATAAGTAATAACTTTTTTTAAAAATTCAAAGAAAAATGTCAACGATCTACTGAATAACCTGATTGAATAATAACTGATTCTTTGTCAGAATCCAAGATTACGTATGTATTCCTAAATTATTATACAATATTTTTATTTATTCTCTTATTTTTTTCTCATATAGTCATCTCTTTACATTATAATGATAGAAAAATAGAAAAAAGATAAGCGGAAGAAAATAATGATACTAACATAATATTTGAAAAAGACAATAAACTATATAAGAAAAAATAAGGTGAAATATATGAGAAACTAATATGACTAATTTTCTTAAATTATTGTCGCATTAACTTCATTATTGTTAATTTTTTTCTTGAACTGACAAAATGATGAACAATAAATATGCACTATGTGAATGAAAATGTCACATAAACCGTTTTTTTAACTTGTAATATATACAAAATAAGAATAATAATAATAATAATACAATGAGTTCTCAACAACTTGAAAAATATTTTTTCACAAAATTGAGGATATCATAAGAAATATGAATCCAATAAATCATGTGACTTGGTACTAATATTCTTTTCTAAATTGTCAAATTATATTAGTAACTTAAGAAACAAAACTGTATTGTTGTTCTCAAAAATGATGATGAAACATAAAACATGAAACATTAATGTAACAAATCATAAATAAAGTTGTTTTAATAATATCGTCTAGACTGCAACATAATAGCAGCGAGTTTTGAGAAACCAAAAATTTTGATAGTTCTCATGATGAAAAATGAAATACCAATCGACCAATTATATGATAATGCGTTCATAGCCATACATATATTGGTATAGAATATCAGTGAATTTGAGAAATACAACATTTAAGAAAAATATCATAATTTGACGGCCAAGAAAAATGAGTGATGTGGCTCAAGAAGAATTGATAAATAGAATGAATAATAACTGAGAGAGTTAATCAATTCATTAAAATATAATTTAATAGTCTAATTATATAACTTGATTATCTAAATATATACATTTAGGTTTTTTTTTTATGTTTATTATCGTACATAGTCTATCTCATATTTTAAAAATCTAATTATGAAATTATAATTATCTAAAAAGATATTATTTTATACATGTGTATCTACATAATCATTTTTCATATATTATCGTATATAATCCATCTTCACATACTTAATATAATCGATCTTCACATACTTAAGTAAAACAACCATAATTGCAAATAGCATGCTATAGCGTCGTTGAAGCATGAAATGCTACGCGTTGGCAGCTAAACGCTATACGCTGTAGTTTTATTTTCGCTATATCTTTTTAACTCTTAATAGAAGAACTTATTTAATGAAGAAATAATATTATTATGATCTTTTTTTTATTAAAAATAAGCCAAACAATCACTCTTCTTTTACAAAATAATATATTCCCTCTTGATGATACTTAATTATATCATCCGTTAACAAATTATTACATCCGCTATATCATCCTCTATAGCATTCACTAATCACCATCTACTATAAAAATAACATGAACGCTACAAACCGCTAATTACTCCAAATCATACCAATACGGAGTTCAACGTAGAGAAAATTCAAACGAAATTATATATGATATCAGTAAAAGAAATATTACATTTGATCAAGAATAACTAATTTTTTTAAAATAAAAGAAAAAATATGTGTTTTTATGGATAACTCTTCATCTTCTCTCTGAATTAAAACTCATAATTAGTTCATGCTTGATTTTCTACTCTCTTGTCAAGAGAAAATAAGAATATATGTGTTAATTGAACCAACAAAATCTTAAAAATAATCTAGTTCGTAGAATTCACATCCAACGGTCGTATAATAAAAGAGAATGATGATGTGGCATCTTGTGAGGGACTTAAAGAGGTGTAAAATAACTACAACATAAATAGTTACAAAAATATATGAAACTCATGAAATCAAGACATGAATTAACGATTGAGATGCAAGACTTCTTATCATTCAACAATTTAAATTATTTGAATGATGTGGCATTTTGAGAAAAGTAACAAATAAATGAAAAATAAGGGGTTGAGATTAATCAACTAATTAAGCTTTAACGTAATAGTTGATGTTGCATGTGCTTATGTGAGAAACAAAATATAACAAATAAATAAATAAAATTTGCTTATATGCTGCGGGAATCGAACCCAGTACCTCATGGCTATGAATGACCTTTGCCAAACGAAGATGGGCTTGGTGGGCTTGTACACGGGCCGACTCTGGATGATATATATGTACAATTTACCCCACTTAACATGAATTACTCGCTCCGCTTCGGATGAAATTATCCGTATTTAAAAAAAAATTAGAAACTTATTAAGTTTCAAAATTCTCAAATTACTAATTTTGTAATGAATAAAGAAGTTCTTTCACAGGTTTAAATAAGCATTTTATAAAATAATAAATTATAGTTTTAATTTTACATGATCATAGATGATAGTTGATGTTTTGTGGTACTATGTATATTATTTTAATTTCGGGATTTCAGATATTTGGGAGTGTTACGAAGAAATTATATTATAGTCTTTAAGCATGTGAAATTATAGGATAATATTTCAACATGTACTTAAGTCAATTTATTATATTTTATAGGTTATTTATGCATGATAAATATTAATATGATTATGTTAAACTTTTAAGAGTGTATTTGACACATTGTAAGGGTGCAAATGAAATTATGTAAAGCTTTACTGAAAGAAATGCATTTTTTTAATGTTTAATATTTTAAGTCTTTTTCTAGTAAAATATTGTAATTTTTAATGAGTTTATGTGATATTTGGGTTTTTATTATTTTAAATTTAACATTGAAAGGAAAGGCATATGTAATATTTTGATAATTGAAAGGGTTTAAAAAATGTGCACTTAACTTCGGCAGGGCCCATTAAGGCCTGTAATAATTGATTTGAGAAAAAAAAAAAAAAAGGAAAAAAAAGGGAGAAGCCATGATTCGAGCACGGGACGCATGGGGTCACTACCAGACCCTTTAATGAATATAAAAATTATTCTCCGAACTGGACTGCAAAATTAAGTAGAAAAGGAGTGGAGATGTGTTTCGAACTAGGGACTCTTCGGACCTGTGCCAAATGCATCAACACTTGACTACTACTATTTTATGTCTGAATATGCATCAATAAATATTAGAATATGTTTACGGAGTAGACACGTGTCAGCTCCATATTGAGAACGACCAGCTTTTATGATAAGCTATTATAATATTATAATATAAATATAATTACAATTATAATGTCTAATATATATCACCCTTCATATTAGCCCCCAAAAAGAATATATATAAAGGTCACATGGTTCATGTGAGCTAGATTCACCCTTAACTAAGAGGTAATATATTTTGGTGCGGCAACATTCGACTGCAGTCTCACTAATCAGCATCAAATGAACCCTTGCTTCTAATCAATCACCAATTATCACATTCCCTTTCAAAGATAGTCGTTTCTCTCTAAGATAGTCGTTTCTCTCTGCCTGCTCGCCTGCCAAAGTCACATTTTCCCGTCATGAATGTTTTCTTTCGTCATAAAATTGTACGTCTTCATCTCAATTAGTAGTAGGGATATTCAATGATATATTAATATTTTTGTACGAGTATTGGTGATATTTCACACTTTACGTTTTTCAGGGGTTATGTGAAATTATTAGAGGGATACATGTGATATTTGTCTTATTTATTTTATCTTCTAGATATGTTTGCGTGAAATCCAGAAACTTAATTCCTAATCCTTCTACTAATAAAACAAATTAAAGAAATAAAAGGTATGCATTAGATTCATATCTACTGACGGTTGGAACCATAAGTTGCATGTATTTTAGCTAATTTGTCTGTAGATAAGGTGGCCATACCTTAATCATTATTAAATTAAACAAACTGAGCACCTCTCATTTTGAATTTTTGTTTTAATTTATTATATATTTTTTCTTAAATTTTCTTGAATCTGTATTTTTCTTTTTTCACAACTCTTTTTAACAAATACAAATTTTAACTCGCTATACTTCTTTGTTCTAAAAAATTATTAGAAGTAAATCATATTTTATGAGAAGTAAAAATCATTAGGAGAAATAAATTAGTAAATAGAAAGATAAATTCAGTTATAATTTTCTCATGTTTAGAACAAAATGTAAATAGAAAGGTAAATTCGATTATCATTTCTCATGTTTAGAAGAAAAAGTGGCAGAGAAGTATCAGAGCTTAATACTTCTTATTTACAAATTTTTTTATGAACAAGTTATGATAAAATATTAGTAAATTAAATTCTATAATTAATTTAATATTATGAACAAGTTATGATAATATTAATTATTGTCTAACTAATTAAATTGACAATTTTTTTTTGCTTCATAAACAATAAAAAGCTATATATTTTTTAAATTGTATAAAAAATGATATTGCTATCTCTTTTCTTAAACAAATTGTATAATTGTGTACTAATTATACATAATTAACTAACAATAATAAATCATAAAGTGTATATTGGATGCAATAATTTAGACCCCTTATATATGATGTTACATTTATTTAGTTACTTCCCCATTTAATTTAAAAAAATGATTATTATTTACTGTGATCTTTATTTTCTTTATCAAGACCATAAATTTTATTCAATCAGATACATCTTATGCTCAATCAAAATACATTATTATTCATTAGTTTAATCCAACAATGTTAATAAGATAAAGTTTGAAAACATTTAGTCAAGTGGCCTCGACTTAAACTATAAACATCCAGATACTAACAAAACAAAATTGAAATAACTATCTTTTAATTTGAATTTTATCCTGAATCTAAAAATAATTATTAATGATACTATCAGAGTCATCTAGTGAAACATAAAACTAGAAAAATACGGAAGAATTGGTTTACAAAAATAGTTTAGTTTAATATTTTTATTGATATTAAGAAATGAACAAAAATGCAGAAAAATATGTGTGTTAGCATGAAAGTTTTAGAATTATATATGATATTAATGGTACCAGAAAACGCCATATAATTAGTAAACAAATGTTAAGTGTTAAGACTCAATACAATATTCTATGATTATATGTTTAGTATCTATAAATTAGCAGCTTTAATTTAACAATTTAAAGCCTCGATATTGGGCCAGAAGTGCCCATATAATTTAAATTGGGCCCCGATTAAAGTATAATAGAGCTAAATAAATTCAGCTCAATCATAGGTGCGCACATCAAACGGCCAGAATGATGCCACGTGTCGAATTCAGGACCTTCGATCTCGCCGCCTTACTCATCGAATCATTAAACCTTCGTTTCGTTTCGATTCCACAATTATTAGTTCAAAGGAATAAGTTCACTTTTGCCTCCTGAACTTTTTAAAATTGTTCAACTTGCCCCCTCAACATTTTTTTGCACACTTTTGCCCCCTAAACTCTTCCAACTGTTCAACTTGCCCCCTCCATCCAGTTAAACACCCAGTCACCAGTCTAGTGCTTGCGTGGCATGCTGACGTGACAAATATATTAATTTTTTAATCCACGTCAGCACACCTCCCTTTTTTCTTTTCTTTTCTTCCTTTTTCTTCCCTTTCTTCTCTTTCTCTTCTTCCTTCTTCTCTTCGCGACAGAACAGAGCAGAGCTCTGTCTCTCTTCTCTCTTCTCTCCTTCGCGCCGTCGCCACCGCCGTCGCCGCCGCCACCGTCGAGAAGAGAGAAGAGAGAAGAGAGAAGAGAGAAGAGAGAAGGAGAGAAGGAGAGAACCGTCGCCACCGCCGTCGCCGCCGTCACCGCCGAGAAGAGAGAAGAGAGAAGAGAGACAGAGAGAAGAGAGAAGAGAGAAGGAGAAAAGAGAGAAGGAGAGAAGGAGAGAACCGTCGCCACCGCCGTCGCCGCCGCCACTGCCGAGAAGAGAGAAGAGAGAAGAGAGACAGAGAGAAGAGAGAAGGAGAGAAGGAGAGAACCGTCGCCACCGCCGTCGCCGCTGCCACCGCCGTCACCGCTGCCACCGCCGAGAAGAGAGAAGAGAGACAGAGAGAAGAGAGAAGAGAAGGAGAGAAGAGAGAAGAGAGATAGAGCTCTGCTCTGTTCTGTAGCGAAGAGAAGAAGGAAGAAGAGAAAGAGAAGAAAGGGAAGAAAAGAAAAGAAAAGGGAAGAAAAGAGAAGAAAGAAGGGAGGTGTGCTGACGTGGATTAAAAAACTAATATTTTTATCACGTCAGCATGCCACGCAAGCACTAAACTGGTGACTGGACGTTTAACTGGATGGAGGGGGCAAGTTGAACAGTTGGAAGAGTTTAGGGGGCAAATTGAACAATTTTAAAAAGTTCAGGGGGCAAAAGTGAGCTTATTTCTAGTTCAAACGGCTAAAAAGAAGCACGTCAAGAAACGAAAAGAGTCGTATCATAGTTGTTTCTCCTTTTTTCGCTGCTTCTGATTCTAGGGTTAGGGTTTTGATTAAGCTCACTCTTCCTTAATGACGCTGGCGAAATGGTAATTATTATTCATCTCTTTTTGCCCTTTTTTTGCGTTCCGATTTTGCCTTGATTTTTTTTTTCACTTTCTTGCGGTCTTTGATTTAATATCCGATCCGGAAATGCGATTTCATTTCGTTGATTTAGATCTGGAATTATGCTTTCATTTCGTTTAATTCATAGTTGCTAATCTGGTTTTGTTATAGTAATTGTGTGATTCTCCTGTTATTTAGTTTGATTTTTCCAAATTTTATTTGTTGTGTTGATTATGTTTATGCATCTACGGTTTCAATCTTCATTAGAATGCAAAGTGCTGTGACAAATTGTGCGATGGATTTTCCGATTTTGTTTTGGTTTGTTGCATCGAGGGTTTGGCTTTCATGAATCTACTGTTCTAAATTAAGGGAAATTTGAATAATTTTAGTTTGGATCCTTTCCTGTGATAAATTTCAGTGGGCAGCGTTTTTATTGCGTTTTTCATGTTGACAAGTATTTGATTATTAAGATTATAATCTTTCCAATGCATAAATCTCTCGATGCATATTAATTGTTGTTCTGAAAATTGACATTTTAAATTTTGATTTATTGTTTAGTTTTCTTTTTAACTTTTGGAAATTTATTGTCGTATTTTGTTGTGTTGTAGGTACAATAAGACCCTTAAGAGTGCAATGGGCGTGGACTTTCTCTCTGTGTGGGAATTACAATGGACAGAGTTCTGAATAGTTCACGAGAAGATCTTGACAACGATCTTCTCCCACCCGATCTGGTCTGTAAATATTTAAAATATCATAAAAGGCCCCTTACGTGCCTGATCCGAAATCATGAACTGAATAATTATAAGAAGGGTAGTTTGGTAGTGGGGTTTTATCTTACTAAGTGCATCGAATAAGTCTGTTTAACTCCGCCTTTGTTAATTAGTTAATTAATTAATTAATTATAATTAATTAATTAATTAATTAACATTGCCGGTCCCAAGCCCGGGCAAAGGAGGAGGGTTGTTGCCTAAAACAGATTGATGGATTTCATGAATTCTTGGCTAAAATGAGATGATTTATCATCTCAATAAAAGAAAGAGATTTCATGAATTGTGGCTTAAGGTGAGATTTCATGAAAGAGTGAGATGATATCATCTCACTAAAGAAGAGGTTTCATGAATTGTTGGCTAAAATAAGAAGATTTGTCATCTCACCTAAAAAAAGAGGTTGCATGATTTGTAGGCTAAAAAAGTTTCATAAATTATGGGCTAAAATGAGATAATTTTTCTCTTTCAAATAATGACGCTTTAAGAATTGTTGGCTAGAATGGGATGATTTATCTCTCTAAAAAAGAGGTCCAATTGTTGGCTAAGCTGAGATGATTTATCATCTCACTAAAAAGAACAGGTTTCATGAGTTGTGACTAAAATGTGATGATTTATCGTCTCATAAAAAAGCAGTTTAATGAGTGGTGGGCTAAAATGAGATGCTTTATCATCTCAATAAAAAAGAGGTTTCGTGAATTGTGACTACGGGATGATTTATCATCTCATAAAAAAAAAAGTCTCTTTGAGTTGTGTGGGCTAAAATGAGATGATTTGTCATTTCAATAAAAAAGAGGTTTCATGAATTGTGGCTAAAGTGAGATTATCTATTTTCTTACTAAATAAAGAGATTTCATGTATTGGGACTAAAGTGAGATGATTTATCATATCATAAAACAAGAGGTTCATGAATTGTGACTAAAATGGGATGATTTATCAACCCACTAAAAAAAAGAGGTTTCATGAATTATTGGCTAAAAAAGTTTGATGAATTGTGAACTAAAGTGAAATAATTTCTCTTTTGAAAATGAGGCTTTATGATTTATTGGCTAAAATGAGATGATTTATCATCTCAACAGAAAAGAGGTTTCATACATTGTGACTAAAATGGGATGATTTATCATCTCATTAAAAATCTCTGTTGAGTAATGAGTTGATTTGTCATCTCAATTAAAAAAAGAGGTGATTTATCATCTCAAAGAAAAAGAAGTTTTGTCAATTGTGGCTAAAGTGGGATGATTTATCATCTCACTAAAAGAAAGAGGTTTCAAGAATTGTGGGTTAAAATGAATGGATTTATATTTTACTATAATAAAAGAAGTTTCTTTAATTATAGTTGAAAGTGAGATTATTTATCATCTTACTAAAAGAAAGAGGTTTTATGTATTGTGGGCTTAAGTGAGATAATTTATCATCTCATTAAAAATGGTTTCATGAGTTGTGAGCATGAGATGATTCATCATCTCAATAAAAAAAAAGAGATTTCAAGAATTGTGGAGGTTTCATGAAAAAGTGAGATGATAAGAAGAGGTTTCATGACATGTTGGCTAAAATAAGAAGATTTATCATCTCAATAACAAAAGAGGTTCCATGATTTGTAGGCTAAAAAAGTTTCATAAATTATGGGCTAAATTGAGATAATTTTTCTTTTTAAAATAATGACACTGTAAGAATTGTTGGCTAGAATGAGATGATTTATCCTTAAAAAAGAGGTCCAATTGTTGGCTAAGATGAGTTATCATCTGACTAAGAAGAATAGGTTTCATGAATCGTGACTAAAATGTGAAGATTTATTGTCTCATAAGAAAGTGGTTTAATGAGTTGTCGGCTAAAATGAGATGATTTATCATCTCTATAAAAAAGAGGTTTCGTAAATTGTGACTAAAATGGGATGATTTTTGATCTCATAAAAAAAAGTCTCTTGAGTTGTGGGCTAAAATAAGATGATTTGTCATTTCAATAAAAAAAACAGTTTCATGAATTGTGGCTAAAAGTGAGATTATTTATTAACTTACTAAATAAAGAGATTTCATGTATTGTGGGCTAAAATGAGATGATTTATCATCTCATAAAAGAATTCTTGAATTGTGGGTTAAAATTAGATAATTTATCATCTCGCTAAAAGAAAAGTTTCATGAATTATTGATTAAAACATGATGATTTATCATCTCACTATAAAAGAAGGTTTCTTGAATTGTGAAGTAATATGAGATGATTTATCATTCACTAAAAGAAAGAGGCTTAATGAATTGTGATCTAAAATGAGATGATCTATCATCTCACTAAAAAGAGGTTTCATGAATTGTGACTAACGTGAGATCATTTATCATCTCACTAAAAAAGAGGTTTTTTTAATTGTGGGTTAAAATAAGATTATTGCTAATTCGGCGAAGGGAGCGAAGGGAGCGAAGCGAAACCTCGGGTTTCATCAGTTCAGCCTTGAATGTGGAGAGTCAAGGTCATGGAGGTCAGAGAAACAACGACCACAGACGATCCAAGTCGAGAGGTAGCAGCGAGTTGGAGTGTTGGAACTGTGGCAGAAAGGGCCACATGAAACGGGACTGCAAATCCCAGAGAAAGGATAAAAGGGCGGAAACAAGCTCCGCAAATACCGCCACTGATGAGAATTCAGATGATGCCCTAGTTCTATGCATCGACAGCCCTATCGATTCATGGGTTCTGGATTCAGGCGCATCCTTCCACTCTACCTCACAGAAAGATAAGTTTTTGAATTTTAAATCGGGAGAATTTGAAAAAGTTTACTTAGCGGATGGGAAACTGCTATGCATATCGGGCATGGGCGATGTCCAAATAAAATCGAGTAACGGATTTAGATGGACTTTGCGGGGGGTTCGATATATTCCGAGTTTAAAGAAGAACTTGATATCCATTGGGCAGATGGATAGTGAGTGGATAGTGAGGGCTACAAAACCGTGTTTGGGAATGGGTTGTGGAAGATTGTAAAGGGTGCAATGGTTGTGGCTAAGGGTACAAAAATAGGAACTCTTTATCTCACGGAAAACAAGGGAGACTTGTTAGCGGTTCCGGGAGCGACAACCGAGCCGATATTGTGTCATAATCAGCTCGGTAATGTTAGTCACAAATAACTGCAAGTGCTGGCTTCAAAGGGTTTGTTACCCAAGGTGAAATCAGTAGAAACCGGTTTCTGTGAGGACTGCATGCTGGGCAAGGAAAAACGGGTTAGTTTTTCGAATGTCGGACGAGAACTCAAGACGGGGAAGCTAGATTTGGTGCAGAGTGATTTGTGGGGACCAGCTCCGGTCCAAGGTGGGTCACGCTACTACAAGGATAGGTCAAATGACGAATCTGAGGACTACCATGAGGCGGTAGAGACGGGAGATTCTGTCAAGTGGGAGCGTGCAATGAGAGATGGGATTGAGTCTCTCGGAAAGAACAAGACTTGGGTATTGACCTGGTTACTAGATGGAAAGAAGGCGCTACAAAACAAGTGGGTTTATCGGGTAAAGGATGAACCAGATGGCAGCAAGCGGTACAAAACGAGATTTGCAGTAAAGGGATTCCTACAGAAAGAAGGAGTTGACTACACGGAGGTATTCTCGTTGGTGGTGAAGCTAACAACCATTCGTACGGTGTTAAGTATTGTAGCGGCTGAAAATTTGCACCTCGAGCAGATGGATGTCAAGACAGTGTTCCTCCATGGCGATTTGGAGGAGGACATCTATATGGTGCAGCCTGAAGGTTTCGAGACCCCGAGAAATGAGGGTCTAGTATGCAAGCTAGAGAAAAGCTTATATGGTCTAAAACAGGATCCCAGACAGTTGACCAAGGAAGTCCCCATCGACAAGCTGAGGTTGTGCACTGCCTTAGTGGGGCTGGTCGAGTGATTCAGTAGGAGCATGTCGCCGGGCTCAAGGAAGATACGTGGGAGAAAGGAGAATGGATTCAATGCAAAGGATTCGTATCTTTATGAAGTCTCCAAGTGGGAGATTGTTTGGTGTGGAGACTTCTGGAAAACTCTAGATACCATATAAAAGGAAATACTGCGGAAAATATGGAAGATCTCCATATTTGGTTGATACTATTCCTTAATTGATAATTAGAATTTGGAATTTCTTTATTTACCTTATATTTGTTTCCATGAATTAGGTGTTAATTGGGGCAGTAATTCTTTGGGTTATTTCCTTGTATTAGGTATGACTATCCTATAAATAGAGGGGTAGGGGTAGAGTTTTATTCATTCCAACAACCACAAACAATTGTATTGTATTTTCTCTTTCTCCAAGTATAAAGAAAGTTTGAGTGCCGGCGGCCGTGGTTTTTACCTTTTAGGGTTTCCACGTAAAAAATATTATCTTTTTTTCTTGTGTCTTGCTTTCTGTGTTTGTTGTTGCGTCTCGGTTCCTAACAGTTTTGATATTTAAACGTAGACTTGTTTTATTATTTTGCATTCCATTTTCTGCCAATAAAAAGCCATTAATTTTGTCATAATCCACTCAACAGTGCTAACTATAATTAAGACCATGTCATATTATAAATAAGAAATTAAAAGTATCAAAAATAATTTATAAAAAGGATTTTTTTATATTTTTTTTTACTTAATCTTTACTTTTTTACAAGCTTTTCATGATGTGAATCATTTATTTTATTTTATAGAGTTGACACATATAAGGCCGGCCACAGGTATTTTGGGCCCCTAGACCAACTTGGAAATGAGTAATCTTATTCAATAATTAAGGACTTAATTTTATTTGTTGGGCTACATGAAATGAATATGTAAGGATTTAAAATGGACTTTACTTAATTTTAATCTTTCATGGGCCTTTAGTTGATTTATTGTTCTAATTTGTATTGGGCTAATTAAAAAATTAATGCTACTATTATCATTAAATACAAGAAAATATGGCCCTTTAAAATTCTAGACCCTAGGACCATGATCTTTTTTTTCTATACTGAGGCCGGCCCTGGATCACACATATACATTCACTTATTTTCGAAGAAATTGGTTTTGCGGAATTTCAAACCATCAACCTCTGGAAAAGCAATATTATAAAAGTCAGAAGTCGGGACTAATCATTAGCTACGAAAATTTCCGACTAATGCTAACTTTTACAATACTGCTTGAAATTATGAGATTTTTGTATTAAAGGAGCTTTGATGTGATGTAAATCTTGTATTAGATGTGATTTTAACTCAAATTTAATTCATCGCAACTATATCAACAAATTTAAGCACATATAAGATTTTTATTTCGTGGTTTTCCTTATTTTTTCTTTCACTATTTTTTCTTCTTTTTCCTCTAGCTTCTTCTTTGTCTGTTTCTTTTCTCACATTTTTTGTAATTAAATATTTTCTTCTTCATTGAAATATTTTCATTAGAATTCTCCTGGAGTATATTTTCAGCAACCTTATAATAAAAGGAATTGCAAAACAATATTTTATATTTGAGCTTGTACAAGAAAAAAATATTTTCCGAATTAATTCTTTGGTTTATTTTTTTTTCCCTTAATTTATCCAAAATAAACAAGTAAAAAACAATTTCAAATTCCTAAAGTTCCAAATTGCTATTTGTACAAATTTAAAGGAAAAAGGTCATCTTCACAAATTGTTTTTATTACAAGGTCATTTATAAAAACAACTATTTGACAGTTTAATGTAATTAACAGTTTTATTTTACTACTCTACCCTTGTAAGTTGTGGTTGTGGGTGTTATTTAACTCACGCGACTAATTTCGAGGGTGAGCAAATCCAAATCCAATAAGGACGTGAAGATCCGAATCCATATGTTCCCAAGAGTCCAAGACTCATGGATCTTAATTAATGGTAATGACCCGTTACGACAACCACCTCTAAATAAAAAAAAAAGTAATTATCATCATTCTCGAATGCGTCTTGTAGCCATTTTCGTGTATATATATATATATAATAGCCATTTTTGTATATCAATTAACATTTAATATATTCGTATGGTATCTAGATCAGAAAAAGTTAACATAAATATAGTTTAGATAAAATTTTACATATCTACAAAGGTGTTAAAACAAATTATTTTTGCATATCTACAAATATAATTTAGCAAAACTAAAAAATAGATAAAATTTTACCAGTTATTTTTATGATATTCGTGTGATCTCAATTTCAACTATACATTTTAACTTTTTCTAATAAAGTAAATATCTCATAATTTTGTTGATAGAGCACATTGGATGTGCATCAATAGATTATTAGTTTAAATTCCGACAAATACAATTTTATATAGAAAATATTTAGCAAAATCTCTTAATCTATTAAATATGGATTAAATCTAAAAAATATTTTTCTAACAAAATTTTGTTACACGAATGTCTTCAAAATATTATTATTGAGAATAATTACCACTACATCAAGTAATGGACTCACCAAGCGGGGGCCACGTGTGAAGGAATGAAAAAAAAAGATAACTGTAAAGTAAAAAATTTCAGTTATAAAAACATGGTGTAACAATTACCTATATGAACCGCACAGTTAAAGATAAGAGGCCAAGTCTAAAATTACATAAGATACACCATAATTTAAATGCACTTTGAGCAACTAAGATATTGTAACATGTAGAAATGAGCCAATTTAGGACACTTTTGCCCCATCAGTGTAATCTCACTTATGATCAAATTAATCACCAAATTCTCACGAATAGACTATAACCATTACTCCCAAATCTCATCCACAAATGTCAAACGGCATTTCTCAAAGGACGATCCATCACTGAAACATTTCGAATTATAAGAGAGATGCTAAGCTATCACGACAAACACAAAATCCCTACCATAATGCTAAAATTAGGTTTCGAAAAAGCTTTTGACAACATTCCTTTGGACTACTTACTATACCTACTTAACATAAGAGAATTCCCGCCCAAATGGACTAGTTGGATTAGGAACCTACTAATCTCATTTAGTTCGGCCATCAAGGCAATTGGCATCATTGGAGACTACTTTCATCAACGAGGAGTAGAATAAGGAGTCTCATTATCGCCAATGTATTCAATCTAGCGGTAGACTCTCTACAAATACTCTTAGAAAACATCACTCCATTTCTTACACATACAACTCCAAAGGTCCTTCATGCGCAGACGACACAATCATCTTCATCGAAGCACATCCCTGAAATATCAAAATAGTTGGTCATATTCTCACACACTTTATAAAGATGACATGACTCAATATCAATTGGGACCAGCGGCAGAACTTTATAGAGACTGGGAGATCCCCCCTTCCAGATTTTGACAGAACAATATATACCAATAGTATTTCAGTGAATTTTTTTGAAATATATGTATATCTATATATTTGTCCGCCCTACCACCATAAAAAAATTATACAGTGTTAATCAGTATGGAATAATTTTTTTGGCCCTCCAATAAACAAAGGCAAGCTCCACTACTGATTGGGACAAAAAGGTCTTTTATTCTCGTCGCCATCCCAACACATTTGCAAGACGTAGTTTAAAGCATTATCCCATGCCGTAAGGCGTCCCTCCCCCCATTAAATATTTGAGATTTCCTCTCTCATACAAGAGGACAACCAAACTCTCATTCATGCCACTCCTACAAAAGATGAATAAAAGACTTGCAACGTGAAAAGTGAAAATTCTATCATATGGAGCTAGACTCACGCTAGTGAAGTCTGTTTTATTCCCCTTACCAACTTATATAATGCAAATATTTCTCTTACCAAAATGACTAATTAATGTACCAACTTATATAGTGTAAATATTTCTCTTATCAAAATGGCTAATTAATGAGGGATCAACAAGATCACTCGATCTTTTTTTTGGAGAGAAGACAAAGAATGTTCGGACGGCTATTGTGTATAGTTAAATGGGCTAAATGCACACTCCCAAACTCTAATGGCGGTCTAAGCATCAAAAACATCTAATAAGTAATAACACGCACTTCTACTCCGTTGGTTTTGGAAAATGGACAAAAATAACAATACCACTTGGAGCCACACACAATCAATCAATTATATGAAACTCATTCATCAATAGACCTTATCAACTATCCTCCCCATCAACTCTCCTTCTTCTTACAAGATTTTAACCGGCTTACAAACATCTAACAATCCGCCACACATACAAACCAACAGATCAACGAAGTCGTACGGAGATGGGCCCACTACTACAAAAATGGTTACTAGAACCAGTTTGGTCAGACCAGGCCCAAACCCGGTCGGAAAAATTATGAAACTGGTCTTAGTTTCAACCAGTTTACAAACCGGTTAGACCCGTTTAGTAGGTCAGACCCATTCATTTCTCTCTAACCAGTTTCGTGCAGCCGCTCTCTTCCGCCAAATTCATTTCTCTCAAATCTGCTCCTTCTCGAATTTCTCCTTGGTGTCTCCGGCGATTCTCCAGCTACCGATCGCCACCTCCGGCGATTCTCCGGCGAACGATCTCCACCCGGCAACCCTAATCCGATCCGTACAAGCTCAAATCTGATCTGTACAAGCTCAAATCCGATCCGTGTACAAGCTCAAATCTGATCTGTACGAGCTCAAATCCGATCCGTGTACAAGCTCAAATCCGATCCGCGTAAAAGCTCAAACCCTAATCTCTGCTAGTTTCAGGTTTCTTCTTCTTCTTTTTTTTTTTTTTTTTTTTGGATCGATTTCTGATTTTATTTTGTGTTTTTTTTTCTGATTTTGCTTTGTTTTTTTCCTCGTTTATAGGATATTAAGGGCAAATTCTGCTTTGTTTAGGTATAATTTCTGCTTAGTGTTTAAATAGTTTACTGTTTAACTAGTTCAAATAGAATATGAGAGTAATTTTCCAGTGTTTGAGTGTTTTTTTTTTTGTACAGAATTGATACTTTATTTAGTTATTTGGCCTTTTTTTTGTCAAATTGCACAATTCGCGGTAAATTGGGATAGAATTAGGTCAAATGAGCTTAATTTTGGAAAATTGCACAAGGGATAAAAGACTCGGTTTGGTCAAGTTAAACTGAGGCAGTTTAGGCTTCTTGAATTCTTGAATTTACAAATTTGGAAACATATTTTGTCTATTCAAATGCTCATTTAAATGTAAATTACTACCAAATAAATAAATTAAAATGATATTATTTGATGTTTCAGACGAGCGATAGAGGTGACTGATTAGGTATAATTTCTTCTTTGTTAAGTAGGAACCATTAAATTGAGCAAGAATACGTCATTTTTCACACACAAATTGAGCAAATTATGGGTCCTAATTCAGATCGCAACTTTGGTAAGTAATTAAATTGAGCAAACTAGGTCTCTGACACAATCGACATGCATCATCTCTCAATGCTGTTGTAAAGGTACTTGATTTTAATCCTTTGTAAATGTGTTTTTTCATTACGTAGGTTTATTGCTCTAGTACCTTCAGATTACTCGCTTCCTTGGCAGAGACAAAGGCAGGGTTCTTCTACTAGCAGGTACTTTCAGTTTTTTATCATCTTTTTGATATTATTTGTTAATATTATTTTCCCTTTTTTTGTTATATATTTTTGTATTTTTTGTTTTGTTTTTTGTTTTGAAAATTCAGAAGAAAAGAAGGCTGGATTATTTGGGGAAGTGAGAGTACAAGGCCGGCTATTGAATGATTTGTAAATCAGAACATAGTTGTTGTAGGGGCAGAAAGGTAAATTCACATTTTCTTTTATATTTTCTTTTTTCATCAATAAAATTCTTAAACTCTTTAACTTTAAAAGTTTAGATTTTAGAATTTGGATTTTATTTTCAGGCTTGTCCACTATCTTTTCCTCCAAATATCATTCATTCGGAACTAGCTCAAGGTTACAGGCTTCATCAGGTCAGTATTTCGTTTATTTGATTTCATTTCATATCTTGCTTGCTTTAAGATTTATGTAATTTATTGTAATTCTAGCTATTTAGGATTTAGAATATAGGTTTATAAGGGCTTAGTGTTTAGGATGTAGGGTTATAGATTAGGGATTAGTACTTAGTGTTAGAGATTAGTGTTCGTAATTAAAATATTAGGGTTAATATGGAAAATTAGGGTTTCAATTGGAAAATCATTGGAAATTAGGGTTTAAATTGGAAAAGTGGAGTATAAACAAAGATGGCGGAATACTAGGGTCTATATGTCATTTTAGGGTTTATATGAAATTTTAAGGTTTATGACATTTTTGAGTTTTTGTGGAATTTGGGTTTATGTAACATTTTAGGGTTTATGTGGAATACTAGGATTTATATGACATTTTAGGGTTTTTGTGGAATACTAGAATTTATATGGCATCTTAGGATTTATGTGGCATTTTAGGTTTAACATATGCATTTTATTGATCAATTAATTTATATTTTGTATCATAATAGTTGCAATTGGACAAAATATTTGTGAGCAATAACGGTGAGTCATTCGGACAACATTCTTTGCATTTTTCTTACTTGCCACATCAATCGTCGTGAGTCCTTGTATGTAGATAATATATTTATATATTTCTCTTTTTCATTTTAAATTTAATATTAAATATATGTATGTGATTTTGTTTCTTTTTGTCCTCTTTTTGCAGATTTTTAGGGTTGTTGGAAACTTATTAGGGTTGATATAATTTTATTAGGGTTGTTTGATATCGTGAATTTTGTGATTAATTGTATTGATGTCATTGATATAAATTTGTGGATTTTATGATGATTTATTTTGATAAAATTGGATATTGTGATATTTTATGTATTATTATTTCTATTATTTTTATTTTATTTTTTTGGTTTTTTATTTTTTATTAAATTTTTTTTTTTGCACGGTTTAAGCCGGTGTAAACAAACTGTTGGTAAAATAGCACCCACCGGTTTTGAATCCGGTGGTAGAATTGCTTACCACGGATACCGTACTACCGGATTTACACCGTTTTCGAAACCGGTGGGTGTCATGTGTTAGACCGGTTTAAACCGGTGGTAGAAGCGATGTAAGCCGGTGGTAGATACATTTTTTGCAGTAGTGGCCCAAGCCTAGTCTATTCCTCGAGTCAAGCCTACAAGATATTAGCCAACACTCAGGTATCACGATCCATTGGCAAAAAAGGCCGTGGAAAATGAAAATTCCGCTTGAAATCAAGGTCTTTGCATGACTGATGTTTCAGAATGAACTACTCACATCCGAAAATTTAGCCAAGCGAGAATGGTCCCACAACCCTCACTGCCCCTTTTGTCGACGATACTCAGATAGCCATCTGCATACATATCAGATCAACTTGGAATTTCACCGAGTTGCCAACATCAGCTGCAGAATTCTAGCTCAACTACAGACGAACAATCACAAAGGAGAGGCAAAATCAATGAGACGCTATTTGTGCAGCGGTGTGGTGGTCAATTTGGAGGGAGAGGAATAGGAGAAAATTCACATAAAAAACAAGACCCTATAAGATCACTGTGAGAGAAGCAAGGGAACTAGCTGATTCCTGGAGAACAAATCTCCAATTATCGTCGGTTCACGTCATTTCTTTAATCTACTTCATTTAGATCATAGCAAATATTTGATGTAATCGCAGATGTAACTTAATCCCTTAATAATGTTGTACAACTTATATTTTATTTTAATTTTAATGAAAAATGAACGGACACAGGTAATCATATGTTGTTCATTAAAAAAAAAAATTACCAATGATCAATCTCAACCGAGTGAAGTTAAAATTTAAAAATAAAAATACTTATTTTGACAATAAAGAAACTTTTTTGTTTCTAAAAAGAAGAAAACAGAAATTATATAATATATATAATTTTGAATGCATTGCTACAGTAATAATTCAGTAGAACTCCATGTCAGTCAAAAAAATTTAGCCGTGTGATTCAACTTGTTGGCATTGTCTGATGACTTTATTAATTCTCCATAATTCAAGAGTGTTATTTCGAAATGTTGTGCGAGAGATATGATATCCTCTTTAACAAAGCTCCAATATTGTTGGTAGAATTCGCTTGGTATTTCGTCAGGGGCTCAAGCTTTGCCCTTTGCAAAGTATGTTACTGTGTTTTGTATCTCGACTTCTGATATGTTGTTACTTCTGATCATCAGTGGCGGGTGTAGAGGGGTGCTAGTGGGAGCCTTCCCCCCCCCCCAAAAATCATTATGAAGTTTTACATATATACCCCTTTATAATATGAAAATTCCGGTCCCCTACAATCATTTGTATAGTAAAATGTGTTGATTTTTGGGTTTGAATTAATTTCTTTCTCATTTGTATTGGGCTGTTGATTTATTTTACTTCAAAAAATTAAGAAAGACAAACTATATCAGCCCAATCCAACTACTCAAACTCAAATTTTCAATCATTTATATTTTATTCAACAAGCTATCTAACGTGCACAAGCACCACAACCTTTCTTCCTCAATTACAAACTCGGACCGCCCCCAATCCCCCGTCCCCACCTGTAATTTTTCAAGAAAGCCCTATTTCTTCTCCAAATTACAAGTAACGAAAAATCAAGCAATATATTTATTTTCTCAAAATTACTTGTATCATTTTTCCTCTCTTGTCAAGATTAGAAATACTATTTTTTTGTTAGATTATAATATTTTAGGATGTTAATGGTAAACAGTAATATTATGAATTTTGTTATTTTGTATTTACATGTCATGTATTTTGTAACTCAGCCCCCGCTAATATAAGGTTCTGGCTCCGCCACCGCTGATCATGGGTATTTATTATGTTGCTACTTTTTTATTGAGAGATGTTAAACACAATATCATTATCTTTTTTAAATTTACATTAATTATTGGTTTATTTCATGTTCTGGATCTAAATTGATAATTAGAAAAGTTGCAAAAACGTCCCTACATTATGTCTAAATTGCAAAAAAAGCCCTACATTATTGGAAATTGCAAAAAAGCCCCCTGCATTATTGCTAAACTTGCAAAAAAAGCCCTTACCGTTAGATTGAAGCTAACACCGTTAGATTTAGTAGTTTAATCACTTGAAAATTATTATTTAAATATTAATTAACATTTTTGTTTTAGAAAAATATTTTCTTACAAAAAATATTTATAAAAACTTTTCTTAAACATATTTTTGGAAAATAATATTTTATTTAAAAATATATTTTGTTTTAGAAAAATATTTTATTGAGGGAAATATTTTATTAAATTTCTTTTTAAAAAACATTTTTCAACAAAGATTTTTTTTTAGAATTTTTTTTAGAAAGATTATTTTATGAAAAAAAAATTAAATGATAAGTATTCTTTTCAGTAAAACAATTTGTTAAAAGAATATGTTTCAAAAATAAAAGTTTTTCTGAAAAAAAAAACATTTTATCCAAAAACTATTTTTCAACAACTATTTTTTTAAAAACTATTTTCTTAATAATAGATTTAAGCTGAAAAATTATTAATTATTATTTAAAAATTATTTTGCTGTGATTAGACTACTGAAACTAACAATGTTAATTCAATCTAACGATAGGGACTTTTTTACAATTTTAGCAATAATGCAAAGGCTTTTTTTGCAGTTTCCAATAACATAGGGGCTTTTTTGTAATTTAGGCATAATGCAGGGGCATTTTTGCAAATTTCCCTTGATAATTTTAACATTTTAAAAGTTTTTCTTGGATTTGATTTTTTATAGTTTGAACTGAACTTTGGACAAAGAAAAAAGAGAAAACGAGTTTGTAATCGTAATGAAATAAGATATTTTGGCCTGAAAGTATTTATTCTAATAAATAGGCATTAGTTTCAACTTTCAAGAATAACCACCATTTTCAACGAGTTAACATTAATAATTTTTTCTAAAAAATTTAATATTAATCTAGTTGATTGGGCGAATTTAGTAGATGTTTTTCAATTGGAGAGGGTAATATGATATTTACAATTTGGAAAAAGTTTCATCAAATGTAAAGAATTTCAATGTTAATATTTTATGATAAGCAATTTACCCTCTAAATTATAATAAAAATCAAATTGTAATATTTTTTGTTAGGTTTAGATTTTTTTCATGAATTGTACAAAATATTTTATAAGATAATTTTAATAACTTATTTATCAAAACAATTTCTCATGAAAATAAAAATAAGGAAAAATAGCCACAAAAATATTTTGTACACAATATTCTTATTTATTTTATAGTAAAAGATATAATTTTTGTTATTTATTTATTTTATAGTAAAAGATATATTTTTCATGAATGTAGAAAAGTAAAGAAATTTAACTCACTTTGAAGGAGGTGTTTGAAAGAATCTAAAAAATGAGGACGTTTATGAAAATATTGAGAAAAGTTAAGGAGGTGGGGTTTAACAAATTTCTTACAATTTTAGCAGCATTTTAGAATTTTGAAAGGGTAAATAAGAAATTCTGCCTTTTTTTTGGAGTAGTTCTCTCCATTAGACAAAGAAATGGAGAAGACATGAGAGCGAGCTCTTCTTCTTCCTTCGCCAATCAACCATCCTCTCCAATGGCTCGAATTGTCCTGTTGAGACAAGCACAAACCTTCATCCACTCTCGATCCTCTCCAATACTCGCCCGCCGTCCAACCCTCCTCTCCTTCTCCTCCTCCTCCTCCTCCTCCTCCTCCTCCTCTTCCAATCCTCCTCCTTCAACCACAATCAGCTGCTCTAACAACACCAACAGCTACTTATCTCTCTCAGACAGCGAATTGATGGCGCAGTGCGAGATGGACACGTACAAATCCAGCGGACCAGGCGGGCAACACCGCAATAAGCGGGAAACGGCCGTCAGGCTCAAGCATCTCCCTTCTGGAATCATCGCTCAGGTCTCAAATCTCTCAAAAGACTCTTTCTTTTTCTTTTTTTATTGTTTGTTCAGCAAAAGGATTATTATATTTGGATGGAATCAATTTAGGCAGCAGAAGATAGATCACAACACAAGAATCGGACTTCAGCTCTCGCACGGTTGCGCGCATTAATCGCTCTAAAAGGTATTAGTAGTACTGATTTTTTTTTTTTTTTTTGAAAAAATAATTTTCTATTACTTAATAATATTGAATCGAAATTGATGATTTTGTTGTGTTTAAATTAGTCAGAAATGAAATAGAGCTTGAAGGATATTCACCTCCTGCTGAGCTGCTTCAGATTCTTCCGCTGAAATCGACTGTTAGAGGATCGGATGTGGGCCCCCAAATTGGCCCAAATAACCCTAAATTTATTCCGGTATTTATCACTTTTCATAAAGGGATTAAGTAACTCAAGGAACTCATATGCCACATTTTTATAAAAAATTGTAAAATGGATCTAGTTTATACATATAATAACATGCCAAGTTACGAAGCACATGAAGTTGATCTATTACCCTTATTAAGATTGAACATATGACACTAACAAATATCTTTTTTTCTTCTTAAAAAGAACAACTTCATGTACGCCCCTAAAAAATAGAACTATCATCCATACTTTAAACGTGATAGATATCAAATATTAATATTATCAGAGGACTTTTGTGCAAACAAATATGAAAAATTCTTAATAAAAAGAACACATGAATTATATATAAGCAAAATATTATGTATACCTCTATGAAATGAAAAATATTGTAAATACACCTATAGCAAAATTTCTTCGGTACAAAAATCTAAAGGACATGGGTGCCCCTTAAAATATAAAATATTATAAGCTAGAAACATCTCTGCTTTTTCAGCGAGATTTTAGTACGCTTGCTAATAATCTTTGCACAATTTAATATGAAATTGTGCTAGTAAACCTACTCTAGCCAAAGTACAAAATGATTTCCATGATAGGGCTGGTGTTATATCTTTTGATTTGGTATACCAATTGATTTTTTTGTAATCCAATTGCCATATTACTTCAATTCAAATACATGCATGAAAAAAGAAGGTGACCTACTGTCATCTGCCTTTTTACAAAGGTTGCAAATCGAAGATTCAAACCAACCATTCTTCATCATGATGTGTGCCGCCTGTTGTTTCTTGTTACATGCCAAATAATACATTTTGAGGTGTTGGTTGTTCTCTAATATCCTAAAATTTATCAATACTAATAGAAATAACAAAAAAATTGTCTCTTTCTTGTTCTCGTTTTTTCCTTTTCTGTAAACGTACATAGAATGATTTCATTCATTCTACTCTTTTATGCCTTAATTTTCATTTATCGGATTAGTGTGAGTTTTCCTTAGCCAATAATATTATCGTGACAATCACTATTCTATATTGCATGTCTTTATGGCATGATTTCTCATACAACCTACGTGATTGTTTTTCTTTATTTCATTTCAAAATGATTAAAAAATTGTCTAATTAGATGACACCTAATTAATAACAAAAACAAATTAAAAAAGTTTCGTAATTTTTGCATCAATTCAATTAATATGATATTTTATTCTAAGTAGATCTAATCTAGCCTATAATTCATTTGTTTATTTTTAAAAAAAATAGGGAATGCAAGCTTTGCTGGATTTGATTTTTGCTGTAGAAGGATCGGTATCTGATGCCGCTAAATTATTAGGGTATTTTTCTTAATTTTATCAACTGTGGTACAAATATTTATAATATATTTATTTATTTGAATATTTGAGTTAAATTGGTCTCATATGCAGTTTAAGCACAGGGGCTCTTTCGAGATTAATTCTATCAGATGATTCTCTTCGCCAGGCTGTAAATGAACTTAGAGTTTCTAAGGTATGTTATGTCTATTCTTATTGTTTTATGGAGTTACTTTTCGGTGCATATTACTAGACCATAATATGTACCAAAAGTAGAGACCAAGTACGAAGTACGATACCTGCCTGTTTGTATCATAATTAGATCTTCAAATCCTAATCGTAAAGAACAGCTAAATTTTGTTTCTTTTTTTTTATAGGGAATAAAACCGTTAAGATGAGATTTTTTGAAGAAGCTTGAGACATTATTCGAAAGAACGCACTTCGCTTCTTCAATTCATTGAATGTTATTTTTTGTTAGTGACATGCATTTTATTTATTGTGTGCATTTTGTAGATTGTATTAATTAGGACAATAAAAACCCAAAGAAAGTAGAGTTCAGTATAAGAATATTTTTTGCTAAAAAATATATATATTACAAACTCATGGTGAATTCAAACTGAATTTAAAAGCAAAAATCATATTGAATTCACAATAGAGAAAAAAAAAAGAATCAAACAAAAACCAGAAGAATCAAGAGAACTAACAAAGACACTAATGAAATTGAATGGAGGAGAGCTAGTCTTATTTCAATCATTATCAACGTTCAGTATAGTCAGACCTGTGTCACAATAAGATTTGAAATTAGTTAAAAGTGCGTACTAAGAGATACAGAAGTACATTAGCATTGTTTAGGATACTGATAATTTGAGAAAATAAATCCTTAACTATGTAATTATTTCTTCATTCATTCATTTTTGTGAGTTTCTAAGAGAGGCAAAATCGATATAAATATGATTAACATAAAGGTGAACATAATTTTATTATAGAACACAAACTTTGAAACAGATTGTACCTAAATAGAGCTTTTCATACATCACCTAGGTACTGATATGTGCTCATTTGACTGCATATGAAACACTTGCCGCAAATTTGCCTTAGCAACACTGGAGGCGTGTTCAGAAATTGGGTTTCCATTTCCACATCTAGATCCAATGAGCCTTCACTACAACCGACATATGAGGCCTTTTCCAGCTTGTATTTTCCAAGCACCACATTGCGAATCTCACCATTTTCATAATTTCTTCCACATTTATTTCCAAATCGACAATATTTCCATCAATTATCTCTAAAACTTGACCATCTCTAGTTTTTTTTGTAACACGCTAATTAAATGCACATTTTCTTCTGGTTGTGAGCAATCCAAATTCTTCCGCACGCATAAAACCTCAAGTATAACTACAACAAAACTGTAAATATCAGCTCTTTCGGGAATGCAAGAGGTCAACCATTCTAGTGCTTTATAACCTGGTGTACCCTTCATTCTAGTATAGTAATGACATGGGTTTGGTCGTTTTCATGGATTGGGCAAACCAGACTCAGAAGATCTCATACTCTCACTTCAAAAGGGCCCAATCACTGAATCTGAATCAATTACAATGATTTGCCCTCCTGAAAACAATGTCCTTTTATTAGATTTTCTAAGAATTTTTTATACAATATTTAGTGTAATGAGTCATATTACAATTATATTACCCATTACAAATAACCCATTAGAATTCCTACCACTTTAAGCCCGGTCAATGTAATCAAATGCAAATTTGTAAAATGGTCCAAATATTCTTAATCATCTTCAAATTATGCCAAAAGTAGTATCCATATTTATCCATTTCTTTTTTTGTTAATTGTAAATTAAGAATATAATTTTTAACATATTTTAAATAAATTACTTTCATTTATTGTATTACTTCTTTAGATATTATATACTATTTCAAAATAATATTTATTATTTTGAAATAAATAATAATAAATATTGATTATTTTGAAATATTATTTCTTATTTTCAAATGAATATCATTTATTAATTTGAAATAAAAGAAAAAATTATTTGAATAATAATATTTATTATTTTGAAATGAATAATAATAAATATTGATTATTTTGAAATATTATTTCTTATTTTCAAATGAATATCATTTATTAATTTGAAATAATTTTTTTTTATGAACTAAAATATATAATACTATGACGCAACATCTTATTATTATTACTAAATATTATATAAAATATGAAGAAGGGATACAATAAATAAAAATAATTATAATATGATTTTTCATTTACAAATAACTAAAAAAATACACTTTAAATGGACTTTTCTTGATACAATTTTAAGATGGTTAGGAGTGCAAGGACCATTTTGAAAGTTTGCATTTCAACTTTATACAATTCTCTTAAATCTAGAGAGGGGTAAAAAGTTGGGATATATGTGGTATATTCTACATAATATTTTTTGTAAATTTATTTAGATCATCATAATAAAAAATTTAGAATCAAAGTGAATAATATTTGATGTGATTCTACATTATTATTTAACATAGATATATTTATAATATTCTTGAGAAAGTAATCTATTTTTTATTTACTTTTATGATTTTATGTCTATTTTGATTATTCTTTATTTACATATTACATAAAATATTATTTATTATTTTTGTTTTTGGTTGAAAAATAAATTTGAGTATGCGCATTTTATTTATTATTTTGAGCCGAATAATTTTCAGCTTCAAGAAAATAATAAAAAATATATATGAAAAATTAATAACATAATAATACATTATAAAATCTTCACATTACTAAATCTCTTCCCAACCCAATTACTTCATGTTTCTCCTTTATTTTTTCTTGATTTTTTTATTATTATTTCAAATCGAACAAAATCAAATATAAAAAAAAAATATATAGATGGATATTTTGGTTCAAAAAACTTATTGCTAAAACTCTCTGCAAGTTAATGAAATGAATGAGCTTCCCAGCCCAATTACTTTATGTTTCTCCTTTATTTTTTCTTGATTTTTTTATTATTATTTCAAATCGAACAAAATCAAATATAAAAAAAAAATATACAGATGGATATTTTTGTTCAAAGAACTTATTGCTAAAACTTTCTGCAAGTTAATGAAATGAATGAGTCTTTGTAATTTTGTTGTGTTATATTTCAGAATTTTGGCATAAACAAGCACAAATAAAAGAAATAAAGTTAGAAAAAATTAAAATGAACCAAATCATTTTTCAGTTTGAAATTATTCGTAATATTTTTAAATGGATATCATAATGAATACCCAAATATATAGATAATATATTTTTTGCACGAGACTGTATTTTATACTTAAATTTATAATAATATGATTAATATTTTTTGCCATAAATTTTTTATCCAAAAATAAATGCAATGAAAATAATATTTTTCTTAATAATAATATTTAAAATTAATTTCTAGAGTAACAATGATAATTTATTGTAATAAGTGAATTCAATAAAAAAAAACTTTGTTATGCATTTTTATATGATAATAAGATCATATTACATTATCCTGAAGCGGAGCTAGGCTACCGCTAGTTGATGCTGAAACTCTAAGTGAAGTATACAGTAAAAAAGAGCCAACTTCTAAGAAAAAATTCCCTCGGGCTGTTAGGAAAAGTCAAGGCTTCAAGCATTGCAGAGCAACCAATACATATCTGCAGTTGGCAAAGCTCAGCTGACTCAGTACAAGGAAATTACTCCAACACAAAAAAAAGAGAAATAATTAGAAGAAACTTATCTTTGATGATGAGGTAGACAAAATTGTATTGCCTTTAGAAAAGAGGAAACTTGAAAGGGGAGAAAAAAAGATTGCTTGATGGAGCTAGTATTAATATCACTGAAGAAATAAGACATGATATGCCATCATTTTAATTAAAATAAATTAAAATGATACTGTCTTGATTCTTTGCTTGCAGCATTAAATCTGCAAGCAAAGAATCAAGACAGTATCAAATAAATTAAAATGAATTATAACAAAATTAATTTACTTATATGGAATGTCAGGGGGCTAAATGATAGGGATAAAATAATACAAGTAAAATATCATATTATTGGGGAAAAATCAGACATAGTTTGTCTGCAGGAATCTAAGTTAAAAGAATATGGGCCTCAAATTCATAAGGAAATTTTTGGTAATAGGTTAAAAGGGTATTCAGTCATGCATTCTAATGGGGCATCAGGTGGTGTGATAATATCATGGAATGATAATATGTTTGAATCTTTTAAATCAATTAAAAAATCAAATTCAATAACAGTTCAAGTGGCTAATAGATGGGGTGGTTCTAAAATTAATTTAACTGGTGTTTATGGACCACAGACAAGGCAAGATAAAAAAGATTTCATAAAAGAATTAGAAGAGTTAGAGGTGAAAGATTTACCTTGGGTGCTCATGGAAGATTTTAATCTCACAACCTCCATTGAAGAGAGGTCAAGTAACACAAAGAGAAGTTGGTCAGATTCAAAGACCATGTGAGCTTTCATTTCCAAGGTCAATTTAATCAATCCACCATTACAAGGAAGGAGCTTTACTTGGTCTAATTCTATAGCCCACGCTAGATTGGACAGATTCATTTTCAACCTCACATGATCACAAAAGATTGGACAGATTCATTTTCAACCTCACATGATCACAAAAGTTCCCAAATTTCAGCCAAACCACATCTTCTAACCCAGTTTCTGACCATTGTTCCATAGTTCTAAAGGCAAAAATAGATTTCCCAACTTGCAATCATTTCTAGTTTGAAAATATATGGCTTTCTAACCAGGAAGCCCATGTCATCATAGAAGACCATTTAAAAGCACTTCATTGACTGATTTCTACCATAAATTAATCTCTTTGGGAAGCAAATTGAAAGAATGGAATAAGTGTAAAAAAAGGAAAACAAGAAAATACAAAGAAAATAGTAAAAAGATATTAAATTGGATAGAAGTAAGAGAAGAAACACAACAAATATCAGATCTAGAAACATGGTTGAAAACTAAAATAAAGGAAAGAATATCAGAAATTGTAAACGAAGAGGACAGGTACTGGAAACAAAGAGCAAATTTTAAATGGTTAAAAGAGAATGATTGTAAGTCAAAATTCTTTCATAGTTACGCAACAGTGAAGAAAAATAGGTTGATGATACCAACACTATTAAACCCCACCACCACTAAAGAAGAATCCAACCATAAACAAAAAGCTGGCATATTATTTGATTACTACAGACACCTAATTGGGGCTGAACCACCCCAACCATATACCAATGCTATTTTTGATATAAAAAGATATTTGAAAATGAAACCATTAAGATTACTGAGTTAAGTCGTGATTTAAAGATTGAAGAATTGGATGTAATAATTGAAAAAAAAAGAAAAAAATAATAAGTCACCAGGACCTGATGGGTTCAATGGTGAATTTTATAAAAAATATTAGTACTTATTAAGAGATGAAATATTTATAATAATTAAAAATAATGATTTTAAAAATGAATTGCAAGAATTCTCAGTCTCTCACATTACTCTGATCCAAATAAAAGAGGGAGCTAACAATGCAAATGACTTTAAACTAATTAGTTTAATAAGTATTTTGCAAAAGATTGTTTCAAAAATATTAACAAATAGATTGAAAGGAGTAATTAATAAGCTGATATTACCCAATCAACTAGGGTTTTTGGAAAATAAAAACATAAGTGATTGCTATACATATGCCAGAGAAGTGGCACATAAGGCAAATCAATTAAAAAATCTTTATCATGCTTTAGAGCTGATATTCAAAAAACGTTTGATAGAATTTCATGGGATTTTATAATGCAAGTTCTGGAAATAAGAGGTTTTAAAGGTTGGTTGCTTGATTGGATTAAATCTTATGTGTTAAAAGGTGCAGCAAAAATTATTTTAAATGGTTTGCCAGAGAAATTCATACATATGAAGAGGGGAGTAAGACAAGGTGACCCAATCTCGCCCACCTATTCATTCTAGCTATAGATACTCAAGCTAGAGTCACTGAAAACTTTGGAAAATGCAATTTCTTTGAAAAACCTTTTGGAAATATAAATATATCACTGTTCTATACTGATAATTCAATATTTCTAATAAAATCAGAAATTCAGCAAGTTAAAAGGCTAAAATTCCTTTCCTACTTAAGACTTTTGAAAACAATTATGGTTTGAAGATTAATTAATTTTGCACAATTCCCGAAAGCCACCCCTTATTAAAAGAAGTTTCAAATAAATTGGATTGTCCACCAGCTATAATGCCAATAACCTATCTGTGCTATCCACTTCATTTTAAAAAACCAACAAAAACAGATTTCAGAAAACTTATTGAAAAATTTGATATAAAATTACAAGGTTGGCAGGGAGCCTTATTGAATATGCAGGAATACTACTTAACTCAGTACTGTTCTCACTGCCTACTTATTATCTCTCAGTTTTTAAATTCCCAAAATGGATTATAAAAAGAATTGGATAAAATCAGAGGAAATTTTCTTTGGAAAGAATAAAAAAACTGGTTATAACTTAATTTTTTGTAAAAGGGTTTGTGGACCAAAAAAAGAGAGGGTTTAGGAGTTTTAAATCTGGAAATCTTTAATGATGCAATGTTACTAAAATGGGTTTCAAAATTTTATACTGCTCAGGCAGGTTTGCTATGGCAGAAATTAATTAGTGTTTTGAGCTTAGAAGGAGGTGAAAATCAGTAAAAACGCAAGTGATTCCTATTTCTGGAGAGATATAAAGAAATTAGTATCTTTTTTTCTTAGCAAGTATGAGCTTCCAGTTAGGAAATGGGAGAGAAGCTAGCCTTTGACATAGCAATTGGGGTGAAGGAGTATTGAGTCAATGATTTGACTCTCTGTTTTCTCATGCAATTATCATACAAGGCACATTTCATCATTTTAAGCATCTTCAAGCCCTGGATGAGACTTTTGAACACATTACAGCAAAAAAAACCCTTCAAGAGCTTTCATTTCTCCATACCATACTGTAACAAATTCAGTTATCAACCGAGCCTGACTCAGTTAAGTGGAGATGGAGCTCTAATTGAGTCTTCACAACCAAGAGTGCATATCAAACGCTCTCAATAGGAATCCATACCTCAAATAATTTATAAAAATAAAGATTTTTTTTGTGGTTATTTTACCTAAACATGGTACTTACCCAAGACAATCTCATCAAAAGAGGCCTTCTGATCCCAAATAGATGTCACCTCTATTTAACCGAGCTTGAAACTACTGAACATCTCTCCAGCAGTTGTAGCTTTGTTGAACAGCTTTGGAGCATGTTTCTACAGACTTTCAACAACCCTCTCACTTCATATCCTTTTCATAAAGTCTTCAACTGGATAAAAGAAGGTGGAGAATCTAGCAAGGTTAAACAGATCTCAGCTATTTTCTTTTTTTGTGTATGGCGTGAGATTTGTAGGCGAGTGTTTACAGAGGGTAGAAGGAGTAGATCGGAGTTGGTGGTGGAAGTTAGAGATGATTTTGAAATAAATTAATTGTATTTGAAATAAAAAAAAAATATCCTACATGTTAATTAACTTGTATGGATTGGATTAAATTTGATTTTCAATTACAAACTTGCAATCCAATCCGTTATTCTAGGTTACTTAAAATACTAATCGGACCCAATCCAAAGACTTTCGTCTAG
This sequence comes from Juncus effusus, assembly GCA_027726005.1. NCBI lineage: Eukaryota > Viridiplantae > Streptophyta > Magnoliopsida > Poales > Juncaceae > Juncus > Juncus effusus. Next base: position 5,086,528 of record CM050899.1, read on the forward strand.
GTTGGACTGAATTGGGTTGGGTTGGATGAGTTGGATGGGCTAGAGATTTTTTTGTACACCTCTAACAAGAGTGTTGCTTCATCACCTTAATATAAACAAAGAATGATTGTACTGATCTGAAGTTACCATTGAATAAAACTGTGATACAATGTTACAAAGACCGAAGGAAGAATTAACCTTATTATAGAATGCGACTTTGCAAGAGCAATTATGCAAACATGCCTCCTTGCATTTCCCTTGCGTGGTGTTCCATATGCATCATTCCAATTATTGTTCCATTCAGTCTTGTAAGCGAAGGAAGAGGTATCCGGAAGAACCATAAATTGGTGCTCCGGTTTTTGTTTGAGGTTCGCATGATAGTGGTATCAAAGGTGTGCAACCAAGAGTACCTTGTTCATTATTGTTCTGATTGGAAAATGAGTTTGGACAAGTACAGCTCTTTAGATTGTTAACAAATACCATGCTCTCCACATACAAGGGGGTATTTACAAAAATTCATGTGAAAGAAATCTTTGGTGTCCCACTGATTAGATTCGGTGCACTCATAATGTTTTAAATGTCCATCCCATTGTATCCTAATGAATTGAATTAAAGATGTACCTGGAATTTCGACCACCATCATGCCATTTACAATAAGACTACCATTTCTTAAATTTAAGCTATTCAAAACCGACGTGTTAGTCGGGGGAAGGACACTACTTGAGTAATAAGCGATGGGAGGATTATACCTGACAAATGCATATAGATCAGATCCGACAACAATGGGATAGTACAAATCTTCATTTGAGTTCGTGAAACTAATATTAGCCATCAGCTTTTCCCCTCTGGCAGTGATTGGTCAAGCATGAAGGTATTGGTGGGTAATTGAATGTCTCCCAAACATGTCCAACTTTTGAGACATATAGGACCAAATTGCCGGTTTGCAGTAGGCTCATGTTTGTAACTCCCATTCCTGCAGTGTTACTGGACCATACAAAAGATTCCGTCTGCATCTTTAAGAACTACGAATTCCAATAAGGCATTCTTGTGGACTGGTTGGTGCCGATTGGCTGACCAAATGATCTCAGAATTTTCCATGTTAAGAGTTGCTCCTCTAACGATTGTAAAGAGAGACTTGTTGCACATGCTTTTAGACATAAGAAGCCACATATGGAGGAGACTTGTTTGCAGATGATCTCAGAATTTTCCCGTTAGTATAAAATGGAAAATCGTCTAATACAAGAAAGAGAACGAAGCGAAACTACATATTATTAACTTCTATCTGATTGAGAAAATCATCTTCCACACGGAGGGAGCGGCTTCAGAAGGTATATCTGATAGTAAAGCTAGGACCAAAAAGGGATGGGGGAATACAACAACAATGAAGGATAGCAGGAGAGGTAAACCAGGTTTCATCATGGCTCTTTTTGTTATCCTTACTTTTTTTTTGGGAGCTGATACTACGTGACGGGTACTGTAGAGACCCTGTAGTGACGGTAACAGTATATACAAATATATGAACTGAAAACAAACATTATATAAAAATTCATTCTAAAACAGTATATACAAACATATAAACTGAAAACAAACAGTATATAAAAATTCATTCGGTAAACATTATATATTTAAAAAATAAAAACAGTATATAACGTATATAGGAACGTGAGAAAACAGTATATAATTTCAATCCGTCGCTATAGGGTCGCTACAGTACCCCCGGCGTGATCTCCAATTTCCTCTTTTTTTTTGGCTAGAAACGCTATCGGCTGGCTTGAGGTTTCAATAATCCAGTAAAGAAAAATAGAGATCAATCAAGGGAAAATTGGCATATTGAACTGATTAGTGATTGCAAGCTGGAAACTGGACTCTATTGGGCTTTTGTTTTTCCCCCCTTAAAGGTGGTCATTTATCTCCATATTTCCCCTCAAACCACCGCCGTATTTGTACTTTTTGAGCTAATGAAAGAACTAATTTTTTGGGCTTTAGGATTGAGCATGGTAAACCCCTCACCGAATTCAAAATCTAACCCTATATATATTTTGGAGTTGTTTGCTGCACTCAGATGAGGCCGCGTCTCCTTTTATCCACAGCCGTTCGATCTGCTTCTGAAATTCAAAATGGTCCTTCCGTCCGCCACCCGTCCGACCGCCACCGCCGTCTCTTGGTCTGGGCCGACTAGATCCGCAAGCACTTTTGAACCCTAAACGTAATCTCTCTCTCTCTCTCTCTCTCTCTCTCTCTCTCTCAGAATTTGTGAATCATCTCAGAAAAGTCTTTGAGTAATTATTTCTTTGATCTCTTTTTGTTTTCTTTTTAATTTTGTAATTTTTGAGTTTAATTATTCATGAAATTTTGATTCTTTTGTACAGTAAATTTGAAGGAAGGCCGTCAGTAGATGATTTGATTCCTCACCTGAAAAAGATGAAATTTGGCCAATTCTTTGGTAAGACTTTTCTTTATCCATCAAAAAAAAAAATTCTTTATTTTTCTTTAGGTTAATATTGGACTGCAAAATTAACTTAATTTAATGCAAAAGATACACTTGTTTGTGTACATTATAATTAGTTGTTGACAATGTTTCTATTAATTACAAATAAACATTTAATTAATTAATGGATTTGGTATTAATTTATCAAGTTTGTAATTTTCAGTTTCTGAAGGGTTTCCTTGAAAGATACAGCACAAGCACAATTGGACAGGTCTGAAATTTATTTCCTTTTCTTTTTTTCCAATAAATAACAATATTAATATTTTTACTAAACTTTAATAATAAATTTAATAAAATAATAATAATAATATTTTGAATAATAATGCTTTTACAGTATGAAACTCATTCATTTGACAATGTTTGTTGCATTTGTGATAATGATGGCGAACTTTTATGGTAAGTTTACATTTTGCATTTTAGTGTCTCAAATATGAAAATATTCTTTTATTAAGTTAAATAAATATATATTTCAGTTGTGAAGGAAATTGCAAGAGATCTTTTCATGCTGATAAAAAAGCCGGTGAAGAATCAAATTGTAAAAGTCTCGGCTTTTCTAAATCTCAATTAGATGTATGTTTTATTTATTTATTTATTTTTATTCTTTATAATATTTTTGTTGAACTTTTTGGACTAATAATTATTTTTATTAATATATATTTAGGAAATTACAAACTTTATTTGTAAGAATTGCGAGTTGAAACAACACCAATGCTTTCTTTGTTGAAAATTAGGCAATTATGATAAAAATAATAATCCCGAGGTAAATATAACTATATTTTATTTTAATATTTTTAAATTTATATATTTTACTATTCATTATTATATTTTCATATATTTTGTAGGTATTTCAATGTGGATATACGACATGTGGGTATTTCTATCAGGCGAAATGCATAAGTAAAGAACTTTGTAAAGACGATGAAATTCAAGCTCTGAAATGCGAAAAATATATTTCTGAAAACGGAAAATTTATTTGTACGTATCATAAATGCTCTGTTTGTAAAGAGAAAGAGCAAAAGGATGATTTTTATATTTTGAAAAATGGAGGGGCTTCTTTTGAATTTTTTTTAATAATGTCTTCTTTTGCAATTAGGCATAATGCAGGTGATTTTTTGCAAAATTTTCATTTATTGTAATTTTTTTTATATATAAAATGGTAAGATATCTTGAAGAGAAAATTATCATGTCTTAATCAATAGCAATTCATGGAGCACTTCTTGCATGTTCATCCGGTCCTTCGGCAATTCCTTCGTGCAAAGCAATCCAACCCTAGAGAGTGAAATCGTACAAAAAAATTCCGCGTTCATCATCGTTAACTAAATTTGGACCTACAATTTCTAGCACTCGATCTGGATGGCTGTCTCTACGAACTTGGGGAGAGTTAAAGTGCCATGAAACATTTCATCAGTAGGTCTCTTTCCTGTAATTATCTCCAAGAGAAATACTCCAAAACTATATACATCGCCTTCGGTAGTACCTTTAACTCCCATTCCATATTCTACAAAAAGAATAACGAAGTATGGTTACAATTTTTTTCTGCAAATTTGTAGAAATTTAAAACATACCACTTAATTACCTGGGGCTAGATATCCAATCGTCCCTCTAAGTCCGATTGTGCTACTTGACTGAACTTCTGTTGTCACGCTTGTTGCATTGCCCAACAATCTTGCCAATCCGAAATCACCAACATGTACCTCCAAGTCTGTATCGAGAAAAATATTACTCGGTTTCAAGTCGCAGTGTGCAATCGGCGGTTCCACACGATAGTGAAGGTACTCCAATGCATAAGCTACCCCAATGGTTTATATCCAATCTCTCTTTTATGTTTAACCTCCTTGGGTTGTCTTCTGAGTGCAACCGCTCGTGCAAGCTACCGTTAGGCATAAATTCAAAGATGAGTGCTTTAAATTCATCCCCATTATGATCAATGCTCGAACAAACCGTAATTAGTTTGACCAAATTCCTATGTTGAACCCTTCTCAAGGCCTCGCATTCAGCAAGGAAAGTTCGGCTTGCTCCCAATTGTTGGAGGTTCAAGACCTTAATAGCTGCTTGTTTTGAATCCGGAAGAGTTCCTTTATAAACATATCCAAAGCCCCCAGTCCCGATTAGATTCTCGGATGCAAATCCATTTTTCATCCTACGCAACACAAAATAAGAAATGCATTGATGTCCCTCTATGATAGAGAGCTCGTGAGATTTGTTATCGGATTTTTTTGTTTGTGACCTTTGGAAAAAACAGTAAGCGTGGGTGTTGCACCGAATTTCTGAACGTACACGCTTACCACGTTTATTTTTTTTTAAATAATTACTTATTTATTTTAATTAATTAATTTGGTGGAAGAGGGACTGATGAAGTAATTCTTTTTAGGGTTGTAATTTCAGCATAATGTTTGTGGAAAGTTAATTGGTGCTGAAGCCTAAAGAAAGAATTGATGCCACCATTTTTCTTAATAAAATGATATGTTCAACTTTTTTTTTTTTGTGTTTTAATTTATATTTTGATTTTTTTTGGGGATTAAAATTTAAAATGATTTTTTAGTTAATTAATTGTAGGTTTCATTGTGTTGGAGGAAGGCAATACGCATTAATGTGTTGGAGGAAGACAATACGTATTAATGTTTTGAAGATATGATTGATTTGTTGAAGGAAGGCAATATGCATTGCATTTTTAAAAGAAACTGTATATTTTTTTAAATTATTTCTTTTTATCTTGCTGAATTTTGTAGGATTGAAACTAAATCTAGAGCTTGATATTTTGGTTTATAATTTTGTTGGCTAGATTATTTTTTGCATGTTTTGTTGTGTTGTAAATTATATTATTCTTGAAATTCTAATATGTTAAAGATTTATATTCTAAAATAATCAATATTCGCAGTATCGCGTGGGTGACATTCTAGTTATGTTATATTTTGGAAGAAGATTTTGAAAAGTTTATTCAATGATATAATTGTATAGTTGAAATAAAATTTAGATTTGTACTGGAGTGCAACTAAAAAGCGTTGACAAGCAAACTACAACTTTTGCTTGTGACTTTTAAACCCTTAATCAAGCTTTAAGATCCGTGCGGATTAATTAGAAAATGGATCTGTCTGCTCCGTTTCCCTTCTAATTCCAGTCCGTCTCCTCCATTCCTGCATTTCTTTTTTTCGAGCGAACAACTCTCTCTGGGACGCAGTCCTGTGTCCTCTCCTTCTTTCCTTCTCTGTTGGAAATGGAGCTCGAAGGCGATGCGATCTCTCCTCTCCATCGCTGATGTCTCTTTGTTGCGGTCCAGACTAGCGAAGTCGCCACGTATCCAGGTAGGCATTATTTCTGAGCAGTTCCTCGTTTTATTTTCTCAAAATTGCATCTCATTTTTCAGTTATTTTATGCCGGTGTCTTCCTCTCCTTAATTTCAGCTTCTGCAAATTTCAATAAATGCTTGAACTTTTGCTTGCAACTAATTTTTTTGAAATAATAGCAAATTGAATCGAGTATGAATTAATTTGCAATTGAATTGGTCTATAATAGGGTCGAAATTATAATTGGGTCTGAAGTGGATTTTAATTAGCCCGGGTTTGGATTAATTCGTGTGAATTGACATATCTTGGATGAATGGGTTAGAATTGAGGGTACTTTTATGTTTTTGTGGCTAAATTTGGTGTTGTTTATATATACAGGACTGACTTGGATCTGTTTTGAAATTGGGGCTGCATTGAATCTTAATGGTGACACCATTGGAGGTAACTTCTCTAATTTTCTTGCTAAATTTGTACTTTCTTAGGCGGGCTCTACTTGCAATTGTATCATGAATATCTCTTTTTTTATCAATTACCTAGACTCAAGTTGGAGATACCATTTTACTTGTTGAGAAGGTCAGTTTGGTTAATGATCGATGACATGTGTGAAATAATTGTTTGGGGAATATTTGAAATGAAAAAAAATATTCCTTGAGGTGAAAGTCAGTTATATTGTCCTGCTACTTAGGTCTGCTCTTACTTCAGCAAATCTGACAGCATGTTGTCTAATTTAATAAATATTGATACTAACACAACTTTCTCAACAAATAAGCTTAAGCATCTTTTATGTACATATTTCTTCAGGTACCAAAGTCATCTATTATATCAACACATCCTGGATGGAGTTGGATGCGTGCTGACCTATTTGAAGCTTAATTCCAAGCTTGTAGAAATTAGCCTCTATGTTGTTTAGGGTTTGGGTTGAATGGACTAGGGTTAAAAATAGGGTTCTATGTGAATGTATATGTGAATCAGTTTAGGGTTAAGATTAGGTTTGTATGTGAATGTGTTTTGGATGTATATTAATTGAAATGTGAGTATATATTTAATGTGAATTGGTATCGATTATATATGTAAATTATTAAGAAAATGATACAAGAATTGTATACCAGTTGACAATTTCATCAAGTAACATCCATGCACTTAATTGAATCCAAAATATAAAACAAATTTAAATTGAATTCATTCTATTTATGTTGGATTAAATCAACAAAATACAATTCATACAATTAAATCAACAAAATACAATTCATACAATTAAATCAAAATACAGAACCAAGTTACATTTTCATATACATACCCACACTATATAACTACATCCTAACCCTAAACAAAACATGCATTCAACCCTATTCATTATCTTATACCACATTCATGACATCATGTGCAACCTTTGTTACATTAGAGATAAGGCCAACACTGTCTTTCCCACATATTTCCTGAATCTTTATAATAGTTGAAGAATGACAGCTTCAAGGTACTCAACCACCCTTTCGACATCATCTTTTTGAATCAATTGCTTAGCTGGCGTACGGCTACCGGACCAAAGCCTAACTCTTGTTTAATAGAAATTCTTCATATGTATAATATCAAAGTATAAGCATTAGCACAATAAAATTTTAAACATCAGAAAGATAATTGATACCAGTACAACTAATCAAATTTAATTAGAAGTTTTTTTGTGAAATATAAATCTAATTAGGAATTGAAAATACTTAACCCAAATTGTAATGGTAGACTAAGGAGATTATACAAATAGTTTAAATTTATCTAAGATGATAGATACTATAATCTCATTTAAATTTAAATTTTAATATGTAAAAAGGAGTGAAACTGATGCATCCAGTAGCAAGTGTGAGCTTGGCTATAGGAGAGAGCAACTGGAGTGGATTTCACATTCCGAAAGTCGGTATTTTTGGCACTAAATTTTAGTGTGGAGAACAAAGTAGCAATATCTGTTGAAATGTAAGCTCTGCACAAGAGAAGAAAGATAAAGTTGAAATTAATTGCATTACTTAAGCAAAACTAATTGCTTGCAGTGCATATAGATTTTGAGATCTATATTTCTGAATCAAATCAACCACCTTCGCACAAAAATTGAACTCATGCAACCTACTAAAGTTACTCAAATCTACCAAAGATTCAAACTTGAACACAAAAACGTACCTTTATAGTGACTAATTAGCACTAAAATTGAACTACTCAGCCTATTGTTTTTTAAAAAAAGTCTCTTCATAGCGATTGGAGGCTTCTAATATCGGTTAGCACTAGGAGCCCCACAAAATCAAAGCAAAAAAATGAGTAAAGAGCGAAAAAAAAAATCCTTTTTGCTGGTCGACAGAGAAGGAGAGGAATGGAAGGACAAACTGGACTACGGTGGAGTTCCTTTTTGCTGACAGAGAAAAAGAGAGGAATGGTAATGGAGGGAGACAAACGTGAAAGAGAGGATAAACGGAGGAAAGAAAGAAACGGAGCAGACAGATCTGTTTTCTAATTAATCCGTACGGATCTTAAAGCCTTTTTAGTTTCACTCTTATATATTATATTTTATATTTTATAATTTTATATTTTTTATATTTTATATTTTATATTTTTATATTTTTATATTTTTATATTTTTATATTTTTATATTGTATACTTTATATTTTATATTTTATATTTTATATTTTATATTTTATATTTTATATTTTATATTTTATATTTTATATTTTATATTTTATATTTTATATTTTATATTTTATATTTTATATTTTATATTTTATATTTTATATTTTATATTTTATATTTTATATAATAAATTTTCAACAAACAGATCTTTATTTTAAAATTCGTGATTAGTTGAATTTTTGGGACTAAAGTAATATTTAAAAAAAAATATGTCCCTTCTTTCAATTTCTAAACGCTTTAAAATTGTTGAGCTTTAAAAGAATAAACTAAAGGAGAAACTGAAATTTGAATTTATTACGATTTTTATGAATTATTTTATTCTTACTTCTACAAACCGTGCTTAAGCAAGTTTCTTTGTTCGGTAAAAGCCGAACAAGAATATGCTATTTCTTGATATATGTCGTAAACAAAAGCAAGTAAAAAAAGATCTCTTTTCAGTAGGCAGTAGAAGTATGCCTATCGAAACTAAAAAAAGAATAAAAAACAATACATAATGAATATTGTACGTGATGTAGTATATATTAGTAGTGTTTTTATTGAAGAATTTTTTTTGCTAAGCGTTAATCGATAGAGAGAATTTTTTTGACCCCCAAATAACACAGTCAAGTTTCGTCCCTGATAGAGAAATAGGTTATAGGCTCAATTCAAACTACAAAAAATTAAGTACACAAGCCATATCTATAGAAATAATATTCGACTTGCCATATGGGTATTGCTCTCACCAATGAAAATTCCATATGGAAAGAAATCATACGAAACTTGAGGATCAAGAAAGGGGAATACAAGGTAACTTTAGGGCGCAGCTGGAGGGTGAATATATGACAGAAAATCTACTGTGTTCATACTTGGAATTAGGGTTTCACGACCCTATAAAAGATGGCCTCATACATGTTGAGAAAACATACCAAAATCATATGAATTCACAATCCCCGCCTCCAATAGCCAAGCCCTAAATTCTAGAAATCTTATTTCATTTCCAACAAATAAAACCAACTTACAGAAATAATATCACGCTGCTAATGTTTTTTTTTCTTTTACAATTTTTTCTATTTTTTTGTTACTGGAGGAACTGAAAATATTGTGCTTTGGAAAAAAAAAATATATATATAACATTGCAGAACATGCCCATAAGTCCATTACTTGAAATAAATGGGTTTTGTTGCAAAAAAAAAAAATATATATACCCCGTAATAGCAAAACCAAAATTGAGATAAGATTTATTTCCATATGAGATAATCAAACGCAGAATTCACATTTCCGTGCTTTCGATAGCTAGAAATAATGGTTATACGTGTAAATAAATCTTTTTAATCAATCAAAATTGGATGTAGGACTTTGAATCTATTCCATATCATCAAAAAAAAATAAAAAGAAATAATTGTATACTTAATTCATTGTTTATAATCGGGATTTCATCTAATAGTTTCCTTGCCTTCTCATTTTACCATAGTAGATATATATCTAAAAAGAAACATATTCGAGTGATTATTTCTAACATGTAAAATGCTAGCAAGATTTAACAAATTATACTATAATATACAAAATTGGATATACTATAATATACAAAATTGGATGTGTTTTTAATGGTCCTTTGCTACAGTCTTGACACGTGTCCTCCCATTCAATTCTTTCCTCAGTTATTGATTAATTCAAATATCCCTCTATTTAAAAAACCCTAGCCGAAAGTAAGAAGAAAAAACAGAGAAAGCAAAACTCTAGATCGGGAGGGTGACCCCCCTCCGGCGGCGGCGCCCCCCCGATCCTGCTCACCGGTAAGCCCAACTCTTCCTCTTTTCTTTTTGTCCTCTCTATCTCTCTTCTCCTTCTTTCTCCTCCTTCTCCCCCCTTCTCATCCGTTCAAATCCTAGCCGCCCCCCCACCCACATTGGAATCCCGATCTACGGGTGGTGGCCACCCCCGCACCGTCAATCCACTCTCCACTTCCAATCATTCTTCTTCTCTACCTTTCTTTTTTCCTATTTTCGTTTTTCTTGTCCCTTGTCCTTAAGTTCTTGCCCTTAAGATTTTGCCATTTCTTTTTCTTTCTCTCCTACCGACCAAATTGCTTGCAATTGGAGATAACAACAACCGCCTCATTTGCGGCTTAATGGAGGATACACTACATAGTATGATTTTTCAACAATCACTCGATGATGAGAGGTCAAATGGAAGATAATCCTTCAAATTAAGAGAAGAATCTCGCAAGCAATTGTACGTAAAAATGCGAAACAAGAGGCGTAGGATGACGGAAGCTCGAGAGAAGCTAGGGAAATATACAATCTAGAATTTCATTTTTTCTTCATCTTTAATTGTATTTCTCTAGTTTTATCTCTAGCTATGATTATGTAGTTCATTCATATTAGGAGACCTACAAAACTGATAAAGGATTTTGATTGTCTAGGTTACCTTTCCTTATTGTAATGATCAAACTCGTTTTAATTGTTGAATGGGAAAGCCTACGACTAAGTTAGAAAGCAAAAAAAAAAGTTATTGATTGATTCGCACCACACCTAAAAGGTGAGGTTATTTAAACATCCGCATTTAAGTTAGAAATGAAGAGGTGGGGCTAAAAAGTCTTCCAAACCGGAACCAAAAAATTAACACACCTAAAACATAGTTAAATAGACCGGTTTCACGAAAAAATATAATACAATTTAATTACGGTTCACATGGACCGGTTTCAGGCAAAAATAGAATCTGTGGCCTTTATGTTTTCAATAGTTACAAACAATGGAAACTGAGAAATTTGTGTAGCGAATCATTTTATGCACAACGATATAGACCATTACACGGAAATAGTTAGAAGAGAAATAACAGAAGATCAATCAGGTGTTAACTGACTATATAAAATATTGAAATGGAGATCTCCCATTTTTTATCTACACTCTCTCTCCTTAATAGCAACGGTTCTCTCTTCCTCTTTGCACATTTTCAAACATACCCTTCAACAAAAATAAAATTGTTTTTCAAAACTAAATATTTTCTCTTATCAAAATAATAAATTGTTACATTCCAAATCTTTTCTCTCAAATTCTTTTGTATATTTTTATACATCGCCTTGAAAATTTTAAACTATCAAATCTATTAAAAAGTTTAATTTTAATAAAAAAGGATAAGAAACTTCTATAAACATTTAGCTTATAATTTTTCTGTAAAAATAAGAATGTAAAAAAGTTCAAAAAATTCAAAACAATTATGCATGATATAAGATAGGCAAATATTTTAGAACGTCACTACAACATTTTAATATCGTCTACGGCATATTATAGTCTTTTATCTTTCATTATATCTTTTTTTATCAATAAATTATACTTTTGTATATGTTATTATGACTTTCAATATATCAATTATACATTTTTTAACATTTTAAATTTCTGAATAATACTATAAATTCTTATTTCTATATATATCATAATTTTATATGATTATTAAGCATTTTTAAATGTCATGCATGCTTTTCGGTAAAAACGAGGTATTTATAACTAGATGTTTTGGAGTAAAAGCCTATGTCTCATATTACATATGTAATATAATAAATAACTCTTATCATATTTAAGATGAATTATTTTTTACTATTTTATTAATGAATAACAAAGTCAAATTATACAAGCCGAAACGGAGCGAGAGTGACATCTAGTATGATAAAAGTTTGGTAAAAACAATTACCCAGAAATTTAAGCATTCCAAGAAGCGGGATTCTTCTATAACATAGACTTGAAATATTTCATGGGCTTCTGTCAAAAGCCCGGACATAGAGAAGCCCAAAAATTATGAGTTATATTGCCCAAAAATCATGATTTATATTATACGTAGTCACATGTTTCACAGGCATTTCAATAAACATGTCTCATGCCTTAGCTTGTTGCACTGACACGGGTATTGTGTCTGATACGACACGGACATAGCGACACGACAGTTATAAAAAAAGTAGAGAATACGACACCTTTTATATATATATTATTATATTATTTTTATGAATAAAATATAAAATATAATATTGTATATATTATTTATGTCAATTTTATTTTATTTTAAAAGATTATACATAATATTTTTACCTTATAATTAGAAAATTATACGTAATATTTTATAATTGATACAATATATATAATATTTGAAGTTACACTTTTATACGTACATACAAGATATTTGACGTTTTACATATTTGTGTATGAAAACTTGATACTAAATAATCAAAATTCATTTTAAATGTGTAGTCTCATAATTACTGGAACAGAAAAGTGAGATGAACTAGTCTCTAAAACACGAGAATGATGAAATAGTGCAATAATTGCGCTAACAAGCTCAATGCACGTGTCTGAGAAATGTCCTGACGATTTTTAATAATAAAATATTTGACACACCACGCGATGTGTCAGACACGTGTCCGAAGAATGTCCGAGTAGCGGCTTGTCCGACACGGACACGGCCGAATTTTTAAAGTGTCCGCGCAACATAGTGCCTTAGACAAGAACTCAAAACATTTTTTTCGCATTTTGTTTGTAGAGATAAAAAATTTCTGGTGAAATTTGTAACTCGAATTAAATAAATCAAACCATGCTTTGTTCTTTCTTTTCTAAATTTAGTCTAGCATTTCGTCCTCACATGAAAGCCAGTTCGGATATTAATCTGCTTGATGACTTAACTTACCGTGGAGCTTTCAGTTATTAAAAGACAGTCGAGACAATTTTTTTCTTATCAATATATGTATAACTCTTTGCCAATCTAACCAAAATATAAACCATTTGTTCAAACCATTTGTTCAGCCTTTTTACCCTATATATTAAGGCCCATAGAATTGCTCTTTCAATTCCCCTAAAAATTATCCATCTTTCTTTCTGTGTTCACAAAAAGATACAATGGATGCGGTAACGCCGGAAAACGTGTACCATAACAAAAGCAGTACACCAAATATTTCCTTTTGTTTATGGGCGAATGAGACGATGTCCGCTGGAACCTTTTTGGGTGATAATCCACTAGACCATCCGTTTCCACTTCTTCTTTACCAAATCATAATCATTTTCATAGCCACGCGTCTCGTGCATGGGGTTCTTTCCCGGCTCAGTCTGCCTCTCGTCATCTCACAAATAGTAGTATGTTCCTTGGTATAATTTTCTTTTTGTTTGTTTGTTTAGTTATATTGTGAATTTTCAATAATGAAACTTCTTGTCTTGACAATGTTGGAAAAGTTTTGAATTTAATTACTGATTTTGCTAAAATAATCTCTAAAATTATTGATGATTTCATTAATTTGTTGCATAGGCGGGTTTATTGCTAGGATCATCTTTTCTCAGTCAAAACAAGACATTCGAGTCCCCCTTCTTCAAACCTCAAGGATGGGAGAAACTAAACACACTTGGGTACTTGTCCTTCACGTTATTCAACTTTGTCATTGGTGTAAAAACCGATGTCAGTATGGTTTCTAAATCAGGAAAAGAGGCGTTCTCCGTGGCAATATCCGGTATCACGTTCCCCTACGTGTTCTTCGGAATATTCGCTAGACTAAATAAAAATGACCTACTCATACTGTTCGACAAAAATATCAACCTCTACACTGTCGCCTTGCGTTGGTCCTTGACTTCGTACTTAGTCCTCTCTTGTGCACTTGGAGAGTTAAATCTATTAACCTCCAAACTCGGTCGTCTTGCCATGTCAGCATCTCTTATAGTTGTTTTTTTAAACACGTTCCTCTCTATTTTACTTCAAGCATATTTAATCGATCAAAAGGGAAAGGACGGCTTCCAGAATGCCATCTTTTCTTTTCTAACTTTCATCGGCATCTCGATAGCTATCTTTTTAGTGACAAAATTCTTTGTGGTTTGGCATGTTCGTCAGGACCTCGAGAGTCGATTCCTAGACGAGGCACGATTTATCCCATTAGCATGCGGCCTAGCTACGGAGATAGAAGGGTATCACACTTTGGGTGCATTTATGTTCGGACTCGCACTTCCGGGGGGAGCTCCCGCTCCCTTAGGGGTGACAATGGTGGAGCGCTTGGACCGATTAGTGATGGGAATCTTTTTGCCGGTTTTTGTTGCACTTGCTGGCATAAGAATGGACTTGTCTACGCTATTCGATAATGTGTCGAGATGGAGATTTTTTCAGGCATTCCTTTCTGTTTGTGTGGTAGGCAAATTTGTTGGAACAATTGTGCCGTGTCTTTATTTCAAAATGCATTGGAAGGATGCGATGATTCTCGGGTTGATTATGAACTTTAAAGGCATTCGTGAAGTTGAATACACCACACAATGGCAGGATACCAAGGTAAATACTGTCTTTTCATTGATGATTAATTATTTTGCTTTCATTCATTAGAGAGGTAAAAATATAATGAACATGTTCTAAGTATTAAATTCAAAAGAGTGCGAGAAAAAAAGGAGCAAATTAGTGACTTTCCAATGGGTAAAAACTTATATAAATTGTAATCTCATGTATGCATATTATAGGTGGTGGACAACCAAGAATACACAATCCTAATGAGCTCGGTCATCTTCCTTGGTGGAGCCTTATCGATCCTAGTGAAATACTTTTACCGCCCTGAGGATCGGTTTGCAGCCTACAAACGATGTACCATACACCGCTCCAAGACGGGGGATGAACTCCGTGTTGTATCTTGTATCCACTCCCAATCCGACGTGTCTCTAACTCTTTCTCTTCTTGATGCATCCTACCCAACTACGTCATCCCCTCTTTGCGTGTATTTAATTCACCTCATGGAGCTGGCTGGCAGAACAGAATCTATTCTTCGGCCCCACATGACCAGAAGCAGTCGATCTTGCAAAATCAACTCTTATACTGCTGAATCTGATCGAATAGTTAATGCTTTCAATGCATTTGAGAGACAATATACAACCGGCGCCGTTTCCATTACACCTTATATATGCATCTCGCCTTATAATACAATGCACGACGATATATGCTCGCTTGCCTATGATAAAAAGACGGTGCTAATCTTAATTCCTTTCCATCAATGATATAGTGTAAATGGCACTGCTAAGCTACATAACCCCTCATTATTGACTTTAAATCTAAATGTTCTATCATATGCTCCATGCTCAGTTGGTATACTCATTGATCGAGCAAGATCAACAGCCGGACTTCTAAACCACCAAGTTGCAATGTACTTCATGGGCGGGCGAGATGACCGGGAGGCTCTCGCACTTGCAACACGGATGGCGGATAACCCTGCAGTAGGGCTCACTGTGATGAGATTTCGAAAATCTAGTGAACGAGGACTAAGTAACAGCCATGATTCGAAAGACAATGATGAGGAAAGATTAGACGAGCAGGTCATCAACGAGTTTGTGAGAGAAAGTGTGGATAATCAAAGAGTTGTTTATAAAGAGGATGTGGTGAAAAGTGGGGATGAATTGGTAGACGTAATAAGGGAGACAAGTGGGATGTTTAGCTTGTTGATAGTTGGGAGAAATGAGAAGAAGGATAAGGCGAAAGAATCGTGCTCGATCATGGCAGGAATGTCAGTGTGGAGTGAGAATCCAGAATTAGGGGTCCTTGGCGATCTTCTTGCCTCGACGGATTTTGGTTGCGTTGTGCCAACTTTGGTGGTACAACAACAGACACTGATAGGAAATTGTGTACAACAATCTGATGACCAAGTTTCGAATCTTCCTGACGATACACCCTAAGTAGCATTGTTAAGCAAATAACACTTTCTTTTTTGATAAATGGAGAAGATCCAAGGTCTAAGATCAATTTTATTTTTGTTATCATTAGAATTTTCACACTCTTGTATATTATCTATTATGCTTGATATTAACCTTGGATTAGAGGTAAGATTATATGTATAAAATATTTGTTAAAAGTCAAATAAGAAATTTGAAACTAGAGATCATTGTTTCTTTTTTTGTTTTCCCTCTCTCAAGAACTTTTGTACTCTTAACTTACTAAACATGTATAATACAACATTTAACCAATGCAAGCAACCTTGATCAAAATTATTCAATTTTTTTTTCTTTTTCGAATGCACCGAACTACTTTCTTGAAAGTTACTTAGGCCCCTTATCGCGATAAGCCTCCTCCATTTTCTCGGTTTATCAAACTTTCCAACATCGCTATAAATATTACCCAACAAAACATAATAAACCGCCTCATTTGGGGCCAATTCAAACTATTTTTCAGCGGCAATCTCACCAAGTTATTCATTATTATGCAACCTACACGCAAGAAACAAGGAGCCCTACCTACCATCACGTTGTAATCTATGTAAAACAATTTTCTTTTTATTTTATTTCCAATAAAAATAGTCAGTAGGCAATCGCCTACCAAGACTCAAAAAAAAAAAAAACAAGGAGCCCCAAACACCAACTTGAGGCCTCATCGTCAATCACTTTGTGTGCAGCTCTCAACCTTTTGTTTCTTCCAATTGTAGCAAACAAAATTGTAATATGCAGGGATGAAACTTAATAGAAAATAGGGGAGGCATTGCTCGTCCCAAAATTTTGACGGAATAGTATATATCAGTAAATACAGTCAAACTCTGTCTCTAACTGTAAACACTACAGAGTAAATAATAAATATGTTGCTCTTATGTGGTGATCCAGAAAAAATTGTTCCCAGCAAAGTAAGAGGTATTCTGAAGAATTAGAAGTTGATGGTCTTGTTTGAATTCACAAGACAAGGGAGCTAAAGGAGAGTGATAGAGTATTAGGATATATTGATAGAATATTATGAAGATAATTAGGAGTTGATTACTCAAGGTATGGCTAGAATTAGATTACTAAATGAGTGGCTAGAATAGTTCAAACGGCTAGTTAGATAATAGCTTAGATTAACTCACTTGTATTATAAATAGGGCTTATGTGTAATCACACAATCAAGCAATAATACAATAAATCGCTCACTCTCTCTTCTTCCTCTATTCCCCTAAATATTCTAACATGGTATCAAGAACTCAAGGCTAACGCCATTTAAACCCTAAATAACTCTCTTTACCTCTTTTTTCTCAAGAAATCTTCAAAAAAGTCTAAAAGAACCAAAAATGCTCAATTCCACTAATTCCAACACTCAAACGGATGCCACCTATGAGTTCTTGATCCCAAAAATTGGTGACATTTATACACCAAATAGCAACAAAATTAGACGACAATAATTTTCTAATTTGGAAATATCAAATTAAAACTTTGATTATTGGCCATGTCTTACAATCCTATCTCAACCCATCGCAATAACCACCCGTTCAAATTCTCAACATGATTACATCAAGTCAAACTCCTCAATTAATTGCAAATTCAGTTTTCGACTCATGGAACCGATATGAGAAACTCCTCTTGGGTTGGCTACTTTCTTCCATATCGGAGGGGATCGTAGCTCAACTCATCAGTTGCTCGAGTACTTAAGAAGTCTGGCAAGCTCTCTGAGCGATACCAATCTGCTTCCAAGGTTCGTCGCTTCGATTTAAAGCTCCAACTTCAAACTCTCAAACAACAAGGTATGTCATATTTTGACTATCTCAAACAAAAGAAGTTCTTAGCTGATCAATTAGCCACGATTGGATGTTTCATTAAGGATCCCGATCTAATTGATTTATGTCTCGCCGGACTTGGTCCTGAGTTCGAAAGTTTCATCACAGCCTTCAACCAACGAACAGATTCTCCCTCGTTTCCCTCTTTCTGCTCGAGTTTGACAAGTCAGGAACTCATAATCGAAAGGAATCGATCGATCTTCCCATCCGCTCTAATGGCGATTTCGAGTTCAAGATTTGGAGGTAACACTGGAAATACCGCCTCTCTCTTCTCCAATTACTCTTTCTCTCCTTTACAACCTCAACCAAATAATCTTAATGGGCCGCCGCTTTATACCCAACCAAATAACCTCAATATCCAACTTGGCCAATCTCAATCCTCTATTTTGGGCTCAGTTCCAAATCAATCTTTTCTTGAAACGTTTGCCAACAAAATTATCAACACTCGGTTTTCTAATAATCGGGGCAACAATAAAAATCGCAACAAATGTCACTATAATAATAATAATAATAATAATAATAATAATAATAATAATAATAATAATAATAATAATAATAATAATAATAATAATAATAATAATAATAATATCTGGTGCCAAATTTGTAAAATTCCTGGTCATACTGCCGAGATATGTCGTTGGCGCAACCAAAATCTCCAACCTCAAGCAAATACGATCTACACTCCACCAATCATCACCGATGGCTGGTACTTTGACTCGGGCACCACTAATCATGTTACATCTACCGTCACCAACCTTGACTCACACACTCCATATCTTTGGCACGGATCAAATTCGTGTCGTGAATGGAGCAGGTTTGGAAATTCAAAATCTTGGTCAAACTTATTTTAATTCCTCTACACACCATTTAAAACTTAATAATATTTTACATGTCCCTCAAATAACCAAAAACCTCATAAGTATCTCACAATTCACAAAAGATAATCAAGTTATTATGGAATTTAATCCATCTTCTTATCTTATTAAGTACCTAGTAACTGGAATCCCTCTTCTCAAGGCTTCTTTAGATATCATATTGTATCGACTACCCTCTACACTTCACAACCAACCTTCCGCCTTCTTTGGTGTCAAGACACCAGCCGACGTTTAGCACCAACGATTAGGCCATACATCATCTAGTTTTATTAGGAATTTAATTTCCAAAAATAAACTAAGTGTGTCATCTAATAAAATGTCATTGTGTGATTCTTGTTGTGTATAAATTTTGTTTTAAAATGCATAAATTATGTTTTAAACATTCTGACATTTGCTCCTGTGAGCCTTTAGAGTTAGTACACTCTGATGTATGAGGGCCTTCTCCAGTTACTTCACACACTGGTTCACGTTATTTTGTAATTTTTATTGCTGATTTTTCGCATTTTACTTGGATATATTTCTTCTCTTCTAAATCACAGGTACCACAAATCTTCGCCCTCTTCAAAGAACGGATTGAGAATCTTCTCTCTCGATCAATTAAGAAGCTCCAAACAGACGGTGGGACCGAGTTTCTGCAAATTTGACGAATATTTTCATCTATCACACA
Source organism: Juncus effusus (assembly GCA_027726005.1). Classification (NCBI taxonomy): domain Eukaryota; kingdom Viridiplantae; phylum Streptophyta; class Magnoliopsida; order Poales; family Juncaceae; genus Juncus; species Juncus effusus. The sequence continues at coordinate 5,105,966 of CM050899.1, forward strand.
TATCACTTCCTGCCCTCATACCCCCGAGCAGAACGGGCGTGCTGAATGGAAATACCGTCACATCGTGTACCTCTCCCTCTCTACCATGGCCTTCGCTTCCATTCCGCAACTCTTTTGGGATGACATCTTCTATAGTATTATCCACATAATCAACAACATTCCAAACACAAACTCTCCACAATCCTCTCCATACCATATTCTTTTTCACAAAGAACCTAATTATTCTTTCTTTCGAATTCTTGGATGTCGATGTTTTCCCTACACAAGGCCAACTTGCACAAACTCGAACTCTGCTCCATGCCATGTGTCTTCCTAGGTTACTCTCCTTCTCACAAGGGCTACGAATGTCTTCATCTCCCCACAAACCGACTATACATTAGTCGACATGTTGTGTCGTCATCCTCCGCTCCACATACATCTCAACATACTACTCTCTCTCTTCTTGAAAACCCCTCCCATCATAACACCATCTTCCAACAACAACCCACTACCCTCTTCCGCATCCTCTCTTCCCGAATCACAATCATCAACTCATCCCATGGTCACTCGAACATGTGATAACACTCGTAAATCCAAGAAACACACCGACTTTGTCGCCTACACCTCCACCAAAGATCTCATCTCTACATCTCTACTTCCTGACGAAATTAAACCTACTTGCTTCACAAACGCGAACAAACACCCTAAATGACGAACTGCAATGGAAGAAGAATTTAATGCACTTCTTCAAAATAAGACATGGACCTTATTACCACCCAACTCCACTCAAAATCTAGTCGGGTATAAATGGGTCTTGTTGCCAAATGTTACCACCAAGAAGAAGGTATCGACTATACTGAAACATTCAGTCCCGTTGTTAAACCCACAACAATTCGTGCTCTTCATACCATTGCTCGTTCTCATTCGTGGACTATTCGACAACTCGACATAAATAATGTCTTTCTCAATTGTGAACTCGAAGAAACGATTTTTATGCAACAACTACCAGGCTTCTCTGACCCTACTAGACCACATTATGTGTGCCAACTTCACAACGCGCTTTACGGCCTCAAACAAGTTCCTCGCACATGGTTTCACAAACTCAAAACTAGTCTAACTAGTCTTGGCTTCGCAAGCTTAATTTCCAACCCTTCTCTCTTCATTCGCAAGAAGGATAATGACGTCACCTTCATTCTTGTCTACGTTGACGATATCCTTATCACTAGCAACAATAACTCGATCATTCAAACTCTAATCAATGATCTTCATTCCCAATTCTCGCTCAAAGACCTTGGCCCACTTCGCTACTTCCTTGGCACTGAAGCTCAAACTTCTCCCGAGAGCATTCATCTTTCCCAACCTCAATACATCCTCAACCTCCTTCAAAAAGCAAAAATGGATGGCACAAAACCCTGCTCCTCGCCTATTCTTGCAGGAAAATAACTCTCCAAATTTGATGGTGAACCTATAGACAACCCTACTCTGTATCGAAGTGTTGTTGTGGCCCTTCAATATGCCACCATCACATGTCCTGAAATCTCGTTCGCCGTCAACAAGGTCTATCAATTCATGCACTCCCCAACAACCACACATTGGACCGCTGTTAAGCAAATTCTTCGCTATCTCAAAAGAACGATCACTCTAGGACTCCAACTACGCCCCCCGACATCTCTCTTTCTTTAGGTCTTCTCTGATACTGATTGGGCAGGTTGTTCGGATGACCGGCGATCCACCACGGGCTACTACGTCTTCCTTGGACCAAATCTAATCTCATGGAGTTCCAAGAAACAAGGGACGGTCTCTCGCTCTAGTAGTAAGGCTGAGTATCGTAGCCTTGCCATGGCTACCCAAGAAATCGTGTGGCTCTAATTCCTTCTCTTCGAACTTCACATCCCTCAAACATGACCCCCCATCCTATGGTGCGACAACATTGGTGCTACTTACCTTGCTCAAAACCAGGTGTTTCATTCCCGCACTAAACACATTAGCATCGATTTTCATTTCGTTCGCGAGCTCACAAATTCAAAACAACTGCTTGTCCCATTCATCAGCACCAAGGATCAGATTGCGAATGTTCTCACGAAGGGATTGTCTACTCCACATTTTCAACTACTTCGTCGCGCGCTCACCGTTCGAGAACCAGTTTCGCTTGAGGTTGGATGATAGAGTATTAGGATATATTGATAGAATGTTATGAAGATAATTAGAAGTTGATTACTCAATGTATGGCTAGGATTAGATTACTAAATGAGTGGCTAGAATAGTTCCAAAGGCTAGTTAGCTAATGACTTAGATTAACTCACTTGTATTATAAATAGGGCTTATGTGTAATCACACAATCAAGCAATAATACAATAAATCGTTCATTCTCTCTTCTTCCTCTATTCCCCTAAATATTCTAACAGAGAGAAACCAAGATTAGTTTGTTCAACACCGGTCTGATTAACAAACAATTCTGGACAACTACAATAATTATTATATTGTGAACAAATGTCATACTGTCCGCATACCAGAGTGTTATATATGACTCTAAATCTCTCAATAATCTATTTTCTTTTTGGTATTGTTGTTTTGAAAATATTTTGGCTATGAAAATAAATATTTAGGGACTATTTAGACAATGGAAGGAGGTGAATTATTTACTTCCTTACATTGTATATTAGGTAATTGTATCTTTAATTTATGTAATTATTTTGGTAATTAGTCATGACTCTCTACTATATAAAGAGGCCTAAATGTATTGTAATAGTATCCCAATCTTACAATGTAGTCTCTCAATTGATTATACGATTTCTCTCTTCTTCTCTAGTTATTTCTCTCACGAGTTCTCTTTCTATACACCAATAGTCTCTCCATTACCATAATAAATTAGTATCAGAGCTAGGTTACGATAATCTTTGTGCTTCCGCAAGTCAAGAATACCGCCTTGTATTATTATGAATTCAAGTGCGGTTAAGTCGACCAAATTGGATATTGAGAAATATGATGGCACAACGAGTCTCGCGCTATGGCAAGTGCGGATGAAGGCCATATTATCGAATCAACATGTGAAGGCCGTCATTTTTGGGCGACCGAAGGAGATGAAGGGCGAAGTTGAGGAGATGATAGAACCCTCTTGATAATTCAGTTATATTCGAGCAAATTGTCTCTTTAAGATACTACAGCCTTCGGTGTGTGGAAGAAGTTAGAAGGCATCTATATGCAGAAATCGATTATCAACCAGTTATGTTTGAAGCAACGATTCCACTTTTTGAAGATGGCAGGAGGTATGTCCGTTAACGTGCATATTTTGGAATATATCAGTTTCTTTAATAATGTGGAGACAGTCGATAATAAGATGGACGAAGAGCATAAAATCGTGGTGTTCTTGTACACGCTGCATATGCTTCATACTATGGAATCACTTACCATTAATGATGTCAAGAGCAACTTATTAATAAAGTCTGGCATTGATTATGACTTGTCCATGGCCGAGAGTAGTCATCAAGAATTTGAGTTGTTTGTGGAGGGGTGGAGACGTAAGAAGAGAAATTCAAGTTTAGAGAAGACTCATTCGCAATTCAAGTACAAGAACCTGATGAGCAACTATTGCAAGAAGACGGGACACATTAAGGCCGACTGTTACAAGCTCAAAGAGAAGCAGGAGGCGGACAGCGGTGTTCTATCGGAAGAAGCTTACGAGGCTAAATCCGGTAAGGTTGAGGTACTTTTTGTGGCGAATGAGAAGGAAATATTTGAGAATAATTGGGTTATGGGTTCGGGTAATTCAAATTAGATGATCCCGAATCGAGAGTGGTTCACCACATATGAGGCATCTAGTGGAGATATTCTTTTGAGAGATGATCACCTCTGTTGCGTTGTCGGTGTTGGTAAGGTTGGGATCAAGATGCATGACCAGGTTCTCCATTTGATCTCGTTAGACGTTCTTGAAGATATCGGTTGCATGTTCCGATGTGAAGGTGGAGTCCTCAAGGTATCTAGAGGGACTCTTACATTGATGAAGGCTGGAATGACCGGTGCATTATATTTTCTGGAAGTCCAGATTACTGAAAAGTTGTTTCGGGAAGTTGGCGCAGTTTTAGGCTCGTTTGTCGTCGCCTTCTCTACCTCAGTTAGAAGGTCAGGGTTTACGATTGGATGCGGGGTGACAATTTTGAGCACGAGTGATCTATTATGTGGCCAGAATACCGAAAAGCATGAGTTTTGTGAAGATTATGTTTGTGAAAAACGGAGGAGACTCAGGTTTAGTACAGCCGTTTATCGCATGAAGGGAATTTTGGATGATATCTATTTGGATTTGTGGGAACAAATTTGTGATCCTTTTATAAGGATTATTCAGTATTGCACGGTTGTTCGCTCTCGACAACATAATGGCGTGGTTGATCGGAAACTACTCGAGAAGGCTTGGTGCGTGATTTTTTTTTAGGGCGGGCTCAGGCGAGAAGTTCTGGGTAAAAGCCACTAATACTGCTTAGTGGTTGGTCAATTGTTCTCCGAATACAACAATTTGGTGCAAGACACCAACAAATATTTGGTCGGGTAAACAGGTGAATTACTCGGCATTGCAGGTATTTGGATATCTCGTTTATGCACAAGTCGTTAAATGGAAACTCGAGTATAGGGAGAAGAAATATTTTCTTCTTGGATACGCTTCAGGTGTGAAGGCGTGTTATTTGCGGTATCCAGTACTAGGACACCTTATTTTGAGAGACGTGACTTTTGAGTCGGTTATATTACGGACAAGAGAGCAATTATCTGATCCGACTATTGAGGATGGTGAGACGATTACGAAGAAGGTGGAGTTTGGCATTCCCGATCAACTAGGTGAAGTTACTCGACGTAACTTGGAGCATTATGATTCTGATGATGCATCGGTTAAGGAAAGTCAGGAATGTGCTTTTGTAAGGGATCGGGTTGGACCTTCTATTAGGCATGGATACTTCAATTTTGTGTGTTGTTTGGCAATGGCCAATGAATCTGTGTTTGGCGAGTTCTCGATTTGCAAGGAGGTGGTAGTCTTAGGTAAAGCGGCAAAGTGGATAGCTGCTATTGAGGAGGAGCTCGAGTTGGATATGTCGTTATTAGACTGTGTATCAAGGTTGAGATTTTGAGTCAGGGTAGACATTGTTATATATGACTCTAAATCTCTCAATAATCTATTTTCTTTTTAGTATTGTTGTTTTGAAAATATTGGGCTATGAAAATAAATATTTAGGGAATATTTAGTCAATGAAAGGAGGTAATTGTTTTCATCCTTGCATTGTATATAAGGTAATTGTATTTTTAATTTATGTAACTTATTTTGATAATTAGTCACGTCTCTCTACTATATAAAGAGGCATAAATATATTGTAATATTTCTAATGGCATATATATATATGAGAGGAATCTTTTGACAACGGGCTTATTCGGTCAACACGTGACAACATGGTTATAAAAAATGAAAATTCAAATTTGGACCGTACGGATAGAATATATATGTTTTGAATATGTTGTGGATCGATTATCACAAGAATCGGAATATTATATCATTGTCATGATATATCATCAAAATAAGAAGCATAATTTGTAAAAATTATGTATACATATTTTGATAATTTTTTATAATGCATGATGGTAATGATAAATATTTTTTATTCTTTTGAAAATTGGACTATAATATAATTAAACCATATATATTACATCCGTACAGATGTAATTTGAAATAGCAATTAAAATTTTGATATTTACCAATATTGTCACGTGTTGGCCGAATAAACCCGTTGTCAAAAAAAACCCCTCTATATATAGAGAGAGAGGAGAGAGAGAGATTTCCAAGATTTATTTATGACGAGGAAACCCTTTTTGAAAGCAAAAGTGAAACAGAAACTAAAATAAAACACGACTTACACACAGCAAATGTAAAAACACAACTTTAAAGGCTATTTAAAATAAAAGTACCTCATGTTAAAAGAAAACAAATGATGAGAAAGTTTCACTTTCATAAATTTGTATGGCGAAGTATACTTCTCTCTTATTGTAAAGCTTAAATTATAAGAAAAAGAAACAGACCATATGCTATAGCAAGCAAAACAAAATTATGAGGTGAAATTCATCTCAAGCACTGAATTATACATACCATACCTTATAGAAACTTTCGGGTTCAAGACCCCTCAAAAAAAAAAAAAAATTTAATTAAACCTAGCTAAAGTAACTAATTCATAGCATATAAAAATCCAGCACAAAGAAATTCAACTTATCCTGATCCCTCACAGCCATGCAACCAACCACTTAATATTGAAACTAAATCCGATTCCTGTTTCAACACCTACACACAAAAAACATAAATCCTCCATTTCATTTCAATAAAACAAATTCTAAGAATAAAACAAAACAAAAAAATCAACAAAGCTTAAAACTCACATTACAAAACCCATTATTTATACTCAAAACTAGGAATGGGCGGCGAATCAAAACTCTCCAAAACCTCAGTTTTCGCCCCGCTTTTAACCTCCTCTTTCTTCCCTCCAAAAATCCCTCCAAACCAACCGCCCTCACTCTTCGCCTCCTCGACCTCCGAACCCCGCCCGCCAGCCATTGCCGCTGCGACACTTGGCGGCACGCCATTGGCCGGAACCGGCTCCTCCATCAGAACAGGCAGGTTTTGAGGGTTTGCCAAGACTCTGTTGAGCATGATTCCTGCTCCTTCTATGAGAGCCAGTAGCACGCCGCCGAACATTGCTGACCTGGCAGCAGGCCCCGCTCCCTGACGCATCGCGAGGAAGCCACCTGTCGCCGCTCCAGCGATGATTGAGTTCCATGGGTCCTCTTTCTGACGCATGTACACCTTTTTTTTCGAATTAGGGTTTTATAAAATCGTATTTTGAAGTAAGAATGAATTGATCTTTCAAAGTCAAAATTGCAATCATAAACTCAGAAAAGAAAATCACAGGCAATCAACCGCAAAAGAAAATCCAAAGCAGAAGTCCAAATATTTCATTGATTGAGAAGTGAAAGAACTGAACTTTTTGATTAAATCATCGTTCTACAGACAAAACCTCGAAAAAAATAATCACAAAAGTGACTTACGAATCGAATCAAAGAGCAAAAGAATACAAAAAACTACCATGGTGCAGTCAAAGGCGGAGAAGAGGCCGCCCCAGACGGCAAAGCTCCCGCCGACACGCGGCGCGTTCATGCGCACGGCCTGGACGCCGCCGGCCATCCTCTCTCCGTTGGGCGAGTTGTAGAGCCCCTTGATGAAGTGGAACGCGGAGCCGCCGACGGCGCCCATGCCGAAAGCGCCGCCCACGTCGTCTAGGATCCGGTCCGGGCACGGCTCGCGCGATGTCTCCGGCGTACCCATCTTGATCTAGAATTAGGGTCAGGGTTTTGACTTGAGAGAGAGGAAAAAATTGGAACCCTAGAGAGAGAGAGGTTAGGGTTCGGAAAGATGACGGTGGGCGATTCTGTTTTTTTTTTCCTTTTGTTTTCTGACTAGGGCTTGGGAAGGAAGAAAAATGTGTTCCATTTTCTTCATTTTTATTTCTTTTGTACTATTTCTGTTTGTTGGTTGTCGGGTTCGGGTTCGGGTTCGGGTTCGGGTTCGGGTTCGGGTTTCGGATATTACAAAAACCGGACTCGTTTGATCCCTGCTTTCCGAACCAGGATATCAGTTCCAACAGGCCGGGAAAGCAATACGGCCCGATATTTCTGGATTCAGATTACCTGGTTTTTTGTTTTTTATATTTGTGAAAATTATAAGGTTAATACAAGATAGTTTTTTATTAAAAAAAAATACAGTAGAACCTCCTTAAATTAATATTCGATAAATTAATAATCTCTCTATGATAATAATTTTCTCCGGTCCGACTTGGGCTCATTATATAAATTAATACTTTCGATAAAATTAATTATGCATTTGGTATGTCATAATTCTTTTTCGGACACCTTTTAGATGAGAAGTCATTGTATTGTTGGGTATGATTTTTAAAAACTTTTTGTTTTGTTTATATAATAGTTCCTTTCATCATTATACATTGAATGTATTTAGTTCTAGTAAATTGAATAACTAGATTCAAGTTTCTAATATTTAATATTTATAAATTTTTCTATGTTATTAAATTTAAGTTTGCTGAATATAAAAAACCTCTTATAATTAATAAATTATTAATTTATTGATTAATTAATACCTCTCTAAATTAATAAAATTCTACGGTCCCGACAGTATTAATTTATAAAGATTCTATTGTAAGCTACTCGAGTTTGAAATTTTGTTTAGTTAGAAGTTTATGTTGCAAAAATGATATGTTTATAAATGATGGTTGAATTTTAAGTATTTTTTAGTCGTTCAAAAATTTATGGCATGTTTGATTTGAGGTATTTCAAGTTTGATGTCTCAAATACATCATCATGATTATACATGATTTTGAGAATACATGTTAGTTGTTTGATTTGGTGTATTTTAAATAATGTAAAGAAAGAATCCATTGTTTGATTTTTGATGTAAATTCAGAATTTTAATTTTGATTCAAGTTAATTGTTTGATAATTGTAGAGTATCTACATAAAACTGTCCCAATTTTTCAAAATTATTTTGTGCTGTTAAATTTATTTCGTAATTTATAAATCTCACACATTACACATAGAATTATTAAGATAAAATAAATAAGTACCATAAGTTGATATAAAGGATTAATTAAACAAAAAAAGAAATTAAGTACAAGAAATTTAAATATAAAAAGAAAAGAAATATTTTATTTTAATATTTAATTTAATTAATAGTTAATTTTATATAATTAATTTAATTTTAATTTAATATTTAATATTTTAAATTATTTAATATTTAATTTAATTTTAATTTAATATTTTATTTTTATTTAATTTCTTAATATTTTAATAATTATTTTAATTTGTATTATTTTTTAATTTATTTTAATTTAATTTAATATATTTTAATTTAATTTATTTAATATTTATCTTAATTTAATTTATTTAATATTTGTTATTAATTTATTTGATATATTTTAATTTAATTTATTTAATATATTTAATTTACTATTTTTTAGTAATTTATTTAATAATTGATATTTAAAAAATAATCAAATTTGAACCAGAGAGATACTTGCATTTTGGCTTGAGCGTTATCCCGCATTTTGAGAAGTATTACAAAATACTTCAAAGTTATCCCAATATACTGCATTTGATACAAATCAAACAAAGGATTTTATCATAAATACTTCATGTCACTTTGCAATCCCATAAAATACACCAAATCAAACATGCCCATCGGTATTAATTGAAGGATGTTTTAAGTCCAACATATAAATAAAAACATACATTTGGCAAGTATGCAACATTAGAAAGTAGTCCAGACATGAAAGGAAAACAGCATTTCATTGAATCAATACAAACAATTAAATTGAGATACACTGAAAATCATATCTAGCGAAATTATAATTTACACAAGGTTCAGTTTGTATAAATGATCATAACAACTAGGGGTGAAAATGGGTCGGATAATATCCGACCGACCGGTATTCGTACCCGCAAAATATTCCTATTCGAAAAAAAATTATCCATATCCGGCTAGATACGGATATGAATACAGTAATGAATTTGGCTTATAATACCCGAATGGATATAGATAATATCCGTATCCGGATAATTATAATCCAAATAATATCCGTTTTCGGATATTTCACTATATATTGGATATGAATATACATACATATAATGATATGTTTTTTAAATATTTTACCGTTTTGCCCTTTTTTTAATATGAATAAAGATATTTATCCAAATCCATCAATTTATTTATTACTATTTTGAAACTTGTTACGGTTTTATTATTATTTTATCATTTTTTTGTTGTTAATAGTAAAATATATATTTGAAAGAAGACGCAGTCCATCCATATGTGGATATCCGAATATATCCGTCTTCGTTTTCGTATCCGGTAATATCCGAACCGGATCCGTTTTCATATTCGAATCCGAAAAAATAATACGGATATGGATATGATATGACCCCGATCCGAACTGTTTTCATCCCTAATAACAACCCCTTAAAAAAGCATTGTCCGGTCAGAAGGATAGAAATTTTTATTTTGTGTGAAATTGAATCTACTGCTTCCTTAAATGATATATAATATATTTAAAAGGTTAAAAGGTTATTTTGCTCTTTAATGGAATTCAGACTTGGATTCAAATTCTCAAATTTATGCTTCAAAATATATCACAAAATGCATTTGTCCATGAAGTATAAAAGTTTGAAATTTTATTTACTATAAATATATTCTGACAGTTCGAATAAATGACAAATACTGATTATTCGATATTTCATAAATAAAATTACAAGTTTGAAATTGTATTTACTGTAAATTTATTCTGATAGTTCGAATAAATGACTTAACTACTGATTATTCAATATTTCATAAATAAAATTACAAGCAATCACTCGTAGTTTTTCTTTCCTCCATGAAATATGAATAATATTAAACAAATACTATGCTAATACCGTTGCATTCATATTTAATATACGCTCTGCTAATAATAAATCATCAGGTGTAGTAACCTACAAAGGGTTAAAAATTAAACATTTCAGAACAATATTAAGAAAAATAATATATTTAGCTTAAATTAAATTTATATTATTTTCAGTACCTTAATATTGGTATAAGAGCCTTCAGTTATAAATACAGGATGCTTCAAGTGCTCCACAATTGACACATCATCTGTTACTTCTAAACCCTCCCTTTATTGAATAAAATAAAAAAAAACACGAAAATTATTAGCAAAAAACAAGAATTAATTGAGGGGCTTTTTGTCTACCTGTTCACAAGCTCGAATCCTGCTTTAAGTAATGAAGGTCTCATAACCTATACAATATTCAAAATAAAAAAGGAAATCAAACCAAAATAAAGGAAATAAAGTTAATAAATACATATATAAATAAATGAATATTTAATACATAATATAATTAAAGAATTGCATACCTGTGGAGTTTGCATTTCCCAAAGGGTTTTTCTATCTAGGGTTTTCACCACAAAAGATTCAATATCCGCCTAAAAACACGCATTTCAAATTTCATACAATTATTTTTCCATTTTTGGAAATATTTATTTAACAACAATTGGAAATTTAAAAAAAAAATTGAGTGTTAATTATTAAAAAATACCTCCTTAATAGTAGCTTTTGCAGGTACGCCAAGCACAGCTGCTCCATGAATCCAAGCATCTTTCATTACCTACTGAACAATTCAACACGTACATTTACAAAATAACCCCTCAAAATCTGTGAATTAACAGTACAACTATATATATTATATATAACCTTTTTAATATCTTTAGAGGTAGCAAGAGGCCTGGCTGAGTCATGAACACATACCAGATCCGACCCACTATCAATTTCCTACAAATAATAAAACTAATTTTGTAAAATAAAATATTAAACTTCAAAATTTTGCAAATAAGCCCAACATTTATATAATATTACAACCTGAAATCCATTAAAAACAGAATCTTGTCTCTCCTTTCCAGGAATCGCAAACTTTATATTCACTTGCAAATCTTTACCAGCATCTAAAAAATAAGAAAGATTATTCAAATAATTACTATGTAATTTTATTTTAATTAAAAAATGAAAATGGAAATGAAAATAAAAAGTACCTTCAAATATATCCTTGTATGATGGATCGCATACAACAATTATTTCTTTGACCTCTATCATTTTAGAAAATGTGTAAAAACTACAAATAAAGACAAAAAATAAATCAAATGCACGGTTATTAAAGCACTAGATTAATTTTCAAAATTAAAAATGGAAAAATGAGAGCAAATAAAAGAAAGGTACCTGTATAATGCAATTGGCTGTCCTAAAAGAGGAAGGTATTGTTTCGGCATATTTGACTATGAAATTAAAATAAAATTGAAAAATGAATCAGAAATTAGTTAACTAGAGATCTCCAGTTTGGTAGTAAATTAGACAAAAACGACAAAAGTACCCCCATTCGTTTTCCTTTGCCTCCAGCTAAAAGTACCACTGAGACACTTCTTTCCTTCACCACTAAATTCTACAAAAAATATCATGTACAATAAACAATTCAAAGTCTTATACTTCACAAGAGAAATAAATTAATTAATTAATAGATAAAACAACTAAACTGATTATAAATAAATGAATAGTTCAGAATTGAGCTTATTACACTGTACCTCCTTTTCTTCTTCAGATTTAATGGCACAAACAGAAAATTTTCGATATTTTGATCTCTTTAACACAATTCCATTTCTTTGACCTATGCACAAAAGAGAAAAAAGAAGAAATAAAACGAGTAGACTTATTACTAAGGGCAATTTGTTAATCTATTCGAAGTAATTTAAGAAGCGATTCTTACTGTGGACAGAAGCAACAAAGTTTACTTGTTTCAAGTTGGAAATTCTGAAATTACAAAGTCCGCCATGGCTGAAAGTAATCGGAGCCTTCTCTCCTGCAAAAGCACATAACAGAAATCTAAATTTTGATGCTCGCAAGAACAAAAAAAGGAAATTAATCCAATCTAGAGATGATTGTACTTGCCGTAAGGAAGGAGGTGTGAGATGGCAGGAGCCATGGCTTGTACGAACGCCATTAGAGAGAGACACAGAAATGAATTTCGTGTGATTTTTAATTTTCGGATGAAAGAATGTTGAAGTGTGAATGAAAGAGTGATAAGTCAGATTGTGGGGTCAGTTGTCAGTGAGACAAGAGTCAAGAGTTTCAAGGCTGGGTCAAACCTGGCCGTCCATTCCAGATTGACCGGCGTTGTAAATTCATTGTTTGGTCGTTGAATTTCAATTTATTATTATTATTATTATTATTATTATTATTATTATTACTCTCTAAATAATTGCGAATATTTTAATTTTATTATTTATTTCGATATATAATTATAATAATGAAAAATCAAAATAATATCTGAAATTAATTCATAACACATAAATAATATAGAAGAATTATGTAAATCAAGTAAGTTGACTATTTTTATACTTATAATGTTGGATTACAATATAAGATGTTTTTTCTATAATCATTTATTTAAAAAAATTATGCATTATATCTACTTTTTTAAGAACAGATCACTTTATATAAAAAATTTTGTTTTTAGAATAAAATAATACAAATGATAAATAATTTCATGAAAAGAGCAAAAAAAAGATTGTTGAATAACCCATTGCGACTAAATAACAATTAATTTATTATTTCAATTTAAATTGCATCAAGATTTTTAAGATCAAAAGATCGTCTAGTGTTAACTTTTTCTATTAGGTTCTTTTATGTTGTTTTCTCTTGATATATTATATTAAGAAAATAATTCAAGTCATAATCTTACTGCGTGGTGGTAAAAAAAGAAAGATAATTCATTTCGAAGATTTTAGTAAAAATATCAAAAGTTTTAATTAAGATGGATTTAAAAAAAAGAAGAGAAAAGACATAATTATATATAATATGATTTTTGAAGTAAACAATAATACTATATACAGGGGGGAAAAATTGGGTAGCGCTATTCTCAGCGCACCTTCTTTGCATTGAGCGCTTGAGCATCATGCATTTATTGATGTCCGTTTTACCTAGTATTTATAGCCATATATTCTAATTTTTTTTTCTTATTCCTACTGTATCCCTGGTTCAATACAAAGTAAAGGTCCACTTCTCAATTTCAGCGGATACTAAAAGAAGAGAAATTTGTAAAAAACCTAACTTTTTTGAATATTTTAACAAAAACTCTTTGGAATTTATTATTTTTTTTACTTCCATGTTGTAAATTTAATTATTTCATCCAAAATAACATTTTTCGCACAAAATTATCGTCATCAAATTTCTTTTATATTTTTTATTCAAATCATAATAAAAAATAATAAATATATATTTTACATTAAATACAAACAAATGGGAGCTACAATATAAATAAAATAACACCTTCAAAAAATAAAATATAAATAAAATAACAATAAATAAATTAAGTAAATAAACAAATAATAACTAATTAAAGAAAGAAAGAAAATGATATTTCATGTAAAGTAAATTATAATTTACATAAAA